>OU975444.1:157500-1562051 GCA_918857605.2 Philereme vetulata
AGCATCGCAGCCTCCCTGTAGTCGACTCCCCGGGCGGCGACCAGCGTGTCATCGGCATAGCACACTACGCCAACGCCACGAAGGTTAGCACCCCGGAGTACCCAATCGTACCCGACGTTCCACAGGAGTGGGCCAAGTACCGACCCCTGTGGAACGCCGCGTGTCATGGGACTACTACCCTCCCCGCGAGTCGTCGGGAAGATTACCTCTCTGTCGGAGAGATAGTCCCCGACAAGTCTTCGCAGGTACTGAGGCACCTTGTGGTACCTCAGACCGGCGTGTATCGTGCTCCAGGGTAGCGTGTTGAATGCGTTGGAGATGTCCAACGATACGGCCACCAACACGCCACCACTGGAGCACGCCTCCTCGGAGAGGTCGCGGACAAGTGATATGGCATCAATCGTCGAGCGACCTCTCCGAAAACCGAACTGGTTAGGCGCCAGATCCGGTCCCACAGTCTCAAGGTGCCTGACCAGGCGGGCAGCCACTACTCTCTCCAACAGCTTGCCCGCCTCGTCAAGCAGCACAATCGGGCGATAGCCCGAGGGCTCATCCGCAGGACGACCCTCCTTCCTCAGGAGAACGAGTTTGCCCCTTTTCCACCGTCTGGGGAATCTTCCTTCCATGAGGCAACTGTCAAACAGGTCCCTCAAGGCGGAATCCAGGTGCTTCAAGGAGAGAGCCCACGCACGACCCGGTATGCCGTCAGGCCCAGGCGCCGTGTTCTTGGCTCTCATCCTGAGCACAGCCGCACCAAGCTCGCCCTCAGAAATAGGGACAAACTCGCTCTCCTCTTCTTCGGCGAGATCAGCGGTTGTCGAGGGAGGCGTCAACTCGGCCCCCGGAGCACCGGGGAACAAGCCATCGACCACTCGTTGGAGCACCGCCGGTTGGAGCGAGGCCGTGATGGGGGGTGCCCAGGGGCGAAGCTTTTGCCTCACCCACTTGTACGGACGGCCCCATGGGTCGCGCTCAAGCCCCTCCAGCAGCTCCTCCCAGGCCTGCCTCTTAGCCTCCACTATCGCGACGCGAAGGACCCCGGTAGCCTCTCTGTAAGCGGCGTACAGAGAATTGCTCTCTTCCGTCTCTTGCCGCCTTCGCCTCCGATACCGCTGGTATAGTCGGCGCCTCTTAACACATCTTCTCCGGAGTTCGGCCATCTCCTCCGTCCACCAATAGACTTGGCGTCTGGGCTGTGGGGCTGGCGCGCGCGGCATTGCAGCGTCGCAAACCCGCGTCAATGCCTCGCACAGCCTGTCCGCCATCGCCTCCGGGTCTATCGGATCCGGCTCCTGAGGAGTGCCGTTCCAAACTTCGACGAGGGCCGCCTCCTGCAGCACTTCGGCGTTGAGGCGCTTCAGGGCCCATCGCGGACCTATCTCGCCCCCTACCTCTCTCACTTCGTCCGTTTGGGTCGAGGAAAGGCTGAACCGGATGTACCGGTGATCGGACAGCGTTACCACGTCCAACAGCACCTGCCAGTCGCGAATGCGGGAAGCGATGTCCGGTGTGATGAGCGTCAAATCGACGATGGACTCACCATTACGCCGGACGCAGGTGCTTTCCGATCCGCGGTTCGCGACGCAGAGGCCCACCTCGGCTATCCACTCTAGTACGACACCGCCCCGCGAGTTCGTCACCGGCGACCCCCACGCCGCTGATTTGGCGTTGAAGTCTCCGAGCACGAGGACGGGGCGTGGGCGGGTCTGACCAATCAAGGTCCCCACCGCGCCGAGGAGAGTCTCTAGCTCGCGAACCGGTCGGTTCGGGGAGTGGTACACCCCCACAATGACGGTTTGACCCACCCTAGCCGCTACGAAACCCCTGCCCCTCACAACGTCTTCGAGAGGGGGAGATTGAGCCGGCGATTGCGTGGTGATCGCCACCAATCCGTCAAGGTCCCCAGCCCAGTCAGGCCTAGGACGGACCGCGTAGGGCTCGCTGACCACCGCCACCTGGATCAACCGCTCCGCCATGGACTGCAAGAGTAAGTCCTGAGCCCCGGCGCAACGGTTGATATTCGCCTGTAGGAAGGTTAGGGCCATACTAATTAACCTTCCTCCATGCCTTCAGCTGGCCCTTTGTTAGGGCGAGGCGGACGTGGCTTGGCCGTAGCCCCAGCCGCGTTGGCCTTCCGTCTGACCCCTGGCTTTGACGGGGACTTGGCGCATGCCTTGCTCCCGGAGAGGTGGTCCGCCGGCTTTCCCGCTGCTGCACATAGGGTGCAATGGGGGGCGGCTGTGCACTCTTTGGCCTTGTGGGCCTTTGTACCGCAGCGGTAGCACTCATCGCTGCGGTCAACTTCGGCCTTGCACTTGGCCGCTATATGGCCCAGCTCAAGACAGCGGTAGCAGCGGCGGGGCCTTGCATCTAAGATACTGACCCGCGCCGCCACCCAACCCACCAAAACACGGCCTCCAGTGGCCATCACCTTCTTTGCAGCTGCGGTGGGGCAGCGCACGAACACGGTGCCCATCCCGGCTTGGCCCCGCCGTATTGCGCCTACGGAAAAGGCCGTCACAGGGCATTCGCCCTTCCCGGCCAAGGCCTCCGCTAGCTCGTGCGGGGTGACAGAATCGTCCAGGCCGCTGACTCGAAGGTCAGTTGTAATAGTAGGCCTGGAGACTCGTATGCTCTCCTCGTCTAGAAACGTCTCTCTGAGCTTCTCAGCAAGGACGTCCGCTTTTGCCGCGTTGTTCGCGCCGGAAACCTCCAGCACTCGTGCCCCAGTGGCCGCCACCCTGATTTTCAACGGCGAGAATCCCAGCTCGCTTAGGCTGATCTTCGCCTTGGCCGCCTCCAGCACCTTGGCGTAGGTGACACCTTTCTCCACCGCTTTCTCCTGCAGCGTGATCACCACCGCCGCGGTTCTTGGAGGGCGGAGCTTGGCCGCACTCGCCTTGGAGGGCTTTGGTTTCGGCCTAGGGACTTGGGCTGGAGGGGCAGGCCTCTTCTTCTCGGTGGGTCTTGCCCCTTCTGCCGCACGCTCCTTGTCTCGCCTCTTGGCCTTTCCACGCCTTGACACCACCTGCCAGTCTTCCGCTGGAGCTGCAGCGCTGGCAGGGGCGGGGGCAGGCTTCGGTTTCGGAGCCGCTCTTGCTCCAGGCTTTGGCGCTGGAGAGTCCCTTTGAGTGGGGGTCTCTGCTGAACGCACCTCGGCCTCCCTTCGCCGGTCTGCGGCCAGAGGGGGCCTCCGGGTCTGCCCGGGCAGCAGTCTCTCCTCGATCCCGGCAAAGCGGGCGTTCACCATCGTGCCCACTTGCACCATGATCTGCCGCATCACTTCCTCCGTGCAGGGCGTTTGAGCTGGTGCCTGAACAGGAACCGAGGTCGCAGCCACGCGAGCTTGGGTCTCCCTCATCTGCGCCATCTCTTGTCGCAGGTCCTTCAGCTCCGCTGAGAGTCGCTCATTCGCCTTTACCAGTAAGGCCATCTCCTCGGGCATTGTGCGGGCCCGCGATTCCTTAAAGGATGCCCTTATGGTGTCCGCAGCATCCTTCAGGGCCCTCACCGACGTGCCCTTTAGGTTTTTGGACTTGGTGGCCACCGCATAAACGATGTCCACCGAGTCCATCAACATTGACTCCAGCTCAGCGGCATCGCAGTTGCTCAGCTGACAGCCACGGTCCGCGGGCACCGATGCCGGCGCCTTGAGGAACTGCGTCCTCCGTTTTTGCTGGAGCTCCTCTTGGAGCTCCTTTTCGGCTGTGAGCCGAATCTCCTCTTCTCGTACTCGGTTGAGTTCAGCCTTGGCCTTCGCCAGGCCAACGTACTGCCCTGTAGTGGGCGGGCGTCCTCTACCTCGTCGAGTGCTGGAGACCTTGGGTAACGGTGAGGATTCACCCTGGTCTTCCTGCTCTTTCCTGTCTTCCATGTGCCGCTTGCGCAGCCTCCTCCCGGAGCCGTGAGATGACACGGTCTCCCAGGTCATGGCATCGGAATCAGACTCTGACAGGTTCACTGTCTGAGTCCGAAGCCATGGGGCTTTAGAAGCCCTCTCCTCCACATTATCACCGTCCATTTTCTTGCCAAGGTCGTCATTTTTAAAAGAATCAGTGTCCGAGTTATCGCGTGAGTTGTCGTGTCGCGGGCCGGAGCCCACGTGGTGGTTCTTGCCCCCCTCAAATACATTGGGGCTGAACGCCGGAGCGCCGTGGGATTCACAACTTAGGTTGCTACCCACTTGAGGAGTTGTTTCAGAAGTCACCGTATCCATATTTTCCTTATTTGAGGGGTGAGGTCCCCTTGTGGTGCCCTAGCCAACCGGGTTCCCCCCAGCCATGCATCCCTTGTGCAGGCACCAAACAACGGGATTCGGAGACGCATTAATGTGCCCGACAAGGTGGCCGAATTGACCCTCCTTGCCGCGCCGCAAGCCTTGCAGGCCCGCCATCCACCGGCCCGAAGGCCCACTGCGACCAACTGCCGCCATTCCTCCTCGTGCCCGACAGAGAGGCCGTGTTGACACTCTCTGCCGCGCCGCGGGCCTTGCAGGCCCGCCATCCACCGACCCGAAGGTCCACTGCGACCCACTGCCGCCGTCCCACCTAGCTCCTGGCTTCATCCAGGCTTCTTCCTCCGCCAGGCTTCATCCACTGTGCTCTATGCTACCTTCATAGAGACACGCGGAGAAGCCTCCCCTTTCTCTCACCGAGTCCCCCAATCCGCCAGTGAAGCGCTGACCCACCCAGAACCCCGCAAGGAAGCTGACCCATACAGCCGACTCGCGGGAGACCAAGCAGGACGACGCCGCAACAACAGTTCAGGGAACCTCCCCATTTCCCCTCCAGTGTTTGGTCCGCGCCGGTAAACCGGTAACTCCCATTTCTGGGAGCCGTTCCCCTATCCGCCACCCGGGGACGCGCCGCGTTGGGGTACACCTCCCCACCCACTGGGACTACCCAGCAGGTCCGCGGAACCTAACCTAACCTAACCTAACCTAACCTAACCTAACCTAACCTAACCTAACCTAACCTAACCTAACCTTTTTTTTTTTTTTTTTTTTTTTTTTTTTTTTTTTTTTTTTTTTTTTTTGCGCTGGGAAAAATGCGTTACGCATGCCCCCCCATTGGGGGATGGGAGGGGTATGTGGGACTCCCCGGTCCACACCGGACCGGTATACCCACTAAACGACCCAGCGGCACTCCGGCATCGTCTGCGTGGAGGAGGATTGGGAAACCGGCAAAAGCCTTTACTTCCAATCCCCCGCCGACGACCGCCCACCTTTACAGTGGGGCCTTCACGTCCCTCCTGACAGGGAGAGACCCGGGAATGACCGTGAGTGCTCGGCCATTCCCGCCCGGCGGAATTGGAGGATACGTGCAATGCGGGAGTAGACGCCCCCGCGCCTATCTCCCGCTATCCTCCACCAAGAGGGGGAAGGCGGTTGTGCCTTCTCCCACCCCTTCTTCGCCTGCGGAGCGGCGCCACGAGAGGGTCATCCTCCCGCGTGCGCTCCGCCGCCTCCTTTTGTGACATCACGTACTCACAAAAGGAGGCGACCGCTGTCCAGGCCCCCTCGCTTCCCAGCATGGAGTTGACCACGCTGGGAAGCGAGAGGTCCGGCCCGACTACCGCAGCTAAGCTGCAACGTGGCTCCGACCACGCCGGGCACACCTCGAGGGTGTGCTGTGCAGAATCCTCCGTCGCACCACAATCATGGCATGACGGAGTCTCCTCTCTTCCGATCCGGTGCAGGTACGATCCGAAGCATCCATGCCCGGACAACACCTGCACCATCCGGAACGAAAGGTAACCGTTGGACCTCTCGAGCCAATCTCGCAGGACCGGCCCGAGAGCGTCCAACGTTCGTCGGCCAAACGCGGCGGAGGCGAGGTCCTCCGTCCAGTGGTGGACGATCGCGTCCTTCGCCTCTCGGCGGACGGCCTCCCGCTCTTCCGGGGCAGGGTGCTCCCCGAGAGCCTTACGCCCCGCCCCCCACTCGTACACTCTGGTGAGCACCCACGCTTCGAGCTCCCAGGGAGGGGTGCCCGCCAGAGCGCACGCCGCCGCAAAGCTCACAGAGGAGTAGGCCCTCGCTACCCGCTGCGCAATGGCCCTTTGTGGCCTGCGGATCGCAGTAGCGTTCTCCCTCCTTCGGAGGGAGTCCGCCCAGATGGGGGCCCCGTAGAGGGCCATGCTCTTCAGGATGCCGGCATACAACTGCCGGCATCGCGCTTTTGGCCCCCCCAGATTCGGGAGGAGCCACGCAAGCGCAGCCGCGGCCTTCAACAGGCGCGTCGACAGCCCGCTGAAGTGCGGGCCGAAGCGCCACCTGCTGTCGAGCACTAGGCCCAGATATTTCATCTGGGCCTTCACGTCGACCCTGACGCCCTCTACGACGATATGAGCGTCAATGGGGATGCGCTGCCGAGGCCCGTGGAAGAACACGGCCTCGGTCTTGTGTAGCGCCACCCCCAATCCTAGCCGGCGGATCCTTCCCGCGACCAAGGATCCGCCAGCCGAAGCCAGGCTCGCCGCCTCTCTGAAGTCACTCCCCCGGGCAGTGGGAAGAGTGTCATCCGCGTAGCAGATGACACTCGTGCCACGGAGGAGAGCTCCCCGCAGGAGCCAGTCAAACCCGATGTTCCACAGGAGTGGCCCTAAAACGGACCCCTGTGGAACACCGGACTCCGCGCCGTACCGCCGAAGCTGGCCCACTTTATCCACAACGAGGACCGCCCGGTCCTCCAAGTAGTTGGCCAGGAGGCCCTGCAAGTACCGAGGCACTCCATGGTAGCGGAGCGCCTCTAGTATCGTCGGGTGGGGGATGGAGTTAAAAGCGTTGGCTATGTCAAATGACACAGCCAAAACCCCCTCCCCTGCCTCCACGGCCTCCCTCACTTGGCCCTTTAGCCGGGACAGCGCGTCAACCGTCGAACGCCCTACTCGAAAACCGAATTGGGCGTCCGACAGGTTCGGCCCTGCCCCCCTCAGGTGGCCATTCAGCCGGGCGGCGATAATCCCCTCGAGCAATTTACCAGCCTCATCGAGCAGAACGATGGGCCGGTATGCCGAGGGGGAGTCCGCCGGGCGTCCCTCCTTGCGGAGAAGGCATAATTGCCCCTCCTTCCAGGGTTTCGGGAACCTTCCAGTCGCGAAACACGCGCCGAAGAGGTCCCGAAACCTATCCTCCATTTGGGTGTCAGCGATGGCCACCACCCGTGCGGGGACGCCGTCCGGCCCGGGGGCGGTCTTCTTGGCGCGGAGGCGGAGCGCCGCCACTCCAAATTCCACCTTCGTGATTGGAGGGATCTCCTCCTCCGGCGGAACTGCCTCCCGCGGGGGGTCCATCACTGGTGGGGTGAAGCTGGTCCCGGGTGGAAAGAGGGACCGAACCACCCCATCCAGCAATGGCGGCTCGAGGGTCTCCGCAAGTGGGGGACCAAAGGGACGCAGTTTGTTCCGCGCTGCCTTGTACGGTCTCCCATACGGGTCCCTGTCGAGACCCTCCAGCATCTCGGCTCTCGCCGCGTCATCGGCGGCGATCATCGCCGACTTGAGGACCCTCTTTGCCACTACGTAAGAGGCGTAGAGAAGGTCCTCGTTCTCAGGGTCCCGCAAGCTGCGCCGTCGGCTCCGCGTGTAGGCCCTCCTGGCCGCCACGCAGGCGGCCCGGAGCCCCGCCAGTTCCTCCGACCACCAATAGACGGCGCGACGGGGAGGTGGACGGCGAGACCGAGGCATGCTGGAGTTGCACACCTCGGTCAGGGACCTCCTCAGTTGGGCCGCTGCGGAGTCCACGTCCAGGACGTCAGCAGGAGGCGTGAGCCAGTCCTGGAGGAACGCCGTCTCCTTTGCTGCCTCACGGTCGAGACGGGTAAGAGCCCACCGTGGAAAGGGAGATCGGCTCGAGGGAGGCGACCTCCGGGGGCTCTGGGTGGAGATGTCGAACCGCACATAACGGTGGTCCGACAAGGTCTCCACCATCTCCACCCGCCAGTTCACTACGCGGGCGGCCAGGACGGGGGTAGCAAACGATACGTCCACCACCGACCCCCCCCATCGCCGCACACACGTCTGGGCCGTCCCTCTGTTGAGGAGGGACACACCACACGAAACCGCCCAAGATTCGACGGCGGGTCCCCTGACGTTGCAAGAGGCGGCCGGGTTGCCCCAGGTCACCGACTTTGCGTTCAGGTCGCCTAATACGGCGACCTGTCGCGGCGCCGCCCTACCTACAACTGCGGTGAGGATTTCGAGAAAGTTCTCGAAATCCTGGAGAGGGCGGTTTGGGGAGAAATAGACGCCCACCAGGGCTATATCTCCCCACGCGGCGGCCACGTATCCCGGTCCCCTCTCTAAGAGCGAGAGGGGAGGGGAGTCTGTGGAAGACCGCGAAACCAACGCCACAAGGCCATACTGATCGCCCAGCCAACGGCCGGGGATCGAGTACGGCTCGGCAACCACCGCCACGTCTACCAACCACTCAGCCATGGCCTGCATTAGCAGGTCCTGGGCTGCTTTGCAGTGGTTGGTGTTCGCCTGAAGGATGCGATGATCGACTCTATCCATCAATCGGACATCGCACCCCCCTCGTCGGCCGCCGAGATTCCCGCTTCAGGGGCGGCGGTTGCAGCGGCAGGCGGGCTCGGTACCGGAACTTTACCCTTTTTAGGGGGAGGATTGCAGTTCCTCCCCTTCATAATGTGTCCCGCCGGGCGGCCGCTTGCTGCGCAGTGTGGCGTGGCAGCCTTGCAGGAGGCGGACTTGTGCCCCTCCTTGCCGCAGCGGTAGCAGCTGTCCGTCCTATCCACCTTGGACGGACAGAGGGCCCGCGTGTGCCCGATTCCGAAGCACCTGAAGCAGCGTAGAGGCTGATCTTCAAGTGCCCGGATTCTGCACGAGCTGAAACCTATCAGAAGTCGTCCTTTAGCGAGGACGGCTTTAGCTGCGATGACGGGGCACTCAAGGCGGATAGTGCCCATGCCACCGCGGCCGGGCCTGATGTCCCGACCCTGCACCGCTGCTACGTCGCAGCCCCCTGTTGCTGCGATCGCCGCCACGACCTCCTCTTTGGTGACCGAGTCGTCCAGACCGGTCACCTCCAAGGCCGCAGACCTAACGGGCCTGACGACCTTAGCCGCATCCGCGATGGCCTCTCGCAATTTACTTGCGAAGAGGTCCGCGTTGGCGCCACCCTGGGCCCCCGGGAACTCGAAGATTCGAGCCCCGGTTTGGGTCTGGCGGCACGCGACTGCCCCGATTCCCAATGTTATGGGATCGACGTTGGCACGAGCCCGCTTGAGGACGGACTCGTACGTCTCACCCCGCTCCGCAGCCTCCGTGGTGAGCGTCACCACGACGGCCGCGGTCTTGGGAGGAACCAAGGGCTTCCTTCCGCCAGCTGGGGCCCTTTTGGCTGCGGAGGCAGCGGCAATGGGCTTGGGGGCCGACTTTTTCCCTTTCCCCTTCCCCTTTCCCTTGCCAGTCGCCTGGGACGGGCAGGAAGGAGTGGCGGTGGGGGTGGCAGGGGCGGCGGCCGTTCTCGCCTTGTTTTTCGCCTTGCCCTTTCCCTTATTAACCACTTCCGTCCACGACTGGTTGGATGGAGTGGTTGAAGGTAGTTGGGCGTCCTCCTTTTGAGAGGATGGCCCCGGCTGGTTCAGCCTCTTGGCCGCCGCCAGCGGTGGTCGGATGCGTTTTTCGGGAAGAAGCCTGTCCTCGATGCCAGCAAGGCAGGCTCTCGTAAAGGCCCTTTCCTCCATGACCACCTTTCGGATGATATCCTCAAAGTTGGAGGGGGGGCCTTCAGCCGCTGGTCTGGGGTCGGCCTGAGTAGGCCGTGCCGTGACTTCGGCCAGCTTCTTGCGCAGCTGGCCGACCTCCGACCGCAGGTGGACGGTATCCTCCAAGTTGTAGGAGGAGTCTTCAGCCTCTGGTCTGGGGTCGGCCTGAGTTGGTCGGGCCATGACTTCAGCCAGCTTCCTGTGCAGCTGGCTGACTTCCGACTGCAGGCGGTCGACCTTTGCCTGCAGTTGCCGCGTCTCATCCGTTTCGGTGCGCTGCACCAGCTCCCGGATGATACCGCGCATGCTCGCAGCCCTGCACTTCAGGGACTTTTGAAAAGTCCCCTTTAGGTTGGAGGACTTAGAGGCCACGACCACTATCTCGTCCGCGTCCTCTTGAGCCATGCGCTCTAGCTCGGTCAGGGAGTGGTCCGCGTACAGGACGCAGGACGCACCGTACCCAGACATGGCCCGAGCAGTGCGCGCCCGCTGCTCCTTAGCGGCGACCTGTTCCTCCAGGTCCCGCTGGAGCTGCGTCCGCCGAGCTAGGTTTAGCTGGCGTTGGGCATCTGCCAGGCCCACGTCGTGGGTGTCCACTACAGTCGAGGACGAAGAAGGCTTTTTAGCCTTCATCTTCTTCGACCTGGTGCTCCTCGTCGAGTCCGAGGAGCCTTCACCACCGTCGTCCTTCAAGAAGGCCCGCTTGCGCTTTTGAAGGCGATCTTCGACCTCCATCGCCGAACTCGTGTCCGACTCAAGCGCATTGTAGTCGGAGTCCGACCTACAGTACAAGCTAGCCGCAGATGGTGCGCGGCTACTTTCTGACGCCGAAATGGCATCGTCAGCGGGGCCCTGAAAAGGGCCTTTTGGTTGGCCCTGAGAAGGGCTTTTGGGGTGGCCCTTAGAAGGGCCTTTTGGTTGGCCCTGAGAAGGGCCTTTGGGGTGGCCCTTAGAAGGGCCTTTTGGTTGGCCCTTAGAAGGGCCTTTTTTAAAACGCCCGGAGGCGTCCCGCAATGAACGCGTTGCCACCTCAGACGCAAGCGTCTTAGGCGCAGCCACGCATTCCACCTCTACATCGCTCCCTACCGTCTTACCTAACCTATCCAAATCACGAGCGATCTCGGAGTCCATAGTCGAGTTGCCATTGTCGTGTTTACGGAGGTCAGCGGAGCGCTGACCTACGAAGCAAGAGTTGCCCCCCCCAGAGTACGAGGGGCAGCCCTCTACCTCGGATGAGGCAGAGGGGTGGGATTCCCCCTTTCGGGGACCCACCTGGGGACCATTTTCACTTTTGCTTAGGTTCATTTTGTTCACACCGATGCTCCACATCGTCGTCTCTTTTTTCAGGGGTGAGCTCCCCTGTCAGCGCGCCCTAAAAAGAGCACACCCACTCACGCGCCCTGAAAAAGGCACGCCCACCAACAACACCGCCAGCGAGACATCGATCAACTCGGGATCCCGCAAGGAAGCTGACCCATACAACCGACTCGCAGGAAACCCAAGCGGAAAGACGCCGCACCAACAGCCTCCCTACTCATGGACGGCTCCACGAGCCCGTCCCAGCCTCGTCCACTGCGCCCTCTGCGTTCAGAGGGACGCGCGGAGAAGCTTCCCCTTCCCCATCCTACCCCACCGACAAAGTGCCGGCGCCTGGTGGTTTCAGTTACGTCTATTTCAGATGGAAATAGACCAATAACGGGCAGCAACCGCGAGAAGGACGACCCCACCAGACTTGCCTTGAGGATCTACACGACCTGCGCTCTCCCTCAAGACCAAACACCTCCCTACTCGCTCCCAGAGCCGAGTAAAGAAGGCCTGGACTTATCCAATACAAGCGGCCGAAGCGCGCAAGCTAGGCATAGCAACTACTAATGGATAAACCCAGACCCGCCCAACCTAACCTAACCTAACCTAACCTAACCTAACCTAACCTTTTTTTTTTTTTTTTTTTTTTTTTTTTTTTTTTTCAGCGGCACTCCCGCATCGCCTATATGGAGGGGAACTGGGAATCCGGCGCAGCCTTTCCATCCAGCCCCCCGCCGACGACCGCCCGCCTTTACGGCGAGCCCTTCACCCCCCTCCCCACCCTGGGAGAGGGGCCCGAGAATAGCCGCGAGTGCTCGCGGTCATTCCCACCCGGCGGAAGTGGAGGATACGTGCAATGCGGGAGAAGACGCCCCCGCGCCTGTCTCCCGCTATCCTCCACCAGGAGGGGGAAGACGATTGTCGTGCAATCGCCTTCTCCGACCCGTTCGTCGCCTGCGGAGTGGCGCTGCGAGAGGGTCTTCCTCCCGCGCCCGCTCCGTCGCCTCCTAACCTAAACTAACCTAACCTAACCTAACCTAACCCAGTCTGGCTCCAACCGCACTCCGGAGCGCCCACAAAATCGCGTAACTCCACGCCGAAAATTCACAAAAATTATAAAAAGTGCTTTATTAGTGTCGTGCTACATATCAAAATTTGCGCAATTAAAAGCCGCATACGGCTGTGGAAACGCCGTCGCACTCAGTGAATTTTTCATGAAGTTATTAAGGAAAAAGTGGAATTTGAAAGTTTTTCAAAACCTTAAGTGGAGTTTTTCTCGAGATCTGCAGCGACGACCTACGATTTTTAAATCGCATCCTGAAGGACCCCCAGGAGCTCTACACTTTCCGCTTTTTTGCCGATTTTTCCCGCGCAGGAGCGCGGAATTAGAAGCATAAAAGTGAAAACCACGTGGCCACGAGGTCAGTGACCCCGGGCAGCTGGACGAGTGCTGACAACGGGACTACGTGGGCATTTTGGCGCTTAACCAGGAGGCACCTTCAGATGGAAAAAAAGGTTGGGAAACCGCGAAGTTATTGACATTTTAAATATTTGCTAATTTTCAAAATTAAATAACTCGAGAAAGTGAGCGGTGACCCCCTATTTTTATACAATAGATAATTTTCTTTTTATTAGTACTAGATTTTTGCAAAATTTTGGATTTTTCCCGCTTGTAGTTTTTAAGTTAACCTGTGTTGACCTTTTGACCCAGTTACGAAGTACCTTAAAAATTTAATTTTGTGGAGAAATTTAAATGCTTTTTTGTTTAGTTATTATTTGTAAGAAATTGTGCTAAATTAGTTTTTGAGAATATTTAATTTTAGAAGAGTTATTATTGTTTAAAAATTTAAAATTTTCAAAGCTATTCTGTTTGAGTTTAAAAGAGGTTTTATATTAAATTATTGTTCAAGTGGTAATATCATAATTGGGATTTAAATGTAAATTTTTTTTTTTTTTTTTTTCTATAAGTAGTTTTTAAGATAAAATTATATAGACATTACAGGGGTACTAGCACCCTTATTATTATAGTTAGAATATTAATAGTGTTAGGGCTATTTAGAAGACACTTACTAAGAGGTCAGTACGAGGTTTTAAGAAAAAATTCACTGGCGATTATTCGCCTTGCTGGGATATTTTCTTGTTCAACATTTAGTGTATTTTGGATTTGTTACATAAGGGGGGGTTTTTAGCGGTGGGTTGTTGGACCCAGACTAATGAGTATACGATACATATATATATACACACATATACATATAATATAATATATATATATATACACACATATACATATAATATAATATAAATATAATAATATATAGTAGCTATTACTTATTTATATACTAGTAGCGGCAGTAAACTTTTGTTAAGGACTTGGTGTCGGATTCTGGTGCTAACGATGTCTTCAAAAAGTGCCCCTGGAACATCGGCGGCTCTGCCGCGAAAAACCAAGAAACCAACATCACAGGGTTCAGCGGGTGTGCGTAGAGGGCCGGTCCCTGTTTCAGGGAAGCACAGTGGCTCTGACACGGCTGAGGTAGCGGTGGCATCTACCTCGGAGTCAGATGCAAAAAACTCCTCACAAGAACCACTAATCGCCAAGGAGAAACACTCTGGTGACATAGAGACTCCCAAAAGTAGCACCAGAAATGATGAAGAGAATAGTCAGGTTGGCCTGACCCGGGATCAGCTCGGGAAAGAAATGCCAATCATAAGAAGGGAAATAGAGTTAAAGGGACTGGCCGCGACTTCGGCACCAGCAAAACCAGAGTCTGCACAAAGGCCAGCAGTGACAGCTTATGCGAGATCGGATTCTAGTCTGCTCCGAATACAGGCACAATTGAGACAGGCAAAGGCAGCTGGTGTGGGAAACGCGGTGGAGCCTGCTATTGAGGACGCGGGTCCCTCGGACGGGGATGGATATGAATCGGACACGTCACTGAATTCCTCAACGAGGACAGTGGACGGAAGAAGGATTATCCTCAACGAGATGCCCAGGCAAGCTAACGCAATCCTGCAGCAGGCAAAGTCAGACCTGGAAAAATCTGGGAACTTGAAGAGGGAAATAAGGGAAAGCGTGGTCTCTGCACTACAAGTCCTCTACAAAATGGTCCTAAAAATTGCGGACTCAAGGACGCTTCACATGATGGAGGCTCAAAGACTGCGGGCCAGTCAGGCGAAAAGCCAGGAACGTATGGCAGTTAGGCACGGAAAGGCTCTGGAGACAGTGCTAGCTGAGTATCGCAGCCTTAGGGATGGCATGAATCGGATCCACAAGGACTCTGAAAACTTACGACAGATACTGTCAATAGACCTTGCGGATCCCATAAAATCCATTCAACGAGACTCAGAGGCCATCAAGAAGGACCTAGGACAGGTGAAGGCAGTGTCCGAATCAATTCGTGGCACGGTTAAAGAACAGCACACCGGATACTTGACACCAGCCAATACAATGGTGGTAAGCCAGAGTGCACCATTGCCGGGAATAGACAGGAGCGAGCTCAGGGATATGATGCGAGAGGTGACTCGGGAACTGCGATGGACATCTGCCACGCAACCAGCATCAGCAGACTTGGTACCCCATACTTCTAATAAGGATGAGATATGCCTTGCAGTAAAGGAGGCTTTAGCTGCAGCGACTGAGAGTCGGGATCTAAGACCAGTCATGGAACTCTGCGGTAGCACTCTGGCTGCGGTACAGTCCATATCAGGGGTTGTCGAGGAGATAAAAACAACTGCTGTTCATAAGGAGACTGCATTGATAATCTCCTCGAAGGTAGACGAAATCAAGAACAGTATGGCTGAATTGAGGGAAACGACGGTGGAAACAACGGCTCCAATAAGAATGGCGGTGGAGGACCTGAGGCGGGAAGTTAAGGAGACAGAGAACTCTGGTTCGGCACCAGCTGCGCAGAGGTCTCCACAGGCTGCATCGGTATCGGCATCCCTAGCAACCAGTTCTGGGGCTGGTATTCAAAGAGCTTCTTACAGAGAAGCACTGATGAGACCAAGATACCCCATCATGGTCGAATCCGCGGACCCGCAACATTCTAGTTCTGACGTAGTGCAGAACTTGAAGGAGAGGGTAGACGTGATCCAGCTGGGGATAGGAGTTAGCAGTCTCAGGAAAGTCAGAAACCAGAAGGTGGTTATCAACTGCGATAGTGAGCGGGATAGGAAGGCACTGAAAGAGGCTATAAATAAGTCCTCCCAAAAGTTTACGGTCTCGCAGCCTACAGTCAAACTACCGCTCCTAAAGCTCATCGGAGTGGCAAATGACCTGAGCAATGCGAAACTGGAAGAGGCAGTAATCAGCCAGAACAAAAAGTTGCTCCCCAACCCGATGCCAGCGAACATAGCGGTAAAGGTCTTGCGTCGTAATCGAGTCCGAAACAACGCAAGATCTAACGTGATTCTGGAGGTGACTCCTGGTTTGTGGAGCAGTCTGAGGGACCAGGAACTACGCATCGGCTATCAGATGATCCGGGCGGTGGACCAATCACCTGTAGTCCAATGCTACCGGTGCTTGTCCTTTGGTCACATGGCTCGGGACTGCAAGGAACAAACAAGATGTGGTTACTGCTCAGAGGGGCACGACACGCGTGAGTGCAAAAATCGGGATTCTGCACCTCACTGCGTGAACTGCGCCCAGTCCACTCAGACAAAAGAGCAAAGCAGTCACCCAGCCTATGCATCCGAGTGCCCGGCATGGAGGAAATGGGACCGGATAGCGCGTAGCATTACCACGTATTGCTGAGGGCACCCTCGGTGTATTAAGGGTGGGGCAGGTGAATCTTGGTCGAGGTTTCTCCGCAATGAAGGAGTGTCTGCAGGTGGCCACTGTTAGCAAGACCTCCCTTCTTCTATTACAGGAGCCTTATGTTGGGGCCAAAGCCCATGTATCGTGTAGCTTCAGAGTGATACAAAAGAAAACTCAGGACAGGTCTAAACCGGTCCGCGCGGCGGTGGTCGTCGTGGATCCTGATTTAGACGTAATCGAGAACACTGATCTGGTGTATGAGTCTATGGTGGGCTGTGTTGTTAAAGTAGGACTTACTAGAATAGGCATAATAAATGTATATTTGGATGGGACTCTTGACATTGAAGATGATATTCTCAAGCTTCAGAATGTCATGGCCAAGCTGGGTACGTCAAATATCATCATCGGCGGTGATATCAACTCAGCGAGTCCCTGGTGGGGCTCTAGAGAGGAGGACGGTAGGGGCGCCAAGTTTGTGGAATTTGCATCGCAGTGCGACCTTAGTGTCTTGAATGAGGGAGCCACACCGACATTCTACATTCATAGAGGAGATAGACTCTACGCGAGCATTCCGGACGTCACCGTGTGCTCGACTGGCCTCTTGGACAAAATCAAAAACTGGCATGTGGACAAGAATGCAGTGACTCTGTCGGATCACAGGCAAATTAAGTTCGAGGTACAGCTGGGTCAAACAGACATAGAGATAAAGAGGAAGGGGACACGAATCTTCAACACAAGGAAAGCTAATTGGAAGGGATTCAAAAAACGATTTAAGGAAAAACTAGAGGAGAGACGAATCACTTCCGACAGAATCGAGGAAATAGACACCAAAACAGGGACAGATGAAATAGTTAACTTGTATATGGATGCCATGCTGGGGGTGTGTAGGGAGACGATTCCGGCCATCCCCGAAAAGAAGAAAGGAAAGAAAATAATATGGTGGACAGAACAACTGACAGAGAAGAAAGTAGAGATGCTGAGGTGCAGAAATAGGATCCGGAAGGCAAACATAAACAGGAAACCTTTTATTGTAGAACAATACAAAAAGGCAAAACAGGAGTATAAGGACCTTATCCAGGCCACTATAAATTCCAGCTGGATGGACTTCTGCAACAAGGAGGAAAAGGAGACAATCTGGCAGCGATCGTACCGCGTCCTCAAGTTATGCGAAGGAAGCGCAGTGGAGAAGCTTCTTCGAGCGGCCCCAGATGAGGATGCCTTGGACCCTATGGGATCAGCCGAGCTCCTGGCCAAGACATTCTATCCATGGGATGACGAGGCCACGGACAACGGGGATCAGGCCAGAGTTAGAAGCGAGATGCTTGACCTCATCCAAAATATTGATAGCGACCAGAAGTGCCCCCAAGATTGCCCAGGGTTTACTCTGGAGGAGCTCCGGATGGTCTACTCTAGGATGAATCCAAACAAATCTCCTGGAGAGGATGGATTCACCTCCGACATATGCCGGACCTGCTTCGAGGTTGCCCCTTCGGTGCAGTTGGGGATATTCAATCTCTGCCTGAGGATTGGCTATTTTCCAAAAAAATGGAAGACGGCAAGAATAAAGGTTATCCCCAAGCCCGGCAAAGAGGATTATACTGCGCCCAAATCATACCGCCCTATCGGACTCTTGTCGGTGCTGGGCAAGGCACTAGAGAAACTTTTTGCGACCCGTATCATGTGGAATCTTGGCAGCCGAGCGAAATTAAGTAGCAGGCAATACGGGTTTATGCCGCAACGTGGTACGGAGGACGCACTCTATGACTCCATCGGAATCGTGAAGCAAGGAGTAGAGAACAAGGACATAGTGGCCGTTGTCTCCCTAGACATAGAGGGAACATTTGACAACTGCTGGTGGCCTGGGATCTTGAAACAGCTTCACGAAAAAAGAGTGGATAAACCGACACTCAAACTGGTGGCCAGCTACCTTTCCGATAGGTCGGTTAACCTGGCATACATGAACGAGATGGTGACCCGAGGAACTAACAAGGGTTGTGTGCAGGGCTCAATATGTGGTCCCCTACTGTGGAATATACAGTTGAACCCACTTTTGGAAGTGGCACACACCCTTGAAGCTCACGTCCAGGCATTTGCAGATGACATCCTCGTGGTTGCCAGAGCAAAGACTACAGCCAAATTGGAGTCCATGGTTAACAGGGCACTGGAAAGCATAGCGGAATGGGGAAAAAGCTACAAAATGCGCTTTGCAGCCCAAAAAACGAAAGCGATCATAGTCACCAAAAAGCTTAAGTACGACAGGCCACAATTCATCCTAGATGGCCAAACCCTAAACCTGTCTGATAGCTTGAAAGTTTTGGGCCTCACTGTTGACAGGTCTCTGAACTTTAAAGCGCATCTGGACAATGTTTACCGGAAAACAGTCAACATTTTTAAAATGTTGGCTAGAGCGGTGAAGACTCAGTGGGGACTGAACTCCGAAATAATGAGGCTCCTGTACTTGGTGACGGTTGAGCCTGTAGTACTTTTTGCGGCGGGAACATGGGCTCCGGCCGCTGATAGAAAGTTCGTCAAAAATAGGCTGGATCACATCACTAGAATGTTTGCTCTCAAAATTAGTCGAGCACATAGGACGACATCGCTAGTGTCAGGCGCGCTTATATCCCGAATCCTCCCATTGGACCTGAGGCTGAGAGAGCAAGCAAGTCTGTATGAGGTGAAACGGGGCAAACCATTTGACGAACTACCAGGGAGAAGGTTGGAAAAGCGAACAAGCCCATTTTGCCTGCCGCATCCCTCGGAGAGAGAGCCGACGACGTTCGAGAGCATCTGTAATCAGGAAGAGGCTGACCGAATTGCAAACGACTGGTTTAGACTCTACACAGACGGGAGCAAACTGGAAGGGAAAGTGGGAGCTGCAGTCTCATGCTGGAACGAGAACACAGAGTGCAAGAGTATAAAAATTAAACTCGCGGACTATTGCACCGTGTTCCAAGCAGAAATGACAGCGATACTGAGAGCGGTTGTATTTCTTAAGGACAGGTCGTCAAATGGCAACATAATTAGCGACTCACGATCTGCTCTGGAGTCCATTTGTGATCCTTCCACGGACAATCCTCTGGCAGCAGAAATCCAACAAGTCCTTAAGGAACTCAGACACAATGGAAACAAAGTCAGCTTACACTGGATTAAAGCACATGCAGGCATCGTTGGCAACGAGCGGGCCGACGAGCTGGCGAAGTCTGCAACAAAAATGAAAGTGGCTCCGGCATATGACGCGTTCCCGCTGTCCTACATAAGGCGTTCAATAAGGGACAGAACTTTAAGTAAATGGCAGGCAAGATATACTGAAGCTACAACCGGAGAAGTTACAAAAATGTTCTTCCCAAAAATAAAAGAGGCCTACAAAGTTTTGTCCAAGATTGGCACCAACGCATTAAGGACGCAGTTATTCAGTGGACATACTGGTATTAAAGCTTACCTTAATCGGTTTAAGTTGGCAGATGATCCGTTTTGCACTTGCGACGACACAAGTCTTGAAACAATAGAACACATATTATTAAATTGCCCCAAATACGGACTAGAGCGACACGATTACGAGTGCAGGGCGGATCAAAAACTAACAAAACAGAGCGTGAGCGGATCCATCCACGATGACAAACTCCGGACCCACTTTCTTGCCTTCGCAGAGAACATCCTGCGCAAAGCTGCAAAGGCAAATGGGTCCACTGTGGTATAAAAGTATGCTGGTCTGGGTCAGCAGTAAACACAGCAATTCATTCGGGGAAGGGGAAATTATTTAAATTTTATTTATTTTATCCCATTTATTTATTATTATTGTATTATATATTTATATCTATTAAATTATAATAGCAAGACATTTTACTAATACAATGTCATATTTTTAATTTTTAATTTAATTATAATTGGTCATTACAAATGAAATTGAATCCATTGAATTTATATGTGATAGGAAAATGCTAAATGATATTAATGTATTAATGAATTTAATGATTTTAATGTTTATATTTTAAGGTATATTTTTAGTGAAGATATTTAATGATAGTAAATTTAAATTTAAGGAAATTATGCTAGGCAATAAAGTACATAAATTGTAATTATTTCAACGCAAACCCTACACACAGATGCATGAACTGGCAGTTTGTAATTTAATGGAAAGAATGACTGATTGATATACACATTAGAGGAACAAAGAAAGAAAAGAAATAAATGAAACAACCGTCACAAAAAAAATAGTGACGATAATAGCTCGCGGGCCGGGCCTCTGCGCCCGGACAGGAAAAAAAAAAAAAAAAAAAAAACCTTACCTAACCTAACCTAACCTAACCTTTTTTTTTTTTTTTTTTTTTTTTTTTTTTTTTTTTTTTTTTTTTTTTTTTTGCGCTGGGAAAAATGCATTACGCATGATGGGGGGGTATGTGGGACTCCCCGGTCTATAAAGGACCGGTATACCCACTAAACAACCCAGCGGCATTCCAGCATCGTCTGCGTGGAGGAGGACTGGGAAACTGGCTTTCTTCCAGTCCCCCGCCGACGACCGCCCGCCTTTACAGCGGGGCCCACACGCCCCTCCCTAAAGGGAGAGGCCCGATAAATGACCGTGAATGCTCGGCCATCCCCGCCCGGCGGAGATTGAGGATCTGCAATGCAGGAGAAGACGCCCCCGCGCCTGTCTCCCGCTATCCTCCACCAGGAGGGGGAAGGCGGTTGTCGTACAAACGCCTTCTCCCACCCCTTTTTCGCCTGCGGAGCGGTGCTGCGAGGGGGTCATCCTCCCGCGCGCGCTCCGCTGCCTCCTTTTGGGACATTACGTCCTCACAAAAGGAGGCTACGGCTGTCCAGACCTCTTCGCTTCCCAGCATGGATAAGACCACGCCTGGAAGCGAGAGGTCCTGACCAACCACCGCTACCATGTCGCGGCGCGGTTCGGACCACGACGGACACACTTCGAGGGTGTGCTGCGCCGTGTCCTCTGCCGCGCCACATTCATGGCATGACGGGGTCTCCTCTCTTCCTATCCGGTGCAGGCATGATCCGAAGCAACCATGCCCGGACAAAACCTGCACCAGACGGAAAGAGAGGGCACCATGGGACCGCCCCAGCCAGTCTTGCAGGACTGGACCTAGAGCGTCCAGCGTTCGGCGGCCGAAGGTGGCGGAGGCGAGGTCCTCCGTCCAATGATGGACGATCGCGTCCCTCACCTCTCGCCGGACGGCTTCCCGCTCTTCTCGGGTAGGGTGCTCTCCGAGCGCCCTGCGTCCCGCCGTCCACTCGTACACTCTGGCGAGCACCCACGCCTCGAGCTCCCAAGGAGGGGTACCCGCCAGAGCGCACGCCGCCGCGAAGCCCACCGAGCGGTAGGCCCTCGCCACCCGCAGCGCGATAGCCCTCTGGGGCCTGCGGATCGCGGTTGCGTTCTCCCTCCTTTGGAGGGAGTCCGCCCAGATGGGGGCCCCGTATAGGGCCATGCTCTTCAAGATGCCGGCGTATAATTGCCGGCATCGCGCTTTGGGCCCCCCCAGATTTGGGAGGAGCCAAGCGAGCGCGCCCGCGGCCTTTAGCAGGCGCGTCGATAGCCCGCTGAAGTGCGGGCCAAAGCGCCACCTGCTATCGAGGACTAGGCCCAGATATTTCATCTGGGCCTTCACCTCGACCCTGACGCCCTCTACGACAATGTAAGCGTCAGTAGGGGTGCGCTGCCGGGGCCCGTGGAAGAACACGGCCCCGGTCTTATGCAGCGCCACCCCCAATCCTAGGCGGCGGATCCTTCCCGCAACTAAGGATCCACCGGCTGAGGCCAGGCTCGCCGCCTCTCTGAAGTCTCTCCCCCGAGCAGTGAGAAGAGTGTCATCCGCGTAGCAGATGACACTCGTGCCGCGGAGGAGAGTTCCCCGCAGGAGCCAGTCAAACCCGATGTTCCACAGGAGTGGTCCTAGGACGGACCCCTGTGGAACACCGGACTCTGCGCTGTACCGCCGAAGCTGGCCCGCTTTGTCTACAAGGAGGACTGCTCGGTCCTCCAGGTAGTCGGCCAGGAGGCTCCGTAGATACTGAGGCACTCCATGGTAGCGGAGCGCCTCGAGTATTGTCGGGTGGGGAATGGAGTTGAAGGCGTTAGCTATGTCAAATGACACAGCCAAAACTCCGTCCCCTGCCTCCACGGCCTCCCTCACCTGACCCTTCAGCCGGGACAGCGCGTCAACCGTCGAACGCCTTCTTCGGAAACCGAATTGGGCGTCCGACAGGTTCGGCCCTATCCCCCCCAAGTGGCCATTAAGCCGAGCGGCGACGATCCCCTCGAATAATTTACCAGCCTCATCGAGCAGAACGATGGGCCGGTATGCCGAGGGGGAGTCCGCCGGGCGTTCCTCCTTCCGGAGGAGGCACAGCTGCCCCTCCTTCCAAGGTTTCGGGAACCTCCCAGCCGCGAAGCACGTGCTGAAGATGTCCCGAAACCTTTCCTCCATTTCGGTGGTGGCGATGGCCACCACCCGTGCCGGGACGCCGTCCGGCCCGGGGGCCGTCTTCTTGGCGCGGAGGCGGAGCGCCTCCACTCCAAACTCCACCTCCGTTACCGGAGGGACCTCTGCCTGCGGCGGAACCGCCTCCTGCGGGGGGTCCATCACTGGTGGGGTGAATCTGGTCCCAGTTGGAAACAAGGACCGAACCACCCCATCCAGCAATGACGGCTCGAGGGTCTCCGCAATTGGGGGACCAAAGGGGCGCAGTTTATTCCGCGCCGCCTTATACGGTCTCCCGTACGGGTCACTGTCGAGACCCTCGAGCATCTCCGCTCTAGCCGCGTCTTCGGCGGCAAACATCGCCACCTTGAGGACCTTCTTTGCCTCTACATATGAGGCGTATAGAAGGTCCTCGTTCTCCGGGTTCCGCAAACTGCGTCGTCGGCTCCGCGTGTAGGCCCTCCTGGCCCTCACGCAGACGGCCCGGAGCCCCGCTAGTTCCTCCGACCACCAATAGACGGCGCGACGGGGAGGTGGTCGGCGAGACCGAGGCATGCTGGAGTTGCATACCTCGGTCAGGGACTTTCGCAGCTGGACCGCTGCGGCGTCCACGTCCTGGACATTGGTGGGAGGCGTGAGCCAGTCCTGGAGGAACGCCGCCTCCCTGGCCGCTCCCCGGTCCAGGTGAGTGAGGGCCCACCGTGGAAAGGGGGATCGGCTCGAGGGGGCCACCCCCCGGGGCTCTGGGTGGAGATGTCGAACCGCACATATCGGTGGTCCGACAAGGTCTCCACCATCTCCACCCGCCAGTCAACGACGCGGGCGGCAAGTGCGGGGGTGGCAAACGAGACATCGACCACCGACCCTCCCAGTTGCCGCACACACGTGTGGACTGTCCCTCTGTTAAGGAGGGACAAGCCGGACGAGGTCGCCCAAAACTCGACGGCTCGTCCGCGAACGTTGCAGGTGGTGGCCGGGTTGCCCCAGGCCGCCGACTTGGCATTTAGGTCGCCCAATACGACGACTTGGCGCGGCGCCGCCCTCCCGACGACTGCGGTGAGGATTTCGAGAAAATTCTCGAAATCCGATAGAGGGCGGTTTGGGGAGAAATATACACCCACCAGAGCAATATTCCCCCACGCGGCGGCCACGTATCCCGGTCCCCTCTCTAAGAGCGAGAGGGGAGGGGAGTCCGTGGAAGGCCGCGAAACCAACGCCACCAAGCCATCCGGATCGCCTAGCCAACGGCCAGGGACCGAGTACGGCTCGGCAACCACTGCCACGTCCACCAACCACTCAGCTATGGCCTGCATCAGCAGGTCCTGCGCTGCTTTGCAGTGGTTGGTGTTCGCCTGGAGGATGCGATGACCGGTCCCATTCATCATTCGGACATCGCACCCTCCTCGTCGGCCACCGAGGTCCCAGCTACAGGGACGACGGCGGTGGCGGCAGGCTGAGTCGGAGCCTGTGCTTTGCCCTTCTTTGGGGGAGGATTGCAATTCCTCCCCTTCATGACGTGGCCCGCTGGGCGGCTACTAGCGGCGCACACCGCACAGTGTGGCGTGGCGGCCTTGCAGGAGACGGATCTGTGTCCCTCCTTGCCGCAGCGGTAGCAACAGTTTGATCTGTCCACCTTGGACGTGCAGAGGGCCCGAGTGTGTCCAATGCCAAAGCACTTGAAGCAGCGCAGAGGCTGCTCTTCAAGTGCCCGGACCACACTCGAGCTAAACCCGACGGTGAGCCGTCCCTTGGCGAGGACGGCCTTGGCCGCGATGACTGGGCACTCAAGGCGAATGGTGCCCATGCCACCGCGACCGGGCCTGATGTCCCGACCCAGTACCGCTGCGACGCTGCAGCCCCCCATGGCTGCGACCGCCGTCACCACCTCCTCTTTGGTGACCGAATCGTCCAGATTGGACACCTCCAATGCGGCGGACTTGACGGGCCTGACCACTTTGGCCGCATCCGCAATGACCTCTTGCAACTTGGTTGCGAAGAGGTCCGCGTTGGCGCCGCCCTGAGCCCCCGGGAACTCGAAAATCCGAGCCCCGGCTTGGGTCTGACGGCACGTCATTGCGCCGATTCCCAGGTGGGTGGGATCGGCGTTGGTACGAGCCCGTCTCAGCACTGACTCGTACGTTTCCCCTCGCTGTGCAGCCTCCGCGGTCAGCGTCACCACGACGGCCGCGGTCTTGGGAGCAACAAGAGGCTTCCTCCCACCGGCAGAGGCCCTTTTAGCTGCGGGAGCAGCGGTGCTGGGCTTAGGGGCCGACGTTTTCCCCTGCCCTTTACCATTCCCCTTCCCCTTGCCATTCGCCTGGGACGAGCAGGGAGGAAGGTTGTTGGCGTGGGAGGCAGGGTCGGCGCCCGTTCCTGTCTTCTTTTTCCTGCCCTTGTCCTTCCCCTTCTTGACCACTTTCGTCCACGGCTGATTGGACTGGGTGGTCGAGGGGAGCAGAGCGTCCTGCTCCTGGGAGGATGGCCCCGGCTTGGACGGCCTCTAGTCCGCCGCGAGAGGCGGCCGGAGGCGTTTTTCCGGCAAGAGCCTGTCCTCTATACCGGCAAAGCAGGCTCTCGTGAAGGCCCTTTCTTCCATGACTACCTTGCGGATAATATCCTCAAGGTTGGAGGAGGAAGGACCTTCGGCCGCAGGTCTCGGCTCGGCTTGAGATGGCCGGGCCATGACTTCAGCCAGCTTCTTATGCAGCTGGCTGACCTCCGACTGCAGGCGATCTACCTTCGCCTGCAGCTGCCTTGTTTCCTCGGTCGCTGTGCGCTGCACCAGCTCCCGGACAATGCTGGCCATGCTGGCGGCCCTGCACTTAAGGGACTTCTGTAGAGTCCCTTTAAGATTAGAGGACTTAGAGGCGACCTCCTTAATTTCCTCTTCATCCTCTTGCGCCATCCGCTCTAGCTCGGCCAGCGAGTGGTCCGCGTAGAGGACGCTGGACGCGCCGTACCCAGTCTTGGCCCGGGCGGCGCGTGCCTGCTGCTCCTTGGCGGCAACCTTCTCCTCCAGATCCTGTTGGAGTTGTTTCCGCCGAGATAAATCTAGCTGCCGTTGGGCATCCGCTAAACCCACGTCGTGGGTGTCCGCTACAGTCGAAGACGGATTCGGCTTTTTGGCCTTCACCTTCTTTGACTTGGTGCTCTTCGTCGAGTCCGACGAACCTTCACTGCCATCCTTTAAGAAGGCCCGCTTGCGTTTTTGGAGGCAATCTTCGACCTCCATCGCCGAACTTGAGTCCGACTCAAACGCGTTGTCGGACTCTGACAACACGTCAGCCCTGCAATAAAAGCTAGCCGCAGATGGTGCGCGGCTAGCATCTGACGCCAAAGTGGCATCGTCCGCGGAGCCCTGAGAAGGGCTTTTTGGTTGGCCCTGAGAAGGGCCTTTTGGTTGGCCCTGAGAAGGGCCTTTTGGTTGGCCCTGAGAAGGGCCTTTTGGTTGGCCCTTAGAAGGGCCTTTTTTGAAACGCCCGAAGGCGTCCCGCAATTGAGGCGTCGTCGCCTCCTCAGGCTCTAGCGCCCTACCACCGTTGCTATGCGCAGACGCGCATACAACCTCCTCACCGCTCCCTACCGTCTCACCTAACCTAGATTTGTTTAAAAAGTTATTCATAATCAGATCCCACGAGTAAGTGGGAAGGGTGGGTCACCCCGGACAGTGCCCACTGTAACCGGGGAAGTCTAACGTAACCCGCTCAGGGGAGCGACACTTCCCTGGCGGGGGACGCGGTAGCGACTGAAACTCCGTTCAGCCTTCCAGACCTTACGCCGCGCCGCCGCTTATCCTCGGGTAATTTTTTATAGAGGTTGTCTTCCTCGCAGCCCGGGCGACCAAGCCAAGGCCTATCGGTCCCGCTCAGATCGCAAAACATGACTGCGACCGTGTTGCGGGGTTACGATTTTGGGGCGGTGGCAGGGAAGAAAACTCCCACTGCCTGCCCGGCGGCAGGGTAAGTGCACGCCAAGGCCCGACACCTCTCCGCAAGCCTAAGAAGGCTATCCTCCGCTCAAGCTCAAGCTTGAACTCAAGCCAAGCACCTGTCCACTCGGCATCCCGCGAGGAAACTGACCCATACAGCCGACTCACGGGAACCAAGATGGACGGCATCCCCGCTCTAAATCCCCCCCCCCCCCCCCATCCCACCCCAGTGTTTGGTCCGCGCCGGTAAACCGGTAACTCCCATTTCTGGTAGCCGTTCCCCTATCCGCCACCCGGGGATGCGCCGCGTTGGGGTACACCTCCCCACCCACTCGGACTACCCAGCAGGTCCGCGGAACCTAACCTAACCTAACCTAACCTTTTTTTTTTTTTTTTTTTTTTTTTTTTTTTTTTTTTTTTTTTTTTTTTTTTGCGCTGGGAAAAATGCTTTACGCATGCCCCCCATTGGGGGATGGGGGGGGTATGTGGGACTCCCCGATCCGAAAGGACCGGTATACCCACTAAACAACCCAGCGGCATTCCAGCATCGTCTGCGTGACGGAGGACTGGGAAACTGGCTTACTTCCAGTCCCCCGCCGACGATCGCCCGCCTTTACAGCGGGGCCTTCACGCCTCTCCCGACAGGGAGAGGCCCGGGAATGACCGTGAATGCTCGGCCATCCCCGTCCAGCGGAGGTGGAGGATCTGCAATGCAGGAGAAGACGCCCCCGCGCCTGTCTCCCGCTATCCTCCACCAAGAGAGGGAAGGCGGTTGTCGTACAAACGCCTTCTCCCACCCCTTCTTCGCCTGCGGAGCGGTGCCGCGAGGGGGTCATTCTCCCGCGCGCGCTCCGCTGCCTCCTTTTGGGACATTACGTCCTCACAAAAAGAGGCTACGGCTGTCCAGGCCTCCTCGCTTCCCAGCATGGATAAGACCACGCCTGGAAGTGAGAGGTCCTGACCAACCACCGCTACCATGTCGCGGCGCGGTTCAGACCACGACGGACACACTTCGAGGGTGTGCTGCACCGTGTCCTCTGCCGCGCCACATTCATGGCACGACGGGGTCTCCTCTCTTCCTATCCGGTGCAGGCATGATCCGAAGCAACCATGCCCGGACAAAACCTGCACCAGACGGAAAGAGAGGGCACCATGGGACCGCCCCAGCCAGTCTTGAAGGACCGAACCTAGAGCGTCCAGCGTTCGGCGGCCGAAGGTGGCGGAGGCGAGGTCCTCCGTCCAATGGTGGACGATCGCGTCCCTCGCCTCTCGCCGGACGGCTTCTCGCTCTTCTCGGGTAGGGTGCTCTCCGAGCGCCCTGCGTCCCGCCGTCCAATCATACACTCTGGCGAGTACCCACGCCTCGAGCTCCCAAGGCGGGGTACCCGCCAGAGCACACGCCGCCGCGAAGCCCACCGAGCGGTAGGCCCTCGCCACCCGCTGCGCGATAGCCCTCTGGGGCCTGCGGATCGCGGTTGCGTTCTCCCTCCTTTGGAGGGAGTCCGCCCAGATGGGGGCCCCGTATAGGGCCATGCTCTTCAAGATGCCGGCGTATAATTGCCGGCATCGCGCTTTGGGCCCCCCCAGATTTGGGAGGAGCCAAGCGAGCGCGCCCGCGGCCTTAAGCAGGCGCGTCGATAGCCCGCTGAAGTGCGGGCCAAAGCGCCACCTGCTGTCGAGGACTAGGCCCAGATATTTCATCTGGGCCTTCACCTCGACCCTGACGCCCTCTACAACAATGTGGGCGTCAGTAGGGGTGCGCTGCCGGGGCCCGTGGAAGAACACGGCCTCGGTCTTATGCAGCGCCACCCCCAATCCTAGGCGGCGGATCCTTCCCGCAACTAAGGATCCGCCAGCCGAGGCCAGGCTCGCCGCCTCCCTGAAGTCTCTCCCCCGGGCAGTGAGGAGAGTGTCATCCGCGTAGCAGATGACACTCGTGCCACGGAGGAGAGCTCCCCGCAGGAGCCAGTCAAATCCGATATTCCACAGGAGTGGTCCTAGGACGGACCCCTGTGGAACACCGGACTCTGCGCTGTACCGCTGAAGCTGGCCCGCTCCATCTACAAGGAGGACTGCTCTGTCCTCCAGGTAGTCAGCCAGAAGGCTCCGTAGATACTGAGGCACTCCATGGTAGCGGAGCGCCTCTAGTATTGTCGGATGGGGGATGGAGTTGAAGGCGTTGGCTATGTCAAATGACACAGCCAAAACTCCGTCCCCTGCCTCCTCGGCCTCCCTCACTTGGCCCTTCAGACGGGTCAACGCGTCGACTGTCGAACGCCCCACTCGAAAACCGAATTGGGCGTCCGACAGGTTCGGCCCTATCCCCCCCAAGTGGCCATTAAGCCGAGCGGCGACGATCCCCTCGAATAGTTTACCAGCCTCATCGAGCAGAACGATGGGCCGGTATGCCGAGGGGGAGTCCGCCGGGCGTCCCTCCTTCCGGAGGAGGCACAGCTGCCCCTCCTTCCAAGGTTTCGGGAACCTCCCAGCCGCGAAACACGCGCTGAAGATGTCCCGAAACCTCTCCTCCATTTCGGTGGCGGCGATGGCCACCACCCGTGCGGGGACGCCGTCTGGCCCGGGGGCTGTCTTCTTGGCGCGGAGGCGGAGCGCCGCCACTCCAAACTCCACCTCCGTTACCGGAGGGACCTCTGCCTGCGGCGGAACCGCCTCCTGCGGGGGGTCCATCACTGGTGGGGTGAATCTGGTCCCAGTCGGAAACAAGGACCGAACCACCCCATCCAGCAATGACGGCTCGAGGGTCTCCGCAATTGGGGGACCAAAGGGGCGCAGTTTATTCCGCGCCGCCTTATACGGTCTCCCGTACAGGTCACTGTCGAGACCCTCGAGCATCTCCGCTCTAGCCGCGTCTTCGGCGGCAAACATCGCCACCTTGAGGACCTTCTTTGCCTCTAAATATGAGGCATATAGAAGGTCCTCGTTCTCCGGGTTCCGCAAGCTGCGTCGTCGGCTCCGCGTGTAGGCCCTCCTGGCCCTCACGCAGGCGGCCCGGAGCCCCGCTAGTTCCTCCGACCACCAATAGACGGCGCGACGGGGAGGTGGTCGGCGAGACCGAGGCATGCTGGAGTTGCACACCTCGGTCAGGGACTTTCGCAGCTGGATCGCTGCGGCGTCCACGTCTTGGACATTGGTGGGAGGCGCGAGCCAGTCCTGGAGGAACGCCGCCTCCCTGGCCGCTCCCCGGTCCAGGTGAGTGAGGGCCCACCGTGGAAAGGGGGACCGGCCCGGGCGGGCCTCCCCCCGGGGGCTCTGGGTGGAGATGTCGAACCGCACATATCGGTGGTCCGACAAGGTCTCCACCATCTCCACCCGCCAGTCAACGACGCGGGCGGCAAGTGCGGGGGTGGCAAACGAGACATCGACCACCGACCCTCCCAGTTGCCGCACACACGTGTGGACTGTCCCTCTGTTAAGGAGGGACAAGCCGGACGAGGTCGCCCAAAACTCGACGGCTCGTCCGCGAACGTTGCAGGTGGTGGCCGGGTTGCCCCAGGCCGCCGACTTGGCATTTAGGTCGCCCAATACGACGACCTGGCGCGGCGCCGCCCTCCCGACGACTGCGGTGAGGATTTCGAGAAAATTCTCGAAATCCGATAGAGGGCGGTTTGGGGAGAAATATACCCCCACCAGAGCTATATTCCCCCACGCGGCGGCCACGTATCCCGGTCCCCTCTCTAAGAGCGAGAAGGGAGGGGAGTCTGTGGAAGGCCGCGCAACCAACGCCACCAAGCCATCCGGATCGCCCAGCCAATGGCCAGGGACCGAGTACGGCTCGGCAACCACTGCCACGTCCACCAACCACTCAGCTATGGCCTGTATCAGCAGGTCCTGCGCTGCTTTGCAGTGGTTGGTGTTCGCCTGGAGGATGCGATGACCGGTCCCATCCATCATTCGGACATCGCACCCTCCTCGTCGGCCACCGAGGTCCCAGCGTCCACAGGGACGACGGCGGTGGCGGCAGGCTGAGCCGGAGCTTGTGCTTTGCCCTTCTTTGGGGGAGGATTGCAATTCCTCCCCTTCATGACGTGGCCCGCTGGGTGGCCACTGGCGGCGCACACCGCACAGTGTGGCGTGGCGGCCTTGCAGGAGACGGATCTGTGTCCCTCCTTGCCGCAGCGGTAGCAACAGTTTGACCTGTCCACCTTGGACGTGCAGAGGGCCCGAGTGTGTCCAATGCCAAAGCACTTAAAGCAGCGCAGAGGCTGCTCTTCAAGTGCCCGAACTACACTCGAGCTAAACCCGACGGTGAGCCGTCCCTTGGCGAGGACGGCCTTGGCCGCGGTGACTGGGCACTCAAGGCGAATGGTGCCCATGCCACCGCGACCGGGCCTGATGTCCCGACCCAGTACCGCTGCGACGCTACAGCCCCCCATGGCTGCGACCGCCGCCACCACCTCCTCTTTGGTGACCGAATCGTCCAGATTGGACACCTCCAAGGCGGCGGACTTGACGGGCCTGACCACTTTGGCCGCATCCGCAATGACCTCTTGCAACTTGGTTGCGAAGAGGTCCGCGTTGGCGCCGCCCTGAGCCCCCGGGAACTCGAAAATCCGAGCCCCGGCTTGGGTCTGACGGCACGTCATTGCGCCGATTCCCAGGTGGGTGGGTTCGGCGTTGGTACGAGCCCGTCTCAGCACTGACTCGTACGTTTCCCCTCGCTGTGCAGCCTCCGCGGTCAGCGTCACCACGACGGCCGCGGTCTTGGGAGCAACAAGAGGCTTCCTCCCACCGGCAGAGGCCCTTTTAGCTGCGGGAGCAGCGGTGCTGGGCTTAGAGGCCGACGTTTTCCCCTTCCCTTTACCATTCCCCTTCCCCTTGCCAGTCGCCTGGGACGAGCTGGGAGGAGAGTTGTTGGCGTGGGAGGCAGGGTCGGCGCCCGTTCCTGTCTTCTTTTTCTTGCCTTTATCCTTCCCCTTCTTGACCACTTTCGTCCACGGCTGATTAGACTGGGTGGTCGAGGGGAGCAGAGCGTCTTGCTCCTGGGAGGATGGCCCCGGCTTGGACGGCCTCTTGTCCGCCGCGAGAGGCGGCCGGAGGCGTTTTTCCGGCAAGAGCCTGTCCTCTATACCGGCGAAGCAGGCTCTCGTGAAGGCCCTTTCCTCCATGACTACCTTGCGGATAATATCCTCAAGGTTGAAGGAGGAAGGACCTTCGGCCGCAGGTCTCGGCTCGGCTTGAGATGGCCGGGCCATGACTTCAGCCAGCTTCTTATGCAGCTGGCTGACCTCCGACTGCAGGCGATCTACCTTCGCCTGCAGCTGCCTTGTTTCCTCGGTCGCTGTGCGCTGCACCAGCTCCCGGACAATGCTGGCCATGCTGGCGGCCCTGCACTTAAGGGACTTCTGTAGAGTCCCTTTAAGATTAGAGGACTTAGAGGCGACCTCCTTAATTTCCTCTTCATCCTCTTGCGCCATCCGCTCTAGCTCGGCCAGCGAGTGGTCCGCGTAGAGGACGCTGGACGCGCCGTACCCAGTCTTGGCCCGGGCGGCGCGTGCCTGCTGCTCCTTGGCGGCAACCTTCTCCTCCAGATCCTGTTGGAGTTGCTTCCGCCGAGACAAATCTAGCTGCCGTTTGGCATCCGCTAGACCCACGTCGTGGGTGTCCGCTACAATCGAAGACGATGTCGGCTTTTTGGCCTTCACCTTCTTCGACTTGGTGCTCTTCGTCGAGTCCGAAGAGCCCCCACTACCATCCTTTAGGAAAGCCCGCTTACGCTTTTGGAGGCGATTTTCGACCTCCATCGCCGAACTTGAGTCCGACTCAAGCGCGTTGTCTGACTCTGACAACTCGCCAGCCCTGCAATAAAAGCTAGCCGCAGATGGTGCGCGGCTAGCTTCTGACGCCGAAGTAGCGTCGTCCGCGGAGCCCTGAGAAGGGCTTTTTGGTTGGCCCTGAGAAGGGCCTTTTGGTTGGCCCTGAGAAGGGCCTTTTGGTTGGCCCTTAGAAGGGCCTTTTTTGAAACGCCCGAAGGCGTCCCGCAATTGAGGCGTCGTCGCCTCCTCAGGCGCTAGCGCCCTACCACTGTTGCTTTGCGCAGACGCGCATACAACCTCCTCACCGCTCCCTACCGTCTCACCTAACCTAGATTTGTTTAAAGAGTTATTCATAATCAGATCCCACGAGTAAGTGGGAAGGGTGGGTCACCCCGGACAGTGCCCACTGTAACCGGGGAAGTCTAACGTAACCCGCTCAGGGGAGCGACACTTCCCTGGCGGGGGACGCGGTAGCGACTGAAACTCCGTTCAGCCTTCCAGACCTTACGCCGCGCCGCCGCTTATCCTCGGGTAATTTTTTATAGAGGTTGTCTTCCTCGCAGCCCAGGCGACCAAGCCAAGGCCTATCGGTCCCGCTCAGATCGCAAAACATGACTGCGACCATGTTGCGGGGTTACGATTTTGGGGCGGTGGCTGGGAAGAAAACTCCCACTGCCTGCCCGGCGGCAGGGTAAGTGCACGCCAAGGCCCGACACCTCTCCGCAAGCCTAAGAAGGCTATCCTCCGCTCAAGCTCAAGCTTGAACTCAAGCCAAGCACCTGTCCACTCGGCATCCCGCGAGGAAACTGACCCATACAGCCGACTCACGGGAACCAAGATGGACGGCATCCCCGCTCTAAATCCCCCCCCCCCCCCCCCATCCCACCCCAGTGTTTGGTCCGCGCCGGTAAACCGGTAACTCCCATTTCTGGGAGCCGTTCCCCTATCCGCCACCCGGGGACGCGCCGCGTTGGGGTACACCTCCCCACCCACTGGGACTACCCAGCAGGTCCGCGGAACCTAACCTTTTTTTTTTTTTTTTTTTTTTTTTTTTTTTTGCGCTGGGAAAAATGCGTTACGCATGCCCCCCCATTGGGGGATGGGAGGGGTATGTGGGACTCCCCGGTCCACACCGGACCGGTATACCCACTAAACGACCCAGCGGCACTCCGGCATCGTCTGCGTGGAGGAGGATTGGGAAACCGGCAAAAGCCTTTACTTCCAATCCCCCGCCGACGACCGCCCACCTTTACAGTGGGGCCTTCACGTCCCTCCTGACAGGGAGAGACCCGGGAATGACCGTGAGTGCTCGGCCATTCCCGCCCGGCGGAATTGGAGGATACGTGCAATGCGGGAGTAGACGCCCCCGCGCCTATCTCCCGCTATCCTCCACCAAGAGGGGGAAGGCGGTTGTGCCTTCTCCCACCCCTTCTTCGCCTGCGGAGCGGCGCCACGAGAGGGTCATCCTCTCGCGTGCGCTCCGCCGCCTCCTTTTGTGACATCACGTACTCACAAAAGGAGGCGACCGCTGTCCAGGCCCCCTCGCTTCCCAGCATGGAGTTGACCACGCTGGGAAGCGAGAGGTCCGGCCCGACTACCGCAGCTAAGCTGCAACGTGGCTCCGACCACGCCGGGCACACCTCGAGGGTGTGCTGTGCAGAATCCTCCGTCGCACCACAATCATGGCACGACGGAGTCTCCTCTCTTCCGATCCGGTGCAGGTACGATCCGAAGCATCCATGCCCGGACAACACCTGCACCATCCGGAACGAAAGGTAACCGTTGGACCTCTCGAGCCAATCTCGCAGGACCGGCCCGAGAGCGTCCAACGTTCGTCGGCCAAACGCGGCGGAGGCGAGGTCCTCCGTCCAGTGGTGGACGATCGCGTCCTTCGCCTCTCGGCGGACGGCCTCCCGCTCTTCCGGGGCAGGGTGCTCCCCGAGAGCCTTACGCCCCGCCCCCCACTCGTACACTCTGGCGAGCACCCACGCTTCGAGCTCCCAGGGAGGGGTGCCCGCCAGAGCGCACGCCGCCGCAAAGCTCACAGAGGAGTAGGCCCTCGGTACCCGCTGCGCAATGGCCCTTTGAGGCCTGCGGATCGCAGTAGCGTTCTCCCTCCTTCGGAGGGAGTCCGCCCAGATGGGGGCCCCGTAGAGGGCCATGCTCTTCAGGATGCCGGCATACAACTGCCGGCATCGCGCTTTTGGCCCCCCCAGATTCGGGAGGAGCCACGCAAGCGCAGCCGCGGCCTTCAACAGGCGCGTCGACAGCCCGCTGAAGTGCGGGCCGAAGCGCCACCTGCTGTCGAGCACTAGGCCCAGATATTTCATCTGGGCCTTCACGTCGACCCTGACGCCCTCTACGACGATATGAGCGTCAATGGGGATGCGCTGCCGAGGCCCGTGGAAGAACACGGCCTCGGTCTTGTGTAGCGCCACCCCCAATCCTAGCCGGCGGATCCTTCCCGCAACCAAGGATCCGCCAGCCGAAGCCAGGCTCGCCGCCTCTCTGAAGTCACTCCCCCGGGCAGTGAGAAGAGTGTCATCCGCGTAGCAGATGACACTCGTGCCACGGAGGAGAGCTCCCCGCAGGAGCCAGTCAAACCCGATGTTCCACAGGAGTGGCCCTAAAACGGACCCCTGTGGAACACCGGACTCCGCGCCGTACCGCCGAAGCTGGCCCACTTTATCCATAACGAGGACCGCCCGGTCCTCCAAGTAGTTGGCCAGGAGGCCCTGCAAGTACCGAGGCACTCCATGGTAGCGGAGCGCCTCTAGTATCGTCGGGTGGGGGATGGAGTTGAAAGCGTTGGCTATGTCAAATGACACAGCCAAAACCCCCTCCCCTGCCTCCACGGCCTCCCTCACTTGGCCCTTTAGCCGGGACAGCGCGTCAACCGTCGAACGCCCTACTCGAAAACCGAATTGGGCGTTCGACAGGTTCGGCCCTGCCCCCCTCAGGTGGCCATTCAGCCGGGCGGCGATAATCCCCTCGAGCAATTTACCAGCCTCATCGAGCAGAACGATGGGCCGGTATGCCGAGGGGGAGTCCGCCGGGCGTCCCTCCTTGCGGAAAAGGCATAATTGCCCCTCCTTCCAGGGTTTCGGGGACCTTCCAGTCGCGAAACACGCGCCGGAACCTAACCTAACCTAACCTAACCTAACCTTTTTTTTTTTTTTTTTTTTTTGACGCTGGGAAAAATGCTTTATGCATACCCTCCCGTCGGGGGACGGAAGGGTTATGTGGGACTCCCGGTGCTCCCCACCGGTATACCCACTAAACGACCCAGCGGCACTCCCGCATCGCCTATATGGAGGGGAACTGGGAATCCGGCACAGCCTTTCCATCCAGCCCCCCGCCGACGACCGCCCGCCTTTACGGCGAGCCCTTCACCCCCCTCCCCACCCTGGGAGAGGGGCCCGAGAATAGCCGCGAGTGCTCGCGGTCATTCCCACCCGGCGGAAGTGGAGGATACGTGCAATGCGGGAAAAGACGCCCCCGCGCCTGTCTCCCGCTATCCTCCACCAGGAGGGGGAAGACGATTGTCGTGCAATCGCCTTCTCCGACCCGTTCGTCGCCTGCGGAGTGGCGCTGCGAGAGGGTCTTCCTCCCGCGCCCGCTCCGTCGCCACCTTTTGCGAAATTACTTCCTCGCAAAAGGAGGCCACCGCAGCCCAGGACTCCTCGCTTCCCAGCATGGCTAAAACCACGCTGGGCAGCGAGAGGTCCTGCCCGACCACCGCCATCAATTGGCGGCGCGGCCCAGACCACGACGCACACACCTCCAGGGTGTGCTGCGCCGTGTCCACCGCCGCGCCACAATCGTGGCAGGCCGGGGTCTCCTCTCTTCCGATCCGATGCAGGCACGATCCGAAGACGCCATGCCCGGATAGCACCTGCACCAGACGGAAAGAAAGGAAACCATGGGACCGCCCGAGCCAGTCCTGCAGGACTGGCCCGAGCGCGTCCAACGTTCTGCGGCCAAAGGCTGCGGTGGCGAGGGCCTCCGTCCAATGTTGGACGGTTGCGTCCCTCGCCTCTCTGCGGACGGCCTCCCGCTCTTCTGGGGCAGGGCACTCCCCGAGCGCCCTGCGCCCCGCCGTCCACTCGTACACTCTGGCAAGCACCCACGCCTCGAGTTCCCAAGGCGGGGTGCCGGCCAGAGCGCACGCTACCGCAAAGCCCACCGAGCGGTAGGCTCTCGCCACCCGCAGTGCAATGGCCCTTTGGGGCCTGCGGATGGCGGTCGCATTCTCCCTCCTGTGGAGGGAGTCCGCCCAGATGGGGGCCCCGTAAAGGGCCATGCTCTTCAAGATGCCGGCATAAAAATGCCGGCATCTCGCCTTCGGCCCTCCCAGGTTTGGGAGGAGCCACGAGAGGGCGTTCGCCGCCTTCAGCAGGCGCGCTGACAACCCGCTGAAGTGCGGGCCGAAGCGCCACCTGCTGTCCAGGGTGAGGCCCAGATATTTCATCTGGGTCCTCACCCCGATCCTGACGCCCTCCACGACGATGTGGGCGTCAAGAGGAATGCGCTGCCGAGGCCCGTGGAAGAACACGGCCTCGGTCTTGTGCAGCGCAACCCCCAACCCGAGGCGGCGGATCCTTCCCGCGACCAAGGATCCGCCAGCCGAGGCCAAACTGGCCGCCTCCCTAAAATCCCTCCCCCGGGCAGTGAGGAGAGTGTCATCCGCGTAGCAGATGACACTCGTGCCCGGGAGGAGGGATCCCCGCAGGAGCCAGTCGAAGCCGATGTTCCACAGGAGTGGTCCTAGGACCGACCCCTGTGGAACACCAGACTCCGCGCCGTACCTCCGGACTTGGCCAGCCTTGTCTACGAGGAGGACCGCTCGGTCCTCCAAGTAGCTGGCCAAGAGGGCCCGCAAGTATGAAGGCACTCCGTGGTACCGGAGTGCCTCCAAGATCGTGGAGTGGGGGACGGAATTGAACGCGTTGGCTATGTCAAATGACACAGCCAACACTCCGTCCCCAGACTCCACGGCCTCCCTCACCTGGCCCTTCAGCCGGGCCAGCGCGTCCACTGTCGAACGCCCAACTCGGAAACCGAATTGGGCGTCCGACAGGTTCGGCCCAACCCCCCGCAGGAGGCCATTCAGCCGACCGGCGACGATCCCCTCGAACAGTTTACCGACCTCATCGAGCAGAACGATGGGTCGGTATGCCGAGGGGGAGTCTGCCGGTCGTCTCTCCTTACGGAGGAGGCACAGTTGCCCCTCCTTCCAGGCTTTCGGGAACCTCCCAGCCGTGAAACACGCGCTGAAGAGGTCCCGAAACCTGTCCGCCATTTGGGTGGCCGCAATGGCCACCACCCTTGCGGGGACGCCGTCCGGCCCGGGGGCGGTTTTCTTGGCGCGGAGGCGAAGCGTCGCCGCGCCAAACTCCGCCCCCGTGACCGGAGGGACCTCCTCCGCCGGCGGAGCCGCCTCCCGCGGGGGGTCCATCACTGGAGGGGTGAAGTTGGTCCCTGTTGGAAACAAGGACCGAACCACCCCATCCAGCAACGCCGGCTCGAGGGTCTCTGCTAGCGGGGGACCGAAGGGGCGCAGTTTATTCCGCGCCGCCTTATACGGTCTCCCGTACGGGTCTCTGTCGAGACCCTCTAGCATTTCGGCCCTCGCCGCGTCGTCGGCGGCGAACATAGCCGCCTTGAGGACCTTCTTTGCCTCTACGTACGAGGCGTAGAGAAGGTCCTCGTTCGACGCGTCCCGCACGTTCCGCCGTCGACTCCGCGTGTAGGCCCTCCTGGCCACCACGCAGGCGGCCCGGAGCCCCGCCAGCTCCTCCGACCACCAATAGACGGCGCGTCGGGGAGGTGGGCGGCGAGACCGAGGCATGCTGGAGTTGCACACCTCGGTCAGGGACTCCCGCAGTCGGACCGCCGAGGCGTCGACGTCCAGGACATTGATAGGAGGCGTGAGCCAGTCCTGGACGAACGCCGCCTCCTTGGCCGCCCCTCGGTCCAGGTGGATCTGAGCCCACCGTGGAAAGGGGGACTGGCCCGAGCGGGCCATCCCCCGGGGGCTCTGGGTGGAGACGATGTCGAACCGCACGTATCGGTGGTCCGACAAGGTCTCCACCGTTTCCACCCGCCAGCCGACGACGCGGGCGGCAAGTGCGGGGGTGGCGAACGACACGTCCACCACCGTCCCTCCCCGTTGCCGCACACACGTGTGGGCCGTCCCTCTATTTAGGAGGGACACGCCCGACGAGGCCGCCCAAAATTCGACGGCCCGCCCGCGGACGTTGCAAGAGGCGGCCCGGTTGCCCCAGGCCGCCGACTTGGCGTTCAGGTCGCCCAATACGGCGACCTGGCGCGGCGCCGCCCTACCGACTACTGCGGTCAGGACTTCGAGAAAATCCTCGAAGTCCTGTAAAGGGCGGTTAGGGGAGAAATAGACCCCCACCAGGGCTATTTCTCCCCACGCGGCGGCCACGTATCCCGGTCCCCTCTCTAAGAGCGAGAGGGGAGGGGAGTCCGTGGAAGACCGCGACACCAACGCCACCGAGCCGTCCCGATCACCCAGCCAACGGCCAGGGACAGAGTACGGCTCGGCGACCACCGCAACGTCTACTAACCACTCAGCCAGGGCCTGCATCAGCAGATCCTGTGCTGCTTTACAGTGGTTAGTATTCGCCTGTAGGATGCGATGTCCGGACCTATCCATCATTTGGACATCGCACCCCCCTCGTCGGCCACCGAGGTCCCAGCCTCAGGGACGACGGTGGTAGCAGCAGGCTGGGACGGCGCCTGCGCTTTGCCCTTCTTTGGGGGAGGATTGCAGTTCCTCCCCCTCATCACGTGGTCCGCCGGGCGGCCACTGGCGGCGCACACCGCGCAGTGCGGCTTGGCGGCCGTGCAGGAGGCGGACATGTGCCCCTCCTTACCGCAGCGGTAACAGGCGTCCGACCTGTCCACCTTGGACGGACAGAGGGCCCGTGTGTGGCCGATTCCGAAGCACTTGTAGCAGCGCAAAGGCTGCTCACCAAGTGCTCGGACCACACACGACCCAAACCCGACGGCAAGCCGTCCCTTGGCAAGGACGGCCTTAGCTGCGGTGACCGGGCACTCCAGGCGGATTGTGCCCATGCCGCCGCGGCCGGGCCTGATAGCCCGACCCTGTACCGCTGCGGTGTTGCAGCCCCCTATTGCTGCGAGCGCCGCCACGACCTCCTCTTTGGTGACCGAATCGTCCAGATTGGTCACCTCGAGGGCCGCCGACTTGACGGGCCTTACCACCTTGGCCGCGTCCGCGATGACCTCTTGCAACTTCGTTGCGAAGAGGTCAGCGTTGGTGCCGCCCTGGGCCCCCGGGAACTCGAAAATACGAGCCCCGGCTTGGGTCTGGCGGCACGTGATGACGCCGATTCCCAACTTGGTGGGATCGGCGTTGGTACGAGCCCGTTTCAGCACGGACTCGTACGTCTCACCACGCTCCGCAGCCTCCGCGGTGAGCGTCACCACGACGGCCGCGGTTTTGGGAGAAACTAGGGTTTTTCTCCCACCGGCAGGGGCCCTTTTAGCTGCCGGAGCAGCGGTGGCGGGCTTAGGGGCCGACTTTTGCCCCTTCCCCTTCCCCTTCCCCTTGCCGGTCGTCTGGGACGGGCAGGGAGGGGAGATGTTGGCTGGGGAGGCAGGGGCGGCGGCCGCTCTCGCCTTCTTGGCCTTGCCCTTCCCCTTTTTGACCACCTTCGTCCACGGCTGGGTGGACGGGGTGGTGGAAGGGAGAAGGGCGTCCTCCCTTTGGGAGGATGGCCCAGGCTCGCACGGCCTCTTGTCCGCCGCGAGGGGCGGTCGGAGGCGCTTTTCGGGCAAGAGCCTGTCCTCGATGCCAGCGAGGCAGGCTCTCGTAAATGCCCTTTCCTCCATCACAACCTTGCGGATGACATCCTCAAGGTTGGAAGAGGAGGAAGGGCCCTCCACCGCAGGTCTCGGCTCAGCTTGGGTTGGCTGGGCCGTGACCTCAGCCAGCTTCTTATGCAGCTGGCTGACCTCCGACTGCAGGCGATCTAACTTCGCCTGCAGTTGCCGCGTCTCGTCGGTGGCTGTGCGTTGCACCAGCTCCCGGACGATGCCACCCATGCTGGCGGCCCTGCATTTAAGGGACTTTTGGAATGTCCCTTTTAGATTGGAGGACTTAGAGGCGACCACCCTGATCTCCTCTTCGTCCTCCTGCGCCATGCGCTCCAGCTCGGCCAGCGAGTGGTCCGCGTATAAGACGCTAGACGCACCGTACCCGGACTTAGCCCGGGCGGCCTGCGCCTGCATCTCCTTCGCGGCGACCCTCTCTTCCAGGTCTTCCTGGAACTGAGCCCTTCGTGCGAGGTCCAACTGACGTTGGGCGTCCGCCAGACCCACGTCGTGGGTGTCCACCACAGTGGAAGGCTTTTTGGCCTTCGCCTTCTTTTTTGGCTTAGCACTCCTCGTGGAGTCCGAGGAGCCTTCGCCGCCGTCCTTCAGGAAGGATCGCTTCCGCTTTTGAAAGCGACTTTCGGCTTCCATCGCCGAACTTCCGTCCGACTCTGGAACGAGCGACTCGTTGTCGGAGTCCGACAACACGTCCACCGACAGCCTGCGGAACATGCTACCCGGTGATGGGCGGCAAACCTCCGACGCCATACTGGCATCGCCGGCGTGGCCCTGAGAAGGGCCTTTGGTTTGGCCCTGAGAAGGGCCTTTGGTTTGGCCCTGAGAAGGGCCTTTGGTTTGGCCCTGAGAAGGGCCTTTTGGTTGGCCCTGAGAAGGGCCTGTTGGTTGGCCCTGAGAAGGGCCTTTTGGTTGGCCCTGAGAAGGGCCTTTTGGTTGGCCCTGACAAGGGCCTTTTAAGAACCGCCCGGAGGCGTCCCGCGATGGTAGCTTAGGCATAGCCGCCGCAAGTGTTGAAGAGTCCGCAAAAAAGTCTTCAACGCACAGTGCACTTTCGCCGATCACTGGCCTGCCACTCCGTTACGGTGACAGGACCAGGTCGTTGCCCGGGGAACGCTACGTGGAAGCAAGCACTGTGGGGGGGTTCCCCAACCTAACCTAACCTAACCTAACCTAACCTAACCTAACATAACCTAACCTAACCTAACCTAACCTTTTTTTTTTTTTTTTTTTTTTTTTTTTTTTTTTTTTTTTTTTTTTTTTTTTGACGCTGGGAAAAATGCTTAATGCATACCCTCCCGTCGGGGGACGGAAGGGTTATGTGGGACTCCCGGTGCTCCCCACCGGTATACCCACTAAACGACCCAGCGGCACTCCCGCATCGCCTATATGGAGGGGAACTGGGAATCCGGCACAGCCTTTCCATCCAGCCCCCCGCCGACGACCGCCCGCCTTTACGGCGAGCCCTTCACCCCCCTCCCCACCCTGGGAGAGGGGCCCGAGAATAGCCGCGAGTGCTCGCGGTCATTCCCACCCGGCGGAAGTGGAGGATACGTGCAATGCGGGAGAAGACGCCCCCGCGCCTGTCTCCCGCTATCCTCCACCAGGAGGGGGAAGACGATTGTCGTGCAATCGCCTTCTCCGACCCGTTCGTCGCCTGCGGAGTGGCGCTGCGAGAGGGTCTTCCTCCCGCGCCCGCTCCGTCGCCTCCTTTTGCGAAATTACTTCCTCGCAAAAGGAGGCCACCGCAGCCCAGGACTCCTCGCTTCCCAGCATGGCTAAAACCACGCTGGGCAGCGAGAGGTCCTGCCCGACCACCGCCATCAATTGGCGGCGCGGCCCAGACCACGACGCACACACCTCCAGGGTGTGCTGCGCCGTGTCCACCGCCGCGCCACAATCGTGGCAGGCCGGGGTCTCCTCTCTTCCGATCCGATGCAGGCACGATCCGAAGACGCCATGCCCGGATAGCACCTGCACCAAACGGAAAGAAAGGAAACCGTGGGACCGCCCGAGCCAGTCCTGCAGGACTGGCCCGAGCGCGTCCAACGTTCTGCGGCCAAAGGCTGCGGTGGCGAGGGCCTCCGTCCAATGTTGGACGGTTGCGTCCCTCGCCTCTCTGCGGACGGCCTCCCGCTCTTCTGGGGCAGGGCACTCCCCGAGCGCCCTGCGCCCCGCCGTCCACTCGTACACTCTGGCGAGCACCCACGCCTCGAGTTCCCAAGGCGGGGTGCCGGCCAGAGCGCACGCTACCGCAAAGCCCACCGAGCGGTAGGCTCTCGCCACCCGCAGTGCAATGGCCCTTTGGGGCCTGCGGATGGCGGTCGCATTCTCCCTCCTGTGGAGGGAGTCCGCCCAGATGGGGGCCCCGTAAAGGGCCTTGCTCTTCAAGATGCCGGCATACAAATGCCGGCATCTCGCCTTCGGCCCTCCCAGGTTTGGGAGGAGCCACGAGAGGGCGTTCGCTGCCTTCAGCAGGCGCGCTGACAACCCGCTGAAGTGCGGGCCGAAGCGCCACCTGCTGTCCAGGGTGAGGCCCAGATATTTCATCTGGGTCCTCACCCCGATCCTGACGCCCTCCACGACGATGTGGGCGTCAAGAGGGATGCGCTGCCGAGGCCCGTGGAAGAACACGGCCTCGGTCTTGTGCTGCGCAACCCCCAACCCGAGGCGGCGGATCCTTCCCGCGACCAAGGATCCGCCAGCCGAGACCAAACTGGCCGCCTCCCTAAAATCCCTCCCCCGGGCAGTGAGGAGAGTGTCATCCGCGTAGCAGATGACACTCGTGCCCGGGAGGAGGGATCCCCGCAGGAGCCAGTCGAAGCCGATGTTCCACAGGAGTGGTCCTAGGACCGACCCCTGTGGAACACCAGACTCCGCGCCGTACCTCCGGACTTGGCCAGCCTTGTCTACGAGGAGGACCGCTCGGTCCTCCAAGTAGCTGGCCAAGAGGGCCCGCAAGTATGAAGGCACTCCGTGGTACCGGAGTGCCTCCAAGATCGTGGAGTGGGGGACGGAATTGAACGCATTGGCTATGTCAAATGACACAGCCAACACTCCGTCCCCAGACTCCACGGCCTCCCTTACCTGGCCCTTCAGCCGGGCCAGCGCGTCCACTGTCGAACGCCCAACTCGGAAACCGAATTGGGCGTCCGACAGGTTCGGCCCAACCCCCCGCAGGAGGCCATTCAGCCGACCGGCGACGATCCCCTCGAACAGTTTACCGACCTCATCGAGCAGAACGATGGGTCGGTATGCCGAGGGGGAGTCTGCCGGTCGTCCCTCCTTACGGAGGAGGCACAGTTGCCCCTCCTTCCAGGTTTTCGGGAACCTCCCAGCCGTGAAACACGCGCTGAAGAGGTCCCGAAACCTGTCCGCCATTTGGGTGGCCGCAATGGCCACCACCCTTGCGGGGACGCCGTCCGGCCCGGGGGCGGTTTTCTTGGCGCGGAGGCGAAGCGTCGCCGCGCCAAACTCCGCCCCCGTGACCGGAGGGACCTCCTCCGCCGGCGGAGCCGCCTCCCGCGGGGGGTCCATCACTGGAGGGGTGAAGTTGGTCCTTGTTGGAAACAAGGACCGAACCACCCCATCCAGCAACGCCGGCTCGAGGGTCTCTGCTAGCGGGGGACCGAAGGGGCGCAGTTTATTCCGCGCCGCCTTATACGGTCTCCCGTACGGGTCTCTGTCGAGACCCTCTAGCATTTCGGCCCTCGCCGCGTCGTCGGCGGCGAACATAGCCGCCTTGAGGACCTTCTTTGCCTCTACGTACGAGGCGTAGAGAAGGTCCTCGTTCGACGCGTCCCGCACGTTCCGCCGTCGACTCCGCGTGTAGGCCCTCCTGGCCACCACGCAGGCGGCCCGGAGCCCCGCCAGCTCCTCCGACCACCAATAGACGGCGCGTCGGGGAGGTGGGCGGCGAGACCGAGGCATGCTGGAGTTGCACACCTCGGTCAGGGACTCCCGCAGTCGGACCGCCGAGGCGTCGACGTCCAGGACATTGATAGGAGGCGTGAGCCAGTCCTGGACGAACGCCGCCTCCTTGGCCGCCCCTCGGTCCAGGTGGATCTGAGCCCACCGTGGAAAGGGGGACTGGCCCGAGCGGGCCATCCCCCGGGGGCTCTGGGTGGAGACGATGTCGAACCGCACGTATCGGTGGTCCGACAAGGTCTCCACCGTTTCCACCCGCCAGCCGACGACGCGGGCGGCAAGTGCGGGGGTGGCGAACGACACATCCACCACCGTCCCTCCCCGTTGCCGCACACACGTGTGGGCCGTCCCTCTATTTAGGAGGGACACGCCCGACGAGGCCGCCCAAAATTCGACGGCCCGCCCGCGGACGTTGCAAGAGGCGGCCCGGTTGCCCCAGGCCGCCGACTTGGCGTTCAGGTCGCCCAATACGGCGACCTGGCGCGGCGCCGCCCTACCGACTACTGCGGTCAGGACTTCGAGAAAATCCTCGAAGTCCTGTAAAGGGCGGTTAGGGGAGAAATAGACCCCCACCAGGGCTATTTCTCCCCACGCGGCGGCCACGTATCCCGGTCCCCTCTCTAAGAGCGAGAGGGGAGGGGAGTCCGTGGAAGACCGCGACACCAACGCCACCGAGCCGTCCCGATCACCCAGCCAACGGCCAGGGACAGAGTACGGCTCGGCGACCACCGCAACGTCTACTAACCACTCAGCCAGGGCCTGCATCAGCAGGTCCTGGGCTGCTTTACAGTGGTTAGTATTCGCCTGTAGGATGCGATGTCCGGACCTATCCATCATTTGGACATCGCACCCCCCTCGTCGGCCACCGAGGTCCCAGCCTCAGGGACGACAGTGGTAGCGGCAGGCTGGGACGGCGCCTGCGCTTTGCCCTTCTTTGGGGGAGGATTGCAGTTCCTCCCCCTCATCACGTGGTCCGCCGGGCGGCCACTGGCGGCGCACACCGCGCAGTGCGGCTTGGCGGCCGTGCAGGAGGCGGACATGTGCCCCTCCTTACCGCAGCGGTAACAGGCGTCCGACCTGTCCACCTTGGACGGACAGAGGGCCCGTGTGTGGCCGATTCCGAAGCACTTGTAGCAGCGCAAAGGCTGCTCACCAAGTGCTCGGACCACACACGACCCAAACCCGACGGCAAGCCGTCCCTTGGCAAGGACGGCCTTAGCTGCGGTGACCGGGCACTCCAGGCGGATTGTGCCCATGCCGCCGCGGCCGGGCCTGATAGCCCGACCCTGTACCGCTGCGGTGTTGCAGCCCCCTATTGCTGCGAGCGCCGCCACGACCTCCTCTTTGGTGACTGAATCGTCCAGATTGGTCACCTCGAGGGCCGCCGACTTGACGGGCCTTACCACCTTGGCCGCGTCCGCGATGACCTCTTGCAACTTCGTTGCGAAGAGGTCAGCGTTGGTGCCGCCCTGGGCCCCCGGGAACTCGAAAATACGAGCCCCGGCTTGGGTCTGGCGGCACGTGATGGCGCCGATTCCCAACTTGGTGGGATCGGCGTTGGTACGAGCCCGTTTCAGCACGGACTCGTACGTCTCACCACGCTCCGCAGCCTCCGCGGTGAGCGTCACCACGACGGCCGCGGTTTTGGGAGAAACTAGGGTTTTTCTCCCACCGGCAGGGGCCCTTTTAGCTGCCGGAGCAGCGGTGGCGGGCTTAGGGGCCGACTTTTGCCCCTTCCCCTTCCCCTTCCCCTTGCCGGTCGTCTGGGACGGGCAGGGAGGGGAGATGTTGGCTGGGGAGGCAGGGGCAGCGGCCGCTCTCGCCTTCTTGGCCTTGCCCTTCCCCTTTTTGACCACCTTCGTCCACGGCTGGGTGGACGGGGTGGTGGAAGGGAGAAGGGCGTCCTCCCTTTGGGAGGATGGCCCAGGCTCGCACGGCCTCTTGTCCGCCGCGAGGGGCGGTCGGAGGCGCTTTTCGGGCAAGAGCCTGTCCTCGATGCCAGCGAGGCAGGCTCTCGTAAATGCCCTTTCCTCCATCACAACCTTGCGGATGACATCCTCAAGGTTGGAAGAGGAGGAAGGGCCCTCCACTGCAGGTCTCGGCTCAGCTTGAGTTGGCTGGGCCGTGACCTCAGCCAGCTTCTTATGCAGCTGGCTGACCTCCGACTGCAGGCGATCTAACTTCGCCTGCAGTTGCCGCGTCTCGTCGGTGGCTGTGCGTTGCACCAGCTCCCGGACGATGCCACCCATGCTGGCGGCCCTGCATTTAAGGGACTTTTGGAATGTCCCTTTTAGATTGGAGGACTTAGAGGCGACCACCCTGATCTCCTCTTCGTCCTCCTGCGCCATGCGCTCCAGCTCGGCCAGCGAGTGGTCCGCGTATAAGACGCTAGACGCACCGTACCCGGACTTAGCCCGGGCGGCCTGCGCCTGCATCTCCTTCGCGGCGACCCTCTCTTCCAGGTCTTCCTGGAACTGAGCCCTTCGTGCGAGGTCCAACTGACGTTGGGCGTCCGCCAGACCCACGTCGTGGGTGTCCACCACAGTGGAAGGCTTTTTGGCCTTCGCCTTCTTTTTTGGCTTAGCACTCCTCGTGGAGTCCGAGGAGCCTTCGCCGCCGTCCTTCAGGAAGGATCGCTTCCGCTTTTGAAAGCGACTTTCGGCTTCCATCGCCGAACTTCCGTCCGACTCTGGAACGAGCGACTCGTTGTCGGAGTCCGACAACACGTCGACCGACAGCCTGCGGAACATGCTACCCGGTGATGGGCGGCAAACCTCCGACGCCATACTGGCATCGCCGGCGTGGCCCTGAGAAGGGCCTTTGGTTTGGCCCTGAGAAGAGCCTTTGGTTTGGCCCTGAGAAGGGCCTTTTGGTTGGCCCTGAGAAGGGCCTTTTGGTTGGCCCTGAGAAGGGCCTTTTGGTTGGCCCTGAGAAGGGCCGTTTGGTTGGCCCTTAGAAGGGCCTTTTTTGAAACGCCCGAAGGCGTCCCGCAATTGAGGCGTCGTCGCCTCCTCAGGCTCTAGCGCCCTACCACTGTTGCTATGCGCAGACGCGCATACAACCTCCTCACCGCTCCCTACCGTCTCACCTAACCTAGATTTGTTTATAGAGTTATTCATTATCAGATCCCACGAGTAAGTGGGAAGGGTGGGTCACCCCGGACAGTGCCCACTGTAACCGGGGAAGTCTAACGTAACCCGCTCAGGGGAGCGACACTTCCCTGGCGGGGGACGCGGTAGCGACTGAAACTCCGTTCAGCCTTCCAGACCTTACGCCGCGCCGCCGCTTATCCTCGGGTAATTTTTTATAGAGGTTGTCTTCCTCGCAGCCCGGGCGACCAAGCCAAGGCCTATCGGTCCCGCTCAGATCGCAAAACATGACTGCGACCATGTTGCGGGGTTACGATTTTGGGGCGGTGGCAGGGAAGAAAACTCCCACTGCCTGCCCGGCGGCAGGGTAAGTGCACGCCAAGGCCCGACACCTCTCCGCAAGCCTAAGAAGGCTATCCTCCGCTCAAGCTCAAGCTTGAACTCAAGCCAAGCACCTGACCACTCGGCATCCCGCGAGGAAACTGACCCATACAGCCGACTCACGGGAACCAAGATGGACGGCATCCCCGCTCTAAATCCCCCCCCCCCCCCATCCCACCCCAGTGTTTGGTCCGCGCCGGTAAACCGGTAACTCCCATTTCTGGGAGTCGTTCCCCTATCCGCCACCCGGGGACGCGCCGCGTTGGGGTACACCTCCCCACCCACTGGGACTACCCAGCAGGTCCGCGGAACCTAACCTAACCTAACCTAACCTAACCTAACCTAACCCTGACTTGAACTGATCTGGGGCTCTAGGTAGAGTCAAAATTTTTTGACTCTACATTCTGTGCTGGAATCTAGACGGAGACGAGGACCACACGTCTGAAAAGCTCCCGAACTTTTAGGACTTATACGGACCGAGATATTTTGGTTACAAGTTTTGGCGGCCATTTTGTCCGCCATCTTGGAAAAACTAAAAGCACAATATCTCGGTAATCCGCCGTCTGATTTGAACGGGATTTTTTCGGACTAATTGACCGGTAGCAGGACTACCTTCCTGTGCGTAGAGGCAGACTCTACATTGAGTCGTTTTATTTTTATTTTTTTTTGTTATCCATTTTGTTTCCCTTGTTTTACTTTGTGTTTATTTTGTATAATAGTGTAAGGTACGCACGTTTAAACACTGAAACACCTACGTAGAGCTCATCACTACATAGAGTACACATACATTCTTCACAAACTTTTTCTTACTCTGTAGTGCATATTGCGTAGCGGACTGCAAATTTGACGTGGATTGTTTTCCTATTTGCGTTTTTTATTGCGCCGATCTTGTTAGCTTAGAATAGGACTTAAGTTTAGTAGTGTAATTGACAAAAAATTATTATTTTACTTGTATTTTTATTTTACTTCTAAATTTTATTTGACAAATAGGTATATTATACAACTTATACAAACCTTTACTTATATTAACTCACAGACCACCATTTCGACACCTTGTTTCGCGACGAACCTGAAACAAACAAGGCTTTATTAATAAGGACAAAACTGAGTGTGGACAAATCCCTTTGACGGAGAAGTAATAAGAGAAACCTAACTAACCCACGACCTTAGGATGTTCGGAATAAGAACACCGGTAAAACCGAAAACAGCGGTAGAGGCCACGCTAGACCCACAAGAAAAGTCGAGGAGGAGTCTGACTCCTGTAGCCCACTCCAGTAAGACTGCGAGTATGAACGTCAGGAAGAGTATTGGGGAATGGGAAACAGAGGAATCGGAAACACTCCGAAAAACCTCGACTACCCCGAAGAAAACGAAACCGGTGGTAGAGCCCTCGAAGCCAAAACCAAAGACAGCGCACCTGCAGGCTGAGCCAAGAGTGGCGACCCTAAGGACGTCAACGGAAACGGCAGAGGGTTCCCAGGCACTGAATGTGACTTTTGAGAAGAAAAGTCACAAATATACAGATCGGATGACCGAGGCGAAGGCGTGCTTAGATAGTGGCACGGAACAGTTAAACAACGCCCGAAATCTCAAAACTGAGATCAAGAAAGAAGTCGCAAGTGCCTTAAACCGGTTATATCAACTGGTTAAAGAAAGGATAAGTGGGAAGAAAAACACCGGTGAAGAGAAGGCACAAGAAGCAGAAAAACTACCTGAGAAAAGAAAGGAGGAAACCGATCTCATCAGAAAGCTTGAGGAACATACCAGACTCCTCCATGAGAATAACCAAAGACTGGATAAACTAAAAGACAGTATGGACAAACAAGAGGAGATACTGCAGAGGCAATCGTACGCGAGTGTCACAGCGGCAATTCCTCGGAGGCCGGAACAAACCGCGCTACACTCCGTCGTTGTCACTGCGGTAGACGAAAAAGAAACCGGAGAGCAAGTCCTAGACAGAATAAGGAAGGTAGTGAATGCGAAGGAAAGTGGGATAGTAGTAGACAGGATCAGAAAAGTAAAAGACCGCAAAATAATAGTAGGGTGCAAAACAGACTCGGAAAGACAGAAGGTCAAGCAAAGGCTAAAGAGCGCCAAAGAGCTGAACGTAGAGGAAGTAAAAAACAAAGACCCGTTAGTGATCCTCAGAGACGTTCTTAAATACAACACAGATGCAGAAGTTCTTGACGCCCTAAAAAGACAAAACAAAGATGTAATAAGAGAACTCAAAGACCCAAAGATGGAGATAGCCTACAAAAAACGTACAAGAAACCCTTACACACATCACATAGTCATGAGGGTCTCCCCCGGGGTCTGGCAGCGCTTGGTTGAGGCAGGATCCGTCTTGATCGACCTCCAGCGGGTGAGAGTGGCAGATCAGTCGCCGCTCGTGCAGTGCTCCCTCTGCTTGGGGTATGGTCACGGTAGACGGTACTGCAGAGAGACGGTAGAAAAGTGTAGCCACTGTGGAGGGGCCCACATGAAGTCTGAGTGTGCGGACTGGCACGCGGATACCACCCCCTCATGCACAAACTGTATTTAGGCGAAGCTGGACAGAGCAGATCACAACGCCTTTAGCGACGCATGCCCCATCCGTCGGAAGTGGGAGGCTCTGGCCAGGGCCTCAATAGCTTATTGCTAAAGTTGTCCCGAACTCAAACGCTCCCCAAACAGGTGCAAAGGCTTACCTTGTTGCACAAGCCAATTTACAGCGCATGGCTTTGGCAACCAATGAAATTATGCTCGAAGCAACAAAGAAAAAGATTGCCTTTGCTCTACTCCAGGAACCATACATCGGAGGCATAGGCAGGATGAAGGATTACGGGAGCACCAGAATCTTCCAGAACACGAAACAAGGGAGTGGCACGGTTAAAGCGGCAATCGCCGTCTTTGACTCGGACATCGATGCCATTCTCTGTCCGGAGTTTACAACAGATAACATCGTTGCTGTAAAACTCCGGACGAGTGCCTGGGAGATTGTGGTGGTCTCGTTTTACTTCGAGCCAACGCCTGAACCTATCGAACCTTATCTTGACCACCTGAAGAAGATCAAATCGCAAATTGGAGGAGCAAAAATCCTAATAGGAGGCGACTCCAACGCGAAAAACTCCTGGTGGGGTAGCAGGAAAGTCGATGTCAGGGGAGAGGATATGGCCGGAGCCCTCGAAGAAATGGACTTAGAAGTGCTCAATGAGGGGGATACTCCAACTTTCTTCACAATTAGGGGAAACAAACCGTACACCAGCTTCGTGGACGTAACGGCATGCGCGACGGGGTTGCTTGATCTGATAGAAGATTGGAGGGTTGTAGAAGGCATGACAAGCTCCGACCACAACGTGCTGACCTTCAAGGTTAGATTGTCTAAGGTAAAGGGTGCAAATATAAACAGAACTACTAGAATTTTTAATAGTAAAAAAGCAGATTGGAGCCAGTTTCATGAGAAACTGGCCCAATTACTAGAATCAAACCAAATTCATATAAATAAAATAGCAAATACACCAGACAAGAAAAATTTAGACGAAATTACAGAACTCTACACTAAAGTAATAATTGAATCTTGCAACATTAGCATTCCGAAAAAGAAGGTTAACAGCACAATTACCTTACCATGGTGGTCGGAGAAGCTCACAAAGCTGAAGGGGAAGGTTAGGACGATGAAGCGACGAATCCGCTGCGCAGCGCCAGTCCGGAAGCAGAAGGTGATTGATGAGTACCTAAAAACAAAAGAAGAGTATCAACAGGAAGCCAAGAAGGCACAGATAGAAAGTTGGAAGGGTTTCTGCACCAAGCAGGATAAGGAAGGGGTGTGGGAGGGGATTTATAGAGTGATTGGCAGAACAATGAAACGACAGCAAGACCAGCCTCTGGTGAGGGCAGGGAGGGCTCTAGATGGTCTAGAATCTGCGCAACTCCTCGCAGAAACCTTCTACCCGGAAGACCTGGAAAAGGATGACACTGCAACACAAAGTCTGACCAGGCAAGCAGCTGTAAAAGTAAATAGTTGGGCCCATGATGAGAACCATGACCCACCGTTTACCAGAGAAGAGCTGAGGTTCGCAGTTAACAGCTTTGGGTTTCAACCCAAAGAAGGCACCGGGAGCAGACGGTTTGACAGCAGACATCTGTAGCAGAGCTGTACACCACGATCTGGAGCTCTTCCTCGCACTATGCAATAGATGCCTAGCTCTTAATCACTTCCCCAAAATCTGGAAGGAAGCCACAGTGGTGGTCCTGCGGAAGCCAGGGAAGGACGATTACACGAACCCAAAGTCCTTCAGGCCCATAGGGCTGTTACCAGTTATGGGAAAAATTTTAGAGAAGATGATCGTTGGACGGCTGAAATGGCATCTTGTACCCAAAATTAGCTCACACCAATATGGCTTTATGCCCCAAAGAAGTACCGAAGACTCCCTCTATGACCTTATGCAATACACACGTAATAAGCTAGACCAGAAGAAACTCATAGTCATGATATCATTGGACATAGAGGGGGCCTTCGATAACGCGTGGTGGCCAGCCATCAAGCTTAGGTTGGCTGAAGCGGGTTGTCCTGTGAACTTGAGAAGGGTGATCGATAGTTATCTAGAGAACAGAAGGGTTAGGGTGCAATACCTTGGACACGAATACCAGAAGCGTACTAGCAAGGGCTGTGTCCAGGGATCCATCGGAGGACCGATTCTCTGGAATATGCTTTTGGATCCCCTTCTGAAGGGCCTCGATCAACGAAACGATTATGCGCAGGCATTCGCTGACGATGTGGTCCTGGTGTTTGACGGAGATACGGCACTGGAGGTGCAGAGACGTGCCAATGCCGCTCTCGCCTATGTTCGGGAGTGGGGTATCAGTAATAAGCTCAAATTTGCACCGCACAAAACATGTGCGATGATCATTACTCGCAAACTCAAATACGATACTCCGCTGCTGAGCATGGGGGGGATCGACATTGGCATGTCAGACGAAATTAAGATCTTGGGGCTCACTATTGACAACAAGCTTACCTTCAACAAGCACACAGCAAACACCTGTATTAAAGCTCTAAATTTTTATAAGCAGTTGTCAAGAGCCGCCAGGGTCAGTTGGGGGCTGCACCCGGAAGTGGTCCGTATCATATATACGGCAACTGTCGAGCCTGTCGTTACGTACGCGGCCAGCGTCTGGGCCCAAGCTACAAAAAAGGCCAAAGTGCGCAAACAACTAAACGCCGTGCAGCGTGTGTTTGCTCAGAAGCTGACAAAAGCCTACCGAACGGTATCTCTCAACTCGGCTCTGCTACTGGCGGGGATACTGCCACTGGATCTGAGAATCCAGGAGGCAGCAGCTCTCTATGAGGCCAAGCGCGGAGTCCCACAGCCGATGTTGGGAGACAGAGAGGTAGAACATAGAGTGCCGTACGACATGACCCCGCACCCGGCAAAGCACATGAGCCTGGAGATCGTTCGCCTGACGGACCACCAAGATGTCGAGCAACATGGCATACAAGCAGTACGCATATTCACAGATGGAAGTAAGATTGAGGGGAAGGTCGGCGCGGCGTTATCCATATGGAATGGCGAGGCGGAGATCCAGAACCTCAAACTGAAACTGCCATCGTACTGCACGGTCTCAGGCGGAGCTCTATGCTATATGCAGAGCCACGCGGGAGATCATGAAGCGCAGCGAAGCGAGCTTCGGCATTTTTAGTGACTCACGGTCGGCTCTGGAAATAGTCACAAACAACGGCTCCACTCATCCCCTGGCAACAGAAACGCGTAAAAATATAAGAACAATTGTACTCCAGGGCAAGGAAATATTCTTGTTCTGGATTAAAGCTCACGCCGGGATGAGTGGAAACGAAAGAGCAGACGAGTTGGCTAAACGCGCGGCAATTTGTCTAAAGACAAAGCCTGATTATGATGCATGTCCGGTCTCATACGTCAAGCGACAGATCCGCGAGGATTCGCTCGACGTGTGGAACCGGAGGTACAAATCAGAAGACAAAGGCGCTGTCACAAAAATGTTTTTTCCGGACGCCGTGGCGGCGAACAGGATAGTCAGGAAAATTCAACTGTCAAATGTTCTCACGCAGGTATTCACGGGGCACGGTGGATTCTCAGAATACTTGAATCTGTTTAAGTGTAAGGAGAACCCATCTTGCATTTGTGAGCCCGGTGTGGAAGAAACAGTTGCGCACATCCTGTTTAAATGCCCGGTTTTCGGTCGCCGGAGATTTGAAGCCGAAAACGCAATAGGTTGCGACATAAATGCCGAGAACGCCAGTGGCATCGTCTCAAACGAGAATATAAGGTCGACATTCCTGAAATTTTGTATAGAGATTGCAATTCAAGTTGTAAATAGAAATAAGTAGTTGTACAAAAATATGATTTATATATATGATTGAATATATATATAATATGCATATAAACATAATTAGCAAAATAAGTTGATAGATACTTCGCATTACAAAACATAGGATTAAGACACTTGTAATAAATTGGATAAATGATAAATGTAGATATATAGGTATATAGCAATAAGTATTTTGTGTATGAGTATCCGTGGCGATTATGTTCTGTGTATCATAATGAACCTTGTAAAATATAAAATAAACCCCAATGTAAAACCCTAAATGTAAAACCTTAGTATAATTCAAATGTAAACCCAGTAAATTAGTGTTAAAGTAATGTGTAACCCAAATGTGGGAGGATGTCAAATAAGAAAGGATACACTGTAAAATTAAAAGTAAATATAATAATACTAGACTTAAATTAGCCCTAATAGCATGTACGCCCAATGGCATGAGGGCAGTGAATAAAGCAAATTTGAGTTTTATTAAAGAACTCTGGCCCTGAGCCAGAGGGATGTTAGTCGTCACACTTAGTGCCACTTAGTGGACTCACTAAAATCCCCCCGGTGGCCATCTTCGACGCATGTCGGAGGGCTCCGGGATCTCCAAAAGGAACGCACCGGTGCCCCCCTCGCGCTGTGCCTTCGCACATCCAGGGGGAGGTTATCTAGCCACCCCCGAACACCACGGTGTTCACAGCGGCACATTGCCACAATGTTGTAGGATATCGCCCTCCCGGGGCCCGTTTAACGGACAGTCGAAGCCCACACTCCGACCACTCACGAACCCGAAAGGTCCCCTGTTTGGCAGGGGATACCACGCAAAGCCCCTTATGGGGCAGGCGCAGCGGTGCGCCCACTGCCGCCTCGCCGTCGCCTCCTTCTCCGAGCGGGATCAGCCCTCTCGCGATCTCGCTCGGCGGCCTCTTTCCGAACCATAACGGTCTCACAGAAAGAGGCCACTGCCTTCCACGCATCTACCAGCATAGTCTCTACTACGCCTGGTAGAGAGAGGTCCTGCCCGATCCTGGCGATCAGGGTCCGCCGCTCCTCGCACCACGCCGAGCATTCCTCAAGCGTGTGCTGGGCGGAGTCCCGATCCCTCCCACAGTGGTGGCACTGCGGTGTCGGTTCGCGTCCGATCCTATTCAGGTACTCACCGAAGCACCCGTGCCCGGTGAGTACCTGAGTAAGTCTATAGGTGACGTTACCCGTTTCCCTCCCCAGCCAAGTTTCGAAGCTCGGCACAATCGCGCCGACGGCGCGTTGGCGCATGTTCCACGGCTCCTCGAGCCGCTCGCGCCACATCCCGAGCGCACGTCGGCGCTCTTGCACCCGCACTTCAGCAGGCGCGACTCCGCTCCCGTCATCATGGCGGAGGCGCACGTACTCACGCGCGTCCATCTCCGCCAAGATGTCGAAGGGCGGGAACCGCGCCAGGAGAGTTGCCACCTCGAAGGATATCGTCCGATATCCTCGTGCGATCCGGATGGCGACAATACGCTGCAGGCTATAAAACATAGTCCTGCTGCGTCGGAGCGCCAGTCGCTCCCACCAGACGGGCGCTCCGTAGAGTGCCATCGACCGCACGACTCCGGCGTAGAGGCGGCGAACTCCCTCCCTAGGTCCCCCGAGATTAGGCAGCAGTCTGTGCAGAGCACCCACCACCTTCTGGATCCGGGGGACGGAGCGGCTGAAGTGCTCCTCGAAACCCCAGCGACTATCCAGGGTGAGGCCCAGGTACTTCAGGTACCGCCCCACCTGGATGTCAACGTCACCCACGCGAACCGACAAGCTGGGTGGTTCCCTTCCCCTAGGGAACTTGTGGAACCACAGCGCCTCGGTCTTGTGCGGCGCCGTCCTCAGACCCAGCTCGTGGACCTTGTCCACGACACAAGCCACCCCAAGCTCGGCGAGCTCCTTGGTCCCGTCGAAGGAGTCCCCGTTGGCTAACACAAGAGTGTCGTCCGCGTACCAGACGACGTGTACGCCTTCGGGGAGATCGGCACGCAAGACCGCGTCGTATGCGAGGTTCCATAGAAGCGGGACCAGTACAGAACCCTGTGGAAACCCCGCAACTGACCTCCCTCTCGTGCAAGGTACCGTCCCTGCCCACGTACTGCACACATCTGTGCTGCAAGTAGGCTCCGACTATGCTCTGCAGGTAGGGCGGCACTCCGTGAAACACGAGTGCCTCCCTGATCGCCCTCCAGGGCAGGGAGTTGAATGCGTTTACGATGTCCAAGGACACCGCCAACGCCTTCCCGCCCCGGGACACCGCCTGGTTCGACAGCGTACGGACACGAAAAATCGCGTCCACTGTCGAACGAGCACGCCGGAAACCAAACTGGTCATCCGACAAGTCGGGGCCTACCCGCCACAGGTGTGTGCATAGACGAGCGGCAATTATTGTTTCGAACAACTTGCCGGCCTCGTCCAGCAGGCAAATGGGACGATACGTAGAGGGTGAGTCTGCGGACCTGCCGTCCTTCTTCAAGAGGACCAACTTAGCCTCCTTCCAGCCCTTGGGGAACACTCCGCGGCGTAAACAGCTGTCGAACAGCTGCCGCAGCCTGTTCCCCAGGCCGGCGGATAGAGCCAGCACCCAAGCCCGACCAGATATTCCGTCAGGGCCTGGTGCTGTATTGCGAGCCCTGAGGCGCTTCACAGCGCGGACCAACTCCTCGTCGGTCACCCCCAGATCATCGGACCAGATGGTCGGTTCCGACGATAGCCCGGGGGGAGAAGGACTGTCCTGGACCCTGGGAAACAGTGTGTCAACCACACTCCCCACCAGCTCAGGGTCCAGAGTTTCAGTCAAAGGAGGGACCCATGGGCGCAGCTTACCTAGTACCATCTTGTACGGGCGCCCCCATGGATCTCTATCCAGTCCCTCGAGGAGTTCACTCCAGGACTGAGCCTTCGCGTTCACGATGGCCGCCTGGAGCGCTGTCGTAGCGCCTCGGTATACCTCGTAGGCTCTATCCCTTACTTCGGCAGGAGCTCGCCGCCTTCTTCTAGCTCTGGTGTACAAGCGTCTGGAGCGCAGGCATGTCTCCCGCAGCCGCGCTATCTCCTCTGACCACCAGTACACCGACCTACGCTTGGTTGGCCTGGCTCGGGGCATCGATAAGTCACAGATCGACGTCATCGTTGCCCGGAACCAGGCCGCCTCCCTCTTAGGATCGGGCAGATCCTCTCCAACATGGCCTTCTGGCCAGGCCGCGACAATGGCTGCAGCTTCGAGAAAATCTCGATTAAGCCGCTTGAGGGCCCACCGTCGCGGCGGGCTGCTGCTACTGCGGCGGGCCGCACGGCCGGGAGGGCGAAGAGCCACATCGAAAACGATGTGGCGATGGTCGGAAAGCGTGACCATCTCTTCGGCAACTCTCCATCCCGACACCATGTGTGTGGCAGAAGGAGTCGCCCATGATAAATCCACGATCGACTCCCCCTGCCACCGCACACATGTGCTTACGGACCCCCGATTCAAGAGTCGGAGGTCATGACCCGCCGCCCATTCAACCATGGTCTCCCCCCTGCGGTCATCTTGGGGACTCCCCCACGCACGAGAGTGAGCGTTGAAGTCGCCCAAGACAAGCACGGGACGGGGCAGGCATCTGCGGATGCAGTGTCCCACCTCGTTCAGGAACGCCTCGTAATCAGCGAGATTACGGTTGGGGGAGATGTAGCAGCCTACAACGGCTATTCGACCCCACTCAGTGGCCACGAAGCCCTGTCCCCTTTCAATGAGGGCACAAGGGGGGTCACCTTCGCCACCACCCCAGTAAATAGCTACGGAGCCCACATCGTCCCCGAACCATCGTGGATGGTCTGGGACGCTGTAGGGCTCCGCTATTACGGCAAGGGCAATTGACCACTGCGCGAGGGTTTGCAAGAAAAGATCCTGCGCACCTCGGCAGTGGTTCAAATTGCCCTGGAGGACTCGAATGGTTTGATCCATTACGAGGCCTCCATGGCCTCCTGGGGCGGGCCATGGCCCGCTGGAATGGCCGCCACTGTTGAGGCCGTTCCGCTTCCCGGTGTCGGGGCTGGAGGAGAGGGCTTTTTGCCCTTCCTCTTACCCTTAGGAGGGGTGCACTGCTTGCTCCCCATCCTGTGGTCCGCCTTGCAGCCCTTGTCAGAGCACAGTGGACACCTGCGCGGACGCGTGCATTGGCTCGCCCGATGATCGGGTTCACCGTGCCCAGGGCAGTGGGCGAGCGATGGACTTCGCCCACTTTGACGTCATCAACCGAGGAGTCCCCGGCCTTGGCGACCGCCTCCGCTACCTCCCGAGATGTGACGGCTTCATCGAGGTCTTTGAGCCTCAATTCAGCCATCTTCATCGGGCGCGAAATGCGCACACCCAGATCCGCGAGGGCTTCGCGCATGCGAGCTGCCAACGCGTCAGCTTTCGGCGCGCATTCCGGGCCCGACACCTCCAAAATCAATCCCCCCGTCAACGCTCGCTTGGGGCGAACCGTGTCCACCCCGACGTCCGCCAGCCTAATACGTGCCTTTGCGGCCGCTATTACCGCAGCGTATGTGACGTCGGAACCCTCCGGAACCGTCACAGTGATCGCCGCAGTAGTAGGTAGCCGCATTGGCGTCGCCTTGAGGGCGGGCTTAGGCACGGCCTTGGGGCCGGCATTGGGCGCCGCCTTGGAGCTAGCTTTGGGGCTCGGCACTACCGGTGGCAACTCACCCGTTGCCTTGGGAGCCTTCTTCTTCTTCCCTTTTCCACCCCTGACCACCGTAACCCAGGGTGTCGTTGGAGCCGACGGCGCTTGGTTCGCGGTGGGCTGCGGCCGCACCGCTGGTGGGCTCACCGCTGGTGTTGGCGGCTGTTGGCGCTTCCCCTTCGCTTTCCCTGCCTGGCCTGGCGGTACTGTGGGAGCCGCACCTCTTTGGGGTGGTGTTGGCTTCGGCTTAAGAGCCTCAGCCAACTTCCGGTCCATGAGAGCGCCTATGCGCTCCATGAACCTCCCCTCCCATTTCTTCCCGCTGGCGACAGGTGGTGACACCGCCGCTTCGGCTGTGCTCCCAGCGCTCGCCTGCCTACCTGCCTGCTGCTGGCTGACGCACTCAGTCAGCTTCTCTACCTTTGCAGATAGGTCAGCGATCTGAGCACGCAGCTCCGCATTCTCTCGCTCCAGGCGCTTGACGTTCTCATCAGCAGTCGCCCGCTGGACGACTACCGACGAGGCCGCCTGCGATTTCCTCGCGGACATCCGCAGGCCGTGAATAAAGTCACCCCGCATGTTCTTGGACTTGTCGGCGATTTTCTCGACAGTCTCGAGGTTGGCTTTAATCACGGCACGCAACTCCTCAGTTGGCCGCGCCTCCATCTCCCTTTCGAGGTCATCTGCCTTCGGCAGCCCTGCCAGTTTCGCACCGCTTGTATCTATTGAGCGATGCGCCGATGTCCGTTCTGGCCTTTGACATTTCCGACGTGAGATTGTTTATTAATTGTTTTGTATGGGCTCTCTCCACCCTTACGAGCTCCGTGGCGTGTCTCGTCCTTTCCCTTTCCAGACTGGTGATATGTCTGGATCTTGAGTCCGATAGTGAGAGGACTATTTCGTAAAGAGTCTGCAGGCTTTCGAGTGCGACGACTTTGCACTCCCTCTTCATATTGCCTGCAGACTCCAACGCGTCCTTCCCTTTCAGCAGCGTCTCGTTTGCCATTTTTGTGGCTAGGTCCATCTTCACCCCCGTTCGTCGACCCGCTTGCACGACGAGCATGCTCTGTCGTGGTCTGGGCCTGTTCGCGGAGGTGTCTAGGTCTAAGCAAGACGCGACCGAGTCTTCGTCGGACTTTACGGGCTTAGGTGGTGATATCTCACACTGTTCCCAGTTGATGATTTTATCTGTGACCGACTCCACCGCGGACCGGTCTGAGGATGTGGCCAGGTGTTCGCTTGGCTCTTGCGGCGGTTTCGCAGGCGATGTCCTCTTCCTTCTCGCGGGGACCTTTGGGCTGACTTCCTCCGGCTGTGCTCCGACCGATGATGCCTTCTTCGCTTCGGGTACTGATGGCCGCGTCGACTTTTCTAGTTTCAGTGACTTGGTGACCGTTACCTTCTTCAGTACCTTTTCACGCAGCGATCTCTTTGGTTGGAGGGTCACCTGAGGTGCCACTTCCGACTTTGGGACGGATCCGGTCACGGATATGGCTGACATTTTGTTTTTAAATGAAATAAATACAAATTCTTAATTATAAAATTAATTACTAAGTTGTTCTACTTAATACTAGCTGTAAAATTTTTCGAGGTAGATGTTGAGCCTCGTGCCTGAAATTTAGCCGGCGGTCAGACCCTCCTAGCCGAAACTCAGCAAAGCTGTTTGGCGGCAGAATTGGGTGTGATGGTAGTACTTCCCCGGACGAGCCCTTTGAAGTGACTCTTCTACCTTAACGGCTAGTATTATTTATTAAAAGTTATACAATGACTAATAATGTTCCGAACTTTGAACCTATTTACTTGTTACACTATTATTGTTTAAAAAAAATTCTTACTGAGTAATAGCTTCGTCTCGCGCTCCGCCGGTGTTGTGATGCCTGATGGTGATTGAGTTTTCAACTTTCTGCTGAGGTGAGTTTGGAAATTTGGAATTCCCATGGAGCCAGATTGTAGAGCTCTCGACGCTGATTGCGGGGATACCAAACTTGGGGGGTCTATCTCCACTGCACCCCGAAGGTGAACGCTAACACGTCTGGCAATAGCCCGCTCACGGAACCTCAAGTCTCCCGAGCAGCTGAGGAGGTTGTTCGTGAGTCTTCTCACGTTTCGGCGCGAAAGAAGAAAAAAGGTGGTAGGAAAAGACATGACGGTACGCTTGTGTCTGATTCAGAGACAAGCGCACGGTCAATGTCAATAACACGTGCAGGGAATGTGGTCAGCGGTAGCACGGAGCTTCTCGTCGGATCAGGACCATCGAGACCGGATTCTGCGACTAGCTTTACTGGTTTAGGCCGAAAGCGACAATTTTGTGGCTCTGGCGAACTGGATTCCGGCACTGAAGGAGATGTACTAGCTCCGCCGAAGGTTTCAACTGCCCGCCGCGGACGAGGAAAATTGAAGATTTCGGATACCCGTATTGGGTTTTCCCGCGCCATGGAAGACCTGGCAAAGCCTGGTACGGAGACGTATAGGTTGAATAAAGACGTAGCCGACCAGCAGCCGAACAAGGCCAAATCGGCCAAGAGAGTTTACGCTCACCTTAGTGGAGAGGAATTAACCGCAGAAGAACTGCGGAAACGTGCCACCAAGGAGTTAGACGCTATTCAGGAGGCGTCCCGAAAATCCAAGAACCTGAAAGGCACGATCCAAGGGACGATAAACCAGTCTCTAGTTACTATTAGAGACATAGTTGACTTCCTGAAGCAGCGAACCGTAGACGACGAGACCAGGCGTCTTCGGGCCGACAATGACTGGCTCAGCCGTGAATTGGCTAACATCAGGGACGAACTAAAGGCCCTTTGGCGAGACTATGAGGAGATAAATACGCGCGCTAATACGTCCGCGATTATCACTCCAGTCCCGCCCCTGCCGCTTACGTCAGAGATGGACTTTGAAGATGTGATACGCAGAGTGACCATTTCTGTGGGGGAAATGGTGAATGCTTGCATAGCTGGCATAGAAGACCGTCTCCTCCCTGCCAAGACGCTACGTCCAGCACTGGCAGCAAACAAGAAGGGGTCCTCTGCAGTGACCACGCCGGCCCCAACTGAGGCCTCTAAGGCGCGCAGACAGGCTGTTCAGACGGCAGGACTTGTCAACTCTGGCACACTACAGGGCGATCCACACTCTATTTCGAGCCAAGGTGCAAGCCCACCTAAAACTGATAAGGAGGGATGGTCAACTGTAGCCAAAAAAGCTCGCAAGAAGAAAGAAGCTGTTCCTGCTCCCGTTTCCAAGCTAATACCCAGGCTTCAGCAGCCAAAGACTAATCAGCCTGCAAAAGCTCCTTTGGTTGTCAAACCTAAGAAAGCAAAGTGCAAAAGAAAGTGTAAGCTCAGTGCCCCACGATCTGCGGCTGTCGTGATCACCCTCCAACCTGAGGCTTTGGAGAAAGGGGTGACTTACTCTGAAGCCCTATCTAGGGCCAAAGCGGCTATTGATCTTGCCCAACTAGGTATCGAGGGAGTCAAATCCAGACAGACTGTGACTGGATCCAGAATGTTGGAGATCCCAGGTGCCACCAGTGGCCCCAAGGCAGATCTACTTGCCGAGAAATTACGTTCCACTTTGGCGGACAAAGCACGAGTTTCTCGTCTGTAAAGTGCGTAGACTTGCGCATTTCTGGGCTGGACAACTCTGTCTGTAAGGAAGATATCATTGATGCAATAGCCAGCCAAACTGAGTGCTCTCGAGAGCAGATTAGCGGATAATTCGGAGAGATTCGGGCGGGATCTGGTGGCGTAGGTGTTATAACTGTCCAGTGTCCTGTTTCTGATGCGAAAAATATCATTGCAAAGGGTAGGCTACTGGTTGGCTGGAGTTCTGCCCTGGTCAGTGCACTGGACTCGCGCCCATTACGGTGTTTCCGCTGCTTAGGCATCAGTCATACTCGGCCGCAGTGCAAGTCAACGGTGGACCGCGGCGAGCTTTGCTTCCGCTGTGGGAAAGAAGGGCACAAAGCGGCGACATGCACCTTGACACCTTGCTGTGCTGTATGTGCCGGCGTCCAGCTGGTCACACGATGGGAGGCAGGAAGTGTAATCCTCCTGCCTCTAAAGGCAAAATAGTTTTAGCTTCCCGAACTGCCCCTAAGCCAGCTCGCAGCGACGCGATCGAGTTGGTTGAAATGTCTGACTAATATGTTTAGTTTACGTTCAGTACCAACTACTGTTGTGAGGGCCGCTCGGGGCGTCGACCACGTAGGACAAACGATAGGAGTATGATGGGCCGGGTCCTCATCCCGCTGACCACAATGGTGGCACTTCGCTGTTGGATCTCGACGGGCCACCCTATTCAGATATCTGCTGAAGCAACCATGACCCGTTTAGAGCTGCGTCAGGTGGAACGTCAGCGCACCGTACTTGCGTTTGACCCATGCCATAAGCACGGGTTGAAAAGCAGCAACCAATTCTTTGCTAGCGCTCGGGTTCTCCAACTTGTCGGACCACTACTCGAGGAGATCATCTTGTGCTTCCTCTCTCCACTTTTCAATTTCCTCCGGAAGCGGCCAGCCTCCTTCAGCTCGTATTGCTGCACTTCTGCGGTACACTTCCTGCTGCCTCAAACGACACGGTGCAATATGCTCGAGCCGCCCTTAGTGCAATGGCCCGCTGCGGACGCCGCAGCAAGGCCTTATTTTGGGCACTTAGAGCATCCGCCCATATAGGCGCTACATAGAAGGCCTTAGAGCGGACTACGCCTATGTAAAGCCAGCGACATGCCACGCTTGGACCATCCAGGTTTGGTAGTAGCTTTCCGAGCACTCCAGCAAAAGCTATGAGCTTTGGTGCGAGTAGCCGGAAATGCTCCGTGAACCGCCACTGACCGTCTAGGGCGACACCCAGGTTGCAGATCTTACGTTCTACAGCAATTGAGGCTCCGCCAACAACAATAGTCATCCCCTGCGGGGGTGCATTTCGAGGGCCATGAAAGAATAGCGCCTCAGACTTGTTAAGAGCCACCTCTAGGCCTAGTGCCCGAATGCTCCGTACCACCTGGGCAACGCCCGCTGTTGCAATGAGGGCTGCTTCTCTGTTAGTGCTATCACGAGCCCTGACAAGGGTGTCGTCAGCGTAGCACGTAACGCTGACCCCTCGAAGGTTTTCACCGCGGAGCACCCAGTCGTACCCAATGTTCCACAGGAGTGGTCCAAGGACCGACCCCTGTGGTACACCGCACGACATAACTCTCCTGGCCCCCCCCGTTTACAGTAGGGTATATGATGGCTCGGTCCACAAAATAGTCCGCTATCACTCACCTCAAGTATTGAGGTACGCCATGGTACCTGAGTGCCTCCTTGATTGTCTCCCAGGGCAAGGTGTTAAAGGCATTCGCAATATTCAGCAAAACTGCCAAAACCACCTCGCCCTTAGCAACCGCATTCACAGCCAGGTGTCGCACCTGAGCGATGGCATCGATGGTCGAACGCCCACAGCGGAAGCCGTACTGTCGGTTGTGCAGATCTGGCCCCATACTCCTCAGGTGTCCGACGAGACGAGCAGTGAGCACTTGCTCAAATAGCTTGCTCATCTCGTCGAGTAGCACGATAGGTCGGTACGCTGAGGGCGAATCCTCTAGGCGACCACTTTTTGGAAGCAGAACGAGTTTGCCTGACTTCCAGATACCTGGGAATCTACCCTGAACTAGACACTCGGTGAATCCCATCTGTTCCATAGCTATTGCCACAGCACGCCCGGGTATTCCGTCTGGACCTGGTGCAGTTTTCTTCTTTCGAAGTTTTAACACAGCGATCCCAAGCTCTACTTCCGTGATTTGTGGAACTTCGTCTTCGCGAGGGTCCCCTGTTCCGTCCGGTGGCGCCATGGCAGGTGGTTGCCACTCCCCTCTTTCCGGAAAGAGGGACGTGACGACGCGCTCTAGAAACTGGGGTTCAAGAGTTTTCGACAATGGTGGGGTCCAGGGGCGTAGTTTACCGGACACCACCTTATAAGGACGTCCCCATGAGTCAAGGTTGAGGGTCTCCAGTTATTCTTCCCACGATGCTTCTTTAGCCTTAAGAATTGCTGTTTGCAGTCTCGTACATGCGGATCAGTATTGAGCATACAAATCCTGTTCCAGGTCCTCATTTCTAATGCGTCTTCGCCTACATCTGTGGTATTGGCGGCGTGCTGCAACGCTTGCCTTTTACATCTGTTTGAGTTCCGCATTATACCAATACACTTGCGGTTGCGGTGGTATTGATTTTGCCCTCGGCATGGCTGCGTCGCAGACTCAGCTTAGGGCACTAACAAGTTGCTCTGCTGCAGCATCGACATCCTCTACTATGGAATCAGACCCATTTGCAACCCAGGCCTCCACGATGGCCGCCTCCTTCGCGACCTCCGCATATAGCTGCCTCAGTGAACAGCGCACACCTTCCTCTATAGGGACCCTGCTCACTCTCCCAGACGTTAATGATACCGTAGAGACCTCGAATCGGATGTATCGATGGTCGGCCAATGTCTCTAGCGGAACTCGCGAACGTAACGTCAACAATTGACTCGCCCTGTAGTCGCACACACGTTTTTACCGTTCCCCTATTTAGTATTTCGAAACCTATGGAGACCACCCACTCCTCCAATGCCTCTCCTCGTGCATCCGTCCGTGGGGATCCCCACGCCGTTGACTTGGCATTAAGATCTCCAGCGACTATCACGGGGGTAGGGTGTGCTTGCCCAATAAGAACTCCCACTTCAACAAGCAAATGCTCGAAGTCAGCGAGAGTCCTGTTTGGCGAGAAATATACTCCAATAATGGCAACGCCACCAAAGACGGCCAAAACGCAACCCCGACCCTTCACTATCTTTCCAAAAGGAGGGGTACCAGCTGCTCTGACGATGGCCACTGAGCCCCCATGGTCCCCCACCCAGTTATCTCGGGGAGGGACAAAGTAGGGCTCAGAGACCACAGTTAATTGAATCAACTACTCTGCCATGCTCTGGAGCAAGAGATCCTGAGCTCTGGCAGAGTGGTTGATGTTCGCCTGCAGAAATTTGGTCGCCATACTAACTATTAGTGTCCATGATATCCTCCTCTTGCATCGCTGGATGCTCAGTCAGCTGCGAGGGGGCCCTAGGGCCTTCATTAGCCGACTTTTCCCTCCATTTACCTTTCTTGAGGGGCCTAGCAAAACAGGCTTTACTACCGATACGGTGATTAGCCGCATCACACACAGGACAGTGCGGATCCGCAGAGCATTGAGCCGGCTTACCACAGCAGCAGCAAAAACTGCTTTGGTCAACGCCGGTGGTGCACTTAGCACCCATGTGACCAAGCTCCAGGTACCGGAAACATTTTAGTGGTCGAGGCTCGAGGATTCTAGCCGTCACTAAGACCCAGCCCACAAAAGTCTTCCTTCGGAAACTTTCTTGGCTGCGGCAATTGGGCATCGCAGCCAGATCATACTACCTCCTTGTCTGCCCGGAGAACGAATTATCTCTCCCGTTTTGATGGTCTCGTTTGCGCAGCCACCCATTTTAGCCACAGCTGCTACGACCTCCTCCTTGGAAACCGAGTCATCCAGGCCCGTTATGCGAAGTTCAACGCATTTCTCGGGTCTAGTGACCCGAACCACTTCCTCGCCAAGATATTCTTCGAGTTTTTAGCCAGGGCATTGGCTTTTTCAGCGCTAGAGGCACCGGGCACCTTCAGAAGTCGAGCGCCAGTAGCCACGGTCCGGAACCTTAAGCCCGAAGCTATCCCAAGGTCTTAAAGATCAATGTGCTGTTTGGCCTCGGCAAGCATTTTCTCATAGGTGACCCCGCGATCTACTGCATCCGGCAGCATGACCGCTGCCGACCGTGGGGGGCGGAGCTTTGTCTGCTTCTTCTCTTGATGCGGTACCCGGGTACTCGCCACTTTCTGTTGCGTCACATGAGCGCCTGGCAATTTTTTGCTCGCCTTCTTTTTATTGGAGCCCTTTCGAACTACCACGTTCCATCCTTCATCCATCGGTTGGGACTTAGCGGGCTCTTCCGACGGCTTGTTGGATTTTTCCTTTGGTTTTTGTGCCCTTTTAACTGGGGCTTTCTCAGCTTTTTTTCCTCTCTTTTAGATAACAGCCATATGGGCATCATCCGATGTTGTCTCTGCCTGTGCGGGCCAAACTAAGTGAAGAATAGTCGCCAGGGTAGCATAGGCTGGCACATTCGGATTCTTCTTCTTATCTGCCGCTAATGGAGGCCGCAGACGTTTTCATCAGCCGCTTCTTTAGTCCTTCCAGTCTTGCGTTCATCATAGTCCCACATTGGACCATGACGACACGCACTATTTCCCCAACTGTTTGGGGCTGAGTTGTTGTCGAAGTTGGGGCCTGATCACGCTGTTGCGTGAGCTGCCGCATCTGAGCTAACTCCTTTCGCAGCTCAGCTATCTGCCGTTTGTTGGCCGTCTCCAATCGGGTAACCTCCTCCGACATTGTGCGTAAATGCAGCTCCTGAAAGGAAACTTTAATCGTTTCCACCGCATCCTTTAGGGCTCTAACGTATGTCCCTTTAAGGTTACTAGATGTTTTGGCAAACTTTTCAATTGTATCCACCGAATCTAGCACCAGCCTTGCTAGATCTGGTGGTTCCTGTCCTTTGCTACTTAGCGTACGTGTAACTAAGTCCGGCGATTTACGGAACGTGGCAGCCATCACCTCCCTTTTCCGTCTTATGTCATCCGCTATTTCCATTCCAGCCTATAGCCGAAGTTCCTCGGCTTTAGCCGCATTCAATTCCGCCTTGGCTTTGGCCAAGCTGACGTCTTTGCCCGTAGAGGGCGGGCGTCCACGTCCTCTCCTAGCCGGCGATGCGGGCAGTGAGTCCTCATCCTCACCCAAGTCCGAGCTAACTTCATCTATCCGCCGCTTTCGCCAAAAGCGGTATCTCCCTTGATGCGATTCCCGTGAAGCCACGGTCTGAAAACTTGCATCAGAGTCCGTGTCAGACAGATCGCCATTGTCGATGGAGCAACGAGCATATCTTCATCGTTGCTTTCCGTCCCTGCGCAGCGGGTTAACACCACACGCGCTTCTTTCACCACTTCTATACACGCCCTACTGGCGTCACTGTGCGCAAACGTGCATACAGCCTCCTCTTTATCACTCCCTACCGTCTTCCTTAACCTAGAGTTATTTATATTTTCATTCATACCTGATCCCACGAGTACGTGGGAAGGGTGGGTCGCCCCGGACAGTGCCCACTGTAACCGGGGAAGTCTGGCGTAACCTGCTAGGGGAGCGACAATTCCCTGGCGGGTGACACAGTAGTGACTGAAACTCCGTCCAGCCTTTCAGATCTTACGCTGCGCCGCCGCTTGCCTTCGGGTAATTTTTTATAGAAGTTGTCTTCCTCGTAGCCCGGGCGACCAAGCCAAGGTCTATCGATCCCGCTCAGATCGCAAAACATGACTGCGACTGTCTTGCGGGGTTACGATTTTGGAGCGGTGGCAGGGAAGAAAACTCCCACCGCCTGCCCGGTGGCAGGGTGAGTGCACACCCAGGCCCGACTCCTCTACTCCACATTAGCCTGGAAAGGCTATCCACTACCTAGAGAGATGGCTCCACCAGCCAATCTCGACTCCATCCATCAATGCACCCTCTGCTACGAGAGGGATGCATGGAGAAGTTTCCCCTCCCCCCCAAACCCAACCCATCCTACCCCACCGACAAAGTGTCGGCGCCTGGTGGTTTCATTACGTCTATTTCAGATGGAAATAGACCAATAGCAGGCAGCAACCGCGAGAAGGAACGACCCCACCAGACTTGCCTTGAGGATCTACACGACCTGCGCTCTCCCTCAAGACCATACGCCTCCCTACTCGCTCCCAGAGCCGAGTACAGAAGGCCTAGATTTGTCCAAAACAAGCGGCCAAAGCACGCAAGCTAGGCATAGCAACTACTAATGGATAAACCCAGACCCGATCATATCGTTGCAAACCTTATTTTTTTTTTTTTTACCAAGGAAAATCCTTTATAGATACCACCTTCCCAAGAGGGGGGGTAGATGGTTATGTGAGACTCTCCGCTAGAGTGGCGGCATACTCACTAAAAACCTGGGGTGTTCTACTTTCCGCATTTGATGAGGGGCCGCGAGTTCACTACGCGCTTTCGTAACCCCCCGTATGCTATGCGAATGTCTGACTTGCAGACTCGTTACTGAAAGTTTATAAACTTTCGTTTTCTTCGCTCGAGGCGCACCGGAACACATTCGGGACGCCTTATAGCTCGGGACTCTTTGATTCGGGCAAAAACACCCCGATCTATGCCCCGAAAATCCCTATTATGGCGGCATGCGGTTGGCAAAGGCTAATCGCCTGCGGCCTGTTCTCCTACGGCGAATCGAAAGCGATAGGACATCGTCTTCTCGATCCTTCTCCGCCCTCTCCTTCTCAGACATGACTGCCTCCGCAAAAGCGACAGACGCATCCCATGCCTCTTCGCTATTTGTATGGGCCCTAATAAGGGCCGGTAGAGACAGATCAGCGCCTATAACTGCTGTTAAAGCACGATTTGCCGTCCATCCAGGGCACGCAGCAAGGGTGTGTTGCGCTGTGTCTTCTGCTCCTTGGCCACAGTGGTGGCACTGCCCCGAAGGTTCACGACGGACCACCCGACACAGATATCTACCAAAACAGCCGTGCCCCGTTATGATCTGTGTAAGGCGGAAGGTCAGCACCCCGAATTTACGCTTGACCCACGGTGTGAGCACAGGTCGTAAAGCAGTAACCAAGTCCCGACTGGCACTCGGATTTACCAACTTCTCTGACCACTTCTCGAGGAGCTCCTGGTGGCCATCCTCTATCCACTTCTTGATTTCTTCCTGAAGTGGCGAACCTCCTTCGGCTTTCGACTACGCACATCTCCGGTAAACCTTTGCCTGTACTTCAGCCTCTAGGTCCCATGGCGGGCTATTAGCCAGCAGGCACGCCCCCTCGAAAGACACGGTGCAATACGCCCGAGCAGCTCTTAGTGCAATGGCCTGCTGCGGACGACGCAGCAAAGCCTTATTAAGGTTGCTCAGGGCATCCGCCCATATAGGCGCACCGTAGAGTGCCTTGAGATTTTCGCATCGGAGCACCCGGTCGTACCCGATGTTCCACGGGAGTGGTCCGAGGACAGACCCCTGTGGAAAGCCGCACGACATAGTTTTCCTAACCCACCCGTTCTCAGTCGGGTACATAATGTTGCGATCGACAAAGTAGTCTGCGACCACTTTCCTCAAGTACTGGGGTACACCATGATACCTGAGCGCATCTTTTATGGTTTCCCAGGGCAAAGTGTTAAAGGCGTTTGCTATATTTAGCGAAACTGCCAACACTACCTCGCCCTGCGCAACAGCACTCTCAGCAAGGGCTCGCACCTTAGAGATGGCGTCTAAGGTTGAGCGGCCGCAATGGAAGCCAAACTGACCATCGTGTAGATCCGGTCCCACATCTTTCATATGCTTGACGAGATGAGCAGCGAGCACTCGCTCGAAAAGCAGGATCATCTCAAACTTACTCCTCTCTGCTAACAACTTACCAAAATGATTGTGTCCTTCCTCAACCCTCCATTGAAACCAGTCAATCATCTCGATCCTCTATCATCATCATCATCATATCAGCCGTAGGACGTCCACTGCTGGACAAAGGCCTCCCTCATTGATCTCCAGGAACTGCGGTTGGAAGCGGCCTGCATCCAACGCCGACCTGCGGTTCTTACCAAGTCGTCTGCCCATCTTGTGGGTGGACGTCCTACGCTGCGCTTGCCGGTCCGTGGCCTCCACTCGAGAACCTTTCAGCCCCATCGGCCATCTGTTCTGCGCGCTATATGGCCTGCCCATTGCCACTTCAACGTGCTAATCCGTCGGGCTATGTCGGTGACTTGAGTTCTCCTACGTATCTCCTCATTTCTGATTCGATCCCGTAGAGAAACCCCGAGCATAGCCCTCTTCATAGCTCGTTGAGCGACTCTGAGCTTATTCATAAGGCCAATAGTGAAGGACCACGTCTCGGTTCCATATGTCATCACTGGTAACACACATTGATTGTAGACTTTCGTCTTAAGGCACTGAGGTATGTTGGACGAAAAGACGTTGCGAAGTTTCCCAAACGTCGAATCCAAGTTGGATTCGACGATTGACCTCTTTCTCGAAGTTGGACCTACCTAATTGGACTGTTTGTCCTAGGTATACATACGCGTCGACAACTTCAAGAGCCGAGTTCTCAACCATAACTGGGGCAGGGACGACATGGACATTCGACATGATTTTCGTCTTGTCCATGTTCATTTTAAGTCCTACCCGTTGGGAGACTCGATTAAGGCCTTCGAGCATCGTGCTGAGCTCTTCCATCGACTTTGCCATGACCACAATATCGTCGGCAAACCGAAGGTGAGTGATGTATTCGCCGTTAATATTGATGCCCAGTCCTTTCCATTCCAGAAGCTTGAAGGCATCTTCCAATGCGGTCGTAAACAGTTTCGGAGAAATGACATCTCCCTGTCTTACGCCTCTTTTTAAGGGAATCGCCTTCGAGCTCTGTTCATGTACTCGGACTGACATAGTGGCGTTTTTATACAAACACTTCAACACTTCGATGTACCGATAGTCAATACGGCATCGTTGGAGAGACTCAAGCACTGCCCATGTTTCGATCGAATCGAAGGCTTTCTCATAGTCCACAAACGCGAGACATAGCGGCAAGTTATACTCTTCGGTCTTCTGTATGACTTGCCGCAGCGTATGTATGTGGTCTATGGTACTGTAGCCTTTACGGAACCCGGCTTGTTCGGAAGGCTGGAAGTCATCAAACCTGCGTTCGAGACGGTTCGCGATGACCCTCGAAAACAGCTTATAAACATGGCTCAAAAGCGAGATGGGTCTGTAATTCTTAAGCAAGGTGTTGTCACCTTTCTTGAAGAACAGAACCACCACGCCCCCGTTCCATGCTTTTGGCGTCGTACCTTCAAGCAAGGCGGAATTAAAAAGCTTCTGAAGGACTTTAAGTACCGGTGATCCACCCGCTTTCAGAAGCTCTGAAGTGATTCCGTCCTCACCCGGCGCCTTGTCGTTCTTAAGCTGCTTTAAGGCCATCCTGATCTCATACAGGCTGATGTCCGGAATATCTTCGGTATAATGTCGGGTCAGTTTGGCTCTTGGGTCGTTGGCCGCACTGCAAACAGGTTTAGTGACCGAATCGTAGAGCCGTCCATAGAACCTTTCGACTTCCCTTAACACTTCCGCTTTACTTGACGTTATGCTGCCATCTTCCCTCTTCAGCTTCATCATGCGGCTCTGCCCAATAGAATTATCTCTCGCGAACACTTTGGAGCCTTTATTCCGCTCTATCGTATCTTTAATACGAGATGTATTAAAGGTACGAATATCGTGCCGCAAGGATTTCCAAATCTTTCTATTGAGCTGCCTATGTGACTGAGCATCATCGGGAGACTGCAGTTGCAAAGAACGTCGTTCAGCCATGAGGTTAACGGTGTCATCAGAGAGTTTCTGAGGTCTATTGGTACGGGGGGTCTTAAAGAACTGGGACCCCACCGTTTGGACGGTTTCTACGAACCTGTTATTGATCTCGTCCACTGATGCATCTACTTCTAGACAGTCAAAGCGATTTGCAAGTTCGAGTTGAAAGCTCTCGAGGTTTTGGATATGTGCGCGAGTGGGTCGGAGCGTAGATTTCATCAAACGGGACCTTTCAAGTTTAACGTTCATATTCAATGTGGCTCTAACAATTCGGTGATCACTGCCGGTTTTCACCCTGTGAATCACAGAGACATCATTGAATATCCGTTTCTTGCTGGTCAAGATGAAATTAATCTCATTTCTCGTGGAACCGTTGGGACTCATCCAGGTCCATTTCCTGTGAGGCGGCTTCTGGAAAAAAGAATTCATCATAAAGAGTCCTTCTTTCTCCAGAAAGTCGGCCAGCCTCTGTCCTCTGGGGTTCCGTTGCCCATATCCAAATTGCCCCACTCTCAACTCATCATCGCTTCTCATGCCTAGCTTTGCATTGAAGTCCCCCATAACAACAATAAAGTGAGTTTTGTTCGTATGTATGGCTCTACTGATGTCCTCATACATAGACTCTACTTCTTCATCTGGGTGTGAAGAGGTCGGCGCATATACCTGAACGACCTTCAGCGAATATCGCTTAGATATTCTGAGTGTCAGGTACGCGACCCTGCTCGACACACTGTCGATGGTGATAATGTTGTTGATGAGTGACTTGTGAACGAGAAACCCAACACCACCTTGGGACTGTTGGTCGCCCTCCCGGTAGTATAGTAGATTACCAGACTTAAGGGATATCGTGTCCTCGCCCTCTCTACGGACTTCTGATAACCCCAAAATGCCCCAGTGTAATCTACTAATTTCTTCTTCCAGCTCAACAATCTTTTCGTCTGTCCTCAAAGTGCGGATGTTGTGTGTTACCAGGGCCAGTGGTCGTCGTAGGGTTTGGTAGCCGATCGTCTCCCGGGGATTCTTAGCACCCCTGGCCCCGCCGTTACCGTGACTGCTACCGTAGCCAGGATTAGCGGGGCCGCCGGGGACTCGGGGCCTGGTTTTATGTTGTAAATCCATGAGGGGTTGTTGCCATACTCGCCACGCTTGGCAGGCGGGTTGGCGAGCGCAGTATAGGTGTTGAAACACGAAAAGACGCTGCTGCCCATCTTTCGGAGGTATCCCTTAGCAGACTCCTACTGCATCCACGGGCAAGAGCGGAGGGGCAACATTCTATTGCCGGCGCCCCACGGCATCGATCCTCTATGGCAGTTTACAATGTCGACAACACCGAAATCGAAACGATCATTAACAATCTTAAAGACAAATACGCATTGGGTTGGGATGGTATATCTACCAAAGCAGTAAAAACTGCCAGACACGTCCTTATTCCCGTTTTAAACCATATCTTCAATATGTCCATATTGTCGGATACCTTTCCACTTGCCTTTAAAAAAGCAATTGTAAATCCTATTTTTAAAAGCGGGGATAGGGATTGTGTTTCAAACTACAGACCCATTTCCGTTCATACAGTTTTCTCAAAGTTTTTTGAAAAAATCCTCAACAACAGGCTAGTGAAATACCTGCGTGACAAATCAGTCTTATCCCCTAACCAATTCGGTTTTAGGTGTGGATGGTCCACTGAGGACGCTGTTGCAGAGCTGACTGACACTAGTGTTCAAAATATTGACAAAATAAAAAAACACTTGGCATCTTCTTGGACCTATCAAAGGCCTTTGACACCATCTCAATTTCCATCTTACTAAACAAACTACAGTACATTGTTGTCAGAGGAATGGTCATTGATATGTTTCGGAGCTATCTTAGTAACCGTTCACAGTACGTGACTATTGACAGTTTTCAGAGTAAGGAGGAACCTATCTATTTTGGAGTCCCCCAAGGTAGCTTCCTCGGACCTACCTTATTCCTAATTTATATAAATGAACTCTGTAATTTGTCATTCCTAAGCTTAAAAACTATTACATACGCTCATGACACTGCCGTTCTTGTTCACTGTCAGACTTGGCAAGATGCTCGCAAGAACGCTGAAAATGCTCTCACGTTTATTATGTACTGGCTACGGACAAATCTCCTCACACTTAACATTTCAAAGAGTAAATTTATTCCCTTTTTAACAAACATAGCTTCCCGACCTCCCCCTTCATTTAGTATCCGTGCCCACGTTTGCTCCAGAGTTTCCCCTCCTTCAGCCTATTGCAGCTGCTTATCTATTGAATGTACTACAGCTCTCAAATATCTTGGGGTCATGGTAGATAGCACCCTTTCCTGGAGGCCACAAATTGAATCCACGGTAACGCGAGTCAGAAGACTTATATTAGTTTTTAGAAGTTTAAGATCGGTTCTGGATTTCAACTTACTGAAACCTATTTATTACGCTTTAGCTCAATCCATTTGTCTTATTGCATTCTATCTTGGGGTGGCTGTGTAAAAACATTGATGCTTAGACTCGAGAGGGCTCAGAAAGCTGTCCTTAAGGTCCTTGCGAAAAATTCCATCTGGTTTCCCACGTCGGAACTTTACTCACTCTGCCAAGTTCCTACTGTCCGTCAACTTTTTATATTACAAACAACCTCGCGCAAACACTCACAGCTTGTCTATGACCCTAACATAACTGACTCTAAACGCAGATCGGATCTAGTTTGAAAAACTGAAAAACGGTGAACGGCATTTGCCAGTCGCCATTTTTATTTCCTTAGCTCCACACTATATAACAGAGTCAACAAACAAATTAATATTATTTCCCTTACCCCGCTATAAATGTCAACAAAAATGTCTTCAGTAGCTCATAACACTGTCGTAGGAAGAAACTGAAGACCTTTTAAAAGTTGCTGTATAGATTGTAGGTCATACACACGCACACACTCGCAAGTTCACGTGCGCGCACACACACACACAAACAAACATCACACACATACACGCACACACCCTTTCATACAAACACACAAACTCATACTAACACACAAGCTCATACACACATACACCTAATCACGCATGCTTAACTTGTATCATTTTTAAAAATAATTGAAAATAATAAACGCGGAGGGGGCGTTAGTGCTCGCGACACAGTTTATAACTTCTGCGAATACTATCGTGTTCCAGTATTTTTGTACCATGTTTTTGTTCCAAAATAAAGTTATTTCATTTGATTTGATTTGAACCCCAACCTAACCTAAGAGTTTATTAAAATTAGCTGTATGTATATTTACACCATAGAACAACGTGCGCGAAGCCGCTGGTAACAGCTAAGGTTTTTTTATCAAATCAAATCAAAATCAAAAGTTTTTATTTAAGACGGTTTACAGTCCATTTTGTTAGTACAACTTATGCATAATTGGTTAGTAAAAGACAAGACATGACAAAATAATAAAGATAATAATAGAAAGAACACATCAGACAATCAACTACTTAATTAATAAATCATTTTTTTTACGAAATGCTTCCAAATAGGAGAGGTGCATCTCTCAGCAACAGTTTTTAGGATGCTGTTGTGACTATCCCGTAATCTGCTCATCAGAGATGCTGTCTTTTTACGGATGATGGCATGAAAGCCATCAGTCCTGTGTTGGGCAAACATCTCCGACGCACTGCAAAAACGCGGCAGCCTCAACAGCATCCTAAAAATATTATTATATTGGATGCGTAGGACATCCAGTGATCTTTTGGCATATGCTACCCATAGATTACCCGTGTAGAAGCTCTGACAGAAGGCCTTAAAAAGCGATATTTTAACTTCATCTGTACAATGGGCAAACCTATTTTATGACTTATGGTTGCGCCTATTTCTAACATGCAGAGAGTGAGCTGGGTTCACAGCGACTAGCATTTTATTTTGTATGACTTACCATAGCTACATTAAAAGTTTAAAGGGAGTGGATTGCAGGACGCATAATGTAACTGCAATGTTTTTTACCTGATTTATGGGATAAAAAGTAGCATTATATGTTTATCCAGGTTAAAATCTACGTACATACCAAATTTCATCGAAATCGGTTTAGTAGTAATTGAATAACAAATAATCAAACATCCTCACTGAACACCATCACATATATTAATGTGATATAATGTTGAGATAAATTAGTACACATTTAGTAGTGTAACGCGTACGAAGTGGCGGGCAACAGCTAGTGTGAGCATAAATACAAAAGTCATTTTAGTATTTTTCAAACTTTCGCGATCACTGTACATACTTATTGATTAAAACGGGTATTTATCAATAAAAGTCATTTTAACAGTACAATGCAAATAGACATAGTGCTCTTACAGTACAAAGCATATAGATAGGTTAATAATCTAATAATTTGGATACTTGCTTATATTCATACATTACACATGACACATATGATACATTCTACTTAATAACATATAGTTTTATCTTAATATAAAAATAATTTAATGTAAAAGAATTTTCACCATCCTGAATTTAAAAATAGACATAAAATTCGTAATCAGCACCTCTAAGTTAGACGAAAACGATACCCTTATCTAAAAGAAGCAAAACAAAAAGTTTTCGCCATCTTAAATTTTAAAATTGACATCATATTCGTAATCAGCACCCCTAAGTTAGACGAAAACGATACCCATATCTTTTTTTTTATCTTAGCTATGCTGTCCCACTGCTGGGCAAAGGCCTCTTCTTCGTCTCTCCACTTTTCTCGATCTTGAACTAAATCCCGCCAGTCCTTATAGAAAGCGTCCAATACATCACGTCACCGCTTCTTAGGTCTTCCACGGTGTCGCTTTCCATCCACAGGGATCCATCCAGTTACGACCTTAGTCCACCTATTTGGTCGCATGCGGGAGACATGACCCGCCCAATCCCACTTCAACTTGGTAGCCTTGATACCGACGTCAGCGATGCCGGTCCTTGAGCGCAGCGAGGTGTTCTGAATCCTGTCTATTCTATTGACGCCCAAAATGCTGCGCTCCATCGCTCTTTGGCAAACCCCGAGCCTGGACTTTTGAGATTCAGTCAGTGACCAAGACTGGGCACCGTAGGTTAGGACAGGTAGAATACACATGTCGATGAGTTGACGTTTTAGTGATAATGGAAGGTCGCCTTTCATGAATGTCTTCATGGACCAGTAGCTCTTCCAGGTATTATCGATACGACGATCGATTTCTTTGTCCTGCCTGTTTTCGAAGGAAGCTAACTGGCCCAAATAGATGTACTCATAGACATAATGTAATTCTTGCCCGTCTACCACCACCCTACGTTTCGTCCTATTGGTCATAATTTGAGTCTTTGATCGATTCATCATTAGTCCAACCTCGAGGCTCGCTGCGTTTAGTTCTTGTACCATTTCTTGGCGCCTTTTTTGATTAGAAACTGTGGAGGACTCTAATTTTATACTGGCCTGACTTTTTACTTAAATTATTTTAACTAAATCGGTGTATGTTTTGTTCTAAAGATGAAAATATTGCTGAATGTTTGATACTGTCAAACAGATTTTTGTACTTGACTTTGATACAGATACAGTGGTTTGTGGTACTCATTGTGCTTCGCTATAATTTGATTAAGTGTGTGTATAAGGTCGGTAGTGGAGAAACCTGGTCTAAAGCCCGCTTGTTCTGGAGGTTGGTGGTTATCCAGTATGTCACTAATGCGTTTCTGAACGACTTTGATGAATGCTTTGTAAAGATGTGACACTAAATTGATGGGTCGATAATTACTGATATAGAATATATATATATATATATATTATATATATATATATATATATATATATATATATATATATATATATATATATATATATATATATATTATAAAGAGGATGTTGTCAGAGCGGGAATAATTAAATTTTACGTTCGTTTTTGTTGAATACGAATACAAATTTCTAAACTTTTTTGTCTGACGTTTGCTTGGTGTTAATGCTATCTTTTAAACTATTTATCTAGGTTTTGCCTTTTGATATTCCTTGTTTGCCTGTTATTAGGGATGTGTTATTTTCTAGTGCAGCTTTAACCCTAAACGTGTTATATGTTCTTGAATCACGTCTGATACAATGTTTAACCCCCTTATCAAGTTTTCTATAATCCGATGAACCAATTTCTATAACGAGCCTCTTCTCAATAAGCTGTAATGATGTAGATGTTAACTTAAATTTGCTTTTCTTCGTAGATTTTACTGCAAGTACTTATTACTGCAAGTATGTAATGCTTTAACAATGTTTTCATATTGTACTTCTGCGTTATCTGACTCATCTGTATTAAGAGCTTTGAAGTAGTTTGTTAGTTCTAAAATGAATTTGTCGGAATTATGAATAAGATTTTGTTTAGTGTGTTTTACTGTTTTATTTGTAAATAATGTTTTTCGGAGTATTTTGAATTCAAATTTTAATTTTGCACGTACTGGTCTATTTTGGTAATGTTTCATTATTTATCTATTATAAGCATTTATGCAAAGTAATACGTTCGTAAATGCAATTAACATTGTTTTAGAACAAACTACAATATCTCTTTTTAACCCGAGGGGGTGATTTTCAAAAAAGTCACAATTCTATGTTTAATTATGTACTTGTACTTCTTGTACTTCTAACTATGTACTTCTTTAGTATTTATGTAAAGTTTCTATTAACCCTAGAAATAATGTTTTGCCATACAAAGTTCAACACCCTTTTTCACCCACCCATGGGATGAATTGAAAAAGTTAAAAAAATACTATTTCTCTTATTTTTGTTGAAGAATATGTACGTCAAGTTTCGAATTTATGAACCCAAGAACCACGGTTTTTCATACAACCCTAAAAACTTCTTTTGATCCCCTTAGGGGATGAATTTCCAAAAATTCGTTCTTACTGTTCACTTTCATACCACAAAGAAGATACCATCCAAATTTCAAGTACCTAAGAGCAGTGGTTTGGGCTGTGCGTTGTGTATATGTCAGTCAGTCAGAACAACGATTCTTATAATTAGAAGATAAATAATGAAACATTTTGTCCTGGTAAGACTACCAGGTTCTGATGATGGAGCCAGGAAGGAATCTACAGAATTCTATAATGGATAACAGTAGCTGTATCATATTTGGGTTCTATTAAATTGTTTCTGCGAGACGTTTCACGGTACAATTGACTACCAGCGTCTGATGACGGCGAAATCAACCGAAATCAATATCGTCATCAATATATCAACAATATAATTATCAATATATTAAATAAACGTTACGGGACTGACATATTGACTGAAAATCAACGCACAACTTAAACCGCAGATCCTGAAGACTTGAAATATAGAGGGTGTGTTCTTTTGAGGGTATGCGGGTGGACAACGAAAGGATTTTTTGACATTCGCAGCCCAAGGGGTCCAAAATAAGAGTTTAAAATAAAACAAAAATAGTCTGTATATCAGGTACTGTTAGTAGTAGACCTATCAAATTTTAAATGTAGATTCCCCTAATAAAACAAAAAAAATAGATATTTTAGCGCTTTCAGATATTTTCCTGAAACAAGTAACTTTTTAACAACAAAAATATAACCGACTTTAGGTAACAGACAAACAAACTACTAAACCGATTTCGTTCGACCAATGTGAAAGTAAGTATATCCTTTCAATTAATAAAAAAAAATCCAAATCTGTTGATAAATGACGGAGTTATGAGGTAACAAACAAAAAAATAGAGTCGAGTTGAGAACCTCCTCCTTTTATAAAGTCGGTTAAAAAGGCACAGGACCAGTTTGTTTGCCAACCAAATCTCATTTTTCTTTTTTAGCCAGATTTCAGAGAATTTCGAAATAGTAACAGTTAGTTAGTAGTTGCTTGATTATTAATATTTTTAGAAAACCAAGCTCAAAATAAGACCTCTTATATAAAAAGCTTGAGTGTGGTGTCATTTTAAATGTCTTCAGAAATAAATTATTCTCATGTTTTTTTATGTTTGTTTTGAGCACCAGGGATAATGGAGCCAACAGGTTATTAACAGAATTCTTTAATGAATAAGAGTAGAACGGTCATGTTTGGGTTCTTTTAAATTATTTGTTTGAGATGTATGACGGTAAATGTATACCAGTGTCTGATGATGGAGCCAGGAGAGAACCAATAGAAGTCTTTAATGGATAACAGTAGAACGGTCGTGTTCGTTTAAGTCATTTGTGTGAGATTTATGATGATAATACATATAATGTCTTGTAACAATATTTATTAATAAAGAGATATCAAAAAAACCATGTATGTGTTTCAATACATATAATTGTGAAAATAAGAGAAGTCGGTAGAGCAGGTAGGTTCGTTACGTTTAATTCCTTATACTTGTGGCAATTCAACAGAGGTTGATAATAAATAACTTGGTCTACCGATGGTACACAATTAGATTCTAGATTACAATTATGATATGTTACAATGAGGGTGGTACGAACAGACGTTGGCTTGAAGAGCACAGAATCTTAAGGCTTATGGCCTATAGCGCAGCAATTACAATGTGTGGGCACACCTAGTACAAGAGATTTTGTTCAATATAATAAAGTGAGGTTGGTAATAAAATGGGTCGGCTGGAAGAGCACAGGGTCCTGACGCTTATAGTCTATAGTGCAGCAATTACAGATGTGTTGAGCACACCTAGTAGAATAGATTTTATTTAATATGATAAAGTGGGCGCTATCTGACGAGAGCGTCAGAAAAGAGAGAAATGTTTCTGGGGTTCAACCCGGATAAAAAAATAATGGAATAGATACACCTCGTGTTATTTTCGTCGACCGTTCCTGGCGTCTGCTCGGATAGATGAAGCGGGCTTGAGCTGCGGCGGTAGGCTTCGTGGGAAGGCGTGCTCCGGGCGTGCGTCAAGGCAGCTAGCAGGTTGGTAGACGAACGACCTCGTGGCGGTAGGCTTCGTGGGAAGGCGTGGTCCCGGTGTGCGTCAAAGCAGCCAGCAGGGTGGGTGACGAACAACCACGCTTCTCGACGGCTCAGATGATAGGTTCGACGGGTGTCAGGTGTAGATACGGAGAAGTAGGAAGAAAGACCAGGAGCGAGGACCGAAAACGACTTCCCGACTTGGAAGTACTGTAGCACGAATTTACAATAAAAATATCAGGAATACATTGTCCAGAGATTAATTCTGAAGGGCGTTGATTAGAAGTTCTCACTGATGTGTCCAGGCGTGGAAAAGAAACCGAGGACAGACGACTCTGTCCTTATATACCTGAGCACGTCAACCGTCTTTTAATAATTAGTAAAAACCGATTCTTCCTAGACATTCTAGAACAAAAATCTGATGCAATCTTTTTGGTGATGCCATAAAAGATAATTTGACACATCCAGCGTCACTCAAGACAAAATTATTGTTTGCATTAGTTTGCATCAGTCAAAGACAATAATTGAATTCGGTTTTACTATTATTTAAGATTTTTATTTTATTATGAATCCAAGAAGCAAGGGATTATTTAATTTAAGTTTATAAGAATGTTTCTGATAATTAAAATTGATTATCGATCAACAAAAATATGTAGTCAATTGCTTTGAGATACGTACAACGCCATCTGCCGTAAATACTTTTATCCGTGAGTGGGACGGAGAAAGAATACAATTCTCCCCTCCGCCGCCGGGTAGCGTGTCGTAAGAGCCGACTAACCCGGTCACCTGCTGGTGGTAGGGCTCTGAAAGGAGTCCGTCTGGCTAGCTACCACCCTCCTACTAGAATCTACCATCAAACGCCGAAACTTCTAGCGTACGCGTGTTCCGGTATCAGTGTAGGAGAGCCAGTGTCCCCCACAGGTAGAGAGTACTCCTGTCATTACTGGGGACCGTTGGCTTGTCTTAGCAAGGGCCTTTTTTGGGCCGGGATGGTGGGTTGGCGTGATGTCCAGGGAGACCCGATGAAACGGCTGCCCGCTGGCCGCCCGTGGGTCAGTAGGGGACCCGAACCCAGGGATAACTTTTCAAACTCCGCCCTGGGAGGCTGTCTCGCCAATCCGCGAAAAAAGCTTGCGAGTGACTGTCGTGCCGGAGTAGGAGACCGGAGTGGAACCCGGCAGCTGCTCTCAGGTTGGATCGGGGGCCCTTCCGTACATCACGCCAGCCATCCACATCTGGAACAACTGAGCCCTTGTATAAGCCATGTTTGCCCTTATTTCTGGCTGAAGTACTCTTTACTACTTTCCCTTTTTATTTTGTTTCTCATGGCCAGTCAAAATAAAAGTAAAAGTTTACCAGCGGCTTCAAAATCCACTCTCAGAGTTGACCTCTGCAACATCCGCGGATTACACTCGAACTTAAATGCTGTTCATCATCATCTTGAGACAGCCAAGCCTGCCCTGCTCTTTTTGACGGAGACTCAAATCTCCTGCCCGGCTGATACATCTTATCTCCTCTACCCTGGCTATATACTAGAAGAGCATTTTCTCCGGAAAGCTGGGGTATGTATGTACGTTCGGGAGGATGTTTGTTGTCGCCGTCTCAACGGCCTTGAAGCTACAGATCTGTCGTGTCTTTGGGCCCGCGTCGATTACAGGGGTCGAACCCGTATTTACGCTTGCCTTTATAGATCACATAGTGGTGATTCAGACGCAACTCGACTATTTGAGCACATCGCTGAAGGGATAGAGTGTGCACTCGGGCAGTACTCCAATGCAGAGTTGATCGTTCTCGGGGACTTTAACGCTCACCACGTTGAGTGGCTGGGTTCCCGATACACTGATCATACTGGGAGAACTGCCCATGATTTTGCAATCTCTTATGGCCTTACCCAAATGGTCTCCTGTCCAACTAGGATTCCAGATGTTGATAACCATGTACCATCCTTGCTTGATCTTGTGCTGACTTCACATCCGGATAAATACCAGGTCTCTGTGGAGGCTCCTCTGGGATCCTCTGATCATTGCCTGGTAACCACGTCAGTGCCGACCGTTCGTCCTAGTTTATCTAGTAAACCCGGGAAGCGAAGGGTTTGGCATTTCGGAACAGCCGACTGGGATGGATTACGCGAATTCTACGCATCCTACCAGTGGAGGAAGCTATGTTTCTCAACGGACGATCCAAACACTTGCGCTGACTCCGTCGCTGATGTCATACTTCAGGGTATGGAATGTTTCATCCCCAACTCTGTAGTGCGTGTTGGTGGCCGGAGTCAACCCTGGTTCAACCGGGCTTGTGCCGTTACAGTCAGCAGCAAATTGGCTGCCTTTAAGAACTGGACTGTAGCGCGTGAGTGCCAGGATCCCGAAGTTTCCCGTTTGAGGAAAAAATTCAATGCTGCCTCCAGACAGAGCAAAAAGGTCATGGCTATAGCGAGGAAGCAGCACATCAGCAGAATTGGCGACTAGTTAATGGGGTATCCTTCTGGAAGTAGAGCCTTCTGGTCTCTTGCCAAAGCTGCTGAGGGTAACTTCTGCCAGTCCCGCTTACCATCTTTACTCAAGTCGGACGGATCTCTGGCCCATAGTGCAAAAGAGAAAGCCGATCTCCTTGGATCTCTTTTTGCCTCCAATTCGACCCTCCTCGACGGAAATGCTGCAGCACCGGTTATACCTCGGTGTCCGAGTTCCATGCCAGAGGTACGTTTTCATCAGAAAGCGGTACGGAAGGAACTCCTTTCCCTTGATGTGAGAAAGTCGAGTGGGCCGGATGGCATTCCAGCCATTGTGCTCAAAAAGTGTGCTCCTGAGTTGTGTTCTGTCTTTACGTCCCTCTTTGAATTGTCTTATACCACTGGTATCGTGCCGTCTTCTTGGAAAGTGACCCATGTCCACCCAATCCCTAAAAAAGGGGATCGAACCAATCCGTCTAACTATCGGCCTATAGCAATTACTTCCCTACTCTGTAAAGTGTTGGAGCGAGTAATTAATACTCAGCTTCTTAGGTATCTTGAGGAACACCAGCTGATCAGTGACCGCCAATACGGCTTTCGTCATGGGCGATCAGCTGGTGATCTTCTAGTTTACCTCACTCACCGCTGGGCGGAAGCCGTCGAGAGTAGGGGGGAAGCTCTAGCTGTTAGTCTAGACATCGCGAAGGCGTTCGATCGGGTGTGGCACAAGGCGCTTCTCTCGAAGCTTCCCTCATACGGCCTCCCCGGGGGACTTTGCAGTTGGGTCGCCAGTTTCTTATCCGGGCGGAGCATAAGAGCCGTTGTAGATGGTTCTTGCTCGGACTCAATGCCCATTAACTCTGGTGTACCCCAAGGGTCAGTGCTATCGCCCACACTGTTTATTCTTCACATCAATGATATGCTGCACATAAGCGGCCTTCATTGTTATGCGGATGACAGTACGGGTGATACTTTCTACACTGGTCGCCCTAATGTCTCTCGGTCGGAAGTGGAAGACAACAGACAAAGACTTGTGTCTGAGGTTGAAGGCTCTTTGGAGCGTGTGTCAGATTGGGGTAACCTTAATCTGGTCACCTTTAACCCAACCAAGACGCAAATCTGTGCGTTCACCACAAAGAAGGCCCCTTTCACAATAGCTCCACGGTTCCAGGGCATTCCTCTCCCCGTCTCGGCGAGTATAGGGATTCTGGGAGTCGAAATTTCTAATGAGGTCCAGTATGGGAGTCACTTAGAAGCAAAATCTGTGCTTACCTCCAAAAAACTTGGAGTCCTTAACCGTGCCAAACAGTATTTTACGGCACAACAACGGCTATTGCTGTACAAAGCGCAAGTTCGGCCGCACGTGGAATACTGTTCCCATCTTTGGCACGGAGCTCCAAAGTACCAATTGCTTCGTTTTGACTCCCTTCAGAGAAGAGCCATTAGAATAATCGGTGATCCCAAACTCACCGACAGGCTGGAACCGCTGAGTCAACGCCGTGACATCGGATCGCTCAGTGTATTCTACCGCCTGTATAAGGGGGAATGTTCTGAGGAGCTATTTGATCTCATCCCGTCGTCGAGATTTTACCACCGCACTTCTCGACAACGCAATAAAGCTCATCCACATATAATCGACAATTGGGTATCGCGCACCACACGCTTCACGCGATCTTTTCTACCCCATACTTGCAAGATGTGGAATGAGCTACCATCTGAGGTTTTCCCATTAGACTACGACATGGCACGCTTCAAGAGAAATGTAAAGAGGTTTCTTCAGTGTAGGGAACGCATCGACAATACCCCGGGTGTTGCCGGTGTCAATAGGCGACGGTGACCACTTACCATCAGGTGGGCCGTAAGCCTGTTTCCCCACAAATAACATAAAAAAAAAAAAAAAAAAAAAAACATGGCGAACTATGATTAGAACACGCTTGGATTTCAAAGTATTGAAAAACGAGGTATCAAGTGTTTGTGCAGTTAGTACGCCGCCATGTCGCTAGATGTCGTGGTATGTAGTGTTTTATAAGTGTAGTGTTATGTTAAATTAAACATGTAACGTGTCGTAAAATTGTACACGTTATAGCCTGCCAAAGCTAATGATTGAGCCAGGAGGAAATCAACAGAAGTCCATAATGGATAACAGTTACTAGAACGGTCATGCGTGTGTTTTGTCTTTGAAATTGTTTTTGTGAGATGTTTGACGATATCGTCTACTAGGGTATGATGATGGAGCTATCAGGGAATCAACAGAACTCTTTAATGTACAACAGTAGTTTGGGTCCTATTAAATTGTTTTTTGCGAGACTATATAATGACTATCTGGGTCTGATCATGAAGCCAGGAGTAAATCACACTGTTAATATAAAATGTGAAAGTTTGGACGTTCGTTTATTTGTTTGTTACTCAATAGCGTCGTAACGGCTGAACTGATTTTGATGAAATTTATTATGTACGTAGATTATAACTTAGATTACCACATATGCTACTTATTTACATTCTTTACATTTATTCCATAAGATGAAAATGAGTGGTCCCATGAGATAAAAATGGGGTGTCAAAGTTTCTATAGGTATTTGAAGTTTCTATAAATTATTTTGGTGTTTGTTACCCCTTCACAACAAAACTACTGAACAGATAGAGTTCATACTTTGCATAAGATTAGTTTTAAACCTAAATAAAAATAAATTTTATTTTTTATCTCATAAATCAGTTTTCATAACCTTTGGTACCCCTTCACGCCAAGATAAGTATAGATATAAATACGTATAAATAGAGATATATTCTGTCTTCTAAATCCATATAGTAAAGTAAATTCATAAAAAAATCAGCTACTTAAGCGTTCTGAAGTCCACTCCCTTTAAAATGAACATTATCGCAATTGTGAGCCATACAAAATTCAGCCATCATCGTAGTGATCCCAGCCCACTGTCTGCATGTTAGATATAAGCACAATGATGAGTCAGAAAAAAAACATCTGCCAGCACACTCTCTTCAATGAAAATAGATTCGCAGTGATCAATCTTCTTTAGTTCTTCTTTATTATAATATCGTATAGAATCCAATGCATATACATGATTATTGTACCGAATTCCTTTCTCGAAAACTTTATCAGTCTATTAAACTTTTTCCGCTGTTTAAGTCCAGCGCAGAGAGGTACTTTAAACTTCATCAACTGAAAATGAGCTTGTTTCAAATAACTTTATGTAAAGTTAGTAGTGTAAGTGTAAGTAGCTGTTTCAGTTGAGGCAGCGGCCATAGATGAGTCTGCTGAAGCGTCATCGTATCTCGGCGGCAGAATGATTTGCAGCTCCTCGTGCAGTTGGACTTCGTCTAGGAGGACGACGTCGTTAGGCACTCGCGTGTCCTCAACGTTCGCTGAGATTGCATCAAGCTGATCGCCCGTCTTGGCCCCGCCAGACCCGAAGTGTAGAGCCTGGCTCGAGTGCCGTGAAGCCTCATGCCGGCCGGGACGTCTTCAGAGCCGGACCGAGTTTTATTCTTCTCATTTGTAACATTTTTATTTGATTTCATTGCTTAGACTGGCGGCAACGGTGGCAGTTTTGTTACTGCATCTGGTCTGTTCTTATGTTCGTTCATATCATGCCTTGTCGGGACATCAGAGTACCCCCGGAACAGCGTCTCCAGCTCATCCGGTGTCATCTGCCGCAGGTAGGGAACGCGCTTCAGGTCCGGTCGGTAGAGGCTTCGGAACGAATTGCGATGCTTTACGAGTCCCGGCGGCACTTGCATCCTCTCGCACGCCTGCGACATGCTGAGGCATTGTATCACGCTGTCGTTACACTTTACAGAGATTGCTGACAGTCCGCTGCGCAACAAGTCCTCATTTATCTGAAGCTCTTTTCCCTCACAGCACGGCACAAGCGGCGGCAGTCCTCCTTCCTCCTTCAGACGATGCGCGGAGTTCAGGTCTGTGGCCACATTGTCTCCACTGGCCACCGGGTTCATTAGGAGAAGGGATGCATGGGAGGATGCCTTCTCTTTTACCTCCAGGTTAGAAGCTGTATTCTTTGTATTAAAACTGGCACTCATGTTGAAGTCCCATGTCATCAGATGCGTATTGTTTTCATGTATCAGCTGCATCACGTAGTAAGAAGGCCCAGCAAGGCTGCTATTTTGTTTTGTGCAAAAGAGAAAGTTTGTTAAATTTGTGTGCCGTATTTTTTTTCAGTGTATTTTGTGTTTTTTTTGTATTTCTAACATGCACAGAGTGAACTGGGGTCACAGCGGCTAGCATTTTGCATGGCTAACCAATCATACATAATTTGCAGCAACCGAAGTATCCTCCAACCCAATCATTTTAAGATTTATAATATTGCAATAATTAGTCATATAAAAGCTATTACCGCAGCGTCACCCAGTATACCCTCTTTAATATTAATAGGGTCTCAAGGATGAATCATAAAAAAAACCAGCTACTGCAGCGTCCTGCTATCCACTTCCTTTAAGTTTGTTAATGTCACAGTGATGAATCACTAGAAATTTGCGGCTACCGCAACTTTTCGGAGCCCATACTTTTCAAGTTAAATAGAATAAAAAAAATTAATAGCTACCACAGCATCGGGCAACAAAAAAACACATCGGGCCCCACTCAACACACTACAAGTTAGGTAGAGCTACAAAATTTACAGCAACCGCAGCGTCCCTCAGCCCATTGCCTTTAAGTTTGATGGTATCGCAATGATAAGTGTGTTGGATCTTTGCTCATTAAAAATATAAGGTAGATGAATTCTGTTTGTTATCCGCTTTTTCTACGGCTACCGTCGTTTTGAAAAAAGTTTGGATAGGAGGTCGGCGATAACTGCCGTGCCTCGCCCCGCGCGCTCCATCGCGCCGCTTCTTGGCAGCGCGGGCGCCGAGTAGTTGACCGATACGATCGCACCTTGCTGCTCGTGTTCTAAAGAAACTATTCCGTGAATAGATACACTAAAATAGACAAGTTTTCTCTATTTGTACGTGCTGTGCTCGAGACGTTCTCGTAAAGTGCTGTGCGTTTTCAATTGTGCTTCAAAAGACATTCCGCCATCAGGCCACTGTGCTGAACAAGTCCACGTTTTGAACGTGCGGTTTGAAGTAATTAAGGTAGGTGGCATTCCTTGTTTGTCTATCTTGTATAATTGAGCAAAGATTCTTTTTCATATAGCATATTTACATGTATTCTACACTTATCATTTCAATTTAAAAGGTCCTTCGATATTATTTAAACTCATTTACCAGCGCCCTATATTCATCCCCAACAAAGTGATAAAAGTTTACAGCCAACACAGCGTCTCTACTCCCCAGAGTCCCAATGATAAGTGATAAAAGTGTGCAGTCAATACGCATAGCGTCCCCACTCCCCAGAGTCCCAATGATGAGTCTTAAAACATTATAAAACTGCAGCGTCCCCTAACCAACTCACAACATAAACAATAAAAAAAAACCTATAGGGTTCAAATGATAAGTCAAAAAAATTGGAGCGAGCGCAGCATCTTCCAGCCCAATCTCTTTAAGATAAATAGGGTCGCAATGATGAGTGGTAACAAATTCACAGCTACCGCCGAGATTTTCAGGCTGCTCTTTCTAAGTAGTCTCACTAGAGTTCCTTAAAATTAGCTGTATGTATTTTTACACCACAGAACAACGTGCGCGAAGCCGCTGGTACTAGCTAAGATTTTTTTATGACTCATCGTTGCGCCTATTTCTAACATGCACATAGTGGGCTGGGGTCACAGCGGCTAGCATTTTGTATGGCTCACCATTTCGACAATATAAGTTTAAAGGGAGTGGACTGCAGGATGCTTAATTAATGTAGCTGCAATTTTTTTATCTGATATATGGGATAAAAGGTAGCAATATATGTCAATCCAGGTTAAAATCTACGTACACTACAAATTTCATTAAAATCGATTAAGCCGTTACGACGTGACTGAGTAACAAACAAACAAATAAACAAACATCCTCACAGAACATCATCACATAAATTAATGTGATATAATGTTGTGATAAATTAGTACACATTTAGTAGTTTAACGCGTACGAATTCGCGGGCAACAGCTAGTATGTACATAAAATTACTAAGATACAGCCTAGCCGTTTTGCCCAAGCATCGGAAACGCTTCACCATTCGTGGGCCGACACACGCTTGACTAACTTTTGAATCACAACGTCAGCTGCGCGGCCAGTCGAGTCGAGTGGATGGATAACACGTCAACCGCGCCGACGACGGCGAGTGCAGCGCGGCGCGGGCGAGGCACGCGGCGCATGCGCGGCGGGTGCGGGGCGCGCGGGCGGAGGCGCGGTCGAGGTCGGCGCTGCAGTGTGCCGCCTGACGCGTCGTCCGTCGCCTGCCGTCGAGTGAGTGCTGTCCGCGACGGATTTCCGCTCGCGTGAGCTGTGAGTGCAGGAGCCCGGAGCGGAGGCCGCGGGGCCGGGGCTTAGGGACGGAGTGGTGCGTGGAGCGAGCATCCAAGTGCGCGCGGGCCTTCATGAGGCTCACGGACTGTTTGTGAAGTGTTCTGAAATGTATTAGTGCTAATTTTGATTGCTTGATTAACGAACTGTATTGCGAATAGGAAGGCTATAGAGCGTTTAGCTAGTAAAGGTAGAATAAAAGGACTAATTGAGTCTAGTCGAACTCAAGGCTCGCTCTGATGACTGATCTCGATCTGTCGATGCAACGTTTGTCGAAACTGAAAGGTAATGCCTCCACTCAGGTAATGTAGGTAGATCGAAATGCGACAAAAAGTGGATTCTTCGTATAACTTTCTGCTACATTTCGTAAAAAAAAATATATTCAACTGAATTGGAGGATGTTACTAATATTTACCATAGTTATGTAGGCACATAGGTATGTATCTATTTGTATTAAGTATGCAGTGTATTTTGATTTTTAATTAGGTACCTACCTAGGTACGTACGGACCTTTTTAAGATAACTAGGTAGAGGTACCTAACCTAGCAAATAGCGTACCTACCACGTTTAAGTATAAAACTGTAGAACACAAGTAAATTGAGCAGTTCCAATAATGCCAATAATTGTTGTCAACACTAGCACTAGTAGTAAATCTTAGGTACGAGGTCGGGTTACGTACAGAAATAAGTACCTATTTGGGTTCCGTAATCAAGTCAGGAACTTTTATAGTTTTGCCATATTTTTATACATCGCATACCTATCCCTTTCATTCGTGCTATAAACCTGTTTGACAGTGTTGCATTTTTTTATACTGGAGAGTTTTTTTTTGTACACCGGAAAAGAAACCTTGAGCTCAATTTTTTTATTTTATTTCGAACTAAATCCACAGCTCTTAGTATACCTAATACAGGTGTATCTTATGATAAAACTTACTTTTTTAAGTAAAACTTCTTTACGCACGCTTGACTTGGGGAGTAAGCTGGTGAATGCGTTACGATAAGTGCGAACGGTAGTTGAGAGGGAGATGTAAGTTAGTGAAGAGAAAGAGAGAGAGTTACGTTTCGTATATTTTTAAACGTTAATGTGCGAGTGCAAGTTTCGTCTGTCCAGAATGAACATACTCGTAGACTGGTCGACCTACAGACGTGTGGACAATTTTGTAATTGAACAATTTTTAAATTAAAGTTTTACTTCAGTCTAAAGCACACTCGTTTTTTTTTATTTTAAGACATTTAATTTTGTGTCAAAATCAAAATCTTGTATTCATTAAATCACAAGGATCACTTTGAAACGTCAATTTTACTGCCTGTTCGTTCGCGACCAAGCCAGGAAAGAAAGGCAAAAAACAAGGCTGGTTGTTTTTTTAATACCTAATCCTTTTACAATACATAGCAATACAGGAAATAAATTAATTAGGTAGGTACGTCTAAATTGTAATATTTTTAACGAGTTGGAGCAATTTCAATCCCAAGCTTCTCTATCATCTAAATAATCCGATATTTTATAGTAGGATTTTTTATAAAGATTTTGATCAATTTTTAAATTTGTTAATTGAAAGTTTTTGTACATTTTTTTTTACATATTATATGCTTGCGTTTGACCACGATCTCGCCTGATGGTAAACGAGGATGCAGTCTACGATGGTACATGCTTGCCTAGAAGAAACCTATTCACTCGCGACTTAAAGATACCCAGGTTGTAGCTATCAGGAAACACAGACTCTGGCAAGTCATTCCACTCTTTGGCGGTACGCATAATAAAGGTCGAAGAGAACCGCTTTGTGCGAATGGGAAGTAATTTTACCATATAACGGTGGCGCATCGCAGAGCGTCTGGTTGTCCGTTGATAGAAAGGAGATGGTGGGATCAGGTTGAAAAGTTCCACCGCACACTCCCCAAAATGTACTCGATAAAAAACCGAGAGGCTAGCAACCTTTCGTCGATGCTCCAGGCTGAGGAGCCTTGCATCAACTAGCACATCGTTGCCTATGAGCTTCTTGGATTTTTTCTCAATTGATTCCAGAGCTTCAAGTTGGTACTTCGCTGATCCGTCCCAGAGGTGAGAACAGTACTCCAAACACGATCGGACTTGTGCTTGGTACAAGTTGAGCAACTGTCCCGGTGTGAAGTAGTGCCTCACCTTTGCGAGTATACCAAGCTTTTTAGCAGCCAACTAGGCTTTCGACTCAATGTAGGAGCCAAAATTGAGAGTTGGAGTTAATGTGATACTAAGAAGCTCGAGGTGGTCAGATATCGGCACGGATACATTTCGGAAAGTACGAGTCAGATTAAATTGACTTCGTTTTGCGGAGAACAGACACGCCTGGGTCTTATTCGCATTGAACTTGACCAGATTGGCATCACCCCAGTCGGAGATTGCCTTTAAGGACAAGTTTAAGCGCTCGACCATGGCCTCCCTGAGTGACTGAATCTGCGCTTCACTGGCTCGTGCACTAGATGTATAGCTTTCCACAACTGTGCTATTGTTTGCATACCCAAAGGTACCGGGTTTTAGCAGATCGTTGATATGCAGCAAGAACAGAGTTGCGGAAAGTACTGACCCTTGTGGGACCCCGGCGTAAATCGCCAATTGATCGGACGAGCAGCCTTCAACGACAACTCGTATCGAACGGTCCCTCAAGAAGTCCGATATCCAGACACATAGACCAATGGGCAGACCGTATGATGGAAGCTTGCTAATAAGCCAACATCCCAGACCCTATTAAAGGCCTTTGAGATGTCAAGAGAAACAGCCAGCGCTTCTTCGTGTTTCTCAACGGCCTCGCTCCATATGTGCGTGGCATACGCTAGAAGGTCCCCAGTAGACCGATTTCGGCGAAAGTCATATTGTCGATCACTGAGGAGGTTATGCGTTTCTAGGTGTGCCAGGAGTCTGTTGTTCAGTACACGTTTCATAATCTTACAGATGACGGACGTGACCGAGATGGGCCTGCAGTTAGAGGGGTCGGCACGACTACCGTTTTTAGGCACGTTTGCAAGCTTCCAGGATTTCGGCACTTGTCCAGACTTCACAGAGCGGCGAAAGAGGCGTGTCAGTACAGGAGCGAGCTCAGGCGCGCAGAATTTAAGAACAACTGCCAAAATACCGCCAGGGCCACTGGCTTTGTTCACGTCCAGATTCTGCATCGTTTTTCGAACCTCGGTCTGATGTCTGCGGATTTCCGGCATATATATCCCACCATCCGGTAGACTCGGAGGTGTCCCGCTTGCAACATCTAGACGAGAAGATTCCGCAAAAAGATTGGCGAACAGATTCGAAACATCACTTGGGAGTTTGTTATAAAAGCGAACACATTGTCCTTTAAACGATTTAGGTACCAACTTTATGGAGTCTACAAATGGCCACAGCGAGTTTATCTTTATTTCTAGTATTAACATTATGATAATCGCTATTTTTCTTAAACAAATTAATATTTTTGTGAACATACATCAGATTTTCATAGATGTATTGACAAGAGAACGTCATAATATTTATTTCTTTAAACTTATTGCGTAATGATTCTCTGGGGCTCATATTATAAATTGCACGAACAGCCTTCTTCTGCAGCACAGAAACGGTGTTTATATCTGGAGCACTCCCCCACAGCAGTATACCATATGACATAATACCGTGGAAGTAGCTGAAGTAAACTAGTGTAGTTGTGTCTACGTCTGTAAAAAGACCGATCTTTTTGACTGCGTATTCCGCAGAACTAAGTCTCTTCGACAACTCATCAATGTGAGGGCCCCATTTAAGCTTATTATCTAGGGTTATACCTAAGAATATGGTGGTGTCCACAAGAGCCAACTCCTCGTCTTTGATTTGTATATCTGCTTTAACTTGTGCAACATTAGGTAGTACAGATCTAAGACACTTTGTTTTCTTTTCATTTAGAAGTAGATTGTTTCTAAAAAGGCCTATTGCTATTGGGCCATGGGAGATCTAATGAATTAGTATTTTCAAACTTTCGCGATCTTTGTAGGTAGGTACATAGTTACTGATTAGGACGGGTATTTATCGCGTATGTACCTTTTTTATTTGTTATCCTGACGTTTTGGTATCATACTGCTAGACCGAGTCCCCAATACCGAAATTCGCAAGCGGACTAAAGTTCAAGAGTCAAGACGTTAGCAGGCGTATACTGGGTCTCAAATGGAGATAAGCAGGACATGACGCGGCCAGGCGCGGTGATGACAGGTGGACCAAGGTGCTGACTGAGTGGTGGCCCCGAGATGGAACCAGGAACACAGATCGTCCACCGACAAGATAGGTCGACGACATTATAAAAATTGCAGTTCGTATGTGGGTTGGCAGGACAGAGACGAATGGCGATAACGAAGAGAGGCCTATGCCCAGTAGTGGGATGATAAGGGCTGACGATAAGGCATGATGATCCCGACGTTTTGGCTGTGTTAGAACAGCCGTGGTCACGGGTGGACTGGAGTAGTTGGAGATACCGTCGAGAAGTGATGGCAGCTGTAGCAACTACCCTGGTCTTCAGATTCAGAAATGTCTTTGTTCATATTACGACACACTACACTAACCTTATCTACGCACTGAGACGATCGATCACGACGCACACACATAGAAATCACCGGGTTCCAGGACGCCGAGAGTCTATTGCCATCTTCCAGATTGAAATTTGGAAATTTTCAATCGCTTCACGAACAATTCTCATGTAATAACGGCGTTCACTAAAAATAACTTTAGGATCATGAAGTTTAATCCAATGATTCGGTCCTGAGTCTACCAGATGCTCTGTTATCGCTGACTTGTATACCTACCTACCTGTCGGTTTTTGACAGCTGCGTGTAGCGCACTCTGTTTACAAAAAGCCAACACACACTGACCGCTTTTTAAACGCTACGTCACACTTACCTACATCGGGCAAACGAAACATAACATAGCCGAGCGCGTGAAAGAGCATATCGCAGTTGTCAAAAAACACCAGGTAAACAAGTCAGCGATAGCAGAGCAGTTAGTAGACTCGGGACCGAATTATGGGATTGAACTTCATAGGTAATTTGTTATCTTTGACTAGGGTTACCATATAGATATAGATCTCAGGATTTTTGGACTTTTCTCAGGATTGCGGCCGGATTTTGAAAATCACATGAAATCTCAGGACTTTTAGAATTTTCAATAAAATACAGCTTACATTTTAAAAATCTCTACAATAAAAAGTAAACAAACTAAAATAATCTTCCTTTGGTACTCATTGCACAATTAAAATCAATACTTATTTATCCAAGAAGGTAGGTATATGTAAAGATCAGAATATATATGATTCAGAATTTCGGCTAAAGCGCCGTTAGCTCCATCTACAGGAAAACTTATGTAGTTTTTTGTATCTGCTCAATGCCAAACGTTGCAGTTCAGTACATTGACAAGAGATGTCGCGTTGCTTATTTTAAATAGTATTTTTTTATAGTGTTATCCGAACACATACGGAAAATTCCAGGAAAAAAACTACATAAGTTTTCCTGTAGATGGAGCTAACGGCGCTTTAGCCTTAATTCTGAATCATCTCACTAATTTCGACCCTGGCGTGATAAGAGCCTGTAGCACAATTGGCAGTGCGTCCTCGTATCAAGAGGAAGGTTGCGGGTTCAAATCCCGTCTAGGCTTGAAATTTTTGAAATGATTTTTAAAAATCCTGGAATTTTCCGTATGTGTTCGGATAACACTATAAATAAAATACTATTTGAAATAAGCAACGCGACATCTCTTGTCAATGTACTGAACTGCAACGTTTGGCATTGAGCAGGTACAAAAACTACATAAGTTTTCCTGTAGATGGAGCTAACGGCGCTTTAGCCGTAATTCTGAATCATCTCACTAATTTCGTCCCTGGCGTGATAAGAGCCTGTAGCACAATTGGCAGTGCTTCCTCGCATCAAGAGGAAGGTTGCGAGTTCAAGTCCCGTCTAGGCTTGAAATTTTTGAGATGATTTTTAAAAATACTGGAATTTTCCGTATGTGTTCGGGTAACACTATAAATAAAATACTAGATCTAAACTGGCTTACCTCATATTGTACGAAGAACAAACTGCAACTTAGTCTTTCAAAATGTTATTATATCAGCTTTACTAAAAATATGAACGTAATATCATTCAATTACCGTTTATGCAATGCATTTCTTAATAAAGTCACTTCATTGCCTGTCTGTCTTTTTCGCCTGTGGTGGGTAGGTGAAGCAACAACTACAAATGTGCTCTAAATTAAATTTATTATTTTAAAAAACTATAACAATAGAAAAAAGTAAATAAATTTGTTAAATTGCGTAAATACCTGTGAATTTCACCAGCCACAATCACACTCTCCACTAATTTGTACCATACAACATAGCTCTGGGACAACAACACTGCACTCAAGTTCACTCAGAATGGATGACCGACAGCCCCTGTCCGAGGTAATTGAAGCCCTTCATGATAGGACGACGCGTTTCGAAGGAACCTTGCAGAAGTCCTCTTCTCCCACTACCTTGGAGAGTATTGCAGCTGACTACTCTGCCTTCAAGTCATTCACGTTGGGGGTTTTGATGACTCTTCAGCAGCAGGTGGAGATCCTGGCACGCGACGCCGATCATCAAGAGATGCGAAGCCGTCGCAAGATCATCCTTTTACATGGTGTGCCGGAAGACAATTAGGAGGACACAGCATCGGTCATAGTAAAGACTGTGAAGGCAAAGTTGAAGCTGCCGGACTTTACTGGTGCTCATATAAGTCGGTACCATCGCATGGGACGTGCTGCGAGCGGCGACAGACCTCGTTCAATCTTGGTGAAGGTGTGTGATGTGACCATGCGGGATAAGGTTTGGTTTGCTAAAACCAACCTAAAAGGCAGTAACATCACGCTGTCAGAGTTCTTGACGAGGCCGAGACACCTTGCCTTTATGTCGGCGAGGGAGCGCTTCGATATAAAAAACTGCTGGACCAGAGATGGATACATCCACATCATCGGTTTGGACGGTGCCAGACATCGCATCTGCAGCCTCACTGAGCTCAACAAGTTGATGCCGCCAGATACCCAGAAACCAGCCACACAGGCGGCGCCGGCGACGGCGGCGTCAGCTGCGGCCCCGCAGAAGGAATCTAGGCCGCCATCAGGTAGACTGGCTGGCACAGGCGCATCGTCGTTGAAATAGGTTGGGTGCACCGTCATTAATGTCTCGTATTCGATGATTCATAGTGGGTCTTGATAACTTGTTAGCGCGTTATTCATCTGTTTATACCCGCAATAATTTATTTAATCCCTTTTTTTATTATTTTTCAACTAAACTTGTGCTTGTAACGTGTGTAAATGTGTGATTTGACGACTTTGACGTTTAGTGTAGTGAATTTGGTGTTAATGTCACTGCCAATTCAACTTTTTTTTATGTTTTGAGTTTTAGTCTTTTGAGCCGTTTTTTTTAAATTATTATTTAACCATTTTGTTTACATTTCATTCTAATTTTTTTTTTGTAAGAAACCCAGAATACAGCTGGCAGGTGGAGTTCAGGTTAGTTTGAGCAAATAGTTACCTATTTTATTAGTTTTTATTATTATTAATATATGTTTTATTTTTATGTTTATGTAGTAATATTCTATTTTATGTCTTTGAGCGATACTGATGATGATGAGTTCCTCTCGATCTCCTCCCTGGACTCGAGTGCGAACAGTAATCTTAGTTTTACGAGTTTGCCATCCCTAGCTGATTCAATAACGTGCAACTTTTCAGACGTAACCAAAAACTTCAACGTTGTCCATATAAATGCCCAGAGTGTTCCGGCTCATTTTCCTGACATACTGGCATCATTTGATAGTAAAAACCTTCATGCTGTATTAGTATCCGAGTCTTTTCTCAAAACATGTCTTCCTTCAACGTTATACTCCCTCCGTGGATTTACTTTGATCCGTAACGACCGAACAGGTAGTGCTTGCGGCAGTGTAGCTATCTACTTACAGTCATATATTCCTTTCTCTGTTGTAAGTACATCTACACAACATCCCCCAGCAAACGCTGACGAGCACCTCTTCATCGAAGTAATCCTTTCTCATACAAAAATTCTACTCGGAGTCTATTACAGCCCCCTCCTTACGGATCAATTTCTTCTCCTCCTTTGAAAAACTCCTTGAAGATCTCTTACCTTCGTACAGTCATACCATTGTTATGGGCGACTTTAATACATGTCTTGTGAAACAAGACTCTCCTAGTCTTTCCCTCGAATCGATTGTTAGGTCTAGCAACATGCATATCCTCCCGCTTAGTGCCACTCACCACTTTCCAGATTGTATTCCATCACTTTTAGATTTGATTTTAGTCTCGTCCCTACATGATGTTGCTAAACACGGTCAATATTCGGCTGATATGTTTTCATATCATGACCTAATTTTTTATCGTATAAAATTCGCCCTCCCAAACCAAAACCCAAAATTCTTCTGCAGCGCAATTTTAGTGGCATGGATGTGGAAAGGTGAAGAGCCGACGCTCAAAAAATAGATTGGTTTCCGGTAATGGCTGCTGATACCATCGATGATAATATCTCCATCTTTAATACCACGATAACGCAGATTTTTGATATCCATGCTCCAATCCGCGCACTGAAAATGAAGTATCTGCCGGCTCTATGATGAAAAATCAAGACATTGATTAATAAAAAGGCTGCAGCTAAGGCCAAATACAAACAACGTGGCAGTGACGCGAGTAAAGATAAATAATATTTGTAGCCCGGAATCGCTGCAATAGAGTATGTAGGGATGTACAACGTCGCCATATTCATTCTTCCGTAACAAACACCGATCCTGCTAAAGTCTGGAAATTTTTAAGAACACTAGGAGTTGGCAAGTCTCGTCTCGACACTATCACTAAAGACCTCGACATTAATTCTCTTAACTCTCATTTTTCGTCGTCAACGAATATGGACTCGTATGACAAACTTAACACTTTAACTTATCTTTCTTCGTTGCCAACTCCTAATTATCCACCTTATGAATTTAGTCAATTCAACGCATGTGATGTTAAGAAGAGCATCCTATCCATTACATCCAGTGCTGTGGGAGGTGACAACATCGGTCGGAATATGCTTATTCCTATCATGGATGAAGTACATACTTCCTATGATTTGTCACCTACTCAATTTCTCCGCTTCCTCCAGAGGAAGCGGAGAAATCCTCCTTTCAAATCCTCCTTCCAAACCGTAGGAACGGAGTCAGCTCCGTTCCTACGGTTTGGAAGGAGGCACACATAATTCCTCTTCCTAAAAAGTCTAATCCCTCTTCTTTTACCGATTACCGTCCTATCTCCGTTCTCCCATTCCTATCCAAAGTCCTTGAACGACTGATCCACAATCAGCTCAGCTCTTTCCTTGTTCAACAATATTTACTTAATCCTCTCCAGTCCGGTTTCCGACCTGGTCATAGTACGATTACTGCTCTTGTGAAAATCACTGATGACATAAGACTGGGTATGGAAAACGGACAACTCACCATCCTTACGTTATTAGATTTCAGCAATGCATTTAACACTGTTGATTTCGATATCCTCCTTGGTGTACTCCGCTCTATTAACATATCTCCATCAGTGATTGACTGGTTTCGCAGTTATCTGCACGGGCGCCGGCAGCGGATTCGCGTTAATAAATCTTTTTCACCTTGGTGCTTCACATCAGCCGGTGTCCCCCAGGGTGGCGTTTTATCTCCTCTGTTATTTGCGCTTTTTATTAATTCAATATCACACCAACTTACTTCTTCCTACCATCTCTATGCAGACGATCTCCAAATTTATACTTCAGCTCCACCTAAGGACCTGGTTGGTGCAATCTATCGCACGAACAGTGACCTTAATCGTATTCGGGACTGGAGTAAGGCTTACGGTATCAAAGTGAACCCCACCAAAACCCAAGTGGTCGTAGTAGGTAGCTCTCGTTCTCTATCAAAAAATCGACTGGTCGTCTCTCCCTAGCATAGAATTTAATGGTGTCACTGTTTTGCCTAGCAAACATGTCAAGAACTTGGGCATACTGATAGATAACTCCATGTCTTGGGGTCCGCAGTTGGATGCTGTGAGTCGGAAGATGCATGCATCTGCGGGCGCACTCAGACGACTGCGTAACTTCTTACCTACCGCAACAAAAATTGCGCTTGCACAATTTCTTCTTCTCCCTGTCCTTGTTTATGCTGATGCCAGTTATCTTGACCTTACGGAGAACCAGCTTAACAAGCTTGAGCGACTTCAAAATTTCTGCATCAGATTTATTTTCGGTCTCCGGAAATTCGATCATGTCTCTGAATTTCGTCTCAAACTCAAGTGGCTACCTATTCGTCTTCGCCGGAATGCTCATATCCTTTCCCTATTATACAACATCCTCCAAAATCCCTTAACCCCCTCCTATTTGAAGGAGCGATTTGAGTTCCTTCATTCCTGATAAAATCATTCATCCAACCCCCGCCTACTCCGGTCGTCTGAAAATCTATTGCTCGAAACTCCAGCGCACAGACTGACTTCTACGACAAATCCTTTACCGCCCGTGCAGTACATCTCTGGAACGCATTACCAGTAACAATACGGCAAGCCCCATCCCTAGCCATATTTAAATCCAGGGTTAAAAGTTTGTATTTGTCAGAAACGTCGTAGTATCGCACAACTCATTTATATATGTAATCGCATTTATCAGCTTATCTTTTAAAAACCATATTGTTATATTAAGTATGTATAATAATATGTATTTATTATATACTATATATATATATATATATTATATATTAAATCCATATTTAAAAATGAGTAAAATTCTCAAAAGTATACATTTTTATTTTCATGAACAATTCGAAATTCGAATTCTATAAACTTTTTTGTGGCCAGCATTCTAAAAGAAAAGTTTTTACTGTGTGACAATACTTATGACATGACTAGGTATATATACCTAGTCATGTCATATATATATATATATATATATATATATATATATATATATATATATATATATATATATATGTATATATATATATATTAGAATGCTGGCCATAAAAAAGTTTATAGAATTCGAATTTCGAATTGTTCATGAAAATAAAAATGTATACTTTTTAGAATTTTACTCATTTTTAAATATGGAGTGGACGCTTAAAGAAGACCGTGTTGCAGTTATTGCGTTGCATCGTTGCGGTTACGCGCCAATTCAAATTTTTGACATACTGAAACATTTGAATATAACCAAAAGATTCGTTTATCGCACCATCAAACGATACAATGAAGACTCTAGTGTAGATGACAGGTCAAGAAGTGGTCGCCCTCGGTCTGTTAGGACTCCAGCAGCGATAAAAGCTGTGAAGGCGCGAATTCAAAGAAATCCCAAACGTAAGCAAAAACTGTGGGCCCTTCAGATGGGGTTAAGCAGAACCACGGTGAAAAGGGTGTTAAATGAAGACTTAGGGCTTCGGGCATATCGAAGAAAAACAGGACATCGTTTGAATGCTCGTCTAATGGACCTGAGACTGAAGAGATACCGCGCTTTGTTGAAGCGGTACGCGGGAAAAAAATATCGGGAAGTTCTTTTTTCGGATGAAATTTTTTTTACCGTAGCTACAACAAACAAAATGATAAGGTGTACACACACAGTAGTGAAGAAGCGAGCAACCGTATTCCGCGTGTCCAACGAGGTCATTTTCCATCCTCGCTCATGGTATGGTTGGGAATTTCTTATTGGGGCTTAACAGAGGTTCATTTTTGTGAGAAAGATGTAAAAACGTATGCAGTTGTGTATCAAAATACAGCCCTGACGAACCTTGTGGAACCTGTTTCTTATACCATGTTCAATAACAGGCACTGGGTATTCCAACAAGAATTATATCGCGTATATTTAATTCGGCGCCAGCTCATAGAGCGAAGACTGACTCATAGAACAAGACTGGCTGGCGGCGCGTGAAATCGACTTCATCCGGCACGAAGACTGGCCCTCCTCCAGTCCAGATTTGAATTCGTTAGATTACAAGATATGGCAACACTTGGAGGAAAAGGCGTGCTCAAAGCCTCATCCCAATTTGGAGTCACTCAAGACATCCTTGATTAAGGCAGCCGCCGATATTGACATGGACCTCGTTCGTGCTGCGATAGACGACTGGCCGCGCAGATTGAAGGCCTGTATTCAAAATCACGGAGGTCATTTTGAATAAACTTTAGTGTCATAAGAATCTATGGTTTGTTAAGTTCATTTTGGTATATAAATGGTTACATAATGAATAAACTTGTTTCAATTATTTTATATTAAACATGTGACAGAATTTATGACCTGACTAGGTATATATATATATATATATATATATTTAATGTAAGTACATATGTTCTATTTGTATAAGTATTTATTTATAAAATTTATTATGTAGTTATATTTTTTATTTTGGTTTTAGACGCACTCTCTTAATAAATAGTTTGGCCATAAATGTACACCCCCGACCAATATCTTTGTTATAACAAAATCCTCTCCATCCAAAGGTTGTCTGGAAGAGATCGCTTCTAAGCGATAAGACCGCCCATTGTACTATTTGCTTTATATTTTCTATTTTGTTTGTATTTTTTTTTGTTTATACTGTGTACAATAAAGTGTTTTCATTCATTCATTCATTGCGTGACCTAGGTATCATACTTGATAGTCACATTTGTCCAGATCAGCATGTAGATAATGTTGTAAACAAGGCTTTTCAAATGTTTAGCTTTATTATAAGGTCGTCGACCGAATATAAGCGAGTGTCTACTTACCTCTATCTATATAAAACGTTGGTACGCTCACAAGTAGAATTTGCTAATTAGGGCTGAGCGCCTTCTGCGCTCGCCAAAAGCTCGGTTAAGCTGCAACGGCCTCAGAGGCCAACAGCGAGATAATTCCATTCGAAATAAGAAAAAAAAACTAGAATTTGCTGTCCCCATCTGGAACCCTTTTTACAACAAATACAAAGAGGCTTGAGAGAGTTCAACGTAAGTACCTGCGTACAGTTACCTACAAGTGCTACCGCACATACTTATCTTATTCCGAATAGCTTTCTAAATACAATGTATTAACATTGGAATCTAGACGTAAATATCTCGAGGCCGTTACCCTTTACAACATCATTCATAACAACTATGACTGCATTGAACTAGTGAAAATGCTGTGTTATGTAGTTCCCAGAACGTGCAATCTAAGAGCAGTTCGCTCCCGTTCCCTGTTTGCAACTGGCGCCTGCCGCACTATCTCGGGACTACGCGCGCCCATCCGACGCATGGTTGAGTCTTACAATAAGTCATTCGAGGCTGTAGACATATTTGCATCCTCAACTTATGAATTTAAGAACTTAGTTGTATTGTATTGTATTTATTTTTATTCCTTATTGATACTTTAAATGTACACTAGGAAACGTCACAGCAGAATACATTATAAAGAAACTTTAACAGTATCACTATCAGTACCTAAAATATAGGTAGGTACAATAAAAAAAATATTATTCACTCGTACTAAAGTATGTTGTCTGGTATGTAAAGGTTGTCTGGTAGAGATCGCTAATTAGCGATAAGACCGCCAATTGTATCCATAGATTTACGTAGTTGTTTTTTATATGTATTTGGTTCGTGGTGTGCATTATTTTCAAGTAAGGCAAAAACGTTGGCTTTCTACAGGCCTCCGTCGGTTTTTCTCAGTTTGTGCGTCTTGGCTGCCGTCTACTTACATATACGTTGGATTTTAGAACCTTCTGAACATGGGCCAGCTCACTCTCCAGATGTTCAGGGTCACAAAGATCGTAAGCTCTGTTTGTTAACGACGAAACAACAGATTGCAAATGGCGAGGATGGTGGTGTGACGCATGACGCAGCGTTCAAATAGCGGTCAGTGTGTGTTGGCTTTCTGTAAACAGAGTGCGCTAGACGGCCATCTGATTTCACCATAACTTTTACATCGAGAAAAGCTGATGTAGCCTATGTGTTAATCCAGGTTATAATCTACGTAAATACCTACTAAATTTCATCTATATCGTTTCAGCCGTCACGACGTGATTGAGTAACAAACAAACATTAAAACTTTCGCATTTATAATATTAGTGTGAATAATTAGAAGATACAAACGCTTGGGACTGGAAATGCTTCTCCTTGAACTAAAAATAAAACCGGCCAAGTGCGAGTTGGGCTCGCGCACGAAGGGTTCCGTACCATTATCTATAAAAACAGCAAAAAAATCACGTTTGTTGTATGGGAGCCCCCCTTAAGTATTTGTTTTATTTTGATTTAATTATTTATTTTTAAGGTGAATATATAACTAAATATTCTGTGAATATTTCAAGCGTCTACCTGTTGCCGTTATCAGTATCGAGCTAAAACGAGCAAAAGAATCACGTTTATTGTATAGGAGCCCTCCTTAAATATTTACTTTATTCTGTTTTTAGTATTTGTTGTTATAGCGGCAACAGAAATACATAATCTGTGAAAATTTCAATTTTCGAAAATCACACTTTTATTTTATTTGAAATCGAGCCAATGTTTCCTTTCAGAGTTTTTCTCTATGATCTATATTTCAGTATCCCCTACTTGCTAGAAAAAACATAACCCTGTATAAACAAACCTACGTTGATTTGCGTACCCCATCGCGTATTCGTAGTTTTTTGTAGTAGGTAGGTAGGTACGTAACAAATCATTCAATTCATATTTTTTACACTAAGCGGTTGCCGCTTTTAAAGGAAAAATAAATCAGAACGTTAATTTGCCAGAATATAGGTACACTATGAAAGACGAGAATGTGAGCGGCATAATCTATAAAAATAATTAATGACGTCGAGCGTTTAAAAAATAAATAAACACATAGTTAATCATACGTACTAGGATGCTTTATTATTAATAAGGTGTCCAGTCTCCTCCGTTATCCACAATGACCTGGCATCTTCGAGGCATACATTCGTCTAATTTTTCAGCGTAGTCACGGCATAATAATCTCCTTAGGGCCTTAATATTGCAAGTAAGCTCAGCGCCTGTTAGTTTTTTCCCCTCATAGTTTATGCTTTATCAACGCTCCAACATTTTTATTTGGGTTAGCGTCAGAAGATTGTGAGGGCCAGTCCAAAACCTTGATGTCATTTTTTTTGATTCTAGGCGGGGCATAGACGACATCGGTGTTAGTTGTCGTTGTCCTCTTGTAATATATAGGTATATTATTTATTTGACCTTGGGAACTGGCTTTCGGCCAGATGTTAATATTGCTTTCTGGTATATTATGTTCATCCTCACTGCATTCAGAGAACCGGTAAACAAGTTCAAAATGCCAAATTCCCTTTTTGAGAAGCATCCCGAAACACGCACCTCTACCGGGTGTTTTACAGTTCGTTCGACAAGTCTGCTATCGGCAGTTGATTAAACACGAGTGAGATCACGGTCTTTGTTTTCTCGCGCCCAGTCTAACCTTTTTTTAGGAGGGCGGCAAAAATGTTTCTTCCGCCCCGGGCGGCTGACACCCACGCTACGCCACTGCTCTTTTTGGATGCGTACAAAGAAACACTGCCTCATAGCGGGACGTACGTGGTACTCAACTCGTAAAACGACCGCTCTGTGCGAAGTGAAATCGGAAATTATTTGTGTTTGATGATGCATCGTGGACAAAATGTTGGGCTATCAGCTGGAGTGTTTTGTTTTCCAAAAAACTTACGTATACATTTTTTATCCCGGTCACATTCTTATTAATTACACTGTACATTCGATGTTACATTTTGTAGATCCATAAACTAGTGACGTTATACTCATACTCACTCATTCAAACCGTAGGGACACAATGGAACACTTGGTTACGTCAATAATAGTACTTACTTAATTACATGTCTTTATCTAAGTAGAGGTGCCAGAAACAGACAAGCATTTCATATACAGTGTTCAGCTCGTTTTTGAAGAAAAACATTTTTGCATTAAAATTTTTTTGGTCAAGTGTGAGTAGCGCCTTAAAATGAATCAATTTGGTAATTTTTTTTTAATGCCGATCGATGCAGTCCTATGTAAGGATTATTTTATGGTATAGGATGAAAAAAATCTGAACAGCGAAAGTTAATTTGATAAAAAAATATTCTCATACAACAGGACAAACAAAATTCTTTCTACAAACATTTTATTAGATTCTAATTGCACATTAAAGAAATATTAATACTGTAGCGATTAAGAAGTTTAGGAACTCCATGCTCTAATTGAGCAATTCAAAAACATTTCGTATTTCAGATCAATTTTGAATTTCGAACATGGTTCTTGCACCTGTCGGACTTTTATATCAGTCATTACATCATCTTATTTGTCCTATCATAGCATTGTCAAATACGCAAAAAGTAGACTTAATTGAAGCATGGAGTTTCTAAACTTCTTAATCGCTACAGTATTAATATTACTTTAATGTGAAATTAGAATCTAATAAAATATTTGTAGAAAGAATTTTGTTTGTCCTGTTGTGTGAGAATACTTTTTTATCAAATTTGACTAACTTCCGCTGTTCAGATTTCTTTCATCCCATACAATAAAATGATCCTTACAAAGGACTGCATCGATCGGCATCAAAAAAAATTTACCAACTTGATTCATTTTAAGGCGCTACTCACACTTGACCAAAAAAAATTTAATGCCAAAATGTTTTTCTTCGAAAACGAGCTGATGTTTTAAAAGAAACTGCACCTGAATCTTCTCTGGTTATGGGTGCTGCCGTACTGTTACAGTTAAAAAAAACACTCTGTATACCTATTTACATTTAAGCTTAAAAATGCTGACTGTTAACTATGTAGGTACATAAGATTATAGCTGCTGTAGAGGGGCATTGTCAAAGAATTGATTATAATAGTACCTACTTACCTATTTTGAGTTCTAAACTGCTGCAGCTTATGTCAGTAGGTAACATTAATTTTATTAAAAACATTGAATTGCATTAGTCATTGAATAAAATATAAGATATGTCAAGATATGCAATAAAAAATGTCAAATCGTAGCTGCTGTAAAAGGGCATTGTCATCTTACCTAAATAAATCATAACAAAAAAAATATATATACCTAATCCTAATATCACAGAAATAACAATTTATATAAAAAAATAATAATACATAATACATACCTTCTATCAAGTAATTTCGTATGAAATGGAGTTAAAAATACGATGGACTCATTAGCTCATTGATGTAGGTATTTAATATTTATGTGATCATGTACATGTCATTACCTACATTGTGGAATAAGCGATTGAGTATTGATCGACTATAAGTAGGATTTCTAAGGAACATGTAGGTAAATGTTTGTAATTTCTCAGAGTCCCGTTATTTTACAACCCTGTGCGCTCTTTCTCATCCGATTAGGTTACGGCAACGGAAGTGAAAGACTTTCATGATGTGTATCCCGATACGACGAGTATGATGACGTCATCAAGTCCCCCGTCTCGAAATAGTAAAACTGAGAATCGGACGGATTTTTCGGATGCACACGTTTCGCATCGCACGGTGCAGTGAAGCGAACGATATTATGAACGATGGCTATGAAATCACATGAGGTCGCGTGCGACCCCTCGAGGAGGAAGACACGGCGGCACACTGGAGCCTCGGTGCGCTAAAGGCGGCGCGATGACGCTGCTGGCGCTTCTGCCGGCGCTGGCCCTGATGGCGCGCGGCGCCGCTGGCGGCTGCGGCGTGGCCGAGCTCGCGTGCCGCAGCGGCGAGTGCGTGCGCCTCGACGCGTACTGCGACGGCGTGGCGCAGTGCGCTGACGCTAGCGACGAGCCGGCGCGCTGCTCGCCCTGCAACCGCACCTATTACGGACGCGCTGGACAGGCGTACTCGCTGGGCGTGCGCGAGGCGCCGCGCGCGCCGTTCCTGTGCCACCTCACGTTCACGGCGGGTGGCGGCGCTCACGGTGACCTGGTGCAGCTCGCCTTCGACGAGTTCCGCGTCGGGCGGTACGAGGCGGGTGCGCTGGACGGCTGCCCGGACGGCTACATGCAGCTGTCGGAGTTGGGGCGCCCCTTTACGGGCGGATCGTGGTGTGGCGAGGCGCAGGGCGCAGCCCTCTACTACAGCGAGACCGCGACCGTCACCGTCTCAGTGAAGCTGTTCCGCGCGCGTCTCGGCGAGCCGTTCGGCTTCCGCCTGCGCTACAAGTTCCTGGCGCAGCGCGATGCGGTCGTGAGGTGAGAGTCCCGACCCCACGCCCCGCGCCCTCGAAGCGCCCCACCGCCGGCGCTGAGCTGACGCCGGCTGGCTCTGCTTTCAGATTCGGCGCGCTGACGGCGCCGCTGGAGCGCGGCGCGGTGTCGCCCGGCACCTACTGCACGCGCACCTACGAGGAGTGCCACCGCAAGCCGTGCCGCCTGCAGAGCCCCAACTATCCCGGCATGTACCCGAGGTGAGCGCCTCTCCGCGCTTCCTAGTTCGGCGGTATATTATTCTGTCGTATATGTATATATCGACGCATTTCGAACCCGCCGCCTCTCTCGACAGGAACGTGACGTGCTACTGGAGCCTGCGGCAGAAGGACATCCCGACGTGCAAGCATGCTATGATCTCCGTGCGGCAGGAGTACTCGCACAAGATGCAGATCAAACGTTCCATATCCATGGCCAGGTAAAACCGTCATTTAGTTCCGGCCGATGCGATGGTCTCCGTCGGCCGCGCAGTATCGACTGACCGGCGATGATCGTGTTTTCTCTCAGCCTGAACAAGACGGGTCGCGCGGTGCGCGCGTGGCGCGAGTGCACCGGCGAGCGGGATCGGCTCATCTTCTACGACGGCGCGTCCACCGACGACCCCGTGCTGGTGGAGTACTGCGGCGGCGACTGGTTGCCGCGCGTCACGTCGCGAGGACCGGAGATGCTGGTCGCCTTCCACTCGTCGCCGTTCAGTGCGCCGCCCCGCGCCGTGGCGCCGGCCGCGCCGCTGCGGGGCTTCGAGCTCGACGTCGATGTCGTGTTCGCCGACTCCGACTCGCTCGACTACGCGAGGTGAGTCCGCGTAGTCTAACTATGGATATTTTTGCGAGTTCTCCAACTTCGACGAATCGGCGATGTATATTATGTAGGTATATGTATGTTATACTCGTATAGGTATGTCTCTGTTATACTCGTATAGGTATGTCTCTGTGTTATACTCGTATAGGTATGTCTCTATGTTATACTCGTATAGGTATGTCTCTATGATTGTTTGTCCGAGGATAACCATCGAAGCGTTCATCCGATCTTCGTGAAATTTGGTATATAGGTAGGTACTTAGGTAGTGATGGCATAATCCTGGTGTGACTAAATGATTTCAAACTGTAGGAGCGTTGTTTAGATTTTGGAGTTCAAGAGGGGTCTGATCAAATGGGACGTAATGAAAGGTCTTTGACGAAATTCACACCAGGGCATACCATTTGTAATTTAAATAAAACTGTAGTTCAAGTATGTCGGACGCGCATATCTATACGCAGACGAGTGACGTCGCGAACGTGAAGTATAGTGGATACTGTCCACCCTATTTTTGCGTGTATAAATATATTGAGAGTTCTTTATAACACCAAAGTATAGTAAATCTACGGTGTATTGTGCAACAAACCTGTGAAGTTGTAATCTCGCGCTAGTGCTCAGTGTTATTAAAGTTATTATAGAAACAGGGAAATCACATCATGACCAGTGATTTTAACTACCCACAACAAAAAAAAACGTAATAGTGGTGCTATAATTTAACTCTGAAATCCCGCAAACCTATAAGTTGCTGTTGTTGTGCTCTTTGTGCAGATTAACCTACGGTCTGGGCTAATCGAGAATCTAGTAATAATATTATTACGAAGATAATACTGTAGGTACAGGAGTACGTGTTGCCATCTGTTGAAATATATTTCAAACGTCGCTGCGTAGAAGTTGCGAATTGCATGTCTGCCTATTGATAGTCGATCAAGCTACCATTCTACGTAAAATGGTTAAATGTGTAGCGTGTTGAAAATTCTTGGGGGCAAGAGATGGCGTTAGTTGTCCTAAGTGTAGGTCTCGAAGTCACAATGAATGTGTTCGAGTACCAGTTGGTGTCACCGTTGATAATTCCTGGAGATGTGGAGAATGCCAGTGTAAAACGCCCAAAGGGCGTGACCCGTCCACGCCCGTTATGTTTGAATGCTACTTAGATCCGACCCTGATCAGCGAAGAGCCAGCCGTGCAATCGGTTACGACCGGTGTGTCTAAGGCATCGAGTCAGATTAACACCGATGTGGTGCGTACGCTTAGAGACGAAATGCGGTCTGAGTTTGCTAATATATGTATACAAAAGCTCATGACATCGGAATTTAAATCATCTAATGACAAAATGAGCTCATTTCTTGAAGAAATGCGTGAGCTCAAGAAAGAACTGTCATCGGCACGCTCAAGTTTCAATGAACGGATGGATGAGCTAGATGCCCGCTTACTGTCTTTAGAATTAGCTCGGGAAGCCCCTACTCGGTCGGAGGATACGAACGCGCTGGAACAAGCCCTTGTAGAGGTGAAATCGCAGCTCAACGATCGCGAACAAGAATACCTGCTCAATGACGTGAGGATTACTGGTTTCCCTGAGCGAAATGGTGAAAACCCAGTTCACTTAGCTTCTTTAATTGGCACTAAAATGGGCATGACGTTGGATGAACGAGACATTGTGCTAGCTGAGAGAGAGGGGGCCCCCCGCCGTGCGCAGGACGGGACATCATCATCATCAGCGCCGCTTCGCGCGCGCCGCATCATCGTCCGTCTTGCGCGTCGTGTCATCCGGGATGAGTATCTCCAGTCTGCTCGTGTCCGTCGTGGCTTGACCACCACTGATCTTGGTATGGAGGGGGCATCCGCCCGCATCTATGTTAATGAGCGCCTTACAAAATTAAATGGGCAAATGTTTACCAAGGCCAGAGAGGAGTGCCGTAAACTTGCATGGAAATATTGCTGGTCAAAAGAAGGATGGATATGTCAGGAAGGAGCACGGGGCTTCTTATTTCAGAATCAGAAATGATATGGACTTGGAGCGAATTTTTCCCACAATCTCTGTTTGAATGAGTCGCCCATCAGTCTCAGTCATAACTGTCATAGCAATGTGTTATTATATTCCTACTCATTATCAATACTGCAATCATTTATTGTATTTGTTTAACTTACATAACTTTCTGAAACTTAAAATTTTGTATTTCATAATATTAATTAAAAATTGGGCAGTCAATTTCAAGTCAAGCCTATAACTTTTTTTTAGTAAATATCCTATTTGTTTGTTATAAGTTTTACTATTTAATATTTGTAAAACATGTTATTTTGTACGGACGACCTTGTGTCCGCTTGTTATCGTGTATGTGTGGCGTATGCTGCCCGGAATATCTTGTCACTTTATCCCACGTCCCAACATATTTTCTTACAAAATATCGTATTATTTATTTGTATTTATTTACACATATTATTTACCATTCATTATATTATTATGTACCGTGCATGTCTTTTAACTATTATCTAACAGCCAGAATTGTAATTTGTTTACATCTTTCTTCAATAAAACTTATTTATAACGAAACCATTGTTTTTAAAATGGGTAACAACAAATTTCTCAAGGTTGGTCTTCATAATGCTGGTTCGTTGGGTACAGGTCATGATGATTTTATTGCAACTATGCTTAAGTACTCAATGGATATCGTGGCAATTAATGAGACTTGGATAAGAGAGGGAGAGATATGTAGGTCGCGCTCCCTTCGTGCCCAATTATCGACTGCGTTACATGCCACGTCCAGTCAGCATGCGGGGCGGTCGTGGTGGAGGCGTTGGTTTTTATATCAAGCGCGGTGTTAACGTGCGAATACGTGCTCACCCCATTAACCCTAATGTTGAACAGATGTGGCTTACACTTACCATAAAGTCCTCGAGGATAGTCATATGCACTGCGTATCGTTCGCAACGGGTAAAAGTGAATGAATTTCTTGAGGCTTTAATGGACTCCGTTGCGTTTTTTTCTAACTATGATAGTATTATTATTCTGTGCGATTTTAACATTGATATGATGAATGTTGATGACGTTAAAACAAAACTTCTCAATGAGTTTCTAATCAGTACAGAGTTAAAACAGGTGATACAGAAGCCCACTCATTTTACAGACCACAGTCAAACACTTATCGACGTGGTCTGTTCTAACGTACGACCGCGCAATGTATGTGTTGAACTTATAGGGTCAGAGACTGGCCATGCTTTTATAACGTGCGAATTTTATTAAAAAGCCAAAAATTACAGCAAAGTCTATTAGCTTCAGGCCAATTAAAGATATCTGCTTCGATCTGTTCACCAGCGACTTAGAGTCAATTCGATGGGATTACATCAACACGGGAGACCACGTTGATAGTATGATAGCGGATTTTAACGACGTAATTACGCTGCTATTCGACTTGCATGCTCCGATCAAATCGATAATCATAAAAGAGTTACCTAGTCCATGGCTTACTGATATGTTAAGCTTATGATGCGTCTTCGTGACGCAGCACTTGCTAGGTCTCGTGAGACGAAACTTGAAAGTCATAAACTCTTTTATAAAGACTTAAAGAAACATGTTATATTTGCATTACATAGCGAGAAAAAGGCTTTTTTGAACAGAAAATTAACAACAATATTAATAATTCTAAAGCTCTATGGAAAAACATAAAATCAAATGTCCTACCGCCGAAATCAATGGAACTGCCTACCCTATTTGATAATCCTAATATAATTAATGATCACTTTCTTAACGTATCTGGTAATTCCTGTATTAAAATTTCTGATCTGACTTATTTTGAATTTCATAAATATTGTACAGTCTCGTTTTCTCTAAAACCAATAGATTCAACAATAATTGTATTAATTTTTTAAAACAAATTAAAACAAACGCCCTTGGTTTTGGCAAAATTTCTTTAGATATGATCACGCTCACGCTTCCTCAAAGCTTGAACGCAATTACAGCTATTGTTAATAGGTCACTTGTCTCTGCAGTCTTTCCCACTATTTGGAAAAAAGCTATAGTAAAGCCTATACCAAAGATCCCCAACCCTATTGAATTGAAAGACTTGCAACCCATTAGTATCTTGCCCTGTCTATCTAAGGTACTGGAAAAGGTGGTCTGTACTCAAATGACTCAATACTTGGAAATGCATAGCATTTTACCTGACCTTCAATCAGGTTTCAGAAAAAATAGAGGTACGAATACCGCACTATTGGACGTAACGAACAATATTCTTGAAGCTCAAGATAAGGGTAAGGGCACGATCTTGGTTCTTCTAGACTTTTCACGTGCTTTCGACTCGATTAACATATCTCTTCTTTTATCTAAACTAAATTTTTATGGTTTTGATTCGAATACTATTAGGTGGTTTGATACATATCTGAGTAATCGTAAACAATTTGTAGAATTCAAAAAGGATAATGGGTCAGCTATTACTTTCGATATGCGTAAAGTGACTAGAGGTATCCCACAAGGCTCCATTCTCGGCCCAGTTCTATTCATTCTATACAGCGCTGATATTGTAAGTTGCATCCAACCAGGGCTTGATACCGTTACCAATTCACATTAAAAGTATCGTTAAGTAACGGTATTTTCATAAAGATACCAGCCATATCGATACGTATTGGTAGCGTTACCTAATATCATAACATAATCATGACGTTAAACTTAACGGTAAAAATTAACGATACATAACGTTATTTCGTGCGACGTTGCCGTTTGATCGAACTGATGCGGAGGGAGAGAGGGGCGATGTCGTGGTTCACCGCACGCGCCGTGCCGCGCCGGTTTGCATCCTGAACGACCGATACGCGTAGTTGCCAGTTCGCTCATTACTACTGCCGATGCCTAGCGAGTCAGTCTTCTCAAGCTACAAGCTTATATAGGCAGTTAATTGTTTGTGCGCTCACAGTTGACTTACCTACCTTCTTTTAATCCATTTGTCAAAAGCAAAAATGGGACGCAAGAAGAAAAATGTGGTCTATAGACACTTTGGTATAAATGAAAACAATACCTCAACTTGCTTAGTGCCAGAGTGTGGTAAAATTTTAAAGGTATGTACCTATTTATATTTAAATAGAGATAGTACCTATTACCTATGGCTGCTTTTATTTAATTTCGATGGAGATTTGATATACTTAGATGTTTCGTATAGTTAAATTCATGTCGATTCTAAAAAAAACAATACTCTTAATTTTTTTTAAGTTAATGCTACATAAAATATGCCAGCTCAAGGTCAAAGTGTTAAGTTTGATTTAATAATTAATTCCTAAAAACATTGTTTCTTCACAGTCAACACATGGATACGTAAGATAACCTCTTATAATCTACCTACATAAAGAACAAATTGGCTCGGAAACACATGCACATTTACTGCCTTGTCGTAGAAAACCTCGGTGTTCGTTCGTGGTAGAACATGACTTTATAACGTTAATTTGTAATAGGTATTTAATTGATTGGTGCGCCAGTGCATAGTCGTCGAAGTATTGTTATAAATATTATTTACTTAGGTAGTTTAAAATTCTAGTTCTTGTCATTAATGATCAAGGCACTTGTTGAACAAAACCAATACTTACGGATTATTTCGCAATTTATTTACATTTTATTTAACCTGACGTGTAGTGTTCGCGTAAATAAAAGACAAGTGGATGTGGCACTTGTTTAAAAATTGTGCATGTGTGTTTTAGCCCACATATTCAAGTGAGTATGCTTTTCGATCGGTATCTTCCCAGTGTGTAAGTAACGTATACTTTAGGCTACTTCCTGCTTTTGCACACTAAGCGCTCTCTCAATGATACAATTCTTATGTCGCTACAACAAGGATTTGTAGCACGCTTTACTATCCGTCGCTACTGTTCTCGGTTAATGAATCACACAAAAAACATGGCTTGTTTAAAAAATATCCTGAGCTTATTATTTAAGATCATTAAATGTCTCACTAATGGTACAAAAAGAGCATTATTGTATATTTTGTAAGTGCCCTTATTATACCAAAAATATTTTAATCTGAGTTCATCTAGTTTTGAGAAGCAAATCTTATTCGCATGTAAAAAATCTAAATTTTATTATGAAACCAAAAACATATAAAATAATAACAAATTCTTAGTAATATTTATTATTAAAGTTGTTGAATGTGCAAGCGCAAGATCATAAAAAATGGTTTTATGATCAATTTTTATACAGGCATGTGCACGTGCACTATTACTGTCTATCCAATGTTTCTGTCTATGTGTTTAGCTTCGCCGAAAGTTTTGTTGGATAAACAGCGTATTTTTTCTGGTTGTGGTTCCTATTTAATGTTGTATTATTATACCTCCTTTGCTGGGTGCTACACTAAACAACTACCTACTTTGAGAAAGAGCGTCTGCATACTTCTTTCGTGAAGAAGTACATCACGAAATGAAATTAAACAGCTACTATTTCTCTAAATTTAATTTATTTGTTTGTCAATTTGTTTAACTTTCTAAATATTTTTTACAGACACAACATGGTGCAAATTTACTTAAGCATTTGAAACATACACATAAAGAAATACATAAAGAAGTATTAGACATCAATAATAGTCGCCAAGATGCCGATGTGACTACCAAGCCGACTTCTATAACTGAAACTGTCCTTAAAGAATGCACTGACTTGATAGCTGTTCATGGTCGTTTTTTTCTATGTTAAACGATAAAGCATTCCAAAATTTGCTATCTTTGATTCCCGGAAATACAACTACTATTAATACAAGCAATGTAAAAGATAATGTGCACATAAAAGCTACAAAAATGAGAGAAGAATTAGATTTAACGTTGCAAGATAAAATTATATCCCTCAAAATAGATATAGCTTCTCTAGCAACTAGAAGTTTTATGGGAATAAATTGCCAGTATTTACAGGACGGACAGCTTATGTTAAGAAATTTAGGAGTTATTGAAATTTTTCAGCGTCATACTTCTGAGCACCTCAAACATTTATTAATGCACAATCTTCGGAGATTTCGTATTGATAATGAAGTAACAAAAAAAATGTATTGCGTCACTACTGATAATGGCGCTAATATGATCAAAATGAGTAAGCTTCTTAACGAAATTGACGACTGTGCTAACCCTGACATAAATGATTCTGTACATACACAGGCTGGGCCCAGCCAATCTTCTCATGAGAACGCAGTTGCTACCAATGAATGTAATTTAGATTTTGACAATCATGATTTGGACTTCAACGTTGACGAGACGTATACTGCACAAGTGACAAATATTCTTCGAGCTTAATTTATGCGTGAAACAGGAGAAGATGTAGAATATAAAATTGGTATTGTAAGATGTGCCGCACACACACTTCAACTGGCTTTACATGATGTTTGTAATGACGTTGCTTTTCGCAACCTGATGTCAAGTTGTAGAAAAGTTGTAAGACGCCTACGAACACCACACTTTGTAAGGATTATTAGAGAAAATGATAAAAATATTCCAAAATTAGATTGTCTAACCAGATGGCATTCAACAGTAGATATGGTGGAAAGTCTGCTATCATTAAAAGACATTTGTACCTCAGACGTTAGACTTCATTTACCCGACTCGACATGGGATACTTTGTCTGAAATGCTAAAATCAATGAATCCTATGAAAGTATTGACAAAATAGCTGCAAGAGGAGCAATTGACCATTGGTGATTTTTATATAGCTTGGATGATGTGCCAATTCAAATTGGCTAAAATAGCGACCAAAATTTCCAACGAGTTGATTGAAGCAATGAAAGAAAGGTAAAAACTCCTGTTTGACAACGAAGTCTTCATTAATGGAATGTTTTTGGATCCAAGAGTAAATTCAGTTTTGACTCCGGCACAAAAAAAGAAATCAAAAGAAAACTTGACCCTACTATACATTACAAATTTTGAATAAGAACAACAAAGCAAAGAAAACAGCATTAGCAACAGTAATATTATGACAACAAACGACCATTCGGAAGCCCAGATCGAACTTGATGATTTTTTAAACACAAATTATTTAAGTAACCATGATGACTTAATGGTTTTATTGGATTTGGATAGAAGCGACCGTAATATCCTAAACCGTCTACAGGGATATTTCGACAAATTTCTAAAAGAGCCACTTCTACAGTCGACGGAGAGTGTGCTAACATATTGGGAGAAATCACGTCAAAAGTTTCCCTTTTTATATAAATTATCTGCAATCGTATTAGCTGCACCCATGACTCAGGTTGGCGTAGAAAGATTGTTTTCTTCACTGAAATTCGTAGTATCTAATTATAGATACTCAATGAAGGATGACGTTATCGAAGATATTTTATTCATACGAAGTAATAACATTTATAAAAAATAAGTCTGTCAAATCGACTGAGTTTATTAAGTTTTTTTAAATATGGTGATTATTCGAGTTAGAGCTGGGCAGAACTTAGTAACTGCAACTGATTAAAATATTTTTTTTTCAAAAGAAGGAGTCCTTTTTTGATATACTTTCAGTGTTTTAAAAGCTAGTTCAAAATATATTTTAACCAAGAAAGCCAGCTAACCTCTTTCCCACAGAACTTTGTGTAAATCATACAATTTGTTTTTTCTATAATATTTTTTATTAGCATTTATTAAGTACAAATGAGACATTACTTGATAATTACTGTATCACCTTAAATAAATGTTTATTGATCATACTTCGTCTTTGTTTTATTTATTCTATGTTTAATTATTTCGTAATGATAGCCTGTATTAATACTGTTATTAAAATTTCTAAAATTTTAAATTATAATTAATATTACTTTAGAATAACAGCATATTATTGCTACATATATAGTTACGCATAAGGAAAATAAAAAAATTAACTTTCACCTCTAGATATTTGTATAACCTTACATTATCCAAGTCCTCCAAGATATTATAATAGCTAGTTAATGTGATTAATTCTGTGTCAATTATCAATTTTTTTAAACTGAGTATTTATATTATAATGGTTGACAATATCTGGGTTAATTACTTTCGCTGTAACATAAATATACATTAAATATATTTTAATAGTAACCAAGGTTTAGATACGGCCCACGCTCACTTCCACACCTTTTCCCAGCTTACATTGCTCTTATCCTACTGAAACTTTAACTATTTTGCTCGGATTCTGTTACATATATTTCATTAGCGTGACAATTTCTGATTGAGTGTACAAAATTTAACATTCTCGCATAAGCGCGAGTCCGCATGCACGGTTGAATAAATTGTAATTCTTCCTCTATTAGGTGCGAAAATTGCTCATTTCTTGTATCATTACCAGCACAGCTATTGAACTTAAAACAATCTGAACATGTCGTCTGAAAGTTGGAGTCTATTACTGTTTCAGCTTCTTCCTTATTCTGACATTGTTCTTTCTTATTTTATTTGTGCATTTTCTCTCGTTTTTAGTGCCGCATCTATATCTACTTGGTTTTCTATCCAGGGTAAAAACTTCTGGTGATATGCTCCGCTTGGCTGAAATAAAGGAAAAATATTAAAATATTTAGTTTATCTATAAGTACCCACTTTAAATAAAAAAAAGAATTCATGCAAAAATATATCTCGCTACGGTCGCAAATACTAGATAACTGACTTTACGAAATGTTAAACGTCTTTGAACTTACCCATCTTTAGTAAGCCTAAGAGTGATACGAGAGTGTAAAAAATATCACTTTAGTAGACTCTGAACTCTTACGAAACGCACGCCGTACGCTCTGAACGTTAATCCAGACTGAACATCTTTGCATTTGGATGAAAGAAATGGTCACACAAAGATATAACTTTTAACGATAAAACCTATATTAACGTTCTTTATTTTTAACGATAAATAGTTCCAAAAGTAACTTTAAGTGCTGTATAACGAAGCAGCTATAACGATACCATATTTTTACCGGTATTTCAAGCCCTGCATCCAACATTGCAAGTTCCATATCTATGCCGATAACATTCAGATGTACTTATCTTTTAAACCAGATGATATAAGAGATGCAGAAAGTAAACTTAATCAAGATTTGGAAAGGGTTCAAGACTGGGCTGTATCAAATTCCTTACTATTAAATGCTAGGAAGACAAAGTATATGATGTTTGGTACTAAAAATCAAATTATGAAAATAAGTAATTCAAATCCACAGTAAAGTTGGTTATTAGTGGGGAGATAATCGAGCGAGTCTACGAAGCTAAGGATCTTGGTCTTATTCTAGATGAACAGTTAAGGTTCGAACACCACGTATCCGAGTCTGTTAGAAATTCTTTTTATCGCCTAAAAGTTATATATACAGTTAGAAATTATTTGAGTCCAGGCCTCCGCACTATGCTCGTGGACTCATTGGTGCGTTCCAGGTTTAACTACGTTGACTGTGTGTATGGTCCCCGCCTGCTCTCTAAAACATCTCGTCTAATCCAGAGAGTACAAAACGCTTGTGCGCGATTCTGTTTTGATATTCCTCTACGTAACCATATAACACCATTCCTGAATGAGCATAATATATTAAATATGAAGCACAGGAGAGATCTGCATCTTGCAACATAATGTTTGGTGTGGTGAAGACCCAAAAGCCGTTCTGTCTCTATTCTAAACTTGATTGGGCTCGAGATCACAATAGGTATGCAATACGTGCGTCATCGTTATTATTACGTACACCGCAATATGGCTCTGCTGCATTTCGTGGTAGTTTTCGTTTCTGTGCCACTAAGTGCTGGAACTCTTTTCCCCCACCATTACGTGACCTCTTAAGTAAGCCTAACTTCAGGATAAAGTTTAGGAGACACCTAATAAACTTGCAAAAGTCTGTTCCGTGATTGCTTAGTATAGATATGAAATCAGTTTTCTATACTTACTGCTGTCCCATCGAACCTGAATAAACTTTATTCCTACGTTATTTTTAATTTTCTAGTCTTCTTTTTATTGTTTTGTCTTTTAAAGTGACAATATGGCACAGAATGTTTTAATGTTTTTTTTTTTTATTCCTTACCACTGTTAATATGGGTACTTCTTGTCTATTGTATATATTGTTTATTGTGTTGATAATTGCAAGCTTTATCCAAATACTTCATCTTCATTATTTTTTTTATATCTATTATTTTACATTTTATCGTGCTCTTTTTTGGTAAGAGTCTTTGTGTACTTATCTCTTAAATAATCATCATTAATATTTTTAATCATTTATATTTTTGAATAATACACTTCACAGTATCTTCACTTTTGTAAGGACATTTATTTATTTATATTTTTTTTATTACTCTTCTTTTTTTATTACTTAATACGTTCGTGAGTCACCAAAGCCTTGTGCTGAAAATCAGCGTTGTAAATTAGTTTACAGCACATTTTGAGCTCAGGGCTTTTCGCATAATCCTGTACATGGCAGCATTTCTCCATGCATACACTTTAATTGCCGTAGTATACAATGTATTTTTTTCCTCCTGTGTGTATGTATTTTTTCATTGTGTATAATTATGTTTGTTTAAGTGTTTCGTTTGTTTTTTGTGTACAGTTTATGTGAATAAATGTCTTCTTTCTTTCTTTCATTTCTTTCATATAGTGCATACTTTTTTACATTGTTAGTTTAAGTCAAAGTGTATGTATATTGTTTTTAGATTTTATAGAAGTAAGCTATTATTATTCACTCGCGAGATTTCAGTTCGGAGAGAACCACTGGTTATATAATAATTTAAATTAAAAAAAAAATCGATTCTGTTTTTCATCGTTGGACTTACCTGTAATGTAACCGGTATCATCGCGCCGCAGGGAGGCTCGGCGCTGCGAGTTCCACGTGAAGGCATCCTCCGCCGAAGAGGAGACAAACGGAACGCAGACTGGCACCGGCGCACGCGGGCGCCGTGGGCGCCTGCGCGCACCCGCGCACACGCTGCCCCCCAACACCACCTGCACCTGGACCTTCCACGGGCGCCCCGGTGCGTACCCCCCTCCCCCCGTGCCCGACCGCGCTCGAGACCCGCTTGACTCATCCGCTCCCCTTCCGCAGGCGACCTCGTCTGGATCTACTTCTCGAGCTTCACGCACTACTCGCTGGCGGAGCCACGCCGCATCGAGAGTGGCGAACGCGACGAGGATGGCGCACCTAGTGCGGCGCCTCCCCCGACCTCAGCGCCGCCGCAGTCACCCGCATCCGTCGAGTCCGCGCCGGACGCGGCGTGCGGCGTCGAGCTGCGCATCTGGGACGGCGGCGCGGCGCTTGGCCGGTACTGCGACGCGGCGCCCGCGCTGTGCGCCCGCGCCGCGCTCGCCAACGCGACGCGCGCACCGCGCCCCTGCGCCCCGCCCGACGGGTACGTATCGCGCGCCGCGCTGTTGGCGCTGTCCGCCCGCACGCGCGCCGGCACCGCCACGCACCCGCTCGCCTTCGCACTGCACTACGAGTTTGTAGACGCGCGCCTTGAGGGCGCCGCGCTGCCTTCCCCCGGCCGCGCCGAGCCGGCGGAGTGCGCCCGGCTCCTGTCGGCGCCAGGTCCGCTCGCGTCCCCGCGCAACGCGCTCTGGTTCGGGCGCGGCGGCGCGCGGCGCCTGCGCTGCGTGTACCGCCTGCAGACGGAGGCGGGCCTGGCGCGCGTGGGACTAGCACTCGCTCACGCGGCGTTCGGTCGGTCCCCGCGCTGCGCGACGCGGCCGCACGCCCTCACGGGGCGACCGGCGTGCTTCCCGCTGCCGGCGGAGCCGCGCGCCTCCGACGACCCGGAGCCGGCGGAGGAGCCGGCGCCGGACTGGGACGCAGACGGCGAGGAGGACGAGCCGCTGCGCGTGCCGCACCTAAAGATCTACGAGTCACCGTGGCCCGGCTACAGGGTGAGATCCGTCGGACGGCCCGTTAGGTAGGTGGCGCCGCGCGAGTCTATAGCGCGTCTCGTTCCGCAGGTTCCGCTGGCGTGCATCTGCGACAACGCTTCGACGCCGCTACAGCTGGAGTCCAGAGGCGGTGCGCTGGAGCTAGTGCTGGTGGCGCGCGCGCTGGCCGCGGCCGAGGACCACCGGCACGTCGGCTTCCGCGGCGAGTGGTTCGCGGCGCCGGGGCCGCCGTGCGCCGCGCGCCGTCGCCTGCCGCCGCCCGGGCAGCACCTCTACCTCACCTACCCCTACAGGTGAGCGCCGCGCCGCTTCGGCGATGCACACTGAGCGCAGACGAGATCTCTAATGAACCCGTGTGCTTGTGCAGCAAGGCGCGCGACTCGGAGTGCGGGGAGACGGCGTTTCTGCTGCAGGCGCGCGGCAACCGGTCGGTGTTCTTGCGCGTGTGGGGCGCGGCCCTCGCGCCCGACGCGCCGGACGCGCCGCCGCCGTGCCACACCACCAACCGCGTGCTCGTCTACGACGCGCACACTTCCAGGTATCCGCCCGCGCCCTACCCCCGACCCGCTAATCACACTAATATAATAACTAAAGTTTCTCAGGAGAGCTCTGGTAGGTAATTCATAACGTCCGTTTTTTAGTGGATGTAACCATAATTAGACATAAAAATAATCATTTGACTACCTCTGTGGTGCAGTGAGCGAATAGCCGGCTGAGACGCAGGAGGTACTGGGTTCGATTCGCGCCACGGAACAAATGTTTGCATGATCTACAGATATTTGCTCCGGGCATGGTTTTTCTCTATAAATTATAAGTATGTATTTACAAAAAATATGTATATAAGTATTCTATCAGTCATCTGGTTCCCATAATACAAGCTCTGCTTAGTTATATGTATAGTTAATATATAATAGCGCTGTGTGAAATGTCCAGCAATAAAAATAAAATAAGAGTAACGAGAGAGCTTCGTTGCGCTCATCCGGCTTTATGTTCGCGCTCGCTGCTGAGAGAGCTGCGCTCATCCGGCTTTAGGTTCGCGCTCGCTGCTGAGAGAGCTGCGCTCATCCGGCTTTAGGTTCGCGCTCGCTGCGGAGAGAGCTGCGCTCATCCGGCTTTAGGTTCGCGCTAGCTGCTGAGAGAGCTGCGCTCATCCGGCTTTAGGTACAAACATCTTATTTGCGATAGGTTTCTGGAGCAAAGTACACCGTCAGGTATTTGCAGGTTGCTGCACGCGATATGCCCGAGCTCGGGTGCGGAGGAGAGCGACCCCGCCGTGCACGCGTTCTCGAGCGAGTGGTGGGGGCGGGGCGGGGTGGGGGGCTCGCGGGCGGCGCTGCTCGTGGCGTGGGTGGCGCACGAGCCGGGGCGTGCGCGGTTCGCGTGGATGGAGACGTGGCGCGCGCCCAACGCGCTCGGCGGCAACGCAACAGCCGGGTGCGCGCTCGCGTGCGCCGCACTGCGCGCCTGCATGCCGCGCGCGCTCGCGTGCTCGGGCGTTGCGGACTGCCCCGGCGGCGCGGACGAGGAGGGCACGTGCGGGCCGGGCGCGCGCCTGCTGGCCTTGCTGGGTACGCGGGGCGCGGCGGGCGCGGGCGCGGGTGCTGCCGCAGCACTGCTGGTGCTGCCGGCGCTGGCGCTGCTGGCGGCGCGGCGGCGGCGGCGCGGGCGCGCGGATAAGCGCCTGCTAACGGCGCTGGCGGCGGGCCGGCGGCTCACGGAGGAGCTGCTGTACGACGCGTCGCGCGCCTCGTCGACGGCGTCCTCCTGACGCCGCGAGCGCTCCGTCGAGTACATCCACGTGGACCGCGAGACCACGGTGTGACGGAGCGCGTGCGACACTGTTGTGGTAGATGGACAGTAGATGCGGTGGCTCTCGCCGAAAGGTCCGGGCACCTGCGTCGAGGGTCGAGTGCTCAAGTATACATAGTTTTTCTTAAGTTTGTGACAGTATTGGATTTACTCGTATTTACACCGAATTTATTGCGTTAAGTATCGAGGTTCTCGCCCTCGAGTTTGCGTGCGTTTCGATATTATCGTCGACGATCTATCCCGTCCCTCTTCACCTACATATGTTATCGTCACTCGAATGAATAAACGGCCGGCTCGATACGAACCGGATCATCTGATCGTCTCGTTTCATTGTTTTTTAACATCTACTTGTCACTATGCAGTGATAATATTACCCTACAGTAGGTATAATATAGATCATACAGATGCAATATCATACAATAGTAATTTGGAACAAATGCGAACGAACCGCCCTTGATACAGAACAATAGTCTGTGTAATTCCTTACAAACCGCACTGTCTAAAGACCCTGCGATTTATAAGAAGGCTGAGAACAGTTTTGGAAGCGAACAAACCAAATGAATGTTACGTCTGGCCTCCCTATGAGTCTGAGTGAAATCAGTGATCATACTATGATTGCTAATAATTTTAAAGAGCACTTTAGAGTGAAGCCAGAGTCAGGCTTTGCCACATGTTGCGAGTCGGTTAGTGTTCAGACTGTCACCAGTAAGAGGGCTGTAAGTTTTGGGGCTGCATAGCATAGATACGTAGAGCTATTCAAACCTTGCAGAAGGGGAAGTCACCTGGGCATGACATTCTTAGCATTGAACACCTGAAATATGCTGGAGCTACCTGCCAAGCGTGCTCTGTATTTATATTTATTTATTTAGAAAACCAATCAAGCTAATCTTCTTCTAATATATAAGAATCGCACAGCCCAAACCGCTGCTCCTAGAGACTTGATATTTGGATGGTATGTTCTTTGTGGTGTGAAAGTGAACACTAAGAAAAGTTGTATGAAAAGCCGTGGTTCTTGGGTTTATACACTTGAAACTTGGCGTACATATTCTTCAACAAAAATAAGGGATATGGTATTTTTTTATTTTTAAAATTCATACCCTGGATGGGTGAAAAAGGGCGTTGAACTTTGTATGGAAAAACATTATTTCTGGGGTTAATAGACTTAATATTTTACTTAAATACTAAGGAAGGCAAGGTGCTTAATCACACATGGGATAGTAATTCTATCTGAAAATCACCCCATAGGGTTGAAAAGGGATGTTGTAGTTGGTTCTAAAACAATGTCATTTGCATTTACGAACGTATAACTTTGCATACATAAATGCTTTTGATAGGTAAATAATAAAACATTTTATCATGGTAAGACCACCAGGGTCTGATGATGGAGCCAGGAGGGTATCTATAGAACTCTTTAATGGATAACAGTAGATGTATCGTATTTTAGTTCTATAAAATTGTTTCTGCGAGACGTTTCACGATACAATTGACTACCAGCGTCTGAAGACAGGGAAATAGACCGCTCATAACTATCAATATCATCATCAGTATATTAAATAATCGTTACGAGACTGACAGACTTACTGAAAATCAACGCACAGCCTAAACCGCTGATCATAGAGACTTGAAATATAGAAGGTGTGTTCTTTTTAGGGTGCGCACGTGGACTAAGAATGGATTTTTGTGACATTCGCACCCCAAGGGGTCCAAAATAAGAGTATAAAATAAAACAAAAATAGTCTGTTTTTCAGGTATCGTTAGTAGTAGACAGATCAAATTTTTAAATGTAGATTTCCCTAATAAAATAAACTAATAGATATTTCAGCGCTTTCAGATTTTTTTCTGGAAAAAGGCACAGTACCACTTTGTTTGACAACCTAATCTCATTTTTCGTTTTAGCCAGATTTAAGAGTATTCTGAAGTAGTTAAAGTTAGTTTTAAATTTAAATATTTTCAGGAACCCTAAGGTCAGAATAAGACCCCTTATATGAACAATTTGAGTGTGGTGTCGTTTTAAATGTAGTCAAAAATATGTAAAAGGGAGCCAACAGGTGATCAACAGAATTCTTTACTTGATAAGAGTCGAACGGTTATGTTTGTGTTCTTTTAAATTATTTATGTGAGATGTATGATGGTAAATGTATACCAAGGTGTGATGATGGAGCCAGGAGGGAATCAACAGAAGTCTTTAAAAATAACAGTGCAACGGTCGTGTTTGGGTCCTTTTAAGTTGTTTGTGTGAGATTTATAACGATAATACATATAATGTCTGCCGGGGCTGATGATGGAGCCAAGAGGAAATCAACAGAAGTCCTTAATAGATACTATAGACGACCTCCGTGGTGCAGTGGGCGAATAGCCGGCTGAGACGCAGGAGGTAGCGGGTTCGATTCCCGCCACGGAACAAATGTTTGCATGATCTACAGATATTTGTTCCGGGTCTGGTTGTTTCTCTATATATTATAAGTATGTATTTACAAAAAAAAATGTATGTAAGTATTCTATCAGTTATCTGGTTCCAATAGTACAAGCTCTGCTTAGTTTGGGGCTAGATAGCGTTGTGTGAAATGTCCAGCAATATTTATTTTATTTTATTATTTTACTAGAACGATCGTGTGTGTGTTCTTTTAAATTGTTTTTGTGAGATGTTTGACGATATCGTCTACCAGGGTCTGATGATGAAGCCAGCAGGGATTCAACAAAACTCTTTAATGTACCTAGAAAAGTAGATTTATCGTGTTTAAGTTCTATTAAATTGTTTTTGTGAGTAATATAACATCTTAATGTACACTTTAGTGTTCTATGGGCGGTGATGATTGTACCTATGGTTCAATTTAGCTTGCGGGGCTTTATTTAAGAACACCACTGATATACGTGTGCGCTCGATGATGTTTAAAAACTACATATAACAGGCGGTCTTATCGCTTATCCTTCGTTACTCAATCACGTCGTAACAACTGAACCGATTTCGATGAAATTTAGTATTTACGTAGATTATAACCTCGATTAGTTTTGACGACCCCCGTGACGCAGTGGGTAAACAGCCAGCTGAGACACAGGAGGTAGCGGGTTCGATTCCCGCCGCGGAAGAAATATGTGCACGATCTACAAATATTTGTTCCGGGTCTGGATGTTTTTCTGTGTATTATAAGTGTAAATTTACAAAAAAGTATATAAGTATTCTATCAGTTATCTGGTTCCCATAGTACAAGCTCTGCTTAGCTTGTGGCTAGATAGTGCTGTGTCCAGCAATATTTATTTATTTATTTATTAACAAACAGACTAATTTATATCTTATAAATCAGGTCCCATGGAATATAAATGGAATGCCAAAGTTTCATTCGGAAAATTATTTTATTCTTTGTTACCTCTTCACGACCAAACTACTAAACGGATTGAGTTAAGACTTTGCAAAAGTTTAGCTGACGACCTCCGCGGCGCAATGGGCGAATAGCCGGCTAAAAGGAGGGAGCGGTTTCGATTCCCGCTGCGTAACAAATGTTAGCAGATCAGTTCAGGGTCTGGATGTTTTTCGAAAGAGTGCTGTGAAGGAGCCTGTTTAATTTCTACAGGCATCGCATTCCAAAGGCTCACTGCTTCGACAGTGAATGATTTTTCGTAGAAGGAACTAGAGTGTACGGGTGTTTTGAGGGATAAGTTTTCCGATGACCTAAGAGAAAAAGTATTGGAAGAATGGAGATAAGCAAACCTTTCTTTAAGATAGCAAGGGGAGAAAGGATTGAATAGAATAGAATAGAGAAGAGACAGAATATGAGAATCACGGCGAAGGCGAATAGGGAGCCACTTGAGAATGATGCGATAAGGGGAAACATGGTCATATTTGCGCAACCCAAATATAAACCTTATGCAGAAGTTCTGGAGACGCTCAAGCTTATCTAGTTGCTCTTCTGTCAAATCTAGGTAGCAAGCATCAGCATAGTCCAACACAGGTAGAAGAAGGGATTGTGCAAGTGCAATTTTGATGGTAGTTGGTAGAAAGTTCCGCAGTCGTCTCAGAGAGCCTGCCGAGGCAAAGAGTTTTTGAGAGGTGAATTTAAGTTGACTTCCCCAAGACAAGTTACGATCTATCGTTAACTCAAGATTTTTAACAGTCTCACTGTATGGAATATGCATCCCGTCAAAAATCACTTGAGGAATGACCGACCAATCCAAATAGCACATTAATCTTGAGCTGCCAATGATGATAGTTTGGGTTTTGATAGGATTAATTGTCAGCCCGTATGCCTTGCTCCACTCAGTAATACGACGTAAGTCAGCGTTTGTCTCTTCCACAGCATCAGCTATATGATTAAGAGGAGCCTGAGTGTAAATCTGAAGATCGTCTGCATAGAGGTGATAGGATGAAGTAAGGTTTTGATAAATTGAATTTATAAAAATAGCGAAAAGGAGAGGAGATAGCACGCCGCCCTGAGGTACACCGGCTGACGTGTTGCACCATGAGGAGAGAGACCCTTCAAGACAAACCAGCAGCCGGCGTCCGTATAATTAGCTGAAAAACAAGTCAGTCACCCTCAGCGAAACGTTAAGCGAGTATTGCAAGGAGTATGTCGAAGGTAACGGTATTGAAGGCATTACTGAAGTCAAGCAAGGTTAACACCGTAAGTAGCCTATTTTCCATGCCTAATCGGATATCGTCAGTAATCTTGACAAGAGCAGTGACTGTACTATGGCTTTTCCGAAAGCCAGACTGCATAGGATTAAGGAGATTGTGAGATGACAGAAAGGAGTTTAACTGGTTATGGACGAGACGTTCGAGGACTTTAGAATGGAATGGAAGAATGGATATTGGCCGATATTCGAAGAAGGATTTAGGGTTAGGTTAGGTTAGAGGAATAATTTGAGCTTCCTTCCAAATTGATGGAAACTCTCCGTTTAACAGGGAATGATTCACGAGATGACAAAGGATCGGAAGGATAAGATCTAGGATGGGGACGATCATGTTGCGGCTGATACCGTCAAGTCCAACAGCATTGGAAGTTATGGACAGGACACTCTTCTTAACATCCCAGGGAGTGACCTGACTAAAAGTAAACCGAGAATGATCAAGAGTTGGTAGAGAAGAGAGGTAGTTGATAGTGTTATATTTATCGGAGTCACTGATAGAAGAAGCAGATGAGAAATGCTGATTGAGGGCGTCAATATCTAGATTGTTAGGGATAGAATCTTGTTTGGATTTACCAACTCCTAAAGATCTAAGAACTTCCAGACTTTAGCTGGATCCTCCTCAGAAACGGATTAATGGATGTGGCGACGTTGAGCGTCCCTGCACACTCTATTGCAGCGATTTCGTAACTCATCATATTTGGTCTTACTATTTTCACTAGGCTTAATCTTGTACTTGGTCTTAGCTATCGATTTTTTGTGCATAAGTCCCTTAATTTCAGCGGTAAGCCAGGGAGCCGGAAGATGTTTTAGTATTATAGTGCGGAAAGGAGCATGCTTATCAAAAATTTGCGTGATGATGTTATTGAAGATGGCAGTTTTATCATCAATCGAGACAGCCCCTTCTACCGATGACCAGTCCAATTCTCTGACATCATCAAAAAACCTTTCCTTGTTGTCCACCAAAATTGGGCTGCAGGATGACCTTGGGTTTAACTTTAGGAGGACGTAGTTTATATGAAAGAAATATTAGGTCATGATAGGAAAAGGAGTCAGCTGAAAACTGGCCGTGTTTAATAGCCAGATGTGGAAAGGAAACAATAATGAGGTCAAGAAGTGACGGCTCGCAATTTGAAAAATGGTGAATTGCGCTAAGGGGGAGAATATGCATGTTACATGACTGGACAATGGTTTCAAGAGAAGAAGAGCGAGTATCTTTTTTTAAAAGGCAGGTGTTAAAGTCACCCATAAAAATGGATTGGCTATATGAGGGTACCAAATTCTCTAATAGCTTCTCAAACGAGGAAAAGAAGTTAATGCGAAGAGAGGGACAGTAGTAAACTCCAAGAAGAATTTTGGAGTGGGAAAGAATTACTTCAATAAATAGATGCTCACCAGCCGAGGGTGGCAGTGGCTGAGCTGACATGCTTATGATAGAAAATGGAAGATGTGAACGAAGCTGGATAGCCACGCCACCACATCCACTGCCAATCCGGTCATTGCAAATCAGACGAAAACCAGGTAAACAGAAAGTAGTGGAAGGGAGACATGGCTTTAAGAAAGATTCGGAGATGAGAATAGCTTGAATAGATTTGTGCTCGAATGATGCCAACATGTCCAGAAAATGAGCCGGAACACTTTGAGCATTTATATGAATGACATTAAAATTCTTAGGTACTTCAGAAAACTGGGATGATAGGTAATCGGAAAGAGGCGGAATGCTGACGAAGCTATCGTCACTACTAACAGAGTCACTAGACGAAGAGAAAGATAAATAAGCATCACTATCATCAGAGTTACTATTAAGATTTAACATTGTTACGTAAAATATTAATTACTTATGTACTAAAAAAAACCCCAAATAAATTACACTTAAAATAAAATAAATATTCCTACTAAAAATGTATACTTATATAAGTATGTATATACTTTAAATTAAATTAGTACAATTACTCCACCAAATGTGCTCAAATGTTGCCAACGCTCATTAGTGTGGTGACAACACAAGGTGACAGTAAAAAGCAAAATGATTATTTAGGATAAACATCACCTAGTATGATCATAACTAAACATTACAACACTTACAAGGAAAAAAGCAACAACATAACAAGAACTAAAAAAAAATTAATCAGAACACCTTCCGCAACTAGCTAAACTAAAAATATTATTCAAGTTGAACACAACATGATAATTCAACAAAAAAAGAAAAAGTAAGAAAAACGCTGATATTTTTATAGGACACAAACAAAAAATCAAAAACAGAAATCAGCGTGTAATGAAACGGATACAGGAGATTGACTCGAATGTCACTGTTATTTTAGCGTTCAGACTGACAAACTGAGTTGTGACTTAATTTTGACTGATTGTTTTTGTCTATGAAATATTGTACACACCGTCAGAACTGGATAAATGAAAATTAAATAAACTACGAACATTGGGAGGGTATATGAAACTAAGTACAGGCAGACAAGGCGTGTTACTTTTTGGATGCCGCTGATGCTACGGCACGTCGGCTTCTGGAGGCGACTGCGGGCTCTTTGGTGACCACTGGAGCCAGTTTCGCTGTATCCGTCTGTCTTATATGATCAAGCTCCTGTTGACAACTAATGCGATGTCGAAGTCCGTCTGGAGTGATGACAAAAACGTAGCAGTCTTTTGTCCAACACCTGGTTACGCCAAACCGCTGCCGAGCGGCCATAAACGTGTCATGCCTTGACTTAGTTAGGAACTCTGACATTGTTATACCAGAGCCCTATAGCCCAGTTTTTGCGAACCAGACTTTGTTTCTCACCTCAGTGTCTTGCAGTTTGAACAAGATGGGCCTTGGTCTGTCAGCTCCCGCTGCGCGTCTATGGCAGCGGCTGATATCAGCTTTGTTGAAGCTGCCTAACTTTAACTTTTGCACAACTGTCTGCACGATAACCTCGCCTGTGTTCTCATTCTTTACCTCGGGAACACCGTGAAGAAGCAAGATCGTACTACGGCTCCTCATTTCTAAGTTGTCCACCTCACTGCTGACGACTTGAAGTTGATCCTGAAGAATTTGCAATGCTCCGTTAATGAAGGTCCTGAAAGATGCAAACTCTATGGTTAGGCTAGACGGGGTGGCTCTGGATGGGGTAGTATCCTTTTCTATCCGGCCTTTAAACTCTTCCATCTGTTCAGTGAACACCAGTTCCTATGGATGTCATGGCTAATTCAGTGAAACAGTTCACTGAATTATCCATGACCTCCAAAGTGATCTGTGACATGGTGTAGTGGTGGTGTGATGATGCCTTCAAATCAGTTGTATGTTTGTGGAGATTAGAGAAAACACTTCCAGACAGGTATTGTAAACTGAGCAATCACTTAATGCATAACTTTATTTAAAATGAACAGTAAATATGATTTAAAATAGGAAAATTAAAGAGAGCTTATTGATTTAGATGTTAGCTCAACAACTACCCGCCACGAAAAAAAGATGAAGTTAATTATCTTAGTTAATTTAATTGATCTCCTTAGAATAATACTCAAATAGGGGAGATATAAGCCAAATAAATGCTTTTTTCGCTTTGCCCAAAGTGCAATTCCAATTTACCCTTGTGATAAGGGCAAAGCGGAAAATTATTGATTAACAAAAAAAGTTGTTTAGTACCAAAATGGTTAATAATTCGTTAAAAATATTTAGAGCTATCTGTAATATAAAACTAGTAGTACCATTACGATTAAAACTAGTCTTCATAACTAATCTAGTTCTTTTTATTTCTTCGATTGAAGTTAAGTATTCCACTATTATGCCCCCCCCCTTCCCCTACGTAGGTAGCTATTAGAGTCTGTCAAACGAAAGTAGGCACTCGCATTTTTTTGTAACTTTTTACATGGCAATACTAATGTGTTTCCACGTACGGACGCTATGTTCTACAGCTGGGTAAATTTAGGGTGGTATAAAATAATAATTGCACGTACTATATGTAAATAACTATAATAATAACTAATTGTAACCCACTCTTATCAACTGCAGATTAATAATATTGAACTATTTTATAGGTTTTGTCATTCTGAACCGGAAAAATAGGCAAAAAATGCCTTTTTCCGAAGATGTAGGCAGGAACCACGGATGACCATTTCCCATGAATCTGACTTACTTCCTTCGTTTCAGTCACTCTCTTAATATTCTTCAAATTGGTCGTCGTTTAAGGTAGGTACTCTTGACTTTTTTTCAACAGATTAGTGAAAATGAGAATCGGAGTGTGGCATCATTATTATTCCCTAATGTTTGGGTTGCCACGCTGATATTTTTTGAATTTGCCGCGTTTTTTCAGGGTCTACTTTCATTTGACAGACTATAACCGCGTTTTCATCAGCGTGTATGGCGAGACGAAGATTTCAATAATTTTTAAAAGGTTTCCAGAAGTAACTGGGTAACTGCAGAACTAGACATGTTTTAGTAAGGTAAATTATTTTAGGACTTTTAGTTTCAAAGTGCTCGGAACGCTTTTGAATCACCACCATTGTTTAGGTGTCTTAGATAAGATCCAGCTAAATTTTACTTTGAAAATTAAATGTTTTCGTTAATGAGTAAAACGCCTGCACGCCCGCCGGTGACCGGGCAGGGTGACTATCGTTAGATGGATCCATCCATTTTGAATCGTGTAATAGATTTTACTTATTCATAATTATGACAACTGTTCTCACTAGGAGTAAATTTTTTCGAAATCTGTAGTAGAACTGAATTCCCAAAGTTTTGATTTCAGGAGAAGCGTCACTTCAGGTCAACTACAGCCGAGAAGATAAAGCAAATGTAGGTAGGTACAGCGCGAACCCGCGTGAAGAGAGCGGGACTTTTTATCTTATTGGTAGGCGGGCGTGATAGTAGGTACCTACAGTACACACACAATTAGGACCAGCCCGCCTTCGTGACATAAATACGTAACGAAGTATTCTAGAGTTAACTCAGAAGAAGTGAACGCGCCTAATACTGAAACGTTAACATCTACTCTCAAGTAGAGTACCATTATTCAGTCTGTGACCGTCCACACGCGTGACGTGTTTTACAGTCAAAGTAGTCAAGTGTTCAATTTAATTGGATTATGCCTTCTTATGTCGTCCCAACGTGTAAAACTTCAGCTCGGCTAAAAAAAACTGATGGTGATGGGATCACATTTCATAAGTAAGTAGCGCATTTTGATGTTGTGTTATTGATTATTGAATAAATTGGTTGGTTTGTAATTGTCTTAGATATTGAAACCTCCATTTTGCTGGTGTTGCCAGATATCGTGTTATTATTTTCCCTACTTTAGAATTCTGAGAATGAAAACTTCTATATTTTTAAACTTCTGTTAGGTGTAGTTTTAAATTATATGATTGTTAAAAAAAGTTATACAGGGTCACTAGCAATCACAGTTAGCATCCTTTTAGGGGCATGTTCTGTAATCACATTTTTTTACTACGAAAAAATAACGGGTGTTTGTGAAATTTTAGCTTCCCTGCTGACGAATAAAGGAAAACCCAATGGACAGAAATCTAATATATAAGAATCAATGTCCCGACTGACTGACATATAGACAACGCACAGCCCAAACCACTGGTCCTAGAGACTTGACATGTGGATGGTATGTTTTTTGTGGTGGTAAAGTGCACACTAGGAACGAATTTTTGGAAGTTCATCCACTAAGGGGATCAAAAGAGGTTTTACGGTTGTATGAGAAACCGTGGTTCCTGAGTTTATAAACATGAAACTTGGGGAACATATTCTTCAACAAAACTTAGAGAAATAAATGCTAATTTTTATTATTCAATATTAATCCCCTGGGTGTGTGAAAAAGGGTGTTGAAATTTGTATGGCAAAACATTATTTCTAGGGTTAATATACTTAAAACTTTACTTAAATATCAATTAAGGTACATAATAAAACATAGGATAGTAATCTAAAAATCACCCCCCTATAGGGTTGAAAAGGGATGTTGTAGTTTGTTCTAAAACAATGTCATTTGCATTTACGAACTTATAATATTTGCGTTAATGCGTTTTATAGGTAAATAATAAAACATTTTATTATGGTAAGATCACCAGGGTCTGATGATGGAGCCAGGAGGGAATCTACAGAACTGTATAAGGGATAACAGTAGATGTAGTATTTTTATTTATAGTGTATCCGAACACATACGGAAAATTCAAAGGTTTTTAAAATCATCTCAAAAATTTCAAGCCTAGACGGGACTTGAACCCGCGACCTTCCTCTTGATACGAAGACGCACTAACCAACTGTGCAACCAGACAATTCACGTCTAGGTCGAAACTAGTGAGATGATTCAGAATTACGACTAAAGCGCCGTTAGCTCCATCTACAGGAAAACTTATATAGTTCTTTGTACCTGCTCAATGCCAAACGTTGCAGTTCAGTACATTGACAAGAGATGTCGCGTTGCTTATTTCAAAAAGTATTTTTATTTATAGTGTTATCCGAACACATACGGAAAATTCAAAGATTCATTCATGATAAAACCACGTCTTAAATTTATTTAATTTTTTTGTTATGTTATGTTTCTAAGCTCAGAACTCCGTCATTTATGAACCGATTTGGATTTTTTTTTTATTTAAAAAGATGTACTTTCAGATTGGTCTCATAAAAATTTCATCGAAATCAGTTTAGTAGTTGGGTTTACAGTTATCTGAAGTCGATTATATTTTTGTTAAAAAGTTACTTGTTTTAAACTTTTATTTTGGACCGCTTGGAGAGCGAATGTCAAAAAATCCTTTCTTAGTCCTCCCGTACCTACACCCTAATAAAAGACATCATCTATATTTCAAGTCTCTAGGATCAGCGGTATAGGCTGTGAGTTGATTTTCAGTCAGTCTGTCAGTCCCGTACTGATTTATTTAATATATTGATGATGATATCGATTAAAATTATCAGAACTGGATCAAATGGAAATAGGACCACACGAAAGCACCATCTTTCAAATAAAATCAGTTCACTCAGTCGAAAGTTCTGAGGTAACAAACATAAAAAAAATACAGTCGATTTGCAAACCTCCTCCTTTTTAGAAGTCGGATAATAAAACAAAAATAGGCTGTTTTTAAGGTAGGTACTGTTAGTAGTAGACCGATCAAATTTTAAATGCAGATTCCCCTAATAAAATAAACAAATACATATTTTAGCGCTTTCAGAATTTAAAAAAAAGGCACAGGACCACTTTGTTTGCCAACCAAATCTCATTTTTCTTTTAGCCAGATTTCACAGTACCTATTTCGAAATAGGTAGTAAAAGTTAGGTTTTGTAGTAGTTGCTAAATTTTAAATATTTTCATCAACCCAAGGTCAAAATAAGATCTCTTATATGAAAAACTTGAATGTGGTATCGTTTTAAATTTTGTCAAAAATAAAATAATTATGTTATTTTTTTATGTTTGTAACAGGCGATCAACAGAGTTCGATGAATAAGAGTAGAACGGTCATGTTTGTGTTCTTTTAAATGATTTGCTTGAGATGTATGACGGTATATATAGACCAGGGTCTGATAATGACAACCAGGGTCTGATAATGAAGCCAGGGATGAATCACACTAATATTATAAAAGTTTCGATGTTCGTTTATTTGTCTGTTACTCAATAGCGTCGTAATGGCTTAACCAATCTTGATGAAATTTGTTATGTACGTAATTTATAACTTAGATTAACATATATGCTACTTTTTATTCCATAAATGGTGTGTCAAAGTTTCTATAGGAAAATGATTTTAGTCTTTATTACCGCAAGAATTTTAAACCACCTCAAAAATTTTCAAGCCTAGACGGGACTTGAACCCGCAAACTTCCTCTTGATACGAGGATACACTATCCAATTATGCTACCGGACTCTGTCACACCAGTGTCGAAATTAGTGAGATGATTCAGATTATGACTATATGTAAAGCGCCGTTAGTTTGTTACCCCTTCACGACAAAACTACTGAACGGATTGAGTTCATACTTTGCAAAAGTTTATTACTAAATTAACATAAATGTTACATTTTGTCTCATAAATCAGTTTTCATAGTCTTTGATACGCCTTCAGGCAAAGGTTAGTGTAGATATAAATACGTAAAATAGGGATATACCTAGTCAGCTCATAAATTCTGTCACATGTTTAATATACATAAAATAATTGAAACAAATTCATTATGTAACCATTTATATACCAAAATGAACTTAACAAAACAGATTCTTATGACACTAAAGTTTATTCAAAATGACCTCCGTGATTTTGAATACAGGCCTTCAATCTGCGCGGCCAGTCGTCTATCGCAGCACGAACGAGGTCCATGTCAATATCGGCAGCTGCCTCAAGGATGTCTTGAGTGACTCCAAATTGGGATGAGGCTTTGAGCACGCCTTTTCTTCCAAGTGTTGCAATATCTTGTAATCTAACGGATTCAAATCTGGACTGGAGGAGGGCCAGTCTTCGTGCCGGATGAAGTCGATTTCACGCGCCGCCAGCCAGTCTTGTGTGATCTTCGCTCTATGAGCTGGCGCCGAATCTTGTTGGAATACCCAGTGCCTGTTATTGAACATGGTATGAGAAACAGGTTCCACAAGGTTCGTCAGGACTGTATTTTGATACACAACAAAAATGTACCTCTGTTAAGCCCCAATAAGAAACTCCCAACCATACCATCAGCGAGGATGGAAAATGACCTCGTTGGGCACGCGAAATACGGTTACTCGCTTCTTCACTACTGTGTGCGTACACCTTATCATTTTGTTTGTTGTAGCTCTCTTCTACGGTAAAAATTTTTTCATCCGAAAAAAGAATTTCCCGATATTTTTTTCCCGCGTACCGCTTCAACAAAGCGCGGCAGCTCTTCAGTCTCAGGTCCATTAGACGAGCATTCAAACGATGTCCTGTTTTTCTTCGATATGCCCGAAGCCCTAAGTCTTCATTTAACACCCTTTTCACCGTGGTTCTGCTTAACCCCATCTGAAGGGCCAACAGTTTCTGCTTACGTTTGGGATTTCTTTGAATTCGCGCCTTCACAGCTTTTATCACTGCTGGAGTCCTAACAGACCGAGGGCGACCACTTCTTGACCTGTCATCTACACTAGAGTCTTCATTGTATCGTTTGATGGTGCGATAAACGAATCTTTTGGTTATATTAAAATTTTTCAGTATGTCAAAAATTTGAATTGGCGCGTAACCGCAACGATGCAACGCAATAACTGCAACACGGTCTTCTTTAAGCGTCCACTCCATATTTAAAAATGAGTAAAATTCTAAAAAGTATACATTTTTATTTTCATGAACAATTCGAAATTCGAATTCTATAAACTTTTTTGTGGCCAGCATTCTAAAAGAAAAGTTTTACTGTGTGAAAATACTTATGACCTGACTAGGTATTTTCTCTCCGAAATCCATATAAATAGGTAAATTCATAAAAAGAAATCAGCTGCATAAGCGTCCTGTAGTCTACTCCCTTTAAATTTAATATTGAATATTGCTGAGCCATACAAAATTCAGCCATTTTAGTGACCCCAGCCCACTGTCTGCATGTTAGATATAGACGCAATAATGAGTCATAAAAAAATTTGGCTACACCGCAGCATCTGTCAGCATACTTTATTCAATGAAAATAGGGTCGCAGTGATGAGTAATACACAATTCCACCTACCGCAGCGACCGCCAACCAACTCACTACAAGTCAGATAGGGCCGCAACAATAAGTCATAAAAAATAATCCAGCTACCGCATCATCCTCCAACCCACTCATTTTAAGATTTATAATGTTGCAATGACTAGTAATAAAAACCTTTTAACTCAGCATCCCCCAGTGTATACTGGAGGGAAAAGTTTAAAAGAGCGTTAAAAGTTTTTAAATAGTGTCTCAAGTATGAATATTAAAAAAACAGCTATAGCAGCGTCCTGCTATACACTTTCTTAAGGTTGTTAGTGTCGCAGTGATAATGATAAGTCAAAAGAAATTTGCAGCTACTGCTGCTTTTCCGAGCCCATACTCTTCAAGATTATTAGGATCACAATGATAGCTATAAAAATGTAACTAACGTAGCGTCCCCCAGCCCACTAACTTAAATTAGAATGGCAAAATTGATTCATAAAAAACCAGTTACCGCAGCGTCTCCCAGCTAACTCTCTCTTTAACTAAAATGGGTATATTAAAGGCTGGGGTCATTACGGCTAGCATTTTGTATGGCTCACCATTGCGACAATATTAAACTTAAAGGGAGTGGACTGCAGGACGACGTTTATGTAGTTATATTTTTTTACTTGCTTTATGGGATAAAAAGAAACAGGTTAATAGTATTAAGTTAATTCAGGTTAAAATCTACGTACATACCATATTTCATCGCAATCGGTTCAGCCGTTACGACGTGATTGAGTAACAAATAAACAAACATCCTCATTGAACATCATCACATAAATTAATGTGATAAATTAGTTCTAATTTATTAGTGTAACGCGCACGAAGTCGCAGGCAACAGCTAGTAATAAAATAAAAGGCATTTATTTACACACACACCTATTAATACTAACAGAAGTAGGTAGGTATAATAAGTACTAAATAAAGCTAGGTAAGTATAACAGTAGGCTTAATTGTAAGAAACATTAGTAGGTACATTATTGTAGGTAGCACTTAAGTAGAAAGAAGGTGGTGGCTCAGCTACGCTGGTTTTGAGCCTCACCTTGGCAGAAACATCTGCTGCCGCCGCCATAGTTAGGGTCACTAATCATTTAGATTAGATACGAATGTGTATAATTTTAATGATTGTGTGGTAGAGTCGGGTGAGTCGGGCGGGAGCGGGCGTCTCGAAGATGAACAGAAACTCTCGCATTAGGATATTAGTAAGTTAATTACCGCATGTGGGTCTTACCGCCGCCGCCGCGTCGGCTGTTCTTTGAAGTGACGCCCCGCCGGCCGGCAGCCACCGTGCAGTGTAGCGACCCGGAATCTGATGTGATGGAGGTCACCTAAACGTCCGTCTGCGGTTTCCCTTTGTACACCTCATGTGGGCTCTTTTTGTACGAATACTTGTCGAAAGGGTAGATAAGCACTAAACGCGAAATATGTGTAACTATGGTACCTAGCTTAGTAGCAAATGGGAAATAAAGGAATCGTTCTTATAAGAAAAGTGTATACGTGTAGCCGTTTTCTCATATAGGCGCGGGGGCGCGCGTTTGCTGTTCGCGTTAGCAATCAGCGCGCCTCGTCGCATTACTCGGTGCCAGCGATGTGTCCTGTCAGTAGTCTTATCGTCGGGCAGTACGGTTGAGAATGACGTAGCTCGCTCGAGTGCGGCTGCGAGCGCAACGCACGCTGGCGATGTCAACAGAAGGCTTGCGGCTCGTTATAGGCGTTATAGGCGATTGCGCCGTCTGGCGTCATCGCAGTTGCCATCGCTCCACGCTGTCGGCACGCAGAGAACTGTTAGTGACAATATTTATTTTTACGCATTATGCCAAGCAATTTGAGAAATCAGTTGTTTTTAGGTTCCTTAGTTTGAATTGAAACGTTCATAGCCCGGCGCACTCCCCAAGAGCCTGTTTTGAATGAATTCAATAATAATTCGCAGGAAAAGGGTCTAGTGTAAGGTACAGTAGTTATTGTTGTATTAAAATTATATCACGTCTTCGCATCATACACACTGTTTCGGTTGGTGGGTAGGTGAGATAAACAACTTCCAAAAGTTATCTCAGTTTTATTTAATTATTTAAAATATTAAAGGACTAATTTTTAACATCTTATATGTGTAAAATCGTAAAATAATCTTATTACTTCACCTGCCATAAATCACCTTCTCCATAACATCAATCCAACTCACATTTCTGTCACAATACTGCACTCAACATTGCAATCAACAATACAACATGGCAGAAGCAACCTTGGCTGAGGTAATTAAGTTACTACATGATCAGATGACACAATTTGAGGGTGCCCTACAGAAGTCATCATCACCTGCTACTGTGGAATCCATCGCTGCTAATTATGCTGCAATCTCCTCTCTGAACTCAAACAGTAGCGAAGACAGTTATTTGAGTTTACCTGCTCTTTCTGATATTTGTCAGGCCATCTTCCTGACAAACCCAACTGTTTTAATGTAGTTCATATTAATGTCCAGAGTATTCCGGCTCACTATCCAGATATGCTGGATTTCTTTGATATAAAAAATCTCCATGCTATACTAGTCTCCGAATCTTTTCTCAAACCAAGTCTCCCTTCTACCTCATATCTCTTCCAGGATTTAACCTGATTCGTAACGACCGGACTGGTTGTGGTGGTGGCGGTGTAGCCATTTACTTACGTGCCAATATTCCTTTTTCAATTATTAGTATGTCTGCACAAATACTTCTATCTAACGCTGGCGAACACCTTTTCTCACATCAAAATTCTTCTTGGAGTCTACTATAGCCCTAACATGCGTGATAACTTCTCTTCCTTTGAAACACTCTTAAAAGAGCTACTGCCTTCATATAGTCATTCCGTATTGATGGGTGATTTCAATATATGTCTGAATAAACAAGATCATCGTTCTTCTAAATTTGAATCCATTAATAAATCTAACGATATGCATATTCTCCCTCTTGGTACCACACACCACTTTCCGAACTGTATCCGATCACTTCTTGATTTAATTTTAGTCTGGTCCTTATAGCATATTGCCAAGAACTGTCAATGTGCAGCTGATACCTTTTCATATCACGATCTTCTTCACGATTCATATCACGATTTTTCTTTCCTATAAAATTCGCCAAACCGAAAATTCTTCTGCAACGCATTTTTAGTACCATGGATGTGGAAAAGGTGAGAGCTGATGCTGGGGAAATAGATTGGTCTGCAGTAGTGGGGGCAAAATCTGTTAACAGCAAGATTACCTTCAACATAATCATCACACAACTCTTTGACGTGCATGCTCCGATCCGAGCAGTTAAAATAAAGCATCCGCCGGCTCCATGGCTCAACGATGCAATACGACATTTGGTGCAAAAAAAGCATCTTCTAAATTAAAATATAAGCTAAATTTTAGTGACGCCAACAAAGAAATATACCATCTAGCCAGGAATCGCTGCAATAGGGTATGTAAGGATGTTCAACGCCGCCATATTCATGCCTCTGTTTCTAATAACGATCCATCTAAAGTCTGGAAATTTCTAAGAACATTAGGAGTTGGCAAGTCTCGTCACGATACCATTCCAAATGATCTAGACGTTGACTCTCTTAACAAACACTTTTTGTCATCATCCAATATTGATTTGGATGTTAAAATGAACACTCTTAATTATCTTTCAATGTTGCCAACTCCTAATTATTCTCCTTTTATCTTTAGTCAATTCATCGCATGTGATGTAAAAAAGAGCATTCTGTCAATTGCTTCAAGTGCCATGGGTAGTGACAATATTGGACGGAATATGGTAGTTCCAATTATTGATGAGGTACTTCCAATAATTTGCCACATCCTCAATTTATCTGCTTTACCTAGTTCTGTTCCACTTTTGTCGAAAGAAGCGCATATAATTCCACTTCCTAAAAAGTCCAAACCTGCTTCCTTTACCGATTATCATCCCATCTCTATTCTCCCATTCCTATAAAAAGTCCTTGAACGTCTCGTCCACAACCAGCTTAGCTCCTTCTAATGTAGATTGAAGGAGACAGACAAATAAACTTCGGAATACTTTTCCTTTATTAAGTATAAAATGCAATATAGAGTATGCAGGTACAATTTTAACTTATTTAGTACAGTTCCTACTTATTTTAAGAACGTGTTAACTTGTCGAGCGCCAACGAAGATCTGCCGGCTCTGCCAAATTATCTTCGTTGAAACTTTCAAGTCTAGCAAAATGAGTGAATGTAATATGCCGGGGCTTGTGATTGGTTCGCGTTTTTTTCCAATCCCAATCTCAGCCGCGCGGTGTTGCCAATTTAAAAAAATACAAGGCTTAAACTGTCTTGTTGCCATTACGACAAAAAACGTTTTACAGTAACATAAATAAAATCACGACATTCGGCCGTCCGACATCGTACGACCTCCCGGCGTACAAAAGCTGACAGCAGATAATGATCGTACATACTTACATTAAATAAAAATAATAAAAACTTGACTTCCCATTATTTTACAAACATCATTATTTATCCATGTAAATAACCTTATTAACTAATAGTAATATCTGCTTTACAAAATATTGCATTCTTACTTAGCAAATAAACTAATTAACTTGTTCTATTTTAAACGCTACCTAATTTAACAAAAACATATTTTTTTTATCTCATGTAACAAAATAAACATTTTTCCTTTTTAATATTATTGACAAAAATAAAATATAAAACAAATCATAACTTTAATTTACGAATACATTGGCTTGTTGGCTTTAATGGTTTTTCTTAAAATGGTAACAATAACATTTGCAAAACTAAGTAAATAATAGTTATAAAATAACATTATAGAAAAATATGATCACGACATTCTGCCAGAAAACATGATGTGTATTCTACTTAAATAACAAGTTGTTTTTTTTATTACCACCCACAATGGGACTTCGTTTTAACGGTCTGACAACACTCCAACTAGAAAAAGGATCGGAACTTAGTGTGCACTTAGCATTGGAGAAGTTATATTATTCCAATATCTCATTGTGTCGGCTGTAAAAACGGTTTAGAATCTAGTACATTCGGTATTTTATCTATTTATCGGTCTGGAGAATTTAGACAATTATGTTACAGTATTGCAGCGAGCAATAAAATTAATTTATCTCTATACAATCATTCTATACATTTTAGACTATAATTTACACAACTAGCATTTATGAAACATTACACACTATTTAATATTTTTTTTTTATAACCAGAAACATTTTATTTTTAAGATAACTATATATATATATATATAGCACAGAGCCATTGCGATTGAGAGAGTAAACCACTTTCTCAAAATGAAAGTGGATATCGATGATTCCTCTGTACTGTATGCTATAGCATGTATGTATACTGTAACATACTACCCTGTACTGTAACTGAGGCAACTAGTTGCAATACATTTAACCCAAACTAAGGTGCTGGCTCCTGAGTAACATCTACAGTTATGAGGAGTTTATTGACATGACGAATTAATACTATAATTTTATTGGAATATTCTATATTGACTATTTCTATTGACTATGTTGTGCGACTATTTATATTGTAATATTAAAAGTTTAATTTACTTGTGTAATTCTATAGTAATATCCAATTTTGTTTGTTTCTTATTACTTTAAATAACTTTTATTACTTTTTTTTTTGGTTATACTCAATATTGTAAGAAATATATTCAGTATGTACAGTGTGTACCGAATTACCGATACGAGGTACCATTATAAATTAAGACGTGTAATATTCTTACCAAATAAATGATTATGATTAGCCACAAGTCCTAGTAAGCCAGTTACGTACGAAAATAAGCTTCTACGATAAAGTTTTACCCGAAATTTAAACCCCTATATAAATGTAACTAGGTATTAGGTTAGATTACTCCATTGGAAACCAAAATAAATTTCAGAACATAATTTCTTAGAAATAGATTTAGCACAATTGATAGTATCGCTAAAAGCTATAGTTATGTTGGTTAGAGATGGCTTGATGTTATACGCTTCTTATTTTGTACAAATTTATTGTCACCCCGTGAATTTTTTTACTAACAATTCCACATCTATTTAAAGCATTGTTTGTTAGGTATTGATACATTAAACACCAGAGATCAGAATTTCAATTTCAATGTATTTCATCGGACTCATTAATGAAACTAGCGTACAAGATAGGAATAATCTTGTGTCTTGGATACGGAACTGTTCGATCATAGATATACTGTTTTTAGAAGAGATAGGTATACCACGGGATTCGACACTAATAAAGAGGGTGGTGGCAGTCTCATTGCTGTTTCAAAAAGGCTGTCTGCAACGCGCATGTTAGAGTGGGAGAGTATGCGTGAGGACCTTTGGGTAGTAATCCAAATTCCTCACTCAGAAACTGTTACGGAACTGGCATTGAGTGCAATTTACCTACCTTGTCCTGTTACCAGTAGGGAGTTGGAGCATTATATTGATAATTGTAATTCAGTACTCGATAACTTTGATGGTAATATTTGTTTAATAGGTGATTTTAATCTGAGCGCAATCGATTGGAATATAATTAATAATGACCAATCATGTAATCGCCATACGTCTAAGATTTGCAAAACGTTAATTGAGTTTAGTTATCTGGCAAACCTTAAGCAATGTAGTCAGGTAAAGAACAGCGAGAGTAGAATCCTGGACCTTGTTTTTGTGAACTCGCTACCTTGTGATGTTTTTTCCTCGTTAATTCCCCTGTGCACTGTCGACTCATTACATCCTCCCTTAGATATTCATATCGGTCTTGGTAAAAGTATCACTTTAAATATGAACCCTAATAATCGGAGGGTAAACTTTTTTAGAGATGACTATAATGCTATAAACGCGAGCCTTTCCGAAATCGATTGGAGTGAATATTTCAATGAGTGCATTGGTGTTGATTCTATGTTAGACAAATTTAACGCCACGCTCTTGTTCATCAATGACTTAATAAATAAGCATGTACCTGTCTGTAAATGTGTAGCTAATAAATACCCTGCATGGTTCGATAAACAACTTATAAAATTGTTAAGAGAAAAAAATAATTTACGAATTAGATTTAAGAAATACAAATTTCCCTTGGATAAACTTGCATATCTCACATTGAGTGATCGTTGTGATAAACTTGCCCTGAATTGTTATAATAACTACGTCAAAGAAATAGAAAAACGAGTTCATAACAACCCAAAGTATATAAAATATATAAAATAAAATCTTTTATAAAATCAAAAAAAAGTAAATATAAACTCTATTCCTAATTCAATAACTGATGGTCATATCTGTAAATCAACTGACACAGAAATCTGTAATCTTTTTGCTCATTCATTCTCACAAGTTTACGATCAGACCAGTTTAATAAATACTCATGGAACAAACAGTCAAACAACTGACATGTCCAGTAGAACTGAATCTTACAGCTCAGTGTTGTCCAATATACGTATTCCATTCAAGTCAGTATTAAGCAAACTAAAAAATTTAAATACGGCAAAAGGTGCAGGACCTGATGGCATACCGCCAATTTTTCTGAGAGAATGCTCAGATAATTTAGCATCACCGCTATTTTGTATTTTTAATGAATCGTTATCTTCCGGAATTTTTCCAACAAGTTGGAAATCAGCAAGGGTGGTTCCTATACACAAGGCAGGTGATAATCATTTAGTGATAAATTATAGACCGGTATCCATTCTTTCAACCATGGGTAAGATTTTTGAATCTCTGATTTGTCCAATAATTCAAAATCCTTTTCATCAGTTTATGACTGACTGTCAGCATGGCTTTGTAAAAGCTAGATCGACAGCTACAAACCTAGTTACTTTTGTCGAAAGCCTTGCTGAAGCCATAGACAAGCGCCAAGAAGTTGATGTCATTTACACAGACTTCAGTAAGGCTTTTGACAGAGTCTCCCATTCACTGCTAGTCAATAAGTTCTTACGGATTTGCTGGTAATTTTATTACCTGGATAAACTCGTATTTATCCGATCGTTCATTTTCTGTTGTGGTTAATGGCTACGAATCGAATGTTTACGGTATACATCCGGGAGTACCTCAAGGGTCTCATTTGGGGCCAATATTATTCAATATATTTATCAATGACATACCTCAATGCTTCAAGTATTCTTCACCTTTCTTATTCGCTGACGATCTAAAAATCATACGCACTATCCATTCCGAACTTGACACTTATTTGGTGCAGCGCGATCTTGACCGTCTACAGGAATGGTGCTGTACCAATAATATGCTCATTAACACGGATAAATGTTACTTCATTAAATTCACCCGCAAGCTAAACGTTGTCAAATCACATTATACCATAGGAGGCACGCCTGTACGTGAGGTTGACTAGATAAGAGACCTAGGCGTGATTCTCGATTTAAACTAACCTATATGCCACACATTGAGAATATTTTAAAAAGATCATCTAAAATGCTTGGATTTATTATCAGGATTGGTAAAATATTTAAAAAACCATATACTAAAATACTCCTGTATAACACGATGGTCCGTAGTATTCTTGAGTATTGCCCAGTAGTGTGGCGGCCGCACTATGCTACCCACATATTAAAAATAGAACTTATTCAAAAACGGTTCTTGTGGCACTTAGCATATGCAGCTAGGAAGGCCAAAACACTGCAACCATATTCGGATAGGCTCGACTATTTCAAAATTTCGTCCCTTGAAAAACGAAGAACACAGTTGGACCAAATTTTTTTGTATAAAACTTTAAATAATAAAATTAATTGTCCTCAGTTGTTGGAAAAAATATGTTTTAGAGTCCCTCGCAGAATCCCTCGTAAACCAATCCTACCTCTTGCACCACCACTCCGTACCACTGTTCTCGGCTCCAACTCGCCCATTCCCAGGATTAGCAACGACTTCAACAATTACTGTACTCACGTTGATATTTTTAATATAAACATTTTCAAATTCCGGCAGTTCTTATCTAAGAACTTGCCAAACTAATAGAATTATTGCTATCAGTAGTGTGTATTTTATAATTTTGTGTTTTTTTTCTTTCTTTACTTCACTAATTCCATTGTTTGTCATAATTTACTAGTGTTACTTTGTTACTGTTACTACATACATTTTAGTGCATGTGGTGTTTACCTATAATTGGTTGTGCAATTAGTACCTACTTAAATTATTCTATAGTTAAGCGTGAAATATTGTTACAATCGTTGGTAGACCTAATAAATAAAATAAAATAAAATGATATAGATAATTATGATATCTACTAAATACCTCTAACCTTTTCTGCAAATATAGGATCATGCTTCATAATAAATAATATTACCTACATTATTGTCCAAGTTTCCGGTCGCTTCCACATTCGAATTTCGAAACTAGAACCAATCCACAATTGTAATAATTTGTCTGCCTACCCCGCCAGTACTGCGCGGAGCGCGAGAGTGCAACGGTAGCTAAAATAGTGTGGCTAAAACGACATAAACTACTCGGCAAGATACAGTTCTCAAATAGTTCGGTGGGTAGGATGTTACTATTCAGCTACTTGTTATCAAACTACCTGCACAAATTCCATTGAATACGTATGGCATGGTATACTCACAATAATGTTTAATAAGAACTTAGTATTATGCATAACCGTAGGCAGGTGTAGGTGTAAGGTTAAACCCGTCAAGGACCACGTTAATACATTTTTGTATGGTTGTGGTGCCTGAACGACTAAGTAACTAAATATGTAGTAGTAATAAGTAGTTCATGTACACATTTTGGGAAAGAATATTATTTGTATTTTTACTTATTTGCAAAGAAGAACAAGTGAAAAGACGCTAACTAGCTCTTCCATTGATAAACTACTGGGTTTATACTTTGACCCAGCCTTGACATGGCATCAGCATATTGGCATAATATGAAAAAATAATAATTTGGAATGTTTGCTGTAAATCAAATCGAGCTATGACATCACCAATCTCTACAAGAGAAGTTTAATATGCATATTATCGTTATGATCTCATAATAGTATACTGCTGTGGCGACAATCAAACGATTTCAAAAGAATACTACGAATGAAGAAAAGAGCTAAGCAAATTATAGGCACTCGCGTAGACAACATATTAAAATCTTTAAAATAATAATCTCATCAGTGCACATCTTTGAAATTAGAAATAAGAAATAATATGCGACTCTAAAATGAACTGCGACAATAGCGAGTAAAGTGTAAGGATCAACATACAGTTAGAAACAGATTTGCACAGACTTGAATTAATCAAAACGATGTCCCACAATTATTGCAAAGAGTTATATAACGAACTAAAATAAACAATTGTTCTATTCTATTCTAAACTCTCGCTTAATGACAATATTTCTATCTCTTAATATTTATGGTTAATATTCTGGTTATATCTCTTCTGGATAAAACTCCATTCTCAATGAATTTTTAGATATAGACTCCAGTCATTTCGACAGTGATATTCAAATCTGATTAAACTTTAACTGATAATGAATCACAAGTGACAACGCAATTAAAATAAATAAACCTATGCAGCACAATTTAAACTTTATATTTGATAGATAATAATTTTATCCAAATACATATTGTATTTTACTACTGGCAGGTCATAGTATTATAGCGCTTAACTTTTGTTAAATGTTAAATGAATTAAATGTATTTTTACTAATGTGCTTTCTTTTATGATAATAAATGATTCTAATCTATTATATTTATAAGTCTTATCTCTTCATTATAAATATTCTTTCAATTTCTAACCTAAAATATTAATAAAATAAAATAAGTAATAAAAATAATAATCCTAAAATATGTTAGGTATAACCTAACATTTCTTTGAGAAGCCGACCATAGTTTAGCTTATTTGGAAAATATGCTTTCTGTTAATTTGACTGTCAGTCAACCCCACTGAATACTACTGATGGAATAGCCTCGATTTGTTTTGCAAGGCCTGCAGAGTCAGTTTCTGGAGAGCAAAAGATATGGTTTGCTCCTCGTTCCATTTAAATAATTAGGACGGCACAGTTGTCGAATTTTCTGATCCAACTTTCTATACTTTAAGACTTGCTGGTAGGACCAAATTCAGAAACGACATTGTTAGTCAATCGGTGAGATGCCTGTTCATCTGGCTAACATAGCGAAGCTACAAGTTGCAGTACCTTGTCAGCAAGTAAGGCGTTCTCATTTAGCTTTCTCCTCCCTTAGCCACGTGATGTAGAGACGACGAGGTAGGGCTCCACTGCACCCCATTTTCTTACGAGCGCGACGTGCCGCCTGTGGCCTACCTATTTACGTTTTGATTCTTGTATTAATAATGTTCGTACATTTTCGTAAGTTATTAATGCCTATTATTCTTCCAAGTAATAAAAAATAATTTAATTGAATGATTGAAAATCAAATTTACAACAAAATATTTCCAAATCAAAAATCATAGAATTCGTAACTATGATGCAATCAACGTACGGGCAAATAAAGACAATTCTTCCATTGTTGCATATTTAAGCCACTGAAAATACTTGGCTCTTAACGTAATTAGAGCGTTTTAATGTGTTCATTATAGCATAAGTACTTAATCCACTGACTACTCTTGTTTCGATACGTTGGCATACAATTATTATTAGCCCTTAAACTGGTTAACGTTAAACGCACTTGGTTTTCTATTATGTGGTGGCATACATAGCTACCAATCTGAACACACTTGTTTCACTATTATGTGGTGGCATACATAGCTACCAATCTGAACACACTTGTTTCACTATTATGTAGTGGCATACATAGCTACCAATCTGAACACACTTGTTTCACTATTATGTGGTGGCATACATAGCTACCAATCTGAACACACTTGTTTCACTATTATGTGGTGGCATACATAGCTACCAATCTGAACACACTTGTTTCACTATTATGTGGTGGCGTACATAGCTACCAATCTGAACACACTTGTTTCACTATTATGTGGTGGCATATATAGCTACCAATCTGAACACACTTGTTTCACTATTATGTGGTGGCGTACATAGCTACCAATCTGAACACACTTGTTTCACTATTATGTGGTGGCATACATAGCTACCAATCTGAACACACTTGTTTCACTATTATGTGGTGGCATACATAGCTACTAATCTGAACACACTTGTTTCACTATTATGTGGTGGCGTACATAGCTACCAATCTGAACACACTTGTTTCACTATTATGCGGTGGCATACATAGCTACCAATCTGAACACACTTGTTTCACTATTATGTGGTGGCGTACATAGCTACCAATCTGAACACACTTGTTTCACTATTATGTGGTGGCATACATAGCTACCAATCTGAACACACTTGTTTCACTATTATGTGGTGGCGTACATAGCTACCAATCTGAACACACTTGTTTCACTATTATGTGGTGGCATACATAGCTACCAATCTGAACACACTTGTTTCACTATTATGTGGTGGCGTCCATAGCTACCAATCTGAACACACTTGTTTCACTATTATGTGGTGGCATACATAGCTACCAATCTGAACACACTTGTTTCACTATTATGTGGTGGCATACATACCTACCAATCTGAACACACTTGTTTCACTATTATGTGGTGGCATACATAGCTACCGATCTGAACACACTTGTTTAACTATTATGTAGTGACATACATAGCTACCAAACTGAACAGACTTGGTTCACTATAGAATAATTAACCCAGTCATCGTACTTAGTTCCCTTTGATAGCATACCTAGCCCCTAAACTTCAGAATATTTAAAAAATATATATTTAATTTTATATGACATGTAATTTGTACGCCACTATGACTGAATATGGTGAAACTATTTAATTTTGTAACATCTGCATAATTTTACTCATGTTTTGGCAAATAAATAAATCTTGTTTTTTTAAATTACAGAAGTTAAGCTTAGTATAACGAGCAATAACAGGCCCACGCACACATACACGCGCTTAAGGGATCTCGGATCAAATCAAGTCGAACGCTTTGGCGAGACGCAAAACATGTTTTGTGTGACATAATTTGTTACCTGATGGTGAATTTACTTGTAAGCATTTACAATAAAAGTATTTTCGAGACAAATAGACGATCTTACTAAATTTGTTGTGTATTTAATTGTAGAATATTGAAGCTGCTAGCCCTAGCACTACACTCCAGCGAATGTGAGTAATTAAAATCAAAATTGGCTCGAACTTTACTTCTGTACCTATCTATTTTGTGTCTAAACTGAATGCACTTTATTCATTATAGCATAATTAACCTAGTGATTGGTTTACTTTAATGGGATACCGGGCCGACTGATATATTAAAACATAAGTATACTGAATAAATAAATGATTGTCTACTGATATGGTCTAATTCGAAACACATTTACTAGAAATTATATTTGATAAAAATAAATTTAATAGTAATAATTTTGTTGGTAATTACTTTAAATAAAAACATTCTGGCTAAATACAGACATTTGAAATGCATATGGTATTTAGACATGTGCCATCATGTTTCACATTATCAGAGAGTCGCTCGACCGAATATTTCTATGAATGAATGCTACCCACAAATTGGTTTAGAAAACCGCTATCAGGGAGTTGCCCTAACGAAACGGTTTGACAATCCAATATTGCGGATCAAATATAGATAGCGGTGCTAGCTACCATATTTCTAGATTTACAAAACAGATCACGTCCACATATTAACAGAATATTCTAATAAATCGAAATACAAGAATGTTAAGCCAGCACGACCGGATAGTCTCAGAATGATTCCGACCGGTCCGTGCTAGCAAATTCAGTCTAGCATTTCACAAAATGGAAGCGTAAAAATTTTTCGTAATACAGGCACCAACCATTCTACAAATTGAAATAAGTAAGCACGGCCGGATAGTATCGGTTTAATCCCAACCGGTCCATGCGAACAAGCATTCAACTAAAGTAAAATAATGTAGGTACCTATATTTTAAGTAAAGTAATGTTAGCGTAAACGTAAAGACACTCCCAATCACTACGTTCGTTTAAAAAAAATCTAGTAAATATGTAACATTAAATAAAATTCAATAAGTGGGTACTTCTTACGTATAAAATATTTACGTACCTTGGTTCATCCCGCTTCTGATGTAATGTAGATTGAAGGAGACAGACAAATAAACTTCGGAATACTTTTCCTTTATTAAGTATAAAATGCAAGATAGAATATGCAGGTACAACTTTAACATATTTAATACAGTTCCTACTTGTTTTAAGAACGTGTTAACTTGTCGAGCGCCAACGAAGATCTGCCGGCTCTGCCAAATTATCTTCGTTGAAACTTTCAAGTCTAGCAAAATGAGTGAATGTATTGCCGGGGCTTGTGATTGGTTTGCGTTTTTTTCCAATCCCAATCTAAGCCGCGCGGTGTTGCCAATTTAAAAAAATACAAGGCTTTAACTGTCTTGTTGCCATTACGACAAAGAACGTTTTACAGTAACATAAATAAAATCACGACACTTCCTTATCACAAATGCCCTGCTCAATCCTCTTCAATCCAGTTTCCGTCCTGGTCATAGTACTGTAACCACACTTGTTAAAATCACGGATGATATAAGATCGGGCATGGCGAACGGCTACCTTGCTATTCTGACACTGCTCGACTTTGGCAATGCCTTCAATACTGTCGACTTTGACATCCTGCTGGGATTGCTTCGCTCAATTAACATATCTCCATCGGTGGTTGACTGGTTTCGCAGTTATTTGCACGGACGCCGGCAACGGATACGTTGTGACGATTCCTTTTCGTATTGGTGTTGTACATCAGCCGGTGTACCGCAGGGTGGCGTCTTATCTCCTCTTCTTTTTGCACTTTTTATAAATTCTATTTCTCGTCAACTCACTTCTTCCTACCACCTTTATGCAGACGACCTCCAAATTTACACCCAGGCTCCACTTAACGAGTTGCCTGATGCGATCACCGTCACTAATAATAACCTGCTTTTTATAGGTGAATAGGAGTAAGTCTGATGGATTAAGAGTTAATCCTATTAAAACATAGACCATCGTGGGAAGTTCACGCACCTTATCGAAAATCAACTACACAACACTCCCTCAAATTAAGTTTGATAATGTAACTGTTCCCTACTCAAAGGTTGGGAAGAATTAGGGCATCTTCATGGATAGCTGTATGTCGTGGGGTCCTCAGCTCGAATCTGTGAGCCGAAAGCTATTTGCCTCTGCTGGTTCGCTAAGGAGACTGCGTCACTTTCTTCTTACTAAAATTGCGCTTTCACAATCTCTTCTTCTCCCAATTTTAGATTACGCTGATTCCTGCTATCTTGACCTTACGGAAGAACAGCTCAATAAGCTTGAGCGTCTTAAAATTTTTTGCATAACGTTTATTTTCGGACTCCGGAAACACAAGCACATCTCTGAATTTCGTAATAAACTCAAATGGCTCCCCATTTGACTTCGCCGGAATACTCACATCCTATCCCTCCTATTCAATATCCTTCGTAATCCTTCCACGCCTTGTTATCTGAAGGAACGCTTCGAGTTCCTTTTTTGCACTAATTCCCAAACCCTCCGATCCTCTGAAAACCTCCTTCTCAAAACCCCGTTTCATAGAACCAGTTTCTATGCAAACTCCTTTTCCGTCCAAGCTGTCCGATTATGGAACGCCTTGCCGGTCTCCATTAGGAAATCCCCCTCACCTTCCGCATTTAAAGCTACACTCAAAACTTTTATCTCCATGAAGAGTCGTGATTCATTCATCTGATCTCTAATATTAATATATGTATACATATTTATTTATTTTAAATATGATATTTATTTATTAAAATTATTTATGTACCTGAATATGTATGTATATAATTTTATTTTTTTATACTACTTACAATGGCAAACGAGCATGCAGTCCACCAGATGTTAAGTGGCTACTGCAGCCCATGGATATCCACATAGAATTCAAAACAAGCTATTAGTTATCTTGATCTCTATGTGGATACGTTGTCATCCTATAGGACTTAGCTGTTATGCCTATGTGCCAGTAATTACAGGAACATACCATTACCATCTAACTGGAACACAGCAGCACAAGTACTGCTATTTGGCGGCAGATGAAGGTAAGGTGGTGCCGGTGGTGCCCACTTCCTCGATAATTACGTTTATATAAGGTTAAGTTATTTTACTTTTTCTATTATTAAGTTTATTCTTTTTACACTTCGGCCAATCTTCCATTAAGCAATGATCCTCTCCATCCAAAGGTTATCTGGAAGAGATCGCTTTGCTAAGCGATAAGACCGCCTATTATGCTTACATTTAGTAGTATAATTCTTTATATCTGTTGTGTCTAGCTTGTAAGGTATATAATAAAGAATTTTCATTCATTCATTCACACATCCCGTTTTATATTTTACTTCCAGAGGATAACAATCACGTCCAATTATCCCCCCCCCCGTACTCCAACGTTAGCTCCCTCTCCCTGCAACGCGCGAGCCCCCTCCCCCCCCGCGCCGTCCACCATGTAGGTAAGGATTAGATAAGGTTAGTAACAACCGCCTTTTTGCTCGAGCCGTTATAATTAAGTTTTGGAGCGAGGTAGGTATCAGATTCGCGAATCTTTTGATGTGTAATTTGGAGCGGCTCTTTGATGTGTTTCGTAACCGTGACGTGCACGCGATTATTAAAGGATTATGAGGTGAGATTTATATGTTAAGGTGATTGGTTAAGTGTTTACCAATCAGAGCTCGTCTTTTGAAAATATAATCACCTATTTCTGTATAAATTAGAATGTTATTATCGAACGGCACAGGAATTAGATATCGAGGTGGTAACATTCATTTGAGAATCGCCAACTTTAAGCGCGGATTTCTCGAGCCACCAGTTCCGCCGCCCAATCCATCCTCCGAGAGAAATGACCGCCATGAATAAATCCCCCCCCCCCCCCCCCCGTTCGTCGCGCCCCGCTGCCGTGAGCTCTGCCACATTTGTCAACGTAAATTATTCCAAAGAAATGCAGGTCCGAGACTGAACAAAAGCAAACGCGCGCTCGTTTTTAAGGTTCCGTACCCAAAGGGTAAAACGGGACCCTATTACTAAGACTCCGTATCTGTCTGTCTGTCTGAACCGTGATAGTTAGACAGTTTAAATTTTCACAGACGATGCATTTGTGTTGCCGCTATAATAACAAATACAAAAACAGACTAAAATAAATATTTACGGAGCTCCCGTACAACAAACGTGAATTTTTGCTCGTTTTTGCTTGATATTGATAATGGCAACAGGTAGACGCTTGAAATATTCACGGAATATTTAGTTATGTATTCACTCCAAAAATAACTAGTGGTTTGCCCCGAACTGAGATCTCGCGAATCTCCGATTAAAAGAAAAAAATATTTTTTGTTATCTTTGACTATAAAAATAGCGTCACGAAATAAATTACCAACTATCTTGACCTACAGTTTTATTCAAATTACAGGTAACGGGAGTTCATGTAAATTGGTTAACTTTTTTGGGGTACAAATAGCAGTTATTCTGGATTTCAGACTTTTGCCTATATTTGTGTCACTTAAGCTACACGCATACTAAATTACAGCACTGTAGGGCCACTGGTGTGCCCTGTGAGTTTTGGCAAAGTTTTGTTTTTATTATGGCTAATAACTCAAAAACTATAAAGAGTTTAGGGAAAATAAAAACTGATATAACTTTTGAAAGTATCATGGTTATGAACACTATTACAAATACTCACAAGTCCGGGTAAATATCCCGTGTTTAGTATAAATAAAAACGGACTCTAAATGTACTAATGAATACCTTTCATTTGACTAGTTAGCCTCATTTTCATTTTTTTAACCCCTCTTGAACCTCAATATCTCAACAACCTCCAAACATTTTTAGCTCAATTAGTCACACCAAAATTGTGCCATCACTACCTACCTATGTATTAAATTTCACGATGATCGGAACAACGCTCGAAAGTTATTCTCGGACAAACATACATACATACAACGCCGATTTGCCCAAGTTGATTTGGAGATCTCGCTTCGCTTGATCAAATATTAAAATTAAAATAAAACAAATATTTATAGGGGGCTCACATACGACAGACATGATTTTTTTGCCGTTTTTATAGATAATGGTGCGTAACCCTTCGGGCGCGAGTCTGACTCGCACTTGGCCGGTTTTTTAAAGTGTATCTTGACTTGTCGCTTGGCGTCAACCGATGACGGACAAGATCGATTTCTCTGTAAATGGATGGGGGAGGGCTGTGCTCAGCAGTGGTCGTCCTATGATAACTCTGCATACCTGACATGAAAGCTTCACATTCAATCTACGACCGACACTATTGCCCTGCATGCACCCTGCATGTACCTACCTGCTTAAGCTAGATGTACCTAAGACCTTAAAATCTGTAACGAATGACTGTAGGTACATGTTCTTGGCAATAAATTAATAAAATATATCGTATAAATCAAGATACTCGTACGTAATACAGAGTTATAGTTTCGACACCTTTTTGCCAGAAATATAATTTTTTCAGAAGACTAGATTTGTCTTCATAAAACTAACTAAACAGAGGCTTTCCGCGTTGTACAGGGTGACTGGGGGCAGATTTATATTTTCAAAAATTCATAAAAAAATAACTATTTGACATATCGTTTAATTAAAAGTAAAGGTAGATAGTGTAAAAGTGCGGATTAATTTTTTAAAGATTACATCATCCAGATGTCTTCCATCGAGTTGCACGCAATGTTCAAAACGGAGCCTCGTGTTCCGCGCCACACGCTGCAGTAAGCTCGGTTCAATTGCGCCGATTTCTTGACGAATGTTTTCTTTTAAATCCGCAACTGTTCGCGGATTGTTAGTGTATACTCTCTCTTTGAGGTAGCCCCATAAAAAGAAATCCATTGGGGTCAAGTCGGGCGATCTCGGTGGCCACGGGATGTCTCCAAAGCGACTAATCAGTTTGTGAGGGAAAGCTTCTCGAAGCAAATTCATCGAAGCTCTTGCCGTGTTTGCGGTCGCACCATCCTGTTGTAACCACGTATGTGATGAGAACGATGGATGAGCTCGCAGGTTCGGCAAAAAGAAATCCGTAATCATGCGTCGATAATTCTCACTATTGACATTTGTCGCCTGGCCCCGGGCATTTTCAAAAAAAAAAGGTTTAATTATCCCGTTCGTGGATAAAGAGCACCAAACAGTTACCCTGGGGCAGTGCAATGGTTTTTGGTGTTTAATTCGAGGGTTACGGGTTCTTGGAGACCAGTAACGGCAATTTTGCTTGTTAATATGCCCGTTTAAATGGAAATGAGCCTCGTCGCTCCAAAAAATGGAATTTACCGTGCGAAAACGCTTCAACATCGTTTCACAAAAAATTTTGCGAAATTGAAAGTCACTTTCTTTGAGTTCTTGAATAATTTGAATTTTAAAAGGGTGGAACTTCAGATCCTGTTTCAAAATTTCTTGAATGATGGCTCTTGGAAGTCCCAATGAAGCCGCCCTTTTCCGTATTGAAAGTCGTGGATTTTCATGTAAACTCCGTTCGACCAGTTCAATGTTATCGGGGTCCTTGAAGATCGACTAGGCCCTGGCCGTGGGGTGTTCAAAGCCGAAGCAGTTGCGCGGAACCTCTGCACCCAGGAACGAATTAAATTCACACTCGGTCCGTCACTTATCCGCCGAATACCGAAGCGTGAACAAAATTGTCGACGAGCAATCACCTAAGAATCGTTACTCTTGAAAAATGCCTCGATGGCGAACGCGCGATGGTCACCCGACCACTGCGGCATCGCGACTGATAAATCCGCACGATCTGTGATTCTAATGATGCCACCCTCCCCCCGCACCCTTTATTACTTTATAAAATAACGTGTTTAAAAACATAAATCTGCCGCCAGACACCCTGCACAAGCAGCTTTGGATTTAGAAATTGTCAATCAAACAAACAAACAACTGAAACTCTCAAGTGTAGCTGCTCCTTTAGCTCATAACTTATCGTTGTGAAACAAACATGTTGATTGGTGGTTTGGTATCTCATTCCACCCCGATCGTTGAGAGCTATATAGATATAAAACGTGATGGGATATAATATAAAAGTTGGTTCTCCGCGAAACTAATAAAACGCCGGCAACTAACAGAACTAATCACATGATACCCCATCATGTCAGTAATTCCATAGTTGTTGCCCTGTAAGGGGGAGGGGGTTAGGGTGCAAAAACGTAAAGCCGTTACTAATATTCCAATTTCCTTTACCCACTCACAATATTTAGTTCAAATACAACGATAATTTTCCTTGTTGGCTTAAATTTAAATACATGTAGGTACATAAATTTGGGTTTACGGAGTTGAGTTATTTCATAGATAGGACCCCAAAAACTTTTGCGATTTTGTGAGTTTTATAGTGTGTAGAGTTAAAGTCGCATCGAGCGAGGAACCGGATCCACTCGGCAGTAATCCATCGTCGAGGAAATGCCTCCGCGATGACGTCACGCTGCTGCCGCCGGTACCTACCGATAGTGCTTCCTCAGTTCCTCAGTATTTTTCAGTGCGGACTAACCTCTAACGACTCTGATTCTATTTACAACGAGAGATAAAGCTCCAATGCTAACATACATTGTATCAACCAGACCCTGTGAGAGCTCAAGGGATATAGAGGAAAGACATATTACATGCAATTTCACTAGCATCATTCATCAGTTTCACGAGAGCCAACTGGTAGTAAACTGGTAACATAAAACACGAGAAAAGAAACCGCTCCGCTAATAAGACTAAAACAGATGTATTTCGCAGGAACCCGCAAAAAGGCATAACAAATCGCGGGAGGAATGAGGATGAAATGGAAGCTATTTTTCGGTAGTTTAGCCGCACGGAGCTCGCACACGTGACGAACGACAAGCGCTCTACCACAGTAACGCGCTGTGTTACCAGTAGGCTAACCTCGGGATGTTACCGACCGATCCAAGGTCTGCGCTGTGGTCGGCTAACTCCGCGTGAGGGATGAGCCGCGGACGGCTGGCGCGCATTTCTCTCGGCTATACATTATACTCGTAGTCCTTACGTCGTAGTATTCATCTGCAAAACTTGTAGACAACATACAATGAATTGCCTGACAAATAAATGGTGTGTTTGAATGTTTGAAGCGCTTGTCACGACCTCTAAGAACAAGGTACCTCCTCGCTGTCTGTCCGTCCGTCCGGACGTGCGGTTCGATAACCTCTAACGACGACACGCCTCTAACGATTTACTACTCTCTGGCTCAATCAGCTTCCAAAATCTCGTAGAACAGCTGCTTGTAACATTACCAGGAACCGTAGAGGTTCACTTGCAGCATATTTGGAAGACATTTTGAAGCAAATTAAAACTGAAATTCAACAGCGGGTTTTCTTGCTTTTTATTGCAGAACAGTAAATCAAACTTTCTTATACTTGTTACTTCCATACTTATCCACTTAACGCGCCGGCGAACCCTGAGCGCAACTTCAATTCAGCCGCGTCAAAAACTTCGGCCTGAATATCGCTATCCCTGTTTAGTGACGAAGTTTGGCCACGCAGAGCGATAGTGATAGCAATAGAACGATTCTAAATTTGATTAGATTTTGACCGTGTTCCGTAATACCAAAAATGATGACTGAAAACTGTATTTTTCTCATTGTTCTCATTTGTTAATCTGTAACTAGACGATATAATCTATGTTTCCATGACTAGGATACGTAGGATGTTGTTGTTTTTAATAAGAAACAATTAGGTTGAAAACAGGTCTTTTATGACGTAAAAACATGCAGAACGCGATACGCTTCTATTTCATTTTAGGTAAGTATTTTGATCAAATATATGGTTGGGAACCTAGATAAATACTATTGAATTTAAAATAATACCTTATTAAGGTAGAAATATGCTCCAATTAGAAATAATCTTGGTAGTACGTGTTGTATGGGCGATTGCCCCTCCGGTGTCCCCTTAACGATATATCGCTGGTTCAGATCAGACTCGAAGGACCATTTGATGTATGGAACATCAAAAAAAAGAATAAATATTTTAACACATACACCATTTGATCGAGCGAAACAAGAACTCTAAATCAACTTGGGCAAAATAAAATAAAATAAAACTAGTGGTTCGCCCCGAACTGAGAACTCGCGAGTCACCGATTAAAAAAAAATATTATATGTGATCTTTGAATATCAAAATAGTGCCACGAAATAAATAACCAACCTACTTGAGCTACAGTTTCGTTCAAATCACAGGTAACGTGAGTTTATGTAAATTGGTTATACTTTTTTGGGGTACAAATTGCAGTGCTTTTGGATTTCAGACCTTTGCCTATATTTTGTGTCATTTAAGCTACACGCATACCAAATTACAGCACTGTGGGATCACTGGTGTACCCTGCGAATTTTGTCAAAGTTTAGTTTTTATTATGGCTATTAACTCAAACATTATAATTCGTTTACAAAATATAAAAACGGAGTCTAAAGGTTGTATTACATTATAACGGCACGGATCCAGCACGGCTCCAACCTAGCAATTTACTTGTCATTCAAATTAGAGCATTAAAACTATTGTCGTATAATATATTTCGTAATGTCAATATAAAAAGCCGCCGGCGGGCAGGCAGCGCGCTTACAGCTACCATACGACTAGTCGTGGAGCCCGCGCGCTGTAAGCGAGGAGACCGCACGCTGTAAGCGAGGAGACCGCGCGCTGTAAGCGAGGAGACCGCGTGCGTACAGTGCGCCGACTGCGAGCCGCCAGCTAAACATCGACGCGTCGCCTCTTCCTTCCTTCTCCTCTTTTTATTGTTCTGTTCTTCATCGAGAGCAATAGCGATTATTACTAGTTCGCGCAATGTAAACTGAGACATTATGAAGTCGTGCGAGTCCTAGGCGTGTTCTTTCACGAATACGTGTTCGCGGTGATAGTAAGCTACACACTTTGCGGATGGCTCGCTGCCAGCGAGCTGGCACCTCGCGATCGGCGCGCTGCCAACGAGCTGGCACCTCGCGGACGACGCGCTGCCAACGAGCTGGCACCTCGCGGGCGGCGAGCGGTAGCCGTAATTTGAGGCGGTGCTGTGGTGCAGCTGTGTCGTTGCCGTGCCGCATCCGTGCGACTACAATGTAATACAACCATTAATGTACTAATGAATACCTTTCATTTTACGTCCCGTTTGACCTAATAGCCTCATTTTCATTTTTTTTACCCCTCTTGCACCCCAATATCTCAACAACCCCCCAACATTTTTAGCTCATTTACTCGCACCAAAATTATGCCATCACTACCTACCTACGTATTAAACTTCACGATGATCGGATCAACGCTTCGAAAGTTGTCCTCGGACAAACAAACATACATACATACATACAACGCCGATTTGCTAAGTTGATTTAAAGATCTCGCTTCGCTCAATCAATAAACAAGACACACCGTTATTCTAATTCAGACGGGAATCAGAATAACCGCTACGTTAGTTATCGCATCTATTATTTGCGAGTAAATCGTAAACACGGTAAACAACGTACGATGATATAACGCCTTTAGGGAGTCACATATCCCGGTCGCGGCGGCTAATGCAGGTGTCCCGGATCTGCAGGGACCCGGAGACGAGCCGACCCTGTCCCGTCCCGTCCTGTCCCGTGTCGGCTGTAGCCGACTCCGCCGTCCCGAAGGTGCAAGTGTCGCCTCGGCCACTATTTGTCTTCGACACAATTTAAAATTAAACAAGTCAGTATTATTTTGACTAGAAAATAGCACAGTACGTTAAATAAAATTATGAAAATGAATTTAGGTTAATTTAATTCAATTCACATTGTAAAGAACTAGTTACTGTTTAACTGGTCGTTAAATATCGAAAATAGGCATAGGTTGTTTCATACAAGGCAATAAATGCTTGCTCGAGATCAAATATACAAGTTAAAGTAGTCGTCTAATAGACGAGGCAGGTCAGCAAGCCTGCGAGTGCGAGTGCGCCTGCGAGTGCGAGTGACAGGCGAGTCGAGTCATGTCAAGGCCCGCGGATTTTGATATATCCGCCGGTAGGAAGTTATTGATATTTACGACGTGAGCTTATTTTGTGAACTGTTTATTAGCTCATTTCGGATTTCTCATCTTATTAGTTAATCATCATTAATAATTAATTATGCGCTTGAAATTAATGTTATTATTATTCACACATATTTATTTTAACGAAAATGAAATGAAAAATGAAAATGAAAACATTTATTTGACACGACACACGTACAAAATAACAAACACAAAAGAAGAAGTTGACATAGTAGTAATGTTGACTTCTGGCTCCATGGGGTAAGAAATAGGTGATGGATGTAAATATAAGGATATGAAGAGATAGAAGGACAAGAATGCCAAAAGTCAAAGATTACTTAATTAATAAATAAAATACAGGAATATCTCACGCAACTTCCATCATAACTACGAGTATAAGGTCGAGTCATGCCAAAATGGCGTCAGCTCAGCATGTGCTAAGTAGGTAGGCTAGAACCTAGCTACTTAACGCTGGTATTCTGCTGACCCCAGATAGTGTCGTCACGGACGCCAGAAACGTGCACTGCTCTCGGGGAACTCGTATATAAAAAATACACTTTTAGAACTCGTTTATAAAAAATACATATTTCACTACAACGTATCTTAAAAAAACCTTATACTAAAAATATATATTTATAAAAACGGTAAACCACCGACCGCTATGCAAGCCCCAAGCGATCGGTGGCTAGGGCTGCAGAGAGAGGAACCTTCTGACTATGCGTGCAGAGTCCAGAAGTACCGCCTGTATCTGACCCTTGATCCAACTTCCTAGTGAAAGCCTGTTAAGGTATTTAAGGTCGAGGCTCTTCGCTATTAGTCCGTTGACCGACACAACTACCGGAACAATAATCGTTGATTCCGCATCCCACATGACGGTAATCTGATGAGCCAAGTCAAGGTACTTGCTTAGCTTGTCCTTCTCGGTCTTCACGAGATTAGCATCATGTAGGATAGTAATATCAACAAGTATCGGCCGGCGCCCCGACCGGTCTACCAGCACGATATCGGGCTTATTGGCGACAATAGTCCTGTCCGTGATGGATGATAGACCGGCCCCAATTATTATTATTACTTTTCTAATAGTTAATCTACTATTCTATTTTGGTATTAGACGCACTCTCCTCATATATTTAGCCATAAATATACACCCCCAACAATTATCTTAATTATAACAAAATCCTGTCCATCCAAAGGTCGTCTGGAAGAGATCGTTTCTAAGAGATAAGACCGCCCATTGTACTATTTGCTTTGTGTTTTCTATTTTGTTTATATGGTTTAGAGGTTTATAGGAAGTGTTTTCATTCGTTCTTAATATACTCGTAGTATAATGTCATTTGCGCATCACTTGGATAACTAACCAGAAAAACTAACTTCATGGTGTGTTACATCGACGCGCGCAACTTCCGTCACATACACTTTGATCTGTATAAGTTTAACTTATAAAAACGAATGTACCTTCATATATGTAATCAGGAGAAGGTTTTGAGTGTAGAGTTTGTTTCGGCAAAAGGTGTGCCACGGAACAATAAATAAAGCCTTTTTGAAAGACACATAAGTTGCGTTACTACAGTTAAATGTAACAAGTGCACTCGCCGCGCCGCTCCCCGAACCCACAGTAAGCATACATAGCTGATTTCTCATTCCACTGCATCCAGTCCAGTGCCGATTCTAAACCTGTAGTAACGCAACTCATGTGTTTTTCAAAACAAACTCTACACTCAACACGCAAACCCTTCTCCTGATTACAATATATCTCAACAACACCCCCCACACACACACACATTTTTAGCTCATTTAGTCACACCAAAATTGTGCCATCGCTACCTACCTATATACCAAATTTCACAATGATCGGATAAACGCTTCGAAAGTTATCCTCGGACAAACAAACATCATACATACAACGCCGATTTGCCCAAATTGATTTAGAGATCTTGCTTCGCTCGATCAAAAAGTAAAAATTCATTTATTCATTATATTCACCAGGATCATTTTGAAACGTTTACTTGCTGTTCCTCAACGACCAAGCCAGGAAAAAAAGCCTACCAGATTTAACGAAAACAGTTTTTTTCTTATGTTATCTAGCCTAGTCTGTCCCACTGCTGGGCAAAGGCCTCCCCTCATCTCTCCACTTATCTCGATTCTGTGCCAAATCCTGTCAGTCCCTGTAAAAAGCGTTGAAATCATCGCGCCAACGCTTCATAGACTTTCTACGGTGTCGCTTTCCATCCACAGGGAACCATCCAGTTACGAAAACACTATAACAGATACATTCAAAACGAAAACAAATACATTTCAAAATTCAAAATAAATACATAGACAAATTTATAAGAGTAATTGGTTGGACTAGTTGGTGTGGTAGTGGAGGGGCGCGTGGCGAGTGCGCGCGCTGGCCCGGCCCGGCGCCGCGAGGCAGGTCGTTGGGCGCTAATCACGCGCGCACCTAATCTGCTAATAGTCCTGACGGTTCGGAGCCAGCCGTCGCCAGCGGCATTGTGCGGATCCTGCTGATCCGGCATCACATCTCAATCACGCATTGTTCCGTATCGCGTAATCTCCCGGATAATTATTATGGATTCTCTGTCTCAGCGGAAATCCACTAATTGTATTCCATGTGCCCATGCTGGTATTGTTTCTGCGATTAGCTGTTCTACGTATTATTGTAGGAACTCAGGTGGATTGTTGACTTTCGGTACATATCGATATAATCATCGTGAAAAATCTAAATTACAAATTAAAAAAATGGTTGTCTGTAAAATTGGTTTACGAACGATAATTTTACGTGATAACGAGTGGAAGAGAGATGCGTCCATGATGCGTCACAAGTCGAACGCTTAGGCCGATCGTGCCTCTCTATCGTTTGTTCCGCACTCTCGCTCGCACGCTGGGCTCAGGCCGAACGTGACACTTTTTCGTGCGTGCAGCCGGTGTTCATCGATTTATAAGACATTATCAAGTCAAAAAAAGACGACCACAGCAAAAAGATAGTATGTAATTATTATTTTGTTATAAACTAGTGGTTCGCCCCGAACTGAGATCTCACGAGACTTCCTTGAAACAAAACGGATATTATTCATAATCTTATAGATACATAACAAAATAGAGCCACGAAATGTACAACCTGACTACTTGACCTACAGTTTCATTCATATTACAAGTAAGTTCATTTTAATAGGTTATGCTTTATACAAGTAGAAATTGCAGTTTTTCTGGAGTTCAGACTTTTGCCCTATATTTGTGGTACTAAAGCTACACGCAAAATGTCAATAAAAGTATGTGACTTAATAAGATGTAGCAAAAATCGGACAATGAATTGGGACTAGCGCCATAGTTATTCCTAATCTACACAGAAATACCTTTTCAACGGTGTATCATTCGTTTCGATTGGGGCCTGTACCAGATCCCATACGTTAATGCCCATCCTCCTTTCTGCTCTGTGGGGTCAACTGGTACCCTGTAAATTTCGTCAATTTTCAGTTTTTATTATGGCTTTTATCTCAAAAACTACAAAGATTAAACTAAAAATTAAAAAGGTCTCGAAATAAACTAATAAAGTCCTTTCATTAGACGTCCCATTTGACCTAATAGTCTCGTTTTGATTTTATTTTACCCCTCTTGAACCCCAATATCTTAAGAACCCCCTCACATTTTAGATAATTTACACCAGGATTGTGCTAACACTACGTACCTATATATAAAATTTCACGACTATCGGACAAACGCTTCGAAAGTTATCCTAGGACAAACATACATACATAGTTATATAGGTACATACAACGCCGATTTGCCCAAGTTGAGATCTCGCTTCGACCGATTTAAAAAATTGTACTAAATACTTGATTTTTATTGCAAAAAAATGATGCGTAAGAAAGTAATAAAGCTATGTTTCTCCCGGAAGATAATATCACCTGTACCTATACTACGGCGTGCACCGAGCCTCGATAGGCCACAGATCAATTTATAAAAGCTCTCTCGTACATTCGAGCTTATCTGCTCAGTAGTAAGCCGGATATTACGGCGAGCTTCGAGCAGACCGCTAGCGCGCCAGCCGGCGGCGGCGCGGCGCGGCGTGGCGGGTATCAGTAAAGCACAAGCTTAGATACCGCCCTCTTACACCATTATCTAGACCAGAGGTTCCCAATTTTATTTGGCCATGGAACCTTAATTGATCATACTTTAGCTCCTCCGCTTCAACCCTAGCTGGCTATTTTGATAACTAAAATGTTTACCTTGTAGTTTAAATATATTCATGTTAGATTCGAAGAATGAACAAATTATAAATGAAAATAATTATTATAAGTATTGCAAATAATTTATTGTAACAAAGAAATACAATGTACCTAGGAAATAATTTATTGTGAAGAATGAAATTTATTCACATTATTTCTTACAATAGCCGTAAAATAAGGATTTATGTCTGACAATTGAACGCAAACCAATCTCGCATCGGTAAGTCTTCACACACTGAATCAGAACCAGGACAGCTTTCTCAACGAATGCCGGGTATTCATCTTTAAGTACAATTCAAATTTAACTCTCGGACAGACCCAGAACCCCTGTGACCCATCCACGGAACCCCAGGTTTCCGCGAACCACCTTTTGGGAATCACTGATCTCGACTAGAGTTAGAAGTGCATTCTGGCTGGCCTGCGTACCTACGTATTTATCCTACTAACACGCGATCCCACATGCTCGATTCCAATCATCGTTAAATATCCCTCTGTGTCTAAAAATTAACTTAAACTAGTCGTTCGCCCCGAACAGAGATCTCGCGAGTCTCCCATAAAAACAACAAAATATTATCTGTAATCTTTGAATATCAAAATAGTGCCAAGAAATAAATAACCAATTAACTTGACCTACAGTTTCATTCAAATGATTATAGGTAAAATATTAGGTAACGGGAGTTCATGTAATATGGACATATTTATTGGGTTACAAATTGCAGTTATTCTGGATTTCAGACTTTTTCCTATATTTAGCTACAAGCTACACGCATACCAAATTTCAGTACTGTGATGGTCACTGGTGTACCCTGTTAATTTTGTCAAAGTTCAGTTTTTGTTTTGGCTAATAACTTAAAAACTACAAGGTTCAAACTAAAAATAAACAGGGTCGAAATGTACTAACAAATACTTTTTATTAAACGAGCCCTTTGCCAGAGAGTTCCATTTTGTTTTTTTTTACCCCTCTTGAACTTCAATATCTCAACAATCCCCCAACATTTTTAGCGCATTTAGTTACACCAAAATTGTGCCAATACTAGCTACCTGTATATCAAATTTCACGATGATCGGATAAACGCTTCGAAAGTTAACCTCGGACAAACAAACATACATACATACATATAACGCCGATTTGCCCAAGTTGATTTAGAGATCTCGCTTTGCTCGATCAAATAAATTAAAATGTATGCTTTACGTATATTACCTGCAGGCTAAGGTAGTTAAGTGGGTATCTATTTCTAAGTGACCATAGTAAAGTGGCATATACCTAGGTATACTTTTTTGTAAATATATACGAGTACTTATAATATACAGAGAAACAACCAGAACCGGAACAAATATCTGTAGATTATGCAAACATTTGTTACGCGGCGGGAATCGAACTCGCTACCTCTTGCGTCTCAGCCGGATAATCGCCGGCTGCGCCACTTGTATTGCACTTTTGTTGCCTAAATATTAATTTGACTTTACACATTGTTGATTATTTCCCCTCCGCGGATCGCTGGATCAGACGCCTGTGGGCATAGTAGCTCAACTAGGTTGTCTGGAAGAGATCACTTTTAGCGATAAGACCGCTCATTGTACTAAATCCATTTGTAAAAATTATGTTTTGTGTTTTACTTTGGTGTACAATAAAGAGTTATCTTATCTTATCTCAACCGACGTATGTCTGAGGAATAAAAGACCTCAACCTATTGCACCAGCCAGCGGCCCCACCGCCGCCGCCGCACTGGCCGGTCTGTTATTAGTAGCTTAGTATTATTTATCGGTGCTATTAGTTCAGCAGCCACCTCCTGTGTTTTTGGTGAGTAGGTAACAGGCTGAATCCTCGTGAGCAGGTTCAGTTTGACAAGACGCCCAAGGTTTTTCCTCTGAAAATTCGGTGGGGTATCGAAATTGTCTTAATAACAGTAAGTTCTTTAAGTTATTATTCACTAAAAACTACAGGAGGTGGCTGCTGGACTATACATAAAAGCGACTTAAATATATATTAGTAATAATTAACATTGCATACATTATTCCGCAATACATATTTATGAAACATGATAGCGAGCGCCTGAGGTCGATCACATTCCTTAGTATGGATAACAAATTGTGATTTACATTGTATGAGAATATGCGCTCAATTATGTTAGAAAATATTTGAAAAAATCGCAAACCGAAAGGAAAAGCTTATATCAAGCTTATATCTTTTGCAACTATTATTGCAAAAGTGTTTGACGGTTTGCTTAATACGCAGTTAGATGAATACCTAACCTTGCATGATAATCAGTTCGAGTTCCGCCCTAAACTGTCCACTGAAAGTGCTATACTGTGTCTTAAGCATACCGTCAGATACTATACAGATAGAAAGACTCCAGTGTTCTCCTGCTTTCTGGACCTGTCCAAGGCCTTTGATCTGGTTTCCTATAAAATCTTGTGGGAGAAGCTAGAGAGCATCAACCTGTAACTGGCCGAACCTGAATGGTTCCTCCACAGTAACACATTCAGAAATAAACATTCGTTTTCGTAATATTATAAAATATTAATATTTATGAATAGCACATACTTGTTCATTCAGTCATTACGTATTTAAATCAATCTGGGATTTAGAAAAAGCCTCAATATATTATAACGCCTTGTGCCATCTCTTGGATTACTCATCTATTGTATGCGGTGTTTGATCTAGATAAATTGTAAATTGACATACTATCATGACGCTAGATGACAGTGGCTGATGGATAAAGTGACGTGGAGATTGTACAAAATGATTTACCGTCTATGGGAAGAGTTGCGCTACTCGCCGGTAGGGGGTCGACTGACTAGCAATTTGTCAATGGGAAGAGATCCACTGCTCACCGGTAGGGGATCGACAGACCATCAAGTTGTCTATGGAATAGGTTTCAATACACGGCATTATGGGTATGCAAGTAGAAGGCGAAGCTGGATAGAACGGAATATTGTCTATGCTATCATAAATTCGGGGGTGAATTAATGTGAAACTTCGTGATATTACAAAATAATAATATTATTAATAGAAAATAATTGATTGTGTATTTTTTCTATGAATTACGTGAAGCCATTTGTTTACTGTTGAATAAATTTAGTATTTGTATAAAATAATTTATCATCTGTGAAGAGAGTTTTCGCTACTCGCCGCTAGAGGTCGGAGACGGCGGTTCGAGGACTCAAGTACGGGGGGAAGGGACTGGAGGTCTTAAATACGGCGGAGCGGCGACGCTAACTCTCTTGTTTTCTCGTGACCTTCTCGGGGCGCTTTCTCGGGCTCTTCTCGGGGGTGGTGATATCTCGGTATCTTCTCGTCGGGGACATTGCTCGTGGGCTCTTGGGTCGCGCTCTTTGCTCGTGGGCTTTTGCCTCGTGGTCTTTCCCTCGTGGTTCTTCTCCCGCTAGCAGCCTGCAGAGACACCCAGAGAATACCAAGGTACGTGCTTGTTAATTTTTACTTACTGCCATTTTAATTATTGTTCTTGTGTTAATGTTTGGTAACCGGATTCGTGCAGGAATGTATTGAATTGGATCCAAACAGAGTAATTTATTTGTGTGAATTAAAATGTAATTGTTGGATATCCGTGTTATTGACATTGACGGTTAAATGGGGTAAATTTTGGATGGAAAATTTTAGAAGCCTAGATTTATTTTATTTTGAGGGTAGGAATTTTTACTTACTGCCATTTTAATTATTGTTCTTGTGTTAATGTTTGGTAACCGGATTCGCGCAGGAATGTATTGAATTGGATACAAACAGAGTAATTTATTTGTGTGAATTTAAATGTAATTGTTGGATATCCGTGTTATTGATATTGAGGGTTAAATGGGGTAAATTTTGGATGGAAAATTTTAGAAGCCTAGATTTATTTTATTTTGAGGGTAGGAGTTTTTACTTACTGCCATTTTTTTATTATTGTTCTTGTGTTAATGTTTGGTAATCGGATTCATGCAGGAATGTATTGAAGTGGATCCAAACAGAATAAATTATTTGTGTTAATTTAAATGTATTTTTTGGATATCCGTGTTATTTACATTGAAGGTTAAATAGGGTGAATTTTGGATGAAAAATCTTAGAAGCCGAGATTTATTTTATTTTGAGGGTAGGAAAAATTAGTGACGGTTAAAGTGATTGTTCCTGAAATACAGAAAGTGGAATTTGGATTCCATATATTGGATTGGGAATAATTGTTTTGAATTGCGGGGTGCTTATTTAATAAGATAGTTAACGTTGGGGATTGACGTTTTACCGTGGCATTTTCTTTTAGTTTAACAATGTTGTAGGTAGGAACCTTGTTAACCGGTAGGGTAGGAAACGCATCAGGGACGGTGGATTCAATAATAGTTTAATAATCGAATTAATTTGGATCATATGATGGGATGGGGGCGTTAGGAAATACTTCCCTTTACATATTCTATTTATTCTAAAGATGTACGGACAGATTAGCATCAGTATTGCATTTTAAGAAATGATTGACTCAGGATTATATTACACTAAATACAAAATAATCTTTCACGATTGATGTTTGTATTGGCGGCGATTTGTTTAACTACTTCTATATCCTATTTCTATGGTCATAAAGAACGGTGGGTTCATTGGAAAACATAGCTTATGTTATAACAAAGACACAAGAATGTAAAACCTATTGACGGTATAATATTTCTTAGATTGACTTATCTAGTAAAGGAAAAAAACGTGGGTAGGAAGATTGGATTCCTAAGTTTGATACGAGTATCTTTTGTTATTCTGCGTTGGAAAAGGAAATATTTTAATGTAGCATACGGTATAAAAATATATCAGTATGTAGAACAAAATTCATGTAATAACGTAAACTTAAATGAGAGGGCAATTGTGCTTTTTAGGACGGTGGTTTCAAAAATACACTTTGTAAGATTGAATACAATGTTAAAATTATAAGATGGAACTTGTGAATTTTGACAATGAAATGTGCTCGGATTCAAGGAAGTAAATAATCTAGGTAAGTTGATCTGATGTTGATAGGATCTTTGAAGGCTAAAGCGCTGGGCTAATTTAGAAACAGATGCGAGAAAAAGGTCTGTTTTCTAGGCTACGGAGCCAAGGAAATGAAATTCCGTTAAGATTCATCAGCATTGTTAACTTAAAAGGTACTAGAAACATGAATTGAAGTAATATTCATGGTCAAACTACAGTAAACTATAGACTTTGATAGCTAATTAAAGCGCTTATCTATTTTATGCAAACTATCCGTTCGGAAAAGTACTAAATTGGTATATCTGGCTTCATTATGGGATTTTACTAAGTTCTACATTTTAGTGCATGCTGATAGTGAATTTAAGAGTGGGTTAATTGATAGGTTGCCTAGGTATGTTTTAAGGCTGAGTGTTTTGGCAGATAGATAGTAGGGATATATAGGAATCTATTCTTAGGATTGGAATCGAAAAGGGCAGAGTTCTAGAATAGGCTACGAAGAACCAAAATCGAATGGGTTTAGTTCTAAAAATAAGAACTTTACTGATTCGCAAGATAACCAAAAAAGAATCTACACTTTGCTAAAGATTATGACCTCTAATTCCCTTAATAATGAGTAGGAATAACAGACTACCTACATACAATTTTATGATGTCTCAAATGTCAGGTTAAGTATACCTAATAATACTTTTAACTTGTGGAAGAGAGATGTCCAGTCTGGTAGTCGAGTCTCATTGTCTGCAGCGGTGGTGGGGCTGCAGACCTAAGATATTTAAACAAGTGTCTTAGCCACAATTATTATTGTCGATAATCAGTTTGTAGGTAGATCAATACGTTTCCAGTGGGTAGACTATAACTTTGGCACCAAACTTACAATAGGTAGATCACAATTGTCACTAACTAGAATTCTATCTCATAAAGTAGGTAGCATGATCTATGGTACTATACTCAAATTCCTTAAAAGAAACTGAGTTATTACGGATATTGCAACGCATGGGTTCCTACCATAACACTAGATAGATCACGAGGCCAAAATTATTGATCACAATACACTCTTAAGGTAGATGTTAATAGGGTTGAATAATTTATAAAGTAGGTAGGTCATGACTATATTGTAGACAAGTAAATTAGATTGTTGTCTGGGTTAAACGTGTGTAAATTCGTCATTGGGGTAAAGGGGTCGTGTCAAGAAAAGAAAAGGGGGGGTTAAGGAGGGGTTTGAAAAGGGGGGGGGGGTACAAACCTACCTCCTGAGCTTGTGAATATCTTTAAGTATTGGTACAGGAACCAGATAAATACCGTACGTTGGGCGGGCGCAATGTCGGCTGGAGTGTTGAGTGAGACAGGGGGGGTTGACCTCTCCCGCTCTCTTTAACCTTTATTTGAACGAGCTGATCGTGGCGCTCAGCAGCCGGCATATCGGATGTCATATTGATGGTGTATGCGTCAATAATTTGAGTTATGCTGATGATATGAGTAGGTAAAAATTAAGAATTCTGGCACAAGGTCATTCACGTGAATGGACCTTTTGTCAGAATTCTCAATTATTCCATCGAATATTGGTATATTCAATTAATCCATTGAATATTGGTATATTCAATGATTCCATTGAATATTGGTATATTCAAATATTCCATTGAATATTGGTATATTCAATTATTCCATTAAATATTGGTATATTCAATTATTCCATTGAATATTGGTATATTCAATTATTATATATGAAGGATGGTTCATTCATCTTATTATAATAACGATTCTCTCATCAATTAAAATTTTGGTATTATTTGAAAAAAATACTATTCTTTGTATCATCAATAATCGAGTATTTACCTACTCTTTTTTTAAATAGAATCAAAATTCACTGAACAAGGTAACTGGAACTGACTGGTGTCGTACACATAATCTTGTTAGAAGTAGGTACCTTACTAATGATTTATATATCTATTCACTAGTGTTTTATATACCTACCTACTTGGAATACTTAGTATTGAAATGAAACACCAAGATATGTTTAAATTTTAAATAGCTTACTCTATTCGAAGTTCGTAATCATAGTCATTTATTTTTCTTAAGAAATTTACATAGATGCCTCGACACATAAATTAATGAAACATCTAAAAATTACATTTAAGTAGAAGTGTCTAGAGACATAATTATCGAAGTTCAACTTAAACAATCATTTAAATTATGACGATTGATTAAATGTTACTTGATTACTTAGGTAAATATTGTTTATAAAATATTTCACACACTAGATGAAAAGGCATTATTTGATATTGAATGCTGTATTTTTGAAATAATTTCTCTTGTGCTGGTTTAATTTCATCGAATGATTTCACCTCTGACGACGTGTTGAGCGCATATCTCAGCATTGCATTTACAAAAGGTATCTTCTGTGTTTTCAAAATTTCTTGCATTATGAATTTCAATACGTATGATTTTGTATCCATATGCTGGTTTCTTCACAAATGAATAGTTGCTGGTAATGGGACCCTCATTAATAACTCTCTTACGCTGCTCTGTTGCATTCCTGTTCATAGCAGAGTCGTCGACAACAAAGCTGAATAAGTCTTCAGAATTCTGAAACAAAAAATAATATCTTTTACTTATGAATTAACGAGTAGGTAGGTAGACACATTCACACAATCAATTCAACTGAATACCCTACATAATAAAATAATTTATTTAAAAGGTACTTACCGACATGTCTTTCAGTTAACGCGCCGGCGAACCCTGAGCGCAACTTCAATTCGGCCACGTCAAAAACTTTGGCCTGAATATCGCTATCCCTGTTTAGTGACGAAGTTTAGCCACGCAGAGCGACAGTGATAGCAATAGAACGATTCTAAATTTGATTAGATTTTGACCGTGTTCCGTAATACCAAAAATGATGACTGAAAACTTGTTGTATTTTTCTCATTGTGTTGTTATTCTGTAACTAGACGATATAATCTATGTTCCCATGACTAGGATACGTAAGATGATGTTGTTTTTAATACGAAACAGTTAGGTTGAAAACAGGTCTTTTATGACGTAAAAACATGCAGAATGCGATACGCTTCTATTTCATTTAAGGTAAGTATTTTGATCTAATATATAGTTAGGCACCTAGATAAATACTATTCAAATTAAAATAATACCTTATTAAGGTAGAAATATGCTCCAATTAGAAATGATCTTGGTAGTACGTGTTGTATGGGCGATTGTCCCTCCGGTATCCCCTTAATGTATTTGGAGAGGACGGAGATACAGGCTTTCCAAACGCAAAGTGAACGTCGAATATTTTTATTCCTTAATTTATACTTTTTTCGAAGTTTACTTTATACTTCAGCATAAGATTTGAAATCAATCATTCACAATTTAAAAAATGCATGTTAATGCTGAACTAGGTAGGTAGGTACACACTTCCCTACCATAAAAGTAACATTGACATACTACACCGCCTTACCACATTCCTGACTTAATGCACGTGGCTCTCTCTCAGTACCTACCTAGGGACATGGTGCATTATTTAACTGCACCCGTTTATAACTATCTGTTCCAAATTTCATCGAAAGCATTTACGTAACCGAGCCAAGCGGGCTATGGCCCGGTTAATCAAATAACTACCTAAATAAATAGATACGTATGCCTAAGTAAGAAAGTTTAATGTTATTAATATGTTATGTTGTGAGATGGTCTCTATGGCGTGGTGAGTAAATAGCCGACTGAGAGGTGCGGGTTCGATTCTCGCTGCAGGCCATGTTTGAGTGATCCGCCCACTGAGCCACCGAGTTCGTCGAAATATCAAACCTATAAGCAGTATTTGTCTGTCTGTTGATACATTTATTACTATCGATGTTAGTACAACAAGCAAGCAAAGTCATGTTACTGAGATTATATTATTGTTACTAAGACGAATTAGACTGCAGAGGTTTGTAAGTTGATAACGTTTAATTGATTATGTGCAAGTGTAATGTTATAATAGTGAGATGGTCTCTAAGGCATGGTGAGTAAAAAGCCAGCTGAGATGTAAGAGGTGCGGATTCGATTCCCGCTGCGAGCCATGTTTAAGTGATCCGCCCACTGAGCCACCGAGGCCGTTGAAATATCAAAACTATAAGCAGCATTTGTCTGTCTGTTGACACATTTATTACCTACTTTCGATGTTAGTAAAACAAGCAAGCAAAGTCATGGTAATGAGATTGTATTACTGTTACTAAGACGAATTAGACTGCAGAGGTTTGTAAGTTGATAACGTTTTATTGATTGTGTGCAATATCCCAGTAAGCATTTTTCTTAGTGTGTATCTGTGTGCACCATAAATAGGCAAGTGTCACATGAATGGGATACTATAAAAGCTCCCTATTTCTTGATCAAAACACATACCACTTTCCTGGGCGATAAGCAACGCCTCTTCATCAACAGTCATTACCGAGCGAGCTGATAATCAAATAAAAATGTAAGTTTCTACCTACCTACCCTAACATTTAAAGTAATCGTTCGAACCACGATTCAATTCAATTTTAATTCACACATTCATTCGCTAGATTAGACAATTTGTCAATTTATATAATGGTAATCATTCAATTGATATATAATTCAATCATTACTCAATTCATATACTCATAGAATAAAGTTGAATCAAATCTTTCAATCCTTATTTCACTAGTCCACTAGTTTTAAATATGTATGCCCAGGTACCTATACTAATCAATTATTTTTTGACAGGTCCAAGCAATCGTGCCACACTACCGCGGATGCCCTGTTCCCGTCAGAAGATGAATCTGCTAGTGGCTGACGTAGAAATTAAAAAAGTCGATAAGCCGAAGAAGCGATCATCAGCTGCGGTTCGACGGCCTCGGTTCAAGACCGAGGCCGTCGAAGAAGAGCAAAGAGCTAAAAATCAGCCCGGTCACTATCAACAAACCCACTGCTCACGACTTGTTCGGGTCGGACAGTGAGGAGGAGCAGGTGACACTTGAATCAGTTAAGAAAGGTAAAAAGGCGGCTCCTGATTCTAAATTCTTATTTCACGAGAAGGCTGGCGAACGGTTATTCACGCCAGAGTAATGAAACTAAAAGCGGTTCTCATTATATGTAGGTTAAAATATACAAAACTTACGAAATAGAGAACATTTTGCCAGTGAATAGGTGGCGGCACTCAATTATAACTATAAAAAATCTGGTAGATGAGGGGAGCGACACGTGGAGAGTATTGGGAGAGTTCATAGCTGCTACACGAAAAGATTTTAAGAAGTGCCCACCTACATTTATTAGTCAGTATTATTGATTTTTATCAATACCTATAGTATACCTATAATTAAATACTTATGGAGTCGCATACTGTCAACAATGTAATATTGAATTACCGAGTAATTATTATCGATATCATGTCTGAACTAATATGCATAAATCAAATTGCTTGCTCAAGTCTGACTATGAAAATATTGATATAGTTTCTACAGCATTCAAGAATCGAATAATGACATATCGTTTGAATGCCTCGCAGGAAGTCGAGTACCTCTCAGCTGAGGCGTTCCTGCAGGATAATAAACGAGTCATCACAAAACTGATCAATAAATCTTTAATGAAAAATCATTGTATTAAAATGAATTTTGAATTGTTTGCTTATTTTGTATTGTTTGAATCAGATGAGCAACAATTGAAATCATTTAATACTAAATACAAAGTAGTTTACCACAGTATAAACTTTGATGAATTGTTTATAAATATTATAGAGAAATTTAAACAGAAATTGACAGAGTTTACACAATGTGGGTCTGGGTGGTCTTTTCTTTCGATAAGCCACTTAGAGATAGATATCAATAAATATTCTCCTATGAGAGGTGGAAGTTGTATTGAATTACCTCCAATCATAAAGAATACTAAAAGTTGCTTAAATGTGAAAAACTCTGATGATAACTGTTGCTTATGGAGTATTGTTGCGGGCATATTTCCTGCCAAAAAAAGTGTATGCAGAACTACATCGTATCCGCATTACTGAATGGTTTTAAAAACTAATGGGTTATCTTTTCCCCCTACATATAAATGAAACATCATTATTTGAAAGAAATAATTGTCATGTAAGTGTAAATGTATATGGTTTGGACGATAGACATGTTGTGACAAGTCCTCTATATAAAACACTTGAAGTCGAACCATTTTAATTTACTATATTTTGAAAGAAATGGCACGACCCACTATTATTTGATGAAATACTTGGTACGATCAGTTCGTAGGCAAGTATCACGGAACCATAATAAAATGTATTTATGTGATAAATGTTTACAATTTTTCGCAAATGAAACTAAACGTAATTTACATGATTGCTCTAATGTTTTAACATTTTTACCAGATAAAATAAATTTCTCAAATTCATGCACTATGAAAGACAACAAAAAAATAATTTTGTGAATGATGCTGATTTTGAGTGCTTATTGATGGATTATAATGAAATTAAATCAGAAAATAAGAAGACAAATAAAGTACATGAACCTTCATGTTATGCATATTATATTTGTTGTTCTCGCGATGAGTCTTTGAATAAACTTGTATCGTATAGAGGGAAAGATTGTGTTGAAGTATTTATTAAATATTAATTGAATAAAGTCAAACACATCAACAAGATCGTATGCACTATAAAAGATATGAACCCATTGACTGAAGAATAAGAAAATAGTTATCAATTTTCTAAGACATGTCATATTTGTTAACAAATGTTATTTGCTGATTAAGTTCATGACTATGACCATATCACTGGTGGGAGAGTATAGAGGGCCAGCTTACTCTCACTGTAATTTGATGCGTAGAGTGTGCCCATTTATACCTGTAGTATTTCATAATCTGTCTGGTTATGATTCACATATATATTTATCACTGAGTTGGCTAAAAATGCAGGAGCAATTACAGTTATAGCAAAAAAATAAAGAGACGTACCTAACCTTCACAAAAGCGATTAAAACAAGTGATGGTACACGCCCAAATCAGATAAAGTTTTTTGATTCATTTCAATTCTTAAGTACAAGTCTGGACACGTTGAGTAATAATTTAGGTGACAAAGATTTTGTACATTTGAAATCAGAATTTGTTAGTAAACTTAAGTGTGATTTATTGCGAAAAAAGGGTATTTATCCATACGAATCACGGTCAAAGTATGACGAATCACAGCTTCCATCGACAGAATTTTTTTATAGTAGTTTGAAAATGACAAACATTTCCAACGATGACTATGCTCGTGCAAAAACTGTATATAAATGTTTTAATATTCATTCACTTGGAGAATATACCGATGTATAGGTACGTGAAATGTGATGTGTTGCTGTTATGCGATGTATCTGAAAACTTTAGAAAATTATGTTTACAATATTACAATCTCGACTGAACGTATTACATAACATCACCTAGTTTGAGTTGGGATTCTATGCTGCTTTACACAGGCGTAGAACTAGAATTATTATAACAAGATCATTTTGACTATTTCATAATAATGCTATTGCATGTAGTACGGGATTATTCAAAAATTAAATACTTATGTAATTAGAAATGTGAATGGGCAAAACAATTTGATTGAATTTATGACTAGTTTATGATATGAAAATACAAAAAATATATGGGGTGCATAATACATAGGAGCCTCCCCGAGTGGCGTAAGCAAATCAATCGATATGATTATAAAAACGTCCGGCGCACCCTGGGCAGTTAGACTGTTTCTTTATAGTTTTGCTGGCTAATCCTGTCATCACAATGTTCTAACTAACTAGTGCTTCTATAGTGGTAGAAACATTCACGAACACAGAAAACGAATGAAATGCAAACTTATATAAATACAAGAGCGATTACCTTTTCGTGACAGTTATCAACATGAAGGTGATAAAGCAATCAGTATCTTTAGAAGTAGAAGACATTGCAATAAAAGAAAACGCCACGCATATAAAACATAGTATCCTGTTTCCTAACAGTATTCGATGTATTATCCTCTAATTGTGGTTAAACAAATGCTATGATCAGTCTGTTAGTTCATGAAAATGGTTTAAAGTAAAACGTGTACTTAAATATATTCTAAAACTAGTTTTCAACCAAAATATTGGTATTTACAAATCAGTTGGTGAAATCTGTGGACGTCATCAAAAAGCTAAGTAAAGCAAATGAAAGATGACGAGTTTGATGCAAGTACCGGTCTTAATAATTTTTTTAAACCGATCGCAGGTCCCCTAAATGTAATGTTATCAACCAATAAACATGCACCTACCTTGAAAAATGAAGAATTTGATGAATTCAATAATCTGCAAAATGTTCCAAATGTTTTAATGAGTGAGAAATATTCTGATATTAAAAAGCCTAACTCAGATACTACGCTTAATTCACCAGATCAATTTTACTCGGATAGTGAATATGAACATGAATCTGGTGCTGAAGATACTAGTTACAGGAATTACAGGAATTATTAAAACAATTAATGAATACAAAGCTGCAAAAAACACCTGAAAGAACTAGAACGACATAATAAACAGATAGAAGCTGTTAATATTGGGAATAGACTACAGTTAGATCGATACAAAGGTGGATTAGGAATATTTCTAAACAAAAGTAAAAAAAAACTAAATTGTTGGCTTCCTAATCGCGCTCTTACTAATATAGATATTATAAAATATTCAAGTAAGATACCAAACTTTCGTGGCGTATTTATGAGAGATAAGTTACCAAAAGTTCCAATTTCAAATGAATGTGGAATCATAAACTTGGATGATTTTAAGAACGCTGGTACGCATTGGGTAGCCTATGCTAAATTAAATAAATATATTGAATATTTGGATAGTTATGGAAATTCAAAACTACCCATCGAGTTTATTCGTTATATAGGTATATTAATTTATTTATATTATTATATTAAATATAATTGTAATAATACACAGAAAAAATAATTCATTCATCTGTGGTCACTTATGTATAAATCTCCTTCAAGAATTTTGGAAACAACATAATTATAGTATATAATTATAATTAAGTTAAAAAATCTAGAACATCGGAAACTTAAATTCCCACTGCTACAGACAAACAGAACAGTCTATTCGTGGCTACCATAGTAATTGAATGTGAGTGATAATTTGTTACAAACACAAATGATTGTTTACAATATAAAAACAAATACCATTCAAAATAAAATCAATCCTTCAAAACAACAATCAAAAGACGAGGACATATAAAAAGAGCAATGAAAAAACTCACAAAAGCTAATAAAGTCTTTATGCAAAGTCTGGGATTTAAATTATGAATTTTCTACATCACTGATTCACCTCAGGCTGATAATTCGATAGTAGGTTATGAAATTCATGCTCACAATCCATATAGCAATAGTTTGAATGAAAATGACGAGATAAGAATACTTATTAATCAGCAAAACATTTACGTGCTACCATCTGCAAGTTACATTTACATCGAGGGCCATGCTGATGTGACTTAAAGATTGAAATCGTTTTAGAGAGGATACAGTGGCGGGTTCCTCATTTATAAGTTTCAGATCGTGAAAGATTAATTTTGCTTAAACACTTAGAAAAAGATCGTCCATTTCAAATGGCTTTTAGAAATTGGGATTTATATGAATATCCTTTATTGCCTAAAGCTACAAAACATTTCTGGGTCGTGAAGACATCGTCAAAACTTGAAAAACCTAGATACGTAATATTTGGTTTGCAAACGAATAGAAAAAAACACGACATCGAGAGATTGCTCAGTGTTTGATCATTGCAAATTATCAAACGTTACTCTATTTTTAAAATCTCCATATTATCCGTATGAATCAGTAAATGCAAAATTTTCTGACAACAAGTATCATATAATAAACGAGATGTACACAAAATTTCGTCAGTCTTATTACAACACCGATTGCGAACCCATGCTTGATTTTTATCAGTTTAAAGAAAAAGCACCTCTTTTTGTAATGATACACATTATTAATGTGAATAGTAATTCAAACTTCCTACCTACAAACCCTACCAAAGTATGTAATAAATTAAAAGCCAGAGATAATGATTGTTTGTCGAATAAAATAAGTTATTTTAAAACAAAATAGATTTTTGTGTGTGTCACCATAAACGAATAAACATATATCATCTGGACGGGATTTAAACCCAATCTATCCAACTAAGCTATCAGACGAACTACAGCATAGAAAAAAATTATGCTATTAAATCGATATCTAACCAAATACCTGAAAATGTGTGATTGGTTAGCAGTGGAATCAGAAATTGTTAAGTGAATCGTTATTATAATAAGTAATTATTCAATCGCATGAGTATATTTATTGGGATATTTAAGATGAATTTTGATTTTGATTTGATAAGTAGGTAGGTAAGGTAGGTATTGGTTAGTTATTCAATTAATCGATGATATCGATAAATGATTGTACCTTTATTCAATGGAATAATTAAGAATTCTGGCAAAAGGTCTATTCATGAAGTGAATGACCTTGTGCTAGAATTCTTAATTATTACCTACTGATATGGTGCTGCTGAGCGCCTCGGTCTGTGGATTGAGAGAGCTGGTGAGGACGTGTGAGGAATACGCCACTGATCATAGGTTAAAATATAACCCTAAAAAGAGTCAGTTCATGGTCTTTGAGGCCGGTACGAAACGTCTTGAAAGTGTCACAACCTTAAGTCTTAACGGGATTATCTTAGATAGAGTATATACATTTAAATATCTTGGGAACGTTGTCACTACAGACCTCAAAGACAATGAAGACATCGAACGGGAGCGGAGGGCGCTGTCCGTGCGTGCGAATATGATTGCTCGCAGGTTTGCGCGTAGTTCAGAGGGGGTTAAGCTGACTTTATTTCGGGCGTACTGTACCTCTCTGTACTCGTGCAGCCTGTGGGCGAAGTATACGCAGGTGGGGTACAGTGCACTCCGCGTCCAGTATAACAATGCACTCAGGGCGATGCTGGGGCTGCCCCGCTACTACAGTGCATCAGGGATGTTCGCGGCGGCGCGGGTCGACTGCTTCCATACCGTCATGCGCAAGCGAGCCGCGTCCCTGGTGCACAGGCTGCGGGCCAGCGCCAACACCGTCTTGGCAATGATAGCAGGCAGAGTAGACTGCCCGTACACCAGACATTGCTGTCACAGGCATGCTCTCAAAAATCCCCCGGTATAAACATTAGTTTACTTATTTACTCATATCTGTGTAAAAACTGTTTCCCTATGGAAAACGAAAATTAAATCATTTACTTGCGTAAAAACGGAAATACTAGACGAGTAATTGCGGAAAATAGGCATTTAATAAACACATCTTCAAATTACTTCCAAGGTGTATTAAGCTAATTAAAAGGAGGCTGTAAAATTGATATGACATTATAGTCGGCCGGGGGGCCGACGGCGGCGGACAGACGGACAGGACAGACCGACTGACGAGTGGTTCATCTTGTAATTGGATCAGAAGGAGCCCCTCCCCTCCCGTTCAGGGGAGGTTCGGCAAAACCAACATGGATACTTGTATTTCATTTGGTCGTAACTTTGAGTGCGTCATTATTTAGTGGGGACATCCTGGTTCATGTAATTATGACGGGACGATGTTTGAGTTTGGACATACGAGTAATGTGATGTTATTTTCAATACTTTAAACTCTTAAAATGTGCAATGGTGTTAACAGGGGATACAGGCGGGTTGTTGATAAACCAGGGCGTACTCTTTGGTAGGTACCTACTGGCAGGGAAAGTTGCCATTAATTTGAGGAACGCTATTTCCAGTAGTGGTATGGGCTGAAAATGGTAAAGTCTTATAACGTACGAGGACTAACATCATTAGGACGGCCGTAAAATAGCGGATATAATAAAACGTTCAAGAGTGGTCGTCAAAATGTTTTATCCGCGCAGACATTGTGTGCACCAAGCGTTCACCGTGAGGTTGCTTGCAGTGCCGAAAAAACCGTATCCTCTCCACCTCCATCAGCCACCATCACCCCCACATCACTCCCATTAAGGCGACGTGTGCTTGAGGTTTTGTGCATGCGGGACGCGTTTATCCGAGGATGAGCCGCAGCGTGCCGTCTCGCTCCCACAGCTCATACATTAACAGCTTGTCCATTTCATAATTTACAATAAAGTAATATTAGGTACAAAAAAATGGACAAGTGCGTTTGTGCTTCTTTCAATAACGAAATATCTATCAATACCTATCAATAATCATCATCAATATCAGTCATAGAATGTTCACTGATATACATAGGCCATCAAAGAGATTAGCACTCTGCAATTCAGTGTCGGTTTTCTAAGATTAAATTGTTACTCCCGTGCCACACTTGGTGACTATGTAGGTATTTGCTTAGTTGAGGCCAAGTCTAGCGGCGCGCCGGCAGCATTATTACAGCGGATAGTGCGGCGGATTACAGGCACGTTCCGAATTTCTTTCCAGTAGGCCTAGCACAGTAGCTATAGACAAGGGTTTTGTCTTGCTAAGCTAAGCTTAGTTGGAATCCCTCCTAACCAAAAGGTAAACAAATTTTTCGATAATTGCTTGACATTTTTTAATTTTTAATTTATACTCCTAATTATTATTTTTATGTCATGTATATCCTATGGACGTCGTCTTTTGATTCTATTCTATTCTATTGACAAGACAATTGACACAAAGTAAGTACGTTTCCTTACGCCTAGTTCGACAAAAGTTACCTGAAATAAACTTTATATTATATTAGATCGAGGAAAACGAGATCTCCAAATTAACTTGGGCAAATCGGCGTTGTATGTCCAAGGATAACCTTTGAAGCGTTGGCGTTGATCCGATCATCGTGAAATTTGATACATAGGTAGGTAGTGATAGCACAATTTTGGTGCGACTAAATGAGGTAAAAATGTTGGGGGGTTGTTGAGATATTAGAGTTCAGGAGGGGAAAAAAAATGAAAATGAGACTATTTGGTCAAGTGACGCATCGAAAGTTATCCTCGGACAAACAAACATACATACATACATACAACGCCGATTTGCCCAAGTTGACTTAGATCTCGCTTTGCTCGATCAACAACGCCGACTTGCAGATTGAAAATAATTATTGTGATCACCACAGTTTACAGAACTATGAAATATGAACAGGTACTTCAGTGTAACGTGTGTACACTCTATAGAAAACATAAAGTCTTCGCAAGCTATTCATTATGAGCTAGCCGGAAGAACTATTTTCATATTCGGCAATTAGTCATAAATACAAAATTCTTTGCATTCAAAAATCTCAGTTCCTCGAGACTTTTTTAATTTTTTTGGTTCTGTTTATTTATTATTATAAAAATATATCCTATCATTTTTATTATACCTTTGCGTACGATTCGGTCGCCGGCTGGCGCGAAAAAGTTGTACAGATGCACTCTCGACGAGGCCCTCAGGCCGACTGACAGGCAGTGTTGCCAGCACCTCAATCAGAAAAAAGCCGGTAGCTTTGAAAAAGGCCGACTTTTGGCACGAAAGGCCGAAATTGAAATAAAAAATGTTATATAACTAAAAAATATACTTTAGTGTTTTAAAGAACAAAGACTGAACAGTCTTTACTTATATTTTATTTTAGCACATAACATTTCTGGCTTGGAATTTATTATACCACCACAGTTTTCTATGTCTGCAGTAGTAGTCATTAGAAAAGCTACCGGCTCCGTATTGAGACGAGTGCGGCTTTCAGTTTTAATCCTCTTGCGTTTACTAAAAACACGCTCAACACTCGCGATTGAAAACGGCAGTAAGCCAATTAGTTTAGGAAAATTACAAAAAAATTGCGATTTCCTGGTATATTTTTCAACTGAAAAACTGCTTTCCAAAAAGATTCTGCTGGCAATGTTGTTGTTGTATTAATGGCGGATAAAGGCCACAAAAAGGCCGATGGCTGCCAAGGGCAGACATAACTTCTCAAAGGCCGATAAACGGCCCCCTAGAGGGCCGAACTGGCAACTCTGCTGATGGGAGCAGAACGGTGAAATCACAGGCTAGAGCGCATCCTTTGATTATACTTAATTCATTTAAAAATAAAATATGCCCTTTTACAGAAAAAAATATACCTCTACGGATCTACGACGTCTTTATTAAGGATGATGGGAAATAAAACTTTATTGAAATATTTATCTTATTAAACGAATGAAAAAGATATTTTCCCGGACAGACGTACTAACATATGATGATTTTGAGGAAACTTGCGATTTTTTTTATCGAGCCAAGTTTAGTCAATCGTGTTTCGGTTTACAAGTTTCTATAATCGATATATTCAATAATCATTATCAATTAATAAAAATATGTTTTATTTGATTAAAACGTCGTAAAAACGGATTTCCGTCAGCTCGAATTGCCTATTTCATCTACCATTAAGCCTTAAATAGCCGCAATAGCTTCCTGCAATCCATAAACTCCATAGACAAAGCCCAGCAGTGGCGAGATCTGATATATGGGCTTCCGATTTCACTGCTCCTCCCGATTTCTGTCCACCTGCGGAGCATCTTTCCCTCGGCTACACGCTACAGTTGCCAACTTGGAAGTCCCTTAACAGAGGGCTTAGCCAAGAAACAATCGATTGACGATGTCGCTAGTCGATAAGTCCAAAAATGTATGGGATTGACACATGCTATGGATTTAACACGTCATCTATCGACAACGAACATAAAATTGCTAGCCAAGGTGAATAAAAATCTATTGCATGAAACGAATCGGCGGGGTCGAACGATTACTTTCATACAAATGCGTAGCCAAATGACAATTTTGGCAATCGAAAACGCTCAGTTGTCGATTCTATTGCTAAGGGCCCAGGTTACGCACTCAAGTTGGCCCTGCCGACACAATTTATTTAAGTGGGGCTACATCGACCCAACGCGGAGCCAGTGCCACTGTAGGGCCTCCTCACTAACAATGACGCACCCGCTCTCATGTCCTCTCTGCCCGACCACATGGGAGCACTCAGGTTCTCAGGTCCAGGCAACAGAGAATGCACTCTATGGTAATGATACTGATCTCTATTGGGAGCTGGACGCCACATTTAACAAAAATAATTCATGCCTTTCGCCTGCCTATATGATACGACGGTACGACGCTGCTTCTTAGCAAACCGGAGTTTAATAACTCTGAAAAAGAATACACAAGTAGAGGAGCTGTGGCATGTAACTCACGTCCTTCAGCTTGAAATGAGCGAGCGCGTGTCTCATAAATCTCAATTATAATTATGTGGACTCGTAAAGGCGGTACAAGGGCTCCTTCGTGCCAACATGATTAGTAGGACGTGACTCGACGCGACGGGACGCGTCGCCACGTGAGCGTAGTCGCGCGGTCATTACACGGATGGGTATCTGCAGCGTTAGTTCCGTTTCTAGCTGAGGACTTCCTTGCATGGAAGCCTCATAGGGCAAGTTAATATTTATAGGTCTATGCTTTGAAAGATGTTAAGCAATGTCGGAGACTTTTGTCTAATTACGTACTTACTTACAACACGTATATTTTAGGCAGAATTACGATTAGGTTAGTTGTTTTACTTTGTGTCAGCTCTCTGTCGCATCAACTTTTAGAAACAACAAGCCATTCCATGTCAGACGGCGCCTTGTCAGTAGTCAGGCATCGAGAGAAGATTTATGTTTTAGGGGATTTTTATTAGGGGAATTGGGCTATCTTACGTATTGCGTATTGTGCGTACGTGTTATGGCCGCAATCTCTGAAGGGGGAGGGTGTATTGCGAGCGGGGGGAGTGTACTTAGCGTTCATTACCTATTAATCCGCACGGCACCTATGGTATAGAAGCGCGGCGCGAGTACATTAAATAGTAATGTCGAGTACACAACGTCGAAAATACATTTTAAAACCCAAATATAAAGGTATATTATGTAGGAGTAGGTAGCGGTAGCGGTAGCGGTGTACTACTTTAATTATATCAATGACAAAACTTCGAAGTAACAGAAAAATACGAATTATAAATTGGTAATAAACTTGAAAATATCATGAGTATACTAAAGTAGGTACGGATATGTAATAAATGCATTGCGGTATTTATTTAGTGTTACAATTGTAAGTACGTACCTACGTATTGTACCTACAGTACAATTGTATGTACGTAGGTACCTACAGTGCAATTGTATGTATGTAGGTACCTACAGTACAATTGTATGTATGAAGGTACCTACAGTACAATTGTATGTATGTAGGTACCTACAGTACAATTGTATGTATGAAGGTACCTACAGTGCAATTGTATGTATGTAGGTACCTACAGTACAATTGTATGTATGAAGGTACCTACAGTGCAATTGTAAGTATGTAGGTACCTACAGTACAATTGTATGTATGAAGGTACCTACAGTACAATTGTATGTATGAAGGTACCTACAGTGCAATTGTATGTATGTAGGTACCTACAGTACAATTGTATGTATGAAGGTACCTACAGTACAATTGTATGTATGTAGGTGCCTACAGTACCATTGTATGTATGAAGGTGCCTACAGTACAATTGTATGTATGTAGGTATCTACAGTACAATTGTATGTACGTAGGTACCTACAATACAATTGTATGTATGTAGGTACCTACAGTACAATTGTATGTATGAAGGTACCTACAGTACAATTGTATGTATGAAGGTACCTACAGTACAATTGTATGTATGAAGGTACCTACAGTACAATTGTATGTATGTAGGTACCTACAGTGCAATTGTATGTATGTAGCTACCTACAGTACAATTGTATGTATGAAGGTACCTATAGTACAATTGTATGTATGAAGGTACCTACAGTACAATTGTATGTATGTAGGTACCTACAGTACAATTGTATGTATGTAGGTACCTACAGTACAATTGTATGTATGAAGGTACCTACAGTACAATTTTATGTACGTAGGTACCTACAGTACAATTGTATGTATGTAGGTACCTACAGTACAATTGTATATATGAAGGTACCTACAGTATAATTGTATGTATGAAGGTACCTACAGTACAATTGTATGTATGTAGGTACCTACAGTTCAATTGTATGTATAAAGGTACCTACAGTAAAATTGTATGTATGTAGGTGCCTACAGTACAATTGTATGTATGAAGGTGCCTACAGTACAATTGTATGTATGTAGGTACCTACAGTACAATTGTATGTACGTAGGTACCTACAATACAATTGTATGTATGTAGGTACCTACAGTACAATTGTATGTATGAAGGTACCTACAGTACAATTGTATGTATGAAGGTACCTGCAGTACAATTGTATGTATGAAGGTACCTACAGTACAATTGTATGTATGTAGGTACCTACAGTACAATTGTATGTATGTAGGTACCTACAGTACAACTGTATGCATGAAGGTACCTACAGTACAACTGTATGCATGAAGGTACCTACAGTACAACTGTATGTATGAAGGTACCTACAGTACAACTGTATGTATGAAGGTACCTACAGTACAATTGTATGTATGAAGGTACCTACAGTACAATTGTATGTTTGTAGGTACCTACAGTACAATTGTATGTATGAAGGTACCTACAGTACAATTGTATGTATGAAGGTACTGTTATGATTTTATATTTTATAGTAAAATTCTGGATTAAAAGGCAACACCAAGTGACGTCATCGTGGTGGTGTGATGTCGCATGGTGGGGAAAAAAAAATGTAAGGATAGTGCGAGGACTAAGAGCGGAGTTCAGTTCGGTTCGGGCGGTCAACTAGAGTAGTCATCAAGCTGACACCCTGTCACTTCGATTCAAGAATTAAAATAAAGTTACTTTGTGTAATATTGCTGGAGTTATTATTAACTCAGAAGTGGGATATACGCACGAAAAACCCACATAAGTGGGCTCGCCTTAGAGGTAAGCGATATTTATATTTTATTCTACTATTAGATTTGGAATATTTTTGATACAGGATATTTTCTTCACCCATTTAAATTTGATCACGTAAAAGTCATCATGGACTGTAATCATGTGGGAAGTTTGCATCAAACTACCCACAAGTAAAAATAAATTTTTAAAATTATTTTTGTGAATCAATATTATGGTCGGGGCTACGCTCCGTATGTATTGATTTGCATCTAATTTTGTAAAATGCCATGCAGCAGAGGGAAACCTCCAGCGTGAAATTCTACAAAACAAAAATCAATAATCATTTTTGTGAATCAATATTATTGTCGGGGCTACACTCCGTATGTATTGATTTGCATTTAATTTTGTAGAATGTCATGTGGCTGGGGTAACTCTCCTGCATGCAATTCTGCAAAACAAAATATCTTAAAAACAAATAATAATAATCGGAACCATTGTGGGAATTGATACATGGTCAGAGCTACACTCCGATAGTATTAATTTTCATTTAATTTTGTAGAATGTCATGTGGCTGGGGTAACTCTCCTGCATGCAATTCTGCAAAACAAAATATCTTAAAAACAAATAATAATAATCGGAACCATTGTGGGAATTGATACATGGTCAGAGCTACACTCCGATAGTATTAATTTTCATTTAATTTTGTAGAATGTCATGTGGCTGGGGTAACTCTCCTGCATGCAATTCTGCAAAACAAAATATCTTAAAAACAAATAATAATAATCGGAACCATTGTGGGAATTGATACATGGTCAGAGCTACACTCCGATAGTATTAATTTTCATTTAATTTTGTAGAATAGCATGTGGCAGGGTTAACTCTCCCGCGTTATATTCAGCAAAAAAAAAAAAAAAAAAAAATTTTTAAATATTAGAAATATGGGTGAAGTATATATCTAATTTTACTCCAGAGCAAAAAAAAAAAAACTATTAAAAAAAAAAAAAAAATCATAACTCGTACATTAATAAAGATAGAACGTTGAAATTTGGAAAATTTTTTTATCAATCTAAGTTTTATTTGATACAGTTAATTGGAAACTTACTGCTTCATTGATTTTTAAATAGTTACAGCAATTGATGTTTCAATATCGAACAGCGGAAATTTTTGAGATACGCCATTTCCGCTTTCTGCCGTCGGTATTTAAAAGGAAAACAAATTGCTTATTGCTAAGTTGGGTTATGTGTGCCCATCATAATAAAACTGTTGGCTTGAGTTGTCTACCTGTCTTATATTATGGGAATAATAAAATGGCTATGTATGCCTAGGTTGCTGGGTTATGTGTACCCTTTGTATCGGAATAATAAACAGGCTATGTAGGTCTAATTAGTAGGGTTATGTGTGCCCTTAGCATCGGAATAATAAAACGGATATGTATGCCTAAGTTGCTGGGTTATGTGTGCCCTTAGCATCGGAATAATAAAATGGCTATGTATGCCTAAGTTGCTGGGTTATGTGTGCCCTTAGCATCGGAATAATAAAATGGCTATGTATGCCTAAGTTTCTGGGTTATGTGTGCTCTTAGCATCGGAATAATAAAATGGCTATGTATGCCTGGTTGGGTTACGTGTGCTCGCAATATTGCAATAATGCGAAATAAAATTAAATGTATTTAATTTATTATGGCACAGACAGATTTATTTATTTTTACTTTATTGGGTTATGTGAGCTCATAATTTACCCGGCTTCTCGTTTTTTTTTTTTTTTTCCTACCTTTCAGGATAATTTTAGTTAAATAATTTTTAGAATCATACCAGTACAGCCAAACAGACAAGTATACATGAAATGGCTATATAGGCAATCGTTTATTTGCTAAATAGCACACATCATACATTTACAAAAATTTAAAGTAATGAAAATAAATAATAAAGAACTAATGATAATTGTATGTCTTGTTATGTTATATTTCATAAAGTCCCTAGATGCAATATCGCGCATTCATCATTGTACGTACACGTGGGTAATTTGTTTACATGTGTCAATTTTAGCAATGGCTGATGATGATGATGGTGCTCCAACCCCTGAACGTTCCCGATCTTCTCGGGATCGGAGTAGGAGAAAAAGGACAAGGGCGCCTTCTACGGAGCGGAGATCGAGCAAATCACGTAAAACTTCTCATGGTCTAACTGCTGATGACGTGCTTAAGATTCTGAATGCCTGGAAGGACGATTCAAGTAAGAGTAATATTTCTTTTCAAAATAACCAACTTAATAATGTAATACCTGAATTTGATCCCTCAAATAGGGCGCAAAGTATTGAATCTTGGTTAAGAAAAGTGAACGAATGCTCTCAAATATACAACTGGAACGAGAAACAAACTATTCATTTTTCGCTACAAAAACTCGTTGGCCTCGCCAAGAAGTGGTTTGAAGCTCTCCCTACGCTGGTTTTTAGTTGGGATGAGTGGCAAACCAAACTAAAGAAAGCTTTTCCGAGTGAAGAGAACTATGGCAGACTTCTAGAAGAAATGCTTGCTCGCACCAGCCGCATTGATGAGAGCCTTCGCGAGTATTTCTATGATAAACTAAACTTGTTAAATAGGTGTGAAATTAAGGGAAAGAAGGCTGTTGACTGCATTGTGCACGGTATTTCCGATCGGTCAGTTAGGAATGGAGCCCAGGCGCTAAGTTGTACCGAGCCAGAGGATTTATTAAGTTTTCTTTGCTCCCAGCCCATACTTACTCCCAACTTCAATAAAAGTCGCGATCGTATTAGCCAGAGGTCAGTAACTAGTACGACTTACACACCTACGCGTTTTAGGTCCGCTAACAGTGATTCCATTGTCTGTTTCAATTGTCGAATCAAAGGTCATCCATTTCAGAAATGCCCAAAACCTATTGTAAAGTGCAAACGTTGCAATAGAGTAGGGCATGACTTAGAAACATGCAAACTGCCACCTATCGTCGGAAATTCTTCCCGTTCAAGTGAAATCAGCTCTAAAAAAACTACGCTAAAAATATCAACAAATAATAGCAATGACAAATTTTTCAAGAAAATATCAGTAAACGAGAAACTATTAACAGCATATATCGATTTCGGCAGTGAATGCAGTTTGATGCGATATACCGAATCGTTAGAATTCGAACTCGTCAAAAATACTGACCATGTTCCTGTAATAAAGGGGTTTGGTAACTCTTCCATTGTGCCCTTGTTCAAATCTTTTGTGAACGTAAAAATTGACGATATCGAAACCACTTTGGAATTCTTAATCGTAGATGATATATTCATGCAAACCCCTCTTTTAATTGGTCAGAATTTCACGGAACTCCCATATATAACTGTTCTTAAGGACAGTTCTCGATTAATATTTTATAAAAGTCCTGTAAATGAACCATTATGTAAAAACAATACTGTTAAGCTGTATATTGAAAATTCGATCGAAGTAAAGAATGTGGGTATAGTCCCTGTTACTGCCCAGAATGATGGCTTTTCCGGTGATGTGTATGTAGAAGGCTATAATTCTCTCGAACCCGGGAAAGAATTTAGATTATGGCAAGGGGCCTATAGGCTACGTAATGGCATTGGTGAATTGGTTTTGACCAATTTATCACAAAACCCGCTTCAACTTGAAAAAGGCACTCTGCTTGCGCGTTCAATCGTATTTTCAGAGCAAGAAATTTGTCAAGTCAATCGGATTTTAACAGATAACCAATCAATTCTAGAACCACTGGATAGGTCGGATATCAAAGTCAGCAAAGAACTAGACGAAAATCATGTTTTAGACTTGTATTCATTACTACAAAGCTATCGCGATTGCTTTGCTTCCAGTCTTGCAGAAATAGGTTGTACTCCAGAATTCGAAATGAAAATAGATCTTTCCGACCTGAAGCCTGTTTTTTATCGACCTTATCGTTTATCTTTTTCCGAACGCGAACAAGTCCGTGAAATAATTAATGACCTACTAAGCAATGATATCATCCAAGAATCCAATTCAGACTATGCCAGTCCCATTCTGATGGTTAGAAAGAAAACTGGCGAAATGCGATTGTGCGTTGACTTTCGGGCCCTTAACGTCAAAACTATCAAGGATCGGTTCCCTCTTCCACTGATTGAGGATCAATTATCGAACCTTAGTGGCAATTGTTATTTTACGTCACTAGATTTAGCCTCGGGTTATTACCAAATTCCCATGGCCCCTGAAAGTAAGCATCTCACAGGGTTTGTTACGCCTGATGGGCATTACGAATTTAAGCGCATGCCTTTCGGGTTGGCCAACGCTCCTGCTATCTTTCAACGAATGATCAATAAAATACTTGGCAATAAGCGATTTGAGTATGCCTTAGCATACTTAGATGATATTCTTATTCCTTCTGTGAGTATAAAGCAGGGATTTGAAAGATTGCAGGAGATACTGGAATTGTTACGTAAATTTGGATTAACCCTTAAACTGTCCAAATGTAGATTTTTTGACACTTCTATAAACTATTTAGGGTACGAGATTTCCAATAATGGTATAAAGCCCGGTGAAGCAAAAATATTAGCCGTTAGAGAATTTCCCACCCCTACGAATGTCCATGAAGTGCGTCAATTTCTCGGCCTCACGGGTTATTTTCGTAAATTTATTAAAGGCTACGGAGAAATAGCACAACCATTAACTAGTTTGTTAAAGAAACATGCAGTATGGCAGTGGACGCAAAATCATGAAAAAGCTTTTACTTTTCTTAAAGAAACACTACAAACACGGCCAGTACTAGCGCTGTATGACCCAAAACTAGAAACGGAACTTCATACTGACGCGAGTGCCCTTGGTTTAGGCGGTATTTTAATGCAATGGCAAAGGGATCCGTATGTTTTGAAGCCCGTTGCTTATTTTAGCCGACAGACGACCGTAGACGAAAGACATTTCCATTCATATGAACTAGAAACCTTAGCGGTCGTCTGTTCTCTGAAAAAGTTTAGGGTATATCTCTTGGGTTTACCGTTCAAAATATTCACTGACTGTGCAGCTCTAAGAACAACATTAACAAAAAGAGATCTTATCCCGCGCATAGCCAGATGGTGGCTACAGATCAGTGAATTCAATTTTGAGATTGAATACCGAGCAGGTACTAGCATGACACATGTAGACGCACTAAGCCGAAATACTACGTTAAATAAAGGTGTTGATGAGGTAAATTCTGCTCTGGTTTATAACATAGAAACGGGAAACTGGCTACTAACCTTGCAAATGGGTGACCCTGAAATATTGCGGATTCTAAAAATACTTAATCCAGAGGTTGATGAAGAGTGTAAGGAAATAAAAGATAACTTTGCCATTCAAAATAATGCACTATATCGAAAGGTTGATGGTCATTTGTGTTTGGTAGTACCAAGGAGCGCGAGATGGCAAATTTGTAAAGCTAATCATGATGACATTGGGCATCATGGTTACGCTAAGACTGTTGAAAAGATAAGAAATCAATACTGGTTCCCTAAACTAAGACGTTTCGTAAAAAAATACGTATCAGCCTGCATAGAGTGTGCTTATAACAAGGATTCTGCTAGTAAGAAAAAGAAAGGTCATCTTTATCCTATAGAAAAGATTAATATCCCCTTTCACACAATCCACATAGATCATCTCGGACCCTTTGTCAAAAGTAGAAATGGTTTCTCGTATATATTGACTGTAGTAGATGGTTTCACGAAATATGTATTTGTTAAGGCTGTGAGAGATACTAAAACTAAGACTTCTATTAGGGCTTTGGAAAACATATTTTATGACTTTGGTGTACCAATTAGGATCATCTCAGACCGTGGCACATCTTTCACCTCAGCAGCCTTTAAAACCTTTTGTAACAATCATGGTATCAAACATGTTCTTAACGCCGTAGCCTGTCCCAGAGCAAACGGGCAGGCCGAAAGGTATAATCAAACCATTCTGAACGCGTTAGCAGCACAAAACTCAAATGGCTCCGAGCGCGACTGGGACAGGTGCGTTGGTAAGATCCAGTGGGGAATCAACAATACTGTTAACTCTACCACCCACAAAACTGCGTCAGAAGCTTTATTTGGTACTAAAATGAGAGATGATTTAGCTAACAAACTGGATGTACCTTCAGATACGCCTTCTGCCGATATGACTCTTTTAAGAGAAAATCTTAGTGAACATATTAAGAATTCGCAGGCAAAACTAAAACAACAACATGATTCCGCGCATTCACCTGCTACTAAATATAATTTTGGGGATTTAGTTAAGGTCACTAGAACAAATTATTCTAATGATGGGAAAAGTACTAAGCTTCTGTCAAAGTTTGTGGGTCCGTACAAAATTGTTGAAGTTTTGGGCAACGACAGATATAGAATAACCGATGTGCCGGGCTTTAATAAGAAAAAGAAGCCATATGAAAGTGTCTTTTCTGCCGATAGATTAAGACCATGGATACATATTAATGCTTTAGAAATTAATGGTAGTGACCACAGCGATACAAGTGAAAACAGTGACAATGAATAGACATGTATCTAACATGTGTAATAAAAAGTGGTATTGAAAATATTCTTTATTTAGGCACTTTTATTTATATAAAGTTGGTTAATAAAATGATACTATGTGATAACTATACTCGATTTATAAAATTATGTTAATTAATATTATGAGGTACTATTTTACTTTGTATATATTTATTTTTTTATTTTTTTTATTAATTTAGATAATAATTTAGAGCAAGATTTATCCTATTAATAAATCACACTGTATTTGCAGATGTTCTTCTTCAGAGTGTTATGATTCTATATTAATATTAGGTGAACTAATGAGTTCAAAGTAATTAAATTATTTATTGTTGTAAATAGAAATTATGATTTTATCCAGTTTGTATTACGTTGGTTAGTATTGTTCTGATGTTACATATAGGTATTGCAAAAGTTTATATAAGGGCACTTGGTAATCTACCTATTTTAATCACGTTTAATTATATAAATGCTCTGTCACAACGTATTTTAAATAGTCTAGTACGTGTAGAAATTTAAAAATTTTACTGATGTCAAATTCAAAATGCGAGTACATACAAATTAAGTTGTAATTAAATTAAGTACTTTGATACATGTTCAGATTTAGTTAGATAAATGCTTTGAAACGGACTGAATTGCAAAGCGAAAGTTAATTATAAATATTATAATAATTATGTAGAATTGTGTGCGTCAGGGGTCGCACGGTTGTCGGACGGCCGAGTGTTATGATTTTATATTTTATAGTAAAATTCTGGATTAAAAGGCAACACCAAGTGACGTCATCGTGGTGGTGTGATGTCGCATGGTGGGGAAAAAAAAATGTAAGGATAGTGCGAGGACTAAGAGCGGAGTTCAGTTCGGTTCGGGCGGTCAACTAGAGTAGTCATCAAGCTGACACCCTGTCACTTCGATTCAAGAATTAAAATAAAGTTACTTTGTGTAATATTGCTGGAGTTATTATTAGTACCTACAGTACAATTGTATGTATGAAGGTACCTACAGTACAATTGTATGTTTGTAGGTACCTACAGTACAATTGTATGTATGATGGTACCTACAGTACAATTGTATGTATGAAGGTACTGTTATGATTTTATATTTTATAGTAAAATTCTGGATTAAAAGGCAACACCAAGTGACGTCATCGTGGTGGTGTGATGTCGCATGGTGGGGAAAAAAAAATGTAAGGATAGTGCGAGGACTAAGAGCGGAGTTCAGTTCGGTTCGGGCGGTCAACTAGAGTAGTCATCAAGCTGACACCCTGTCACTTCGATTCAAGAATTAAAATAAAGTTACTTTGTGTAATATTGCTGGAGTTATTATTAGTACCTACAGTACAATTGTATGTATGAAGGTACCTACAGTACAATTGTATGTATGAAGGTACCTACAGTACAATTGTATGTATGAAGGTACCTACAGTACAACTGTATGTATGAAGGTACCTACAGTACAATTGTATGTATGTCGGTACCTACAGTACAATTGTATGTATGAAGGTACCTACAGTGCAATTGTATGTATGAAGGTGCCTACAGTACAACTGTATGTATGAAGGTACATACAGTACAATTGTATGTATGAAGGTACCTACAGTACAATTGTATGTATAAAGGTACCTACAGTACAATTGTATGTATGTAGGTACCTACAGTACAATTGTATGTTTGTATGTTGGGTGGGTTTCTCTCTTCCAGGCAACCTTTGGATGGGCAGGATAATACTGAGACACGGGGCGTTACAAGTACATATTAGACTAAATGAGATGGTGTTGGTTGGTTTGTATGTTGTAAAGTGGCGATCCTATAACTTGTATTATTTCCTGTGAAGCATGTTCCGCGCAGCGCGGCGATGGCGGCGGTCAGCAAGAAACATAGGTACTAAAATTTTATTTGCTTTGCTCCCAGGATGATGTAGTATTTTCGTCGCGCTCCCCGATGGGGCGCGGACGGGAGCAGGGTTGGGGCGGGGGCGGAAGGTAACGAGGTTTGCACACGGCTGGTTATTACATTGCCGGTAACCGCCGATCTCTTCTTTTTATTAAAATCTTAAACACTATGTCGAGGAAATTCATTATAAGAGAATCTATTTTGAATGTGATAACAGAACTGATGAGATACTTACATAGTTACATAAGATGTTGGTGACCTAGATCTATTGTGGATGAAGGTTGTTCTTTTGGTAGTGAAATCTTATTGTTTTATACTTAAGACTAGCTATTGCCCGCGACTTCGTACGCGTTACACTACTAAATGTGTACTAACTTATCACAACATATCACATTGATTTATGTGATGTTTGTTTACTAAATACGTTTAGGCATCGTTGCGCGAGTCGCCCTAAGAATATTTTTTTTGTGTTTTGGGAGACTCGCGAGATCTCAGTTCGGGGCGAACCACTAGTATATTAGATTTGACAAAGAGAAGTTCTAAAAACGCTGTTGATTTCTCTCATTCTAGAATTACTTGTGAAAGTTTTTATTATAAAGAGACAGACTGGCTTACGATAGATATCGCGATAGCGTCATTGACGCCACACGTGCCGCATACGTAACGGAGACGGACCGCCGTCTATGAAGATTGATGTTCCGCCACCGGGCTGACATACTGACGTAGGACTATGAAGCAATGTACTGATAACAAACTTTCCCTCATATAGTGGGTCAGTGCGCCGTTGTCTGCGAGAGATTCTACTTCGCAATTACTCACTAGAAAGTTAAATTTAATTTCTTTTACACATGTCATGAAAGCAAATTATATTTTTTTAATATATTATATTATACTTATATTATTTACTTATACTGTTTACTTTTGCATAATAAGGTTGCTGGGAGCCGGTCGGTCTCTAGGGAGGCTATGGGAAGGCAGCAGTGGACGTCCTATGGTCCACATGACAATGATGATTCTTAACCTTTTTTATATAAGTTATTATTGATGAAATAGTAACATTATTACTGAATTAACCATATAAGGCACAAATTCATTGATACCGCCCTGTGGCAGGAAGTAGTAGGTGCGTTAAGTGAGTGTTGCGTGCCGGACGTCCCGCGCGCGCGCGCCTGATAGAAAGGGTATAACAGTCTACTAATAAGTTCACTATGACCCATCTAGAAATACAAGTCAATAGCCAAAGTAGCATTGTGCTGGACTCGCAATTCTACTTTTACAGCTGCTGTGCCTTGAACTATACACAACCTAATGGGGATTTGTTAAATTAAATAAAGAATAAACACAAAATACTTGAACAATGTGTATTCATTCATTACATACTATAAATAGATAATAAATTGAAACAAAAGGCTGACGATAATAAAAGGAACCTAGATTCTATTACAAAAAGATCTACACAAAATAAGCTGGAGCTGGAGCTGGAGCTGGAGCTGGATGGGCGACAGTGTAACTGATATAGTTTGAATAACTATACGGTCTATTACAATAATCTAAATACACGGTAGCTCACCCAAACCAATCAGGTAACACACAGAAATACAAGTACAAGTTTACAAAGAAAGATATTACAGCATTAGAAAATTGGTTGGTACTTAACTTATTCTCGAGCCAGGAATACAAAAGTGCCCATCGGGCATTTACATTGCTATTTATACATCCCAAAAGTCGTAAAAAGTCACGACATCTTTGGCCAATCACAAGCTTTGTTTGTTTACATCATAATATCTTTTTATATAGGCCATAACAACAATATATAATGAACTTAAAGTATGTTAAAACTTAATTAATGACTATTACAAGTCTTAACCATCACAAAATCGTATTATTAGGGCACAAATTACTACTTTTTGGGCGCCATCAATGACAGCATTATTCTCATGTCGTTAATTTTAACAAAATCTAATTAAATAGAACATTTTTAAAAATTGGTTTATAAATTACACAATCTTTCATTATTTGAAAATCGTATTCCTAACATATGACAACACATCAATGATACATATCAAACCTGATAAATAATCATTTTAAAACATATATCTTAGGAACAGATATAATCCAAATGTAAACACGACTTAAAATATCAATAATATTAATACAATAATTTATTGTTCTAATGTACCATCATAACATTATCAACTAAGCCTTAATTACAGGTCATCGTATTATAAATAGAGCCATTGACTAAACGTTTCGTTCGGAATTTCGTTTATCATAATTTCGTTCTAAAAAATCTCCAAGAATCATTGATTTGACATTGACATTTGGAACTTGACGACAATTAAAATTGAAGTTTAAAACAGGAACTTAATGTAAATAAACAAAATAGTGCAGTGTTATTGTTAATCTAATGCATTTTATAATGCACTTGTCACGCGCGAGGCACCACACTGCCGTTCCGAGCGTAGCACGAGCCACGCACGACGTAGCGCTACGAGCGTAGCACGAGCCACGCACGACGTAGCGCTACGAGCGCGAATACGGAGAACGGGCGACGTCCGACGAATTTAGATGAATTGCCTGCGATATTGTATAGCGCTCTTCTCGAGAGTTTTGTATTATGTTTTTTGAGAGGAGTTATTAAATGATTTCAATGAAAATTTACTGAATTATTTGCGATCGATATTTTTGTATTTTAATATGTTTTGTTACAGACATTGTATTTCGACGGTTTTAGTGTTTTTTTTTTTTACAATTGACGCCTTGATTCATTTGTATGCTTACAATCTCTATTATGAATGACTTAGGATTTCCCCCGAACTGACCCATTTCAACAGTTTGCCCCGTTAGAAAGTCATACGGCGTAGTTACGGCATGTTATTGTAATATTCGTATACAGGGTGCGTCGAAATTTGTGTGTTAACCTGAAAGGGGTGAGTCATGAAAATTAATAACTTTCCTTTGAATAAAATATTTTTTTCTATATATATTTGAAAATGTATCGCCTCAGTAGCCGCCTTAATAAGGCCTAACTTATTTATTATCTTATACGCAAAGAATGTTTGAACTCGAGTTACAAACTTAATTTAAAATGAGTAACAACTAATTTCAATCATTATCGCCTCGCAGAGACGTTATTCGGAGCGGATCGCACTCACCCTGATGAAGGTTGACGAATTGAACCGAAACATTGTCAGTCGAAAAACCGATAAGACGGTACGTGATAAATCCCGTATTTATAATATTGATTGAAATCAATCACGAAAGTTTTCTAAGTAAAACAACTAATTTACTCATGACTAATTTCTATCCTAATCTGTAGACAAGGGTGCTGGTTACCTCTGTAGACGTATCATGTAATAACTATTACGTCTAATAATATTTAGACATAATCGTATGTTGTCTCAAATAAATAACTAGTGGTTCGCCCCGAACTGAGATCTCGCGAGTCTCCGATTAAAACAGAAAAATATTATTTGTAATCTTTGACTATCAAAATAATGCCACGAAAAAATAACCAAATAACTTGACCTACAGTTTCATTCAAATTACAGGTAACAGGAGTTCATGTACTGTAGTTAATTTTTTTGGGGTATAAATTACAGTTATTCTAGATTTGAGAGTTTTGCCTATATTTGTGTTACTTAATCTACACGCATACAACACAACACTGTGGAATCACTGGTGTACCCTGTGAATTATAAAGAATCAAAAAATATAAAGAAATAAGAACAGAGTCTAAATTTACTATTAAATACCTTTCATTTGACGTCACACTTGACCTGATAACCACATTTTCATTTTTTTTACCCCTTTTGAACCCCAATATCTCAACAACCCCCCAATATTTTTAGCTCATTTAATCACACCAAAATTGTGCCATCACTACCTACCTATGTACTAAATTTCACGATGATTGGATCAACGTTACGAAAGTAATATTCGGAGAAACATAAATACATACATACAACGCCGATTTGCCCAAGTTGATTTAGAGAACTCGCTTTGCTCGATCAAAAAATAAATTTAATACAGCTAATAACTGAATTTTCACAAAAACAGATTATGGTTTTCAAACGTTTCGTTAATGAAAAACATCGAATCTATCATCAAACAAACATTGTAAAACACATATTGTTCTTAAAAGCGAGGAGAATGATCCCCTATTGAGTTGACATATCCATTCGGAAGCCTCATGTACGCTGCTAGGGTAGTGGCTGGTCACCAGTAGGTACATCCGGCACACTACATTAGCCGCTAACAGGATGTGACGGCTCAGTGCGCTCGCGGGCGCGGCTCGCTCGTCTCGCTCGGCTCATTGCCTCCGATCATTACATTCGGCTGAAGGCTCACTTGCAATATTTCACTCTTTAGGAGCCGTTCTATGAGCTTATATGATCACATTGTTTTGGTTATTCGTGAGAAACAGGCTTACGGCCCACATGATGGTAAGCGGTAGGTACCTACCCCACAAGTATTAATAAATAAATAAATCACATTTAATGCTACTATTAGTTTTTTTTTTTTTTAAATAAGTTTTAAAACATAAAATAAACAAAACAAAAAAGTGTTAATTATTAAAGTTAATATTCATTTCGTAGTATATTATTATTTAAATAATAATTTTAATATTAAATTAAATATATAATTATTTATAGTAAAATATATATTATAATACTGCAAAACTGCATTAGTGGCATTTTAGAGCGACACAAGCCACCTGAGCAAGCAGGTTTTCGTCCCGGCTTCTCCACAACAGATTATCTTCACACACTAAACCAGATAAATGAGTCGTCCAGACTACACTCCTGACCTAGCACCGTGTGACTTTTTTCTGTTCCCAAAAATCAAGAACCAATTACGCGATCAACGGTTTTCGTTACCAGAAGAGGCTGTCGAAGAGTATGAAAAAACATGTATCTGACGTCACCACGGAGGAGTGGCCCAAATGTTTTCAAAATTGGTTCAATCGTATGAAAAAGTGCATTGACGCAAAGGGAGAATATTTTGAGAAACAATAAACTCATTTTTGACCATTCATCATCATCATCATATTAGCTGTAGGACGTCCACTGCTGGACAAAGGCCTCCCTCATTGATCTCCAGGAACTGCGGCTGGAAGCGGCCTGCATCCAACGCCGACCTGCGGATCTTACCAAGTCGTCTGCCCATCTTGTAGGTGGACGTCCTACGTTGCGCTTGCCGGTCCGTGGCCTCCATTCGAGAACTTTCCGGCCCCATCGGCCATCTGTTCTGCGCGCTATATGGCCTGCCCATTGCCACTTCAACGAGCTGATCCGTCGGGCTATGTCGGTGACTTTAGTTCTTCTACGTATCTCCTCATTTCTGATTCGATCCCGTAGAGAAACCCCGAGCATAGCCCTCTCCATAGCTCGTTGAGCGACTCTGAGCTTATTCATAAGGCCAATAGTGAAGGACCACGTCTCGGTTCCATATGTCATCACTGGTAACACACACTGATTGAAGAGTTTCGTCTTAAGGCACTGAGGTATGTTGGACGAAAAGACGTTGCGAAGTTTCCCAAACGCTGCCCATCCGAGTTGGATTCGACGATTGACCTCTTTCTCGAAGTTTGACCTATCTAATTGGACTGTTTGTTCTAGGTATACATACGCGTCGACAACTTCAAGAGCCGAGTTCTCAACCATAACTGGGGCAGGCACAACATGGACATTCGACATAATTTTCGTCTTGTCCATGTTCATTTTAAGCCATACCCGTTGGGAGACTCGATTGAGGCCTTCGAGCATTGTGCTGTCGAGCTCTTCCATCGACTTTGCCATGACCACAATATCGTCGGCAAACCGAAGGTGAGTGATGTATTGGCCGTTAATATTGATGCCCAGACTTTTCCATTCAAGAAGTTTGAAGGCATCTTCCAATGCGGTCGTAAACAGTTTCGGTTTAATGACATCTCCCTGTCTTACGCCTCTTTTTATAATATTATATATTTTATAATTAATATTAATAATATTTTTTTATTATTAATTCCGGAAACTTTTAGTGTGTCCCTCGTATAAGTCGCTCGCGGATATGAAATTGCACAATTTAACTTTCCATTATTCTGTTGCGGTCTCTGCCTGCCTTGCCTGGTGCAAACAGGCGTTCGAACAGGTATGGCACATGCAGCTGACTGTGATACTGTGATATTCTATTCGTAGAGCGTTTTGGTGTATTTATTATTGACTTAACATACACTCTCACTTACATCATTGCGCTGAAAGATCTAACGGCAATTACAATTTATTTTAAACATTGTTCAAGATCAATCATAAGCCGCGTCTAACTAAAGTCATGAACTTTATGCGCAAACAACACATATGACGTCACACTTGCAAGTTGCACCGCACAACATAACTTCGCCGCGTGTCGCGAGTGTCGCGAGCAAACAGTTAATAAAGCGACTCTTCTGTCTATATTTATTAACTGTACAGTCTCCCGAAATTTGACACCACGCTTTCTCTATTTTCTATGATTAAATATCCTTTCTCTATCCCTCTCTAATTCCTAGTTAATATACTTTTTGTATAGAACTAAGCAATAAACGATGCTAGTAAATAATGTGAAGATTATGCTCGCGCGTGGGTACCTCTGAATGTAATGTGTCCATCCCTACACTCAACATTTTAGAGCTCAAATCGAAGTCAATAAGGTTACAAAAACAAGGTTCAAGTTCAATATGTATTTCCTATGTTATAATATAATATAATATAATATAATATAATATAATATAATATAATATAATATAATATAATATAATATAATATAATATAATATAATATAATATAATATAATATAATATAATATAATATAATATAATATAATATAATATAATATAATATAATATAATATAATATAATATAATATAATATAATATAATATAATATAATATAATATAATATAATATAATATAATATAATATAATATAATATAATATAATATAATATAATATAATATAATATAATATAATATAATATAATATAATATAATATAATATAATATAATATAATATAATATAATATAATATAATATAATATAATATAATATAATATAATATAATATAATATAATATAATATAATATAATATAATATAATATAATATAGGAAATACATATTGAACTTGCACATATTGAAGATATAATTATCTTGAGGACGTTGGAATGAAGAATTCTTTACCAAATTATATTTCATAACAATTACACGTTTAGTGAATCAGGCGAGCGAGTGGAAGCCACACAGCACCAGCAGGAACACGCATCTGGTTACCACTTGCAATAATCAGATTCTGCATGCGGGGAATGAATCCTTTACCGGAAAGCCTCAAGCTAGCATAATGTATGTACCTTTCCCTGTTCCAATCCTATAGCAAATACGTGCATTGGCAGAATGTACAACAATTAGTTTTGTCATAACCAAACAGATAAAACCACCCAAGTGAAAAATGATTAGACAATACCAAAACAGACGAACGAACAAAAGAAAAAGTGCATTGAAGTGCACAGAGAAGGATGAGGAGAGTGTCGGGCGTGCACCGGCCGGCCATCGCGAAGGCTCGGCTTTACATTTATGGATAAGTGGATCATCTCGCCTTGCACCGTGGTCCCGCCGCCGTCTCGCTCCCGGGTGACGGCGGGCTCGCCGACGCTGCCAATTCGCTGTCCTCACCGGATGCTCTGCTGAATAGATTAGTTCTTACTCATTTATACTTTGCACCTGACTTATTTCAGCTAGTTACATTACGAGTAACTATGTAGCTTGTTGGTGAAATTGTTTGATATTTAGATTAGACGGTGTCGTGGGTGCCTTGCCTGGTAAAGGTAAAGGTATACTTTCTGAAGTTATCGCTAGTCTTCTTACATCCGTTTCTTGTTATTACGTAACATTATGTAACCTAATAGCTTTCAAAGCTATAATATTTCATTCAATGTATAATGTTTCAAAGGGTCTTCTACTTAAACCTTAATATAATATTTTGTTAATCATACATAGACCAGGTAATAATATGTAGGTACAGTAGCCTTATTACGTTAGCCAATCGCGGTCGCGTTGCTGTCACTAGTTAGGTGGTCCCTAACACACGTGAGAAACGCACTGCCTAAGTTCACAAATAAGTCGCACACGTAGGTGCGAAAGAGACGGCTTAACTAGTGACAGCGACGCGACAACTACGGGGTGTTGAGATGAGGCACAAACTGCAGCTACTAGAACCGTTATTTATCTATTTATGTTATGGAAAACCAACAGCTATATTAACTTAACAATTAACCAATACAAAACAGAAAGCCAATTATAGGTTTTCACGTTTAGATACTTTTTAGCAGCACATCTAGGTAAGAACATCATTTGCACCAACATTCGGTGAAACTGTTAACTAAAATACTAATACGATGACTACAAGACAACGTTCCTCTTATGTGTTTGATCTATGTAATATAGTTGACGACTGTACCTATTGATCTCCGTCATGAACATTCTCGGATCTCTTACTTAGTGCGTACACGCGTGAGGATATACCACAAAGGAGTAGTGAGAAGCAAGTTCAAATATTACGTTTGATACTTGCCCGCTGTTTGTATAGACGGGACAGGTTGCAAGCCTGTCGCCGTTGAGGTCGCTGAGGTATTAGAATACTAACTCTATGGTAACTTTTGTTTCTAGGTCATGACGGTTTCCTCACGAAGCACTCCTTCGTAATTGCGAACGGCCGGGATTCGAACCAAGCACCTCCGAATCGGAAGTCGGGGTATGTCTAACCAGGCCACCACGGCTCAGTTCCGTGTGACATGCGTATATGCGTATTAAATGAGAAGCATTGATTATTCGAGAGTTTTGTTCGTAAGCTATGACACTTGTGTACCTACATAGAACGGTACAAGTCACCGCGTGCTCAAACTTTATAAGCTTGTGTCAAACCACATAATTAAACTCGACAAACTCCGGCGTGAGTGTGCAATAACCACTCTACACTGCTGGTACTCCAATTAAACAAACCAACTTTGATTCCTACTCTTGCTTTACTTCATTTATTAACTTGTAATATTCTCGTTATTTTAGATTATTTTTGAAAAGAGTCCATGTTCGTCGTCAACAATTGGTCACATAACGAATGATCGAGCTTACGTTCTAGTAATGTTAAACGTTGCATTCACTAACTGACAGCACGGAACTGACAGGCATAACATTACATCATTTCACTACACACATTTATTACAGCTAATGACACCTTATCTCGGAATATTATATTAAGTCCAAAATATTCATACCTAACAATAAAAAAAGCTTTAACGTGTGTAAATCGCGATGTCTCAGTAGTGGGCAAGTCCATAATTAAAACACGACGTGAAGCAGTAACGGTGCACATATTAAAATGATAATTAATAGTGTTATTACTATACGTTCGTTTGTCTCTCAGATAACGTGTAATTGCCGCCCGCCCCGCGCCGCCCGCTCCACGCCGCGCGCCGCTCTGAGGACTTAGCACGGATCGTTTACGTTTCATTTCATTTACTTATTTTCATTCATGTATGTATATTGTGCCTACTCTAAGGCGCCTTACTAATAAGTAAGTTCAACTAGTTTTGTTTTCCTAATGTACCGTTCCTACTGCAGTGTTATACAAACAGATCGTGGGAAGGCTATATGGAGATCAGTGTATATGTAAATGCAGGTGCCATTCGCGTCGCGCTAACAAAAACTAACTTAATAAACTACACAATAAAACATTCATGCTGAAAGTGCAGTTGCCGTTCCATCGCGAAGCTGCATCCTCATTATACTTACTATTTTAATTACTGAAATCAAGTAGTTGTCATTTGACGTGTAAGCTGCATTCAGACTTATATCCCTCAGGATGTGCTGTGAACATATAGTTCACAAATCAGTACGTTTATTTGCTAAAATATACGTGTATATATAGACCTATATAGATACATTTCGGTCATAATTATATCTTCTACCATCTAGCTCGAAGGCTTGCAAATATAATTAAGTACATTTAAAGTAGGGGTTTGCCTTAAACTAAGATCTAGCGAGTCTCTTAAAAATATAATAAAATATTATTTGATATCATTGACTGTTATGTGCAATGTAAACTTTACAGTGTAAAAGAACATATTTTTAAAGACTTCACAATGTGCCCTCCCTACTTCACGCATATAGGTACATTGACTTGATTTGTTTAGATGTCCATTCAAGTGGGAAGCGGCAGAGTATACGAGCTCACGGTGCGTGCGTGACGTCACGAGGAGTGCTCATTACGCCGCGTTCATATTCATGAGCCGCGTCTTGTTTGCGTTCGTTAAAACACTCTCGTCGCACGTACACGTACACGTACACAAAGGTACACGTACAGTACTAGTGTACTATCCCTCTGTACCTGCTTATTATGATAACTCTCGCTAAATAAAATGTTTTACAGTTGTTTCATTTAACCTTCTTCTTTTACAAACCCAGTGGTGAATATTTTTTAGAGGGCGTCATATTTAGGAATCGTTTGATGTTTCATGTAAGACAATATTAAGATTGCGAAGTGCCGTGGGGCGCCGGCAATAGAATGTTGCATCTCCGCTCTTGCCCGTGGATGCAGTAGGAGTCTGCTAAGGGATACCTCCGAAAGATGGGCAGCAGCGTCTTTTCGTGTTTTCAATACCCACTCATGATAGATTTACAACATAAAACCAGGCCCCGAGTCCCCGGTGGCCCCGCTAATCCTGGCTACGGTAGCAGTCACGGTAACGGCGGGGCCAGGGGTGCTAAGAATCCCCGGGAGACGATCGGCTACCAAACCCTACGACGACCACTGGCCCTGGTAACACACAACATCCGCACTTTGAGGACTGACGAAAAGATTGTTGAGCTGGAAGAAGAAATTAGTAGATTACACTGGAACATTTTGGGGTTATCAGAAGTCCGTAGAGAGGGCGAAGACACGATATCCCTTAAGTCTGGTTACCTAATATACTACCGGGAGGGCAACCAACAGTCCCAAGGTGGTGTTGGGTTTCTCGTTTACAAGTCACTCATCATCAACATTATCACCATCGACAGTGTGTCGAGCAGGGTCGCGTACCTGACACTCAGAATATCTAAGCGATATTCGTTGAAGATCGTTCAGGTGTATGCACCGACCTCTTCACACCCAGATGAAGAAGTAGAGTCTATGTATAAGGACATCAGTAGAGCCATACATACGAACAAAACTCACTTTATTGTTGTTATGGGGGGACTTCAATGCAAAGCTAGGCATGAGAAATGATGATGAGTTGAGAGTGGGGCATTTTGGATATGGGCAATGGAACCCCAGGGGACAGAGGCTGGCCGATTTTCTGGAGAAAGAAGGACTCTTTATGATGAATTCTTTTTTTCAGAAGCCGCCTCACAGGAAATGGACTTGGATGAGTCCCAACGGTTTCACGAGAAATGAGATTGATTTCATCTTGACCAACAAGAAACGGAAATGCAATGATGTCTCCGTGATTCACAGGGTGAAAACCGGCAGTGATCACCGAATTGTTAGAGCCACATTGAATATGAACGTTAAACTTGAAAGGTCCCGTTTGATGAAATCTACGCTCCGACCCACTCGCGCACATATCCTAAACCTCGAGAGCTTTCAACTCGAACTTGCAAATCGCTTTGACTGTCTATAAGTAGATGCATCAGTGGACGAGATCAATAACAGGTTCGTAGAAACCGTCCATACGGTGGGGTCCCAGTTCTTTAAGACCCCCCGTACCAATAGACCTCAGAAACTCTCTGATGACACCCTTAACCTCATGGCTGAACGACGTTCTTTGCGACTGCAGTATCCCGATGATGCTCAGTCACATAGGCAGCTCAATAGAAAGATTTGGAAATCCTTGCGGCACGCTATTTGTACATTTAATACATCTCGTATTAAAGATACGATAGAGCGGAATAAAGGCTCCAAAGTGTTCGCGAGAGATAATTCTATTGGGCAGAGCCGCATGACGAAGCTGAAGAGGGAAAATGGCAGCATAACGTCATGTAAAGCGGAAGTGTTAAGGGAAGTCGAAAGATTCTATGGACGGCTCTACGATTCGGTCACTAAACCTGTTTGCAGTGCGGCTAACGACCCAAGAGCCAAACTGACCCGACATTATACCGAAGATATTCCGGACATCAACCTGTATGAGATCAGGATGGCCTTGAAGCAGCTTAAGAACGACAAGGCGCCGGGTGAGGACGGAATCACTTCAGAGCTTCTGAAAGCAGGTGGATCACCGGTACTTAAAGTCCTTCAGAAGCTCTTTAATTCCGCCTTGCTTGAAGGTACGACGCCAAAAGCATGGAACGAGGGCGTGGTGGTTCTGTTCTTCAAGAAAGGTGACAACACCTTGCTTAAGAATTACAGACCCATCTCGCTTTTAAGCCATGTTTATAAGCTGTTTTCGAGGGTCATCGCGAACCGTCTCGAACGCAGGATTGATGACTTCCAGCCTCCCGAACAAGCCGGGTTCCGTAAAGGCTACAGTACCATAGACCACATACATACGCTGTGACAAGTCATACAGAAGACCGAAGAGTATAACTTGCCGCTATGTCTCGCGTTTGTAGACTATGAGAAAGCCTTCGATTCGATCGAAAAATGGGCAGTGCTTGAGTCTCTCTAACGATGCCGTATTGACTATCGGTACATCGAAGTGTTGAAGTATTTGTATAAAAACGCCACTATGTCAGTCCGAGTACACGAACAGAGCTCGAAGGCGATTCCCTTAAAAAGAGGCGTAAGACAGGGAGATTTCATCTCTCCGAAACTGTTTACGACCGCATTGGAAAATGCCTTCAAGCTTCTGGAATGAAAAGGACTGGGCATCAATATTAACGGCGAATACATCACTCACCTTCGGTTTGCTGACGATATTGTGGTCATGGCAAAGTCGATGGAAGAGCTCAGCACGATGCTCGAAGGCCTCAATCGAGTCTCCCAACGGGTAGGACTTGAAATAAACATGGACAAGGCGACGAAAATCATGTCGAATGTCCATGTCGTCTCTGCCCCAGTTATGGTTGAGATCTCGGCTCTTGAAGTTGTCGACGCGTATGTATTCCTAGGACAAACAGTCCAATTAGGTAGGTCCGACTTTGAGAAAGAGGTCAATCGTCGAATCCAACTCGGATGGGCAGCGTTTGGGAAACTTCGCAACGTCTTTTCGTCCAACATACCTCAGTGCCTTAAGACGTAAGTCTTCAATCAGTGTGTGTTACCAGTGATGATATATGGAACCGAGACGTGGTCCTTCACTATTGGCCTTATGAATAAGCTCAGAGCCGCTCAACAAGCTATGGAGAGGGCTATGCTCGGGGTTTCTCTACGGGATCGAATCAGAAATGAGGAGATACGTAGGAGAACTCAAGTCACCGACATAGCCCGACGGATTAGCACGTTGAAGTGGCAATGGGCAGGCCATATAGCGCGCAGAACAGATGGCCGATGGGGCCGAAAGGTTCTCGAGTGGAGGCGACGGACCGGCAAGCGCAGCGTAGGACGTCCACCCACAAGACGGGCAGACGACTTGGTAAGAACCGCAGGTCGGCGTTGGATGCAGGCCGCTTCCAACCGCAGTTCCTGGAGTTCAATGAGGGAGGCCTTTATCCAGCAGTGGACGTCCTACGGCTGATATGATGATGATGAATATTAAGATAATAGATAACTGCATCATTATTATCATATCAACCATAGGACGTCCACTCCAACGGGACCGACCGTGTACCTAACGGCTCCCAGCAGCTCTTAATAGGTTGTTTTTCCATATACCTAGTCAGGTCAAAAGTATTGCCACACAGTAAAAACTTTTCTGTTAGAATGCTGGCCACAAAAAAGTTTATTGAATTCGAATTTCGAATTGTTCATGAAAATAAAATAGTATACTTTTTAGAATTTTACTCATTTTTAAATATGGAGTGGACGCTTAAAGAAGACCGTGTTGCAGTTATTGCGTTGCATAGTTGCGGTTACGCGCCAATTCAAATTTTTGACATACTGAAAAATTTGAATATAACCAAAAGATTCGTTTATCGCACCATCAAACGATAAAGACTCTATGTGAATGTCAATGAAGACTCTAGTGTAGATGACAGGTCAAGAAGTGGTCGCCATCGGTCTGTTAGGACTCCAGCAGTGATAAAAGCTGTGAAGGCGCGAATTCAAAGAAATCCCAAACGTAAGCAGAAACTGTTGGCCTTTCAGTAGGGGTTAAGCAGAACCACGGTGAAAAAGGTGTTAAATGAAGACTTAGGGCTTCGGGCATATCGAAGAAAAACAGGACATCGTTTGAATGCTCGTCTAATGGACCTGAGACTAAAGAGATGCCGCGCTTTGTTGAAGCGGTACGCGGGAAAAAAATATCGGGAAATTCTTTTTTCGGATGAAAAATTTTTTTACGTAGAAGAGAGCTACAACAAACAAAATGATAAGGTGTACGCACACAGTAGTGAAGAAGCGAGCAACCGTATTCCGCGTGTCCAATGAGGTCATTTTCCATCCTCGCTCATGGTATGGTTGGGAGTTTCTTATTGGGGCTTAACAGAGGTACATTTTTGTGAGCGTGAAATCGACTTCATCCGGCACGAAGACTGGCCCTCCTCCAGTCCAGATTTGAATCCGTTAGATTACAAGATATGGCAACACTTGGAGGAAAAGGCGTGCTCAAAGCCTCATCCTAATTTGGAGTCACTCAAGACATCCTTGATTAAGGCAGCCGCCGATATTGACATGGACCTCGTTCGTGCTGCGATAGACGACTGGCCGCGCAGATTGAAGGCCTGTATTCAAAATCACGGAGGTCATTTTGAATAAACTTTAGTGTCATAAGAATCTATGTTTTGTTAAGTTCATTTTGGTATATAAATGGTTACATAATGAATAAACTTGTTACAATTATTTTATATTAAACATGTGACAGAATTTATGACCTGACTAGGTATTACCTCTTTTCGACCTCTATGGTGCAGTGCGTAAATAGCCGGCTGAGACGCAGGGGGTTGTGGGTTCGTTTTCCAACGCGGAACAAATGTGTGCACTATCTCCAGATTTTGTATTTAGTTGTATCAATTTTTCTATTTATTATTACTATTACAAAAAATATATTACGGGTGATTTTTTAAGCAGTTGGTTTTTTCTTTGAAAAAGAAGTACTAGAATATTTTATTAACACATTCACTGCGTTACGGGAAGTATTTGGTTGTAATTAAATTTTGCTCTGTGCGGCAGCTAGTTGTCCTTGTTTTGCACTCCGTGCGGAGGTGATTTTTTCAAGTATTCGTACAAGTAAAAAAGAGACGCCTATATTGCCGGTGTCCTTGCTTGAAGTGTATCGAAATTTATGAATAAAAATGTACGGGAATTATTTTATCGTAACGCACAGAAAAGTAATTATTTTAGAATAGTGCGATACGGGAACTATTTGGTCGTACCCTAAACCCCGTACCGCACTGAACGTGCGCGCGCGCGGAGCTTCAGTTAGCCGTAGTGCTGTGCCCAGTTAACATAGATAATTGCTTTATTAGATAAATAATTTTTGTTAAAAATAGTTTTCGCTGATTGTGTACGATCATACGTAAAATAAATAATAATACAAAATAAGAAGTTACTGTTTTTGTTAAAAAGTTAACAGTAACATAGTTAATTAGTTATTATTTTTGTTAAAAATAGTTTTCGCTGATTCTATAAAATCATAAGTAAAATAAATAATAATACAAAATAAGAAGTTACTGTTTTTGTTAAAAAGTTAACAGTAACATAGTTAATTAGTTATTATTTTTGTTAAAAATAGATTTCGCTGATTGTGTAAGATCATAAGTAAAATAAATAATAATACAAAATAAGAAGTTGCTGTTTTTGTTAAAAAGTTAACAGTAACATAGTTAATTAGTTATTATTTTTGTTAAAAATAGATTTCGCTGATTGTGTAAGATCATAAGTAAAATAAATAATAATACAAAATAAGAAGTTGCTGTTTTTGTTAAAAAGTTAACAGTAACATAGTTAATTAGTTATTATTTTTGTTAAAAATAGTTTTCGCTGATTGTGTAAGATCATAAGTAAAATAAATAATAATATAAAATAAGAAGTTACTGTTTTTGTTAAAAAGTTAACAGTAACATAGTTAATTAGTTATTATTTTTGTTAAAAATAGTTTTCGCTGATTCTATAAAATCATAAGTAAAATAAATAATAATACAAAATAAGAAGTTACTGTTTTTGTTAAAAAGTTAACAGTAACATAGTTAATTAGTTATTATTTTTGTTAAAAATAGTTTTCGCTGATTGTGTAAGATCATAAGTAAAATAAATAATAATATAAAATAAGAAGTTACTGTTTTTGTTAAAAAGTTAACAGTAACATAGTTAATTAGTTATTATTTTTGTTAAAAATAGTTTTCGCTGATTCTATAAAATCATAAGTAAAATAAATAATAATACAAAATAAGAAGTTACTGTTTTTGTTAAAAAGTTAACAGTAACATAGTTAATTAGTTATTATTTTTGTTAAAAATAGTTTTCGCTGATTGTGTAAGATCATAAGTAAAATAAATAATAATATAAAATAAGAAGTTACTGTTTTTGTTAAAAAGTTAACAGTAACATAGTTAATTAGTTATTATTTTTGTTAAAAATAGTTTTCGCTGATTCTATAAAATCATAAGTAAAATAAATAATAATACAAAATAAGAAGTTACTGTTTTTGTTAAAAAGTTAACAGTAACATAGTTAATTAGTTATTATTTTTGTTAAAAATAGTTTTCGCTGATTGTGTAAGATCATAAGTAAAATAAATAATAATATAAAATAAGAAGTTACTGTTTTTGTTAACATAGTTAATTATTACTTTTATTTTAATATAGTTTCGGTTGATTGTGTACGACCTGAATAAACAATAATAAATCTGAAACAGAAAAATATTTTATTTACACCCCATCCCTAGCAATATGACTGGTGTATGCGCCACGACAAATATTTTCCCGTAAAACCAACCATTTCCAAAAATACCTGTAACTTTTAAGATATTACTTAGAACTCCGTGCGACTGCAGCTGTGTATACACAAGGATGTAACCTATCGATTGGTACAACAAAAAAAATCTGCTGTGGACTTTCCATGTCTCTGTGGAGGTTTGAAGTTAGGACTACGTACGGGAAAATAGACGTCGTAACGCATATCAGGCATTCTTGATACGGGAAGTATGTGACTTGTACAGCACTGGAAGTAAGTCTTAATTTAGAGCAGCCACAGGGAACGTGTTAAATATAATGTTTATTATGGGCAGTTACAAATAAATTTCGCTTTTTTTTGTAATGCTGTACCTAACATACTACATATACATACTTTTATAATACTAGTGGTTCGCCCCGAACTGAGATCTCGCAAATCTCCGGTAAATACAAAAAAATATTATTTGTAATCTTTGACTATCAAAATAGTGCCACGAAATAATAAACCAATTAACTTGACCTACTGTTTTCTTCAAATTACAGATAGCGGGAATTTATGTCATTTGGTTATACTTTTTTGGGGTACAAGTTGCAGTTAATCTGGACTTTTACCCATATTTGTGTCACTTAAGCTACACGCATACCAAACTGCAGCACTATGGGGGCACTGGTGTACCCACAGTACTATGGGGTCACTGGTGTACCCACAGCACTATGGGGTCACTGGTGTACCCACAGCACTATGGGGTAACTGGTGTACCTTGTGAATTTTGGCAAAGTTTCGTTTTTATTATGACTCTTACTCAAAAACTACAAAGATTTACGAAAAATAAAAACGGATTCCGAATTTACCAGCAACTACCTTCTATTTGACGTCTCATTTGACCTAATAGCTTGATTTAAATTTTTTTTACCCCTCTTGAACCCCAATATCTCAACAACCCCCGATCATTTTTAGCTCATTTATTCACACGAAAATTTTGCCATCACTACCTACCTATGTATTAAATTTCACGATGATCGGATCAACGTTTCGAATGTTATCCTCAGACAAACATACATACATGCTGGTGTTCCCGGCTTTTTCGCTATCATCCGAGCTCGCGTAGCGTCGTTTTGGAGTAGGCTGAGTCGCTCCAACAATAGGGTACTGAGGGCTGTCTCTGACCAGATTTATAAAAATGGAATTTATAAGTATTGGATTTCCGTCCACTTGGACGGAAATAAAAAATGACTACACTGGAGCATCTGCTCCGTGGCATATTCAGTATTTTTAACTGACTTCAAAAAATGAGGAGGTTCTCAATTTTGTTATTTTTTAGTGTATTTTTAATTTGTATTTGATATGGGTCGTATTTTTGTGCCTGAAATAAACGAATTTAATTTTTTATTTATTTTTATTTATACATACGACGCCGATTCGTCTAAGTCGATTTAGAGATCTCGCTTCGCTCGATCAATAAAAAATAAAAATATCATAAATGAATGAACCTCAATAATAACTACTTATATAAGAAACATATTAATCCTACTAATATTATAAATGCGAAAGTTTGTATGTATGTTTGTTACTCTTTCACGTCGGAACGGCTGAACCGATTGCGATGAAATTTAGTATGTACGTAGATCATAATTTGGATTAACACATAGGCTACTTTTTATTGGCAAACCATGCGTGCGAAGCCGCTGGCAACAGCTAGTTATTAATAAATACATAGATATTTAGCGACAAATACTCAAATACTGTTCTCTGAGCATACGTTTAAAAATGGCAAGTGACATAGCACATCTGATAGGTACCGGCAGCACGTTCCCTAACCGGACAGCCTGCACTGTAAAATACTTATCACAGTAGGAGGAGGATTGTACAGGTTTCCTGAGTTGGAGTGTGTCAGATGAGCGCAGGGATCGAGGATTGGCTTGATGGAGGAAATGGAATCGTTCTTTAAGATAGGAAAGTGAGGAAGGGTTAAACAGGGTGTTGTTATACATGAAGGATGTGAGTATTCCAGTGAAGGCTTACTGCGAAATTCGGATACATGGTCATACTTTCGCAAGCCGAAGATGAACCGGATGCCAAAGTTTTGCAAGCGCTCTAATTTATCTAGCTGCTGTTCAGTGAGATCTAGTTAAGAAGCATAGTCAACAATAAATAATAAATATCCCGTTTTTAGTGCAAATGGTAATTAAATTAGTTCGTTTTTATAGAGTTTTAATGGTCTGGTAGCATATATCAAAGTTGCATAAACAGGCATCTAGACTAGATCCATATTTCAATTTGAGTATGATTAATAAGGGGAATTGTCCGTGACGCAGGCGCGTGCGCGTTTACTCCGGAGCACAAACTACCTGATGTCGCGTACGATTACACGAGGCGATGCATTCATTCCCATTTGCTTAAGAAATCCTGAAAGGAAACCAATTTTTGGCTGAGGCTTCCCCACACACTGGACGGAACCCTTTACCCGCCAATAGAGTTCCGCGTTCGAAGCTCCGACAATAAAATATGTAAAGTTTAGGGCGTTATCTCGACATCCCGCAGTCGCAGTTAATCTCGCCGCTCGAGATGTTGCCAACACACGAGTGTATCTCCTCCTCTCCGTACGAACTCGCATATTTCACGAAAAATACTCCTTTATTGTGGCGGTTCTCAGAAATGCCACGGAATATCTACAAAGGATCATGAATAGGTATTATCCGTCGTGTTTGATGTCATGAGTTATATTTTGTGAAGAAATCAGTTTAGACCGAAAATATTTTCACGTTTATTTCAAGGTCACGGGCCACACTTCACGATTACCATCTAACGTACATGGTACATACGTGTTCTGTTCCACGATTGCTGTTACAAGAAGATTAGAGGAGTCAACATAATAGTGACATACTCTTATCAAATTATTTGGTTGTATTATGTAAGTTATAGATAGTGACGTGTGTATAGGTGAGCATCGGTAGAGCGCTCTGGTAGAGTTCGGCGCGGCGCGGCGCGGGCGCGGCGCGGCGGCGGCAATAGCGAGTGAGTTGCGTTTCGCGAAGATTGATGAGCTCTCGCATTAAACGGTACAAGCCGCGGTGACGTCACCATCCATCTTATCGTGTCCTCGTGCATACCTACTCATATTACGTCACCATTCTCAAAGCTCTTATCAAGAGACGAAAATTCAAAAGAAATAAGTTCCCTCATGCCACGGTCTTAGGTTGAATTACCTGCGTGTGTGGGATGATGAACGTGGTACTCAATACTAAAAAATACATAAATTGCTCAGTTGAATAACAGCGCTTGATGTTAGAGAATAAAGAAAAATATTCGTTAAATCGTTATGTTATACATCAATTATCAAGTAATACTTTAAAGTAGGTATGTTAGGAATGAGAAGTTAAATGGCTAAAGTGTATCGTGGCTAAAGCATGTCAACCTGTGACGCGAGCCGAGCTGAGCCGGGGGCACGCGCATAGCTAATCCGCAGGAATAGTCATTACGGGCGTGCCGGTTAGGGCGAGTGCACACTCCGCCTCGCTGCACACGTACGTACGCTTCTCTGTAAATGCCGCGGATGGAGTTCAACATAACGGCTGATTAAGATGAAGCTTTGGTCTGTATATTCATTTAACCGAACGCAAACAAGATATGCTTATACCTACTGTACACTAGGTGTACAATAAAACGATTAAAAACTCTCCAGAAAAATATGTTGTTTGCAAGTTTTTAAATTTGCAGCTCTTCATCTGTTTCCGTTGCAATCGGAATAGTGATTCCGCAGGCTGTCCGTGCCAAATCGTTGTCGCTTGGCGTCGGTCGTTTCGCGGCGCGACGCGGCCTCAACGAACTCGCAGAGTATCGAGGAAGACACAATCACATCGGCACAGAATATATTAAACATCATTATAATGTAGGTATTGTCTTAGTGAACGGGCATGCCATTATAATGTAGGTATTGTGTTAGTGAATGGGCATGCCATTATAATGTAGGTATTGTGTTAGTGAATGGGCATGCCATTATAATGTAGGTATTGTGTTAGTGAATGGGCATGCCATTATTATGTAGGTATTGTGTTAGTGAATGGGCATGCCATTATAATGTAGGTATTGTCTTAGTGAACGGGCATGCCATTATAATGTAGGTATTGTGTTAGTGAATGGGCATGCCATTATAATGTAGGTATTGTGTTAGTGAATGGGCATCCCATTATTATGTAGGTATTGTGTTAGTGAATGGGCATGCCATTATAATGTAGGTATTGTGTTAGTGAATGGGCATGCCATTATTATGTAGGTATTGTGTTAGTGAATGGGCATGCCATTATAATGTAGGTATTGTGTTAGTGAATGGGCATGCCATTATTATGTAGGTATTGTGTTAGTGAATGGGCATGCCATTATTATGTAGGTATTGTGTTAGTGAATGGGCATGCCATTATTATGTAGGTATTGTCTTAGTGAACGGGCATGCCATTATTATGTAGGTATTGTGTTAGTGAATGGGCATGCCATTATTATGTAGGTATTGTGTTAGTGAATGGGCATGCCATTATAATGTAGGTATTGTGTTAGTGAACGGGCATGCCATTATAATGTAGGTATTGTGTTAGTGAATGGGCATGCCATTATTATGTAGGTATTGTGTTAGTGAATGGGCATGCCATTATAATGTAGGTATTGTGTTAGTGAATGGGCATGCCATTATTATGTAGGTATTGTGTTAGTGAATGGGCATGCCATTATTATGTAGGTATTGTGTTAGTGAATGGGCATGCCATTATAATGTAGGTATTGTGTTAGTGAACGGGCATGCCATTATAATGTAGGTATTGTGTTAGTGAATGGGCATGCCATTATTATGTAGGTATTGTGTTAGTGAATGGGCATGCCATTATAATGTAGGTATTGTGTTAGTGAATGGGCATGCCATTATTATGTAGGTATTGTGTTAGTGAATGGGCATGCCATTATTATGTAGGTATTGTGTTAGTGAATGGGCATGCCATTATAATGTAGGTATTGTGTTAGTGAACGGGCATGCCATTATAATGTAGGTATTGTGTTAGTGAATGGGCATGCCATTATTATGTAGGTATTGTGTTAGTGAATGGGCATGCCATTATAATGTAGGTATTGTGTTAGTGAACGGGCATGCCATTATTATGTAGGTATTGTCTTAGTGAATGGGCATGCCATTATAATGTAGGTATTGTGTTAGTGAATGGGCATGCCATTATAATGTAGGTATTGTCTTAGTGAATGGGCATGCCATTATAATGTAGGTATTGTCTTAGTGAATGGGCATGCCATTATAATGTAGGTATTGTGTTAGTGAATGGGCATGCCATTATTATGTAGGTATTGTCTTAGTGAATGGGCATGCCATTATAATGTAGGTATTGTGTTAGTGAATGGGCATGCCATTATAATGTAGGTATTGTGTTAGTGAACGGGCATGCCATTATAATGTAGGTATCGTCTTAGTGAATGGGCATGCCATTATAATGTAGGTATTGTCTTAGTGAACGGGCATGCCATTATAATGTAGGTATTGTCTTAGTGAACGGGCATGCCATTATAATGTAGGTATTGTGTTAGTGAACGGGCATGCCATTATAATGTAGGTATTGTGTTAGTGAATGGGCATGCCATTATAATGTAGGTATTGTGTTAGTGAACGGGCATGCCATTATAATGTAGGTATTGTGTTAGTGAATGGGCATGCCATTATAATGTAGGTATTGTGTTAGTGAACGGGCATGCCATTATTATGTAGGTATTGTCTTAGTGAATGGGCATGCCATTATAATGTAGGTATTGTCTTAGTGAATGGGCATGCCATTATAATGTAGGTATTGTGTTAGTGAATGGGCATGCCATTATAATGTAGGTATTGTGTTAGTGAATGGGCATGCCATTATTATGTAGGTATTGTCTTAGTGAATGGGCATGCCATTATAATGTAGGTATTGTCTTAGTGAATGGGCATGCCATTATAATGTAGGTATTGTGTTAGTGAACGGGCATGCCATTATAATGTAGGTATTGTGTTAGTGAATGGGCATGCCATTATAATGTAGGTATTGTGTTAGTGAACGGGCATGCCATTATAATGTAGGTATTGTCTTAGTGAATGGGCATGCCATTATAATGTAGGTATTGTCTTAGTGAACGGGCATGCCATTATAATGTAGGTATTGTCTTAGTGAACGGGCATGCCATTATAATGTAGGTATTGTCTTAGTGAATGGGCATGCCATTATAATGTAGGTATTGTCTTAGTGAATGGGCATGCCATTATAATGTAGGTATTGTCTTAGTGAATGGGCATGCCATTATAATGTAGGTATTGTCTTAGTGAATGGGCATGCCATTATAATGTAGGTATTGTCTTAGTGAATGGGCATGCCATTATAATGTAGGTATTGTCTTAGTGAATGGGCATGCCATTATTATGTAGGTATTGTGTTAGTGAATGGGCATGCCATTATAATGTAGGTATTGTGTTAGTGAATGGGCATGCCATTATAATGTAGGTATTGTGTTAGTGAATGGGCATGCCATTATAATGTAGGTATTGTCTTAGTGAATGGGCATGCCATTATAATGTAGGTATTGTCTTAGTGAACGGGCATGCCATTATAATGTAGGTATTGTGTTAGTGAATGGGCATGCCATTATAATGTAGGTATTGTGTTAGTGAATGGGCATGCCATTATAATGTAGGTATTGTCTTAGTGAATGGGCATGCCATTATAATGTAGGTATTGTCTTAGTGAATGGGCATGCCATTATAATGTAGGTATTGTGTTAGTGAATGGGCATGCCATTATAATGTAGGTATTGTGTTAGTGAATGGGCATGCCATTATTATGTAGGTATTGTCTTAGTGAATGGGCATGCCATTATAATGTAGGTATTGTGTTAGTGAATGGGCATGCCATTATAATGTAGGTATTGTGTTAGTGAATGGGCATGCCATTATAATGTAGGTATTGTGTTAGTGAATGGGCATGCCATTATTATGTAGGTATTGTGTTAGTGAATGGGCATGCCATTATAATGTAGGTATTGTGTTAGTGAATGGGCATGCCATTATTATGTAGGTATTGTGTTAGTGAATGGGCATGCCATTATAATGTAGGTATTGTCTTAGTGAACGGGCATGCCATTATAATGTAGGTATTGTGTTAGTGAATGGGCATGCCATTATAATGTAGGTATTGTGTTAGTGAATGGGCATGCCATTATTATGTAGGTATTGTGTTAGTGAATGGGCATGCCATTATAATGTAGGTATTGTGTTAGTGAATGGGCATGCCATTATTATGTAGGTATTGTGTTAGTGAATGGGCATGCCATTATAATGTAGGTATTGTGTTAGTGAATGGGCATGCCATTATTATGTAGGTATTGTGTTAGTGAATGGGCATGCCATTATTATGTAGGTATTGTGTTAGTGAATGGGCATGCCATTATTATGTAGGTATTGTCTTAGTGAACGGGCATGCCATTATTATGTAGGTATTGTGTTAGTGAATGGGCATGCCATTATTATGTAGGTATTGTGTTAGTGAATGGGCATGCCATTATAATGTAGGTATTGTGTTAGTGAACGGGCATGCCATTATAATGTAGGTATTGTGTTAGTGAATGGGCATGCCATTATTATGTAGGTATTGTGTTAGTGAATGGGCATGCCATTATAATGTAGGTATTGTGTTAGTGAATGGGCATGCCATTATTATGTAGGTATTGTGTTAGTGAATGGGCATGCCATTATTATGTAGGTATTGTGTTAGTGAATGGGCATGCCATTATAATGTAGGTATTGTGTTAGTGAACGGGCATGCCATTATAATGTAGGTATTGTGTTAGTGAATGGGCATGCCATTATTATGTAGGTATTGTGTTAGTGAATGGGCATGCCATTATAATGTAGGTATTGTGTTAGTGAATGGGCATGCCATTATTATGTAGGTATTGTGTTAGTGAATGGGCATGCCATTATTATGTAGGTATTGTGTTAGTGAATGGGCATGCCATTATAATGTAGGTATTGTGTTAGTGAACGGGCATGCCATTATAATGTAGGTATTGTGTTAGTGAATGGGCATGCCATTATAATGTAGGTATTGTCTTAGTGAATGGGCATGCCATTATAATGTAGGTATTGTCTTAGTGAATGGGCATGCCATTATAATGTAGGTATTGTCTTAGTGAACGGGCATGCCATTATAATGTAGGTATTGTCTTAGTGAACGGGCATGCCATTATAATGTAGGTATTGTCTTAGTGAATGGGCATGCCATTATAATGTAGGTATTGTCTTAGTGAATGGGCATGCCATTATAATGTAGGTATTGTCTTAGTGAATGGGCATGCCATTATAATGTAGGTATTGTCTTAGTGAATGGGCATGCCATTATAATGTAGGTATTGTCTTAGTGAATGGGCATGCCATTATAATGTAGGTATTGTCTTAGTGAATGGGCATGCCATTATAATGTAGGTATTGTCTTAGTGAATGGGCATGCCATTATAATGTAGGTATTGTCTTAGTGAACGGGCATGCCATTATAATGTAGGTATTGTCTTAGTGAACGGGCATGCCATTATAATGTAGGTATTGTCTTAGTGAATGGGCATGCCATTATAATGTAGGTATTGTCTTAGTGAATGGGCATGCCATTATAATGTAGGTATTGTCTTAGTGAATGGGCATGCCATTATTATGTAGGTATTGTCTTAGTGAATGGGCATGCCATTATAATGTAGGTATTGTCTTAGTGAACGGGCATGCCATTATAATGTAGGTATTGTCTTAGTGAACGGGCATGCCATTATAATGTAGGTATTGTCTTAGTGAACGGGCATGCCATTATAATGTAGGTATTGTCTTAGTGAATGGGCATGCCATTATAATGTAGGTATTGTCTTAGTGAATGGGCATGCCATTATAATGTAGGTATTGTCTTAGTGAATGGGCATGCCATTATAATGTAGGTATTGTCTTAGTGAATGGGCATGCCATTATAATGTAGGTATTGTCTTAGTGAATGGGCATGCCATTATAATGTAGGTATTGTCTTAGTGAATGGGCATGCCATTATAATGTAGGTATTGTCTTAGTGAATGGGCATGCCATTATAATGTAGGTATTGTCTTAGTGAATGGGCATGCCATTATAATGTAGGTATTGTCTTAGTGAATGGGCATGCCATTATAATGTAGGTATTGTCTTAGTGAATGGGCATGCCATTATTATGTAGGTATTGTCTTAGTGAACGGGCATGCCATTATAATGTAGGTATTGTCTTAGTGAATGGGCATGCCATTATAATGTAGGTATTGTCTTAGTGAATGGGCATGCCATTATAATGTAGGTATTGTCTTAGTGAACGGGCATGCCATTATAATGTAGGTATTGTCTTAGTGAACGGGCATGCCATTATAATGTAGGTATTGTCTTAGTGAATGGGCATGCCATTATAATGTAGGTATTGTCTTAGTGAATGGGCATGCCATTATAATGTAGGTATTGTCTTAGTGAATGGGCATGCCATTATAATGTAGGTATTGTCTTAGTGAATGGGCATGCCATTATAATGTAGGTACTGTCTTAGTGAATGGGCATGCCATTATAATGTAGGTATTGTCTTAGTGAATGGGCATGCCATTATAATGTAGGTATTGTCTTAGTGAATGGGCATGCCATTATAATGTAGGTATTGTCTTAGTGAATGGGCATGCCATTATAATGTAGGTATTGTCTTAGTGAATGGGCATGCCATTATAATGTAGGTATTGTCTTAGTGAAAGGGCATGCCATTATTATGTAGGTATTGTCTTAGTGAACGGGCATGCCATTATAATGTAGGTATTGTCTTAGTGAATGGGCATGCCATTATAATGTAGGTATTGTCTTAGTGAATGGGCATGCCATTATAATGTAGGTATTGTCTTAGTGAACGGGCATGCCATTATAATGTAGGTATTGTCTTAGTGAATGGGCATGCCATTATAATGTAGGTATTGTCTTAGTGAATGGGCATGCCATTATAATGTAGGTATTGTCTTAGTGAATGGGCATGCCATTATAATGTAGGTATTGTCTTAGTGAATGGGCATGCCATTATAATGTAGGTATTGTCTTAGTGAATGGGCATGCCATTATAATGTAGGTATTGTCTTAGTGAATGGGCATGCCATTATAATGTAGGTATTGTCTTAGTGAATGGGCATGCCATTATAATGTAGGTATTGTCTTAGTGAATGGGCATGCCATTATTATGTAGGTATTGTCTTAGTGAACGGGCATGCCATTATAATGTAGGTATTGTCTTAGTGAATGGGCATGCCATTATAATGTAGGTATTGTCTTAGTGAATGGGCATGCCATTATAATGTAGGTATTGTCTTAGTGAATGGGCATGCCATTATAATGTAGGTATTGTCTTAGTGAATGGGCATGCCATTATTATGTAGGTATTGTCTTAGTGAATGGGCATGCCATTATAATGTAGGTATTGTGTTAGTGAATGGGCATGCCATTATAATGTAGGTATTGTGTTAGTGAATGGGCATGCCATTATAATGTAGGTATTGTCTTAGTGAATGGGCATGCCATTATAATGTAGGTATTGTCTTAGTGAATGGGCATGCCATTATTATGTAGGTATTGTCTTAGTGAATGGGCATGCCATTATAATGTAGGTATTGTCTTAGTGAATGGGCATGCCATTATAATGTAGGTATTGTCTTAGTGAATGGGCATGCCATTATAATGTAGGTATTGTCTTAGTGAATGGGCATGCCATTATAATGTAGGTATTGTCTTAGTGAATGGGCATGCCATTATAATGTAGGTATTGTGTTAGTGAATGGGCATGCCATTATAATGTAGGTATTGTGTTAGTGAATGGGCATGCCATTATAATGTAGGTATTGTCTTAGTGAATGGGCATGCCATTATTATGTAGGTATTGTGTTAGTGAATGGGCATGCCATTATAATGTAGGTATTGTCTTAGTGAATGGGCATGCCATTATAATGTAGGTATTGTCTTAGTGAATGGGCATGCCATTATAATGTAGGTATTGTCTTAGTGAATGGGCATGCCATTATAATGTAGGTATTGTCTTAGTGAATGGGCATGCCATTATTATGTAGGTATTGTCTTAGTGAACGGGCATGCCATTATAATGTAGGTATTGTCTTAGTGAACGGGCATGCCATTATAATGTAGGTATTGTCTTAGTGAATGGGCATGCCATTATAATGTAGGTATTGTCTTAGTGAATGGGCATGCCATTATTATGTAGGTATTGTCTTAGTGAATGGGCATGCCAATATAATGTAGGTATTGTCTTAGTGAATGGGCATGCCATTATAATGTAGGTATTGTCTTAGTGAATGGGCATGCCATTATAATGTAGGTATTGTCTTAGTGAATGGGCATGCCATTATAATGTAGGTATTGTCTTAGTGAATGGGCATGCCATTATTATGTAGGTATTGTCTTAGTGAACGGGCATGCCATTATAATGTAGGTATTGTCTTAGTGAATGGGCATGACATTATAATGTAGGTATTGTCTTAGTGAATGGGCATGCCATTATAATGTAGGTATTGTCTTAGTGAATGGGCATGCCATTATAATGTAGGTATTGTCTTAGTGAATGGGCATGCCATTATAATGTAGGTATTGTCTTAGTGAACGGGCATGCCATTATAATGTAGGTATTGTCTTAGTGAACGGGCATGCCATTATAATGTAGGTATTGTCTTAGTGAATGGGCATGCCATTATAATGTAGGTATTGTCTTAGTGAATGGGCATGCCATTATAATGTAGGTATTGTCTTAGTGAATGGGCATGCCATTATAATGTAGGTATTGTCTTAGTGAATGGGCATGCCATTATAATGTAGGTATTGTCTTAGTGAATGGGCATGCCATTATAATGTAGGTATTGTCTTAGTGAACGGGCATGCCATTATAATGTAGGTATTGTCTTAGTGAACGGGCATGCCATTATAATGTAGGTATTGTCTTAGTGAATGGGCATGCCATTATAATGTAGGTATTGTCTTAGTGAATGGGCATGCCATTATAATGTAGGTATTGTCTTAGTGAATGGGCATGCCATTATTATGTAGGTATTGTCTTAGTGAATGGGCATGCCATTATAATGTAGGTATTGTCTTAGTGAATGGGCATGCCATTATAATGTAGGTATTGTCTTAGTGAATGGGCATGCCATTATAATGTAGGTATTGTCTTAGTGAATGGGCATGCCATTATAATGTAGGTATTGTCTTAGTGAATGGGCATGCCATTATAATGTAGGTATTGTCTTAGTGAATGGGCATGTTATTATTATGTAGGTATTGTCTTAGTGAATGGGCATGCCATTATAATGTAGGTATTGTCTTAGTGAATGGGCATGCCATTATAATGTAGGTATTGTCTTAGTGAATGGGCATGCCATTATAATGTAGGTATTGTCTTAGTGAATGGGCATGCCATTATAATGTAGGTATTGTCTTAGTGAATGGGCATGCCATTATAATGTAGGTATTGTCTTAGTGAACGGGCATGCCATTATAATGTAGGTATTGTCTTAGTGAACGGGCATGCCATTATAATGTAGGTATTGTCTTAGTGAATGGGCATGCCATTATAATGTAGGTATTGTCTTAGTGAATGGGCATGCCATTATAATGTAGGTATTGTCTTAGTGAACGGGCATGCCATTATAATGTAGGTATTGTCTTAGTGAACGGGCATGCCATTATAATGTAGGTATTGTCTTAGTGAATGGGCATGCCATTATAATGTAGGTATTGTCTTAGTGAATGGGCATGCCATTATAATGTAGGTATTGTCTTAGTGAATGGGCATGCCATTATAATGTAGGTATTGTCTTAGTGAATGGGCATGCCATTATAATGTAGGTATTGTCTTAGTGAATGGGCATGCCATTATAATGTAGGTATTGTCTTAGTGAATGGGCATGCCATTATAATGTAGGTATTGTCTTAGTGAATGGGCATGCCATTATTATGTAGGTATTGTCTTAGTGAACGGGCATGCCATTATAATGTAGGTATTGTCTTAGTGAATGGGCATGCCATTATAATGTAGGTATTGTCTTAGTGAATGGGCATGCCATTATAATGTAGGTATTGTCTTAGTGAATGGGCATGCCATTATAATGTAGGTATTGTCTTAGTGAACGGGCATGCCATTATAATGTAGGTATTGTCTTAGTGAACGGGCATGCCATTATAATGTAGGTATTGTCTTAGTGAATGGGCATGCCATTATAATGTAGGTATTGTCTTAGTGAATGGGCATGCCATTATAATGTAGGTATTGTCTTAGTGAATGGGCATGCCATTATAATGTAGGTATTGTCTTAGTGAATGGGCATGCCATTATAATGTAGGTATTGTCTTAGTGAATGGGCATGCCATTATAATGTAGGTATTGTCTTAGTGAATGGGCATGCCATTATAATGTAGGTATTGTCTTAGTGAATGGGCATGCCATTATAATGTAGGTATTGTCTTAGTGAATGGGCATGCCATTATTATGTAGGTATTGTCTTAGTGAATGGGCATGCCATTATTATGTAGGTATTGTGTTAGTGAATGGGCATGCCATTATTATGTAGGTATTGTGTTAGTGAATGGGCATGCCATTATTATGTAGGTATTGTGTTAGTGAATGGGCATGCCATTATAATGTAGGTATTGTCTTAGTGAATGGGCATGCCATTATTATGTAGGTATTGTCTTAGTGAATGGGCATGCCATTATAATGTAGGTATTGTGTTAGTGAATGGGCATGCCATTATAATGTAGGTATTGTCTTAGTGAATGGGCATGCCATTATAATGTAGGTATTGTCTTAGTGAATGGGCATGCCATTATTATGTAGGTATTGTCTTAGTGAATGGGCATGCCATTATAATGTAGGTATTGTCTTAGTGAATGGGCATGCCATTATAATGTAGGTATTGTCTTAGTGAATGGGCATGCCATTATAATGTAGGTATTGTCTTAGTGAATGGGCATGCCATTATTATGTAGGTATTGTCTTAGTGAATGGGCATGCCATTATAATGTAGGTATTGTCTTAGTGAATGGGCATGCCATTATAATGTAGGTATTGTGTTAGTGAATGGGCATGCCATTATTATGTAGGTATTGTGTTAGTGAATGGGCATGCCATTATAATGTAGGTATTGTGTTAGTGAATGGGCATGCCATTATAATGTAGGTATTGTCTTAGTGAATGGGCATGCCATTATAATGTAGGTATTGTCTTAGTGAATGGGCATGCCATTATAATGTAGGTATTGTCTTAGTGAATGGGCATGCCATTATAATGTAGGTATTGTGTTAGTGAATGGGCATGCCATTATTATGTAGGTATTGTGTTAGTGAATGGGCATGCCATTATAATGTAGGTATTGTGTTAGTGAATGGGCATGCCATTATAATGTAGGTATTGTCTTAGTGAATGGGCATGCCATTATAATGTAGGTATTGTCTTAGTGAATGGGCATGCCATTATAATGTAGGTATTGTCTTAGTGAATGGGCATGCCATTATTATGTAGGTATTGTCTTAGTGAATGGGCATGCCATTATAATGTAGGTATTGTCTTAGTGAATGGGCATGCCATTATAATGTAGGTATTGTCTTAGTGAATGGGCATGCCATTATAATGTAGGTATTGTGTTAGTGAATGGGCATGCCATTATTATGTAGGTATTGTCTTAGTGAATGGGCATGCCATTATAATGTAGGTATTGTGTTAGTGAACGGGCATGCCATTATAATGTAGGTATTGTGTTAGTGAATGGGCATGCCATTATTATGTAGGTATTGTGTTAGTGAATGGGCATGCCATTATTATGTAGGTATTGTGTTAGTGAATGGGCATGCCATTATTATGTAGGTATTGTGTTAGTGAATGGGCATGCCATTATTATGTAGGTATTGTGTTAGTGAATGGGCATGCCATTATTATGTAGGTATTGTGTTAGTGAATGGGCATGCCATTATTATGTAGGTATTGTGTTAGTGAATGGGCATGCCATTATTATGTAGGTATTGTGTTAGTGAATGGGCATGCCATTATTATGTAGGTATTGTGTTAGTGAATGGGCATGCCATTATTATGTAGGTATTGTCTTAGTGAACGGGCATGCCATTATAATGTAGGTATTGTGTTAGTGAATGGGCATGCCATTATAATGTAGGTATTGTGTTAGTGAATGGGCATGCCATTATTATGTAGGTATTGTGTTAGTGAATGGGCATGCCATTATTATGTAGGTATTGTGTTAGTGAATGGGCATGCCATTATTATGTAGGTATTGTGTTAGTGAATGGGCATGCCATTATTATGTAGGTATTGTGTTAGTGAATGGGCATGCCATTATTATGTAGGTATTGTGTTAGTGAATGGGCATGCCATTATTATGTAGGTATTGTGTTAGTGAATGGGCATGCCATTATTATGTAGGTATTGTGTTAGTGAATGGGCATGCCATTATTATGTAGGTATTGTGTTAGTGAATGGGCATGCCAATATTATGTAGGTATTGTGTTAGTGAATGGGCATGCCATTATTATGTAGGTATTGTCTTAGTGAACGGGCATGCCATTATTATGTAGGTATTGTCTTAGTGAACGGGCATGCCATTATTATGTAGGTATTGTGTTAGTGAACGGGCATGCCATTATTATGTAGGTATTGTGTTAGTGAATGGGCATGCCATTATTATGTAGGTATTGTCTTAGTGAACAGGCATGCCATTATTATGTAGGTATTGTCTTAGTGAACGGGCATGCCATTATTATGTAGGTATTGTGTTAGTGAATGGGCATGCCATTATTATGTAGGTATTGTCTTAGTGAATGGGCATGCCATTATTATGTAGGTATTGTGTTAGTGAACGGGCATGCCATTATTATGTAGGTATTGTGTTAGTGAATGGGCATGCCATTATTATGTAGGTATTGTCTTAGTGAACGGGAATGCCATTATTATGTAGGTATTGTCTTAGTGAACGGGCATGCCATTATTATGTAGGTATTGTGTTAGTGAACGGGCATGCCATTATTATGTAGGTATTGTGTTAGTGAATGGGCATGCCATTATTATGTAGGTATTGTGTTAGTGAATGGGCATGCCATTATTATGTAGGTATTGTGTTAGTGAATGGGCATGCCATTATTATGTAGGTATTGTCTTAGTGAACGGGCATGCCATTATTATGTAGGTATTGTCTTAGTGAACGGGCATGCCATTATTATGTAGGTATTGTGTTAGTGAACGGGCATGCCATTATTATGTAGGTATTGTGTTAGTGAATGGGCATGCCATTATTATGTAGGTATTGTCTTAGTGAACGGGCATGCCATTATTATGTAGGTATTGTGTTAGTGAATGGGCATGCCATTATTATGTAGGTATTGTCTTAGTGAATGGGCATGCCATTATTATGTAGGTATTGTCTTAGTGAATGGGCATGCCATTATTATGTAGGTATTGTCTTAGTGAATGGGCATGCCATTATTATGTAGGTATTGTGTTAGTGAATGGGCATGCCATTATAATGTAGGTATTGTCTTAGTGAATGGGCATGCCATTATAATGTAGGTATTGTGTTAGTGAATGGGCATGCCATTATTATGTAGGTATTGTGTTAGTGAATGGGCATGCCATTATTATGTAGGTATTGTGTTAGTGAATGGGCATGCCATTATAATGTAGGTATTGTGTTAGTGAATGGGCATGCCATTATAATGTAGGTATTGTGTTAGTGAACGGGCATGCCATTATAATGTAGGTATTGTGTTAGTGAATGGGCATGCCATTATTATGTAGGTATTGTGTTAGTGAATGGGCATGCCATTATTATGTAGGTATTGTGTTAGTGAATGGGCATGCCATTATTATGTAGGTATTGTGTTAGTGAATGGGCATGCCATTATTATGTAGGTATTGTGTTAGTGAATGGGCATGCCATTATTATGTAGGTATTGTGTTAGTGAATGGGCATGCCATTATTATGTAGGTATTGTGTTAGTGAATGGGCATGCCATTATTATGTAGGTATTGTGTTAGTGAATGGGCATGCCATTATTATGTAGGTATTGTGTTAGTGAATGGGCATGCCATTATTATGTAGGTATTGTCTTAGTGAACGGGCATGCCATTATAATGTAGGTATTGTGTTAGTGAATGGGCATGCCATTATAATGTAGGTATTGTGTTAGTGAATGGGCATGCCATTATTATGTAGGTATTGTGTTAGTGAATGGGCATGCCATTATTATGTAGGTATTGTGTTAGTGAATGGGCATGCCATTATTATGTAGGTATTGTGTTAGTGAATGGGCATGCCATTATTATGTAGGTATTGTGTTAGTGAATGGGCATGCCATTATTATGTAGGTATTGTGTTAGTGAATGGGCATGCCATTATTATGTAGGTATTGTGTTAGTGAATGGGCATGCCATTATTATGTAGGTATTGTGTTAGTGAATGGGCATGCCATTATTATGTAGGTATTGTGTTAGTGAATGGGCATGCCAATATTATGTAGGTATTGTGTTAGTGAATGGGCATGCCATTATTATGTAGGTATTGTCTTAGTGAACGGGCATGCCATTATTATGTAGGTATTGTCTTAGTGAACGGGCATGCCATTATTATGTAGGTATTGTGTTAGTGAACGGGCATGCCATTATTATGTAGGTATTGTGTTAGTGAATGGGCATGCCATTATTATGTAGGTATTGTCTTAGTGAACAGGCATGCCATTATTATGTAGGTATTGTCTTAGTGAACGGGCATGCCATTATTATGTAGGTATTGTGTTAGTGAATGGGCATGCCATTATTATGTAGGTATTGTCTTAGTGAATGGGCATGCCATTATTATGTAGGTATTGTGTTAGTGAACGGGCATGCCATTATTATGTAGGTATTGTGTTAGTGAATGGGCATGCCATTATTATGTAGGTATTGTCTTAGTGAACGGGCATGCCATTATTATGTAGGTATTGTCTTAGTGAACGGGCATGCCATTATTATGTAGGTATTGTGTTAGTGAACGGGCATGCCATTATTATGTAGGTATTGTGTTAGTGAATGGGCATGCCATTATTATGTAGGTATTGTGTTAGTGAATGGGCATGCCATTATTATGTAGGTATTGTGTTAGTGAATGGGCATGCCATTATTATGTAGGTATTGTCTTAGTGAACGGGCATGCCATTATTATGTAGGTATTGTCTTAGTGAACGGGCATGCCATTATTATGTAGGTATTGTGTTAGTGAACGGGCATGCCATTATTATGTAGGTATTGTGTTAGTGAATGGGCATGCCATTATTATATAGGTATTGTCTTAGTGAACGGGCATGCCATTATTATGTAGGTATTGTGTTAGTGAATGGGCATGCCATTATTATGTAGGTATTGTCTTAGTGAATGGGCATGCCATTATTATGTAGGTATTGTCTTAGTGAATGGGCATGCCATTATTATGTAGGTATTGTCTTAGTGAATGGGCATGCCATTATTATGTAGGTATTGTGTAAGTGAATGGGCATGCCATTATTATGTAGGTATTGTCTTAGTGAATGGGCATGCCATTATTATGTAGGTATTGTCTTAGTGAATGGGCATGCCATTATTATGTAGGTATTGTGTTAGTGAACGGGCATGCCATTATTATGTAGGTATTGTGTTAGTGAATGGGCATGCCATTATTATGTAGGTATTGTGTTAGTGAATGGGCATGCCATTATTATGTAGGTATTGTCTTAGTGAACGGGCATGCCATTATTATGTAGGTATTGTGTTAGTGAATGGGCATGCCATTATTATGTAGGTATTGTCTTAGTGAACGGGCATGCCATTATTATGTAGGTATTGTGTTAGTGAATGGGCATGCCATTATTATGTAGGTATTGTCTTAGTGAATGGGCATGCCATTATTATGTAGGTATTGTGTTAGTGAATGGGCATGCCATTATTATGTAGGTATTGTGTTAGTGAATGGGCATGCCATTATTATGTAGGTATTGTCTTAGTGAACGGGCATGCCATTATTATGTAGGTATTGTGTTAGTGAATGGGCATGCCATTATTATGTAGGTATTGTCTTAGTGAACGGGCATGCCATTATTATGTAGGTATTGTGTTAGTGAATGGGCATGCCATTATTATGTAGGTATTGTGTTAGTGAACGGGCATGCCATTATTATGTAGGTATTGTGTTAGTGAATGGGCATGCCATTATTATGTAGGTATTGTCTTAGTGAACGGGCATGCCATTATTATGTAGGTATTGTGTTAGTGAATGGGCATGCCATTATTATGTAGGTATTGTCTTAGTGAACGGGCATGCCATTATTATGTAGGTATTGTGTTAGTGAACGGGCATGCCATTATTATGTAGGTATTGTGTTAGTGAATGGGCATGCCATTATTATGTAGGTATTGTGTTAGTGAATGGGCATGCCATTATTATGTAGGTATTGTGTTAGTGAATGGGCATGCCATTATTATGTAGGTATTGTGTTAGTGAATGGGCATGCCATTATTATGTAGGTATTGTCTTAGTGAACGGGCATGCCATTATTATGTAGGTATTGTGTTAGTGAACGGGCATGCCATTATTATGTAGGTATTGTGTTAGTGAATGGGCATGCCATTATTATGTAGGTATTGTCTTAGTGAACGGGCATGCCATTATTATGTAGGTATTGTCTTAGTGAACGGGCATGCCATTATTATGTAGGTATTGTGTTAGTGAATGGGCATGCCATTATTCTGTAGGTATTGTCTTAGTGAATGGGCATGCCATTATTATGTAGGTATTGTGTTAGTGAATGGGCATGCCATTATAATGTAGGTATTGTGTTAGTGAATGGGCATGCCATTATAATGTAGGTATTGTGTTAGTGAATGGGCATGCCATTATAATGTAGGTATTGTGTTAGTGAATGGGCATGCCATTATTATGTAGGTATTGTCTTAGTGAATGGGCATGCCATTATTATGTAGGTATTGTGTTAGTGAACGGGCATGCCATTATTATGTAGGTATTGTGTTAGTGAATGGGCATGCCATTATTATGTAGGTATTGTGTTAGTGAACGGGCATGCCATTATTATGTAGGTATTGTCTTAGTGAACGGGCATGCCATTATTATGTAGGTATTGTCTTAGTGAACGGGCATGCCATTATTATGTAGGTATTGTGTTAGTGAATGGGCATGCCATTATTATGTAGGTATTGTCTTAGTGAACGGGCATGCCATTATTATGTAGGTATTGTGTTAGTGAATGGGCATGCCATTATAATGTAGGTATTGTGTTAGTGAATGGGCATGCCATTATTATGTAGGTATTGTCTTAGTGAACGGGCATGCCATTATTATGTAGGTATTGTCTTAGTGAACGGGCATGCCATTATAATGTAGGTATTGTGTTAGTGAATGGGCATGCCATTATTATGAAGGTATTGTCTTAGTGAATGGGCATGCCATTATTATGTAGGTATTGTGTTAGTGAATGGGCATGCCATTATTATGTAGGTATTGTCTTAGTGAATGGGCATGCCATTATTATGTAGGTATTGTCTTAGTGAATGGGCATGCCATTATTATGTAGGTATTGTCTTAGTGAATGGGCATGCCATTATTATGTAGGTATTGTCTTAGTGAATGGGCATGCCATTATTATGTAGGTATTGTGTTAGTGAATGGGCATGCCATTATTATGTAGGTATTGTGTTAGTGAATGGGCATGCCATTATTATGTAGGTATTGTGTTAGTGAATGGGCATGCCATTATTATGTAGGTATTGTCTTAGTGAATGGGCATGCCATTATTATGTAGGTATTGTCTTAGTGAATGGGCATGCCATTATTATGTAGGTATTGTGTTAGTGAATGGGCATGCCATTATTATGTAGGTATTGTCTTAGTGAATGGGCATGCCATTATTATGTAGGTATTGTGTTAGTGAATGGGCATGCCATTATTATGTAGGTATTGTGTTAGTGAACGGGCATGCCATTATTATGTAGGTATTGTGTTAGTGAATGGGCATGCCATTATTATGTAGGTATTGTCTTAGTGAATGGGCATGCCATTATTATGTAGGTATTGTGTTAGTGAATGGGCATGCCATTATTATGTAGGTATTGTGTTAGTGAATGGGCATGCCATTATTATGTAGGTATTGTGTTAGTGAATGGGCATGCCATTATTATGTAGGTATTGTGTTAGTGAATGGGCATGCCATTATTATGTAGGTATTGTCTTAGTGAATGGGCATGCCATTATTATGTAGGTATTGTCTTAGTGAATGGGCATGCCATTATTATGTAGGTATTGTGTTAGTGAACGGGCATGCCATTATTATGTAGGTATTGTGTTAGTGAATGGGCATGCCATTATTATGTAGGTATTGTCTTAGTGAACGGGCATGCCATTATTATGTAGGTATTGTCTTAGTGAACGGGCATGCCATTATTATGTAGGTATTGTGTTAGTGAATGGGCATGCCATTATTATGTAGGTATTGTCTTAGTGAATGGGCATGCCATTATTATGTAGGTATTGTGTTAGTGAATGGGCATGCCATTATAATGTGGGTATTGTGTTAGTGAATGGGCATGCCATTATAATGTAGGTATTGTGTTAGTGAATGGGCATGCCATTATAATGTAGGTATTGTGTTAGTGAACGGGCATGCCATTATTATGTAGGTATTGTCTTAGTGAATGGGCATGCCATTATTATGTAGGTATTGTGTTAGTGAATGGGCATGCCATTATAATGTAGGTATTGTGTTAGTGAATGGGCATGCCATTATTATGTAGGTATTGTCTTAGTGAACGGGCATGCCATTATTATGTAGGTATTGTGTTAGTGAACGGGCATGCCATTATAATGTAGGTATTGTGTTAGTGAATGGGCATGCCATTATTATGTAGGTATTGTCTTAGTGAATGGGCATGCCATTATTATGTAGGTATTGTGTTAGTGAATGGGCATGCCATTATTATGTAGGTATTGTCTTAGTGAATGGGCATGCCATTATTATGTAGGTATTGTCTTAGTGAATGGGCATGCCATTATTATGTAGGTATTGTCTTAGTGAATGGGCATGCCATTATTATGTAGGTATTGTGTTAGTGAATGGGCATGCCATTATTATGTAGGTATTGTGTTAGTGAATGGGCATGCCATTATTATGTAGGTATTGTGTTAGTGAACGGGCATGCCATTATTATGTAGGTATTGTGTTAGTGAATGGGCATGCCATTATTATGTAGGTATTGTCTTAGTGAATGGGCATGCCATTATTATGTAGGTATTGTGTTAGTGAATGGGCATGCCATTATTATGTAGGTATTGTGTTAGTGAATGGGCATGCCATTATTATGTAGGTATTGTCTTAGTGAATGGGCATGCCATTATTATGTAGGTATTGTGTTAGTGAATGGGCATGCCATTATTATGTAGGTATTGTCTTAGTGAATGGGCATGCCATTATTATGTAGGTATTGTGTTAGTGAATGGGCATGCCATTATTATGTAGGTATTGTGTTAGTGAATGGGCATGCCATTATTATGTAGGTATTGTGTTAGTGAATGGGCATGCCATTATTATGTAGGTATTGTCTTAGTGAATGGGCATGCCATTATTATGTAGGTATTGTCTTAGTGAATGGGCATGCCATTATTATGTAGGTATTGTGTTAGTGAATGGGCATGCCATTATTATGTAGGTATTGTGTTAGTGAATGGGCATGCCATTATTATGTAGGTATTGTGTTAGTGAATGGGCATGCCATTATTATGTAGGTATTGTGTTAGTGAATGGGCATGCCATTATTATGTAGGTATTGTCTTAGTGAATGGGCATGCCATTATTATGTAGGTATTGTGTTAGTGAATGGGCATGCCATTATTATGTAGGTATTGTGTTAGTGAATGGGCATGCCATTATTATGTAGGTATTGTGTTAGTGAATGGGCATGCCATTATTATGTAGGTATTGTGTTAGTGAATGGGCATGCCATTATTATGTAGGTATTGTCTTAGTGAATGGGCATGCCATTATTATGTAGGTATTGTGTTAGTGAATGGGCATGCCATTATTATGTAGGTATTGTGTTAGTGAATGGGCATGCCATTATTATGTAGGTATTGTCTTAGTGAACGGGCATGCCATTATTATGTAGGTATTGTGTTAGTGAATGGGCATGCCATTATTATGTAGGTATTGTCTTAGTGAATGGGCATGCCATTATTATGTAGGTATTGTGTTAGTGAATGGGCATGCCATTATTATGTAGGTATTGTGTTAGTGAATGGGCATGCCATTATTATGTAGGTATTGTCTTAGTGAATGGGCATGCCATTATTATGTAGGTATTGTGTTAGTGAATGGGCATGCCATTATTATGTAGGTATTGTGTTAGTGAATGGGCATGCCATTATTATGTAGGTATTGTGTTAGTGAATGGGCATGCCATTATTATGTAGGTATTGTCTTAGTGAATGGGCATGCCATTATTATGTAGGTATTGTGTTAGTGAATGGGCATGCCATTATTATGTAGGTATTGTGTTAGTGAATGGGCATGCCATTATTATGTAGGTATTGTCTTAGTGAACGGGCATGCCATTATTATGTAGGTATTGTGTTAGTGAATGGGCATGCCATTATTATGTAGGTATTGTGTTAGTGAATGGGCATGCCATTATTATGTAGGTATTGTGTTAGTGAATGGGCATGCCATTATTATGTAGGTATTGTCTTAGTGAATGGGCATGCCATTATTATGTAGGTATTGTGTTAGTGAATGGGCATGCCATTATTATGTAGGTATTGTGTTAGTGAATGGGCATGCCATTATTATGTAGGTATTGTCTTAGTGAATGGGCATGCCATTATTATGTAGGTATTGTGTTAGTGAATGGGCATGCCATTATTATGTAGGTATTGTGTTAGTGAATGGGCATGCCATTATTATGTAGGTATTGTCTTAGTGAATGGGCATGCCATTATTATGTAGGTATTGTGTTAGTGAATGGGCATGCCATTATTATGTAGGTATTGTGTTAGTGAATGGGCATGCCATTATTATGTAGGTATTGTCTTAGTGAATGGGCATGCCATTATTATGTAGGTATTGTGTTAGTGAATGGGCATGCCATTATTATGTAGGTATTGTGTTAGTGAATGGGCATGCCATTATTATGTAGGTATTGTGTTAGTGAATGGGCATGCCATTATAATGTAGGTATTGTGTTAGTGAATGGGCATGCCATTATTATGTAGGTATTGTGTTAGTGAATGGGCATGCCATTATTATGTAGGTATTGTGTTAGTGAATGGGCATGCCATTATTATGTAGGTATTGTGTTAGTGAATGGGCATGCCATTATTATGTAGGTATTGTCTTAGTGAATGGGCATGCCATTATTATGTAGGTATTGTGTTAGTGAATGGGCATGCCATTATTATGTAGGTATTGTCTTAGTGAATGGGCATGCCATTATTATGTAGGTATTGTGTTAGTGAATGGGCATGCCATTATTATGTAGGTATTGTGTTAGTGAATGGGCATGCCATTATTATGTAGGTATTGTCTTAGTGAATGGGCATGCCATTATTATGTAGGTATTGTGTTAGTGAATGGGCATGCCATTATTATGTAGGTATTGTGTTAGTGAATGGGCATGCCATTATTATGTAGGTATTGTCTTAGTGAATGGGCATGCCATTATTATGTAGGTATTGTCTTAGTGAATGGGCATGCCATTATTATGTAGGTATTGTGTTAGTGAATGGGCATGCCATTATTATGTAGGTATTGTCTTAGTGAATGGGCATGCCATTATTATGTAGGTATTGTGTTAGTGAATGGGCATGCCATTATTATGTAGGTATTGTGTTAGTGAATGGGCATGCCATTATTATGTAGGTATTGTCTTAGTGAATGGGCATGCCATTATTATGTAGGTATTGTGTTAGTGAATGGGCATGCCATTATTATGTAGGTATTGTGTTAGTGAATGGGCATGCCATTATTATGTAGGTATTGTCTTAGTGAATGGGCATGCCATTATTATGTAGGTATTGTGTTAGTGAATGGGCATGCCATTATTATGTAGGTATTGTCTTAGTGAATGGGCATGCCATTATTATGTAGGTATTGTGTTAGTGAATGGGCATGCCATTATTATGTAGGTATTGTGTTAGTGAATGGGCATGCCATTATTATGTAGGTATTGTCTTAGTGAATGGGCATGCCATTATTATGTAGGTATTGTGTTAGTGAATGGGCATGCCATTATTATGTAGGTATTGTGTTAGTGAATGGGCATGCCATTATTATGTAGGTATTGTGTTAGTGAATGGGCATGCCATTATTATGTAGGTATTGTGTTAGTGAATGGGCATGCCATTATTATGTAGGTATTGTCTTAGTGAATGGGCATGCCATTATTATGTAGGTATTGTGTTAGTGAATGGGCATGCCATTATTATGTAGGTATTGTGTTAGTGAATGGGCATGCCATTATTATGTAGGTATTGTCTTAGTGAATGGGCATGCCATTATTATGTAGGTATTGTGTTAGTGAATGGGCATGCCATTATTATGTAGGTATTGTCTTAGTGAATGGGCATGCCATTATTATGTAGGTATTGTGTTAGTGAATGGGCATGCCATTATTATGTAGGTATTGTCTTAGTGAATGGGCATGCCATTATTATGTAGGTATTGTGTTAGTGAATGGGCATGCCATTATTATGTAGGTATTGTGTTAGTGAATGGGCATGCCATTATTATGTAGGTATTGTGTTAGTGAATGGGCATGCCATTATTATGTAGGTATTGTGTTAGTGAATGGGCATGCCATTATTATGTAGGTATTGTGTTAGTGAATGGGCATGCCATTATTATGTAGGTATTGTGTTAGTGAATGGGCATGCCATTATTATGTAGGTATTGTCTTAGTGAATGGGCATGCCATTATTATGTAGGTATTGTGTTAGTGAATGGGCATGCCATTATTATGTAGGTATTGTCTTAGTGAATGGGCATGCCATTATTATGTAGGTATTGTGTTAGTGAATGGGCATGCCATTATTATGTAGGTATTGTGTTAGTGAATGGGCATGCCATTATTATGTAGGTATTGTCTTAGTGAATGGGCATGCCATTATTATGTAGGTATTGTGTTAGTGAATGGGCAGGCCATTATTATGTAGGTATTGTCTTAGTGAACGGGCATGCCATTATTATGTAGGTATTGTGTTAGTGAATGGGCAGGCCATTATAATGCGTTAGCCTTAACGTTTTTGATTTTGCCGGCATAAAGGAGTCTCATATGACAAGCGATTAAACCCCCAGTAAAATTCGGACCTAACCGGAATATCTTGTTGTCTATGCTCACCCGGCTCTGAGACGATACATCATTCCCCCCTCCTCATCCCCCTCGTGCTCCCTGAAACCCCCCGCGGCCGCAGCGAGCTATAAATTGTATTTCTATTTGCGCGAGATCGAGATGAGATAGAGAGCTGAGCCGCGCGCGATGTTGTTTATAATATTTGGGATAGAGCAGCTACAGCCGCGGTCCGGGGGGAGGCACTATCGCGGTGCCAAATAATATTGCGGTATTTTGCGGTTACTAATAACAGTGAGAGATTGGTGATGCGGTAGGTTCCGGTAAACAAATAAATGCACGAATGAACTAGATAATGCGAAAAGTTTTGTTTACAGTAAAATATAAAATTACCAACATCTAGTTGGGAAGTTTGACGTCAATCAATTAGTGTGTGTTTGCGCGGAGTCGTCGCAGTCGGGTCTCCGGCGGGACGGGGGGAGGGGGAGCAAACGAACGGGAACTAGCTAAGTGTTTCCGCCGCACGAACAATAAATCGAATATAGTGTTTGCCGACTTTTAACCGGAGCTCTACAAATCGGCAGATAAATAATTGAGGGAGCTACGAAGCGGCAGCGCGGGCGTGGAAGCACAGCGCGGCACGGGCGCGGCACGACGGCGTGCCATTAAATATTGACGTCGCGCCCGGAACGTATTTCTTCGGTAATGGTGCCTGTTTTGTTTTAAGGGCAATAAAAGAACAGTAACTGTCTCGGAATGTAACGCACTTGTAGTTTGACCTCGCAAATCATATTATTTATGGCTCGACTATCTTCTGTAGTAACATACTGTTTTACATCATTCTATTGGCTATTTCAGGTGCTTAGGAATCACATATTTAACACAAAACTTTATTTAAAATAACACAATTTTAGGTATTTTTGGTAGCATTAGATTTATGGTTTAGACTCTGGTTTGCTTCCTCTAAACTTTAGAGGAAGCGTTAACCTAGATGTCATGTCACAAGTTGCATTAATAATAGCATCGAAATTTTACCCAAACCTGCGTCTAACTAGATTTTAGTACGGAATTTAGCCTTATCCTAATAGTCGGTAACATAAAGATTAGAGCATACAAATTCTTGTGAGCCTGCAATCGTTAAGGCATTGTCGGCCTGCACTCGAGACTATGATAGTGAGTACGTGGTGGCCGGCAGGCTCTCGATACACGGCACCAGTTACTCGCTTGCATGGGACATCATCACATATCGAGCACAAATTCGGTCGTTGGTTTTGTAAATTCAAGTTGAAACGTCGAGAGTCGAGCGTCTCGGTCGTGCTCAATGTTCGGTTCGTGAAAAAGTGATGCATTAGAGCCAGAGATGGGTAATGGGTAAAAACCCATTCTACCCATTTGGGTTATAACCGGGTGATTTGGGTTTTAACCCGATTTTAACCCATTATCACCCATTTTGCTGGGTGAAAATGGGTATTTGGCTATTTTAATGCCAAAGTTAAAATAAGGTAGGTGCCCACTTTGGTAGGTACCTACTAGGAACGTAATTAAAATATTAAATTAATAGTAGCGTTCTAATAGACACTTAAAGCTGGAAAATTAATAAAGTCTGAATTAAATTTAGATCGATTTATTACTTAGTAGAACTTCTTTACGCAAGCTTGACTTGGCGAATTGCTTTTGATAAAAAAAGTATTTACGACGTTTCGTATTTTGATTCTACCATCTACGATTTACGAAAAAGTTCAGCAATTCCACCACAGATGGCAGGCAGCAGCAGAAAATAACTTATGTACTTACTGTATGCTCCTCAAAATAAGGTTGACATTTCCTTTTTTATTTTTTTCTTGGCGTCGCAAGTATGCTTCAATTAAGTCTACTTTTTGCGTATTGGACAATGCCACAGTATTAATACAATGGTACAGTATCAATACTTCTTTATTGTGCAATTAGAATCTATTAAAATCATTATTATAAATACGGGATTTATCACGTACCGTCTTATTGGTGTTTCGACCGACAATGTTTCGGTTCAATTCGTGAACCTTCATCAGGGTGAGTGCGATCTACTCCGAATAACGTCTCGCCTCGCACTGCGCGCCGCTGCTCTCTGCGCGCGAGTGGACGGGCGGGGTGGTGGGGATTGGGTCAACGAAAGCACAGTGCATTGACCCGCTGTGTCATCATCATTATCATCACTGCTGATCTCTTTTGTAGTTCTTGGTACAGGCAAACACACAACACTAACTATGTCTCTACCAGGTTCACTCACTCTTCTGTCACTTGCATCATGAAGACATGGCCTCCAGGCCGGCAGTAGAACCCATCCTCTATCCCTGTTAAAGTTCGGCACACGACTTATTTCTATCGCCTCTCGGATCTTGCGAGGAACGAAGAACTTCTCTCTCGCTAAAACCCGGGCCTTGTAAAATTTATTTTTGTATGTTAAAACAAACACTTTATTAAACTTATGTTGTGTTGTGCTATTGCATAATGCTTGCCATCTAACCACAGATACTGTATTGGTGACGTCTCGAGATATCTCTTGTTGTCCCTATCTAACCCTAACCCCGCAGTCATATCCGAAAGAGATATCAAATCGGCCTTTATTTTTGAATGTCGATTGCAAGAGTAGGCAGTAAATGTTATATCGAATTAATCATCTCAACTTAGTCGATTACAACCTAAGACCTGCCAACGTTACTGTTTGGGAATTGAAATAACAAGTTTGAATTTAAGTTCTAAAGGTAGGTATCTTGTGTGCAATATTGTTATGAATGAGGATCAGCTTTAGGAATGCAGGATAGTGAGCCATAATTAGCTTTTACGTGCTCTGCATTTTGTAAAACGTTGTACAGGAGCGTAAGAGTGCAGAACACATAAATGTGTGAGGTCCGGCCATCTCGTTAGCATATCATGTGAATATCTCTATATGGTGTTTCGGTGACGAACGAGGGACACAGGGACAGTAATAGCATTGGCAGGCCCCTGGATGACGTCAGCGGGGCGGGGACTCCGCGGCGCGGCGGCCAGGGCGGGGGTGCCGCGGTTGCTATTCACTCCGAGGCCAAATTATCATTTAGGTAAATAATGCTGTTTTGTTTGTTGTTCGACAATTGCTGTAGCGGGATAATTTCTTACTTAATTATTCAGCGTGCTTAATAATACAGAGTACTCCGAGATTTATTTTCTTATGTTAAACCGGTTAAACTTAAGTTTTTTCGAAATACTATAATACATCTATCGAAGAATTGCATTGTAAAATGGCTGATTTCAGCTTTCAGTTTATCAGGTTTTTTCTCTGAGAAGTCGTTCCTCAGCCCCCCCTCGATTTATATTTGGGAGCGCCTTGAACTTTGTTAATTTATGAGAATTACTTGTTGTTTGTACCAGAATCTAAACATATTATGAACTATGTTCTAGTTTTCAAGAGAAACGTTCTCATCAGGATCTGATGTGATGTGAGTCAGCGGCACCTGTGAGCACGGTGCTGTATGCAAATGCACCAGCCATGCTCCACATGCAATAACAATAGCATGTGGAAGTCCTGCATTAGCGCCTGCATTCCACTAGTGTCTATGAGTACATGAGTAGTGCACTCTCGCAACGTAGGTACGACAGTTGGCCGCGTTCCATCGCCGGCCCGCTACGTGTTATGGATATTGCATCCGAACACACGACGCGATGTATGAGCGCATTCATTCATATGTTTTAAGCTGGATACACTGCGTTACCCGGACCAACTTTGTTCACTAGTGAGTGGGTTACGTCATAAGCTCATAACCACAAGGCTCCATTAACATTGCTGCATTCTCGCATTCTCGGGAATCCCCGCAGTTTTGTACGTTACACAGTTGATATAAATTTCATTGTGCCATGTACAATTTCGTTACAAAAATTAGCTTTCATTCCGTTGCGTGGCAGTGTAAACTGAGCCTGACTGTAACGATGTAAGACAATGTAAGAGAATCAAAAGTAACAGGCAGGAGGTGTATTCCTATTAAGAGATGAGTATTTGAGTATGCGCGAATAAAAATATAAAAACAACACCTAAAATGATTTAGTCACATTAGTACTTCTAATCACTGGGCTCATCAGCCCCATAACGAATAACATGTTAACTTTAAAACCCGGCCCAAGAACAGATATATGCAGGTCGTGTTGTCCCGCTGCGTCAATCGAACCAGCAACCGTTGTACTCGGCTATATGCCCACCACGTCTTGAACCCTTTCAAAATATTTGAAGCTATTGATGAGAAACTGTATCCGTAACTTGTTGTTTATGGCGTTTATCGGGTATGTGGGAGCGATCGGGAATCAGGCAGCGAAGCCTCCCGCGATCGATAACTAGGTTCTACAGGCACGTTCGTGCACCGGTGTACACGAGTGTGTCGTCACTCATTACTCGAACCACCGCTCGGTACCGATTCGCGTTTATTTTATACCAGCTTTATAGAAAGGTTCGCGTGAAAATCTGAATAGAAAATTACTAAATTACTTTCAGTGTGTAATTATTCAGTGGTTAATTAAAAATCAATAGGAAGGAGGGCTTCCTAACAAATGGTTTGTTAAATGGCAATAGAAGGGTGCGGTCGCGATGAGGGCGCCAGAATTAGCGTAATTGCGCGGCAACAATCCACGCCGTTATAAAAAAGCCAATTTGGACTTGACTAATGGGCTATAAGAAAGGGATACGGTATACTGTTTAATTAATTGATCAAAAAGAAATGACGCGATACTTACTGATGTATGATGATGACATTTACACACCCTGTATAATGCAGGTTGGCTGACTGGCTTGCGAGGACATCGCGCTACAGTTTAGTAACCTATTGTATTTAGGCGTTTTTCAATAATGTTATTTCAGCAAGAAACCCCTTATAGTCTGACTTTACATAGCCAAGGCTTACTGTTCATTTCGAGACAAAAACAACAAGTTAGTAGTGGTGCTCCTGGCTGCGGTTGTGTGGCGACTGGCGAGTGGCGAGTGCGGCCGACTCGCGTCGTCGACAGCGTTACCTGCTATTTTAATGATCACCGCACACACCACAACTCAAATACATGTTTCGAAGCAAATAAATTATTACTTCCAGAGATAAAATGCTGCCTCATTCGATAGCATACTGCGCTAGGGTTCTCAGTAGAGCGATACTTACCGCTGAAGATCCATCACGCAAGAGGTCAAGTACCTCTCGCGAATTAATCTTTATTTCTCGTCTCGGTAACATCTTCTAACAAATAAAGTGTCACTCGGTAAATAAAATTGCTTCCGTGAATTCTCATAAATCGAGAATTCTCATCTTTACCTTTATAATATTCGAAAAGAGTCAAAGTGGAGTTTAATAGCTTTGTCCCGTGACTTCCCGCACCCCCCGCGCTCCGCCGGCCGGCGGCGGCGGCGGGCGCGGAGGCGGCATTGTGCGCGGCGCGAGGGAAACATTTACCTAAATAATACGCCGCCACGGCGCAGAGACTCTTCAAAATTTCATAACTACCCACACACTTTTACCTCCTACAGTCTTTATTACAACGGATTAAGATCTATTTTTCTTGGAGCAGGGGACAATTTGATATTGTTTTACAGAGTAAGCAGCGGCCGTGTTTAGGAATAAAGCTAGAATTAATTATGTATTGTTCGCAGCAAAAACACGGCCTACAGGTACAAGTTATAACTCAATGGAGTGCTTCTTAACACGGATATGTTCACTCTCACCCCTCTTAACCCCCATTCTCTGAACGTAAGTTATCATTGATGTTCGGTCCGGAGGAGTCGGTAAGTTGCACCGTCCGTCGTGTTCATCGCCGCCAAAACTCGATCTAACTAGTTCATCTGACGCGTAGCTGCGACCTCGGCCTCTTCGTTACTTCTCAAATAAACAAAGATGTCCTTATTCCGTATTTACACCCGGGGCCACTCGGGGAAGAAAACATACGTACCGACAGTGTGGACGCAAAGCTACTCACTGCAAGTACTAGGTTATATTTCATCATAATATCGTGAAGGCTGCTCGTCCGATCAATTGGCGATTAACGCCGGGGTCCCACAAGGGTCAGTACTTTCCGCAACTCTGTTTTTGCTGCATATCAACGATCTGCTAAAACCCGGTACCTTTGGGTATGCAGACGATAGCACAGTTGTGGAAAGCTATACATCTAGCTAGTGCACGAGCCAGTAGAGCGCAGATTCTGCTACTCTGAGAGGCCATGGTCGAGCGCTTAAACTTGTCCTTGAAGGCAATCTCCGACTGGGGTGATGCCAATCTGGTTAAGTTCAATGCAAATAAGACCCAGGCGTGTTTGTTCTCCGCCAAACGAAGTCAATTTAATCTGACTCCTACTTTCTGAAATGTATCCGTGCCGATATCTGACCACCTCGAGCTTCTTGGTATCACATTAACTCCAACTCTCAATTTCGGCTCCTACATTGAGTCCAAAGCGAGTTGGCTGCTAAAAAGCTTGGTATACTCGCAAAGGTGAGGCACTACTTCACACCGGGACAGTTGCTCAACTTGTACCAAGCACAAGTCCGATCTTGTTTGGAGTACTGTTTTCACCTCTGAGACGGATCAGCGAAGTACCAACTTGAAGCTCTGGAATCAATTGAGAGAAGAGCTAAGAAGCTCATAGGCAACGATGAACTAGTTGATGCAAGGCTCCTCAGTCTGGAGCATCGACGAAAGGTTGCTGGCCTCTCGGTTTTTTATCGAGTACATTTCGAGGAGTGTGCGGCGGAACTTTTCAACCTGATCCCACCATCTCCTTTCTATCAACGGACAACCAGACGCTCTGCGGTACGCCACCGCTATATGGTAGAAATACCTCCCATTCGTACAAAGCGGTTCTCTTCGACCTTTATTATGCGCACCGACAGAGAGTGGAACACCTTGCCAGAGTCTGTGTTTCCTGATAGCTACAACCTGGGTATCTTTAAGTCGCGAGTGAATAGGTTTTTTCTAGGCAAGCGTGTACCATCGTAGACTGCATCATCGCTTACCATCAGGCGAGATCGTGGTCAAACGCAAGCCTATAATATGTAAAAAAAAAATATTAGTAGTTGGTCGTCCAGTGATGATCATAGGCCTTCCCAACTGAAAAGTGGCCTATCTTGTGCACCATCCTATTCAAATAGGTTAAGAAGATTATATTGACTGTGAGTTCATGTAGAGTAGAGTAGCTGAAGTTTTATTTTAAAATGTAATGTTCTAATTAAACTTTTCCAATACCTACAATTTACTCGTTTAATAACTGAGGAAAGTTTTGAAGCGAAACGAACAGAATCCAACTTGAGCCTTCCTTACCTTATCCCGCCGCCAGCGCCTCAGGTGGATCAAAATCCCCGCAGTAAAAATAAAACTACCTCCCAAATGCCGTACATCAACATCTACGAAAACCAACCCTAAGATCATCACCTAAAGTTCAAAATTAAGCGACGGTTGCGGTAGGTCGATACCTTTACAAGTCAATAGCAGAGCGCGCTTTGAAACGCCGACCTGAATCGGACAAATGTAATTTTTCAATGATACAATTTGAAACGGGATTGGAAATTAAAGTGAATCAAGGAGTTCTTTATGAAGTCGCTACGTCCGACTAGATTGGATGATCTAATAACGCGATCTTACGAGGAAACGCTGTATAGACTACCGGTAGATTCGCCATCGGCTATGTTAACAAATAGAGTTGTAGGGTTCACAAATAAAGCGAAAACCAGCGCTTACTACAACAATGTTACGGTAACAATTCCGCTCATGATGGCCGGTGGTCACGCAATGTTCCTTTCTACGGACCTACTACCTGCTAGTAAAGCTAAGCAATCAGCTGGTAACCACTACCTACTCCTGGACTACTAGCACGACTATGTATGCTTATACTGTCTGACACGAATACAAATTGAATATTGCAATATGCTTATTACATAAGCTAGGTAAGCGAGTATGATGGTGAAAGTGTGCGTTGATGGTTGCAAAATTGTATTACAACAAAAGCCTGACATTTTTCTATTAATATTTACACTCACATATATACTGAGAGATGACGTACTAAGCGATTAATTTAAAAACATATTTTTAACAGATTCCGCCCATTCACGAAAGGCTTCGGAAAAGAAGGTAATTAATCACTTAGGTGTACTATTTCGGGCAATCCTCACGAAACGCTTCAGAGTTCTGAAGCAGCGCTTAACTAACGCTCGTAACTTTCACTTCGAATAATTCCCCGAAACTTGGCTAATTTTTCTCTTCGCTCCCCCACCGGCCTATTAATGACCGCCTTTGAATATTTAAAGAGGCTCTAACAAGACGCTAAGACAATAGCGATGATTGCAACCCTCACAATAGGCTTTCACTGCCTTGTACATCGCTAGGCCGACGATGCCGGCTCGATATCATCGCCTCAGGAAATCATCGATGTATTGTGAAACGCTAAATACGCGTAGAGTGTATTTAATCACAGGAGGAAATGTTTCGAATAGTCGGATTTATCCAAGTTAAAGATTATGCCAGACGATACCAACTCAATTTTCGAGATAATTCCCTTCTCTTTGTTTCAAGCCAATATAATAGATCAATTTAATTTGAAAAGATAAACGTCGAATAAATCCCAAGACTTTAAACGTAGCTTAAATCTTGAAGAGCTTTCATCTTTATCGATATCTCGATAATAATAAGTAAATGTCGATAATGAAGGTAATCCGCAGACTCAAGTTATTTTGATCCGTATTTGTAAAGCAGTAAAATGTTTTGTCGCGTGTCAAGAGTTTTTATCAGAGGCGCGGCGCGGCGTGCGGCCGACATGCGGAAATTACAATTGCTAATAAATCTGCCTTCCGATCCTCTTACACACATCCCGCCCGCCCCACGCCCCGCGCCCGCCCCGCGCCCACACGCGCCGTTCACAGGGGAAACATCAGAGCGCGCATTGTGCCTTAGTCCCCATACGACATAAATCACTTTCCTGTGTGAAACTCTTTTGCATCTATCTGAGAGTTCGTTTTCGATGTTTATAGTACACCTTCATTGTGTTCATAATAATGATATTGCTAGCGAAGTTTACATATTCTCTGCGAGGCCCCTACACGCGCGCGCGTTCAACAGGCACGTGTCACAGTGCTGCGCTGACTGGAGCGATACGTGTGACGTCACTTGCAGAAATTGTTTTAGTCATGTTTTATCGCGAATTTGCTTTGTCCTTCGATTTGGCTGGATTGCGATGCGATGCTTGCTGTTGTTGGCAGGACTTTGTACAAAGAAGTGCTTTGAAAATATGGCATGTAATCGAACACCACGCGTACGCATTCCTTTTGCACCGGCCTTTATAGACAATTTGTACCAAATCTACGCTAGTCCACGCTTCTCCTATTTTTTCCCTGGCGCTGATTGTATTACTAGAGAGCACTCAACTAATACAATCAAAAGCTCCTAAAGGAGGGAACTCCCGGAATGTGACCAAAGAGTTTTCATGCTTTATTTTTAAAACTTTTACAAAGGCCTTTCTTGAAATAGTGTTCGCCTACCTATGCTCTATACCAACAGGTCGGCCCCCCTCTCTCCTCGCCCCCATCCCTACCTGCAGTGCTAATGCAATCCTTTTCTGTCGCAATCCGTATTTTTCTTGTCCTGCAGATTCCACAGATTCAATTAATTGTTCCGATTGCATTATTTATTATGAGAGTTCTCGGAGAGAAAACCAACTATTGAAATATGTTGAGCACTGTGAGATAATCTGCAGTTGTAATGATCAGTGGGGGTTGAGGAGATGGCTCACACACACCAAGGTATTCAGTAACATAATATTGGTACGACACGCTTAATGGAGCAGGAAGCTCTAGCCATGAACAATAATAACAAATGAGCATGGGATAATGTAGGTTTCATTAATAACTAATTCAATCTTTAAGAGGATTCTCATAAAATGAATATTTCATTAATATTCGTTGCTATTAAACAGTGAATACACTAGTGGTTTGCCCCGAACTGAGATCTCGCGAGTCTCCGATAACAACAAAAAACTATTCTTTGTAATATTTGACTATCAAAATAGTGCCACGAAATGAATAACCAAATACTTGATCTACAGTTTCATTCAAATTACAGGTAACGGGAGTTCATGTAAATATGGACACTATTATTTGGGGGTACAAATAGCAGTTACTTTGCCGACCTTTCCCTATATTTGTGCTATTATAGCTACGCGTATACCAAGTTTGAGCACTGTGAAGCCACTGATGTACCCTATATAAATTTTGTCAAAGTTCAGTTTTTATTGTGGCTAATAACTTAAAAAACCCGTCCAAGTGCGAGTCGTACTCGCGCACGAAGGGTTACGTACCATTCATTATCTATTAAAACGGCAAAAATCCCGCTTGTTGTATGATTGGGAGCCCGACTTAAATAATTGTTTTATTTTAATTTAATTATTTATTTTTAAAGCGAATACATAACTAAATATTCTGTGAACATTTCAAGCGTCTACCTGTTGTCGTTATCAATTTCGAGCAAAAACGAGCAAAAAAAATCACGTTTGTTGAATGGAAGCCCCCCTTAAATATTTATTTTATTCTGTTTTTAGTATTTGTTGTTATAACGGTAACAGATTTACATCATCTGTGAAAAATTCAACTGTCTAACTATCACGGTTCATAAGCCTGGTTACAGACGGACAGACAGACAGACAGACAGACAGTGGAGTCTTAATAATAGGGTCCTGTTTTACTCTTTGGGTATGGAACCGTAAAAACGGGGTCGAAAGTTACTCACAAAGACCTTTTATTAGACGTGCCATTTGACCGGATAGTCCCAATTTTTTTTTACCCCTCTTGAATCCCAATATCTCAACAACTCCCCAACATTTTTAGCTTTTAGCCCAAAATTTTGCCATCACTACCTACCTATATACCAAATTTAACGACGATCGGATAAACGATTCAAAAGTCATCCTCGGACAAACAAACATACATACAACGCTGATTTGCCCAAGTTGATTTGGAGATCTCTTTCCCTCGATCATAAATGTCACGTTGCTAGCAGTTTGGTTAACAAGTAACTTTTTGACAAAATATAACCGACTTTAGATATGTAATCATTGCAATCAGTGGTTGCCGTGCCAAACAATTATTAGCCCATTCGTTGAACGAAGAGTTTGATGATTCTCTTAGGATCTCATCATCTGATCTTGACCAAATGTATATGAGACCACCGGAAAAGGAGACCTCATGTCTCCTTTTTTACAAAAAAATAATCATTTTGAAATAATCATCGGACAAAGTGGTAAAGAATGTTCGCTGACCATACTGTAGCAAATGCTAAGCTAAGGACCCTTTCGCCACCACATTTAAAAATTTAAGGTATATTATATGTTTTGATTTGTTTCTGTGTCCATTTGTGGTGGTCTAAATAAATATATTTTCTTTCTTTCTTTCTTTATACATTAAAAAAACCCGACGAATCTCCTCCTTTCTCTTGATGTGGGTTAAAAAATAAGCTATATGCGGGAAGCATTGTGAAAACAACATGGAAAATTGGATTCTCGGTACGAGAAAGAAATAAAGGTACAACTTGAACGTTTCAATGTTTTACTCAGTATTTGTGGTTGATTTGGAAATAGTAATAACCATCTATACTATCTATACTAATATCTAGGTATACTAATATTATAAAGAGGAAAGATTTGTGTTTTTGTGTGTATGTGTGTAATGAATAAACTCAAAAACTACTGGACCGATTTCAAAAATTCTTTCACTGTTGGGAAGCTAGACTATCCCCAAGTGACATAGGCTACTTTTCACCTAACTGCGCAGAAGGAGGGTAATGATTTTATTGAAAAACTACGCGTGCGAAGCTGCGTATTGGTCAGCTAGTATATTATATAATAAAGGATTTTGATACGGAACTCATACTCATTACTATTTAAATGCATTTCTTTATTCGACACAATAACAAGGTTTTACAGCAAGAGGTACCTGTTTATAATCTGGTTTGAAGAATTTCGTAAGTCTGGAAGTAGTTACGTACGTGAATATAAGAAGCAGCGGGGCGCCGGAACTGCCGGGAATAGGGGTGAGGGGTCGAGTGGATCGAGGGGGGGGTTCAACGGAAAAAGGAATAATAAAACGCGTAATAACGGAATAACTCACAACGTTACCGCAAACCTTCTTAAAATTACGAATTGTTCGTGTAATGTGGTCTCTGACAGTGGCACTAGACTAGGCCTGGCTGGCTGGGTGCTGGGTACCGGGGTAGGTACTAGGTAGCTCGGCTGCCACAAATTATTATAACATTAACTTTTTGTAACGTCTCATGTTGAAAAACTCTAGTTAGTATGTGGCCTAAAATTCCGACGTTACAACATGTTGTTGGCCACACACAGCCCACAACAATTAATTAAGAGACCGAATTAACAAAGTAGATCAAAAATGTAAAAAAATTATTTTGTCAAATTATATAAGTTTTGAAACCAACATAGTTATTAACATATTATGGTATATTGTTGTGATCCTGGCGCATGCAGCTGCATCGAAATATCGGGATACTCAAACTCACAAACCATCAAATTACATCACTAAAAGCAAATCGGCAATCAAACTAGTGTTAGGTCCTTCAGGCGAGCATGACGTTGTATTGGTCCTGATGAAAAGTTACGGGGACTTTACAGTACCAAGTGAAGAGTGTATTTATTATGTAATCCACTGAATATCATCAGGAGTACTCTCTAGTGTTCCTACTAGACTTCATTGGGGGCGGCGGCGGCAGCCTAGGGCGGGCGCTCGTGAAACTTAGTGGAACGTGCTTGCGGAGCCTGCCTAATGTACCACGCACGCGTCACCGAGTACATACGATAAGAAAGTTCGTATGAGCTAATATCCCACCTTGTTGTCAAGTAAACACTTCTGAAGGCGTCCGACGTGGCTTTATAGCCGGCTCAAACCGCGCCCACCGAGCCTGATCTAATCTGTTCGCTTGCTCTCCTAGCATTAATACTAATCAGAAAACAAATAATGAACTGAATGATCGAAACTTTACATAATTTAACATTCATTTTAGATAATATAATTATTCTTACAATGTTTTACGATTCCTATTGACAATTATTTTACACTATTGACAATTTTATGAATTGTGCTTACATGTCCAATTTTTTTTTAAATTTTTAATTGACTATTCGCTCTACTTATACCTATTTTATTGTATTCATGTGGCTTATTGTAGTATAAATATGTGTTCGCTTAAATGATAGAACCCATTATAGTTGTTTAATACTGTAAGAGCACCGAAGCTAAAAGTTAAAATATCAAAATGTGATAGATATCGTAAGTTGTATGTCGTGTGCCGCATTAGCGCGCGTGCCGTACTGACTGTTGCCGTACGCTGTGGCGCTAACGACACTTGGACGCGAGTTGTCGCCGAGTCGCGCGACACGATCCTAACATGTGTCGCGCCCGTCGCGTCGTACGCGTACGTGAACGGTTACCTTTACATTAGTTATGTGCTAGTTAAGAAACTGGGAATTTGGAGACGAGGCTTAGATTCATATTAATTTATTTAATTAACTATTGATCATCTATTTTGTTTGGAAAAATAAAATATTATTTATTATGTTCAAAGACAGTAATCTAAGGGTACAATTGAAATGCTCGCCAAAATAATTTTTATATCCTAATACTAGGTACCAAGTAAAACAAAAGTAACTCCATATACATTAAACCGTTTTAATACTGAGGTCCCTAAAGTAAACCTTTTAAAATCCAATTTAAATGTACACACATCAGAATAATTGTACGTTTTGTATATCTATGTTTATATTCTTTTTGCTTGCCAAAATGGATTAATGCTCACTAAATATTGTTTTACGGAAACAGTAACATTAATACCAAAAACTAAAGTTCTAATTTGCCTTAGTGTAATCAAATTATCCAACCTAAATCCAAAATATATTATTGTCAAACTTATTACTTTCATTTCATTTATTTTTTGGGGGGTCTGACAGCTCGCGTCCGTAGGTGGTAACCCGTAGAATTCCTACACGCGCCCCCTGGGCAGTGCCAAAAGAGCAGTTTTTTTTCTGGTGGTAGGCTTCGGCGGTGGCTTGTCACCATCCACCGAATAAAGCCACACCGCCAAACGACCTGGTCGTGTTCCGGTGCGTTGTTCGGTGCAGCCGTGAACCGAGTGAGTACGGGTCAGGACAGTTCATGCACTGCAATGTCGGGCCGGATTGGTACGAACCGACGTTCAGCTGTGCTGGGAGACTGGTCGCGGAGGGTAGCGGGATCCGAAGCACGGTTCTCCGCTGGGCGATCGCAGGTTGTAGGGGACCCAAGTAGCAAGCTAGCCACTTGTGAAAGGCTGCCCCACCGCCTCGCGAAAAATCCTGGAGTGCTCTATCGTGCCGATTGGCGACCGGATGAGAGGACCCTATGGCCACTCCCGGGGGGGTTCGGGCGTCCCCGCAGTCTCCCCGCCTAGTACCCCTGAGGTGCAGCTTCGTGCCGGTTGTCCCAGGGTCTGTAGAGCAGTGCCGCGTTCTACTGCCGTCATCATCATCATCATCCACAGCCTGACTTCGCCCATTGTTGGGTATAGGCCTCCCCAAGTTTGTACCATCCATCACGATCCTGCGCTAGTCTCACCTACTGACGGCCCGCGACCTTTAAGATGTCGTCCACCCATCTCGCTGCCGGTCGTCCTACTCTTCTATACCCGCTCCTCGGCCACCATTCAGTCACTGTCCTGCTCCATCTGTCATGACCACGTCTAGCCAAGTGTCCCGTCCAAGACCATTTGAGCTCCATAACTCGAATCCCAACGTCATAACCTTCGTTCGTCTACGGATCTCGACGTTTGGAACTCGATCTAATAGTCTGATGCCAAGCATGGTACGCTCCATGGCTCTTTGTGCAACTCTTAACCTGTACACAGCCTCCTGCGTGAGCGTCAACGTCTCGGCACCGTAGATCAAGGTGGGCAAAACACACTAGTTGAATAAGCGGGTCTTCAGACACTGTGGAAATTTAGACGACCTAAGGATGTCATCTAACTTGCCGAATGCCAATTGGATCCTTTTAGAGATCTATTTCTACTGATGCTCTTTACCAAACGATAGAATATGTCCAAGATAAACATACAGGTCGACTGTCTCCAGCCTCTCATTTCCCACTACTACAATGGGATTTGTGACACCGGAGACATTCGAGAACACCTTCGTCTTGGACATATTCATCTTAAGGCCTACACTCAAAGAAGCATCAAAAAAATGTTGCAGCATTGTCTGGAGATCACTAAAGTTTTCTGCAAATAGTAGGAGATCATCTGCGAATCTAAGATGAGACAAGTTGACACCATCGATGTTTATTCCATAATTTTCCCATTCTAAGGTTCTTATAACATCTTCAAGGACAGCTGTAAAAAGCTTTGGAGAAATGGTGTCCCCTTGTCTCACCCCCCGCTGGATGGGCACAGGATCTGTTAGCGTGTGAACTCGTACTTGCAGTGTAGCCGAAGTATAGAGCTCCCGGAGCACTTCCACGTAGCGGGAATCGATGTGGCAGCGATGGAGAGCGTGGAACACGGCTCAATGCTCGACACTGTCGAAGGCCTTCTCGTAGTCGATGAAGGCCATGGCAAGGGGCCGGTTGAATTCGTGACACTTCTCGATCAGCTGCTTTACCGTGTGGATATGGTCGATGGTAGAGTATCCGCTTCGGAAGCCGGCTTGTTCGATAGGCTGGGCCTTGTCAAGCTGGCGGGTGAGCCGGATCGTTATAATTTTTGCAAATAGCTTGTACACCTTAAAAAGTAGACTAATAGGTCTGTAGTTAGTTATTTTTGAAATATCACCCTTTTTGTGCAAAATAGTGACTATAGCGTTTTTCCACTGCTCAGGCGTCTGAGCTTCACACAAAACTTTATTAAAAAGCTTGACAAGAACTTTTAAGACAAGTTCACCACCTGCTCGGAGCAGTTCCACTGTAACCCCATCCTCACCAGGAGACTTATCCGCCTTCATTTTGTATAGAGCATTGCTCACTTCACACGGTAAAATGGGTGGTAAAAATTCCGTATCATGATGTGGAATAGGCGGAGCATGAGTATCGTCTTCTGATGGATCTGGTTCCGCCGATGTTGATGCGTACAAGCTCTTGTAGAACTCTTCCACGATAGATACTATCTGGAGTCGGTCTGATATTAATTTGTTGTTGGTGTTTCTAAGTTTTATTATATGATTAGAACCTGTACTAGTTTTTCTTCGAAATACTTTTGGACCTTTATATTGTTTAATTGTATTTATAATTATATTTGTATTAAAATTTCTTAAATCTCTTCTGATTAATTTATTTATAGTTCTATTAAGCTTATCTATTTCTTTTTTATCTGAACCAGACTGATGTAGCATTTTTCTTCTACATTGAATTAAATCCAGTGTTTCTTGTAACAATTTATTGTTCTTCTTACGAGGCGCACCTAGATGTTTTTCGCAGTTTCGTTAACTGCCTTGCACAGAAGTAGGTTGATATGATCTACATCCAGGTTTGACTCTTCAAGACCTTCAAATCTATTTTTCAGATCTACACGGAAAGTATCCTGGAGAACGGCCAGCTCTTGCTTTTCGTACCGTCTTTGTAGTGGAGTTGTTATCATCTTTGTTCTTTCACCTCTTAGATCGAACCTGAGTACATCCCTTACCATTCTATGATCGCTTCCAGTTTTGAAACTTGAGAAGGTCGTGACGTCGGTAACTACATACATATTTGTGAGAACTTATAATGTAGTCAATCTCGTTTTTGTTATTTCCGTCTGGACTTACCCAGGTCCACTTTCTTGTCTCTCGTTTCTGGAAAAAGGTGTTCATGGCGTATACGTTTTCAGTTCAAGTTAATTCACTAGCGTCTGTCCCCTTCTATTGCGTACTCCAAGTCCGAAACTACCAACAGATTTTTCTACTGCCGTACTACTCACCAACTACACTCAACTCCATGAAAAGACAAAGAAATAGCAGAAACGTTAAACAGCAAAGCACATCCTCTCTCTTCAAGTGCACCTCACCAATATCCGAGGACTCCACTCAAATATCGCTGCAGTCCACCACCACCTCGAAACTGCTAAACCTCACCTGCTATTCCTTACGGAGACTCAGATCAAATGTCCATCTGACGCGGCATACCTTGCGTACCCTGGATAGGTGCTTGAACACAAGTTTAAGCAACGTGCTGGTGTCTGCATGTATGCTCGCAAAGACATCTGCTTCCGTCGTCTGCGTGGTCTTTAGGACTCCAAATTTTCTTGCATCTGGGTTATGGTCGACACTGGAACTGAGAAAATTATCTATGCCAGTGTCTATCGATCGCACAGCGGAGACCAAGAAACAACTAGCCTCTTCCGGTATCTGAGCGAGACGACCAACAGGGCTCAGCAACAATTCCCTAGCGCTCAGTTTGTGGTTTTGGGGGATTTTAATGCCCATCACCAGGAGTAGCTCTACCCATACCGAAACACCGACCACGCTGAAAGAGAGGTACGAAAATTTTCCCTAACGTTCAACCTCTGTCAGCTGGTAAGTGAGGCAACTAGGGTGCCTGATGTTGAGATCCATACTGCCAACTGCCTTGACCTCCTGACGACCGCCTTGACGACTGATCCAGATTGCTACAGTGTATCAGTTTCATCACCTTTAGGTAGTTCTGATCATTGTCCGTTTCATCACACTCCCCACCTGGCCTCAGTCCAGCGGCAGTCGGCGGGTGTGGAAGTACAAATCAGCAGACTGGGACGAGATGCGACACTTTTTTGCATCATATCCCTGGCAGCCTCTGTGTTTCTCTTCAGACGACTCTACATTTTGTGCGAACGCCGTGGCGGAAGTGGTGTGTCAGGCTATGGAATATTTTATTCCATATTCTGAGAAACCACTTTCTTCAAAAATAGACACCTGGTTTGATGCTGAATGTCGATGTGCTAATGCACAGAAACATGATGCGTATCTTGCCTGGGTAACAGCTCGTAACACCAAGGCTACAGATGTAGGGTCTAAGAAGCAAGCATTCAACAGGGCTGCAAGGTCTTGCAAAAGGGTGCTTAAGACGGCTCGCTTCAATCATATTAGAAAAATAGGGACCAAGCTGGCTTCATATCCACCGGGAAGCAAAGCGTTCTGGTCTCTAGCTAAGTCGGTTGAAGCGAACTTTTGTCGCCCTTCTTTGCCGCCCCTGTTAAAGCCAGACAGATCGCTGGCCCACACGCCTGAAGAAAAGGCAAACTTGTTTGCACCTCTCTTTGCAAAATCTTCACGTTTCGCTACCACTAATGATATACCTACCTCCTTCGCTTCCCTGCTGTGAGGCAGTTATGCCTGAAGTCCGTATTAGGCAAAAGGAGGTACTCAAAGTGCCGCTATCGCTTGTCGTGAATAAAGCCAGTGGTCCCGATGGAATACCTGCAGTGGTGCTTAAGAGATGCGCACCTAAGCTGTCTCCTGTGCTTACACGCCTGTTTCGTCTCTCTTTGGATACCGGTAAAGTACCAACACACTGGAAGCTTGCAAATGTCCAACCGGTTCCGAAAAAAGGTAGTAGAGCTGACCCCACTAACTACCAGCCAATCTCTATCACCTCCATTATTTGCAAAACAATGGAGCGTGTCCTTAACTGCAAACTCCTTTCATACCTAGAAAATAACGACCTCCTTAGTGATCGACAGTACGGCTTTCGTCGTAAACGATCCACTGGAGATCTTTTAGTGTATGCTACTCACATCTGGAGTGAAGCCATCGAAAGGCACGGGGAAGCTCTTGCAGTTTCGCTCGACATCTCAAAGCTTTCTATAGAGTTTGCCACAACGGTCTCATTATCAAGCTTTCCTCGTACGGATCCGTCTAACCTGCTAATGTAGATAACTGATTTCTTGAGGGAACGAACAGTTCGAGTAGTCATTGGTGGATGCTCGTCTGATCTATTGGCTATCAATGCCGGGGTACCTCAAGGGTCTGTCCTTTCAGCAACTCTATTTCTTCTGCACATCAATGATCTGTTGAAACCTGGTATCTATGGGTATGCGGATGACAGTACAGTTGTTAAAAGGTATTTCTCTAGTCCGCGTGCAAGTGCTGACGAAATCTGCAATCTACGTACAGATATGGTGGAACGTTTGAATCTTGACCTAAAGTTTGTGTCTGACTGAGACACAAACCTTGGTGACGCAAATCTGGTCAAGTTCAACGCCTCCAAAACTCAGGCGTGTGTGTTTTCTGCAAAACGGTCTCCTTTTCATCCCGTCCCCACCTTTTGTGATATCCCACTCGTAATTTCTGAAAGTCTGAGCTTGTTGGGCATTGAGCTCACATCCAACCTGAACTTCGGCTTGCACATAGAATCTAAGGCCAAAATTGCTGCTATGAAGCTGGGCATCCTAGCTAAGGTTCGGCGGTACTTCTCACCGGGATAGCTGCTCAGTCTCTACAAAGCACAAGTCCGCTCATGTATGGAGTACTGCTGCCATCTCTGGGATGGCTCAGCCAAGTACCAGCTTGAAGCCCTTGATTTGATTGAGCGACGTGCTGCTAGACTCATTGGTGATGACTCACTAGTGGAAGCCAATTTACAAAGTCTAGAGCACAGACGCCGAGTAGCCAGACTTTCAGTTTTTTACAAGATACATTTTGGTGAATGTGCGCAAGATCTTCATGACCTTATCCCTCCTTCCCCCTTCCACCACCGGACAAGCAGACGAACCGAGAAGTACCACCCACACCTGGTCGGCATACCACCTTGCCATACCAAACGATTTGCTTCAACTTTTCTTGTTAGCACAAGTGAGGAGTGGAACTCACTTCCGGCGTATGTTTTTCCAAACCAGTAAAATCTTGGAGTCTTCAAGTCCAGAGTGAATAGGTTCTTTCTAGGTAAGCGTGCTCCATCTTAGATCACACTTTCACTTACCATCAGGTGAGGTAGTGGTCAAGCGCTTGGCTATCATCAATAAAAAAAAATTGCGTTTAAACCTGCTCTGACCTGAGCACAAAAGTTTTGTGAAGTGCGGACGCGTGGTCATAGTAACTATTACTTATGAAGGGGCGGGGCGCTCCGAAGCGTCGACTGCTCAGCCAGGGCAAGTTATGAAATCGCTAAGGAATATCTGACAACGCTACATTTTCGCCAAAATAACTCCCCCAAGATAAATACGAATGTTTACTTGCACAATACAACTTGTGTGGCGCTTTATCGAGCACAAATCTATAAGACAAGTTCAACGACCTCTCAATCGTGAGTACATACTCACAATGCTGTATAATAACATACTCTAACTAAGGTATTCATTCCCAAAGTGGTCCAGGTGGACCCCCAGGGGTCCACGGGAGACTCGATGGGGGTCTACGTAGGCTGGACAAAAAAATGGGGGTTCACGATTCGTAAGCTGGTGTTCACGAAAATTTATCTGGTTTCGATAGTGAAGAACATAAATGTTGGCTTGACTTCACCTATCAATGTAGGCAGATAATATTTTAAGCAACTCAGCGACCGTTACTTGTAAAAACTTGCATATTCGATATTCAGTACAAGTGACGAGACTTTCAAAACGAAAACTGTTAATTCGTGGTTGGAACTCAACCGCAACGCAATTTCTATTGTTAGATCTAATCTTTACTTTTTTTGTCGACTGGGAATATGGTAGAAATGTATCGGCAGGAGGTCCACCGGACCAACAAATTTTTTAAAGTGGTCTATGCGAAAAAAAAGGTTGGGAACCTCTGCGCTAAGGCAAAGAACCGCGAGCCCAAACAAGTGACTAAACTGTTTAGTTTAATTAGTGTTTTTTTAATAAGAAACATAAGTTTTTGTAACCTTTGAGGGTTCATTTTAGCAAATAGATCTAAAGCAAACGTTTAACCACCTGATGGTGACTAAAGATAGATTACAAAAAAGAACTCTCATTTACAGACTACCTCAGGATAGATAAAACACCAGAAGACGCATTTAGCTGCGATTGCAAGGCGTGCGCTGTGTCCTTGAAACAAAACCCCCACCCGCGTAATGTTGCTATCTTAGTTATTATATACCCGTTTTGAGGTAAATGCTTGTGGTAAAATACTACTAATGTAAATAGCACTTTTTTTTATTGATGATAGCCAAGCGCTTGACCACTACCTCACCTGATGGTAAGTGAAGGTGTGGTCGAAGATGGAGCACGCTTGCCTAGAAAGAACCTATTCACTCTGGACTTGAAGACTCCAAGATTGGAAAAACATACGCCGGAAAAAAAAACATAAACATACTATATTATTAGTCAAATGTTAAATCCGGTTTGCTAAACGTATTAAACGACTAAACATGTTTAAATTTGACATATATATATGATTTAAGAACTCCTTAAATCATTTTTAGCCACTAAATACGTTTAGACATCGTTGCGCAAATCACCCTAAAATAATATTTTTTTGTTTTTTGGGAGATTTGCGAGATCTCATTTCGGGGTGAACAACTAGTGTAATTTAAAACTACAACTAATAAAATTTTAAGTTTTTAATCTCAGAATTCTAGAATAGGGAAAGTAATTATAACACTAGATATTTGGCAACGCCAGCAAAATGGAGGATCATTATATAAGACAATGAAATACCGAACAATTTATTTGATAAACAAATAACACACACAAAATGCGCTACTTATGTATGAAATGTGATCCCATCTTGTTTTTTGAGCCCAGCTGAATTTTTACACGTTAAGACGACACAAGAAGGCATAACATAATTAAATTGAACACTGTAAAACACGTCACGCGTGACGACGGTCACATGATAACTAATGCCGTTCGCGTACAACTACCTACTATTTAAAGTATTTTGTGGTATTTACAAAATACATACGGTATATGTCATACGGGAAGTGTGAACTGTGGGGAAGTGCTGCAGATATAAACACCGTTTATGTGCTACAGAAGAGGGCTGTTCGTGCAATTTATAATATGGGCCCCAGAGAATCATTACGTAATAAGTTTAAAGAAATAAATATTATGACATTCCCTTGTCAATACATCTATAAAAATCTGATGTGTGTTCACAAAAATATTAATTTATTTAAGAAAAATAGCGAGAATCATAATTTTAATACTAGAAATAAAGATAAACTCGCTGCTGCCACTTGTAGACTCCATAAAGTTAGTAAATTGTTTAAAGGGCAAGGTGTTCGCTTTTATAACAAACTCCCAAGTGATGTACAAAAATTGACAATTAACAAATTTAAAAACGCAATTAAACAAAATCTTTATAAAAAAAAGTCTACTATAACATATCGGATTATTTAGATGATAGAGAAGCTTGGGATTGAAATTGCTTCAACTCGTTCAAAATGTTACAATTTAGAAGTAATTTATTTTCTTTAATGTAATGTATTCTAAAAGGATCATTAAAAAAATAATCAGCCTTGTTTCTTGCATTTCTTTCCTGGCTTGGTCGCGAAGGAACAGGCAGTAAAATTGACGTTTCAAAGTGATCCTTGTGATTTTAATGACTTTGACTTTGACAAATATTGAAGTATGTTTTCTATTAATTACCTGGTTCCCACAGTACAAGCTTTGCTTTGTTTGGGGTTAGATAGCGCTATGTCCAGCTTTATTTATTTATTATTTTACTTTTTGCGTCGGGGTTAATAACTGACATAATATTAACGATGCTACAGACAGACAGACACACCAGACAAACATAGGAATCAAAATTATAACAACCCTTTTTTGCATGGGATTTAAAAATACAACAGATTAACAACGATACAACATCAAAATTTAAACATTTGTATTTGAATTATTTAACGCTGCGCACACCCACCAGCTACTAAAACTACCGTACCTACCTATAACTGCGCACTCCCACCAACTACTTAACTACCGTACCAAACTATAACTGCGCACTCCCACCAACTACTTATCTACCGTACGTACCTATAACTGCGCACTCCCACTAATTACTTATCTACCGTACCTACCTATAAATGCGCACTCCCACCAACTACTTAACTACCGTACCTACCTATAACTGCGCACTCCCACCAACTACTTAACTACCGTACCTACCTATAACTGCGCACTCCCACCAACTACTTATCTACCGTACCTACCTATAACTGCGCACTCCCACCAACTACTTATCTACTGTACCTACCTATAACTGCGCGCTCCCACCAACTACTTAACTACCGTACCTACCTATAACTGCGCACTCCCACCAACTACTTATCTACTGTACCTACCTATAACTGCGCACTCCCACCAACTACTTATCTACCGTACCTACCTATAACTGCGCACTCCCACCAACTACTTATCTACCGTACCTACCTATAACTGCGCACTCCCACCAACTACTTATCTACCGTACCTACCTATAACTGTGCACTCCCACCAACTACTTAACTACCGTACCTACCTATACCTGCGCACTCCCACCAACTACTTAACTACCGTACCTACCTATAACTGCGCACTCCCACCAACTACTTATCTACTGTACCTACCTATAACTGCGCACTCCCACCAACTACTTATCTACTGTACCTACCTATAACTGCGTATCCCACCAACTACTTATCTACCGTACCTACCTATAACTGCGCACTCCCACCAACTACTTATCTACCGTACCTACCTATAACTACGCACTCCCACCAAATACTTAACTACCGTACCTACCTATAACTGCGCACTCCCACCAACTACTTATCTACCGTACCTACCTATAACTGCGCACTCCCACCAACTACTTATCTACCGTACCTACCTATACCTGCGCACTCCCACCAACTACTTATCTACCGTACCTACCTATAACTGCGCACTCCCACCAACTACTTATCTACTGTACCTACCTATAACTGCGCACTCCCACCAACTACTTAACTACCGTACCTACCTATAACTGCGCACTCCCACCAACTACTTATCTACCGTACCTACCTATAACTGCGCACTCCCACCAACTACTTAATAGTCATAATAGTAATTTATTGATAATAAACATTATAGCACATAACAACATCTTGTTTTGTACGTAAGAACATTGTATACAGTTTTAATAAAACTCAAATAAAATATAATTAATTCATTCATAAATAAAAACAACAATAATAACAATAAATTTATACAAAATAAACAATCCTTCATCTAAGAGCTATAAGCTCGTCGTAGTTATAAAAATTTTGCTCAATAAGCCAGCGTTTTATTCTTTTTTAAAAATAAATACGCTAGGAGCCTGCGTGACTGTGTCGGGAAGCTTGTTGTAGACGGCCGGACCCATGGCATGCGTCAGTTTCGACGATTTGGCAAGTGATCTCGATATCGACTCGAGCCTGTGCCGATTGCGGGTGCCATACGTATGGGAGTGGCCGAGTTTTTCATAAAAGCCCAGGTTGATTCTAACGTAGGTTGCCACTTGATAGATAACTATACAGGGCAATGTTAGAATTCCTAGACTCTTAAAGTGCGGTCTTGCAGATTCGTCGCTACGGATTCGCACGATAGCTCGTACAGCTCTTTTCTGCAATTGGAACGCGCGCTCCCAGTCAGCGGCGTGCGTCCACAGCTCGGCGCCATACTGCAGCAGCGAGTACACCGTGGCAAAATAACAGGCGCGAACTACATCGGCACACACCACCCGCGCGATTCGGCCCACGCATAGCACGCACTACCCAATTCCCCGCAGAACTTGTGTATGTGGTTCGCCCATTGCAGTCCCCTATCGATCTGAAAACCCAGAAACGTCGTGCTCTCTACTTGATCGACAGCCTTGCCATGGACTGTCACCGATAGCGACCTGATCTTGTGGCCCGACAAGCAGAAGTGAATAAAGTGCGTCTTAGTTAGATTTAGAGCGAGTCCGTTCACCCTAAACCATTCCGCCAGCTGCCTCATTGAGGTTTTCCTCCAAGCTATCGACTGATGGCGCGGTAACTATCGCGGCCACGTCATCCGCGTACATAAAAACCACAGCTTTTGTGACAGCTTCCGGCAAGTCGTTCAACAGCAAGGAGAATAAAATGTTAGAGACTGAGGATCCTTGAGCCACTCCCATGCTCGACTTTAAAGGATCAGACGTGATTCCGCTCCCTAACACCACCTGAGTTCGGTCTCTTAACAGATCCGCCAGAAGGGCATACGGCGGGCCGTAGATGCCGTAGTATTGTAACTTGGCTGCTAGGGTTGTATGGTTGTATGGTGTGTAGGGTTGTACGTCGAACGCCTTCGACAAGTCACAGCATATCACTGCGACATGCTGTTTCTTCTCACGTGCGGCAACGACGAGTCTGATGACATCCCGCGTCAGCGATGTCGTCGAGCGACCTGCGCGGCATGCGTACTGCCGATCGGAGAGGGCGTTCGTCGATGTCAAGAAAGCTGTGAGACGTGAGCTTAGACCGTTCTCAAATACTTTGGCGACAGCTGGTATTATTGAGACGGGCCGATATCCGTCCATGTTGCTCCGCTTACCTTTGCCTTTAAATATTGGGGCTATTTTACTTATTTTTACTGGCGTTGGGTACGTACCCTCCGTACCCTACGTTACCTACGTTACCTACGTACCCTACGTACCCTCCCCGATACAGTGGTTAAAAGCAAAAGCCAGGACAGGAGCAAGTGCAGCTATAGCCGAACGAATAGTCTTCATCGATATGCCATACATATCTCTGGATACATTAGGGGGTATCTGAGTTGTTACGATCCTGTAGATTTCTTTCGAAGTGAACGGGCGGAGCCGCAAGGAGCGGTCGGCAGGCGCACGCGCCGAGCTCAGTGCACGGCTCGCGCCAGCTACATCTGCGCTCGGCGTGCCACACGTCCCGGCCGCGCTCAGGAACCGGCGGTTCATTGCGTTTAGAACATCTTTCTTGTTGCTGAACTTCGACCCGTCCATCCCTACAATTACCTCGGTAAAGTCCAGATGTGGAGAGTTATTCTTTCCTCTCTCTTTATTGATTACGCCCCACATAGCTTTGGATGTGTTCTTATTCGTTTCAATAATATTAGCATAATACTTACGCTTACTACTATTGATCAACGTATCATAATAACTGCTCATGTCGGTTACTAAAGATTTTAAAAATAAGTCATTGTTAGATTCTAAATTGCTGAATTGGATAATGTCAAATAAGAATAATTTATAGTTTTTAATGTCCGAAGTAATCCAGGATGACTCATTCTTTTTAGTGTTGTACGTTTTTCTTTGTGGAAAACATATGTCAAAGGAGAACGGGCATCCTGGTCTACAGTCCAATAAAAATGAGCAGCACATTTTCGAATTGGCATACAATAGTACATCAAAATATACTATTGGAACTTTCCCCAAAAGTCTGTCCGTTTTGAGTTACAGCCATGCAAACACCAGCATTTTTTGTTTTAAAGAACATAAAATAACGGTTTCACGATTACTATATCCATACATAAAGGCTCCTATACAATGCAGTAGCAAGAGCGAGAAGGGAGAAGAGCGATGTAAGGGCCGTGGGGAGAGGGATGCGTACGCGGGGGAGGGGAACGGTTGTGTACGCGCCGCGCCGGACGGCTACAATAATCAGTCGCATCGCATCAAGTGAGTGGCTACGTCACGTCTTGTTACGATAGTGCTGTGTTTGAACTTCTTTCTCTGTTTTTACTGACCCTGGCTTGCTTTTGGACCCTGTTTCTTTCCCTAATGTGTTAACTTTGGCTCGACTTATTGACTTTTGAACTGCCTACCGATAATGGAAGTTTTTCGAAACTGTGTGATGTGTCGTCGAGGACTTTACCGCGGACGGTACCAGCAGCATATCTTGGCTGATAACCTGCAAAGGGAACGACCAGAATTCGCCGCGTTTATACAACAACATGCTGTGTTGGAGGTTAGTTACCTTTTATTTTTATTATATTGAGTAGTTAGGCATAGGATTTATTTATTTTAAGTATTAATTGTTATTATTTTCAGGTGGTGTTCGACAGTACTCGAAGCTTGTGTCACCGATGTTGGCAGAGGACTGAGCGTGATCATAGACCTGCACAGCAAGCGGCGCGAGCGCCTGGTACATTGCACTCTCAAGAATACACGAGGGCACCGAACACTTCGGTGCATTGTATTTACAACAACTGTGCTAATATTACCCGTAATCATATACCAAACGCGATAAGAATTAATGTATTTTGTGAGAGCAAGCTTTTTATTCCTGATAGCGCTAGGGTGTGTACAGAACACTTACAAAATAATGAATGGAGCAACCTGCCGCAAATGTGTAATGTGACACATGATTTTAATGACGCTCAGTTTACATCGCTCTGTGACTTGATGAGAATGGCTGCTAACAACCAGCCCAGAATCGACTTCGAAAACAGAGGCACCTTGTCTAATGAAGAGATGCACTTATGGACTGGGCGCACTTACGATCAGTTCGAAGCTATATTAGAACAAACTCCGTCACTAAGTGAACGTTGTAACCAGCCTAGAACTGCATTAGGCATCTATTTAACAAAACTTAGAACTGGAGACTCTGATGAGAGACTGGCAACGTTATTTCATATGTCTCGTCGAAAACTAGAACGTTTTTTGCCTATAGTTCGAGAATGTCTGAGCAACGATTACGTTGTGCTGCATCTAGGTGTGGACCACATTACCAGAAATGATATCCTTCAAAGAAACTTAACAATTCCAAGGGCTTTATTTGGAAACGATGAAAACATCAAAGCCATAATTATATGTGACGGTACATATATATATATTAACAAAAGCTCCAACTTTTTGTTTCAACGGCTGTCATACAGCTTACACAAATATCAAAACTTGTTGAAGCCGTTTTTAATGGTATTCACGGACGGCTATATATTAGATGTCAAAGGGCCATTTGCCGCTACCAGAACCGATGCCCAGATCATGAGTGAAATAATGAATAACGAAGATGAGCCGCTGCATTGGTTACTCGAACGTAATGATGCGTTTATCCTAGACAGAGGATTTAGAGATAGTTTGCAGGATATAGAAGCTTGTGGCTACGAACATCATGTGCCACCAACTAAAGACAGAAGAGAAAATCAACTCACTACAGAACAAGCTAATCAATCTCGTTTGGTCACCATGTGCCGATGGGTGGTGGAAGTAGTAAATGGGAGATTTAAGCGAGATTTTAAACTTTTGCGTCAAAACTATTTTAATAAAACGTTGCCAAAAATGTTTGTTGACTTCAAAATAGCTGCAGCCATTCTAAACCACTTCCACGCCCCCATCGAAGATAGTTCACACGCAGCAGCCTTTTTGAATTCAATAAGAGCTAAAATACACATACCAAACACATTGCACAATTATGTGGAAGCAAAGAGATTGAATTATAGGAGAGCAGACTTCATGCGAATCGAAGCAAATGAAATAGAAAACTTCCCAAGGCTTAGTGAAGAACAAGTCATACATTTTGCCTTGGGAACTTACCAGTTAAAGCTCGCTCGATCATATTGTAGCGAGCACTTACAAAATGGTCTTTATATAATCGAGACGTATAGAGATAACGCTCTAGAAGACTTGGCACAATATGATATCAACGAAGAGGCTTGGCTATTACGTGGACGTATACAGTCTCGACATGTCCGAGCCAGGAAATATTTTTGTTATATATTAATCAATAATATTAATAACAATATTACACAATATTATTGTACCTGCTTGACAGGGCGACGTACTATAGGTACTTGTGCCCATGTACTGTCAATTATATGGTACGTAGGTTATGCCCGTCATGAAGGGTTCAATGAACCTGCATTATTCCTTAACAGTATTCTCATCGATGATGATGATGATGATAATGTTTAATAACATATTGTTTTGATTTTTTAAGAAGATGTTGTTTTTATTTGTATTACTACTTACCTAACTTAAATAAAATCATTACATTACACAAAATGTTTTTTTAATTACCACGATATTCAATGTTTGGCACTAAATATTATCAGATTCAATTTTTAGTAGAACTCAGATCGGACAATACTTAGAGAAATGCGACTTTCTACATATGAAAATACATAGAATTACCTTTATATTGACATATGACTCATTTTTATTGCAAGGTAGACCAGCTTCCATACACTTATGCCCGTTCTCCTTTGTTTTTAATTATATTAATTATCGATTGTATCATGTCAGTTGGGTTATTATGCCTAGTAAAAGTATCATTCCAATCAACGCTATCAATGGAAACCAGGAAATTAGCTTTATTGGCGTTACTGAATCTTTTTATAAGAGAGTAATTAGACTGTGGCTGCACTTTAGCGCGGATAACCTCACTCCGTATTCCGATGTGATCGCTCAAATTTGTAGTGACGGGCGATGCATACACAGTCCCGTTCGTAAGATTTGTATATACGTGATCTAGACAGGTTGCACTACGTGGACGTGTTACGAAATCGACCAAATTAGACATGTCATGAGCCGATAACAAGTCCATCAGATTTTTTAAATCACTATTTAAGCCTCCTAGCGAGTTGATGTTAAAGTCTCCAACGATTACACATTCAAGTCCTAATTCGCTTATCTTATCCAGCAAAACCTCAAACTTCTCAAGAAATTCGTTTGATGTTATCAAATTAGTCCTATACACACATATAATTGTCATATTGAAATCAATTAAGTCTATGGCAGATATTTCACAATATCTTTCTACGGACAAAGATGTCAAGTCAACATTTTCCACATATTTTATTGTGTCTTTTACGAAAAGACACGACCCGCCGCGGCTTATGACAGACCTACAATAATGAGACGCTAACTTGTAGCCGTGAATATTGATACTTTTTAAGTTTGACTCAGCTAATCAGTGCTCAGTTATCGCAATAATGTCACAATATAACTCACTTTTTAGCAGCACCTCCAGTCTATGCACTTTGCTATCTAGTGGCGCGATGTTTTGATGACATAATACAATTGTTTTACTCCTGTTAGTCTGTAATAAATTGTCATCCGTTCGGCGTTCACTGCTTTTATTTGAGACCGCTGAAGTGGCCTGTTGTTGCCGTGTCAATGCTGTGGCCGGCTGTGTCGAGTGATCCCCGCTCCTGGCGTGGGCGGGGCCCTCTCCGAAACTAGTCTGACAGCTTGACGCCTTGTGGCCATGAATTTGGTGTACACGGTATATTAAATAGCAACTCCGGGAATCCGATGATAAATGCAGCATGTTTGTCGGTTCTTATTTCGCGCTTTTCAACAAAGTAGCTATCATATGTAGCTATTTTATTAATGTAGTTACGTAAGTTTTCTACAGTAGTTTCTGGTTTAAATGGCCAAGCTTGTATATACGTTAGTTTCTCCACAGTCTGGAGCTCGTCGTCAATTTTTCCAGAGCCGGTCATAACGCGGCGCTGTTTGAGAGCCGGGCGCTTCGGCTTACCACCTTCCATTCATTCTGTTCGTCATCGTCAATGGTTTCGCTCGTCTTCTGTGTAGGTGTAGTCGTCGCTGGAGCGTCTGCCGAACTTGTGGTTACCCTACTCCCAGAGCTTGTAATAGAGCCATTGGCGGGGATGCGTTTTGGACATTCTTTGATTTCGTCCCACTTAGGCGTAGCAATACTGGTAGATTGTCTCACCTTATCTTTTCCGGTGACGGTGGGCTTTTTCGCAGCCACTGCAGCGCTTGAGCTTGTCGTTATATTTGCGGCAGTGATTAGGCGCGCTTGCCGAATCGGGCGCTGAGTCGCTGGTTGGGTCGGCGCACTCACAGCTGACGGAATTGTCTGCTTACCCTCAACTTGGAATCGCAGCAAATTGATTGCTTCAACTTGCGTTTTAATTATCGTGTTCTGATCAGTCACCTTTGCTTCTAAGGACGTAACTTTTTCCGCAAGATCGTGGATAAGCTTGTAAAACTCACGAACAGCGCCTTCCACAGCTTTTTGCGTCATTTTTTCTAATTTTAAACATCAAAAATACGCGAGCACATTGGCAACTGGTACGGGTTGCACGACGGTACTTAACTATACCAAAGATAGAACAAACACAGTTTCATCGATTACTACTGTGACATGTCGCCCGACCATTGATTTGTGTTCAACGTCTAATTTTAGATTTCCTTATCTATTTGTTTGAATCAAAGTGCGATTTCATTTAGAAGTGGTCCAGCATCCATCGCCAGTCGTGTAACGTGAGGCAAATGCACCAGTTTTGGGTGTGGTCAGTGTACACGAGTAATCCTTTTATCTTTTCTAATACTTTTTTTTATTTTATCAGAAGCGGTATAGCTTGTAACGTGACAATTTTATGTCGCGTTACATCCTTCACTTAACTTAACATTTACAATAATAAACAATAAAACAATATACCATTACACTCATATACAAACAACATACCACGACATCTAGCGGTATGGCGGCGTACTCACTGCCCAAACACTCGATTCACAAATTTCGAAATCCAAGCGTCTTCTCAACGCAGTTCGCCAAGTTTACTGCAGATGGCGTTGAATTTATCTTGTGGAAATCCACTACTTTTTTTATTGATTTATAATCAATTTTAATTATTAAAAACATTTTTATTTACTAAATTAAATAATCCTTTTCGTATTAGAAACAAAATATAAATAAAATTTTAAATAATAAAAGGCCGAATTCAATTAGTGTCTTTGACTGAAGCAAAACTGATGGGTACATCAAACTTTATCTTGAGTGACACGGGATAGTGTCAGATTTTTCTATATGGGATCACCAAAAATATTGCATCATCAAATTCTAGAAGCCTTTGGAAAATTCGATTTTAATAATTATTAAAGGCCGGTAGAATGTTATCGGGTATAAAAGGACAATGTTGGCTGTGCTCAGTCTCTTTTCCACGCCTGGACTCAACAGAAAAACTTCTCATCAACGTGCTATAAATTTATTCTCTGGACAGTAATTCCGTGGCTTTTTATTAAAAATTCGTACAGACTTCCAAGTCGGGAAGTCCTTCACGGTGTTCGTTGCTGGTTTCTCCGATTACATCTCGATATCTTTACCTTGACGCACGTCAAAACCTAACGCCAGAGCCGTCGAGAAGCGTGGTGTTTCTTCCGTCACCCTGCTAGCTGAACCACGTTTTCACACCAAGCCTACCGACACGAGCTCGATCGCCAAGCGTCCTGCTAGCTGCTTTTACAAACACCAGGGACCACGCCTGCCCACGAGGTCTACCACCCAGCTCAAGCCCACTCCATCTCTCCGAGCAGACGCCAGGGACGTTCGACGAAAATAACACGAGGTGTATCTATTCCATTATTTTATCCGGGACAAACCCAAATAATAATCCTCTCTCTTTTGTGACGCTAACGTCAGATGGCGCCCACTTATTTAAACTAAGACAAATCTGTTGGGCCAGGTGCTCAACGTTCTGTAATTGCTGGCTATAAGCCCTAATACTCTAAGCTTTTCAAGCCAGCGTCTGTCTGTACTACCTTCAATGTAAAATATTTAATCGAAAATCTATAATCTATAAATCTGTAATCTGTAAATCTCTAATCTAAGTATATATTCACCGTTAACCCAAGTCATTTGTGATTAACCTCTATTTATCTTGCCACATGTATAGGAAATAGAATCAAACGAACCTACTCGCTCTACCGACTTCTCTTGTTTTTATAATTATATGTACTGAAATCAAATTTAGTTTCATTTATCTCTAATATCTAAACAATATCATTACAATTGGCGCCCAACGTGGGGCCAATTGTAACGGCACAGAGGGCTGGTTAGCCTCAAGTCACCAACTGGTAGACTTGCAAGATGGGCGGTTCGGTTATCTCAGTATAAACTAAATATTGAGTATCGTAAGGGATCTGATAATGCCCTGGCCGACGCTCTCTCACGCTCTTTCCCCGTGAACGTCACTTCTACGGACGATACCTCTCAAGCACCCTCTCCCACTAAGGATTCTTGGTACTTAAAGAAACTCCAAGACGTCAAGGCGTCTCCTCTCAAATTCCCAGACTGGTCGACGGTCTCCGACCGTCTCTATAAACGAGTTAGAAACTCTAACCCGCTCTCTTCTGACTGTGAACTAAAACTGGTCATCCCAGTCGAGGGACGATAAGACATACTCTATAAATGTCATGATCATCCCACCGCTGCACACCTTGGTGTGTATGAAACTTTTAAACGTTTCTCTCAGTCCTATTACTGGCCCTCTTTACATAAAGACGTAAGAAACTATGTAAAGAACTGTCTTTGTTTAGCCCACAAGAGTACTAACGAAGGTCCTCCGGGGTTAATGAAAAACCCCAAAAGAGTCCAACGTCCCTTTCAAATAATATCCACTGATATCCTGGAACCGCTACCTCGCTCTTACCAGGGCTATAAGTTCATTCTAGTTGTCACAGACGTTTTCACCAAATACACATGTATATTTCCTATGAGAAACTCTCTAGCGAAAACTGTTGTATCACTAATTGAGAACAACATCTTTTTAAAATACGGAGTGCCGGCCCCCATCGTAATGGATAATGGTCCTCAATACATCTCGAATGCTATGAAAGATCTGGTCAAGAAATATTCAGTTCCTAACTCCTTCTATAACTGTAGATTTTTGCCACAAAACAATCCAGCAGAAAGAACCAATCGCGTAATCGTCACGGCCATTGCCTCTTATGTCGGCAGTGATCACAGAAAGTGGGCGGAGGAACTATCGAAAATCGAATTTGCTATAAACACATCAGTAAGTGAAGCCACTGGTTATAGCCCATATTTCCTAAATCACGGTCGTGAAGCTATTCTCTCTGGCGATTGGTACCCTACTACTCCTTTAAAAGAGGATTGCATTGTATTCACTGACAGGTCCTCATATGCATCCAACCTCACTTATCTCAGGGACATATTCACAAACGTACATAAACACATGGCACAGGCATACTCCAAATACAAAATGAACTACAACAAGAATAGGCGTGACGTCGAATACTCTGAAGGACAAACGGTATGGAAGAGAGATTATCCCCTTTCTGATGCTGCTAAATTCTTCACTGCAAAACTAGCAGCAAAATTTACAAAATGCATAATCAAACGGAAAATATCTCCTCTTACCTACATTCTTTAAGATTTTCACACTTCCAAGGACTTAGGCACTTGACACATAAAAGACATATTAAAGTCTATAGCTCCTCAAAACTAGTTCATAATCCACATTAACACATTCCTCTCCTTGTATAATTCTACTCTCCCCGTATAGATCTCGGGCTTAGAATAAGACTATCGTTCTCCCCTGGCGTGTCGTAGAAGGCGACTAACAGATCCATTCTCCATCCTTATACCTCATCCTAACCAACTACCCCCACCCATTCCTCCTAATCCTACTCTACCCGTATAGCTCTCGGGATTAGAATAAGACTATCGCTCTACCCTGGCGTGTCGTAGATGGCGACTAACAGATCTATTCTCCATCCTTATACCTCATCCTAACCAACTACCCCCTCCCATTCCTCCTAATCCTACTTCTCCCCGTATAGCTCTCGGGATTAGAATAAGACTATCGCTCTCCCCTGGCGTGTCGTAGAAGGCGACTAACAGATCCAACTCCTACACCCTTATTCCTTATCCTGACCAACTTCCCCACCCCTCCCTCATAATCCTATTCTCATTCATAAATTCCCATCCCATATAAATATCACTATATGTACTTTATTTTATATCTATGTTTATTTATAACTATGTACCTATGTATGTCTTTATTTATATAAAAATATTTATAATCATAAGGGCGGGTGGTGACCCTCACACAAAAGCCTAAAACACTCAGAGCGGATTCGTGACTCTGTAAAAATAAGCCTAAACAAACGATTATTTTCTTATTGTATTATATTATAATATTATACCACTATGTATATATACAGAGCGACTGCAACTCTTTAAATAAGCCCTGGCACTTCTTATATTTATCTATGTATATTATATAGTTATATATATACGCACACTACTCTTACTTCGGAAAGGCATACCGATAACAAAGTATGTATGTTTATGTAAACAACAGTTTATATAATATTTATCTATGTAGACCAAACCTTTGGCATGTAATATATTTAATACATCAACAGATTTATCATCTCTCCTCTCTCATCCTATTTCATATCCTTACTTTATTTATCAATACACTTTATAGTTTCATTACTTAAACTTAGCTTCCTCTACAAGCTTCACTTGTTTTTTTTTTGTTTTTTTCTTATGTCTGTTGGGGTGAGCATTGTGCTGCCTACTCTCTTAGTCAGTGCAATGCCACCTCAAAAATGTATTCTCATTTATCCTTATCCCTTTAAAAAAAAATTCTCCTTCCTTTTGTTTTTTTTTCCTCAACTAGGGAGGTATTGTAACGTGACAATTTTATGTCGCGTTACATCCTTCACTTAACTTAACATTTACAATAATAAACAATATACCATTACACTCATATACAAACAACATACCACGACATCTAGCGGTATGGCGGCGTACTCACTGCCCAAACACTCGATTCGCAAATATCGAAATCCAAGCGTCTTCTCAACGTAGTTCGCCAAGTTTACCGCAGATGGCGTTGCATGTATTTTGTAGAAATCCACTACTTATTTTTATTGATTTATAATCATTTCTAATTATTAAAAACATCTTTATTTACTAAATTAAATAATCCTTTTCTTATTAGAAACAAAATATAAATAAAATTTTAAATAATAAAAGACCGAATTCAATTAGTGTTTTTGACTGAAGCAAAACAGATGGAAACATCAAACTTTATCTTGAGTGACACCGGATAGTGTCAGATTTTTTTTATATGGTATCACCAAAAACATTGCGTCAGCTATTTCTAGAAGCCTTTGGAAAATTCGATTTTAATAATTTAAAAAGGCCGGTAAATTGTTATCGGGTATAAAAGGACAATGTTGTCTATGCTCGCTCTCTTTTCCACGCCTGGACTCAACAGAAAAACTTCTCATCAACGTGCTACAAATATATTCTCTGGACAGTAATTCCGTGGCTTTTTATTGTAAATTCGTGCAGACTTCCGAGTCGGGAAGTCCTTCACGGTGTTTGCTGCTGGTTTCTCCGATTACATCTCGATATCTACAACTTGACGCACGTCAAAACCTAACGCTGGAGCCGTCGAGAAGCGTGGTGTTTCTTCCGTCACCCTGCTGGCTGAACCACGCTTTCACACCAAGCCTACCGCCACGAGCTCGATCGCCAAGCGACATGCTAGCTGCCTTGACAAACACCAGAGACCACGCCTGACCACGAGGTCTACCACCCGGCTCAAGCCCACTCCATCTCTCCGAGCAGACGCCAGGGACGTTCGACGAAAACAACACGAGGTGTATCTATTCCATTATTTTATCCGGGTCAAACCCAAGTAATCTTCCTCTCTTTTTTTTGACGCTAACGTCAGATGGCGCCCACTTATTTAAACTAAGACAAATCTGTTGGACCAGGTCCTCAACGTTCTGTAATTGCTGTACTATAGGCTATAAGCCCTAATACTCTAAGCTCTTCAAGCCAGCGTCTGTCTGTACTACCTTCAATATAAAATATTTAATCGAAAATCTATAATCTGTAATCTGTAAATCTCTAATCTAAGTATATAATATGCACCGTTAAACCAAGTCATTTGTGATTAACCTCTGTTTATCTTGCCACATGTATAGGAAATAGAAGCAAACGAACCTACTCGCTCTACCGACTTCTCTTGTTTTTTAATTATATGTACTGAAATCAAATTTAGTTTCATTTATCTCTAATATCTAAAAAATATCGTTACAAGCTTACTTAGTCACAACTGAACTAGAACTACTAACTACCGTACCTACCTATAACTGCGAACTCCCACCAACTACTTATCTACCGTACCTACCTATAACTGCGCACTCCCACCAACAACTTAACTACCGTATCTACCTATAACTGCGCACTCCCACCAACTACTTATCTACCGTACCTACCTATAACTGCGCACTCCCACCAACTACTTATCTACCGTACCTACCTATAACTGCGCACTCCCACCAACTACTTGTCTACCATGCCTAACTATATCTGCGCACTCGGACCAACTACTTATCTACCGTACCTACCTATAACTGCGCACTCCCACCAACTACTTATCAACCGTACCTACCTATAGCTGCGCACTCCCACCAACTACTTATCTACCGTACCTACCTATAACTGCGCACCCCCACCAACTACTTATCTACCGTACCTATCTATAACTGCGCACTCCCACCAACTACTTATCTACCGTACCTACCTATAACTACGCACTACCACCAACTACTTATCTACCGTACCTACCTATAACTGCGCACTACCACCAACTACTTATCTACCGTACCTACCTATAACTGTGCACTCCCACCAACTACTTAACTACCGTACCTACCTATAACTGCGCACTACCACCAACTACTTATCTACCGTACCTACCTATAACTGCGCACTCCCACCAACTACTTTACTTCCGTACCTACCTATAACTGCGCACTCCCACCAACTACTTAACTACCGTACCTACCTATAACTGTGCACTCCCACCAACTACTTAACTACCGTACCTACCTATAACGACGCACACTCACCAACTACTTAACTTCCGTACCTACCTATAACTGCGCACTCCCACCAACTACTTAACTACCGTACCTACCTATAACTGCGCACACTCACCAACTACTTAACTTCCGTAGAGTCTGGCTAACGAAAGTAGATGCTGGATTTTTTTGCAAACTTTTTATATGACAACACTAAAGTGTTCCTACCATCGGATATTTACCCTACAAATTGGGGTATTTTAAGCAGAAAGTACTTAGGAACAATTAATTCCACAAAGGCATTTTTACAACAAACTTATTTTAAACATTTTATAAAATGAGTTTTAAAAATTCGTACGTGTGCTAAAATTGTATTCATCGAAAATAAGTATCGTATGTACGTGTTGGATCATTTCAAGAGCAACACTAAGACTTAAGTTGGTCTAATAAATAGCTTAATTAATTAGGTACACTATTTACTAGAGAAAAACTTGGCAATTTTATTTTAAAGAAATTAATTTTCGGCTGTTTTCCGAAAGATTTGGTAAAATCAGAATCAGTGTATGGTATCCCTATCTCTGACGCAACAAGATGGCGTGTTATTGATGTTTCGTTGTGGTTGACTTGCGTATAGTTTTGTTGTGATATATCCGTGTTAATGCTATAAAAATGAATGAAACTATAAAGAGTGAAGTGCGAAAACTATTGTTTTGTATGATTTCAAAATATGAAGAGAAAAAGCTTGTGAAACAAGCCGTATTGCGAGAAAAACAGGATTGTTTACGTACTGTGACTGATTTTTTAGGTTAGTACGGGCAAAATGTCTTGATATTTTTTTATTTAAAATAAGTACATATTAGTTTTAGTTACTTTATATAATGTTATTGTTCTTTTAGAGATAGTCTTGAGGATAATGCACGAACTGCTGAAGTAAAACAAGCAATTGAAAAGATCACAGATTTAGATCAAAAAGATATGATGAAATCGCAGAACCAGTACTTAGAAGAACTATCTTCACTCACCGGTAAGTTTTCACTCAACGTTAATCTTAGACTAGTTTTGTAATACTTGTGTATTTTCTATTATTTCTTAGTTATGAGACTCACGATAATTGACATTTTATTTTATTCTTTTTACAGATGTAAGTGTTATTACATTGAAGAGAATTAAAAAAGAAGGTGCGGTGAACGAAGGGTTCTGGAGGACTCCAGGTAAAAAACGACCTCACCCTTCAAAAGTGTCGAACTTAGATAGTTTCGATATGGATGTTATTCGTAATAAAGTAACCGAATTTTACATTGTGAGGAAACAAGTACCAACATTAAGATCTTTGTTGGTAGAGTTAAAAGAAAGTATAGAATTTGGTGGATGTCGTGAAACTCTCCGTCGCATATTATTAGCCAAGGGTTATGAATTTAAGAAAAACAAAAATGAACGTTCATTATTAATTGAACGGTATGATATAGCTACATAGAGACATCGCTTTTTGCGTACCATTGCATCGAAACGTGCAGAAGGCAAGCCAATAATCTACTTAGATGAAACTTATGTCCACAAAACCTATAAGCCTAAAAAATGTTGGCAAGGTCCATCAACAAGTGGAATAATTGAAAATATATCGTCAGGAAAACGATATATTATTGTGTATGCAGGATCAGAGAAAGGCCCTGTTCCAAACTCATTGTTAGTATTTAGCACCAAATCGAAAATGGCCGACTACCACCATGACATGAATTCCACAAACTTCAACAAATGGCTTCAAGAAAAGCTTATGCCCAATTTGAATGAACCAAGTGTAATTGTAATGGACATAGCATCATACCATTCTGTCATAATAAATAAAGCACCCACATCTCAAAATCGAAAGTTAGAGATACAGAATTGGCTAACATTGAATGGTATTTCATTTGAAACATACAATTCAAAAGCAGAGTTGCTCTGCTTAGTAAAACAGAATACACCAGAACCTATTTATGAAGCTGATGAACTTTTAAGCCAAAACGGACATGAAGTGCTAAGACTTCCTCCATATCATTGTGACCTAAATGCTATAGAACTCATATGGAGTCTAGCAAAAAGAAATGTGGGAAGAAAAAATGTAAGCCGAACTCCAAAAGAGTTCGAGGATCTCATAAAACAATCTTTTGAGTGTATTACAGCAGATGATTGGAAAAAATGACAGACCATGTCATTCATGTGGAAGACAAGTACAAAAGAAGAGACCATATAACTAAAAATAATTTACAAAGCTTCATCGTCAATTTAAGAGACAGCAGCGACTCCAGTGATTCTGACGATTCGCTCCATGTTGATTTTTTAGATTCAGATTTTGATTATAGCGATTAAAAAACAGTATAAAAATATATGGTGTTGTTTTCTTTGATACATACTCACATAGATTTACAAATATTTAAACTCATGATAATATTGATACTCATGATAGTGTTTGATAGCCTGTTTGTTCCTTTAATACGCCACAATGGAGTGACGTATCCGTGTGATGTTTGGTATGGAGTTAATAAAGAGTTAACAAGTGATATAAGCTACTTTTAATCTCGTCATAACGCGGACAAAATTGCAAGCATCCACTAGTAAAATAAAAATAAATGTATCAAAGTGAGTTGTTCCAACTTTCCTTTTTACTTTAGGGTTGCCATGCTGAAATTTTTAAAATTTGCCGCGCATTTTCAGTATCAAATTTCATTAGCCAGACTCTACCTACCTATAACTGCGCACTCCCACAAACTACTTAACTACTGACCTACCTATAACTGTGCACACTCACTAACTACTTAACTACTGACCTACCTATAACTGCGCACTCCCACCAACTACTTAACTACCGTACCTACATATAACTGCGCAAACTCACCAACTACTTAACTACTGACCTACCTATAACTGCGCAACTACACCTACGAGTACCTATAGTTGCTATTATCCGACGTTGTAATTATTAATATTTCTTGACGTAATGTGTTTTTTATGTGAGATTTGTTTTAGTGTTATATTTTTTCCATTCGAGCTGGGGAAATACATGTTCTAGGGTTGCAGAGAAAAGTTTGGGAGATAGAAGGTCTCCATGTCTAACTCCTCGTCTAATGGGGAAGTATTCTCCTATCATATTTTAGTATATGTTCGAAAGAATGGAGGGAATACGGTATAAATGTTAATGGGGTATTTATTATTGACCAATCAGGTTAGACGAGAGGCCGTCTTACGCTGCGCTTTACGGGTGCGAGGTCTCCACTCGAGACTACAGCCTTAACGGCCGTCAGTTCTCAGAGCTATGTGCCCTATGTTGTTCTAAGCAAACCGTATATTACATCAGTTATCCGTCCGCCGTGTTGTCACTGCTCCCCGCCAGTACGCAGCTCGTACACTGTACACAACTGCACAGTTATACACACTGCAATATACAATTATTTTATAAACCACACTAATACGTGGGTAAACTAAAGCCGCGTTCGATTTCCATGGGAATGTGAACGCGTCGAGAGGCGGACGGCGTTTATTAAATCTTTGGAAAATACATGAACTCGTCAAGCACCACACTCACACATTATTGTAAGATCGTATGAGGCCTGAGCGAGTATAGCCATTAGTTATAATACGTTAAATAGTAGTAAACAATACTGACTGTTTGTAGTATTTATATATAAGGTTCAACTACAGGCTTATGAGACTTTACACGCAATTCGATGCAATGTAGGACAAGTCTTATTACGACATTACCAGCTTAACATCTGGTGCGCCATTTACTTGTGCCGTAATTTTATAAGAAAGGCTTAGAATAACTACACAAATAAACAAAGTACTTGTGCGAAAAATAGTCCAACAATTTGGAGCTATATATGGATCCAAACGACCTTCGCGCTCTGATTTTTATGAGTCATGTGGTATTGAATTCAAATTCAAATTCGTTTATTTACACTTAAATATAACTTACAGAATGAATCTAAGACGCTATATCTAAAATTACTACAAGAAAAAATACAAATTATATTATATACATTCATTTTTAAACTTACATAATTTTAGGTTAAAAATGTACACAAAAACACAACAGATATACACATACAATACGGACTTAACATAGATATACGAGTACATATCTAATTAATTACTCTCACAATAACTGAGACACACTCGCTTGATTGTCTTCCAGTCATCCGCAAACACGTCAAAATAAGGATGGATTGTAATAAGCTCATTAAGGCTTCGCTGTGCACGGAGATGGGTGACTGTTGGCAGTGCAACGTACGTGCTCGCAGTCGTTTCAACAAACGCACTCGGCCTGATCGAAATCTGGCACGTTGTTCGGGCACGCAAAGCCGGCTCGCTTCAGTGAGAAGAGTGGGACAATCAGTAATACCTTTTAACAAACTGCACAATGAAATGATTTGTACATAGAGCCGCCTTGTTTCTAGGGAGTTATATTCTAAGGTACCTTGCAAAAACTTTGTAGGGTACATAAACAGATAGTATAGATAGCTTTTTATATAAAAAACGCAAAAATCTTTTTCGAACCATTTCTAACATAATTGAGTATGTGACGTCATACGGGTTTGAAACGCATGCACTAGATTCAACTTTGGATCGTATTAAATAAGTATAGAAAAGTTTAATGGCATTATCATTGGTAAAGTTTTTACAATTACGGGATACAAAAGCTAGTTTTTTTTTAAAACAAGAGACAGTAAATGTACGGATATGGTCGTGAAAATTTAGTTCAGTGTCGAATACTACGCCAAGATCCTTAACCGAATAGCACCGTTTGATCGTCTCACCGCTAAGCTCTTACTGTGCAACCGTATACTGTGATGACCGAGTAAAGGTTACTACTTCGTATTTGGACATGTTAAGGTGGAGTCGATGCGGCTCTCGAAAATATAAAGAATATGACGGTTTGTGCGGTGAAAATGCCCATCCGTGCTGCATCACTCGTGCGCCTATATGCATGTTACGGAATTAAAAACTTGGCACTCGCACACAAATTCATTGTTTTGTAGCACAACATTTTTCAATCAAAACTCTGTTTAAAACTTCTGTTCGATATGTAGTTATTCTAAGAAGAAAGGTGGCAAATTTCATATTTCTAGCTTTCTACCGTTTACCGCTTGGAAAACATGACAGACTAACAGCACAAATTCCGGAATGAGTAAATAATATTCCGGTTACCAATGTTGGCACAGAAGAGAACACTAAACATTTTATACGCTTTATTAATAATAGGTATTGCAAACTGCAGGAGCAAAGCGAGCACGTCGCATGTTAATGTCATTTCCATCCCTTACAATTTCTGAACGAAATCATTCACCACATTCACATAGTTTACCAACTGCGGCGACCGTCATATAACGGTGTAACACACTTTTTTGTACGACCTGGAAATGGAACAAGCTTATGGCCCACTTGATGTTACGTGGTATCCAACCATCGCCTATAAGTATTGCCTTGTATTACACATGTGTGCCTCAAGTTAATGGACGCAGGGTAGTGCATCGTAGGGCACGTTTCTAAAGTGCGTGACCTGCGAGGCAATGCTTTGCGACGATACTTATATACAGAGGTGTCGGTGACGGAAGCAGTGTCGCGAGTTCAATTGTTTTTTCCTATCTCAAAAAATGCCTAACGCGGTTAAATAAGTTTTCACTTCCATAAACTATCCATTCTACTAAGTCCGCCTTACTAATCCCGCTCCGCAGAGATAACTAAGTCGCGTATTTCTTTAATAAGACGACCGCTGTTCTATTCGCAATCCACTCCTTCCTAACCTACCATTACAGCGGCGATGTGAAATCAATTCAATTATAATGACGAGTATCGGTATTTCCATGTAAATTAGCAATAATATGAACGATTGGCGTGTAACTCCGATCCAGTTGGAAATTATTGTGAATGGTTCGGAGTGACGTCATGATGCGGAGGTACCTTCGCGCGCGACAACCGCCATACCTCGTTATCATTATGCGCCAAATGAATACTGATCAAATGGGGTATAGAGAACAGCTAGGACACTCAGTTAGCTCACTCTAAGGATGGCTTCCCAGCAGAGCTGTGCGCGAGAGAGCTGAGCGGTGAGCGATGATCAAATATAGGGGATAGCTGGGTTATGCGAGACTGAAGTGTGTTTGACGCACATCCGCAGCTTAGCAACGTAGCACATCTCTGATGAAAAGGACGCCCATGGCAGTCCTCACTCAAGTTTACGGCTCGAGCAGGTACAATGCAATATTGTAACAACTGCACTTGCAATTTGTACGAGTCTCTACTACGCCAAGGCTTATTGCTTACTCCATGTACAATTTATGACTGAAATGGATGCAGTCATAAACTTGAACATTTCAGTCGAGATAGAGAAATCAAAAAGATAAAAGAAGCCATTCCAATTTTTTCATTTTCCTCTCATCGCGGAATGTCAAAAATTCACAAACCCGTTTGTAAATAAGCTCTACAACATCTGGATAAACCAGCACCTCTTCACTCGTATGTACCTGCCAACTTGTCCTTAAATATTTTAATGTGAATTTTTGTATTTTGTGTATAAAATTATATTCTGTAAAACTTATGACATTTCCAAGTGCACAAACAATGTAGGTATTATTATGGAATAAAAATATTTTGATTTTGATTTGACTAGGTAGGTAGGTATTGCGTATTGCGTCGGCTGCGCCAGATGTGATGTTGGGATTATCGCAAACTGATTTATTGTAGGTAAAGGTTGAAAGCACTAAACATATAGTTGTGCAAAGTGAGCTATCTGAACAGGTAACGGCGTCGGTTTGCGCAGTTGGACGTCGATCGAACTCTAATTAGGCGATCGCGATCGCTTTAATCCGCGGATGAAAGCGCCATGATAACCGGCTCTCATCTGGGTCAGCCCGCGCCCTGCCTCTGCCTACCCACTATTGGAAATTGATTGTTTTCATGAAATAAAAAAGTCCATTGTTATCGGGAAATCATTAGACCTCCGTCAGTCAGACTCTGTCGGTTCCCTTGAACGAAAGATTGCAACGTCGCGTCGGTCGATGCGAACAGGATGTTATAATTACTCTGATTGGATCGGGGTCACGCTTCTAAGAAGGCGCCAGCCCGAGCTAACGTAATCCTTTAATTTAACTGGAACTTTGTAATTTACTAGAGAGCCGGAGAGATCTCGTCTCCACCTCAGGGACGTTCTAAGCCTGCCCGCAAACAGTTGGAAAGTCGGCGCTTTCTTCGAGTCACCCTCCGCTTCTAACACCATAATGCGGAAACTGAATTTACAAATTAATTTGCTGTAATACATAAAGCCTTGCAGATATCCCTAAGAATAATCTAAAAATAAATGTAAAAAAAACTTCTTAAAAAGAAGCTTTTATTTAATTGCCATAAGAAGAAGAAAATGAATTTTAAGTTAAATCAAACCAATTAATGTAGTACACGTATTACACAATTTATAGAAGCTTGTCGTGAGATTTGCATATTTTATAGGAAACATTAACTATGATAGAATAACTTATAATAAGTACCTATCCTATATCAAGCAAGACTAGTTAGTACACAGGTAAATCTCGCGATCATTAATCGCGAGTTTTAGATCATCTAATAAATTGTTTAATACATGTACTAAATTGATTGGTTTGATTTAATTTAAAGATTATTTTCTTCTTTTTAGGGCAATTAACTAAAAGATTGTTATAAAAAGTTTTTTGCCATTAATTTTTTAGTTATGATTGGGAATGTATTAAAGTCTGTGTATTTCATTTAATGTGTTATAACTCAGCTGTTAATGACTTCAGAAAACATCCTCCGCCATCTTGGAGATCCCGCCATATTGGATTTTTAGTAGGTCATCTTGAATGGTCCCCCATATGTTGGATATAATGTGCTGTTATATTAGTTTTCATGTTCTCCTCAGCAAGGCCTTTCAATTGATATCCATACTGTGATAGTGCAGAAAAAATAACTAGTCCGCCATCTTGGATGATCCGCCATATTGGAATTAGAATGACGTCACATAGCTTAGCATGCATTGTCATCAAAAATAAGCGTGTATACTAAATTTCAGCTCAGTTTCAATCAGTTAATGATAACTGACTTAAAATTCAGTTACAAGATTCCACCCGGACAAACATACCTACATACATTGCAAGTTAAATAGCGCGTGAAAGCGTGAATGCGCTGCGGGTGAATGAGTGAAGATTGAAGAAACATATTTATAAAGCGCGAATAGGCTGGGGATGAATGAATGAAGGTTGAAGAAAGACATTTATAAATCGTGAATAAGCTGGGGATGAATGAATGAAGGTTGAAGAAAGACATTTATAAATCGTGAATAAGCTGGGGATGAATGAATGAAGGTTGAAGAAACATATTTATAAAGCGTGAATGAAGGGAACCCCGCGAACGTACATTAATCAAATTCGTTTGTTTTTAATCGGCCAGGCTCAACAGAACTCTAAACGAACGTTCATGTTTGAAGAATGTGATGAGAGTAAATAAAGCAAGAGAAGATCCGCAGTCTCTGCCGACACGTCCGGAAACCAGAAGGTCCAGCGTTCATGTCTTAAATAGAGTTCCGAAAAATAATCTAGTATACCTATAATATCGGCTAAAACTTTACCGTCATCTTGCTAGCGACAAAATACGACATAATATAATATGTATGTCTGTATGTTATGCTGTCATGCGAGACAGTATGTATAGCCGATTCATTTAATATATAAATAAGTACAATATGATACAATAAGTATATCGAAATAAGTTCAAAGCGATAAGCACGTCCACTTCAATGTAAAATGCATGTCTCACTGAGTAAAGTGTGTTTGCGGTAATGCTGCACAATAACGGAGCCGCTGATGACGTCTAACATCCTATTTCCTGTGCGAGATGCGTTGCGGTACCGCCGCCGCCGCCGTCGAACCACACCTACCCCCTGCTTCGTCGTCAAGCGCTAACCGCAGTACCCATTCATCGGTTCCCAATCACTTTAGACTCAAAAACGAAAAAGCAAACTGGGGTAACCTACTGTTAAACATGTCAAACGGTCGCAAGACGTGCACCTAGACTAGACTAGAGGGTACCTACACTTATACAGAGGGGTCTTGTGTACAGGAGAGAAATCCTAAGTCGTAGATGCTAGAAACACTTTCATATTTAACTTACAGATATTCGATTAATTAACAAACCAAGGCTGCGCTTCACAATTTCTCCACTTTGGCTGTTACTAACTCTTCATCTCTATCGGCCTACTTAAATTGTATCTTTGTTAAAATGGTATTATACTCGTAGGACTATTTCCATTTCTTTATTTTCTCGATGACAGTTCTAATTTGATAGTTGTAGTGTTGTGACCAAATAAGTAATGATATCGATATCATATATTTATTATATTTTGAACAAAGACAAATACAACGTATTGGGATTGGGAAATGCGTGCGGCATTCGATAATATAGAGTACAGGAACTTATAATAAATGTCGGGGAGAGCTCGTCGAGTAACAGTGACGATTCATCAGATTTCGATTAGAATAAATAAATAAATATTACCTGTCGTTATAATTATTTCGTTTCATTGTCGAGTACCTACCTATACCTACTTATTTTACAACAGCTTCGAAAATCTTAAAGAAGTTGGCATTGCCAATCAAGAATTAATACGTGTAACATCTTGTAATGAAATATAATATTAGTTATAAATAAATTTGTACAAAAGTATACGGCAGTAGTTTAGTTTCTTACATTTTGTAAAAAAATATCGGGTCTGTTATCGTGTTACGTTTAACGATAGCTCCATCCCTATCAGTTTCTCCGACTCTGGTATAACCTTGTACGTGCGTAAGCGTCATATTTTTATAAAATAATGCATACTTATTGTAAAGAAGACGCTCGTTCAAGTTTTCACAGGAGCTGTCATCGAGAAAATGAAGAAATGGAAATAGTATAGTGTATCCTCAATTTACAAAGTTCTCTATTATGTTTCGCTTTTGTAAAGGTATTGCAAAGCTTGTCCATCGTCCAGCGCCCCCTCACCCCCTCCTCTCGAGCGCTTTGACCAGAAACTAATCAGCGCGAGCACTTCCCCTCCATTACATATTCCATACATCAAAGGACATCTTCAATGCACGCCATAGATTATGCACAAACGCACAGAACCGTGACCCAAAACCGACACACAACGTACATACAGTGTAGTCGACCTGCAGTGTACGATTTTAATCATGCCAGGTAAGTTTCAAAGCAGCTGTTTCAATAGGTCGGTTCGTGTATACTATGTGTGTGTATGCAGAGGGTACTGTGTACTGTGCGCGGCCATTCATACGGCATGCATTAGTATTAACAAGAATAAGGAGGCGCTAACCATAGTTCTGCAAAGTCTCTATTTGACGTGATCTGTAAGTTGCCGCGTACTATAAACGTGCGCGTGTACTGAAATATTTAGTTGTGGTGGGTTTTGCTTCGTCTGTTAATTATATGTATAAATCAGTTCGCTTTTTATACCAAACATAAACGTCATTAAATCCGGAAAATGTTGGAATATTTGCCATTCAGGCAATTTTCAATCAACTTTTTAATGGCGATCGTATATTAAGAATCGTTTATTTCACGTCAGATTTCTGGATGAGAGAGTTTTTTTGCGATCATATAGAAATTCTCTAAATAGAAATATATCGTTTAATATTATCTTATATTGGTAAGTATTCCATTCATGTACTCTCATTCTATTATTAAGAATAAATTGTTTTAAGAAAATGAATGAATAGTAGGAGTTCATCTATGATACGAAAAAGAAAGAAGATATGGACAAATAGAATAGAGATAGAATATTGAGATGGAATGTGTATGTGTGGATCAGATCGCGGTAAATAGGGCAGAACTCTCGATAACGAGGCCGAGGGCGGGAACAACGCGTGACGTCATCGTCAGCGGGACACAATACCACAAAGCAGGTATGTCTGTGCCTGTGCTCTATGTGAGCCGATTTCACATGGAAAACAGGTTACCCGCGCCGGCGCCGGCGCCTATCTCGGTGCGTGATTTGTTTCCCGCATTTCACCTTTGTAGGAATCAAAATTTCTTGTAATTTCAACAGCATTCGATCGTTAGTCATAAGTTTTCTGATACTACGAGTATGTTAGCACATAACTACGTATCTCAAACTATGCATTAACACCATTTGACAGGCATTAATTTATTACTATTACTATTAGCCCATATTGTCCCATTGTTAGACAAAGGCCTCGCCGCATTTCCACCACTCACAACAGTCCAGTGCCACCGTATGCCAGTTGCTCTCAAAGGTCCCGCCACCTCCGGCGTGGTCTGCCGCGGCATCGCTTTGCTGTCTCAGGGCTGCACTTCGCGGTAATTTTGGGCCACAGCTCGTCAGGCATGCGGCAGACGTGACCGGTCCAATCCCACTTCAGCCTGGCGGACTTCAGCCCTACATCGGGCATGAATTTAACTAAATTTTATTAATAATTATGAGAATTAGCTTTCTAATAGCAAAGTGTAATGAAATGAAATAAATTCGGCAAATCAATAATTCATGTTGCTGTAAACTGTCCGTTGCAAGTTGTTTTAAAAATGCCGTCACCAAAATGCTGCCATCACAAGCCGGTACTGGCTTTATTTTATACCGAGGTAATCCACAAGAAATTATAATGTTGAATTTGTCAGCTCGATACCGTTTTGCACGGTCCTTCGGAGTATTATGACAATTGAACCTATAAGGAAGTGATTCTATTTATGAAAATGAATAACTTTTCCTAAATATATATAACTCGGTTTTTAGGAAAAAATGGTAATCGAAAAAAGCGTAATGATTGTTTCTTGGACTTGCCTGCCCCACAGGATTGTGCATTAAATCGATTGTTTCTTGGACTTGCCTGCCTCACAGGATTGTGCATTAAAATGATTGTTTCTTGGACTTACCTGCCCCACAGGATTGTGCATTAAAATGATTGTTTCTTGGACTTGCCTGCCCCACAGGATTATGCATTAAAATGATTGTTTCTTGGACTTACCTGCCCCACAGGATTGTGCATTTAAATGATTGTTTCTTGGACTTGCCTGCCCCACAGGATTGTGCATTAAAATTATTGTTTCTTGGACTTACCTACCCCACAGTATTGTGCATTTAAATGATTGTTTCTTGGACTTGCTTGCCCCACAGGGTTATGCATTTAAATGATTGTTTCTTGGACTCGCCTGCCCCACAGGAGCATGCATTTAAAACAGCCAATATACCTAAATTTCTTGAAAAACAGCAGATTTTTTTTATTATTGTTTTATAAAGGTACCTATTAAAACCCTTTTAACCCCTTGTTTTACCTATTCCCTATGGTATTAAGAGGGACACTTGGCAAGAGGTGGTGATGACAGGTGAAGCAGGGTAGCGACTGAATGGTGGCCGAAGAATGGCTGTAGAAGGGACGTCTGGCAGCGGGATGGGTGGATGATATCGTTAGAGACGCGGACCGTCAATGGCTGAGACTAGCTCAGAATCGTAGCGGGTGACACAAACTTGGGGAGGCAGAACTTCACCCAGCAGTGGGTGAAGTCGGGCTGTGGATGACGATGATAATGATACCTGTTAAAAGCAACTAAAAATTAATATTTTTATATATATACTTACTTATTTTGATTAAAATAATAATTATGGGACTTACGAACAATTAACAGAAAGGTCGGTGATTAATAACTACTGACTGAATAATCGATAAGAAATCATTAATTAGATGATGCAAAACATCGGAAGAGGCCGTCAAATCGCATTCACGTGTCACACCGCATGGAGACGATATCTACAGTGAGGCTGATGGAGTCAGGATGTGGAGGTAATTGGCACGTCAGGGGCACAGTCAGACCCGGAGCCTCGGAACCGAGAGACGCAGCCAATTTGCGAAGTGGCACTGACACTGAAGGGTCTTTGTACAACCCGAGCCAGCCTCGAGGCCACGCGTAGCGAACTATTGCACGATAATAGATCGGCTTTTGACTTCTACTGATGGCACCTTCGCACTTATGAAGCATATTTGGAGACTCGCGTTGACTTGCCGTATTTCAAGTAATGACAATTTTATAGTCATTTTAGGTGCCATTGCCAGGTTGGTTTTTTTTCATTTTTAAAAGAACAAAATCATAAAAAACGCTTAACCCCCTCTTTTTGCGTCGGGGGTTAAAACTCACATCTAAGACACATCTAAGAACTGACCCAATTAAACAAGTTTTCTATAAAAAAACAACGTGCGAATCGGTCCATCTGTTTGGGAACCACAATGCCATAGACAGACAGACAGGAAGACACACAGTCAGACGGGCGTCCAACTTATAACACTTCTATTTTGCAACAAAAATACCATGTGAATACATGATAGAAAATAAAGTTAAGTAATTCAGCATAATCCTGTGAGTTTTTTTTGCGAGGACTGTAATATCTTACCCGCGTGATTTCTCCGTGACAACCATAGTACCTACTAATAATATACTATACGTATATAATATAGACGTATTGAATACGTCGTAATAGCTCGTCATTTACATAACCTGCGAATAGACGGAATTGTCTGTCCCGGGACATCTCTTAAAGTCTTAACCTTTCGTACAAAATTACCGAAACAACGGAGCCCTATCCATAAACCTTATTCAATAAATTCCGGCCTCAAAGTAGGGAATACAAATTAAAAAATTTAAATACACAAAGAAACGCGACTCCTTATAGTATTTGCCGGTGTGAAAGCGCTGCATGCAACGCCAGGCACCGTTTAACAAATAATTCACGGTATTTTTTAATATCGACATTGGAAAAGCAAATAGCATTCTACGTCCGCGGGTCAAATACATCTCAACATGTGTGAGAGTGTTCCGTATTCCGTTCTCTGTGACAGCTTTATGATAACTCCACGTCGAATAACCCTTTTAGGACACTCTCTACAACCCCGACCCTTTACCACGAGACGAGCGACACGCGATGGTACTATTCCATTACTGCTTTTCAGAGTGTCGCCAAACGTGTTGATAGCTACGAGCAGAAATGTGTCCTGAATGAAAAGTGATAAAATTAAAAACGATTGTGTTGAATGAAATCGTCTAATTTTAAGTATAAAAACTTGTGTTAGAAGGCCCCGCTCTTCCATATCCAAGAGTATTTTTATAGGTTAATGTTACTTCTTTTGCAAGTTACTATTGCAACTTAATAATCAGACATGCATGAATATGAAATTATAAAATAAAAAGTCAAGAAAGTGTGTTCACGTGCGTATGGGCGTGTGAACGCGTGTGGGTGTGTATGCGTAAGTTAGTGGGTGTGTATGTGTAAGAGGATGTGTGTGTGTGTCTCTAGTCCAGTTTTCACTGTTATTTTAATATTTAACTATGATAACAATTTCTTAAATATAAATATGATCAAAAAATATAGGATAATACCAACTTTATTTTTAATATCAGGACATAACCTGAAGAAACGCTTCCGTCTTTTCGTATTTTTTTGTCTGTATCCATTCTGTCAACATTTTCTTACAGTCATGATAAACAGACATGATGTAATGTAAATATTAAGTTTTCTATTAATTATGTTGTAAAGGTGAGCGGATTGTATAGAGTACTGGTTGCGGGAAAAGCTAGTTTTGCTACCAATAACCTTAGCAACTTTGTCCTTTCTTCTGCGTTTTACAATACCAGGGTCATAGCATAGAGTTTTATGTTTCTTTGGAATAACATTTAAAATATACAATTTTCTTACTGTCAATAACTTATAATAATAACTTATAATTTTATAGGTGTATTAAAAAAAATGAAAAAAGTACTGGCTTAGAGAAAGCATATTTGTTGAGAATCTGTAAGGTTTAGAGTACATGACCTTTATTAATACTCGTTGGACTCTTTCAATTTCTAAAAATTTGGTTTTTGCTGCTCCACCCCAAATGGTGATGCAGTATCCTAGAACTAACTGAGCTAGATCAATATATATATATATATTTTAGAAGTGGTTCCTGAGCAACATGTCGTAGGTAATGTTTTGAATATCCAAATTCAATTTCTAACTCTGTTGCTAAGTAGGTACTTCGATTTGTGGATACCATGTTAAATTTTGATCTAACATGATACTCAAGTACTTTATTAAGGGCACTTTGTTGGTTAAGGGACAGTTACATTGCTCATCGTGTATGTTTCCACAGTTATGTATTTTTTATCTTGAAAATTACTAACCGTTTAGGTCCTATTGTAGATGGTGTAACACATGAGTTTTTGACGCATTGAGTGTAAGCTGGTTTGCACTCAGCCACTGAGCAATCCTTGCAAGTTAAGGTTGTACATATATACATATCCTGGCAAGTACCCAGTTCAATATCTAGCCTAACACTATCCCAAATTTTATTGGTGAAAACTACAGCAGTATCATCAGCGTATGAGAAGACCTTAGCATGCGCAATATTTATGTTGCACAGGTTATTGATATACACTTAAAACAAAGTAGGTCCCAAAACCCACCGGTTTTTACTCGTTGTTTTCGTTGGCATAAATAAGTCTCTAAGTAGCGCTAGAGGCGTGTCTCGGATACCAATGTTTTCTAGCTTTTTTATCAAAATGGGGAAATGTACGGTGTCGAACGCGAAAAAACATACAGGGAATTTTATAGAAGCTTTATCTATGAGTAGGATTTAGTTAAGGAGGGAAAACATTCTTAAACAAAATATCTACATTTCATATGCAGAAATAACAATCCAACTATTTTGAATGTTTTTTCGTACTATTCAAATATTTTTTATATTTCTGAATAACCGATTGTTTTGGTATCTGTACTGTATACTGTAAACAACAAAGGAACTCCACATACACCGCCGCCGCCAGCCCCGCTCCCCGTTCCCCGCTCTCCGCTGCATTGGCATCCTGAATGAAAGCGTGTCACCTTTCCATTAGCACTTTCACGCATCGCTACTGACACTACTGTAACATTGTACTGCCTGTTGGTACAGTCAGCGGCATGAATAGATTAACCAAATAGAGAATCAAATGAAATCAAAACTATTTGTTTGCCACGAACAAAGCAAACACAGAAAACGTAAAAAAATAACAAATTATAAATAACTTCAAACCAATATTGCATACGTCGTGTTAGATGCGACAATTTTAAATAGGAAAATATGCTATTTATTAATAACGATTATAAATAGCAGCGACGCTAATCTGTCAAAATCTAGAAACGGTCGAAGAGATGAGATAATCAGTTGTTAATTTGGTTATCTGGCTGGCTGTCAGTCGATACTAACTGCGCATAACTACTTACGAATAATGGTATCATCTTTGCTATTGAATATTATTATAAGGAAATCGCTTACATAAGTATTTATCGATGCATGAATAAATAAAAATATTTTATTTTCATAAAGAAATCTATCCTCAACTATGACTATGACTACTAAACCACCTCCGCTCAGTTTCAGAGCCAGGACACCACAAATCATTATTTTATCTCTTTCAAAAATGTATTTTCAATGTTGATGTTGATTTGATAATTAACTACAGACGCTTGGCGCTGTATAAGGATGGATCCGTCTCGGGTGACATGGTAGGGTTACCATTGCGGCGCGAATGGCCCTCGAGAAACAGACACGCGGAACAGAGCGCACAATGGGTAGCGTACAACGAAACCGCACCGCGTCTGCAGACGAGTGCATGGCGTGCGAAACACTCTCGTAGCCACAGCTAGTGCAGCGCGCAACCGGCGGCGACCTACATTACACACTTTAAAAATACAATAACCGGACCCGCAAACATCGTTTATCCGGAGAAGTTTTGCGTTGACACCGCGCCTCGGCACGACGCGGTGCGATGCGGCGCGATCCGGCGCGGTGCGACGCGAACACAGCCACTACCTACTGCTGTAAACAGAGGGAAAACTTTAGGTAAGTAAGTAAAAGACATTTATTTATGACAACAGTACAGCACAGACAAAACAGAAGGTAATAAAATAAAACATATATTGAAAAAGTTAAAAATAACACTGATTATAAAAATGGTAGGTACCTACCTATAACAACACAGAAAGACAGATATAAAACAACAGAATTAGAAACGGTCATTATAGGCAGGTACCTAACAAGAACTACATAAATACGTGGCCGCTAAAAGGTTCTATACTGTGTGGTGTCCCAAAAAGGATCAGTCTCAGCTTGGTGTTCGTCCAGGCTTAGGCACTAAGCGCAGACCAATGCTGGTTTTCAGACTGAGTCTGTTATAGTGACCTCACGACCAGAGAGAGACACCGAAGAAACACGAAAAATAATACTCTCTAATGTCATTCTCTGTGCACGTACCCACCACTATAATCAAATATCTCTATCTTCAAAGGTTTGCTGGAAGAAAACTCTTATTAGGGTTAAGCTCGCCTTTGTACATGTCCATTTTGTAAGCTATTTTTATCTGTAAATCTATTTGTGTACAATAAAGAATAAAGAATAAAGATAACGAAAAAAGAGGTATTAGTAAAATACATAGATATAAAGTACCTACGTATAAATAATTTCAATAAAATAAATAAATAAATAAAGAACGGGATTATGGAAGGAACGATTAAGAAAAGAACAGAGAGATACCAATCAAAAACAGGTTGACGACCGTCTATGAAGAGTATAGAGCAGAATAAATACCTAGCCACCAATACTCGAAGCACATTGTCCAGTGAGTGAAGCAGGCATTATATGCATTTCTGGAGAAGAATAACTCCCTGTTTGAGCGCCAACTTGAAGGTTGTTATGGTTATTAACGCTCTTAGTGGTGGGGGCAAGTCGTTCCAACACCGTGTGGCCGCAAATCCGAATGAACCCCGAGAGGCTACGGACTTATGCCTCGGCGTTAAAAAAACCAGATGAGTGCATAATAGTTTAGGGTAATGTGAGCTATCACAAGCCCACTTGAGCTTCGTACACTTTATGAGTATCTCCAGTTCTAATTATTTACTTGTTATAAAATGGTACACGATAAGTTCGCGATCTCAAATATTTCACCAGAAACTTCAGCATACAGAATTTAGGTTCGTTAACCTTTTTAATCCAACACTTATTAGTTCCAGCCGCTTATCAGTTATCAGTTGCACCAAACATACATTATTTATTTGATCACCCACATAGTACCTATACTATATTAATCAATTCATTTATACAAACTAAATGATACTTTAATGACAAGTAAAGACTTGGTTCGCATCATTTAATTTAAAAAGTCAGGTTAACTTACCTTTACTCTTTTTAACTCTATAACAGAGCTGTTCCTCTGTTCACATTGGACTCGTGTGCCTCGTGCTCGACAGTCGGAACGAGGGGGAGGAGGGGGAGGGTGGTATTTATTGGGGTCGGCCGCTCTTCATCATTTGATGCAGCGCGCCCTGAGCCCGTCCGGCTCACGACGCCGGACGCCGGACGCCGTCGTCTGTGTCACTGCTAAACGACTTATATTATAACATAGTGAGTGACTTATAACTTTTAACATAACTCAAGATGCGTGCGAGTGACGGTATCCATACATACATACATTGTTAACATGCATCTTATGAAAATGTACTTTTTATAAGATGCGGTGGTGGCACAAGCTCCTGACTGATTACCACTGCCTATAACAATTGCATTGCCCTATTTTTAAAGACAACAGTGTTCTGAGTATGATGTTAGTAGGTTGTCGCCTATATTTTTAATATAGAGCTATGCTTCTAGTCCTTGAATCAAATGCTCGATATGGCTCGCGTGCTTGCTACAGACACTAGAGTCAAAAGGTCGGATGTGTCACTCTTTTACATAGCGGAAATGAGCATTTTGTTATCTTTCTGCCAAGCTAAAAACTGTAAGTATTTCTCATCTCTTTTCGTGATAAAGATAGATAGTTACATAATGTCGGATATAAAAACAAATAAATTTAGTTTATTTCAGGCACAAAAATAAGACCCATATCACATACAAATAAAAAATACACTAAATACAACAAAATTGAGAACCTCCTCCTTTTTTGAAGTCGGTTAAAATACAGAATATGCCACGGAGCAGATGCTCCAGTGTAGTCATTTATACATATAAATACATAAAGACAAAGATATAAAAACATTCTAAAAAATCGACTTTATGTCTGAACTTTACATAGACTTAATAATAGATTAGACTGCTATTTAATTACATAAACAGTGTATCATGTTGAGGCATAACTCTACATATCAAGACAAACATAAAGCGAAGTTTGCATAAAGTCGGTTCATCACTTGCAAATAAAAATGTCGGACATAGTTAGGAATATTTCAAGCATAACGTCGGTTCTCATGCATTTCATAAAAAAAGTTAAATTATATTATTTTAGTTACTGTTAAAGTATTTCTATCAATACTGAATGATAGGTACAACCAATGGTCAAATATTAAAATACAAATAAAACTCTCGTCTCTTATAGTTTAGTAACTGTGACCTGATTTCTAAAGCATTTTTGTTTCGGCTCTCCTGAAAAGTCGTAAAAACACAGATCTGACCTTTTGGCTCTAGTGTCTAGATTTGTAAAGTAGCAGAGGAATGTCTGCAAGCCACTACTATTTCTCCGCCCGCCGGACGCCGAGCGCCGGACTGGCATTGTGCTCATCGGACGAAAAAGCTCCCTTAATAATGTATTGCCCGATCCGCCCACAACGCCAGAGGTACAGAAGAGGTACGCTGCAGGAGGGCGGCCCGATGTGGATTAATAATGAGGGATATCCTCGATGAACCTCACCAGATCCTAATCGGAATATGTGTTCATTTAAAAGGTTTTTGCGAGATTGAGTTACAAGTACTCGTAGAAGCAAGAGTTATTGACAACAAGTGGATTTCTTCATCGCGAGATGTTACTATTCTAACTACTTATTGGAGTTGTTCAATGAAGAGATAGTAGTTGAAGGAATCAATCTGCCTGGAAAACATCACTCTATACGACGCATTTTGCCTCTTCGCTTAGAGCATTTTATTGGTAAAATGTTTGATATCTTCGTAACGGTACTTTAATTACTAGTTTTACATTTTGTCACATTAATAGACTCTGGGAACTACAGTGCTATTTCAGAACAGAAAAATAAATATAAAGGGATTTCCAGGGGCGAGCCGATTGCTTCTAGTAGCAGTAAAGTTTAGACATTACAGCTATATTTTTATGAGTACTTCCAGTAGGGACTCGCAGCAACGAGCGTCGTTATTGCTACACTTTATACATCTACAATAAAGACGAATTTCGGCTCGGTCAATTTTACAGCTTTTATTCAGTGTTTTACTGCCGGAATTCTACAACTAAAGAGAGAACTCCGCGTTGGATGTACTTTGAAATGGGTTATCAAAGAATCAACCAGAATTGCACAGTGACTGGTTAGCAAGGGCGCATGGTTAGGCCAAGACGCGATTTAACGAGTTGTGAACTAGCGTGATTGCCGGATCTGTGAGCTCTCCTTCAGAGAACTCGATGACAAACGATTCTCCCCGCACTCTCCGCAAGGTCAAAGGATCGATCTCCGCGAATTAGTTAAAATATGTTGAGCGAGTTCAGTTATAAATGCGTCAAATGAGCTTACATTTTTTTATATCAGAGGGTTTTATTATAAAGCTGTGCGCTTTCGTGTACTATTGTTTTTTGCCATAGCTCGTACGACGTTAAGGTACGAGTAAGACAAGAAAGCTAGCGCGAGGCGTACTTCGCTTTGTCAATTCCTTTGCTTTAGTGAACGTTAGATTTGTGTGGATCTATTCATTGAGGCTTTTTCGGACAAGAATGCATGTAGTATAAGTAAATAACTGTTTAAGTTCATAATTTTAGTTTGTTGGTAGATTTTATTAGTTGATGTTAGATATGGATAGTTAAATAGCAATTTGATAATTTTGTTTTGTAGAATTAGTAGTTCAGATAATTTAGTTTTAGCGGCACTCCATTATGTATAATAGATGCGGCTTTACGAGTAACTAGTAGATGGATTACAATTTACGAAACAAAACGATCGGGATTGAAATCCATTCGACCTCATTCATACACCGTTTCATAAAACGAAAACTCACGCTCCCCTGTGCCACTGTACAATATGATAATCAGTACCGCAAAGCTGCTGTATTTTCAGGGTAGTTTATTTTATTTTACGGCAATCATCTAGTTTATCTAGACATGTTACATGTTTTTAACAACTAGGTACAATTTTTTTTAATTTTAAACAATTTGTATTACAAAAGAGCGAAATCTGCTGGTATTTTAAACTTAAAAGGAGGTTTCAACTACTAGATAAGCTATTGTAGGTAAATACAACTTTATTTCATTTCATTTATTCCTTGCGAAAATGGGTGCAGTTACTTAGCAACATACGATAATTATACATCAATTTGAATCTTCATAATAAGCTTAATATGAGCATGCAATATTTTACAATGTCAATGATAAAAACACGATTATTAAATAAAAATGGAAAATGTCAATGGATAAGAACAATTTAAAATGTCTCCGAATACAATAAAACAAATACATTTACAAATTAATTTAAAAAAGCTTGTTCATTAGGTATTTTTCATAAAACTGGGGTAGTTAAGTGCCTGCACGAATTCCGTTCTAGAAGTTGTGTAGCCGCTGGTTTGTGGAACGGGGATACTGAAGTACCGTTCAAGAGCCTACTATGAGTCAGTACTTCCTTCCCCTGAAGCAGTACAAAAGGTGCATTTAATTTCCCCTGTACCTATACCTGATCGGGCGCGCTCGCCACGCGCCGTGCCGAGCCCGGCAAGCGAGCGTTGGGCGCCAGCTAAGCGAGCGGAGCAAAGGCAGATATAGGCTTATATAGTATAGTCTAATAGGCCTTCTGCAAGAGTGAACAAGTGGGGAATTTATAGGTTGCTTCTGTCATACTTTTAAATAGATTAAGTGAGTGCGGGTGGGGTTAAGAAGAGATATGTTAGTGGAGCACTACAATTGAATGGCGAGGTACTAGGCGAGTATGTAGGTTGAAAAGTAATCCTTTGTTTTTTCTTCAAAAGTTATACTACGCAAATCTCGTAGTTCTAACTTCAGCTACCTTCACGTTAAGTACATCAAACGATCCATTGCCAGGCCGAGATTTTATCGATAGTGTACTTATACGAGTTACTGTTTGACTTGATCTAATTAGTGTAACTGGCAGTCTGATAGTAAGTAGTAACTGTGTGATTAGTTATGAGATGGTGTGTTGCGGCAGCGAGTGTTGCCGTAGAGAAGCACTCCGAGGGCGAGGTGAACGCTCCTAGTACGAGTACAAGTGGGGTGATCAATAATCGCGTACGCAGCTGGCCGCGCGCCAGCTTCACTTGGCTCCTCTTCAGGGCTGACTCAGAGCAGTTACGACCCCGCGTCTGCTGAAACATGGCAAAACAAGATAACCTACTCGTAGTTCAGCTGATAAAGTAGCGATTTATTTAGTTCTCTACGATTTGAAATCACTTGTATGTACCTCAAATACTCACTCATTACCATAAGTCTCGTTATTTTCTTTTGGTGGTATTGCGATCTATGGAGGTCAAACTATTAGATCTATATTTGAATTTGATTAGATGGGAATTGGTCATATCTATTAATTATATTTGAATATTTATTTATTTATTATTTATTTAATAATACTTAGATTCAGAGTTACATTACCGTATATCATACATTTATTAACATAATACTGAACTTAAACCAAATTGAATCTACATTATGTAATACTAAACTTTTATAAATTTGACGCGGCAAAGTATTCCGCCAGTTAACTTTAATATACCTATTAAGGCTAAATTTTTACAAAAATAAAAATAAAAAATTACAAGAAATGGTTTACAAGAAATAAAAAATGTGTATTATACATTTTTGAAATATTTAAATTAATGAAGAAGTGCCCCTTTAGCTGCAATGTTTGCTTGATCGCATTTGGAGTGTGTGTGTGTGTCTGTGTTTATGTGTGTATAGTGTACCTAGTGTGTGTGATGGGGGATGTATTTTATAGTGTTATGTTACGTTTTAAAGTGTTAATTATCAGATCATTTGGAAATGGCAACAAAAAAAGAAGGTGCAGATGAACCCGCTCCAAAAATAATATTATCTACAAACTGTTTATAAAGTGAGTTTACACGCAAGGGTTACATGGCGGCAGTGTTGGAAGAAGATTTTTAAAAAGACTGGTGTTGAAATGTCAAAGTTAATGTTTATAAAAAGTTAAGTTTTCTAGGTTTAGTAATTTTAATTTAATATCTATAACAATAAGAGTTATCTATTCATCCATCCTATATCCTAGCTATCCTTCGGTTTGTTAAGCGGTGTCTGTTGAGACAGTTGACGGGATACCCTTGCTTTGAATGCGTTTTTAGTGGTGTTTAATGAATCAATGTCGTCGAACATTTTATTATAAGTCCGAGGAAGTCTGCTAGTGATGCTATTGGCCGAGTAGTTGGTGCGATGAAAAGGCACATTAAAAAGTTGTGTGTGCGCTTATTTGGAGCTCGCAGGGCCAACGTTATAGATATAAGACACGAACTGTCCAATGTACCAGAACAGATATCATGAAACAGAGCCATTTCATGTAGAATTCTTCTGTTTGTGAGTGACATTAGTTTGTGCTCCTGGCAAGATTCAGCATAGTTGTCAATAAACAATTTTTTACGGTAATTTAAGTGTTTGACAAACTTTCTTTGTATGGACTCGATAGCGTTGTCGTAAGTCACATATTGAGGGTTCCAGACTGGACTGCAATATTCGAGGGCACTCCGTACGTACGCGTAGTATAGCACTTTGATGCAAGCTGTACTAGTGAAAGGCCTAGATACACGCAGGATAAATCCCAATTTTTTATAAGCTTTATCGATGGCGCCTTCGATATGGCTACCGAATGTAAGTTTATGATCTAGGAGAACCCCTAAGTCACGGACACTTTGTGCTTTTTCTATCGTACTGTCGTTAAGACTGTATGAATATGAAATGGGCATATTTATTCGAGTTTAGGAAACATGCTTACACTTACTTACATTTACGCATATTAATACATTTAAAACAACAAATAAGAAATAAACCACGAACATATGTTTTTTTTTGTGTTTATGGAACTGTTAATGAAAGTGTTGGATGCGTAAGTATTACGCGTTGTAGAAGGCTGGAATAAATAGTTCTGTCTAGAACTAACGCTAGGACATCTTCATAACCCACTATACTCGTAAGTATCATATCTGCGCCGATGATCTGATCTTGATAATGCTGTCAACCAAATAAATTCAGATTTAGCCGATATTTCAAATTGCTAAAAACATAACGCAAATAATCCAAATATATGCTCGTGCTGGTCCTAGGCAACCACTAAAAGAACTTTTAAGCAATTCTATTATCTAATATATTGGTTATTTTTTGATTGCGGTGACTTCGAAGCTTCATTTTTGTACAGCTTCATATGTATTTGATAATACTTTCAACTTGATATCTCTCTCCACTCGCTACTAAGAGAAAGGGTCTCGACAGATGGACAGACAGGCAAACAGACAGACAACAAAGTGATCCTATAAGGGTTCTATTTCTAAGGTTCCGTACCCAAAGGGTCAAACGGGACTCTATTACTAAGACTCCGCTGTCTGTCTGTCTGTCCTTCTGTCACCAGGCTGTATCTCATGAACTGTGATAGTTAGACAGTCGAAATTTTCAAAAATGATGTATTTCTGTTGCCGCTATAACAACAAATACTATAAACAGAATAAAATTAATGGGGATCCCATACAACAAACGAAATTTTGTTGCTCGTTTTTGCTCGATATTGATAACGGCAATAGGTAGACGCTTGAAATATTCGCAGACAATATTCACTTTAAAAATAAATAATTAAATTAAAAAAAAATTAATAATTAATATTAATCAATAATCTCATACACCAAACGTGATTTTTTTGCCTTTTTTATAGATGTGTACGGAACCCTTCGTGCGCGAGTCCTTCTCGCTCTTGGCCGTTTCTATTAATTTTGAGGTACCCTAAAAACAAGATCATACCCGATTGAACCCACATATCCGAACTCACATTCCTAAACTACGCGGGTTTGATCGCGTTCGATTCTACTGTGCTATAATAAAATCATTTTTTCTGAGCGTTGGTTATCTTTGTACTTTCTCAATTTGGTCAATACATATTTATATTATTGTGGATTCCAAGCAACAGAGGTTTATTTCAAAATGGATAAAAATAGTAGCCTTCAGGTAGAATTCTTTTTAATTCCCTGTAGCTCAGTTAATAATAAAATAAACAGGAACTTTTTGAATATAGTTGGTTATATAACAACGCTACACTGCATTGTGTTGTGTTCCGTCGAAACAATAATGTTTACACGTTCCAATCAATTCGCCTGAAACAAATTGAAATGTTCAGTTAAAAGTTTCCAAGAGCTGGTATTCATCACAGTTTACAGCTATCATTGGATTCAATGGAACTCAATTAATTAGTTGTGAAGGGTTCGGCCGCGCCGGCGCTGGTGTGGAGTCCGTACCTGCTATTGTTAGCGTTCGTCGATTTAATTTCTGATGATTACTTATATAGATAGCCGTTAAAAGTGTGCCCGCCCATACTAGTCTCTTTATAGAGTTATAAAATAAATATCAAAAGTATGGGAATGGCGCCCCACATAACCTTGGCTCCTAGACCGGAGGTAGACCGTGATCTATCCTGCCTTAGCACCAGGGTAAGGCATACTTATGACTTTTCAGATTTCAGATTTATTTATTTCCCTTCAATTATAACATTAGTTGTTACATACATGTTATATGGCGACAGGTTACAGGAACAACGTGCGATGTGTGTGAATGCCCCTTCAACTTAAGGGGAAAATTTACAAGACAATCATAAGACCTGTCGTAATGTATGTGTCTGAGTGTTGAGCCACGAAAGGGATGGATGAAAAACGAGTGCACGTGGTGGAAATGAGAATGTTGAGATGAATGTGTGGGCAAACGAGAATCGATAAGAAATGAGTATATTAGAGGAAGTTTAAAAGTAGCGCCAGTGATAGAAAAATTGAGGAGTATGAGGCTAGTGTGGTATGGATATGTCATGAGTTGGGAAGAAAATCATATGACTAAAAAGTGTTTGTTATAAATGTGGATGGATATAGAATAGAGGAAGGCTGATGAACAGATATGATGGAATATGTCAAGAATGATATGGGTAGGAAGGAAATGACAACGGAGCTGAAGGCTGATAGAGAGATGTGGAGAAGGAATACAGGATCCCACATAACGTGGGAAAAGGGCAGCAAGAACAGTTACAGGCATGTCAATTTAATATAAATATAATAATTAAATTAAAGTAATTTAACTAAATTAATACAACTAAAAATAATGTCAACTAAACAATAGAACAATAATACCAATAATTATTAATAATATCATAAGAAAATACTAATAAGAAAAACAGATAGTCACATAAGTGTATGAGTGGCGTATAGCTGCCGCTTGGCAGATTGTTAAACAGATAGTCACATAAGTGTTTGAGTGGCGTATAGCTGCCGCTTGGCAGATTGTTAAACAGATAGTCACATAAGTGTTTGAGTGGCGTATAGCTGCCGCTTGGCTGATTGTTAAACAGATAGTCACATAAGTGTATGAGTGGCGTATAGCTGCCGCTTGGCAGATTGTTAAACAGATAGTCACATAAGTGTTTGAGTGGCGTATAGCTGCCGCTTGGCTGATTGTTAAACAGATAGTCACATAAGTGTTTGAGTGGCGTATAGCTGCCGCTTGGCAGATTGTTAAACAGATAGTCACATAAGTGTTTGAGTGGCGTATAGCTGCCGCTTGGCTGATTGTTAAACAGATAGTCACATAAGTGTATGAGTGGCGTATAGCTGCCGCTTGGCAGATTGTTAAACAGATAGTCACATAAGTGTTTGAGTGACGTATAGCTGCCGCTTGGCAGATTGTTAATTAGATAGTCATATAAGTGTATGAGTGGCGTATAGCTGCCGCTTGGCAGATTGTTAAACAGATAGTCACATAAGTGTTTGAGTGGCGTATAGCTGCCGTTTGGCAGATTGTTAAACAGATAGTCACATAAGTGTTTGAGTGGCGTATGGCTGCCGCTTGGCTGATTGTTAAACAGATAGTCACATAAGTGTATGAGTGGCGTATAGCTGCCACTTGGCAGATTGTTAAACAGATAGTCACATAAGTGTTTGAGTGACGTATAGCTGCCGCTTGGCAGATAGTTAAATAGATAGTCATATAAGTGTATGAGTTGCGTATAGCTGCCGCTTGGCAGATTGTTAAACAGATAGTCACATAAGTGTTTGAGTGGCGTATAGCTGCCGTTTGGCAGATTGTTAAACAGATAGTCACTTAAGTGTTTGAGTGGCGTATAGCTGCCGCTTGGCTGATTGTTAAACAGATAGTCACATAAGTGTATGAGCGGCGTATAGCTGCCACTTGGCAGATTGTTAAACAGATAGTCACATAAGTGTATGAGTGGCGTATAGCTGCCGTTTGGCAGATTGTTAAACAGATAGTCACATAAGTGTATGAGTGGCGTATAGCTGCCACTTGGCAGATTGTTAAACAGATAGTCACATAAGTGTTTGAGTGGCGTATAGCTGCCGCTTGGCAGATTGTTAAACAGATAGTCACATAAATGTACGAGTGGCGCATAGCTGCCGCTTGGCAGATTGTTAAACAGATAGTCACATAAGTGTATGAGTGGCGTATAGCTGCCGCTTGGCAGATTGTTAAACAGATAGTCACATAAGTGTTTGAGTGGCGTATAGCTGCCGCTTGGCTGATTGTTAAACAGATAGTCACATAAGTGTATGAGTGGCGTATAGCTGCCACTTGGCAGATTGTTAAACAGATAGTCACATAAGTGTTTGAGTGGCGTATAGCTGCCGCTTGGCAGATTGTTAAACAGATAGTCACATAAATGTACGAGTGGCGCATAGCTGCCGCTTGGCAGATTGTTAAACAGATAGTCACATAAGTGTATGAGTGGCGTATAGCTGCCGCTTGGCAGATTGTTAAACAGATAGTCACATAAGTGTTTGAGTGGCGGTTAGCTGCCGCTTGGCAGATTGATAAACAGATAGTCACATAAGTGTATGAGTGGCGTATAGCTGCCGCTTGGCAGATTGTTAAACAGATAGTCACATAAGTGTATGAGTGGCTTATAGCTGCCACTTGGCAGATTGTAAAACAGATAGTCACATAAGTGTTTGAGTGGCGTATAGCTGCCGCTTGGCTGATTGTTAAACAGATAGTCACATAAGTGTTTGAGTGGCGAATAGCTGCCGCTTGGCAGATTGTTAAACAAATAGTCACATAAGTGTATGAGTGGCGTATAGCTGCCGCTTGGCAGATTGTTAAACAGATAGTCACATAAGTGTATGAGTGGCGTATAGCTGCCGCTTGGCAGATTGTTAAAACACGCAGCAAGTTGTGGCGTGTTTTATGATATCAAGATATTTGGATTATTGGGCATGACACGTATGAGATGCTTACAATAAAAACAAACCATTTATTTATTTGAAACAAAGGTTATGTTGGTACATATTATCAAATATGGCGCGAACATGGCACATCGTACTCATTTGCTTACTTTGCTGAACCTCAAAGGTATAGGTTCTTTATTATGAATGTAAAGAAAATCTACTTTATTCTAGTGTAAAGATACATGGAAACGTCCATAGTTTGATTTGAATAAAAGAAGACTTGCACGCTGGAGCCTGGCTGTACTTGTAGAGCGTACACATTTTTTTGAAAGGTCAAAACCTTTTGTCTGGCTATTCCCCTAAAAAATAACTAACTAACTAAAACTAACTTAAAAAAACTAAAAAGTCACTGCTGTTATATTAGTCACTTTATATCTGTGCCATGTTTAATGAACAAATTATATCCGTAAAAAGACATAACACCAAAATTGAAGTGTTCAATTAATCCGCATGTCCCACGAGTTTTATAATAATGTATAAATAATTGATGATTTGTCGCGCGTACGCCGTCTCCCGAAAATAAAGGGTGACGTACACGTAGTGGCAAAACCAAAACATGCTGGTTTTCACTAGAACAATCACGTGTACGCAGGGAAAGTGGGAAAATATGCGAATCCCCCTCGACATCCAATTAACTATCAGATGTAAATCAAATTTGTGTCCCGACGAAACAATAATCCTGCCGTATTCCACCGCGTTCCTGACCCACGCTATTTCTGAACAAAGGTGGTTGCCTGCTACACGACTATCTCCCTTATTATGAGGGTGGAAGATCTGTTTTCGTGTGCTGGTTTCGGACGATGAGGTGAAAAGTTGGGGGATGGTTTGTACCTGTGTACTCGTGCGAGGCCCACGCGTTATTATTTAATTTGCAAGTTTAATTAATTTTAACCTTTTGAGAGCGCGCGATGTTGTGCATTATTCATGTTTGTACTGCCAGTGGTAGGGGTTGCGGGGGGGCGGGGGGGGGGGGGGGGGGGGGAGCTGCATGTGCCTAGCGGTCGTGGGGCGGGGCAGCGTGAATTTGTGACGAGGTCAATATGGAATGGACTCCCGAGGGCTGACTTTTCATATATATCAAATTCGCTTCGTTTACTTCGTGTTTTTTGGTCTAGAAGGGGTGTTATGACGAAGCGGTTACCTCAACCAGCCGTGAATCGTACCACAAATGCCTTATTTTATAAGTTATCAAAACGTACAAAGTATTGCTTCAAAAATTAAAGCAGAATATTACCTAAACTACCTAAAAGATATATGATATGCCTTATTTAAATCAGCCATTTCCAAATGCCTCTATTTTCCAGAGTTTGCGGGTAAATTTAATATACTTAAAAGTGTACATTAATTGTTGAAGAAAGCTCTACATTGAACAAGTCCGTGCCCGAGAGGTGCCTCATTTAAATACCAATAACAAATTATACTGCGTTTTCTCGCAAGTTTATACTAAGACAATCCATAGCCTACTATAATAATAATGTATAAAAGTAAACGTTGGCTATTGCCTAGTAGAATGTTTGTAACTTGACAACTTTATTGTTTGCTTTTTTTGGCATAAATGTCGACCTCGAATGTATTTTTGCACGGTGATTTTCAGGAGCTTCATTTATAAATACAAAGTAGCCTGTCTCAATACAGGTTTATAATATATATATATTAGCTTGGGAAAAAAGTTTCTTCGCATTTTTTAAGAAAATTCAAAACATTTTTTAATATAGTTTATTTACATTTAACTAAAATATGTAGGTACCATTTTGTTCGATAACTTTTTGCCATCTTGTAGGTAGCGACATGATCCCATTGCTATAGAAATTTTGGGGCTTCTGATCAAAATACCGCGACAAGTAGTTTTGGCAGTCCTCTCGTGATGTTAACCTGACACTGCCTAAAGAATTCTGAAGAGACCGAAACAGGTGGAAATCTGAAGGTGCAAGTTCACGACTATACGGCGGATGCATTAACACTTCCCAGCCAAACACTCTTAATTTTTGCTGAGTGGCTAAAGATGTGTGAGGTCTAGCGTTATCATGATGAAAAACCACACCCCTTCTGTTGATTAATTCCGGCCAATTTCTCTCAACTTCTTGCTTTAATCTCATCAGTTGTTCGCAGTAGAGTTCAGAATCGATGGTCCTGCTTGGTGGTAACAGCTCATAATGAATAATGCCCTTCCAATCCCACCACACACACAGCATCACCTTGTTGCGAGTTAACCCGGGTTTCGCCACAGTCTGTGAAGCCTGACCGGCCTTTGACCACGACCTTTTTCGCACGTTCTTGTCGTACGTGATCCACTTTTTATCACCAGTTATCAGCTTCTTCAAAAATGGTTCGGTTTCATTACGTCGTAATAAAGAATCACAAATGAGTACACGGTTCATTAGGTTTCTTTCAGTGAGCTCGTGGGGTACCCAAATATCGAGCTTTTTTGAGTATCCGGTTTTTTTCAAATGCGCCAAAACTGTTTTGTGGTAAATTCCAGTTCTTCAGCTACGTCACAACTACTGATATGCCGATCTTGCTCCACTTTTTCAAAAATGGCATCAATTTTATCCGTAATACCAGAGCGACGTGCATCTTTGACATCAAAATTAGCGGATTGAAAACGCTTAAACCAAATTTGTACTACTCTCACAGACACTGCACTAGGTTCATAAACATCGCAAATTTTTTTCGTGGCTTGCGTTGCATTTTTACCTTTTTTGTAGTAAAATTTTAAAATGTATCGAATTTCTTCATTAGATTCACTCATCTTTACAGTACGAAAAATAAACAAAAATCACACATTTTCCTAACTTTAATTTGGAATTATCTTCTTTAAAACTTAAACTTTGAATGATACCAAAACCAGCCAGATACAAATAGTATAGCCAAAGAGATTTTATTACAAGTTCATACATACTAATAGGTTGGGGAAAAATTTCTTCGCATTTTTTAAGAAAATTCAAAATATTTTTTCATTTTGTTTATTTACATTTAACTAAAGTATTTAGTTCCCCAACCTAATATAATGCGAAAAGACTTTTTCCCCAACCTATTATATCTCGACGATCTCCGTGGCGCAGTGGGCAAATACTCGGCTGAGACGCAGGAGGTAGCGGGTTCGATTCCCGCCGCGGAACAGTTGTTTGCATGATCTACAGATATGTGTATCGGGTCTAAATATATTTCTATATATTACAAGTATGTATCTACAAAAAAAAGTACGAGATTTCATCAAAATCAAAAAATCTAAATCAAAAATGTTTATTTGTTATAAACCAATTTTTACAAATCTGGTTGAAGCCCTGGCTCCTGAACTAGAGTGAGCTGTATGTCAGGAGTCAGTTTCTTCCCACATCAAATGACAAAGAAAATACATAAATAAGTGGTACAATAGTTACAATGATAGATAAACACTCAATTGATACAATACTACAATGATATTTAAAAACTCAATACAATTTAGGTAGATTGTATACGAATCCTGGTGAATACACCAGGGTGGACAGGACAGGAAGTGGTGACGAAGTCGAAAGTGTGCAACATCGGACGTGGAGTTCCACAGGGCTCTATATTAGGGCCGATATTTTTTATTATTTTCCTTAATGATCTTATCAATTTTGTAAGCAATGCCATTCCCGATATTAAACTAGTCGTATATGCGGATGATACCAATGCAATCATACCAGCCTCTTGCTTACAAGAATTTAAATAAAGATTGCCAATGCACTTGTAGTTTTCAATCAATGGTTTCATGCCAATAACTTAAAATTTAACATTAAGAAGACACAAGCTATCCTGTTCAAAACAACAAAGCGCACTAACGAATCGGTTAATGTAGCATGTGAGGGGCTTGAGATTGAATTTGCAAAGAGTGTCAAATTTCTAGGAGTTCATATCGACCAGTTCCTGAACTGGAAAACTGAGATGGATTCTATTGTTAATGCTATCAGCTCAGCATGTTACGCTCTTAGAAGCCTTACAGAAGAAGTAGGGATCGCACAGCTTAAAATAGTATATTATGCCCTAGTAGAGTCAAGATTAAGATATAGTGTGAAGTTTTGGGGAAATAGTTATGACTACAACATAAATAGAGCGTTTATTATTCAAAAACGAGCCATTAGAACTATAGTGCGCATTCCACAGTGGGAATCATGCAAAGAACATTTTCAAAATCTCAATATTCTGACGATTCCCAGCCTATACATTAGTCTGTATGTCCTATACATTAGTAGTCTTAATGGACGTAGTTAAAAATCCGCTTAAATATGAAACTTTTGAACAAAGGAAAAACAGAATAGACACAAGGATAAAAGATCTTGAGACACCTCTTTGTCCAAGGTTGAATGTTGCCAAACATGGCTCGCGGTATCAAGCTGTAAGACTTTTTAACGCACTGCCTACTGACATGAAAATTATCGACAGTCCTTTTAAATTCAAATCAAGACTAAAAGAGATTTTGTTGAAAGGGTGTTTCTATTCAGTTAATGATTTTATGACCTGTAATAATATCGAATAGTCGTTTTCTTTTTTTGTATAGATTTTGTGTTAATGGTGACTTTAATTCATATGTGACATGTTTGTATTATTAATTCCTTAGTAATATTATTCTAAATCATTTTTATTTTATATTCTTTGATGTCTATTTTCCATTTGACTTTTCTTGACTTTTTTGTCATTTTTATATATAGGTAAGTAGACATTTGTTTTGTTTTATTATTTTTGACATGTATGTGATAATTTTAAAATATTGTAACTTGTATTTAGGATGTGATTTCAAACACAATTATATAATTGTTTATGAATAAATAAATGAAATGAAAATGAAATATAATTAAGTGTTTATCGATTTATTTATTTTTAAACTATTATATTATATTATATAAAAAAATATATATATAAATGTGTTGTGTGCGAGCAAGTTAGCGTAAGACTAAAACTAAAAAAATATGAAGTGTCTGTGGATTCAAGTGTGTCTATTATATTCGTCATTATTAGATTGTAAAATTTGTACCTAAAAATTTGTAACTATTGTAAAATTGTTAATAAATTTTCTGTTTCATTGTATGTTAATGTACTTAACCATTCCTTAAGTTTAGGTTTTAACTGATAGTTAGATAGTTCTTTAAGTTTAGGTTTTAACTGATATTTAGAGAGGTCTTTTACCTTATATTTAGTATGGAAATATTTATAAAATCTCGGTGCTTGAAAGTTATAGTGCTGTTGGGCAATCCGTGATTTAACTCTGACAACAGGAAATCGTTCCCGTCTGTTATCTGTGTAGGGAAGGTAGGGCACCATAGTTTTATGATACCTTTGTATGCACAGGTAGATATACAATGGACGAACTGAAAGAACATTAGCTATTTCAAATACTACTTGTTGTTGAGGTTCTAAATGGTAGGTATAACATGACTTTAAGTAGGGCTCTTTGTACTCGCTCAAGTTCTAGTAAATATGTTTTTCCGGCTGCACCCCACGACCATATACAATATGTGATCACACATTCAGCCAAAGTTTGTATTAAAATGATTTTATCGCAGACGGTTCGCAACTCCTTAAAAACATACATCAGTTTTCTTAATCTTTCAGCTACCGATGTGATTTGTGGTTTCCAACTAAGTTTGTCATCAATATTTATTCCTAAGTAATTTACTGATGAAACCCTTTCAAGTATAGTACAATTACACGGTGCTACAGAGGATTTAGTTAGCCGATTACATGGGTACGAATTAATACGCAATTTAAATGCTTTAGGTGAAGTAACACTAGTTTTAGAGAAACAGAGATATTTAGTTTTGCTAGCGTTAAGCGTTAACAAGCTATCTTCTAACCATGACGTTACTATACTAAGGCCCATCTCAGCTTGATTATGTACATTTTCCCAAGTTTTTGCATGGAAAAGAATAACGGTATCATCGGCAAACATTTGAATATCAGCACCTTCAGGAATAGTTTTACACAGACTGATGTACGTTAAAAAAAGAGTTGGCCCCAACGTGCTGCCCTGTGGTACCCCATATGTCGCGAAACTTTCATTACTTAGAGTGTCATCGACTTTTACACGTTGGCTATTACCAGACAAATCTCAAGACGTCTTAAAAGGATCGGAACTGAAACGGTATCGAACGCTTTCTGAAGTGAATCGAAATCTGTTCAGCCGTTACGAGGTGAAAGTGGATCAACAATTGGAAGTACCTAGTCAGGTCATAAATTCTGTCACATGTTTAAAATAAAATAATTGAAACAAGTTTATTAATTATGTAACCATTTATATACCAAAATGAACTTAACAAAACATAGATTCTTATGACACTAAAGTTTGTTCAAAATGACCTCCGTGATTTTGAATACAGGCCTTCAATCTGCGCGGCCAGTCGTCTATCGCAGCACGAACGAGGTCCATGTCAATATCGGCGGCTGCCTTAATCAAGGATGTCTTGAGTGACTCCAATTTGGGATGAGGCTTTGAGCACGCCTCTTCCTCCAAGTGTTGCCATATCTTGTAATCTAGGAGGGCCAGTCTTCGTGCCAGATGAAGTCGATTTCACGCGCCGCCAGCCAGTCTTGTGTGCTCTTCGCTCTATGAGCTGGCGCCGAATCTTGTTGGAATACCCAGTGCCTGTTATTGAACATGGTATGATAAACAGGTTCCACAAGGTTCGTCAGGACTGTATTTTGATACACAACTGCATTCGTTTTTACACCTTTCTCACAAAAATGTACCTCTGTTAAGCCCCAATAAGAAACTCCCAACCATACCATGAGCGAGGATGGAAAATGACCTCGTTGGACACGCGGAATACGGTTGCTCGCTTCTTCAATACTGTGTGCATACACTTTATCATTTTGTTTGTTGTAGCTCTCTTCTACGGTAAACATTTTTTCATCCGAAAATAGAATTTCCCGATATTTTTTTCCCGCGTAACGCGGCACAACAAAGCGCGGCATCTCTTCAGTCAGGTCCATTAGACGAGCATTCAAACGATGTCCTGTTTTTCTTCGATATGCCCGAAGCCCTAAGTCTTCATTTAACACCCTTTTCACCGTGGTTCTGCTTAACCCCATCTGAAGGGCCAACAGTTTCTGCTTACGTTTGAAATTTCTTTGAATTCGCGCCTTCACAGCTTTTATCACTGCTGGAGTCGTCATAACAGACCAAGGGCGACCACTTCTTGACCTGTCATCTACTAGAGTCTTCATTGTATCGTTTGATGGTGCGAAAAATGAATCTTTTGGGTATATTAAAATTTTTCAGTATGTCAAAAATTTGAATTGGCGCGTAACCGCAACGATGCAACGCAATAACACGGTATTCTTTAAGCGTCCATTCCATATTTAAAAATGAGTAAAATTCTAAAAAGTATACATTTTTATTTTCATGAACAATTCGAAATTCGAATTCTATAAACTTTTTTGTGGCCAGCATTCTAAAAGAAAAGTTTTTACTGTGTGACAATACTTATGACCTGACTAGGTACCTACTACCACCGAAACTATTTCTTTCGGCAAGCAGTAATGCTTGCATTGCTGTGTTCCGGTTTGAAGAGACGGTGAAATTACAGGTATATGAGACTTTATCTGAATGTGTCAGGGTGACGGACGCAGTGCAATGCCATGTAGGCCAAGTCTTACTAGGCCGCAACAATTGTCATGATAGCCGCTTAACATCAGGCAGGCAGAGGGGATGGAGCCATCATTACAATTTATAAAAACATACGGATTATTAATTGATTTTTTGGATTGAATCCCATGAGCCGGCCCGATCAGTAGGGCCGGGCCCCAGAAGGCCACGCGGCCGGCTAATTAGGGTGGATTTACGAGAGGGATCTGCGTAGGGGTGGAAGAAAGGAGGTTGTTGCGGTGGAATTACCGCTATTAGGGCTCCTTGTTTGCCCGGAACCGGAAACACGGAAGAATTTAATTGTTCGAGTGAACGGTCAGCCGAGCCAGAAGTCAAGAGGACAATTGATTTTGACTAATGTTTATAATTGTGTACCTAAGTATTGTATAACGTTTAGCTTACTGCTAAGATATAACTAATTTGGAGATAAAGATAATAGAAATTACAGATTTTGTTGCAAGAATACGTACTATAGACGCAGCAAATCATGAATTAGACTAGTTTTAATGACGGAAAATGGCTTCCAGATTTCGAGATGTTCGATTCAAACATGCATTTTCCATATTATTATGAGGTTGTTTTATGAAGTTACACGTCTACAACAATGTCGCAAAATACTGTGACATCAAAAATAAATCAGTTAGTGAAGCAAAACGTATGATTAATATTTGGCTAGCTACAATAACTTACCAAGAAACCGAGGACATTATAATATTCGAAAGTTAACTTCATTGGAATTTTTAAGTTTTACAATATATATTTTTGTTATAGGTACTATATACATACATAATTATTATATTATATAATATTTATTTATCTTGAACTCCCCTATCTATCAAGTAAATCGGTGCATAATTAGCTTTTACAACTATTATTACTGTCTACTGTGCGAGAATTCGTTTATGAAAAGTTGTTTATAATGTTTCCTCGATACAGGCTTAGCCTAGTGAGGAGACGACAGGTACCTCTAAATGTTTACCCTGCCCTACGAATTGTACTTACTAAAACTGTAACCTAAGTTAAGCTATGTACCTACGTGCATTTTGTAGTAAATAAATATTTTCATTTTCATTTTCATTATATCGTCCAAATTTTGAATGAGAATGTAATCTGCTTCAAGTAGATAGTTAGAATGTGGTATGAGTTAGCAGCGGGCAGTGGGCACTGGGCAGTGAGCGCTCTATTATACCGCGACCGAATACGCCATTGAGTCATGCCAATAAGGTTACGATCTCGTTATTTCTACGATCCAGAAGCTTATAGCTGAAGTTTCGATTATGGTTCAAATAATCCGTTGAATGTATTCTACGTTATTACCAAGCTGTTGAAGCAATTCTCATTGCACACTGTCGTATTACCATTATTATTCTGCGGTAGAACTCATGTCGGACACAACACAAGCACTGTTTATACACCTTTTGGATCCTAATTCATCATTAGTTTGGTGCGTGGACCTTTCATAAACTGGGCCTTTCCGAGGCACTAAATAACGGAACATCGCCTACAAAGTACCGTAGATTATAATTAATGTAAATATTTGGCCGTCGCTGGTTAGTTAATATTGTAGAGCCCAGTCGGGACATACTAACTATCACATCATCCCAGGAAGGGATCGCCTTGGTCGTACTAACTGTGTAGTGAGCTGTGGGGACCGAAACGCAATTAAGTTATTGAACAAATAATGGACACGAGCGCTCAGATTGATAATTTGTATTTATTCATGAAAGAGACTTATGAAGGACAGATTTGGAAAGTTAGAGTTTATGCTATCTGCTTTTTTAATGAAAACGGAAATAACCGAATAGGATAATTAATCAGAAAGGAAGCCAGAGATGATCATATATAAATATTTTACAACCTTTAGGTACATTCACATTACTTTTGCAACTCAATATGTTTGTATGGTCTACAGATATTTGTTCCGGGTTTGGGTATTTTTTATATATTATAACTATGTATTTACAAAACAAAAAGTACCTGTATAAGTATTCTATCAGTTATCTGGTTCCCATAGTACAAGCTTTGTTTAGTTTGGGGCTAGATAGCGCTGTGTGATGCTGTACCGTTGTAGCTTTACCGTTACTTATTAATTTCATACTTAGAGTTGAACACCCTGTTTCCATAAAATCTAGCCTTAGAAAAAGAATGCATCTGTGTAGTCTTACATACAAAGTCACTGTCCCTTGGGTATGAATAAAAAATATTTTTATTATATGTCATCTCTCCTCTCGTAATAAACCTGACACGTGCTGCGTCCACAAACATAACGAAGAAAGCCATTACAAGCTGATTAGCTTCAGCTATTCCTGGCACCTAGTCGACTGACGTGTGCTGCACTGTACACAAGTTAACGTGGATAGTACAGTGCAACACAACTCTGTAGGTTTATTAAACATTAAGAATATTCATTAATAATATTAAACGGGTATTTATCGCGTATTTTCCCTTTAATGAGTTATCCCGAGGTTTCTACAGTGTTGCAACAGTCTTGGTAGACTGGAGTGCTTGGAGCTGACAAAGTGATGGCAGCTACAGAGACTACTCGACCCTCACTTGAGTTTTCCGAACTTTCAAAGACTTTAAAAAATACTATTATGGATATTATTGCTGAAGTAATTGACTTCTTTGTTTTCTATCTTCTTACTTGTTGATAATATATCATAATTCACATAATATTTTTGCGAAGCATAAAGTTGAATTTATTTTATTGGTATGTATTATGAAATAAATATCTGATATAATTTTTTGAAAAAATGAACCTTCCTACATCCTGCAGATTTATACGGACTACTTATTTAAATACGGGAGTTAGGAGGTATCGTGTACATCCCTGTATCTATAAAGTAGTTGAAGTTAATCACGAAAGGTAATTTTATTTACTTTTGGCATCACACAGAACGAAACATTCAGATAAAATATATCTTCTGTGAAGTGAAACCGTGAAAGTGCCTATTTAAATGTTGATTGCGTCAATTGTTCCGATATTGAGTTGTTAGGGAATCACATTTTTCTTTCGCTCCTCAATCGATTGGATTTACAAACATTTGCAACCAATCTCCATTCAAGTGAACCTGAAATATCGCCCATTCCTTGTAAGCCCAAAACAACATCGACAATACAACAAAACAGATCACATAAAACACTTTCCAATTTCGTTCCAAAATGGCATCCTTGCTCGCCGCCGCCGCCGGGACCCTACCTCCCCGTAGTCGCCCCGCTATCGCCCTGCAGTCGCCCAGTTATCGCCCCGGCCGCTGGGACAAAAGACATCCATTCTAGGATCAAAAGAAACTACGCTGGGAACAGAACGTAGCTCATAGAACATGCACACAGCACAAGGGTTACACACACACACACAGCTGGGTTACTTGTTAGTGTAAAAGTATCAAACTTTTCATAATTAATAATATTATATTTTGCGAAATTGTATCGTTCTGACATTTATCTATTTTGTTTATTGTGGTTTATTTTATTCTAATCTGTAATATTCTTATTTTTAAATTTGCTATGAAATCCTCAATCACAATATTATAATTTGACATTTTATCTTAATGTGTTTATATCTGTTATGCTTTTTAGCCATTTTAAATATTTGTATACCTCTAGTAGGCGAAGCACAGTGATTTCTTTATATAATAACATCATCTGTATTGTACAATTTACCTGTGTTTCGTGCAAATTAATATCTTGAATTTCGAAACATGGGTATCAAAAATTACGACAAAAAGGTATGAATCAGGTCAATGTCTACTTTACAGCATGCAAAATAAACAAATGAATACTAAAATAAAAATGTCAACAGTGATTATAAAACAGCTATACTAGTCATCAAAATAATATAGATTTAAATGTCAAAAGTTACCTAAACAAATTAATTATTATCATTTACTAACAATTTAAAGATTCAGTCGCACTAATAAGGCTTTTGCACATAATAATTGCTTTACTAAGATGCCATGTACACGTAGATGTACACGTAGGCTTCACATCATAATGATTCGAGAGTCAAATCGTCCAAAATGTTGATACATCAGTCAAAATTCTTATGTTTTGATTTAATGAATTATTTATTACCAGAAACATAAATATTCAAAGCTTGACTAAACCAACACTTGATTGTTGTCAATTAGTACATTCCACAACGTAATAATAAATTTAAATAAGTGCAAATGTATGTTCAATAAAGACCCTAAGAGACACTACAATATAAGGAGAGATGATGTGATTTCAACAGTATTACATCGTCTGTGAAGTGATCCATCTGTGCCTGTTCTCGGCTACGCGGTCTGCAGGGGCCCTCGGCCATTAGTTATGTACGCGACAGCATCGCGCGCCGCGCCTGTCCCGCGCTTGTCTCGCACCTGTCCCGCTCTATATCTAACCATGGTGCCTGTGCGGTCAGCGTGACAATGCCAGTTTGTCTTAAATTATACTTACGTGACGTTCCGTGAAATAAACCTATTGAAACTTATTGAATATCACCAGGTGCTTCGTCTAGCTTGGTCAGCGGACCAAGCTAGACGAAGAGCACTGTCTGTGCTCTGTGAAACAACCTACAATCTTCTGCCTGCTCTTTTCCATTCCCATTACGCGGGGTCGGCTCATGTATTCTTTTTCAATTCCTCTCTATCAGCCGTCATCTCCGTTGTCACTTCTTTCTTACCCATATCATTCTTCGCACAGTCCATCCATCTCTTCTTCGGCCTTCCTCTACTATATCCATCCACACTCATATCTAACACTCTTTTAGTCACATGATGGTTGCTGTGAAACAATCTATTCCAAAAATACCTACCTATATATTAGATCAATACCGCCACTAATATACAATTATTTATATGACTATAAAAATAAATAGTTAAATCATCTCAAGACTGTTGCAAACGATCTATAGATCGCTCAACTGCACCAGATTACTACCAGGCAAAAGTATATCCGAGACACGGGGTGAATTGCTAAATCATATACAACTATTTGACCCGCCGAACTTCGTACCGCCTTGACATGCATATAACGCGGGCTGTCAATATACGTCACCCTGGTAGAATTATCAATTGTTGTCCATGGCCATCATTTTACAACCATACTTAACTATAGACAAAATTACGTTTAGCTGCCATTTGCGTTTTGTTATTACATGTCAGATGCGTTTTTGTTATACCACGTTTTATATTGACTATTATCTTTGACGTTTTATGTCACGTCACACGGGAACGCGGTCGAATGGAATAAAAAGTAACCTATGTCCGTCTCCTAGTTTTAAGCTACCTCCTTACTAATTATCAGCCAAATCGGTTCAGCCGTTCTTGAGTTATAAATAGTGTAACTAACACGACTTTCTTTTATATATATATAGGTATATATATATAGATTTGGTAGTTATATTTAGTGTGAAAATATGAAAGTTTGGATGTTTGTTTGTTTGTTACTCAATCACGTCGTAACGGCTTAACTGACTTCGATGAAATTTGTTATATACGTAGATTATAACCTGGATTACCACATACGCTACTTTTTATCCAATCAGTTCCCATGGGATAAAAATGGGGTGTCATGTCAAGTTGCAACAGCGAGTTTAGCTTTATTTCTAGTTTAGCTACATACTTAGAAGTGTAACGGGTATAAAATCGCGAGCAACAGCTAGCAAAATATAAACTTAAATCGTTTTTCATATTCAATAATCAATAATGCTGAATTCAAAGGCAATTTCTATTATATTCCAATATTTTGCAAAATCAATATTAGACAATCAAAGGAATAGAATTAAATGAAAACTGACTCCAGTTCCAAACGCCAAAGGGGTACTGTGAGGAAACACAAGAAACTAATATTATTATAATCCATACCTCGATTGGGTAAACCGGGATACCTGTTTCCCGCCGGAACGGCTTTGCAGATTTACTTTATAACATCTTTTGATCCGGGATCTTTATTGGGGATTAACATTGTACTGTTATTATAATATATTATGCTCCTGGATGACCTTTACACGAGAAAACTAAGAAAGAATTTATTTTTAGCCTGTTTTAATAACTAATATTAGTTCCCATTTATAAAATTAAAATTGTTTTCACCGTCATTATTTTTCTTCGCATTACGATGTAAGGAAGCATTAATAAAAGTTCGTTGCTCTCTTTGGTTGCGCCAAAAATTTTATTTAAGATTCATCGATATTATTTTGATAATTGACATGGAAACCAAAAGTGGAGTGTAAAATGATCAGTTAGGGTGTTTCACAAACTTTCTAGCCACGTACTACTTTTTCCTGGCAACAATAAATTACAAAATGATTTATATATAATACGATTTGCCTCCAATTCTTTCAAAATATATGTCCACTTTAATAATGATAAAACAAACAATAAGATTTTTATCAAGTTGCTAATGACACATAATATGCTAAGATAGTCAGCTGGGAGAGATGGACAAAATCACATCCTAAGGGTTCCGTTTTAACCATTTTTGTTCATTTTTAACCCTAAAAAGGCGATATTCGCAACCTCATCGCTCAACTAAAAAGAATTACTTAGTTTTACACAATTCACTAATCTTAGTGTAGCGTTCCACATTCACTCACAAAAGTACAATAATGTAAGTATCGCGTGCGCCCCCCCCCCCTCACTGCCCCCGGGCCCGCGATCAGAAAGGACGCAGCGCGCACGAGATCTTACAATGGACGACTTACTACAATAATATGAGAACAAAAGTTTTACTTCAAACTACTGGTTACTAACACCTGCTTTATTGGGTTTTTTTCAGAATGTATGTTTATAAACTAACGTCATCTAGGTAATGCTTTGTAAAAATTTATTTCATGTTATTATTTTTAACTCCGAAATCCAAGGTACAGTGTTATTAGTCCACTAATAAGGACCTGCTTATAAGAATCTCGGAAAAGCTACGAGATTGCATCGTAGCGCAGAAGCCGCGTAGGCCTCGCGTAGCACCGCGTAGCACCACCGTAGCACCACTGTAGCACAGTAAGTAGTGAGGAATCAGTACTATACAATATCACCATAAACCAAAATTGCATCGAAAGCTCTTCTTAGCGGAACAGTAGCGTAGAAAAGTCAACCGGTTTTAAACACGGCGTTGCACATAATCATAGGATTTTGGTAACCGCCGCGTAACACAACTTACTAGGAAACACTCCCATCACATATAATTAAACATGTTACGAGTGTTTTGAAGAAGTGATGTTTAAAGTTAAGATACCGGTTCCTTATCGTTACCGTCTCCGGAGCCGCGCCGTTGCCGGAGCGCAAACAAAATGCCCTTAAGAGCATTTGTGAGTACATTTTAAGTATTCATTTATTCATTAGTTCGCACCGGAGCCTTCGCGTGCAACGAGAAGCTGAAATCTTACTTCCGTTTGTAATATTCTGATTTAGTTTCTTTCGTTATTACAACTCATTTTACATTTTATTCAACTTTACATTTTTGACATAATATTTTCCGTAATTCAAGTAACTAGGTTTGCAAGAAAATATATTTTTTCGGAGCGTTATTATAATATTGTACGTCAGTGCGGATATATTTTTCCTCGTTAAATAAACCTTTCGTTAGATAAGGATGTGGCAGCAGGTGTTCCAACTCCACATTATCTCAAGACGAATTCCGAGAGTATCGAGCCTGTGCCACTGCAAATAGCCTTTCAGTTTCTAATTCCCTGGCTTTAGATTTGTACGTGACAAAGCTATTGACACTGAGACTGCTAAATTCGACACTCACTATGTCTATGTTGCAATTTTTCACCTGTCAGTTTAATTTATTGGCCCCTCTATTTAAGACATTAACCGCCTCTTAAAACAAGGAGGTTCTCAATACAAGGTGTTTCCTTCTGACACTGTTTCTGCAAAAATGGGCATGTGGTTATTTAGGTTTAATATAATTAATGATTAGTTTGAGTGACATCAGAGTGAACCTTCTCTATACGGTAGTACAGCTAGTAGTTCTCTAGTCCATCACTTGATATACATTGCGTGTTTCTTGCGCGATGGCAGATCGCACCAAACAGTGCGGTGGATATGGGATGGAGGGGGAGGGAGTTATCTATAATATAAAAATGAATCGCAAAATGTGTTGGTAAGCGCATAACTCAACAACGCCTGGACCAATTTGGCCAATTCTTTTTTGTTGTATTTCTTATTGTCAGGAGAAGGTTCTTATGAAAGAAAAAATTAAGAAAATTGCGCGCAAAATTAAAAAGTTTAAGAATACTAAACCACCAAATAACATTATTTATAATCTAACCTTAGCGCTTTTATAATGTAACCTTATGACGTTTGACATAGAATTGACAGAATGCGTGCTGCAAATATCGTCAAAAAGAATGTAAAAAAATGAATATCGTTTGAAACAGATGCTTCGGTAGGAGTTATCCCAAGATATATTGTCTATATATATAAAAATTAATTGCTGTTCGTTAGTCTCGCTAAAACTCGAGAACGGGTGAAGCGATTTGGCTAATTTTGGTATTGAATTATTTGTGGAAGTCATTCATTTTCTCATACATAATGATGGACGGGGACAACCATTGACAATTCTACCAGGGTGACTTATATTGACAGCCCGCGTTATACCTATGCATGTCAAGCCGATACGAAGTTCGGGAGGTCCACTAGTAGAATATAATTATTTAATTCAGATAACGGCCATAGGATATATAAGACACAAAAGTAATAATTAGATATATAAATTAAAAAATACAAATTAGGCCGATGTCAGATCCAAAATATACAAATTCAGTAAAATAATAACAATTTAGTAAAATTTAAAATACAAAGCTAAAACGTCATAACAAAAAATAATAAAATTAAATGGAAAATTTTAAATTAAATAAAATTCATAAAAATAAGACAGATTAAATTAATTAAATATAAGTAAATAAATAAATTAATGACCTACGTACTTTGAATGGCCAGTAATGATCCCCACTCAGTGCCTCTGAATAGGGAATCAAAACGACCAGCAATCATCTTCAGAATACTGTTGGGACTACCTAGCAATCGATTCTTTTCCGCATGATCGCGTGAAAACCATCGACGTGCGCGTTCACGAACATTCTTGACGCGTTGCAATGTCGCGGCAATCCCAACAGCATTCTGAAGGCGTTATTATACTGCACACGCAGGACCTTGTAGGCTCGTCGCGTGTACCGACTCCGCCGGCTGCTCGAGTTATAGATTGTAAGACAATATAAATATATTAATGTGCTTTACCAACTAAGAGTACCAGCCTCTAACAAGCAATATAATTTTCAATACTTACTCATAACTAATACCGTATTATATATTATGTTATTATAATAAGTTGGGGAAAAAGTCTTTTCGCATTATAGTATGTATGAACTTGTAATAAAATCTCTTTGGCTATATTCTACTATTTGTATCTGGCTGGTTTTGGTATCATTCAAAGTTTAAATTTTAAAGACGATAATTCCAAATTCAAATTAGGAAAATGTGTGATTTTTATTTGTTTTTCGTGCTGTAAAGATGAGTGAATCTAATGAAGAAATTCGATACATTTTAAAATTTAACTACATAAAAGGTAAAAATGCAACGCAAGCCGCGACAAAAATTTGCGATGTTTAAGGACCTAGTGCAGTGTCTGTGAGAGTAGCACAAATTTGGTTTAAGCGTTTTTAATCCGGAAATTTTGATGTCAAAGATGCACGTCACTCTGGTTGCCCTATTACGGATAAAATTGATGCCATTTTTGAAAAAGTGGAGCAAGATCGGCATATCAGTAGTTGCAACGTAGCTGAAGAACTGGAATTTACCACAAAACAGTTTTGGCGCATTTGAAAAAAACTGGGTACACAAAAAAGCTCGATATTTAGGTACCCCACGAGCTCACTGAAAGAACCCTAATTAACCGTGTACTCATTTGTGATTCTTTATTACGACGTAATGAAACCGAACCATTTTTGAAGAAGCTGAAAAGTGAATCACGTACGACAAGAACGTGCGAAAAAGGTCGTGGTCAAAGGCCGGTCAGGCTTCACAGACTGTGGCGAAACCCGGGTTAACTCGCAACAAGGTGATGCTGTGTGTGTGGTGGGATTGGAAGGGCAATTATTTATTATTAGCTGTTACCACCAGGCAGGACTATCAATTCTGAACTCTACTGCGAACAACTGATGAGATTAAAGCAAGAAGTTGAGAGAAGGCGGCCGGAATTAATCAACAGAAGGGGTGTAGTTTTTCATCATGATAACGCTAGACCTCACACATCTTTAGCCACTCAGCAATAATTAAGAGCTGTGAGGTGTTAATGCATCCGCCGTATAGTCCTGACCTTGCACCTTCAGATTTCCACCTGTTTCGGTCTATTCAGAATTCTTTAGGCAGTGTCAGGTTAACATCACGAGAGGATTGCCAAAAGTACTTCTCGCGTTATTTTGATCAGAAGCCCCAAAATTTCTATAGCAATGGGATCATGTCCCTACCTACAAGATCGCAAAAAGTGATCGAACAAAATGGTACTTATATACTTTAGTTAAATGTAAATATACTGTATTAAAAAATGTTTTGAATTTTCTTAAAAAATGCAAAGAAACTTTTTCCCCAACCTAATATGACTATACGTGCACGTAAGAAAAAAGTTATCATACAAATACTTACTGAGGTACTCGTAGGATTATCATCATCATCATATAATAACACGTAGCTGATATGAAGATGCTGCAGATACGCTTGCCCATACATTTCCTTAACGAACAATTTTATACGGTACCCAACGGCTCCCAGCAATTTTTAATAGGTCTTTTTTCCATCTAGTGGAAACCCTCATATGTTGCGCTTTCCAGTACTTTCACTCAAACAGAACAGGTGATCTAAAAGCCATGGAACATTTATAACATCGCATGTTTCGTTTTTGTCTCGACATTTCATTTGCACTGGCAAATCAAATGAGGAATTTTCAATTCGGATAAATAAAACCCGGTATTGAGAGTGTTCGTCCCGTCCCGGCAGCACCGGTCACGTCTCCGGCCGGTCACGTGCGCGAGACGCGGGGCGCGGGGCGCGGGAGGAGTCAGGTGCGGGCGGTAAACTCGCGCCTCTCGCCGGAATGCTAAGCGCTGACCTCGATTCCCAGAGATTATTAACAACTTTTATACCCTTTGTTTAATCAATTTGACCGACAGCTGCAGGGTTCTACAATGTTTTATAAAACAGTAAATTGAGAAATCTGATTTGGAAAAGAGCTGGTTTTGCCAGACAGATAATGCCTTTATTTGGTTAATATGCAAATTGCTTTTGTTTGTTTATTTATAATTATGTGCAATAAAGATATTACTAATATTATCATACAATGAGCGCGGCTTACAAACAAATTAACCATTTATTTATTGTTTTATAGAACAACCAATAAAGTTTTTTACATACTATTTAAACAAATATAGTATTATTTTAATAATGTTAAAGGGCGCGGTGAATCTCAACCCAGAGACGTAGGTACCTACTCTGTATCAAACGTTATTACAATAGTGTTACAATACTAACAAACGTTCATGACGTAAACCATTTTAAGTGATTCATCATCATCATCATCATATCAGCCGTAGGACGTCCACTGCTGGACAAAGGCCTCCCTCATTGATTTCCAGGAACTGCGGTTGGAAGCAGCCTGCATCCAGCGCCGTCCTGCGGTTCTTACCAAGTCGTCTGCCCATCTTGTAGGTGGACGTCCTACGCTGCGCTTGCCGGTCCGTGGCCTCCACTCGAGAACCTTCCAGCCCCAACGGCCATCCGTTCTGCGCGCTATATCGCCTGCCCATTGCCACTTCAACGTGCTAATCCGTCGGGCTATGTCGGTGACTTGAGTTCTCCTACGTATCTCCTCATTTCCGATTCGATCCCGTAGAGAAACCCCGAGCATAGCCCTCTCCATAGCTCGTTGAGCGACTCTGAGCTAATTCATAAAGCCAATAGTGAAGGACCACGTCTCGGTTCCATATGTCATCACTGGTAACACACACTGATTGAAGACTTTCATCTTAAGGCACTAAGGTATGTTGGACGAAAAGACGTTGCGAAGTTTCCCAAACGCTGCCCATCCGAGTTGGATTCGACGATTGACCTCTTTCTTGAAGTTGGACCTACCTAATTGGACTGTTTGTCCTAGGTATACATACGCGTCGACAACTTCAAGAGCCGAGTTCTCAGCCATAACGTTGTCGATTTATTAAGTGATTATATTGTCTTATTGAACACACCTTCTTTTGCTTAGCTTTGGCGGCTCTAACTATTCTCTTGAAGATTTTACAGTTCATTTGTAACCCATTCTGTCCCACTGCTGGGCAAAGGTCAGCCCTGATTCCATCCATTTGTCCATTCCTTGGCGGTCACCCTTCTTGAAAGCCACAAGACCACCAACGCATTAAAAAATAATACCTTTGAAGATTTGATTTGTAATCTTGGAATTTGAAGTTGATATAATAATCATGCAATACCATTCGAATCGATAGTTGGTTCCTTAAAATATTATATCTAGTATCTAGCCCATTATATCCCTAACAGGCTTCGTTATATTTATGTGTTATTTATATAAATAAAAACTTTAAATTAGCAGGTGGAATAATAAATAACAACGAAATATTGTGTAACGCTATAAAAGCACGCCTTCATTACAGGCAAGTCCTAGCAAGTGCGCCAGCTGCTCCTTACATTCTCTATGAGCATTCATATATCTTAATTAGTCTTCACGAAGAAAAGCAAGTTTTCACTCTTAATTGAACAATTCTTAGTGCAAATTTTATTTTTACATTAATCTCCGCCAGCCCTAACTAGTTTATTCTGTACAAGAATGTATTTAATAACTGTACTTCAATTAAATTCATAATGAAATATGAATCGACTAACGCCTTATAGAACAAAAACATAAAAGAGACTTTACACCTCAAGTATGGCTCAAGTTAATGGACGCCGGGCAGTGCAGTGCAGTGCAGTGCAGTGCAGTGCAGTGCAGTGCAGTGCAGTGTAGGGCACGTTGCTAAGGCGCGGGATCTATGAGGCAATGGCTTGCGCATTAGGCGATGGTTACCACACATAAGGTGTGCTATTTGCTTGTTCCATTTCCATGTTCAATCAATTTATCACATTTGGCCGTACCCTAAATGTTAAAGATAATAAAATATTTTACGGACGACCTCCGTGGTGCAGTGGGCGAATAGCCGGCTGAGACGCAGGAGGTAGCGGGTTCGATTCCCGCCGCGGAACAAATGTTTGCATGATCTACAGATATTTGTTCCGGGTCTGGTTGTTTTTCTATATATTATAAGTATGTATTTAAAAAAAATGTATATAAGTGTTCTATCAGTTATTTCGTTCCCATAATACAAGCTCTGCTTAGTTTGGGGCTAGATAGCGCTGTGTGAAATGTCCAGCAATATTTATTATTATATAATATATTTTGAAATGTGCATAATTGTATATTAATAACTCACAAGCCTTAGTTATTTTTCTGTAAACACTTGCCTATTCAAATATCCCCGCGACGATAAATTGTCTCTGTGTTATCTCTATATATTTTAAATTTCATGTAGTTAGTGCTCAGCAAAGTTATCATCGGACAAACATACATACAAACAGTACCGAGTTGACTTACAAGGACATTGCTTAATTATTTCTCTGTGGTATTACATATTTAGTACTTCTTTAAGATCACAACATGTGGAGTACACATACAGGTATATGAAAAACAACTGTTACATTTATTACAAATATGTACTTATCAAGTTTGTAAGACGTGCCGCTTCGCAGGTAGACGTCGCGTAGTAATGAAGTCTGAGAGAAGCGTCGGCGTCGGTCGTGACGCGAGCGAGGAGTTCGTCCCGCGAGGGTAATTACCAACTTGTGCGAGTTAATAAGCGTGTTTAATGAGCCCCGCGCCGCCCCCCACCGGGACGAGATGAGACCGACCCGGGGACGACACGGACGATAGGGGCTAATAGAAAGTTGAAGGACATCAAGCGAAGCTAATGAAAAATTTAAACAATATCTAACAAGTGTGGTGTTAGATAGTCTGTACGTTTCAGCTTTTTGATATTCTTTGTGAGGCTGAAATAGCGATTGTCAAAAAAATCTAAATCAATCAAAATGTCTTTATTTGGTACATAAACAGCGTACAGAAACAATATGAAAAAGGTGATACCTGCAGGAGTAAAAAATACTGTGTCGTAATATACATTGAACCTTTTCGTCGTTCATAGCGGTTTGTTTTTGTCTCAAATTCACTATTTTGTTATTGGTTTTAATAATTTTGTGATAAGGTGTGCTTTTTGTTGCTTAATAATTATGCAACTAGTGAATAAAGTACGTATTAACGTATTTAAAGTGAGGTCCATAGATGAATCACGGGCAATGGATTGATTCAAGTGTAAGAATCCAAGAGCGAAGCGAGTGATTCATGACCCTCGATATAAATCCGTATTATTCAAGAGTTGCACACTATACTTTATATGTACCATGACTACGAGAACAAGAAATATTTAAGCGAAAATAGATATTTAATGAAGAAAAATGGAAGGTTAAATGATTTAAAATGCACATTATTTAATGTGCATTTTAAATCATTTAACCTTAAATAAGTTAGGAAAACAAACACTGAAAATGTGCCAGCAGCTTGATTTACATTTTTCCATTTGCAAAACTCATCGCTTTGATGTAAACCAGCCGTGATTTATTGTATAGCAAGTTTTCTACTATATCGGCCGCCCTCTCTCTCACAAACTCAGGTATTTACACATCTTCTTCATCACTTGAGTAAATGTTTAAAAGATTTATTATTCGGTAACAACTTTGTGTTTGTACAACTTACAGTATTCAAAATAGCGCCAATTTTATTTTTTGTCTTCGCACGTTTTAGTATATAATAAAAAATAATTGGAAAATAAAAAATTAGGGAAATAGAATAGACACACAACCGGAGATATATCTACACAAAACTAGGAAAGGATCAAGAGAGGAAAGGAATACAAATTAGACAAGATAACAGATATTTACAAAATAAACATTAATATTATATACAAATTTATGATTTTATATATTAATATTATTTGTACAAATAAATGATTCTAGACATTGGTAGTGCCAATTTACTTATGACAGCAAAGAACACAAAACAGTTTTTATTCTAATGCTAAACTCCTTATTTAAAATGTTTTCCAATCAAATCTCGAAGAGTTATTTGCACAAGGAGTTTGTATCGAGTATTATTTGCGCAAGGAGGTTGTATAGATATGGAGGTCGAATATATTGGTATGTTCTAAATTTAAACACCAAAATAGTGATTAAAAGTGCTTTTTCTAGTTCTAGTAAGTTTTCAGTGAATAAAATAAGGGTTTTAGATGGGGAATGGTATAAAATATTTTACATTTTTATTTTTATTTACAAAGCATGATAATTTCCCGTAAAATGTAGTGTAAATCAACTCTAGATCTAACCTCGCCCTGTCAATGATGACGAGTGTATCCGAAATCAATTCCAAACCAGCGCATTGTACTCTCTGAAGCAAACGGACAAGCGCCGTTAATGAAATCAAACCGTTGGACATACTCATACTCGTCCGGTTTACTCACAAACAGACTGAATCACATCGAGGAGGAAGTGAATTATAAATTAGTGAAGGGAGCTCGGATGGGGGGGGGGGAGGCGCTATCAGAAAGGGGGGGGGGGGTGTTTGCGAAGATAATTGTCTGGTTCACCTCCGCCGGACTGCGCGCCGTGGAGCAACGTCTTTCCACGCTATTAATGGAATGGATGCGGCATTTATTTCCTAATTATTTAATACTATGGAATAATCTACCATAATTATTGCTTATATTATTAATTAAATGGTTTTTTCTATAAAGCTTAAGGTTGTTATTATATTTTCTAATATCTTCGAAAATCTGTATTTTATTTATTTATTTAATACTTTCACATAAAACAGACAGAGTGGTGATAGGATGACTTAGTGCTTATAGAATTATCTAACAGTTATCCTGGGGAGGCCAAGTCAAGACTACTGTTGAAAAAACATTACCCTCCTTCATAGTCAAGTAAAAAGTAAATGAATATACCATGTTGATACAGAACACCCTTGCTTTTAAACAATCGAGCTTCTAGCTCAGGAGACTTTAAAGCTTTTAAGACACGGAGTTTGAAGACAAATACCGAAATAATGTAAATAAGCATCTCTAGGGAAGATTCAGTACGTTACCTGCGTCAACTGAAGCCTAGACGACGCTCCACAGATCCCGAGGCGCGATGCGCGATATGTTCACTCGCTGCGTCGTCGATGGATTCCGCGCTATTATTCAAATAGCTGTAATAACGTTATTACTCTGTTCAAATATTCGCACAAATTAGGGCGGGAATATGTACCAGCGTAATGTACACTTACCTAATATTAGTAGTGGTTCGCCCCGAACTGTCCCGAACCATCTCGCGAGTCTCCCAAACACACAACAGTAAATCTGTGAAGAAAATATAAAGAAAATACTGTTAGATACCATGTGTCGTGTGGCGTGAGGCAGGGGGGGATCACCTCTCCCAATCTGTTTAACACCTATATTAACGACCCAATCGTGGAGCTGAGCAGCACTCCGGTAGGGCTCGGGTTGGATGACAGATATGTCAACAACTTGAGCTACGCTGATGACATGGTGCTGCTCAGCCCCTCGATCAAGGGTTTACGAAAGCTGACTGCGATTTGTGAAAGATACGCGAAAGATCACGATTTAATATACAACGTTAAAAAAACAGAAATGGTGATATTCAGATCTGGAAAGGGTCCCCAAGACGTACCAGCCGTTTATATTGGCGGGCAACCCATAGGGGTAGTGAATAGTTTCAAGTACCTTGGCCACATCGTGACAGCCTGAAAGATGAAGCAGATGTAGAACGCCAGCGCAGAGCCTTATGTATTGTGGGCAATATGATTGTAAGAAAATTCTGCAAGTCGACTCCTGACGTGAAAGTGACGCTTTTTAGGGCGAAACTTTTTACACGTGTCAATTCTGGACAGAGTATACTAAAAAGTCCCATGACAGTATAAGAGTAGCCTATAATAATATTTTTCGACAACTGATGGGCTTAAAGCGCTACTGTAGTGCCTCCGAAATGTTTAACGAAGCACGCGTTGATTTTTTCAACGCTATTTAGCGTAGGAGGATAGTGTCTTCCATGTCCAGAGTTGACACTTGTAATAACGCTATCATTAGAAGTCTGGCAGAAAGGCTATACATTCTAAGATGTATAGTCGTTGGGTGGGCATTGCCACCTAAACTACATAAGGTGATTTATTGTGAATTATGTGTATTGTATTGTGTGTAGTAAATGTGTATGGACCTCATGAGTCTGAAATAAAGATTATTATTATAAAATATTCTTAGAGCGACTTGTGCAACGATGCCTAAATGTATTTAGTGGCTAAATATGATTTAAGAAGATGTCAAATACGTAAAATTTAAACATGTTTAGTCGATAAATACGTTTAGGGATCGTTGTGCAAGCCGGATTTGATTGACTACTTTGACCAATAAAATAGTGCCACGAAATAGTAACCATCATACTTGACCTACAGTTTCATTCAAATTACAGGTAACGGGAGTTCATGCGATGTGGTAACGTTTTTTAGAGTACAAATTACAGTTATTCTGGATTTCAGACTCTTGCCTATATTTGTGTCATTTAAACTATACGCATACCAAATTTCAACACTTTGGGTCACTGGTGTAATAATTTTCTTTTTTTTTTACTTCTCTTGAACCCCATTATCTCAGCAATCCCCCCACATTTTTAGCTCATTTAGTCACAACAAAACTGTGCAATCACTACCTATGTATCAAATTTTTCGATGATCGGATCAACGAAGTTATCCTCGGACAAACAAACATACATACCTTTTTTATGAAAACCTATTTGTATGAAAAACTGTAGTCCATGGGTGAGTACCCATCATCCATCCATGGTGAGTATCCATGATGAGTTTAACATCTGGTTAAACTTGAAACTAGGGAGAAATATTCTTCAAGATAAATATCCATCAAAGATCCAAGTCGTATACACAAAAAACAAACAGAAATTGTTTTATTTTCTTTTTAAAAAAATCATGTTGTTGGGTTGTTGAAAAGAGCTCTGAAGACGGGGTAGATGGGGATAACAGTGGACCGATCGTGTCTGGGTTTTTTGTTAGTAAGTATAAAATGTTTCTTCGTTACCACGAATATAATTTTATTAGTTTATACTAGTGGTAGCGATTATTTATAAGTTGTATAATTTGATGATTACTTCAGCTATTTTGTCGCCTTTTATTGACCAACTGTCGTCACCGACTTAATTGCCGGCTGCGCGAAATCACGCCACGCCATTAGTATATAAGTCATTGACGGCTATAGGTCAGTCCTCAGTCCCTACCCTCCCTCGTCCGAGACACGTTCTCGAAGACCCGGATGATGAAATCACCTCCACTAATGTGGAAGAGATTTCCGAGTTATCTACATTAGACAGAGCAAACACATCACAGATACACCAACCTCGCCGACGAGGTCGACGAATCCCTTCAGTCACCGCCTATACGAGGTACAAGCACGTACCCGGGCGTTTCTCTCCTATCCCCATCCTGGCAACAGCCCAAACCGAAGTTCGTACCTAAGTGGTGCCCTTGCGCTAGTTTCCTCATCAAAACTTACAGGGCTGAGCGCCTTCTGCGCTTGCCATAAGTTTGGTTAAGCTGCAACGGCCTCAGAGGCCAATAGCGAGATTAGTCCATTGAAAAAAAGGTCAGTCCCCAGTCGATCACCGACAGCCATGCTGTACACATGTAAATAAATTCAAATACGAGAGCTATTGTGTTTATGCTGTTCTTATCTGTGTATAAAATTATTGATTAAGTAATAAATTCATGTATAACAAAATTGAAGTTATAAAACAATGAGTAATACATAGGATAACCCAATGAAAGTTGTTGTTACTTACACTAGTTAGTCAAAAACTTCAACTTCAATGTACATGTTTTGTAGTTTTATAAACGGGTACGAAATCGCCGGTTACACCTCGTCGGAATATCTACCGACGGAATTACAAGTTCAAAGTACGACGAAGGAATTGCCAATAACGAACGCCGGCATTGTTTGCTCACTGATTTCTGTCTTAAAATATTATATTAATAATAGCCGAAAATGTATTTCGTTTAATTATTTTTTGAGCTTTTTATTCTCGTTCCTCCAGCTAGTGTCACTTATTATAAATTAGTATAAATTACCCTGTAATAAAACACATTTCTGTAAAACGGAAGGTTGCAATAATAATTTCAATCAACAAAAACGTATCGCCTCCAAATCCCTCAAACACTGCAGATCAGTCGTCGGCGTCACGCGTCACGCGGATTAATTAAAACTTGTTCCCGCTATTCCCTTGACAAACATTACGTTCCACCGTCAGCACAAAGAATTGTCACCCTTATTCTAAACGCAACAAGGTAGCTAACTAGGTTGCAAGTGAAAGTTGTCATATCGGTTGTATTTTCATAACCGCTGCTGCAGGACAATAGGTCTTGTTGTCTCGACACAGAGTGTAGAGCGAGTTTCAGGCGTAGAGCAAGGTAAAGGTGCACAATGGGCATCCTGTTTAAAGTACAGCTATCGCGAACAAAAGAACGCGGGCGAAATGTACTGAGAATTAACAAAACTTGTGTCGCGGCCAGCGCCTCGCCTCCGCCCGCCCGCCGCCGCGCCGCCGCGCCGCCGCGCCGGTGTGCTCGACGGATGTTGGAATTTACCACAAATAAATAGTAGGTGAGAAGCAAGAGAATAATTGTTTATTGGTCTTTATTAAATTTGTTTTTAACTTTGGAATAGGTATTCGCGGCAACTATCGCGCGTTTACTGATGGTGCAAGCAGCGCTGACGTGTGTCACTCTATTCTCGTTCTTCTGCTGCCTGCGCCACGTCCGTGCCACTTTATGAGTTAACTGCATCGAGTTTCTAATAAAAAATGGCACACTACCTTCTGCCAGCGGCTTCGCACGCGTTGTTTGTCTAACAAAAGTAAGACATCAAATTTCATCGCAATCGGTTCAGCCATTACGACGTGATTGAATAAGAAACAAACAAATAAATAAACAAACATCCAAACTCTCACATTTATAATATAAGTGTGATTAATTTTGATCTTACTAATTCAAATCTGATGTAAGATCTCTAAGTACGTGATTGCAAACTTTACCTAAGTTCCATTACTCGCATTACCTAGTTTATTGTTTCCGCTCTATTTGAGACGAGAGTAAGAGTGCGCCCTTCGCATTCCACTCTACTAGGAAAAATTACAATTTACTAAAGACATTCATATGGGTTTAGTCGCGCCTGCTTCTTGTCAGGAGTAGGCAGCGAGGCCGGCTCCAAATGCAACTATGAGTACATTAGTACTCTATTTGATCGTAGGAGTCCTATAGTTGGACTTTACTTGCGCACCTTCATAAGGAAAGTTACAGTAAGTATGTTGTTAAGAAGCAATGTTGTTTACTAAATGTTGTTTACTAAATGTTGTTTGTAGGAAACAACATTTCTTCTTCAGTCTGAACTCAAACGAGCAAACAAACCATATATTTGGCAATAATAGAACTATTTTACGATAACCCATCTCCATATCTTATCCATATCTTTTGTTAAGTGAAATAACATTTTGTTTGGCCACAAAATGTATATGTCGCGTATATGCCCATTGCTTATGTCGGTACGACGCCGCATATTGTGATCGCGTCCCACATACGGCTGTCAATGAGTTAATATTTTATCTATCTCAGCTAAGAAGTATGCATTATAATAAAGAAATTATCAAGTCCTTGACCGTCGCAAAAGATTCATTATTCATTATTACTCAGGAGACACTATGAGGACTTTTCTTCTTATTTGTTCAGCTTTATTGTGCCTTTGTTGTAGAAATATAACTTTGTTTTGTAGTGGCAGATAATGGAGCCGGTGTTGCACTGGCTGTAACACTGATTCAATTATTCAATGCCAGCTTCAAAATAGTATTCTACTTCAAATATCCGCCGATTTAGCTCTGAAAGCTTGAAATGTATATTGAGACTGGGCCGGACACGTCATCCCATGCCCGAAGAAGTCTGGGCTAAGACAACCACTGAGTGGATCCCAACGCACGGCGGCCACGAGGAAGGCCCAGACGTCAATGGCGGATAACGATTGTCCCAATATAACTCAAGATAGAGATATGTGGAAGGAAGGAAGGGCAGCATTTGCCCTGCAGTGGGAAATATCTGCCTTAAAAATTAATAATTAAATTTAAACATGAAGTAATAGCAACAACACATCTAGTGCGACAATACACGTACTAGCACTAGGAGGTCACGTGACTCTCTGTCACGCCCTGCCCCGTCCCGCCACGTCCCGCCACGTTGCCTCGGGCTGTTATCTCGTCGCGCCGCCACCAAATTAAGCGGTTGCGGTACCGCTGCTTGAATAACAGTAATAATTGTTTGCCGGAACAACCCCCCCCCCCCCCCCCCCCCCCCCATTATACATAATTATTTTACGCAAATAACGATGTATTGTTGTCTATTTCGTGAATTAGCACGGTGTTTAGCAAATATTGTACGATAACAATCATTACTCAGGGACTCATAATAATATTATATGAAATATTATCATTATAATTAATTATCATTTATTTATTGTCTTTATTCTTCAGTGTGAAATTTACCTCGTATCGAGTTCGGAACTCGGCGTGTATGAATTTCCGATAAGCTGTGAAGTGGGTCCGTGTCCTCGCTCGGCTGCAGTCGGCGATGTCTTGAGAAACGGAGTCTTGGAACTTTGTTTTTAGTTTCACATCGGATGTGAATATAAATATAATATTTTTATTTGTATTTGTGTTGATTTATTGCTTCAAAACACTGCAAGGTACTTAAGCTTATAAAAAGTTATCAAGCCGTGTAGTAGCGTGCAGCCAGCCCTGTGTAAATACACATGTCACAGGTCCATCTGAAAATGGTTCAAGTCGCCATTTAGTCAGTATATGTACAGTTTTGAAGCGGGCTTTGGTTTGGTATGATGGAGCGAACTTTACGCTAAAAAAACATATAAGGAAAGTGTTATTGCTACGAAATGGTTATGTTTTTTTTTTTTTATTTCACGAGGATGTATTTTGTAAATGGAAAACCCACTCAGAATGTCCCTACCTGGCTAGTTTAGAACTCCATACAAGCGAGCGATAAGCTGTTCAAAGTTCCTCTGCCCGCCACTTCTGCAAGTTTTCCGATGCAATGTGCATTGTGCATGCGGACGACACAACTTTACACTGACCTATCGCAAGTGATCTCTGGCTGTGTATCGTCAGGTTTATTTTAACTTTAGTATATCTTGTTACGAAGTATGTTTGATGTGTTTGTCGAATTTAATATTGTCCTTTGCATTTATTGACTATGTATACACTGTACAGACTACACAGAAACAAGTAGTTGAAACGTATCATGTAGTAGGTAATGCACTGACAGGCAAATAAACAACTACTTTCAAATTAGCACAACTTTCTGAATAACGTAAATCAGAGATCTAAAATAATTTAACACAATTTTAAAATTAAAACAGCGTAATCGCCACAAATTGTTCCATTTTCCATCTGGCAACAATATGGCTATAAATAAAACAAAATTTGCAATAAAACATTCAGCGAGCGGTCGCAGCCGCATCTTCATTAAACCCCATTCCGCGGATGCGCTGCTTTATTATTCTGTTATTTTACATGGGAATTGCTGATATTGTTTGCAATTTTATACAATTTCGATTTACTGAATCTGTCGGTGATTATTTAATCTGCTGAGGATGTTTCCTAACAGAAAACTATTTTAATATTAGATGATACTGCAACAAAGAGATTATTAAAATCCATTTTATACATTTTTCTTTATTATAAATACATAGTAATAATTACACAAATAAATAAATACATTATCACGACCCTTCAGAAGTAGAGTGCGTTATGGAAACAATGTATAACTAGTTGTACGAGCTAACGCACACATGTACAATCAGCTTAAACTTGTGTAAATAATATATTTACTTTTAACATAGCATGCATTGCCCTAGTTACAATAATTGTTCGAATTTGTGATGAAAGCAATAAATCAGTGTGCGTCTAGCACTCGACGAGTTCGGTTGTTTATCACTCTTTAGAGTCTCCACCCCAGCTAGCATCCCTTAGCAATTTTACCCCAGCTTTTCTTACTGTTTGGTACATACCCCAAACATTTGGTCCTTCGAGCTTTAGTACAAGCGGGATCTTACGGGAGTGTTAATTCCTTTGATTCCGCGGACATTGACCCATTGCAGTGACGAAATCCGTTCACATGTTAAAAACCCGTGAGTTGTCGGGTTTTAGCTAACTTTTTTGACTTTCGTATTCATATCTGTGCGATTACGTGACGTTCAAGTGAGTCAGGAGACTCACTCAGCAGCATCAGCTCTCCCTCCGTGAGTCAGGAGACTCATTTAGCAGCATCAGCTCATCCTCCGTGTGTCAGGAGACTCACTCAGCGGCATTAGCCCTTCCTCCGTGGGTCAAGAGACTCACCCAGCGGCATCAGCCCTTCCTCCGTGGATCAGGAGACTCACTCAGCAGCAACAGCTCTTCTTTGCGTGAGTCGGGAGACTTGCCTAGCAGCAGCATTCAAGTAAGATCGTTCATATTTTACTTGCTTATCTAACTACCATGACGAAATACGAAGCAATCTTCAACCGTCAAGCAGAAATTGTCACCGAGCTTCAGCGCATTGGGACTAACTTCGATAAGGATTCAGCTCATCGAAAGACCTCGGAGTATCTGAAGATAAGGTTATACGCTTTAGATAATTTCTAGGGAGAGTTCGATAGTAACAAAATCTCTACTCTTGAATTGTTGCCGACGAAATCTCAAAGGTACTTTCAGGAATCAATTTATGATCGTATGAATAAATTCTATCATGATACGCGAGCTAAAATAGCAGCTTATGAGCCTTATAAAGAGCAGAGAGCATCCGGTTCGGGTAAAGGTACAGGTACTGAAACCAAGACTGGTTCTACTAACAAGGTTGACAAGCTTTTGTCTTCGCAAAGGACTAACTTTCGAGTGCTTAAGCGACTAATATCGAGTATTAAAGTAAGCGAGATTAGCGAGAAGTGGGAATTAGAAGACGAGCTACGCAGCATCCAATCTAGATGGAACGATATCGACAAGCTTTATCTCGAAATAGATAACATTCTTGAAGGCGAAGATGAGATCTACCAGGATGAATTTATCAGGCAGGAAACATCATTTAAGTTAACCAAAAAGGCGCTTAATCAGAAATTATCGGCTACAACGCATCTTCAAAAATCTACTCCTTTACTTGAAATACCAACTTTTTCAGGAAAGTTGACTCTCTGGCCTACTTTCTTCGATTTGTTCTCCGAGTCGATACATAACAATAATTTTCTATCTAAAGCACAGAAAATTAAACACCTAAAAGGTAAATTAAAGAGAGAAGCAGAGCGTCTTATTCAGCATTTAAACATCTCGGCTGAAAATTACGACATAGCTTGGGAAATATTGACACATCGCTACAACAATCCGCAAGTATTATTCACTACCCACATTGATACCTCACTGAATCAGCCCAGCATCAGCAAGCAGACGTCGTACGAGATAAAACGTCTCTACGACACCACTACCGAGTGTATTCATGCCATTCACAACTTAGGTGTAAATACTAACTCTTGGGATCCGATACTCGTTCATCTAATAGCAAAAAAGCTAGACAGTGAAACCTACACCGCCTACACAAAAGCACGCAAATCTCCGAGAGAGTTGCCTACTCTAAATGAGCTTATGTGCTTTCTCGAGGGTAAGTTTATCGCTCTAGAACCTACCCAAAAAAAAAGAGAAAGACAACACTAATTCTCCCGCTAAGCCAGCTCCATCGTATCCAGCAAAGCCAAGCTACAAGTCAAGCCATTATACTAATAAGTATTCATCGAGATATCAAGCAGCTTCTACATCCACGTGTAAGTGCCCTCTATGTAATTTTGATCACGAGCTCTACCGATGCCTACAGTTTACGAACATGCCACCGGACACAAAATTGATGACAGTGACCAAGCTCCAGTTGTGTAAAAACTGCCTATTTAAACACTTTTATAATAAATGTACATCGATTAAAAGGTGCAAAGAGTGCAATGATGAACATCATTCGAAATTACATGACGCAATACATGACGAACAACCGGCGCCGGGTCACTGCACGCTAGATCTACTGTTGAGCAAAAATCGCCTTTAACTATAACATCGCCAATAGCGACTAAGCCGCTCAGCAACAAGCCACACACAGCAAGTCACGTTTCTGCTGACGACGAAGAAGTTTTATTAGCTACTGTTTTATTATAAATTAAAGGGATCGATGGTAATTACGTCACTCAAAGGGCATTACTCGACCAAGGCTCTCAGATTACTCTTATATCGGAGAAAGCCACACAGCTGTTAGGACTGCCACGTCATAAATTTAACACGTCAGTGTCTGGCGTTGGTATCGTTCATAAACAAAGCAAAAATCTTATTTCTCTGGAAGGCTAGTCTATCTACGACAACTACAGTTTTAATACTGAAGCATGCATCATCCCTCGAGTTATTAGTGACCTTCCCAATGTTTCATTTTCAAAGCAATCATGGTCCCACCTCCAACATATGAAGCTAGCAGATCCTAAATATAATGTGTCTAAGCCTATTGACATATTGCTAGACGCCAGCGTGTAATCAGATATTATCAAATACGGCCTTGTCAAGGGTTCTCAAAACGCACCCATACCGCAGTAAACGAAACTAGGCTGGATTTTATCTGGGAATGTCAAAACGTTCAACTGCAGCATTGTTGTCAATAATTTAGACAAAGTAGCGAAATACTGGGAAATGGAGGAAATGCCTAACATATCGTGTGACCTCACTACAGAGGAACAATTTTGCGAAGAGCATTATATATCTACTACGAAGCGTCTCGACGACGGTAGGTACGAGGTAGCCCTACCAATGAAGCCTAACTATGAAGAAAAATTAGGATCTTCTAAAGCAAACGCGACAGCACATTTTTTCCAGCTAGAAAACAAAATTGGCAAAAAATGAAGCTTACTCTACTAGCTATAAACAGTTCATCCACGAATACCAACTGCTTGGTAACATGCGCCCAGCGAAGCAGGGTGAACACGCCACATACCTCATGCCTCATCATGGAATCTCAAAGCCAGAGTCTACTACTTCCAGCATTCGTGTTGTATTTAACGCATCAGCTAGAACAAGCTCCGGTTTTAGCCTTAATGACGTCATGGAACGTGGTCCCAACTTGCAGCACGACTTACCAACTCTTATCTTAAACTGAATACAATACAAATACGTCATAACTGCTGACATAGAGAAAATGTTTCGACAGATTTTGATCAGAGAAAGCGATCAGCATCTTCAGTGTATTCTTTGGAGAGATACTCCGTATGAGCATCTTCAGAAAAAAATATTAAGGACAGTCACTTATGGGACAAAATCAGTCCCCTACTTAGCCATGCACACCCTGCTCAACTAGCTAAAGACGACTCTTCAAAGTACCCCCTTGCAGCGAAAGCATTAGAAAATAACTTCTATATTATCGCGACTTACTTAGCGGTGAAAATAGCATAAAGGGTACTCGGGAACTACAATACCAGCTGATAGAGATACTAAGAGGCACAGGGATGAATCTACGTAAATGGTCAGCAAATGATCCAGAGCTCTTGAAAAACTTGTCTACAGAACAGCTCGACAATCCCTTTGATTTTAAATGTCATGAGTCTCGAAAAACACTAAGGCTTAGATGGAGATCGTCCTCTGGCTCATTCATGTTTACAAACAAAGTAGAGCACGCCGAGAAATGCAACACGAAACGCCAGCTACTTTCAGAAATATCAAAAATATTTGATCCGTTGGGCTGGCTCTCGCCACTTACTATTCGAGCTAAAATCTTATTCCAAAATACATGGTCTTCATGCATAGGATGGGATGACCCTATCCCGGAACAAGCCCAAAACGAAAGGGTACAGCTAAGGAATGATCTTCAAAATGTTAGCCTCTTTGATATTCCTAGATATTTCGGCGACACACAGAAGGCATTTCAACTGCACGGCTATAGCGACGCATCGGAAAAGGCTTATGCCTGCGCCGTGTACCTAATAGCGCACGACGATAAGAGTGAGTGCACAACACGACTCGTTGCAGCGAAAACCAAGCTAGCGCCTTTAAATAAAAAAGTGTCGCTGCCGCGTCTAGAGCTGTGTGGTGTCTTACTCCTAGCTCAGCTCATACAAATCGTAAAAGCTACTTTAGTAAATAAAAATTTAGATGTTTACGCATGGACTGACTCCACTGTAGTACTGGGATGGCTACACGGCGAATTATCTCGTTGGAAACAGTTTGTCGCGAATCGAATTCAACAGATTACAGAAATCATACCAGCATCGAATTGGGATCACGTCCGTTCTGAAGAAAACGCCGCTAACTGAGCTACCAGAGGATTAACTATAGCTAAACTTCAGAAAACCTCACTTTGGTAGAACGGCCCAGAGTGGTTAGCTAGCTCCAAACCCAGCAACATCAAAAACAAAACTTACGAATCGCCGACTCTTGAAATAAAAAAGGTAACCTCAGCTTTACTTCAACCGAGTTCATCATTCATAAATGAATTATTAAAAAACAACAGCTCAATTACGCGTGCCGCCATGGTAGTGGCATGGGTATTACGTTTCACAACATCATTACATCACAAAAACACTCCCTGCAAATGTGTTGTCTACGACTGAATTAAATAAAGCGTTCGAAATACTTGTCAAGCACGTGCAAGCTACAGATTTTGAAAGCGATTTGGAGAGCATTAAGCTCAAAGGCCGTGTTCGATCCAACAACCAGCTAGTGAATATATGTCCCTATTTAGATGAAAATGGGATCTTAAGAGTGGGTGGCCGCCTCAATTACTCAATAGTAAGTAGCTCAGCGAAACATCCAATAATCTCGTCCAGCCACAGCCGATTTACGGACTTGATTATTCATCAAGCGCACATCACTACACTGCACGGCGGGCCGAGACTTACCATATCGTGATCATCATCATATCAGCCGAAGGACGTCTACTGCCGGACAAAGGCCTCCCTCATTGATCTCCAGGAACTGCGGTTGGAAGCGGCCTGCATCCAACGCCGACCTGCGGTTCTTACCAAGTCGTCTACCCATCTTGTGGGTGGACGTCCGACGCTGCGCTTGCTGGTCCGTGGCCTCCACTCGAGTACCTTTCGGCCCCATCGGCCATCTGTTCTGCGCGCTATATGGCCTGCCCATTGCCACTTCAACGTGCTAATCCGTCGGGCTATGTCGGTGACTTGAGTTCTCCTACGTTCTCCTCATTTATGATTCGATTCCGTAGAGAAACCCCGAGCATAGCCCTCTCCATAGCTCGTTGAGCTACTCTGAGCTTATTCATAAGGCCAATAGTGAAGGACCACGTCTCGGTTCCATATGTCATCACTGGTAACACACACTGATTGAAGACTTTCGTCTTAAGGCACTGAGGTATGTTGGACGAAAAGACGTTGCGAAGTTTCCCAAACGCTGCCCATCCGAGCTGGATTCGACGATTGACCTCTTTCTTGAAGTTGGACCTACCTAATTGGACTGTTTGTCCTAGGTATACATACGCGTCGACAACTTCAAGAGCCGAGTTCTCAACCATAATTGGGGCAGGGACGACATAGACATTCGACATGATTTTCGTCTTGTCCATGTTCATTTTAAGTCCTACCCGTTGGGAGACTCGATTGAGGCCTTCGAGCATCGTGCTGAGCTCTTCCATCGACTTTGCCATGACCACAATATCGTCGGCAAACCGAAGGTGAGTGATGTATTCGCCGTTAATATTGATGCCCAGTCCTTTCCATTCCAGAAGCTTGAAGGCATTTTCCAATGCGGTCGTAAACAGTTTCGGAGAAATGACATCTCCCTGTCTTACGCCTCTTTTTAAGGGAATCGCCTTCGAGCTCTGTTCATGTACTCGGACTGACATAGTGGCGTTTTTATACAAACACTTCAACACTTCGATGTACCGATAGTCAATACGGCATCGTTGGAGAGACTCAAGCACTGCCCATGTTTCGATCGAATCGAAGGCTTTCTCATAGTCCACAAACGCGAGACATAGCGGCAAGTTATACTCTTCGGTCTTCTGTATGACTTGCCGCAGCGTATGTATGTAGTATATGGTACTGTAGCCTTTACGGAACCCGGCCTACCCTTGTCCTATCGTACATACGAGAAAAGTATTGGATCTTAAGTGGCATGAGAACAGTTAAAACACAGCTTCGTACGTGTGTAATATGTCGTCGCTTCAACTCAGAAAAGCAGCACCAAGTTATGGCTGATCTACCACGAGCCAGAGTCACGCCTTCCCGCCCATTCACGCACGCCGGCTTGGATTTTACAGGACATGTGGACCTTAAAGCGAGCAAGGGTAGGGGAGTGAAGACTCTCAAAGACTACGTGGCTGTATTCACCTGCCTAGCGACAAAGGCCGTTCACCTAGAATTGGTGTCCGATCTCAGCACTCCAGCGTTTTTAGCAGCTTTTCGTCGTTTCTGTGCGCGGCGAGGGACGCCCCGCCGAATGTACAGTGATAACGACACGAACTTTATAGGTGCCAAGCGAACATTGGACAGCGAATATAAGCATCTCTTAGCTACAATCAATCAAGACATTTTAAACAAAATGAGCGACATGAATATTGAATGGTCCTTCAATGCTCCAGCGTGGCCTAGTGCGGGAGGTTTATGGGTATCCGCCGTGAAGAGCTTTAAAAAGCATTTGAAACGAGTCATAGGCGAACAAAGACTGACTTACGAGGAGTTTACTACTTTGCTTCAGCAGATCGAAGCGTGCATGAACTCCCGTCCTCTGTTTTCACTTACTGAGAACCCAGAGGACTATCTAACGCCAGGTCATTTTTTGACAGGTGACTCTTTACTATCACGGACTCAGACTGACCCAGATTACGTCAACTTACCGACACGTTGGCAGCTTGTTCAAACTATAAACAAACACTTTTGGAAGCTATGGTCATCTGATTATCTTCAGTATCTTCATATACGTTCCAAGTGGAGGAAACCTACCAAAAAGTTGGACGTCAACGACATCGTCCTAATTAAAGATGATAACCTACCTCCAGGCAAGTGGGCACTCGGCAGAGTAGTAGAACTCCATCCTGCAGGTGACAAATACGTCAAGGTCGTGTCCATTAAGACGGAAAATAAAATCATTAAGCGACCAGTAACGAAGCTTGTTTTACTACCCATTGAAACGGGAAAGGACGATGACGATAGCTCAGCACAGCATATAGCCCAGCAAACTCCACAACATACAAACTCGGACGGAAGAGTTCGTGGAAATAAGAGTTTAACTTTCAAAAACTGTCTTTCTCTTGCTCTTTTACTATTTACAATAATGATTTCTCCAACTACACAGCAGAATGTCCCACATATTGGTAATATAGCGCTAAACGACTCAAAAACTCTGTATTTCGACAAAATATCGAACCTACATTATATTAGAGATGAATGGAAGCTAGTGGTGTACTACAATCTGACTGGATACTGGCAAGCAATCAATGACATGGAGATCTACGTGAGACATCTGAAGGGTATGACAATGAAAACCAGTTCTCAATACCAGCAAATTATTTATCAACTTGCACACGAATTAAGTGAAATTGAGCACTACAACAGTCTTCTACAGAGCCCTAGCCGCAAACGTCAGAAAAGAGGCATAGTAAACGGTGTAGGAAATCTAGCTAACTATCTATTTGGAGTACTAGACGACAATTTTGCACAGCAATACGCTAAAGACATAGAAACTGTATCATCTGTATCATATGTATATCAAACTGTAATCATCGAAGCAGAACTAAATATTATACAACGCAATGAGCAAATTATGCATATATTGTCTTCTGTAGTCAACGAGCATCTTCGCAGTTTATCGGAAGATATAAATCAATAAGATCGGAAGTCGACAAACACGTCGGTCTTTACATTACGTCATCAGCTTTAGTGGCCAACATCGTGCTTGGGAACCTGAGACGCATGCAAACGTCACTCGTAGACACTGTGACGGACATCAGCCACGGCCGCATCTATGCGCACCTGATTACTAGCGAGCAACTGGAAGAACAAATAAACTTTATTTTTGCCCAGCTACAGAATGATTCGAAAGTACCCCTAGAGGTGGAAGTGTACGAGATGTATATAAGCTATTAAAGGTCGCCGCAAAGGTTTATAAAAATACCTAATCGTTGAAAAATCGTCCCACTAGTCAGCAACGAAATCTACGAGCTTGATAAAATAATTAGCATCCCACAAAATATATATGGAAACTCTTACCTTACCGTACCTACCTACCCATATCTAGCATTCAACTTGCGAAAAGACGCAGATTTCTTCCTAACAGACTATGATCTACAAGCTTGTCTTCATGCTTCTGAAGAAAAAATTCTATCTAGCTTAGATACACCTACATATGACTTAGATCTACAACAAAGCATATGTAATCTAACATTGATAAATGCAGGCAAATTAACATCGCCCTGTATTATAAACGAGCATACTACGTGTGTAGACAGATGGGTCAAATTGCACCGACTGAATTCTTGGCTATACTCGTGTTGCAATAAATGCAGCATTCGCATTTTTTGCTCAGCTGATGTGACAATGAGTACTTTATCAGGCACCGGTATTCTTGAGATAGGTCAAGGTTGTACTATCAAAAGTAATTTGTTTACTATTCACTCTCACAACAACTTCCTACGAAAGGTAAATATACAGCCTTCTATCGAAGCCCTAGAAGTATCAATTTCGAATAGCGTCATTAAGACATCTGGAGCCAGCTACAACTTCACTCCAGAAAACCACGAGCAAAAATATCGTCAGGTCATGGACGAGATCAACAACCTGAAACAGCAGTCGGCTCCCGAACTTAGGATTCATGATATCCATCAATTTTCCATTATTTATGGCATGGTCGCCGTACTGGTGGTAATAGGAATCATAGCAACATGTCTTCAAGCAAGGAGACGTTGTGTGGTGCTTCAGCTTCTCCCGGGGGAGAGGCCCCGGTGAGCGCAGCAGCAGGCGCCCGCACACGCGCTCGCGTCGGCGGCGCGCATTCGTCCGATGAGCGATATATACCACGCGAGTGTAGTGATTTACGTGAGCCAGTGAGCATGGTCAATTTTAACGTAAATAGAGGCACCGCGCCTACTAAGCCCCCACGTTCAGTGTCGATTCCCATTCCTTGTGACTCTTTCGGTGAAATAGTAGAGTCCACCGGGGTCAACTAGCTTCTCTACGGTCAATTAAGTGATAATTATAAGTGACATGGACACGAACACTTTTATTATCTTAAGTTAATTTAATGTATTAAAGCTTTCAAGTACCTAGTCATTTTATACATTTTTATTACTTTGTTTACCTAGCTTAAATATTCTTAATTTTAATTTGGGCTTGCCTTTCCTTCTTTTTCTGGTTGGCTAGATGTACGAGCTAACGCACACATGTACAATCAGCTTAAATTTGTGTAAATAATATTATTACTTTTAGCATAGCATTCATTGCCCTAGTTACAATAATTATTCGAATTTGTGATTAAAGCAATAAATCAGTGTACGATCAACACTCGACGAGTTCGATATTTATCTCTCTTTAAAGTCTCACCCCAGCTAGCATCCCTTAGCAATTTTAACCCAGCCTTTCTTACCGTTTGGTACATACCCCAAACACTAGTGGTTCACCCCAAACTGAGATCTCACGAGTCTACGATTAATACAAAACAATATTATTTGTAATCTTTGACTATCAAAATAGTGCCACGAAATAATAACCAGCAACTTGACCTACAGTTTCATTCAAATTACAGGTAACGGCAGTTCATGTAAATTAGTTTTTTTTTGGTACAAATGGCGAATTTGCCTTTATTTGTATTTTTTAAGCTACACGCATACCAAATTACAGCACTGTGGGGTTACTGGTGTACCCTGTGAATTTAGTCAAAGTTTAGGTTTTCCTAATAAATCAAAAACTATAAGCACTTTTCTAAAAATAAAAACAGAGTCTAAATATACTAATTAATACCTTTCATTTGACGCACCACTTGACCTAATAGTCTCATTTACATATTGTTTTACCTCTCTTGAAACCCAATATTTTTTTTAAATAAATTATAGGCTAGCGTTTGACCACGATCTCGCCTGATGGTAAGCGGTGATGCAGTCTACGATGGTACACGCTTGCCTAGAAGAAACCTATTCACTCGCAACTTGAAGACCCCTAGGTTGTAGTTATCAGGATATCCCAACAATACCTCCAGATTTTTAGCTCATTACACACACCAAAATTGTACCCTCACTACCTACCTACATATGTATTAAATTTCACGATGATCGGATCAACGCTTCGTAAGTTATCCTCGGACAAACAAACATATATACATACATACAACGCCGATTTGCCCAAGTTGATTTAGAGATCTCGCTTCGGTCGTTCAATAAACCATGACATACAATAATACAAGCTGACTGTACCTGATGTACCGTATGAACGGTAGGTATAGTAGATAGGTAATCAATAAATGTCCCAACAGCGATTGCGGACAAAACTCGATTAATGTCATAGTTTCCATTCGGACGCGGGCCATTACTCACAGATCGCCAACGATCGCGCAACGATAGCATTGCAATCTGTCACTACATAGGTAATGTAACGTGGAACTAGCCATTGGATATTTTTTGCATTTATCACTTGCAGTTTTGAAAGGCGAGAAAGATTCCCAAGAAGAAATACGAGTCATAACAACTCGACAGTGAAAAAGTATTATCCAGCGAAGCGATCGAGGCGTATCTCGCTTTCTCGGCAGATTGATGAACCGATAGTACGGTTAAGATTCGCATGTGTGACAGTTAGTGGGCACTATCATCAAATATATAAGTTGTCTAATCAACTTCATCTCACTGTCAACGCAATTAAGTCTTGAGTTAATAATTAAGTATCTCTCGAAAGTCCAACAAATCGCCGAACTCAATTACTGGCCGTCAGATGTCGCGCTATCAATCACATTACTCTAACGAAACGTCACACTGATCAACGCGACTACCCCTAGACTGTAGCCGAAACCCAGAGACTGAATAAGTTATAGCTCGATAGAGAACCTCTCTTCTATTGCCCTAGTCTTTATAATCACCATCCTACCGCTGCCTTTCATTTCAATAAATATGTCTAAATATTTTGCTCCAATTTTTGGAAATGCAACTTAACTTTATCTTTGCGGTCATATTTTCACACTAATAGAAGAAAAAACCCTTAAAATGAATACTCCACCTAAGTCTAAAATTTTCTTGAATCTTAAGAAGTGTTCTCTGATTTCTCTTATGGCCTAATGGAAACAATAATTTTCTTTGTTCTTTATTGTACACAAGAAAATACTTTAAAAAGTACAGAAATAAAGGACTTGGGTGAGCTTAACCCTAAGAAGAGTTTTCTTCCAGCAAACTTTTGAGGCTAGAGAGAGATGATTTTAAAGGTAGCTAGGTGTACAAAAATCATTTATGTACATCTTAAATAAATTTATCGAAATAGACCTAATACTATTATGATTATAATTAATAAAATAAATAAATTATTATATGCAAATATATACCTACAATAAAATAAAATTACAGAAAATGTGCTCATTAATTTTCCAATTTGAAAGTGTAAAACGCTAGACTAGCGCGAACTTCATGGGGAAGGGCATTCCAAATGTTCACCGCATTCTTGAAAATCTGCTGTGTTCTTACTTGAGGTTATTTTAGAAACGTGTGCTGTGGGCTCTGCGGTATATCTTTCCTCTGTGTAATCACGAGCCACCCTCCCTATCTCCAAGTTGCTAACATCTAATATCAGGGCGCGCGCGTGTGTGTGTATGTGTGTGTGAGGGCTAGCAAGTGGCGATAAAACTTCGCCAAGTGAGACTTATTAGAGTTTTCTTTACTAAGCCACAGATTCGTACATAGTGCGCACTTTTACGAGCAACGCGCTCTCTACATTAAAATTTCATGTAAATAAATCATAAAACTGTTGGCTTTCTAAACCAGACAACAGCATTCATCAAGTTTCAGTTATTAGAGCACTCCATGAAAATTAATTATTTTACCCGGTTTATGAGGTGCACACGGCTACACATCAAGCTATACATATCCAGTATAAGCTAACTTCGAATTGTGTAAGCTTTTCGTAGAATGAGAGGTCAGCTTATACTTTGTACTATAGCTTGATGTGTAGCCGTGTGTACCAAGCTAAAATCTCACTAGTTATCGATTCGATAAAGTTATGCATTAGCTAAACGTCAGTTTACTGACGCTGTGTTTTTGAATACGTAACCAGACGCTACAACTTTCGATACTTATATGGAACTTATAGCCAGTTCCTAAATCTGCCACTAGATGGATCTTTTCTAAAGATTTTAAAGTCGATTAAATGTTTCAAATCTTGATTGATCAGTTATAATAAAGCAATATACTTTTGGAAGGTAGACTAAGTAAGTAAGTAAGTAAGTAACAACTGTGTATCTCTCAACTGTATAGGATGTTTTACTTGGATATGCACATTAAATATAAATGAATAAATATATATTGCTGGACATTCCACACAGCGTTATCTAGCCCCAAACTAAGCAGAGATTTTACTATGGGAACGTCAGGATAACAAATAAAAAAGGTACATACGCGATAAATACCCGTTTTAATCAATAATTATCTATGGGAACCAGATAACAGTTAAACAGTTAAATGGAATTTCCTCCAAAAAAACTGATTTTTCCAAAATATGTCGCTTGTATACAAACCAGTAAACGGATAGATAATAATATATAACATACTTAGTGTCACCGTTAAATATTACAACTATAATTGGTCCAACATAAACAATGGTAATTATACAATCTGCGGTCATATCGCTCAGAACCAAATTTACAAGCATTTTATTGAAAACAAATACTAACAAAACATAAGAAAACCATCGTACATTTTATTTCCCGACCATGTTTGCGAACCAACATCTGGCACATGATATCCGAACCGCGAATGATAGAGGAAAACGCTAATACACCACCGGACGGAGCTGGACAGCCGGACGGAGCCGGACAGTCGGACGGACGGACAATATATGCGTGATTCGGGAACTGTGCTTATTGAATTATCGGATGCGAACAAACAACATGGGTAATAGAGTAAGTAAGTAATAATAATAGTATATTATGGTACAAGTGAGATAAGTAGCACATTATACACGAGGCTGTGGTTTGCAGCCCGAGCCGTAGGAGAGGACGTAAATCAGCCGTGTGTTTAGTGAACTAGTTGCTCACGAGTTTCATACGCACTTTTTCAACACACTTGCGAGAAAAAAACAAACAAGTATTGCATAAATCGTTTAATTATTAAAACAATTGGTGAATGTACAATTTTCAAAACAAAACGATATTGGATTGTTTTTGATGGCGATTTCACAGTTTGTCTTACATTGGTACTTGCCACTTCTTTAGTATCTACATTTACTTCTTATGTAAATGTTGGTGACAAAGGTAAATCATACAAATTACTGGAAGGAGAAGGCACCAAATAACTCATGCTACGAGATGTACATGGTTGTGGGTTAGAGTAAGTTTTAATATCAACACAATGTTTGGGCTTAACCATGCTTCTTAACATGGAATAGATGCACCACACGGAGCTGGGTTTGTATGTATTGGCGAGTTCAGAGAAATGCGCCAAAACACATTTTCAGAAAATGACTGGGGTTTTTTGTTGCTTTTCCATTGTATGAAACTATCGTAAGCAGCTAAGTACTTTGCTCTAGATTTTGCAGGTATTAGGCTTTAATTTGCATTTTATGCTGCATTTAGTATTTCTGGCGGGGTTAAATCTATCAATTGTTAATCTTCTGTACTAAAACTTGACATTTTTACAATTATTTACCACACAGCAACAAATGCGATACAAACAAAAAATGGGAAATGGCGCGCAAGTTTTTTTTTTGCGCGCGCCAAATGTAAGTTGATTGATTACATATAGCCTACTTCAAAATTATAATTTTATTGATAAAATCAAATATTTTATAACAAATTATTGTGAATTATAAGTAATTTGATAATAAGAAATATTTTTTCGTCTTAATTATGGATACATTTATTTATTTCAAAAATGTAATAGGATTTTCAGCGGCATAAAACCTTTTTGTTGTTACAAAAACTGTATTACCCGGTTATATTGAAAGTGCTCTGGTTACTCGCATATAATTTGCACTTAGGTACTAACTTAACTTTGTAGGAATAATTTTATTACGCACGCGTGTGTTATAGTTCGGTTTAAGGCCCAAATAACGATGTACTATGGCTTACTTTACGAGCAAGTGTGTTGAAAAATATATTTTTATGTTATTCTGTCCTGTGTCTCGACCAAAATGGCAATTTTTTCATATTGAACATCATATAAATAGACTGTATTGATTTCATCTACTGCATTCATTTATCAATGTATTATTGCTCAGTTGAAAGTAAAATGCAGCGTGCTTATTATAAGATATATAAAAATCTTTGCAAAATAGCATTTTTGTAGCCGCAATTTGAACTTACTCATGCCTAATTTATATCTATCGGTTGATATCGGCCACTGGGCAAATAGTAGTAATAAATTCACCAAAATCTTTGTCAAATTGTATCTGTCAGGGCTGTTCCGAGAAAGGTTCAGCGCGTGGCTTGAGGCACGTAACGTGGCCGGCACGACGGCGGCGCGGCGGCGGCTCAATAGGGCTGTCACTGCGCGGTGACGGGTGAGCCGCGTCCGACGACCGCACGCCAGGCTCTTCCATGAATCCTAGATTCACTCAGATTACTTCATACTTTTCAACATATAGAAAAAGATCCAGCTACTTTGTACCGTACAATTAATGAACCCAAAAGAATGACCTTGAACAAACCCTGCAGTCTATTAATACGTCGTATGGTTAGTTTTTACTATTAGTGAGCGTTAGTATATCTCCAAATGATTATTTCTGTAATACTCGCACTAGTTAGGGAATCAACGTAGAGCTGCCAATACCATCGTCTGGCAACCAGCTCTAGAGAAGAATCCCAGCTCCTTCTTTTCCTCTTTCTCTCTCTCTCTCTCTCTCCTCTCTCTCTCTCTCTCTCTCTCTCTGCGCAAACAGGCATCGTGTCAGCACGCGCACCCGACCCTCGTCTCGTAGACATGAACTTGTCACAATAATGCTAAGATTTCACAACTTTCAACTTTCCTATTGACGTTTACAGAAGATAACTCGACATCACTGTCACTGAAGCTTTATAACACCCCGGGGGTTTGCGGATTTGTTGGGGTTAATCTATAAATTCTACTCCAATATCTGAACACCTGAATTTATTGGAACGGTATGCAAATACGATAGCATCATTAACACGAGAGCACAGAGCAGGAATCCGGTCAGATCGTACATACAAATGAAGCGGCACTTCCTCCCTGCCTACCCCCTCCCAGAGCGCAGTTGTCTCGCGGGACGGCATCGGTTACATGCATTTAGATTGCAGCATTTGTATGGCATTTGTAGGTGGGGGTAGTTCTCGCCAGTTGCGGGACTTGGCATGTGTTGAAACGCCAGTTACTCGATTTTGCATACTAATGTTGGACATATTCTTTCGATAATTTGATAGTTTCTTGCAAACAGGGAAGTAAAGAGATTTAATTAGAGAGGTTTACTGAGAATACGTGTAAATGGAGTGAGGGCAAATACCTTCCTATATACAAACATCACACAGCCTACTCAGTATAATATAGTGTAACAATATCATTGTCTTTGGCTTAAGAATAATGTGTAGATATAACTAAAGCCGGCAGGTTTGTTCTGTATGTAAGATTTTCTAAGATTAAGAGAAGAAAATAAAGCTAAAATTCAGAGGTCATAAACTTCAGCTTCTGTGTTCCAGGTGTGTCGTCTCGTCACATAAATCAGGTTATAGTGCGGCTTACGCTCGTTAGCGCGCCTCGGTTAGTTAGCGTTTAGATCCCCCCCCCCCCCCTTCTAGGGACCTTGGGACACTGGATACTGATATAGTAGCGCAGCAGTATCTATGAGATCAAAGATAACCCGCGGTAAAGATTGCAGCATCGTGCAGGGTAAGTGTTAATTGGCGCCCAGCTGGTGTGTTATAAAAAAACAACATAATTACGTGTGGCGCCAATTAACAAATACAATAGAACATTGTGGATAATTTCGTTCATTAGTTTTATGTTAGCAAGGATTGAGTATTTTGTTAACCAGATAACATTGTAAGTCGTTGTTGTTTGTGTGTTTTGGTTTGAAATGTGACTTTGTAACCAGCATAATAATAACAATATAAATGTGTGTGTGTTGGCAGGCTCTAGGCTCTAGGGTAGATTTAATTGAAATGTATTACTGTTTTCGTGTACTTGCGGTACAGTGGCGTGCAATTAGCGGGCGTGTTCGCTGCCGCCGGTCGCTTTGCCGGGAAAGTGACGTGTTTCGATTTATGATGTTGACTTTAATTAGGGGATTGAGGACTCCGACTCAGAAGTTTATATTTGAGCTGGCAAATATTAACATTTCAAATAATTTTAAAATCAGATTGCACTGTCAAGTTTCGCTTATTCTCCGACTTTTGAAGCTTGAAGTGTATACCACTATCTAATTATTATTTAATGGCATCATTCTTGGTTTATAGTTTCTGTTAACTTTGCATCATACATTTAAAACAAATCAAATCTATTTATTGCGTTACATGGGTAGGTTCAAGGTGTTTAGTGGTACATAGTATAAGTGCAGCCATATTCAGCGTTTAACGCATGCAATGTCGAGTTTAATTACTAGGTTCCATTTTAATTGTAACAACAATGTCAAAATTATTGAATTAGTTACGTTTCATAAAAAGGTCCAAATTTGTTACTACAAATGTCACAAGTTCATAAATGTAGAGAGTGGGCGTCGTCAGTATTTTCAGTTCAGCAAAAAATAGTCTACAGCTATCAGTTTTACGGATTTTACATATCGATCTGATAATTTTTTTTAGCTAAATATCATATTTTTAAACGTAGAATTACCCAAAAATACAATCCCGTTCTTTAAAATGGACTCGGCATACTCGTGATAGGCAGTAATTTCGGCAGACATGTTAATATTTTTACCAAGCATGTCGAGATTTTACGTCAAGATTTAATCCTAAGAATATAGTAGTGTCAACATTATTGATTATATGTCCTAAATATTGAGTATTAATGTAAGAATTGTTGATATTATTATTATTAGAAAATGTCATAAGCCGAGTTTTGTCAAGATTTATTAATAGATTATTTTGTTTTAACCATTCTACAATTTTGTACAAGGTTATGCTGATTTCCGCCTCTAAATGGGAGTTATATGCCTCAGAAAACATCACTGTGCTGTCATCTGCAAATATGTAGTACCATTTGCCCGGAAACAGCTATGGGGAGATCATTTATATAAATAACTAGCTGAGCAATCCGCAGCTTCGCACGCGTAGTTTTTTTATAAAAACATTACCCTCCTTCTGCGCAGTTGGGTAAAAAGTAGCCTATGTCACTCGGGAATAGTGTAGCTTGCAAACAGTGAAATATAGTTTTAAATCGTTCAAGTCGTTTCGGAGCCTATTCAATACATACAAACAAACAAATCTTTCCTCTTTTTAATATTAGGATAGATAAAAATAAGTGATTATAAAAAGATCTATAACATCTAATAACCTGTGTTTCACAAATAAAGAATTGAAATTGAAGTGGCCCTAAAACACTCCCCTGGGGTACCCCATATCTAGTTTCTCGATATTGTGATTTGAATATCATTCCTTTTTTTTATTTAAAGCGTGTTATTTCTGTAACTTGCTATCTATTTCCCAAATATGAATTGATCAAATAAATATATTTAATATTACCTCTTACGCCGTAAGGTTCGAGCTTAGACGACAAAATTGTGTGGTCAACGTAATCAAAGGCTTAAGTCAGGTCGAGATACAAAGCACAAACCTGTTTCCTTGTATATGGCCAAATTAGTCGATCTGCGTTTACGAAACCTTATCCGTTGATCTGCGAGTAGGTTATTACACTCGAAAAAATTGTATAAGCTATTATAAATTTCTCTTTCAAAAATCTTTGAGAATACTGGAATGAGTGCAATAGGCCTATAACAGCTTATAATATAGCTATCATTCTTTTTAAATAGTGGTTTAATGATAGTGTATTTCAATTTAACTGGGAATATTCCCGAAACAATATAAATATTATTATTATGACTGAATACTGGTGAAATGTATTTCACTGTTTGTTTTATTATTTTTGTTCTTATCCCCGTTATAGCCAGTGCTAGTACAGTTTTGTATTTAGCCCATCATATCCAGTGCTAGTACAGTTTCTTAGTGATTTATACACAGAGGACTCATTTAGTTTGGTTCAATTTAATGGAATTTTGAGAAACTTACTCAGTTGAGTCAGCTAGGTATTTGCTTAGTTAACTTGTAGTCACGCAATCCAGTCAATCCAGTCACCACTTAAGTACTCGTAGCTTAATACTAGTTTCCATAGTTATTTAAGGAAACCCAACGTACCAAATTGATTCCTTAACTGTGATGCAGACGTTTGCCACTTTTGCTAGTCACAAGTTCGTAGCAAAAATGACTTTGAAACATTTCAAATAGACAGTGATACAGGTTGGCGTTATAACTTGAACTACCTGTCAGGAGTATTGGGATTATAATTTTAGTTACTGAAATGGTTTAATAAAGCTGCCCAGCCGAGTTGAAACTACCTACCTGGACTGTCTGTCCTAAGTAGACGTACCTACTCGTCAACAACTTCGTGGTTAGAGTTCTATTTAACTATTTAGTTAGGTAACTAAATACCTATCTTTTAACTTTTGAATAAACGCGTAAACCCACACTATTTACAAATAACCTAAACTAAACGATATTTAGTAATAATGCTTGTAGTTTTACTATACGTTTTCCAGGAAATCCTCTTAGACTCCTACAGCCAAGTAAAAGTTTTCCTAGTATTGTGCCGACCCCGAGACTAACCCACTTCCTTACGCCAAAAATACGTTACCGACGATAAATTGTAATCAAAACTATTAACGATACCTTCAAGCAATTTCCTTGCAGATCCCAGATTACGATATTATTGGGCAGGGATCGGATTAGTCGCCCTTCCCCCGCCCCCGCCACCGTCGCCGCCGCCGCCACCGCCCGCCCTGCCAGTAAACATCGTTTATGGCCTGTTCACTAGCCGGCCACCTTAACGTGTTTACCAAAGTAGAGGAAAATAGTCGAGTGAAAAATATCTAGGTAATAGCGGATACTTTATCGGTGATTTCATTTAGCGGTTAACCAATAGCTTTTGTAAGATTTCGCGCCAGCACCACACCACGGAGATCCAGTGTGATGCTGATACTTAGATATAGTTCCACCAGAAACGCAAAATAATTAAAACTTAAAACTAGGTGGGTACCACCGCAGTGCCAGATATTCTGTCGCCAAATAATTATGCGTAAGCGTTACTCTGTTCCGGTTTGAAGTTTCAAATCGTTATGCGTAGACATTTAGTCGTCTGATAGGTCAGCACAACATCTCTCGTAAATATGTCTTAAGCGGAAGATTATCATAATTTCCGCCTGTATTTGTATGACATTTTAAACCACGGACGTGTCATGTTCGATGGAAGTGGTAACTAATGGGCTAAACAAACGGCCGTGAGCCCTGTAATTTGAGCGTTAACGAGTAATTCCGGCCTGCAGTTAATCTCGCCATAAATATCGTTAGGTTCGCGGCGCGGGGAGTGAAGGAAGAGTGTAATACAATATTCAAAACAAAGTCGAGTTAGTTATACCATTTATAACTCAAGAACGGCTTGACCGATTTCTATGAAATTTATTATATCGATAGATTATGATGGGGATTGAGACATACTTTTTACGTTGACTTTTTAAGGAGGGAAATGTTTTTATTGACAAACCACACGAGCAAAGCCGCAGCGGGTCACCTAGTAAAATATAAAAAGTGCGACCTACAGGTTCAATTTTGTGCATTATAGACTTTTCTTTCAAATGACTCTATCAAAACCAAGAGAAAGAAGTTGGCTAAGATCAAGAAAAATGGAAATTGGGAGACCTTTGTCCAGCAGTGGAACAACATAGGTTAAGCAGTGGAACAACATAGGTTAAGCAGTGGAACAACATAGGTTAAGCAGTGGAACAACATACGTTAAGAAAAAAGATAAAGAAACTGTTTGGATAGTACTTTTTAATTTCAAAGTTTAGACTTGTTACAAGGGTAGTGTCCGGAAGTACCGGGCTTAATTAAATAATGACTCGGAGCTTTAGGGGTATATCAGGTTGGTAGTAGGTAGGCGTGAACAATCGCTCTAAGAATAACAGAGAGCAAGTCATCTCAATGAAATCACAATAACTATTAGATACTGTTACAACAATGTCGCGTGTTTCTGTCGCCAACGTTAACCCAACATTGTTCAATATTATTGGTAGTTACCTATAATCGAATACAAATGTAAATATGAGTTAGATATTACGAGCGCGAGTGGAGAAACAAAGCTCATATAACGGTCGGCGCACGCTTCCCGCGTAATTGTGTATTACTGCTGAAATACCTCCTCCATCCTACGCCAATATTGTATTTGAGCTACTAATAGGAGCCATATTACTGGAAAATGTACTCATCAAATTCAAAATAATCTTTACGTCAAACTTTTGAGTTCAGAAACGGTATTGCAGGTACTCTGTTAACTTTGTAACGTGTTAGTTAAATCATCCTCCGCTAGCAGCACTGTTAGAGTCACTGGCTGCATTCGAGTAAATCAACGCGAAAAGATGAAGATGAAATAAAAAGCTTGTTATTTCGATAACCACGCACATCAGGGCTCGCTTCGCTCTCCGGTTACACTAAGGTATTTACAAGCATAACCCGTCATACGCTGACATGTTTATAACGTAGAAACATGTCAACATAATAGGTATAGAAAGAAGCATGATATATATAAAAATACAAGATAAAATGTATCTGAAACTCTTAAGAAAAGCTACAAATATTGCAGATGTCACGTACACAATCACAAAACTAAAATGTAAGTGGGCCCAGTCCAGCCCAGCCCAGCCCATCCGAAGTAAACAGGAATAATAGCCTAGGGCCGTAACAGAATGGTATCCTAGGGAAGGAAAGAGAAAAGGGGGAAGACCATTTCGAAGATGGAGCTACAGCAGGCACGATATGGAGGAGAGCTCAAGATCGTGAACTATGAAAGACTCTGGGGGAGGCCCATGCTGAAAAACTAATGTCTAATTTATATTATTTGAACAATTGTAACACTAGTAGTTAGTTTGTCAATAAAGGTTATTTGAAATTTAAATTGAACTCTTCATACGAAAGTATTTTTCAAACTTTCGCGATGACTCTACGTAATTATTGATTGAAGCGGGTATTTATCGGGTAGAGTCAGCCCGAGACCACGACTGTTGCAACACAGACGAAACGTCGCGATAACAAATAAAAAAGGTACATTCGTCATACGAAGTCGTGATTTACTAAGTTTCTCATAAGAATATAACAATTTCACATATGTGAATAGATCTGTCTGTGGTAGAACATTAAGCGCTTCTTCTAGCTCAAGGGATAATCTGCGGCGGCGGCGGCGCTGGCGGCGGCGGCGGCGGCGAGTGTGTCCAAGTCCACCTGAATGCCTAAGCCGATACAGAATAGTTTGCAAATTACGCGGTACAACCGGTCAAGTGGTCCGGGTCTCATGTTCACACTGTCATGATATTATTTAATTATGAAATTCAGGGGAATCTGCATAGCTGCATAACTTCTATAACATCCAAAGTCATGGTCACCGTCAGATATTCCGGTATAGTTCAGAGCACATTCTTTTTATCCTAGCAATAAAAATATTAAAATGGTTCAATTATTTTTTTCCAAACTAAGATTAATCTTAGTTTTATAATAGTATGATGGTAGACTCCATAAAGTTAGTAAATCGTTTATAGGGCAAGGTGTTCGCTTTTATAACAAACTCCCAAGTGATGTACAAAAATTGGCAATTGACAAATTTAAAAACGCAATTAAACAAAATCTTTATAAAAAAGCCTACTATCTTTATAAAATATCGGATTATTTAGAAGCTTGGGATTGAAATTGCTCCAACTCGTTAAAAATGTTACAATTTAGACGTAATTTATTTCCTGTATTCCTACAAAGATTCTCAAATATCTTGGCGTCCATATTGACGAGAACCTGACATTTGAAACTCATACTGTGCTCCTCTCGGCCCGAATTAGAAAGGTATGATGTATAAATGTTATGAGGAATCTGCGATATGCTGCATCCACTGGCACACTTATATCAGTTTACTACGCGTTATGTCAATCTCTGATTGCGTACTGTATAACGTGTTGCGGTAGTGCTGCCAAATCATTCATCATTCGGGTGGAAAGAGCGCAGCGTTCGGTTATTAAGGTAATGCTCTGTAAGCCCTACAGGTATCCAACCACTATTGTACATAAGGATGCTGGTGTGTTAAGTGTGCGACAACTATTTATCCTAAAAACATCTCTTTCAGTGCACTCGTAGTGCACTGTTCGTACTTGGCCGGTTTTTTGGTTGGTAAATTTGTATTTTATGTTTGTATTTATTTATTCATAAACAATTATATAATTGTGTTTGAAATTACATCCTAAGCACAAGTTACAATATTTTAAAATTTTAAAATTATCACATACATGTCAGAAATAAAAAAATAAAACAAAACAAATGTCTACTTACCTATATATATATAAAAATGTCAAAAAAGTAAAGATAAGTCAAATGAAAAATAGTCATCAAAGAATATAAAATAAAAATGATTTTGAATAATATTACTAAGGAATAATACTACTAAATACAAACATGTCACAAATTAATTAAATTGGCCATTAACTCAAAATCTATATAAAAAAAACGACTATTCAATATTATTACAAGTCATAAAATCATTAACTGAATAGAAACAGCATTTCAACAAAAGCTCCTTTAGTGTTGATTTGAATTTAAAAAGACTGTCCATAATTTACAATGCCAATAACTCGTGTTATTGGCATTGCACCGCGTTCCTCGTCGTCCGACTCTCAAAGATGAGACGGTTTAAACTGAAATGCTATTCAGTACCCATACAGATATTTTCTCCCATTATCTAATACCCATAGAAGCTCCTAGGATGTGTGCAGGAGGAAGAAGTTAGAAATTAAAATCCCGACCCGGTTGGAGAAATTAACTTGAGCAAGCCAAGGCGCACTCGCGGCTCAGACTCTTAGTTTACAATAGATAATAATTACCTGCTCTCAAACATTTTTCTCACAAGAATATAAGTGGCTACTTTGACAGAACAAGCAATTCGCCCCATCATGACATACTCCTCAGTAGTATTCGCCCACTCTCGTCAAGTTGCTGCCATTCAAACAGTACAAAATCGTTTCTTGCGAAAAGCCACAGGCTCGCCTTGGTATTTTCGCAATAACGATCTACATCGTGATTTGAAAATAGAGTCAATAGCCAAATTCATCAAGCTCGTTTCCAAGCGACATTATGAACTTGCCACTCATCATCCGAATCCTTTGGTACATACCATTCCGGACTATTCGATAGAACCGTCCGAACATAACAAAACCCTCCGTCGTCCGAGACACGTTCTCGGAGACCCGGATGACGAAATCACTTCCGCTAATACGGAAAAGTCATCCACATTAGACAGAGCAAACACTTCACAAATACACCGACCTCGCCGGCGAGGTCGACGAGTCCCTTCAGTCGCCGCCTATACGAGGTACAAGCACGTACCCGGGCGTTTCTCTCCTATCCCTGTCCTGGCAGCAGCCCAAGCCGAGGTTCGTACCTAAGTGGTGCCCTTGCGCTAGTTGCCTCATCAAAAAATTACAGGCCTGAGCGCCTTCTGCGCTCGCCAAAGCTCGGTTAAGCTGCAACGGCCTCAGAGGCCAACAGCGATATAAATCCATTCGAAAAAAAAACAAGCAATTGTTCCCCCGGGTTCGGCCGCCAGCACAGATGTCGATAAGGATCGAGCCCGGCTACAAATCCGATTCAACACTTGAGTTATCCCCGCGCTCCGCCGGCACATTGCAAAGTATCAATAAATGCCAGGCGCGGCTCTCCATCGTATCGCCGCAATAAAATGAATCTTACAATTTAAATGTACCTTTTACTTTACTGCAGGATTCTTTAAATTCCGTTTTACAAATAAACTTTTTCAACAAGCTGAACAACCATTGCTGTTATATCTAATAGCATCAAAACCAAACAGAATCAAAACCGTCAATGTATATGACGGTAGAGTTGTCGTCGTGATAATTTCTCATTGACTGCAACCATTGCTGGGTAGCTGATCGTGTTCGTACAGCAACAGGGCCAAAATGTTCGACGTACGTGTTAATGGGATTACAGTCGGCAGTCGTTGTGATGCTCCAGTTTTGACGTCTGGTTGGGGATTCCGCTTGTGCCCTGATTTCCGCTCAACAATTCTATCAGGGAATTGCATTTTGCGGCACTTGATGAATGAGATTGAACAGTAGCGCGCTCGTTGCGGTAATCACTTTTGTTTACATTCATTAGAACGTAAAATGATTGGACACGCTGGCGCTGGTTCTGTGCAGGAATGATAAGATAAGGCTTACTGGTGTTTACACTACGCGCCAGATAACAATGCGGCTAGAAATGTGGTCACAGATGACATCGCAGTGCCAATTCTATTAGCGAGGTGATGCCATTTGACACAATAGATGTGATCGATAGATTTGGTAAGTATGTCGGTAATACAAGACGTGAGAGAAACGTAGGCGTGATAGATCTGCTCAATACATGTAACCACGTAAAATAGCATGTCTAATAAATACAGGGATCTTCTATTTTCCTGCACAATGTTATAGGATAGAATAAATTTAATTTAGCCCACAACACAACTAACCTCATATAATTAAATGCATTAAAACTCCCGAGTCATAGTCTCAATTTACGTCCTCAACGTCCTGAAATTGAATCTCCTCACGTAATACAAAAAGTTTGTCCGTACTGCCACAGAATAAACAGTTGTGGTGGTGTCACGCCTCCCCCCCCCCCCTCCCCCCCCCCCATCCCTCGCCCTGCACCCCTCTCGCTCCGGCATTAAGGCGATTGTCCAAGTTCGGCCGGTTTCACAGTTGTTATTTAAACAAATTCCCGAGTCGCGGACTGAGCCTCCACGCAGGGAAACAAAACGAGTAGAAGACCTTAGCCATTTATTTATAACTTCCGGGCGTGATTCTAAGGACGAAAGCAGAAAAATAAAAAATATGTGAGGAAGAGAGTTAAAAGACCAATAATTACTCTTTACTTACGGCGAGAACAAATTATAAACGAAAATTTTCTCTGTCCATCAAATATGTATAAAGGGTGTTTAATAATATACGCACAAAAATGAAAGGGGTTATTTTGATGAACATAATAAATAAATATGTGAAATGCGAAATTTATTTTGGCGTGTAAAAAAAACACTTTATAAAACTTATGTTGTGCTATTGCATATTGCTTCCCATCTAACCACAGATACTGTATTTGTGACGTCTCGAGATATCTCTTGTTGTCCCTTTCTAACCCAGAACCCGCAGCCATTTCCGAAAGAGATATCAAATCGGCCTTTATTTTTAGATGACGATTGCAAGAATAGGCAGTGAGTGTTATATCGAATTAATTACCTCAACCTAATCAATTTTCTTTAAAATTTGATAATATAACAAGTAGTTTTTTTATGTTTTTTATTTTATTACTAGTAGAATGGGAAACGCTTAACGCTGACATCGCGTCGTGTCCGTCGGCCGCACCGCAGTGGCTTAGCCTAGAGTTCTTGTAAACCTGAGCTCTATGGGTTGACTATAAATAGTTAATGTAATCAAAGTGAATGAACGATTCCTTACTGTTGTTGCCGAGCTATGTTCGTCTTGCAGGCGGCGCCGACCCGCGACCGCTCGAGGGCACAAGAGGACGCGATTACGGCCTGATGAAGGTACGTATTATACAAAGTTGTACCAATCTCAGTATTACGAGTATAGAAACCGGTGCCGGTGCCGCTGCCGCTCGTACAATGGCAAGCTGCTTTATTGCGAATGGACAGTCAGTTCTGTTTGTAGACGGATTTGCTGACGCGAGGGATGTATTGTGAATAGTCGCTGGATTTTGAATGAGAGAATTAATTATTGTTAACGGTAAGAAACTGCAGTAGGTATTTAACAATGACTATCCTACTAATATTATAAACGCGAATGTTTGTATGTATGGATGTTTGTTACTCTTTCACGCCGGAACGGCTGAACCGATTGCGATGAAATTTGGATTAACACATAGGCTACTTTTTATTGACATACTATGCGTGCGAAGCCGCTGGCAACAGCTAGTTATTTATACACACAGACGTGGGAACAGGAAATGCTAAATCATGTTTAGATACATGTTTTTAAACGCTCTATTGTGTGAGTTTGGTTTATTCATACCCTAGTAATGATTTTACAAATATTTTGTTATTAATATCTCTTTTTATGTATTTTGATGAGTGCTCGATATTGCCTATCCGCCTGTTCATGTATGTGGTCAGTGTGCTGGTATCCGTAGCTCGACTGAAGCATATCTAAAGTCAAAAGAGTTATACAATTTAATCAAAACATCTGTTTAATAAACCGAGTAGATACCTAACCTACTGGTATTCGATGTAATAGCAATATATAAATGATTTCAAATTGATATAAATTGATGGAGTGGGTACTTGTAGGTACTTAAAAAGAAAACATTTTAAGACAATTATACCGGCGATGAGTCTCCATTCGCGATGAATGTACATATGTAAATGCGGACGCGATGTAAATGTAAATCCAAACAATAATAACGCGAAACAAATAACGCGCTTTTATTTCCTATTTATTTGCCAAACTCATGATAATTTTAAATGAGTGGTAACGCCATCTTTCGACTATAAGTTTAAAGTAATTCTTTCCTTGATCCATCCAAATTCTTGTTTCGGGTCTTTTCGCGCACAGATTTATATCAAAATTATAATCTATATAATAGGTTGGGGAAAAAGTCTTTTCGCATTATAGTATGTATGAATTTGTTATAAAATCTCTTTAGCTATACTATTTGTATCTGGCTGGTTTTGGTATCATTCAAAGTTTAAATTTTAAAGAAGATAATTCGAAAAGCAAATTAGGAAAATGTGTGATTTTTATTTGTTTTTCGTAATGTAAAGATGAGTTAATCTAATGAAGAAATTCGAAACATTTTAAAATTTTACTACAAAAAAGGTAAAAATGCAACGCAAGCCGCGAAAAAAATTTGCGATGTTTATGGACCTAGTGCAGTGTCTGTGAAAGTAGCACAAATTTGGTTTAAGCGTTTTCAATCCGGAAATTTTAATGTCTAAGATGCACGTTGCTCTGGTCGCCTTATTACGGATAAAATTGATGCCATTTTTGAAAAAGTGTAGCAAGATCGGCATATCAGTAGTTACGACGTAGCTGAAGAACTGGGAAATGACCACAAAACAGTTTTGGCGCATTTGAAAAAAACTGGGTAGACAAAAAATCTCGATATTTGGGTACCCCACGAGCTCACTGAAAGAAACCTAATGAACCGTGTACTCATTTGTGATTCTTTATTACGAGAGATAGAGATGCAAAAAGTCACGCAAAAAGACCGGGATGGCCGGTGACAACAATTGACAATTCTACCAAGGTGACTTATATTGACAGCCCGCGTTATATGCATGTCAGGGCGGTACGAATTTCGGCGGGTCAACTAGTTTTGATATAAATCTGTGTGCAAAAAAACCCGTTTTGTATTAAAAACATGAATATAGTTCGCGAAAATTTAAAAAGTTCCATCCATATTCTATCCGCAAAACCATCCCTACGTTTGCGCGTCCGCAGCCTGTCATGATGGCGCTAGCTGTAAAGACAATAGCAGCTAAAAATACCGCTAATTACCGCAGAATGCCGCCGCAACAATATAATTAAATTGTGCTTTACAAAAGGCATAATCTACAGCCTCCAACTTCATGTGGTATTGCTAATTTACTGCGACTCCTGGTGAGTTAGTGAAGTGTGCGCAAAGGAACATTCTAGGCTGCTTCAAAGGAGCTCAAGGTTAGTGGGCGCATCCTTAATCCCTTTCTTGTCATCCCGATTCTCTAGGAGTTAGGGATGGAGAGGGCTGTAACAAGTCAATTCGAAGGCGTAAGATCTGCAAACGGCTACACCAATGAGCATTTAAAAATGTAAAAAATTTAATATGTAAAAGAACATATTTATAATTTCTTGGTTTCCGTTAAACAAAAATTTGGGTCTTAAGCCGCCGTAAAAACGAAACTATTTAATCCTGCGATTTAGAGAGAATCCTTGAGAGAGTTCGGGTTAACTATATTATAAAAACTGACTTAGATAAGCCCAACCGATGCAGGAACGAGGTAGTTAGGACGAGTGAAAATTACCATTTCTAAGAAGTAGAATAATAAGAACAGATGATGTGTTGGACATGGTTTATAATAAATGCTAAATAACTAGTGGTTCGCCCCGAACTGAGATCTCGCGAGTCTCCCAAAACAAAAAAAATATTCTTAAGGCGACTCGCGCAACAATGCCTAAACGTATTTAGTGGCTAAATAAATAATAATAAATTTAAGGAGTAGTCAAATCATACAAATACGTAAAACTTAAACATGTTTAATCGCTAAATACGTTTAGGGATCATTGTGCAAGCCGGCCTTAATCTTTGACTAATAAAATAGTGTCACGAAAAACAACCAAATAATTTGATTCAAATTACAGGTAACGGGAGTTCATGTATTTTGTTATGGTTATTGGTTATTTTTTTGGGGTTAAAATTAGATTTCAGACTTTTGCCTATATTTGTGTTACTAAAGCTACACGAATTTCACGCATACTAAATTTCAGCACTGTGTGGTCACTGGTGTATACTCTGTGAATTTGAAAACTCATAAACTATAAAGAATTTAATAATAATAAAAACGGATTCTAAATCGGATAACGGATCCATTTTACGTCACACGTGACCAAATGAGCTTAATTTTCTTTTTTTTTTACCCCTCTTGAATACTTAGGTACATTTTTAGCTCATTTAGTCACACCAAAATTGTGCCATCAGTATCTACCTATGTGTCAAATTTCATGATGATTGGATCAACGTTACGATAGTTATCCTCAGACAAACATACATACATACATACAACGCCGATTTGCCCAAGTTGATTCGCTCGATCAAACATAAAAAAAACGTAAAGTGACACGATGGTTCTAACAACATTATATTGTTACCACTACAATAACGATGTGGCTCTAACATACCTACCTATAGTGTTCTTGTGTTTACATCAATTACATAAGTGATTTGGGTAATTATCTATGATGTTACTGTTGGTTGCATACATGAGTCTTAGACGTTCGTTGTAATTACTAAATTAACTTCTGTGTCAACACAACACGTACTGAACGCGACATAATCGTCCATCGACATAATTATTGACGTTCGAATTGAAATTCATTGTTATAATTTCTCGTATTCCATAATATTTGAGGGATTTTAACGATATTGAATTTAAACGTTAACTTGTAGATCTACAACTCTACAAGTTCCGTAGCCACTTCAATGCTGGAAATACGGAAATGTAGGGAACTGAGAAGTGAACGGAAGTGGCGACGCGTCCGCGTCCGCCTAGCTCGTGCGACAGAATAAACAATACATAAACATACCAAGATACCGCTTTTCTCACGAAGCTTTTACCAATTCTAGTACTTGGTACTATAGTGTACTGAATTACCCTACGATGGTAACCCTCGCGGCACATGCATCGCCTGCGTCGACACGTTACAGTACGAGAGAGTTCGATACCTACTCCATGGGTTTTAATCGCGGCTCGTGATGACCAATGCGAGTGTGAGCGTACGCGGCGGGCGCAAGTATCTAGCAGTTCCTAGTGCTCGTACACAAAGAACTGCTTGATGCTTGGTTACTCGTGCGCTCGAATACACCCATGCCAGTTTGTCGTAGCGTTTTACTTTGATTTCTTCTTATCTCAAATGTAACACCCATTTAAAAGTTAGGAAATGCGAGTAAACAGTTAAAGTATGTTGTAGTTCGTACTTAGTTCGTAGTTCGTTCAAATTATTACTACAAAGTAGTTACAAGAACGTTCCACGAACTTTTAGCCGCTATTCATTCGGGCGCTACTTGGCAAAGTTCTCATTTCCTCACTATTTACCGAAGTAAACGGAATCATACCAACGGTTTACAATAAGGACGAAAATGAACCACGTTTTAATCTGCACTCATTGGTACATACTACAAATCCAACCCGGTTTTAGGCGACTTTAGAAAAACCTACCTGACAGAGTATAATCTATACTCTATTCTAATATTATAAACAGGAAAGATTTGTATTTTTGTGTGTATGTTTGTAATGAATAAGCTCAAAAACTACTGTGCTGATTTCAAAAACTTTTTCACCATTGGAAAGCTACATTCACCTTGAGTGAAATAGGTTATTTTTTACCTAGCTGCACAAGAGGGTGATGATTTTATTGAAAAACTACGCGTGCGAAGCTGCGGATTGGTTAGCTAGTCAGTAATATATGGAGTGAAATAAAGGAAATAACGCATAAAATTCTATAAACTGGTCCAAGGTTGTTATCCTTTCACGTCCGTGTACGGACCGTCCGTCAGCGCGTAGCACGAGCCGTACAGAGAGAAAAAGAGCATGCAGCTCGAGTCCTACAGAGAGACAGTTATACATAGATATGGAGCTAGCAGCGCTGACGGTCAGTATGTGAGCTGAAGCAGAATGGGGGGGTGGTATAACATTGAAATATTAGATTTGTCCAAAGTTTTATCTAAGCTGGTTTATTTTTCCTTCGTCGGGACAAATATTTGAGAGTCATCTATAAAAAATAGTACCGAGTTCAAATGCCTTTAATATGAGACATCGACACAAAAAATTAAGCCTCTGTCTTAAATGTGGTTCTATGGAGTTCTTATGAAGTATCCACAACTGGGAGTCCTAGTGTGGAAGCGAGACTATTTATCCCACTGTTTGGGCTCTGTATTCATTCCAATGCTCATTGGTAAGGTTGTCGATACAAACTGGTATAGACGCGAGGAGGGTGGTCGGCGGTGACGGTGAGTGGGTAAACAGCGCTAACGCGGTTCATTTCCGTGCCTGAAGTGGCAACGTAAAGCGAAATCCCTCTTTCATTCATTTATTTCTGTACGGGTTCACATGCCTACGGGATAACGCGCCCAGGGTTATTTATTAAATAGTATATGATGTCATCCAAATCGGTCAGCCGTTATTTAGCAATATTTGTACGAGGGTTTTTTCTATGATCACAGGTTAGTAGAGAAAGAGAGAGACGTTCGCGCAAGGGTTCGTATCGTCACTATTGAACAATGCTACAGTGGCGGGACTCACAGCTTCGCTACACCCCCATATAACGAGAGCCATGTAACTCCAAAATATAATCTTACATTTTATTTCCAAAAAAAATCAACAGTTTATAGTTTCATAATTGTTATAGATTACTATAAAGGGAAACAAACTAATGAAAATTGCTTACTAAAACCAAGATAATACCTAGATATCTTTGAATTTAATATTAATTAATAATTCAACCACCTTATCAATCTTTTAAACACAATACATTTGTAACAAATTTTCACATCGAACATGGACTTGTCCTTCTTTGAGACCTAAAGATTTACCTAAACAGCTGATTGTTACCAAGTCTTTATTAATCAAAGGACCGCGATAAGACTTACGTGTCAAGATGAACCATCTTATTTCACGATTATATTAATATCGACGAAAACTAGGTTAATACTTGCTACTGGCCAATACTGTGCTCGCAACTGACACCACTCGACAACATGTACGTATTATACGTACATGTTGTCGATTTGGAAGCTGCACCCAGTATTTCGTGTTCTAAATGAACTTCAGAGTGCCTATCTGTTGGTGTACATGAAAGCAGCAAATGAAAACTATGTCGACGAGTCGAGAACTTTCGAGAACTCTCGATGTTAGTCTTGGGCTCGTTTAGGAGTTGCCGGTTTCTTGTTTTTAAAGTCTCCGCGGGTCCTAATGAAAACTTGCCAAGTTGCGCGACGTTTGCCGTCTTTCATTAAGGTTTGCTGAAACATAAATAAACTCAAGTATATTATTGAAGATTAAATTTCAATGTATTTATTTTATTAAACCTTGGTTTAAAAACCTTTGTTAAAGAAATGGAGAACTGACGGCCGTTGGAGCCGAAACGATCTTAAGACACTCCATTCGATGGAAAGACGAGATGATAAAGGTGAAGAAGACAAGAAGGACGAGAAGATAAGTGAGCCGTTGGGTGTCGTACAAGATCGAGCCCCTCGAAGTCCACAGCAGAGGCAGCTCAGCAGGGCGATAATGTACAGTGGCTCACGTGTCTCTTAAGCACTGAGACAAACCTGGTTTTTCAGTACTTATACTTTACTGCTAACTAGCTTTTTGTTAAATATATAAATTATAATAAGATCCTATCTATTCCAGCAGGGCTTGACAGTTTTTACAAAACACGAAAGCTGAAATAGCAATCAGCAGTCCCTCTTCCAAATAGTAACTACGCGGGTCGTTGCCCAATCTAGTCAAGGCAACCTACACTAGAAGTTCTCCGGTCGAAAACTCTAATCACTAACAAAATATGGGCGATTTAAATAAATAACATCAGTTCCCTAAACTCAAAGTTAGTTTGCAACAGCTCGATATCCCGCTAGAACCCGTTACACCACGATCCAGTTGCAAATAGGCCACAGACTAGTTTGAATCTTCGGAGGATTCCGCAGGGGGCGGACTTGGCCCGCTGTATAAACAGACGTTCCGATACGGTCAGTTCCGATCAACGTTCGATACTCTACTGCATCCAAAATTATTATAATTGTCTCGCCTTCTATTTTTGTGCCCACATTTTTTTTAATTAAAATCTTTATTAACAGACAAAGAGATTCATAGTTACAATAAAGTTACAAACACAAGAAAATAAAATAAAAATACATTAACAATAACAAATAAAATGATAGTATTATTATTTATAGTGTTATCCGAACACATGCGGAAAATTCCAAGATTTTTTTTAAAATCATCTCAAAAATTTCAAGCCTAGACGGGAATTGCCTTGTAGCACAGATGGTACTGCATCCTCGTATCAAGAGGAAGGTCGCGGGTTCAAGTCCCGTCTAGGCTTGAAATTTTTGAGATGATTATAAAAAAATTTGGAATTTTTCGCATGTGTTCGGATAACACTATAAATACAAATACTATTTGAAATAAGCAACGCGACATCTCTTGTCAATGTACTGAACTGCAACGTTCGGCATTGAGCAGGTACAAAGAACTATATAAGTTTTCCTGTAGATGGAGCTAACGGCGCTTTAGTCGTAATTCTGAATGATCTCACTAATTTCGACCTAGACGTGAATTGCCTTGTAGCACAGATGGTAGTGCATCCTCGTATCAAGAGGAAGGTCGCGGGTTCAAGTCCCGTCTAGGCTTGACATTTTTGAGATGATTTTAAATAAAATGATGTACTTAATAGTTGGAACCCAATGACATAAAATAGGGCAGTGATATTTGCCAGCTATGACATTCAGTATGCTATTGTGTGTGCCTCTTACTCTGTGTAATAGGAATGCGATTCCTTTACGACGTATTGCCGCGAACCCGTCAGTCAGTGCATTCGCAAACATTTCTGACGCACTGCAGAACCGAAGCAGACCCAATAACATTCTGAAGATGTTATGGTATTGGAGTCGAAGGGCGCTGAGAGACTTCTGTGTGTACTTAACGCACAGGCTGCTCGTGTAAAAGCATTGGAAATAAGCTTTAAAAAGCGTGATTTTTACTGGAATTGAGCAACGATCAAACCTACGGGCTACCATGTTGTCTCTATTGTAATGAAAGATTGAGTATTGAAAGCTGTCGTGCCGGATGTTGATGATATATGATTGGTTTCTACTAAATTAGAAGAAAGAATGAAAATACATTTATTTGCCACACACAGGACTGATCACTAAGTACCTACTTAACAACAACAAAGATACAGGTAAAGCAGAACAAATAAAATATATTTTCACACCCACCAGCTCGACAATGTCAAATTATGTGCCATGTAAACCTCGCCGAAAGCAAGTGATTAAATCCCTACGCCCCTAAATCCCCGGGAGTAAAGTTGTACTGAATTTCAGTGATTTGAATTTGGACCCTCATCTGTATTAAAACTTTGAACCAAAGAGACCCACATAATAAGAACTTATTCGTAAATCGTACTAACCTCTGCACATAACCTAGATTTTGTTTTTATTGTCTCGCAGAAGGTGTAATAAAAAGTAGAGAATTCTCTTCGTGGCTAAAGTAGTTTGCATCTTGGGCGTGGTTATATCCCTCTCTTCTCTCAGGATTCAATATAGCATCCGTGACGCATAAGATACTGCTTTATCCCCTCGTTTAATAATGTACTACTAGTGGTTCGCCCCGAACTGAGATCTCGCGAGTCTCCCATAAAAACAAACAAATATTATTTGTAATCTTTGACTTAAAATCTTGAAATAGTGCCACAAAATTAATTACCCACCTCTATTGACCTACAGTTTCATTCAAATTACAGGTAACAGGAGTTCATGTTACTGGTATTATTTTTTTGAGGTGGAAATTCTTGTTATTCTGGATTTCAGACTTTTATCTATATTTTTCTCACTCAACTACGAGCTTACTAAATTTCAGCACTTAGGGGTCACTGGTGTACCCTGTGAATTTTGTCAAAGTTCAGTTTTTATTATGGCTAATAAATAACTTAAAAACTGCAAGGTTTATATTAAAAATAAAAATTGACTCACAAAGGCCTTGTATTAGATGTACCATTTGACCGGATAGTCCCATTTTGTTTTTTTACCTCTCTTGAACCCCAATATCACAACAACCCCGGGTAGCTAGTTTAATCACACCAAAATTGTGCCATCACTACCTCTCTATATACTCAATTTTACTATGATCGGATAAAAGCTTCGAAAGTTATCCTCGGACATACTCGTACATACACTATAGGTAAATATAACGTCAATTTGCCCAAGTTGATTTAGAAATCTCGCTTCGCTCGATCAATTATATCAATACCTGAAACTTGGCCAGTCCATCATACATCATTGGGACGCAAGACGTTCGACAAATATATTAGGAGCATTAACCTGTCAAAACCCAGGTTTTCGCAAATCCGATCCGAACACGGTGGAATGTATAACACTTTTGTATTGACAATGTTATCTATGTACAAGTTGTACGGCCAACGTTCTTGCAATAATCTTGCATTCCATATCAAGCCATACTAATTTAAAACAAATTTTAAATTAGTAAGGCTTGATATGGAATCAACTGAAAGTGCTATGGTGCACATCGGTATCTTTAGCCGTCGGAGTTGTAACGTCTGCTATGAGCATTTGTATTGCAGTGAAAGCCGTTCAGAACTCGCGGCTAAACCGACTTACCTTAAGTGTATGCTGTTGGCGAGGCGGGAATATAGAATATCTCGACCCGACTGTTCTTGTTGCAAGTTGAACATGTCCGACAGCTTTTTAATAGTTTGAAGCATTGAGGAGGATGTTGTTTGAAGTTAGATCAGTGGATAACGCAGGTAACCTCTCACCATTATTTTTATTTCATTTCATTTATTCAATAAACAATTAACAATTATATTTGAATTACAAAATACATTACAACCATACAATGAACATATATAATATATAACATATATGAATTAAACCATTACAATGAATATTGATTCGATAATAACAAATGTCATATAATTAAAACAAAAATAAAACGAGCATGCCCTAAACATAAGGAAAAGTCAAAAGAATAATAATCTATTTCAACAAAAATAAAATACAATTACTTAAAATTATTACAATTATATCTCAGATTCATTAAAACATTAAAAAAACCTATACATCAGAAAAATACTATTTAATTATTAAATGTCATAAAATCATCAATTGTATAGAAATACTCCTTCAACAATAGCTGTTTAAGTCTTGACTTGAAAGTGCGTTTTAAATTACTACTGCGAATGTGCCATTATTGGAATTGAATTCTGTAGTATCTGCTTTGTATCTGTTTCCAATATGTTTTCCACCTACCTAACCTGAATAAGTCTTGTAACGGAGTATATTAGGTTGGGGAAAAAGTTTCTTCGCATTTTTTAAGAAAATTCAAAACATGTTTAATATAGTTTATTTACATTTAACTAAAGTATGTAGGTACCATTTTGTTCGATAACTTTTTGCCATCTTGTAGGTACGCACATGATCCTATTGCTATAGAAATTTTGGGGCTTCTGATCAAAATACCGCGACAAGTAGTTTTGGCAGTCCTCTAGTGATGTTAACCTGACACTGCCTAAAGAATTCTGAAGAGACCGAAACAGGCAGAAATCTGAAGGTGCAAGGTCAGAACAATACGGCGGATGCATTAACACCTCCCAGCCAAACTCTCTTAAATTTTGCTGAGTGGCTAAAGATGTGTGAGGTCTAGCGTTATCATGATGAAAAACCACACCCCTTCTGTTGAATAATTCCGGCCACTTTCTCTCAACTTCTTGCTTTAATCTCACCAGTTGTTCGCAGTAGAGTTCAGAATCAATGGTCCTGCCTGGTGGTAACAGCTCATAATGAATAATGTCCTTCCAATCCCACCAAACACAGCATCACCTTGTTACGAGTTAACCCGGGTTTCTCCACAGTCTGTGAAGCCTGACCGGCCTTTGACCACGACCTTTTTCGCATGTTCTTGTCGTACGTGATCCACTTTTCATCACCAGTTATCAGCTTCTTCAAAAATGGTTCGGTTTCATTACGTCTTAATAAAGAATCACAAATGAGTACACGGTTCATTAGGTTTCTTTCAGTGAGCTCGTGGAGTACCGAAATATCGATTTTTTTTGTGTCCCCAGTTTTTATCAAATGCGCCAAAACTGTTTTGTGGTAAATTCTCAGTTCTTCAGCTACGTCGTAACTACTGATATGCTGATATTGCTCCATTTTTTCAAAAATGGCATCAATTTTATCCGTAATAGGGCGACCAGAGCGACGTGCATGTTTGACATCTAAATTTCCGGATTGAAAACGCTTAAACCAAATGTGTGCTACTCTCACAGATACTGCACTAGGTCCATAAACATTTCTATTGCCGTATGCGTTGCATTTTTACCTTTTTTGTAGTAAAATTTTAAAATGTATCGAATTTCTTCATTAGATTCACTCATCTTTACATTACGAAAAACAAATAAAAATCACACATTTTCCTAATTTGCTTTTCGAATTATCTTCTTTAAAATTAAAACTTGGAATGATACCAAAACCAGCCAGATACAAATAGTATAGCCGAAGAGATTTAATACAAGTTCATACATACTATAATGCGAAAAGACTTTTTCCCCAACCTATTATGTTTGTATTTCACACTTTATTTTGTAACTGCCGTACAGTATCTTATTTTAAGACATTCTTCCGAAACACTGATCAGTTTTAGTTTATGTTTGTAGCAGTTTAGAAAGACTTGCTCGATTATAATATCGAGTATAATGTAATTGAGTAATGTACTTGAGGTTTTTTTTTAAATTTGGGTTCTCATTAATCTAGGCCTTGGAACATATGTATCTTGCGTTTGTACGCAAAAAATAATCTTTACTTGTGTAAAGATTTTTTTTTATAATTACTATGTAGAATATTTTTAATTTTAATGCCCTTTAAAATTACTCCAGACCTTATTAGTAGCGCCTTATATTATATCCAGACCCAATAAATAAGTCATACGCCTACCACCGTGACTATTTATATATATACTATCCTATACTATACTATTTATTTATACTATCCTATAGTAACACAAGCAAATAGAACTTTAGCAGGAAGACCGCGGGCCCGCGCCGCCGTCGCCCCGCCGCCCGCGTCGGCTTGCACACGCCATGTGTTATCGCCTCATTATTGCTTTTATCCATGGACAAACATACAATTGGAGCATATATTAGTAGATTAAGAAACGCGGGGATAAAGTAGTGTCTTGCGTCACGGGCGCTATACATACTCTTGAGTGCAGAGAGGGATATAAGCATGCCCAAGATGCAGACAGCTTTATCTACGAGGTGAATACTCAACTTTTCACACTTTCTCCAAGACAATAAAAACCAAATCTAAGTTGGTGCATTCTGTGCAGAGGTTAATTCAATTTACGAATAAGTTCTTATTGTGTGGGTCTCTTTGGTTCAAATTTTAATACAGATGAGGTTCTATATTCAAATCACAATATACCCGCGAGGGCATAATGAAATTCAGTACAACTTTACTCGCGGCTCAGCCGTAGGGATTTAATCACCTGCTTTCGGTGACGTTTACATGACATATAATTTGACATTGTCGAGCAGGTGATGAAAAGTACATTGTTATACAAGGGGCGTAAGTGGTCAAGAGATATTTTTCGTCGAGGGTGCAATTGATCGCTTACATCCAAGTTTAACACATAACTTTACATTACGACAGCAAGAAAATTAAAAAGTCATTATAACAGTTTTTTGGTAAAAGAAAGGAGAACGGGCATAAGTGTATGGAAGCTGGTCTACCTTGCAATAAAAATGAGTAATATGTCAATATAAAGGTAATTCTATGTATTTTCATATGTAGAAAGTCGCATTTCTCTAAGTATTGTCCGATCTGAGTTCTACTAAAAATTGATTCTGATAATATTTAGTGCCAAACATTGAATATCGTGGTAATTAAAAAAACATTTTGTGTAATGTAATGATTTTATTTAAGTTAGGTAAGTAGTAATACAAATAAAAACAACATCTTCTTAAAAAATCAAAACAATATGTTATTAAACATTATCATCATCATCATCATCGATGAGAATACTGTTAAGGAACAATGCAGGTTCATTGAACCCTTCATGACGGGCATAACCTACGTACCATATAATTGACAGTACATGGGCACAAGTACCTATAGTACGTCGCCCTGTCAAGCAGGTACAATAATATTGTGTAATATTGTTATTAATATTATTGATTAATATATAACAAAAATATTTCCTGGCTCGGACATGTCGAGACTGTATACGTCCACGTAATAGCCAAGCCTCTTCGTTGATATCATATTGTGCCAAGTCTTCTAGAGCGTTATCTCTATACGTCTCGATTATATAAAGACCGCTTTGTAAGTGCTCGCTACAATATGATCGAGCGAGCTTTAACTGGTAAGTTCCCAAGGCAAAATGTATGACTTGTTCTTCACTAAGCCTTGGGAAGTTTTCTATTTCATTTGCTTCGATTCGCATGAAGTCTGCTCTCCTATAATTCAATCTCTTTGCTTCCACATAATTGTGCAATGTGTTTGGTATGTGTATTTTAGCTCTTATTGAATTCAAAAAGGCTGCTGCGTGTGAACTATCTTCGATGGGGGCGTGGAAGTGGTTTAGAATGGCTGCAGCTATTTTGAAGTCAACAAACATTTTTGGCAACGTTTTATTAAAATAGTTTTGACGCAAAAGTTTAAAATCTCGCTTAAATCTCCCATTTACTACTTCCACCACCCATCGGCACATGGTGACCAAACGAGACTGATTAGCTTGTTCTGTAGTGAGTTGATTTTCTCTTCTGTCTTTAGTTGGTGGCACATGATGTTCGTAGCCACAAGCTTATATATCCTGCAAACTATCTCTAAATCCTCTGTCTAGGATAAACGCATCATTACGTTCGAGTAACCAATGCAGCGGCTCATCTTCGTAATTCATTATTTCACTCATGATCTGGGCATCGGTTCTGGTAGCGGCAAATGGCCCTTTGACATCTAATATATAGCCGTCCGTGAATACCATTAAAAACGGCTTCAACAAGTTTTGATATTTGTGTAAGCTGTATGACAGCCGTTGAAACAAAAAGTTGGAGCTTTTGTTAATATATATATATGTACCGTCACATATAATTATGGCTTTGATGTTTTCATCGTTTCCAAATAAAGCCCTTGGAATTGTTAAGTTTCTTTGAAGGATATCATTTCTGGTAATGTGGTCCACACCTAGATGCAGCACAACGTAATCGTTGCTCAGACATTCTCGAACTATAGGCAAAAAACGTTCTAGTTTTCGACGAGACATATGAAATAACGTTGCCAGTCTCTCATCAGAGTCTCCAGTTCTAAGTTTTGTTAAATAGATGCCTAATGCAGTTCTAGGCTGGTTACAATGTTCACTTAGTGACGGAGTTTGTTCTAATATAGCTTCGAACTGATCGTAAGTGCGCCCAGTCCATAAGTGCATCTCTTCATTAGACAAGGTGCCTCTGTTTTCGAAGCCGATTCTGGGCTGGTTGTTAGCAGCCATTCTCATCAAGTCACAGAGCGATGTAAACTGATTCATAATTCATAATTCATAATTCGTTTATTGTCTGTAAACCTAGGTACATAAGATGGTTGAGCTTAACAAAGAACTATACTAGGATTCGCCATTTTGGCGTACAAACATTACAATTAGTCACATATATTAAAACAGTAAAATTAAATCAAATACACAATTAATCATAAATGTCAAAGTTTTAAGATAAGTATCAGAAGTCAATAGTCTCAAGTACAGCCATGACCAGCATACAAGCATGCAAAATTATTAAACCATTATTATGCCTTAATTATCAGTTTAATAGAAATAAATTAAAAATATGTCAAGTCATTGCAATTTGTCCATTAAATATTCATCTATAGTGTAGTAAGCTTTTTGTAAGAGTAGTTTTTTAAGTTCTAATTTAAAGTCATGAATTTGGTCAATTTCTAATATATGTTTGGGTAGGTGATTGAATATTCTAGGTGCCATACAGAACACACTGTTATTATATAATGCTGTACTACTTTTAGGACAACAGATTTTGGAGCCATGACGTTGGCTTTTAAAGTTATTAAATAATGACATGTTCTTCTTTACAAATAAAGCTGTTTCATATATATACAGTGAGGGTAATGTCAAGATATTAAGGTCAACGAAAAAAGGCTTACAGCTGTCAGTTTGTTTTAATTTATATATTGCCCTCACACATTTCTTCTGCGCTTTGAAAACAGATTCCTTTCCAGTTGAATTACCCCAAAATATAATACCATACCTGAGTATTGATGCAGCATAACCATGATAGGCAGTGATAACTGTTGATGAGTTTGAAACTTTAGAGAGCATGTACAGGGCATAGGACTGTTGACTTAGTCTATGACACAAACTCTCGACTGAGCGTCATTAAAATCATGTGTCACATTACACATTTGCGGCAGGTTGCTCCATTCATTATTTTGTAAGTGTTCTGTACACACCCTAGCGCTATCAGGAATAAAAAGCTTGCTCTCACAAAATACATTAATTCTTATCGCGTTTGGTATATGATTACGGGTAATATTAGCACAGTTGTTGTAAATACAATGCACCGAAGTGTTCGGTGCCCTCGTGTATTCTTGAGAGTGCAATGTACCAGGCGCTCGCGCCGCTTGCTGTGCAGGTCTATGATCACGCTCAGTCCTCTGCCAACATCGGTGACACAAGCTTCGAGTACTGTCGAACACCACCTGAAAATAATAACAATTAATACTTAAAATAAATAAATCCTATGCCTAACTACTCAATATAATAAAAATAAAAGGTAACTAACCTCCAACACAGCATGTTGTTGTATAAACGCGGCGAATTCTGGTCGTTCCCTTTGCAGGTTATCAGCCAAGATATGCTGCTGGTACCGTCCGCGGTAAAGTCCTCGACGACACATCACACAGTTTTGAAAAACTTCCATTATCGGTAGGCAGTTCAAAAGTCAATAAGTCGAGCCAAAGTTAACACATTAGGGAAAGAAACAGGGTCCAAAAGCAAGCCAGGGTCAGTAAAAACAGAAAAAGAAGTTCAAACACAGCACTATCGTAACAAGACGTGACGTAGCCACTCACTTGATGCGATGCGACTGATTATTGTAGCCGTCCGGCGCGGCGCGTACACAACCGTTCCCCTCCCCCGCGTACGCATCCCTCTCCCCACGGCCCTTACATCGCTCTTCTCCCTTCTCGCTCTTGCTACTGCATTGTATAGGAGCCTTTATGTATGGATATAGTAATCGTGAAACCGTTATTTTATGTTCTTTAAAACAAAAAATGCTGGTGTTTGCATGGCTGTAACTCAAAACGGACAGACTTTTGGGGAAAGTTCCAATAGTATATTTTGATGTACTATTGTATGCCAATTCGAAAATTTGCTGCTCATTTTTATTGGACTGTAGACCAGGATGCCCGTTCTCCTTTGGCGTTCCTTCCGTTCTTTTATTTAAAAGAAATAAGTATGTGTCATTGAGGTTGTATTACGGTGGCCTCAATCATTTTTAAATACAAACAAGGTCTTATAGGGCTATTTCCTCATCTATCTCTTGTGCTAGTTATTTTATTTGCCCGCAAGTGGAGTCGCGTGTACTGATATAATTTTATGACCGCGCCGAAACAGCAGGTTTTATGAGGAATTGACCTTCCATTCACGAGTGGCTTTCATTTCAAATTATTTATTTACATGTCATTTTGTTAGTAAATTATAAAAATGTTGATTATATCTAAATGTGAACTTTGTCATCCAGAGTTTGATCGCTCCGACTACTAGGTGTGGTTTAGGCGTACGATAGCGAAGCGTACACGGTCCCCCCGTGTTGTTGTTCCGATTATTGGTATCAACCATGCTCTTATATTGGCACCTGTTACCATTGCCTATGTGCTCGGTGCCTACTTCCGATTATGGGCAACATCAGGTTGTAATTACCAAGGTGAAATTTATATTATGCTTTGTTTATTTTATTGTGTATATCCACTTTGGATAAACATACATTAATGTAAGTCGAATTTGTCAATGTATCGTAATTAAAGGCGAAGAGTAGGTTCGAGTCCCGCTAAATCGGAGCGGAGCGGAGACAGGACATTTCCTACGTTAACAGTTAAAAACTCATGGCCGTTAAAACTCATCGTTACCAGTGACATGTTTTCGCATATAAGATTTAAATAGAGCTTATATGTTTGTTTAGCTAGATATTTTCAAAATAAAAGAAAGTTTAATATTCATTTAATTATTCAACTCACCAGTATATTTTTGAAGCTTAATTTTACTGTTTGTTTTAATGACTGCTGACTTAAAGGATGACAGTGACATAGAGAGGGAACGTAGGGCATGGCGATACGGAGGAATATGCTGATTTGCAGGTTCGCCCATTGTTCAGTGGAAGTCAACGTAACACTTTTTAAATCCTTCTGTCAATCGTTCTATACCAGCGACCTGTGGGTTACCTACACCAAAAAGTCAATCAGTGCCCTGCGAGTCCTCTATAGCAATCTGTTTAGAGCAATGTTGGGGTTACCTAGATTCTACAGTGCTTCTGGAATGTTTGCTGATGCCCGTGTGCAAGACTTTCATGCTATCATAAGGCAAAAGATCATATCAATTTAATGCAGAGTTATGGGTAGTCCCAATAGGATTCTCGGGACTCTTGCAGGCAGGTGGGACAGTGCACTGCAAGTTTCTAGGTGTCAGCCCTGATCAATCCATTTGCTCAACAAATATTTTATATGAATTAATTTGCAAGAATAATTACGCAATTTTTATATTTATATTTATTTTAATTATTATTAATGCATGAATTTTGATTATTGAGAATATTCCGACCGATTTTAATGTTATTTTAGTTTATTTAATTTCAATTACCTGTCTACTAATATTATTCTAAGATGATATTATTATTTACTATTAAAATGGATGAAATGTCTTCATCATTTTCAGCCCGTGTCGACCCACTGCTGGGCATAGGCCTCTCTTTGTTTTTGCCATTCTTCCCGATCCTGTGCCAGTCTGAACCACGTACAACCCACGGTCTTACGGATATCGTCGACCCATCTCGCTGGTGGACGTCCCCTATTTCGATGCCCAGTTCTCGGCCTCCACTCTGTTAGGACCTTAGTCCACCTGTCGTCACTACGTCTGGCCAAGTGTCCTGCCCAACTCCACTTAAGCCCCAATATTCGCTTGCTGACGTCTTGTACTTTAGTCTGCTTGCGAATTTCGGTATTGGGAACTCGATCTAAGAGTGTGATGCCGAGCATGAAATGTCTTAGAAATAAAAAAATAAATTATATGAATAAGTCGACTTTTACAGTACTTGATTATAATTTATTCTCATAAGTGCCTGAACATATTTTTATTACAGAAACAAAAAAACAGACACTGTCATAAAATCAACTCGCGTACCTGTTATTAAACAGCGCAATCAATCTTCACCAACTTTTTTTTAATCTATTAAGAAATAATAACTAAGTAAGACTAAGAAACAATATTTTAAGACTCCCTCTGATTAATAAAGAAACTTTGTTCCACGTCTTCTTTACACCCGCACTCGATGGTAATTGAGTTATCCAATCACAGAAGTTTTTAATTAATGAAAAATTGGATCTAGTACTCTCTAGAGGTTATTGTTAAGTAAAGTATTAAAGACTACAGTTAGCGAGAAACTTGGGAAAATAAATGAGAGTTTGCTTTTGAATGGTCAGAATCGGGGTACGCGGCTCTTACAGGTGTAGTTTGATAGTTCAGCGTCTTCAGGTTGTATTAGAGAGCCGAGTCAAGGGTCGCGACAGCTGGCCTGCAAACAACAATCTGAATAATTGATTTACTGTTAAAACGATTTACAAGTCTTAACAAATTATTATATATATATAATTTGTTATATTATATATAACAAATTATATATATCTATTATACAATAATAATATAATAGATATAATATATAATTTTGTGTATTCTATCGCCTGTATAATGGGGAATGTTCTGAGGAGCTATTGGATCTCATCCCGTCGTCGAGATTTTACCACCGCACTTCTCGACAACGTAATAAAGCTCATCCACATATCATCGACAATTGGGTATCGCGCATCACATGCTTCACGCGATATTTTCTACCCCATACTTGCAAGATGTGGAATGAGCAACCAATAGCAAGCTAATATACTCGTAGTTGAGACATTGACCTAAAATTATAATTCATTTTGTACCTAGATACTGTACTTAATACTAATAATATAATAATACTGTTTCATGAAGTTTGGGTTATTTCGTTAGAATATACGCAAAGAATGCGACATCTCTCGTCAATGTACTGAAACACAACGCTGGTCATTGAACAGATCGGAAACTGACCATTAGTTTTTTCTCGTACTGCATAATATCGTGGCAGATAATATCACTTTATCATATCTCATTTAAGACCATATTTTGTAACATATAATCAGCAATGAATAAACTTACCACTTATGGAGAATTAGTGAGTCCGTGCGGAGTTTCTATCGCGTCCACGTATCAAGAGGAAGACGGTCTAAAATCCCGTCAGGTTCGTTATTTTTTGGGATGATTTAAAAACCCTGTAATAATATAATTTAAAACTATGACCCTACATTTAAGCAAATCCTAATTTTAAAACCTTAAGCCCTAGTCCTTATACCTATCAATATTTTTAGAAATCATCCTGAAATTTAAAACATAACAGGACACGAACAAAAAGGATGTCCCTGATTTTCTATATAATGTTTCCTTACTTCAAAATATTAATATTCGATTGTCGTAATCGTTTCTTAAACATAAAAAAGACAGAGGAATATCTAATGTGATTATAAACCAACTCTAAGATGAAAGCGGCGCGCGACATTGCCTTGAGCTGAGCGGGTAAGACGGCGATGCGACGACGACGCGACGGCGACGCGTCGACGCGCGGCGGCGACGCGTCGACGCGCGGCGGCGCTTCCAATTAGCTGGCACTGGATTATCTACTCCATCCACAAATTATACAGGGTGGCACATGGCGGCAAACTTAGTTTAAACGCAACGCAAAAATCCTAACTTGTTTTGCCTTTATCTTATAAGCTATTATGAAATTTTGAAAAAGTAAAACGTATAAGCATAGTGTTAAGGTTCTTAACTCAGCGCATGCTGGTTGCAGCAACCAGCATGCGCTGGTATATCACATCCCGACAGCGACCGAATCACCCTGGAGTAACCCTGCCCCCCTTCCCCTCATCGCCCTACACCACGCCCTCGCGAATTTAGCGACGTGACCGCAATAACTCGCGCACTCGGCGGCGGCGCACGCTGCGCACAAGTACCTCAAGTAGACTATTTACATTGAGGCAAGTAAACATTGGTGTGATATAAATGCCGCCGTACTTTGAAAGTAAACGAAATGGAAAGGCGCCGCCTGTATGTACCTACCTATAATACCTTTAAGTAAATATTTTTTTCTTTGATTTGATGTTCAGCGGTTACCTCTGCCAATGCAATGGTGCCCATTGCAATGCTTCACATGTCTCAGAAGGCCTACATGGTATTGCATTGCCCCCCACACCCGGAGGCACTGATATTCCACTGTGAGTGTACCATCACGTCCCATCCCGTCCTGTTACACCCACAATTTATGTATTCGGACATTATACGCGACGATAAAAACTATCTCCATTCTGCACACACATGTCCTCCCCCTACCTTCCCCTAGAAGAGGAGGAGGAAATAGGGGATGGCCTCGTCACTGTTTCGGGGATGTATCTCAGATGTTGCGAAAATGTTGGTAATTTGTTTGTTTGTATTCGAGAGTGCTCGGGGTCCATGGGAAAGTTAAACTGAAACCAGATTAAAGTTAAAAGGGTTGCGTTTGGAATATACCGGGGATAAGAGGCAGCTTTATTGTTATCAGCTTTTTTTCGTTATATTAGTTTTTTTTTATTGTTTAAGGCTAGCAACGGTTAGTAAAAGGATTTCAAATGATGAGTGTAGTCCGGGGGGACTATCGATATTACGAATATTATCGAGATATATCGATAATATAACTGAATCGTGATGTAACGTTATATCTAGCGTATGAAACGCAATAGATTGCAAATTGTAGTACTGGTTAGTATTCTCTGGTAATGTTACCGAATTTTGAATCAATATAAAATTAGGATAATCCTTTGTATAAACCGATTGTACCTTCCCCGAAGGTCACAGATCTGAATCTAGCGGATCCCATTTGTCTGTAATACAGGAAAAGCGATGGGCTAACACTAGTCACGTATGAGTCATAATAAGAAGCGAAGGTTTCGTAGGAATTGATGTGTTTTCGTGAGGCTTTCGTTAGGTACTTCTGGAGTTTGAAGAACTTTGCTTTATGCAATGGAAGGCTTTCTAAGAAAATAAACTATCTTGAAGAAAAGTTTACACAAGCGTGGATCAATTTAATGAGTCCGCCCACGCTAAGTCTCCATAACTTGAAATGGTAGGCATTTAAAACACGCCGTTTTCCGTGTTTACTCGTTTTTACGGACTACTATAATAGACATAGACAGACATTTATTTTCTACCATAGCACACAAATTCACACAATACAATCAAAAGATATAACATCAAAGAGAAAGCATAAATAAGAGAAAACAGAAAATTACATTCAACAAACATAGTAACAATAGAATGAAATAATAAATATACAATGTAGTCAGGGAAAAATTAAAAAGAGGCAAGTAGGTGTGTTTGTGCTACTGCAGCAAATGGGTTTCAGCTCAGCAATATGCCTCGCCACCGATCGACGCTGTTATTCTGCCGAAACCTTTTTTAGGCAAGTCATTAGAACTCGTAAGAACGAATAGCCACTAATTGGTGTTTGCAAACTATTATTATAGGCTTAATTAGATAATTATGATAAGTAGATAGAAGTAATAAATATATTATGTAAGGAATAATAATAATGTTAAAAAATATAAATGTGTAAATTATAAATAATAATACAAATAAATATAAATATACTAGGAAGTTTACTCTCGCGTCAGCAAGTGAACGGCGCACTGTAACAATTTCTACCAGACAACCCAGTTTTTTGTTTTTCAATCAAATGTTTCAATAATCAAGGAGTTGCTGGAAGAAAACTCTTATTAAGGTTAAGCTCGCCTTTGTACTTGCCCATTTTGTAAGCTGTTTTTGTCAGTAATATATTTTTATACAATCTACACTAATATTATACGGAGAAAAGATTTGTATTTTTGTATGTTTGTAACGAATAAACTCAAAAACTACGGGTCAATTTCAAAAATTCTTACACTATTAGACTGCTACATGCTACCCTGAATAACATAGGCTATTTTTTACCTAACTGCGCAGAAGGAGGGTAATGTTTTATTTTAATAACTACGCGTGCGAAACTTCGGATTGGTCAGCTAGTAAAGAATAAAGAAAGAGTGCTCAAATCTTTTCACACTATTTTGTAGGTACGAGTATATCCGCTTGTTAGCATAGGTTTAGTGCATGTTGTGTTCGCCTATAATTGGTTGAAACATTTTTTAACGCATACTATTATATAGGTCTTTAGAATGTCTAGTCTGAATCTAGTAAGAAAATACTGTATCTACAAAGTCGGTGGTGAATCGTGATAGATGAGTTCCCGTGACGTCACGGTCACGGGTGCCTACTAATGTATTCGGGTGTGGTGCGGCGCGCGTGAAACAGCGCACAATCTACTGCTTACTTACAGTCGCTTGTAACCGCTTTATAACGCTGAATTAAAACAATGTTTGTAAATCTTAACCATTTTCATTCCGTCAGCCATTTGTCACGAGGGCGACTTTAGGCCTTTTCAGACGTGCTTTCCTGGCGACAGCTTAGGTACAGTGCCGGTTCAATCATTGATTAAATTTTGCTGAGATTAACAAATAACGAGAACGAGCTCCTTGATTCCGATAATAAATCATCGTAGTAACTATCAAATGGCACACCTAGTCCCTCTGCAAGCACTTTAGGAAGACATATCTTTTTTGAAAGGAAATTTAAAAAAAACAGATGTTCTTGTTTTATCTTTTGCAAAACGGATCTTTTCGGTATTTTCTGAGAAACACACTCCTTTTTAAGCGACTGTGAAGAAGGAGGGTAATATTTTTTGTGGCACCTATTATCAACATCATTTAGGATATGAATATTACGAGCAGGATATTTTGAGCAACGGAGACGAAGACGGATCTTTTTTTAAATCCGTAGTCTCAAATCAGTGAATTTCGTGGAAAGCGTTCCGACTCGCACCGAGTGGAATAACAATCCAAAGCGCGGGAAATGTTATAAAAAGTCAACAGTATTCATGAACCAATTGAACGCCGTGAATACGACCATGAATACTTAAACAAGTGTACCGCATATTTAGGCGTTATGCTGACGACGGCGACGCGGGATACTCGTACGTAGCCGCGGGCACTCTCTCGAATAACAATCAAGGAAACACATCACTTGTACTAACCAAACCAACCTATCAATAGAACATTCACTCAAACTTGGGAGGTGAAGGTGGATTTAATTTAAGTGTTCCTGTACTCCAATTCTGGTAATTTTCTATATAAAGTACATACAATAGTTTATATAAATGAAACAATGTAAGTGAAATAGCCAGTCGCTCCGCGGGCGTGGTGCGCCACCGCTACATGGTAGACATACCTCCATACGCACAAAGCGGTACTCTAATATGCGCACCTCCAAAGAACTCCTTATCAAACATGCCATGAACAATGACGTCGTGATTAGATCGGTCATATTGTAACGGAAATTTATCTTTTGGCTTCTAAATTAATACCAATTAAGTAACATATTCCTAATCCAATCACATTTGAGTCAACTATCGTTATGTTTTTAAAATTGTATTACGTGAATTGCCCCCCCCCCCAGGGGTATGTCAGAGGCTTCAATTCACACATCAGGGACATACGTTTATTACGTTGTTTGTGCTATTGACAATCTTACAGCACCAAACCTTGAGCTTGTAGTTCCTGTAAATCACACTAATCACTTAATGAATTTGTTTGGATGTTTGTTTATTTATTACTCAATCACGTCGTAACGGCTTAACCAATTTCGATGAAGTTTAGTATGTACGTACCTGGATTTTCTTTTTATCTCATAAATCAGGTCCCATGGGATAAAAATGGCGTGTCAAATACGGTGTCACGTCAAGTTGCAACATCGCGTTTAGCTTTATTTCTAGGTTACCTACACATTTAGAAGTGTAACGCGTACGAAGTCGCGGGCAACAGCTAATACAAAATAAATTAAACTGTTTTTTACGATTGTCCTAATACGCAAGTGTAAAAAAATACCTTACATGTAAAAAAACTGGTAGGTAATAAATTTCCAATTCAAGCTTTTTAGAAACCAACTCTGAAAAACTGTAAATACTAGATAAAGGGTCAAAGGACTAAAAGGTCCAAAAGGTTGGAGGAAGGGTTACCACACACAAATAAAAAACCTCAATTGCTTTCCCAATCCTAAACAAACTATATCAAACAAAATAACCAAACAGTTCAAGGGAAAATAAACGCAACTCACATATAGGTAAATGCATTTTTACCTACCCCGAGCCAGTTTTCCTATACATTATTTAAAGAATCAAAGTGCTGACTGTCTAGCATATCAACGCATGGCCTAAACACATTATCCTCAGACTTCAAATATTATTAAATCATTTATTTCAGATTAAATCCATATGCAATCCTTAAAAAATATCACAAACTCGCAGAAAATATATAAAAATTTAAAATATATAATTATGTACATGATGTTCAATAGTATATTATGATACAAGTGAGCTAAGTTGCTCATTATACACGAGGCTGTGGTTTGCAACCCAAGCCGTAGGCGAGGGCGTAAATCAGCCGAGTGTCTAGTGAGCTAGTTGCTCACGAGTTTCATACGCACTTTTCAACACGCTTGCGAGGAAAAAACAAACATGTATTGCAAAAAACGTTTAATTAATAAAACAATTCGTGAATGTACAGTTTTTAAAACGATATTGGATTGTTTTTGATGGCGATTTCACAGTTTGTCTTACATTGGTACTTGCCACTTCTTTAGTATCTTCATTTACTTCTTGTGTAAATGTCGGCGACCAAGGTAAATCATAGAAATTACTGGAAGGAGAAAGCACCAAATAACTCATGCTACTAGATGTACATGGTTGAGGGATACAGTACGTTTTGATATGAACACAATGTTTGAGCTTAACCATGCTTCTTAACATTCACCACAGGGAGCTGGGTTTGTATGTATTGTCGAGTTCAAAGAAATACGCCAAAACACATTTTCAGAAAATGACTGGGGTTTTTTGTTGCTTTTCCATTGTATGAAACTATCGTAAGCAGCTAAGTACTTTGCTCTAGATTTTGCAGGTATTAGGCTTTCATTTGCGTTTTGTGCTGCATTTAGTATTTCTGGCGGGGTTAAATCTATCAATTGTTAATCTTCTGTACTAAAACTTAACATTTTTACAATTATTTACCACACAGCAACAAATGCGATACAAACAAAAAAATGGAAAATGGCGCGCAAGTTTTTTTTACGCGCCAAATGTAAGTTGATTGATTACTTAAGGCCATACAGCCTACTTCAAAATTATAATTTTTCTGATAAAATGCAAATATTTTATAACAAATTATTGTATAAAATTATTAAAGCATAAAATCTCTTTGTTGTTACAAAAACTGTATTACCCGGTTAAATTGAAAATGCTCTGTTTACTCGCATATAACTTGCAGTTAGGTACTAACTTAACTTTGTAGGGATAATTTTATTATGCACTAGTGTGTTATATTATTACGCACGCGTGTGTTATAGTTCAGTTTAAGGCCCAAATAACGATGTACTATGGCTTACTTTACGAGCAAGTGTGTTGAAAAATGTAGAGCTAAACAGCACACGCCCGCACTTGGTACCAGTTGGTCAAACATTACAGCTACTGTACACGTTTAGTAGTTCTACGCGTACGAAGTCGCGGTGAATACAACTAGTTCGTTATATACGTATGTTCAAAATGAACAAACAGTCGGTCCGCTCGGGCGCGCTACAAAAATACGCAGAGCCGATGAAATTGCGCAAACACGAACAATAAGTCGAGCGCGACCGACCTGAATACCACCGCTCACGCTCAGCGGGAACACACCATTACTTATACACCGCGCGCTTGCCAGTAGCGGCACTTGCGATCACTGTTCCAGCGAGGACTTGCCAAGTGAAGGCCTCACCCTTATGAGTTAGGTATAGCTTATGAAAGGCGACGGTACATTGGTGAGATGACACCTGTACTAGTCGAGAGAGAGAGAGAGAGTGATTTAAGGCCTGACTCAGATTGAAGCTGCAAGGTTGATACCATGCAAAGCAGCGTTTTTGTTTTTGTAGTAAAAACCTCATATAGGACAATGTAATAATTCCAAGTATTTATAGTAAGCAAACGTAACGATTCTATGAAGTGTATTTACTGGTTATAAGGCTGTATATTTAAGAATGGTTCTGCCAACTCTAGCGAGGCACAGATTAAGTTAAAGTCGGTACGGAGATATATTACCTGCGATGTAGGTATTCGGCCAATTTCAGGAATTTTATATCGGTGCAGTAACTTACTCAGAGCGCTTAGGACTGGAGGGTACTCGCGTACTATTTAATAAACGCCTCTTTTGTTTGTATATAATTAGCTGTTGCCCGCGACTTCGTACGCGTTACACTACTAAATGTGAAGGTAACCTAGAAATAAAGCTAAACTCATTGTTGCAACTTGACGTGACACCGTATTTTTATCACATGGGAACTGATTTCTGGGATAAAACGTAGCCTATGTTACCACCCATGTTTGTAGTTTAATATTAAACGTACCAAGGTTACAATCTACGTATAGGTATATCAAATTTTATCGAAATCGATTCAGCCGTTACTACGTGATTGAGTAACAAACAAATGAACAAACATCCAAACTTTCACATTTATAATATTAGTGTGATGGTTTGACTATGTTAATAATGAATACTTGTTAACTTTGTATTATCCGGTTACTAAATAAATGTTGATCTAAATATTCTCTGTGGTGTAGGTACACACGGCTATACATCTAAGCTATACAACTTCCAGTATAAGCTGACCTCTCATTCTACGAAAAGCCTACACATTGCGAGGTCAGCTTATACTGGAAATGTATAGCTTGATGTGTAGCCGTGTGTACGAGCAGGTACTTTGTTGTCTATATAGAGTGCATGTTGTGTTCATCTGTGTCTGTAATTGCACTTAACAATTGGCTATTGGTATAAAAGCGCGCAGTCGAACATTGTGTTGATGACCCATACTAATATTAAAAATGCGAAAGTGTTTGTTTAAAAAACAAAAACTGTTTGTTTCTTTGTTATTTTCTCACGACTAAACGGCTGAACGGATCGTAATGATATTTGGCAAGGATACAGATTATATCCTCGAGAAGTAAGGCTATCTTATGTCTCCAAAAATAATCCTGGAGGGGGTGAGATAGGGGTTGAAAGTTTGTATGGGCATTCCATAATTTCATAAGTTAGGGATCTGAAAATTCATATTTAGGTTTCTGGTATATAAAGAAATACGAGTTTCAACTTTTTTTTCAAAATCATCCCTAAAGGGGGGGGGGTGAGAGGGAAAAAGTAAGGAGTTAAAATTATGAGGTTCTATAGATCCACTCCCTATGTACCGTTGGTATATAGATAGGTTGTGACCGGGATTGGGACATAGGATTTTTCCCGCCTGCGCAGAAGGAGGGTACTGTTTTTATTGACAAACCACGCGTGCGAAGCCGCGGGCAGGTCAGCTAGAATATACATAATGACAAAAATATGTATTATGGACATAATAAGTCTGAAATGTATTGTATCGTAAAAAAGTCAAGTTTTATACACATTTTGGTACGTATTTTGTCACGCTAGTGCATGTGCGATATTATTGCAATGATTGTGCACTTGGAATGTAGGAGTTGTCCAATCCTATACACTTCGTGGGTAATACGTGCTGGTTTACTAAAGTTGTTCCTGGAAGTCGCATGCTCCGGGCGTACTCGAATGTGAAGAGCAGTCACTTACCAACACAACCCTCACAAGTGTGTGAACCTCGAGAGTGAACAAATCCATTATATTAAGACTAAAATACGACAATTTACAAAATCTCTGTCACATAAAAAACTTGTAAATATACGACATAGCTAAGAACTACCCCTGTCAAACTAGCGGACTGTAAACTGCGTGCAAATCGGTTCATCCGCTTGGAATTACGACGCCAGACAGACAGAGAGACAGGCAGATAGACAGGCACAGAGAGACAGACACAAGCGTCAAATTTATAAAACTGCTGTTTTTGTATCGCAGGTAAAAACCAGTGTTACCGATCTTCCGTAGCCTGCACGGAAGCAGCTTGCATGTCCAGTATTGGACATCTTACGGCTAAAGAATTAATGTATTCGTATGTGTTCATATAAAACTTTATTGCACACCACAAATAAAACAAACATAGAAAAGAAGACATAAAATCACAAATACAATGGGCGGTCTTATCGCTGATATAATAATAAAAAAATGTAAACCAAACCCATACTATAATTCGCAAAATCGAGACTGAATCAAATGCGACTCCTATATTTACCGCTCGTCTTCTCCCGTCCCAGCGCCGTCTCTGCCCCGTTCCGGCCTCGCAGGGAAAACGCAAGTTGATTCGTTCGTATCAAGTATTCACGTATTCTCTTTGTCTCGACAAACACGCCCGCGACGCGCCCGCGCCGCGCCCCCCACCTCCGCCGTCTCAACTACCCGCCTTAAGTTAATTCTGCATTGACAAGCTGAGACACAAGTTTGCTTAACTGCCTTTGTAATTATGAATGTCGAGTGAAATCTAGAATATCTTACAAATGAAGTAATCTGAACAGCTGAAATAATCTGGTTCTGGTTGCCTGGTTCAGTTCGTGCGTGACGACGCACGTGACGGCACAATAAATATATGAGTAGCTAGATCATTACATTTTAGATATCGTAGAGAATGAAGCACGTTAATGCAATTCCTTAGTTCAAAGTAATAAATAAAATGACTAGCGTATTTTGCTTGCTATGATGGGCTGCAAATTGCAATTGGTGATACTTGCAAAACTATGAGAAATGCCTTTTTTGAAGATTTATTCATAAATGAACACCTGAATCTAATAGTAATAGTAATCTAACAAACCTAATAGTATTTTTAACAGATCTATTCAACAATATCCCACACTATATGTCAGTAAAAAAACACCGCGAACTTCCATATCTTCTAACAAACAAGTTTTTTATATTTTATTTATTCGCTGTAAAAGTATCATCATGCTAAATGTAAGCTGTACGAGTACAACGCTTATAGTCTAACTGGCCGGACGGACAGACGGACATGGTGAAACTAAGGGTGTCTCTAGTACGGAACCCGTACCGTTTTTATTAAAAAAGATTGTAAAATGAACTCTAGCTCGGTGCGGTACTAATAATGTACATATAACTTTTTTATGAAAGCCACGAAAATCCATTTTCTTCGAAAGTAGAGTCACCGTGTAACATCTATCACTCTCAACTGCACCTATCTAACCTCCATATTTGAGAACGGATCACGATTCAGTGCACTTGCTGGGCTAATGTGAGTGTTACTGCCATACCAATACAGAAGGCATTAGATCGAGGGGGGGTTCGTGCGAGAGTCATTACTGGATCCGGCGGTAGGTACTATGAAAGTTGATGTATGACATCATTGTTCGAGTTTTACGAGCTTCGATATGCTCTTTGATAGTGCTGGTATTATAATGATGGATTTTTCAGTGGTAACTTTCTACGTAAGCGAGTTAGTGTGACACGTGCTCACGGATAATTTGGATGAAATTCACATTTTCCTTACATAGACACGTTTTATAGGTATGCTCTCGTAGCACTTTGTAGTTTCGTAGCGATTCGTAGACTTTCGTATACCCTCGTAGCATTTCCTAGTGCTTCGTAGAGTTTCAAAGATCTTGTAAAACATAAAAGAATTGAAACTACATGAGTATTCGAGTGTACAGTCAGCGACGTAAGCTAATTTCAACATTAATTAACATGACCTCAATTCTATATTTTTAAATGTGTTTTCTTGTGTGCAATAAATAATAAAGATAGATTTAATATTAAACTCTAATATTGACCTCCGTGGCGCAGTGGGCGAATAACCGGCTGAGACGCAGGAAGTAGCGGGTTCGATTCCCGCCGCGAAACAAATGTTTGCATCATCTACAGATATTTGTTCCGGGTCTGGTTGTTTCTCTATATATTATAAGTATGTATTTACAAAAAAAATGTATATAAGTATTCTATCAGTTATCTGGTTCCCATAGTACAAGCTCTGCTTAGTTTGGGGCTAGATAGTGCTGTGTGAAATGTCCAGCAACATTTTTTAATTTATTTATAATATAAAATTTTAAGTAAAATGTAATCATTGGTTACGTTTTGTTAAAGCAAAGGTGAATTCAAGCCAAGATTAGGTTGAAAGAAACTGCTAGTTGCAAATACATATATTGAGGTTTAAGGAAATGAAATCGTAAATCCACTGATGTCGTTGTCGGTGTGTCCTCGTCCCGGCCCGGCTCCGCCCCGGCTCGTTCCGGGTCAGCTCGCTTCACAACACAGGGAATAAGGAAACAGCTTGAGTAAGGAATATTTCTTGAGATGAATGTGAAGTATCTGGTTCTGGTCCTCTGGTTCAGTTCACGCGTGACGACACAGGGAATATAGTAATAACTAGATCATTAGGTACAATTTAGATATTGTAGGGCACGAATGAATAACAAGGAACAAGGAGAAGGAAGGCTGACCGTAAATGGCCGTAAATGGGATACACGATCGACGGATATGCTAATGAATGATTAAATACGCGAGATTTCCTGTTTACAGTAAAGGTTGAGACTAGCCACACATTCAACTCCACTCTATTGAGTAATAACATAACATTGTAATAACATTTTTAATACAGAATTCAAAAAATAAAGGAGACAGATGAACAACAGCTAGTTTAGTTGTCCGCAAGCCTAACCTAACCTCACGCAGAAACTTCATATGTATTGTAAATAGAAGGGCCAAGTGAAGGCAGGTATTAGCTCGCTGTAAGCTGCAGCTCGCTACTCAAATATTAACTTGCGCCAGTTTTCCTCAGCGAATATATCGTTGATTTACGCGTCGAGCTCCCCTCTACCCTCTATCCCTGCACTCCCTTCCGCTCGCACCCCCGCCCCCGAATACGTATCTCACGGAACGATGGCAACAGGAATAAATCTCGCAAGCATACTTACGAGTATGTATTGTAAAAGTGAACAGGCGAGGTGACGGCCGGTGAAGAACTGTTATGACCATTGATGGCCGAGTACAGCCAGCGTTTTTTTGTCTATCATATTTGGGAGGAAGTTTGATCAACAAATTATCTAAAATCAGCAACAGAAACACGACAGAAATCGGTCGAGGAACTTCTTTACTATGGGAAAACAGTAATATCCTATGCCGTCTCTTTGCTGGTGGCGCTAGTTTCTATGTGCAAATTGGCGTTTTACGACCGATTCCTGTTATGTTCTTGTCACTGATTTCAGGTAACAGACAACTTCTGGATGCGCGCAGAACTCGACCAACGCTTACATAGCAGTAGGTAAGTAGTAGCTGATGAAGATGTGATAACTTTTAAAACTGCCAGGGTTATAAATATTTCTTTTTTATCAGGCTACTCAACTTAACTCACAAATCATGTTAACCGTTTGCCATTCGCAAGATACGTAATGAGGGCAGTGTTCCCGCCGACGCGCCGCCGGCATCAGGTGGACACTATTGGTTTAGAATACGTAAGCTCGGTCGGTCGGTTTGTCGGTTGTTGAGCCAACAGTCGGTAAACTAACCCGACAGTTACTTTGTTTGCGGCTTGTCGCCCATACACTACGCTACGCGCAGACACTTGGTGAGTCTACAGTCTACAGAGGGTCTACATCAACTTATATAGACAACAGCCTTCTACACTTATGTTATTTAATTCTAAATTTAATATAAGCACCAACCAACACCATCAAAAATGAACTTTGTATCAAGACTTTTATATCAAAAGTCACAAGGTCTTGGAGCTAAGCATTGCGAGTATGGCAATTATACCACTCTGAATTTGATTTGTGGCCGGTGTGCGCGTCCGTCGTAACGTGACACCAAACGCATTCAGTTTGCGCAGGCTTTCAGGTAAAACATCCTTATAAGACTTATATTACATGTTTAGTAGCAGAGATCTGACAACAACTGCAGTTTGTGGAATTTTTTATTTTGCTGAAACTTTATAATAAATTAGTAGATTATTTGTAACGGATAGTATCGGCGCAGAGATCTCTGCCAACGATCGGATCTCTGCCAGCTCGCCTTTGTAATCTGCTCTAGTTTTTGGCACCAGCTTCCTCCTTCCCCCACCTAAAACTCAACCCTACCTTCTAAGACATAAAGTGTAAAACCGCTCGCTTAATGTCGCCAGCACAGGTTGAATTCAGCCCTATAGGAATTCCAATTTTAGAGTATTAGTTTTAGAGTCGGGAATGGTACGTTTATGGTGAGTGATAACTCTTGCAAGTGTAGGTCCTTGCGTAATGAGTGGACGTGACTAGCGGCCGGAGGAGGTGCCTCGAGGTGATAAAGTAGTTCCGAGTTCGGAGGCTTACGGGGAGTTCGCCGTTACGGAATCCTCTTTAAATTTGTTCGACGTGGATCGGGGGTGACATAATGTGTTCCAAATTGGTAACTAAGTTGAATGAGTTTGCGACAATCAGATTTGTGTAGGAAATTGGGCTCATGTTTTTTGTCGTGTCTTTTTAAAGCATTTATACGAGTATACATTTTCCATTATCCATTAATCGCTGAATAAATTGCTGCACTATATTATAAGTAACCTGGTAGGTACTGGGAAAGCCACAAAAAACGTCAACACGATAAAATCGGAGCACTTTTTCTGAGAATAGCATTTGAAAAACCTTTTCCATCATTAGTTTAGAAAACTACCGCCTCAAATAAAATCCCTTTATCCGTCCGATCCCCTTATTTCCGAGGAAATGACGCGGGTTCCTTCCAGAACGGGGGCCTTTGGGAACTTTCTGACGCGAGGATTATGGAGATCTAAATCTGATAAATTAACGATAATCTTGCTACTTTGTGACCAACAATGTGGTTGAAATAGAATTGAAAATTTTACTTCCTGGGAAAATGTTCCTGGGAATGGTACCTTCAACCCTTTCACTATAACCTACCAATTTATACTTAGCTACGTTAACAACTACTAATATTAAGAGCTTCAGAAAAAAAGTCTTCAGAAATTATAATGATTAAAAGTGGTATCATCTAAAGCGCTTCACACACGATGAAGATGCCATATTTTATAGCGCTCGGCATGAAATCCAATGGAGCATAACACACGGCGAACATAATAAAATATATCTTCACATCCTACATTGGATTGTATGACGATATTTATTATTATAAATGCTAAAGTTTTGAGGTTTGATTGTTTGTTACTCAATCACGTCGTAGCGGCTGAACAGATATCGATAAAATTTGGTACATAGGTAGAATATGTCCTGGATTTAAACATTTTCATTTTCATCGCTTGGGAAACGCTTGACGCTTTATTATAGTAAATATTTTAATGTAGTTTCATAACTTTCTACGCCAGGGATTAGATTTTCCAATAGAGAATTTAATTTTAAGGTATGTTGTTATAAAAAAGCTACAAGCAATCTATTTTACATATTTTTGAAGTAAGATTTCTTTACGCACGCTTGACTTGGGGAGTAAGCTGGTGAATGCGTTACGAAAAGTGCGAACGGACGTTGAGAGGGAGATATAAGTTAGTGAAGATAGAAAGAGGGAGAGTTACGTTTCGTATATTACTGTAAGAGCAAGAGAGAGAGGTGCACGCGCACATTTTCTTTCTCTCTTCCTCACAGCCAGTGCGTGATATCTCAGTCAGTAGTTCGTTTGATAATTTTTCGTAATTTCATTTCGTTCTTGTACAACTTTATTAATTATTATTTTAAAAAAGAAGTTTTACTTCAGTGTCTAAAGCACACTCGTTTTTTTGTTATGGTTCACTTACACCCTACGCACCTAACTTTTCATCGATCCTAGTTCGGCTATAAAACACTAAAAATTAGTAAGTACCTAAGAAATAGATATCGACAGATTTCAGTCGCCTCGATAAAATTTCAAACAGAGTTAGATGAGTAAAGACAAATATTTGAGACTCTTAAACATCAGCTGTGTTTGCCTGACTCGTGCCGGAGGGCGCGTCCCGCGGGACAGCATCTCGCTAGAAGATCGCGCATAAGAAATCAAACGAACATTTCAATTCCAATATATTCATCGTCTAGCCATTTGCAAGTTCGTCTGAAGAAATAGGGCTTGAGGGGGATATTCGCCCGTGGCCCTTTGCCCTTCACTTATACTAGATCTTTCTGCAGGGCGCGGTTAAGGTTATAAAACCGGCCATTTAAAGGTGATTGCTTTTCTCATTAGTAAGAATCTCTGAGAAATTCATTTACTCAGCTCGGTTAGTGGTGGTTACTGCCCGCGCGTGGCTTTTTATCCGTTTCATTGCAAACGCGCTTGTAAATATCTTTACGAGAGAAGTTTAAAAAGACTTCTTCGAAAATAGACTAATTCATTAAATAAATACACTTATTAACTGGTCCTTCTTAAACAACACCATCGCGTACAGTCAGGTGAGGTAGTGATTAAGCGCGATCTTATATATATAAAAATCAATTGCTGTTCGTTAGTCTCGCTAAAACTCAAGTGAATCGCCACTGAACATATAGGAATACGTTTGATACATATCTGGTGTTCAGTTATCTAGTAAATCACCACTGAACATATAGGAATACGTTCGATACATTTCAGCTTTTCAGTTGTCTAGTGAATCGGCACTGAACATATAGGAATACGTTTGATACATTTCTGGTGTTCAGTTATCTTGTAAAGCGCCACTGAACATATAGGAATACGTTCGATACATTTCAGCTTTTCAGTTGTCTAGTGAATCGGCACTGAACATATAGGAATACGTTTGATACATTTCTGGTGTTCAGTTATCTAGTAAAGCGCCACTGAACATATAGGAATACGTTTGATACATTTCTGGTGTTCAGTTATCTAGTAAAGCGCCACTGAACATATAGGAATACGTTCGATACATTTCAGCTTTTCAGTTGTCTAGTGAATCGGCACTGAACATATAGGAATACGTTTGATACATATCTGGTGTTCAGTTATCTAGTAAATCACCACTGAACATATAGGAATACGTTCGATACATTTCAGCTTTTCAGTTGTCTAGTGAATCGGCACTGAACATATAGGAATACGTTCGATACATTTCTGGTGTTCAGTTATCTAGTGAATCGCCACTGAACATATAGGAATCAAACCAACTATTTCTAGAAAAATAATAACAGTAATTATAAAATATGAATATATAATAATCTCGTGTCCTAATTACGAAAAAATATAGTTCGTGACTTTGCATAACATTATATGTATCATCATTATCATCAATTACAGGACGTCTAATACTGAACATAAGCCTCGCCATATAAATTTAAAACGACTGACCGAACTCCCAGCAGCCTTTATTTTGTCGTCTTTAGAGCTAGTGGGAAGTCGTCCAGAGTTAGTTCTTGATTTGTGCCCACCCACTACCACTTCAGTTTATAATATTGCTGGATATTTCACACAGCGCCATCAAGCCCCAAACTAAGCAAAGCTATTGGAACCAGATAACTGATACAACACTTACATAGGTTTTTTTTGTAAATATATGTTTATAATTTATATAGAAATAACTAGACACAGAACAAATGTAATGTAGATCATACAAACATTTGTTCTGCGGTGGAAATGCATACCGCAACCTCCTGCGTCTCAGCCTAACTTGGTAGGTTAACCTTTAAATAACTGAACACCAGAAATGTATCGAACGTATTCCTATATGTTCAGTGGCGATTCACTAGATAACTGAACACCAGAAATATATCAAACGTATTCCTATATGTTCAGTGCGGATTGTGTTTGGATCTAAGTAAACGTGTATAAAGGCGATGTAACACTACTGGAAATTATAAGAAGCCGTCCTCATTCCAATTATCCGTTCAATGTATTAGGATACGCGCAGACTGGCCGCCGCGCCGCCGCGCCGCCGCGCCCTTCACCTCGAGGTACGTCCTTAGAGCGTCAACAGCTAAGGTGCCCTCCACGTGTCCACGACCCGCTTACATAAATTAGAACAACTAAGTCTAACAGCTTTTGGAACTATTATATGTAGTTACAAACATTAAAGTACCAGAAACGGGCTATTTAGCAATGTTTTAGGCAATTTACATTTTAAAATGATTCTCATGATTTTAATTAATAAAATTAATATTGAATTTGAATTTGAGAGTATTAATACCTATATTGTTCCTATATTTTAGCGCCAAGTAGTTTATCTTCTCAATGAGCACAGAAATCTGCGTAGTGAATATAAGTTATATATAGGTATATCCCAAGTAAATAATTGCATGTACCAAAAAACCTCATATTATTGTTATTGTTATGCCCAAGGCTGTTACAGAATAAGTAATAGTCGGCCTCTCGAAGTTTATACCTGACACAGTCATAGAATAGATAATACTAGGTATGGACATATACCTACTGCGTTTTTACCTACAGTCGCACAGAATAAGAAATAGTAGTCATTTTGTAATACCTTCATATTTCTAGCTCCCGGCCGAACCATTGAGAACGTTCGAGAAAGGTGTAGTAACTGCATGCGGCGTAGAGACGCCCGAAGCGGCAGTCTTGATTTGGTGATAATTACGTCCGAAGATCTCGGTGACTTATTATGCAACTGTGGTTTATTATGCAACAGAGATGTGATTTAGTGTGTTATGATTAAGTTTGTGTATCATTTCAGTGTTGAATAAAAGTATTTTGGTTAGATTGGTTTTCATTATTTTATCCCAAACCCTCAGCTCGTAACATGATACTGCTATTAAAGTTTATAATCATTTATTGATGTCATTAAAATCACTTACGGGATTTTTTTTGTAAATAGTCTTAAAAAATTGTTAATTTCTAAAGTTTTTTACACAACGCAAGAATTATATAACGACTGAATTTCTTGTCTATGCTTCTTCTATATTTAATGCCTTTTACAAAAATGTTGTTTTGTGTTGTAGGTATATAAGAAAGAACCAATATTAGTTATAAAGTACCTACCTATCTGTAAGTCCGAAAAGGGCAAACTGTTTGTTTACGTATTTTTAAAAAACCTACCACCTTTTGTTAAAAACAGTTTTGTGATAAAGATTGTTCTATTCTATTCTGTTTCTCCGCATATCGTTACGTTTGACATTGGATCATTTTGAATTTCATTAATTACTTTTAGGTATCCACAAAAAAAAAGTTTAAACAAAACCTTTATGGTGCGTCTTCAATCTGCCGAAACAAATACGGAGGGTATTTATTATATCCGAAGTGAACAATCTGAAATTCATAATTATGATTGATAGAAATACATATATGCAGATATTACAGAGATTATAAAACGAACTGGTGCTGCTACTAACATAAATATAGATAGGCACGGAACCATCGACGTACTTCTCGCACTTTAACAGTCTTATTTTTATGGCGGGTTCCTATATCCGTCGGTAACCAGCTACGACTCGTTTCTCCTTAAAAACCTATCAAAAGTTTGACACTTTAGTTTGACACACAAGGAGATAGTCGGTTACCGACGGATTTAGAAACCCGCCATTAGTGAGCATAGTCAAACGCTTGACCACTCCTCACCTGATGGTAACTGAGGGTGTTCTCAAAGATGGAGCACGCATGCCTAGAAAGAGCCTGGACTACACAAGGCAGTACCGTTCTGGAAGTATAGTCGCGGGGCAAAGTCGCGGTTCTCTAAACAGCTCCTGAAGTGGAGCACACAAGGAGAGCCGGCGATTGTACACCTGATGAAAGTCTTCTTTTGCGATTTTTTATCTTTTCATTTAGAAAGCCGACTCGGCCATGTTTATTTATCACGTTTTATGGAATTGAAAGGACCTTTGCATATTGGATCCGGGTATAGGGAAAGGGGCAATTCACTTCACAAGTACCTTTACATCTGTAATGATCAAATCCACCTTCACATTTAAAATTGCCATAATGCGTTAATAACTACGGTGATAAATTGTCGTAAGTGTAGATTTTAAAGATAAGTGTAGCATTAAAATTCTGAACCATATATAACAACTACATTTTGCTTAAAAATAGATCTGCAAAGGAATTCCTTCCTTCTTTCCCAGTTGTATCTTAAAGGTATAAGTGAATGCTGCCTAACTCAAACCAAAATAAAACAAACTTTATTGACATAGAGAAAATAGAGATTTACAAGTATTTATGATCAAAATTATAATTCCTAATTGAATCCATCTTTACATCTATTATTTGAATGAAAATTCTTATTCAACGCCTTGTAAAAATTGCGGCTCAAGCAAGATGAAGAACGTCGCGGCAATATATGCTTGTATGAGCAGGTCATTTTGAGTGTTAAGCTATTTTTGGTCACTAGAACGCTGTTTTTATTGTACCGAGCACACGGGGTGAGTGCAAACGTATGTTTGAAGCTTTTTGAACGAGCATACCTCGCTACCGTATCCAGTATAGAAACAAAAATACTGTCCAAATTAAATTGAAGCCATCAAACAGCCCGAGAACAAATTGCCCAATAAGAAAAGTAAACCCGTAGCCTTATTACGTAAACCAATTGCTGCTGATGTCGCTGGTCAGGCCGTCCCTTACACACGTGACGTATGCACTGTAGGTGCGAATGGGACGGCTTGATCAGCGACATCAACAACAATTGGTTTACGTAATAAGGCCCCTGATATACAATTAGTGGTTCGTCCCGAACTGAGATCTTGCGAGTCTCCGATGAAAACAAAATAATATTATTTGTAATCTTTGACTATCATAATACTGCCATAAGTAAACCCAACTTACTTGACCTACCGTTTCATTCAAATTACAGGTAACGGGAGTTCATGTATGTGGTCCATTTTTTCGGGTACATATTTCAGTTATTTTGGATTTCAGACTTTTGCCTATATTTGTGTCACTTAAGCTACACGCATACCAAATTACAGTACTGTGAGGTCACTGGTGTACCCTGTGAATTTTGTCAAAGTTCCGTTTTTATTATGGCTAATAACTCAAAAACTATAAGAACTTTACTAAAAATAAAAACGGAGTCTAAACATACTAATAAAGACCTTTCATTTGACGTACCATTTGACCTAATAGTCTCATTTTAATTTTTTTACCCCTCTTCAACTCCAATATCTCAACAACCCCGCAACATTTTTAGCTCATTTAGTCACACCAAAATTGTGCTATCACTACCTACCTATTTAGCACGATGAACGGATCAACGCTTCGATAGTTATCCTCGGAAAAACAAACATACATACATACATGAAAACTATTATATGAAAAAAAAATATTGATTGTTCTTAATATGAGTAAATACAAAGGTATCACATACAAGTAGCCAATTTGTTACAATCACAGTTACAAGACACTGGAGTAATAATAATTATACCTATATACAAATCTATAACAAATCAATCAAGAAATAATTACCTAAATCCTAAATAACCATATGCTATCTGTATAAATTGTTTAATTGCGTTTTTAAATTTGTTAATTGTCATATTTTGTACATCACTTGGGAGTTTGTTATAAAAGCGTACACCTTGCTTTAAATGATTTACTAACTTAATGGAGTCTACAAGGGGCAACAGCAAATCTTTATTACTAGTATTAAAATTATGATTATCGCTATTTTTCTTAAACAACATTACACAGGGTCGGCACAACATGTCTCCACGTCCTCCACATCTCTCTATCAGCAATCATTTCCTTCCTACCCATATAATTCTTCACACAGTCCATCCAATTCTTCTTCGGCCTTCCTCTTCTTATAGAGCCACCCACACTCTTTTAGTCATATGATTTTCTTCCCAACTCATGACATGTCCATACCACACTAGCCTCATACTCCTCAATTTTTCTATCACTGGCGCTACTTTTAAACTTCCTCTAATACTAATACTCTACTCATTCCTTAACTTATCCATTCTCCCTGTTTTTATTTATAGTATAAACCTTGCAGTTTTTAAGATAAGAGCCATAATAAAAACTGCACTTTGATAAAATTCCCAGGGTACACCACTGACCCCACAATGCTGAAATTTGGTATGCGTGTAGCTTTAGTGACACAAATACGAGTATAGGCAAAAGTCTGAAATGCAGAATAACTTAAATATCTATTAAAAAAAAACCCAATTAACATGAACTCCCGTTATGATGTAATGAAACTGTAGGTCAAGTAATGTGGCCATTAATCCGAATCCGAAGATTACGAATATTTTTTTGTTTTTATTGGAGACTCGCGAAATCTCAGTTCGCGGCGAACTATGTGTATAGTTCGAGCATCCAGCCGAATCAAGCGGTCTCAGGTCCAGTGTTGTCGTAACTCATAGTCAGGTGGTGAGCAGGCGTACGGAGTGACTGCTAGTGCTTCTGTGTCCGCGGGACAAAAGGCAGGTTATTACGGCGACACAATGGACGCGGCCAATCACAGGATTTGTTCGAAGTAGGTACCCGCACGATGCGCTGTTTGTTTTGAAAACTCGGGAATTTTCTGTTTTGCGTTCAGGATGAATTGATGAAATATTTTTTTAACAAAAATCAATATTAACTTATTTATTAAAATCACAAGAATCATTTCGAAACGACATTTTTTTCGAAAACAAACAAGTACAATCAATTGTTTTGTTTGTATATTATTTTCGTCAGTTGATGTTTTAAAATGATCCTTGTGATTTTTATAAACTTATTTATTGAATGAGTACGAACGATTGCTGGATTTTTCATTTTCATGTTTTACTAAAACCGCAAGGATCACATTGAAATGTTAATTTTACCGTGTATTCCGTTGCGACCGTGTCAGGCAAGAAACAAGGCTGGTTATTATTTTCAATTATCATTTTACCTACATATAACAAAATGAACAACAAAAAATGGTCAAGCGCGTGTCGGCCACGCACAGTGGACAGTTCTGAGAGACCTTTGTATACGATGTGTTCAGTTTTTCCGTTGATAATATTCAACGGTGAGGCAACAGCGAAAGATACCTAACACTTGTATATTGATTATACCACAACAGAATTGTCACCATAACCGTCGCCAGAAAGGTTCGAACATTTTTTAATGTAAAGGGTAGGAACCATCTGCTATAGTCCCGCCACAATGAGTCTGCATAGCAATAGGAATGGTCTAATTCGAGATTTTTTTTGTAATAACGTTTTTTATCGTCATCGTCATATCAGCTATAGATTTCCAGAGCAAGCAACCTTGCGCGGCTTGCACCACTCGGCTCCCAGTCTTTACACCTAGTGGGAACCGTCCTACGCTGCGTTTTACAGTGCATAGTCTCAACTCTAGAACCTTTCTGCCCCAATGGCCGTCAGTTCTTAGACATTGACATAACATAATGTTCAACATAACATACTACAAAATGTTCAGTCCTCGTTTTTAAAACATTATCTCTACAAGTTATTGTTTTATATACAGTCAAACCTGGATAAGCGAGAGTTCAAGGGAGCACAATCTCAGTCTCGCTTATAAAGGTTTCTCACTAACCCGAGTTTCTCGCTAATGCAGGTACATGGGTAGCGTTTCTCTCTTATAAGAGTAACGCAGCAATAACACATCACAGCAAGTACGAATGTAGTAAATATGTAATATGATAAAATTATGTGCATAATATGCACAACATACATATATGTATTTCCTTCGCAATTGATTAACTATAAACTAAGTAAGTCCGACAAACAGGACGGTACACAGGCACACGTGTCCATTCGAAAAGAATGCGATAACATAACAACGTTATTTAGTTCCACGAAATAGAATAGGTATAATATTGACGAGAAAACAATACAAAAACAATGGTAGGAAGTTCCACGAAAGTTAAGAATGAGTTATAAAATTTCAGATGTGTCCATTCGAAAATAATGCGATAAAATAACAACGTTATTTAGTTCCACGAAATAGAATAGGTACAATATTGACGAGAAAACAATACAAAAGCAATGGTAGGAAGTTCTACGTAAGTTAAGAATGAGTTATAAAATTTCAGATGTGTCCATTCGAAAATAATGCGATAAAATAACAACGTTATTTAGTTCCACGAAATAGAATAGGTACAATATTGACGAGAAAACAATACAAAAACAATGGTAGGAAGTTCTACGTAAGTTAAGAATGAGATATAAAATAACAGATGTTAAATTTGTAAATAAAGCTCGACTGTCGCGTAAAGAGGTATAGATAAGTAGCAGTCTCACTTACGGAGGTCCATGAGGGAAAAACGACTCTCTCTTACAGAGGTTTCTGTTTCTCGCTAATAGAGGTTTTGGGAGCTTAAAATGACGGGCCCTGGCTATTACTCTCACTTATAGAGTTTTCTCATTTACCCAGTTTTCACTTATCCAGTTCTCACTTACCCAGTTTTGACTGTACTTAGTTATTGTTTATCTATAACAATATACATTTATTAACAGATAAATTACACAAATATATATGTCTTTCTATAAAACATACAAAAGTGACACTTGAATCATCTAAAGACCGTTGCAAGCAATCTATAGATGGCTTAACTACTCCAGATCACTTGTAGATCACTCCAGGTTGCACAGTATTTGCAAGTACGCAATGCCCCGCTATATTACAATGTTTATTATTTTCTGGTAAAAAAAATAAAAAATATTGAAACACAAAAACTAGACGGATATTGTCTTTGAATTCCTTTTAGGTATATGTTTTGCAGACTCTCCGTGGGTGGATAATATACCACAAGTCTTGTTTATGAAACATTATTATTTGTATCGTATATTATATATATACCTATTTGCTCGATATAGCCATACAGGCTTGTATAGGCTAGGTACAGGGGAGCTACGATAACGATTATCGTGAATTATGAGTTTTTCCGGAGTTCCGGGACGGTTCCAACCCATCGGGAAATGGCATCGAGCTCTGGAAAGGATATTTTTGTGCTATAATGATTTTTTTTTATCTTTTGTATCGGAATACGAGTATGCCATGTTATCCCGATGATACTTTGAATATCTACTGAACTCAAATTCCTTAGCTTTACTACTTTTCATTTCCTTGAAAATCGTCTGACCCTTGATAATTCGTTCAGTGTATACGGAACACGATACCAACTTCGCTACTAAAGTCAAAAACTATGCTCTATCAGAGTCAAGTCAACATTTACGGTGATTCAGGAAAACATATAATAGTAGGAAGTTTTCTGTAATAACCCGGCCGAGAAGGCACTCGGCGCTCCACATCTGAGTTTAAAAACATTTCCGCCGCGGCAGAAAGGGTTACCTGCTCTCACAGTATACTTAAATAAATATCACCACTTAAGATTTAAGCCTCATCGCGATCCGCAGGCAATAGTCTCCATAATGTATGAGACCTAGCAGCAGCCTTCTCAAAAATACACTCTAATCTAAATAAGATAGAGTCAAAGTTTCAGGAATAAATGAAACCTGCCTTCGCGAATAGAACTCGAATGAATGATCGTTGCGTATTTATGAGGATCGATCGAGAAATGTCAGCAATCGAGAATGCTCGAATTATCGAGTTCCGAGATCCGTCTCCACGGAACTTTTAATCATTCCCGCAATTAAAGTTACGCTTTTGCGAATAAAATTTCAATCAAATTACTTTACGGTTTTAACTGCAGTCTTTTTAAAAGCTAACCTAAATCTGAACAACGTTTTACATTTAAATAAATTCATAAGATCATCACAGAACCAGCTAAGTATACTTTAGTATAGCTATTTTGCTCTACAAAGGTTGAGTTTTGATATGTTACTTACATGTTAATTATCGCTACATTTATACAATGTCCATAATACAGGGTGAAATATATCTGCTTGTGATTCTAAACAAGAATCTACGTTTATATCGATCGTACAAGCACGCTAAAAATCCCTTTTCGCTTCAGCAATTTATACAGAAATGCTTGAAGCTGCAGTACCCTAAATCTCGTAAATTTAACTTGAAACAACTTTCGATCCCATTACAATCTATAGAGAACCGCTTTTCAGTTTTCAGTTCAAACGTTTCATCGACAGAAATTACAACAATTAAAATACTTACTAACTAAAAAACTTACTATACAATTGACGAATGTTTTAATGATAAATTTAATGAAAAATTACAAATTTTAGATACTTAGCTACTATCTACTTTGACACTAGATATGAGTGTTTTCTTTTTTAAAATAAATATAACCTAACAAGAACAATGACGTGCTCCTCTCTCCATGATATTGTTGTGCCCAACAGGGTACATAATGAACATGTACCTATTATTTACCACCTATTATTACATTGTGGAATACAATAAACGATTGAGTATTGACATCGAGATGACATCGAACATTGAGTACTGACGAATTTTAATGTTGTATAACTATTTATATTGTTTTATGTGACTTGTGTAATTCTTTATTAATATCCAAATTTGTTTGTTTTTTATTATTATTTTAAATAACTTTTATTATTTTATATTATGGTTATATTCAATATTGTACGAACTAAATGTGTACAGTGTGTACCGAATTACCGATACGACGTACCATTATAAATTATGACGTGTAATATTTTTACCAAATAAATGGTTATGATTATAATTAATGCGGTTTGCCTTTCTTAAAAAATGTTCTCCCTGTATACATTTGTACTTAATGAATGTATGTAAGGGGACAGTAAAAGCTTTATAAAGGGAAAATGTATAATTTTCTGCGCTAATGGTAATGTAAAGTAGGAGAAGGGAATATTCACTTGGAGTTTTATCGAAAAAAAATATTTGATAGAACAGAGTCTATGTTTTTGTACTAGTGGGCAGTCAAGGTCAATAATATAGCGGCAATGATTCTCAGGCACATGTCTGTATTAAAACATCTAAAATATTTGTAGTATCATTAGTATTCAATAAATTATATTTACATTAACATGTGCAGCTATAAATATTTGAATAAATGGTAAATTCCATGAGAAATAAAGATTCTTAAATAAGAAAATAAGGAAAACCGCGGGTTAGTATCGCCGCCACCGCTGGCTGAAGTGTAAACGTTTCCTCGCAAGCCTTCCACTCCGAACCTTTTACCTTTTCAGTAGGTAGTTGTTTTTATATTTCAACTAAAGTACCGAGCTTTCAGTGGATTTCATGAGACGTGAAACAATTTCACTGAGGACCTAAGAAGCCAGGCTATTCGCTCCTAGAAACAGGAAATGGTAGTTACCATATAAATAACTACGGTCTATCACCAATAACAGTTTGCACTTATAAGATATAATCCGCTATTTTATTAAAATATCCACGTCAAAAAGCAACCTAAACGAAATTAGCACTTATCACATTGCAGTAATAAAGCTACAAATCGCCGAAAACTTTCCAACTTAAAAAAACATTCGCTAAATGAAAAGCTTCAACTCTAAATTGAGAAGCATAAAGCTATGGAAGTGGAAGTGGTAGCAGAGCGCGAAACTAGACTGAACACTATTAAACTAAATAATACTTGTATAAGTTATTTTTATGGAAAAAGAGCTCGTTTTAAAAGAACGCTTTAACTTTTTACGTTCTAAGTTTTAAGATTCATTTCAAATCAAATTTCTGAAAAAAACTACATGTAGTCCTGTGTTTTATGAGTTTTTCAACGAATAAGCTGCGATCGTTTGTCTAATAATGCGGATATTTTCTATGAATTTATTATCAATATTATTATTTTGTCTGCAGTTGACCTCTCTCAGGCTCCAGACCTTACCTCTTGACCGTCTCGGTGCGCCACACGTCGTGAGGACGAGGAGCGCTAGGTACATATTCATGTTCCTCGCTATGAATTATTCCGGCGCATAATCTCGTGTCGGCTGCCGACACATAAAAACTGTGAATTCCTGATTTAGAAGTTTGCTTAAAACGTCCCTTGAGCTTGTTAGACTGCAGTTAAAACTTTACAAGTGGAAATTTGAATTCCAAATTTAGAAATATAAGCATTCAGAGCTATCCTTTTGGTTGAAATTTTTGTTGAAAGTTAGTTCTGTTAGTTAGAATGATATCTCTGTGGAATTTACACTATATTTTTAACAAAACATTGAGACAACTTAGACCTAAAGTATGCTATAAAACCGTCGAGTTATGGATAAACTCGTACAATACAAGGAACAAGGTTCCTTCTTCCATGTACTACAATAAGTTATTATGTCCTAACAATGTAACAGTGAGTATTATTTGCCCATTGAATGTGTGTTACAAAGGCGAGGTCTCTATAAGCCGGTTGACGGTCGCCATTATTCAGTGCCATTGGTCGGGATACGGAAGTGTTGCGGTCGCCATTTTTGTCACAAAACAACGAAATCCCAATTCCCCGTTTGACTATTCAGAGCCGCATGCATTGTAAACTCCATGTCAAATGTTTTTCACGCGAAAATGCAATTTTACAGAGTTCAAGCAGTAAACGTTTAATTGACTGTATGTACCTAAAGCATTTATGTACATTTTGAATGAATAATATTTATTTGCAAGAACATAGGTTTATTAACATACAATAAGCAGTTTTATAAAACTACACAATTTCTTTATTTTCGTTACTTTGGTCGTGCTTTATTGAGTTCACGTTTTCGAGTAGGTATACATACATACTGTCTTATAAAAATACTTAAGTATACAGAGGAACCAAGTACGAGTACCTACCTACCTCCTCTTTTTAGAAGTTAGTTAAAGATAAGGAATCAGAAGAACGCTTCTCCTTAAAAATATCTCCCTATGAGTATAATCTGAGTTCACATCAATACATATTATTAGAATTAGTTTGCTCACACTCGAAACTCGAAGGCACTAGTAGATACTGCATGAACAGGATTGGAAGGTACGCGTTTGCAGAATCTCTTCTGATTAAAGTTGATCGAAATACTCTCGAATATAGTTCTAGACTATTTGAGGTGCATTCCATTGAAATATACCAACTAAATTAAAATCTAGACACATAAAATAACCGTCTTTTTAACTTGACTTTTTAGTGAATGAATGAAAAAACACTTTATTGTACTTTACACCTTAAAAATAAAAATTACAGACAAAATAGAACAATCAATTACATTATTAAAAAATAGATATAGAATTAGATTAAAATTAATAATATCATACTGGACTTGCCATCTAATTAGCGTTCTTAAGAATTTCCAGACTTTTGCAGGATTGGTGTTCGTAACAGAGGAATGAATATGGCAACGTTGTGCATCCCTACATACTCTATTGCAGCGACTCCGATCAGCTAGAAGATAAGAAGAGAAAGAAAGGAAAAGAGAAATAGAAGATAAGATAAGAAGTGAAGTCTTTACTGGCATTACTTCCACGTTGTTTGTAATTGGCCTTAGCAACAGCTTTTTTATGAATCAGTGCTATAATTTCACCTGTAAGCCAACGGGGACGGCAGATGCTTCATTTTGATTGCGCGCATGCGTAGTTTTATTCTTTATTGACAGATATAATCTCTGTATCATTCTACTTTGTTTATGTTAAATTTTTTATTTTACTATTTATTTTTGTATCGTTTCTCTGTATGTACCAAAACGTAATTGAGTTGGGTGTTGTGTGTTAATGTACTAAATCTATACGAATATTATGAAATCTAATGTAACTCTTTTTTGATGTCTGTTGTTACGTTTTCGCCACTCAACAGCAGCACCAATTTCGATTAAATATGTTATAATATAGATAGATTATATTATACATATGTATGCTACTTAATAAATTTTATGATTTGGAATTTTAGTTACATGGATAGGTTTTTTATTGACAAACAACGCGTGCGAAGCCGCAGGCGGAAGCTTGTAGAATATAAATATATAATAAATATATGTCTATGTATGTACCGGTATAACAAAGGATGGTTTAAATCAAACGAAACAAGATAGTAGGAGCTTAAAGCTCGTATCGTCTGAAGAATTCTAGTTTCCAAGAAGAGTGTGCTCCCTGTCTTAGATACCAGATTTTTTTAGAAGTGTGGTTCTGTTTGTACGGAAATGTTGGAATATACGCAAAATAGCGAAACGTATCGCCCGCGGATACATAATAGCCTTTACCGACAATACAAAATAATCGTGCAAACCACCCTCATCGTAGATTTCGCGCATGGAACTTCTAGAACGTTCCACCTCTAACTTACGGCCTATACAAGAGCAGGAACTGTACTAACAAAATATCTGAAGCACGTTCTGTACGAGCACTTTTTCACCGGCGCCCATTCGCCTGAAACAGTACCTACTCGAGCAAATGTCATAGGACGAACAAAAAGCGCGAGAGAACGGATATATTATTCAGAGTCGCAAAACATGTCGCGATACGAGCCGGCTGAATCGCGGATTAGTACAAAAGCTACATTTCTCCAGAACTGTGATAGATAAGGGACTTACTTTAGAGAAGACGTGATTAAGAGGCTGTGTTCTTACTTTTTACAAGTATAGGTTGCATAAAGTGGCCAATTCAGGTATTTAGTGTCGCATTTCTGTTTCTTATCTCTATTGAAAATATATATAAATAAATAAAGCTAGACATTTCACACAACGCTATCTAGACCCAAACTTAGTAAAGTTTATACTATGGGAACCAGATAACTGATATTTACTTTATTTTTTGTAAATACATTCTTATCAATTGTTATTGAATATTAATATTGTATTAATCTATAATTATTAATAGTGAACCAATTATTAATAATCTATCAGAATAATCAGAAGAATCAATTTATTGGTAAAATAATTTAAAAGTCAAAATGCATCTATAAATGAATATGAGTCAAATAAATAAATAAATGATATTATAATATTTAGAGAAACACCCGGAACAAACATCTGTAGAACATACGAACATTTGTTCCGCGGGGAGAATCGAATCAGCAAGATTATTTATTAGGTACCCGCGCTGTATTCAGTGGCAAACTATTATTTATATATATATTATTCTAACTATTATTCAATTTAAACATGTTTAGTTGCTAAATACGTTTAGGGATCGTTATGCAAACCGGTTATTCTATATCTTTAGACATTTTAATCATTGAAACACGCAAGAAATAAAGTGTCATGAAATAACTGGAAGTTGTCGGCATTAAAACTAAATAATATTATATACTGGTTAAAATATAAGCATTTCATGCGGTAGAAGGTTAGTTCCAGTAAACAGTTTTAATGAGCAAGCCATCTTCTTTGAGCAAAGAGCTTGCAAGTTTCTGTTGGTTGAAAGGCGGTAATTCTCAGTTAATTATGTTCGCCATCGTTATATAAATTGTTGACTACCTTAACCATAACACATAACCATAGTAAATATCTCAATTCATTCCATCATTTTCTGAATTATGAATATTCATATTCTGAAAACGCCCAAGAGTGCACCTAAAATAATGACCGACTGGATGCCGCAGCAGAAGAGTCAAAGAGGAACCCTGAAAATGAGATGGTGCGTGCGACTGAATCCATGAAGAGCTCAAGGCTTTGAAAAAGTTCACCAGCTGAAGAAAGAAAGCCAAGGATTGACTCAAGTGGTAGTCCAGTTGAAGATACCAATACCTACAACGGGTTGTGGTGTAGAAGAAAGTAAGTTGAAGCACTTTGTACTCGTACTTGTTCTAACATACGAGTATAAGATTCACCATCAAATCTCAATGCGATATCCATTCGATTCATTAAAATCTCAAGGATAGTTATGAATGCTAATATCAATCAGGTAATTAACAAGGCGGGCAAATTATAATAATTAACACCGTAAATAATATAAATATTAGGTATTTACATATGAAATAGCCGTTTTGTATGGAATAAATGAAAGTACTTATTTTTTTAAACTTTTTTATTTCTGTTATTCAAAGTAATCAGCCATGCAATCGACGCATCTTTGCCAACGCATTGGCAATTTGTTGATGCCCTTCTTGTAAAAATCAGCTGGACGGGAGGCAACCAACTCGTTAAAGGTATTTTGTACTGCCTCTCGGGAATTAAATTTTTTACCCACTAAAAAGTTGTATAAATTTGGAAAAAGTAATAGTCGGTAGGTGCAAGGTCTGCAAGGTGCGTATGGCGGATGAGGGAGAGCTTCCAACCCCAGCTCTTGCAGTTTGGAGACTGTCTGTTGTGCAGTATGGGGTCGCGCGTTGTCGTGAAGGAGCAGTGGGGACGACCGATTGACCAAAGCTGGTTGCCGATGTGCAATCTTCTGCATCAGTTATTCACAGTACACATCTGCAGTAATGCTCATGCCGTTTTGTAAAAAGCTGTGGTGAATGACACCCGCACTAGACCATCACCTTTTTAGGTGTCATTTTTGGTTTAGGGCATTGCTTTGGTGCTGAACCAGGATCTAACCAACTTGCTGAGCGCTTTCGATTGTCGAACAGAATCCATTTTTCATCGCACGTAACAATTCGGTTCAAAATTCCATCACTTCTTTGCCTATTGAGCAGCGCGAGGCGGGTCTCGGCGCGTACGTTGCGCTGGCGATCGTTAAGTTCGTGGGGCACCCATCAAGTTTTTTTACCCTGCCTAGTTGTCGCAAATGGATCAAAATTGTTTTGATGCTAACATCAAAAGCTGTTGCTAGCTCAGCTGTAGATTGAGTTTCGTCAGCTTCCACAATCGCCTTTAATTCATCATTGTTGACCAAAGTCTCCGGACGACCACGAGCTTCATTTTTCATGTCAAAATTTCCAGAACGGAATCGGGAAAACCAATAACGGGTTGTGCGTTCGTTTGTACAGTTCTCTCCGTAAACGTTTTTGATGTTACGTGCCGTTTGTGTCGCGTTGGTGCCACGACGGTACTCATATTCCATAATGACACGAATTTTTAAAGTATCCATTATGACGAAAAATGTTCAAATGTAATGAAAATACAACGCTAATCAATAAACAAAAGACTGAGTTTGTAAAAAGAATGTCATGTTTTAAAAGCAAAATTAATTTGAATTTCGAATACAAAGCCATTCTAAACTTTTATTCTATTTGAAATGACAAGTACTGAAGAACGGCAATTTCATAGGTATATGAAAATAGCTTTATATTAATATATATACTTATATGTATATATAATATTGGAAGAGCGCTTGGAAGCGGTTTGTTGGTGGAATAGAGGCGAACACATCGATGCATGGATTCAATTATATCGCGGAGCGAATGCAGCGGTCAATGCGAAGGCCTGGGCTCCGGTCGGATCGAACGCGCTGAGCACACGGATTTCAAGTGCCGGCTGCGATGTGATAAAGACGTAGGTAGGAGTTAGTACAACTTGTATTATAGACTAGCTGACCCGCCCCCGGCTTTGCACGCTTGCAATTCTCTTTTCCCGTTGATACTTCGGAATAAAAAGTGTATAAAAACATTCTAATATAGTAATTCAACGTTGAGTAAAAAATCGAAGTCATGCATCGACTATTTTTCGGGTTTTGTGGACACAAACATACGGAAACTGATTTTTTATATACAAACTAGTTGACTCGGCGAACTTCGTACCGCCTTGACATCCATTACAATGATGCATTACTTGACAAATTATAATTGTTATTCTGCTATTCGGGACGATGACAAATACAACAAATTAAAAAAATATCAGAATCATTCCAGCCGTTCTCGAGTTATAAGTGTTTGAACAACCCCGACTTTGTTTTATATATAAAGTTAAGATAGTATAAGGCTGTCCGCCCAAACTTATTGTAGGACAGATAATCGGGCCGATTTTTCCTCTGATTCTTATGACCTTATGATTTACGATTTTATTTCTGACCGACTTTTTGTAGGAAGTGTGTTTTGCACTATTGCTATCAGTACGTACTATTTTTCTCCTACAAAAAATCGGTCACCGATTATCGGACGTGGGCTGGCCTAATACTAGTGGACGCATCGGAGTCTCCGATAAAACAAAAAAAAATATTATTCGTAATCTTTGACTGTAGTGCCACGAAAGACTATTTTACTGTAGACCAACTATTTTACTTGACCTACAGTTTCATTCAAATTACAGGTAACGGAAGTTCATGTAAATTAGTTTTATTTTGGGGTAGAAATTGCAGTTATTTTGGATTTCAGACTTTCGCCTATATTTATGTATCTAAAGCACATACCAAATTTCAGCACTGTGGAGTCACTGGTGTACCCTGTGAATTTCGTCAAACTTCTGTTTTTATTATGGCTAATAACTTAAAAACTACAAGGTTTAAACAAAAAATAAAAACGGGGGCAAAATGTGCTCACAAAAAACTTTTATTAAATGTGCCACTTGACCAGATAGTCCCATTTTGTTTTTTTATCCCTCTTGAACCTCAAAACAACCCCTTCCCCCCCCCCCCCCCACATTTTTAGTTCATTGAATCACACCAAAATTTTGCCATCACTACCTACCTATATACAAAATTTCATGATGATCAGATAAACGCTTCGAGAGTTATCCTCAGACTAACAAACATACATACATACAGACCAGCGCTGGGTAGCCAGTGCAACCCAGCACATGCTAAGTTAAAGCCTTTTGTGACACCTGCAGTGAGTACGATGCGACACACACACTGCAATATTTTGCATTTTTATTTAATTTTAATCTTGTAGTTATTGTTTCTTTGTTCTTTTTGTTATGTCTCCTGTGTGTGTTTGTTCTGCTGTACTATTGGTGTTGTTCACAAATAAATGTTTTTGATTTGATTTGATACAACGCCGATTTGCCCAAGTTGATTTGGAGATCTCGCTTCACTCGATCAATAAACGAAGTCGTGGTGGCCAAGAAGGATGTACCCCGACTTAGGATTCGGAGGTGGCGGGTTCGAATCCCAGCCAATGGATTTTGCGCGTGTGTTGAAGCGTTGTGTGAAATGTGTAGAATTATTTATTTTGTTATTATAAGTTGTTGCAAAATAAATATAGTAAAGATAGATAGAAGTCCCGTCCTGATTCTTTCTGGTGGTTCTAAAACGTGCCTTGTGACAGATATGGTGAAGGAAAACTTATATGCTGAAGGTGCGTTTTCACCGGAGCTGTGGAAGCTAAGCGAGGAAGCTACATGGTAAGCGAGGAAAATCCAACAATAGAATAACTGCGCTGTGTGAGGCATACATAGCACATGTGTAGTTTCAATTTGAGTTCTGGAATATGAGAGTTAAGTTATTTATAAAACTCAATTTATCTGTAGAATCATGTTGACGTTTCTTATGTTTACAGTGTTTAGAGGGTATTACATGTTTTAACACGATAAGTGCGAAACAGGGCTTGAAACACCCTGTCCGTGTCTCGTCTTTATAGCGGTAAAAAAAAAATTAAACGTCTCTGTCGTGCGGGAGGCATAACTTCCATCTGGTTCAGTGTAGGAAAGAGATAACTATATATCTGAGATGTGCTATTGATTCCTAGTTCTATGGTATACCAACCTCAATGCCGGGTTTCTTAGACCTTGTGCCGCACACAAAAAACAAAACCGTACACGTTGTCTTATTTGGCGCCAAAAAAGGATTTTGGTCTCCTACGGGCGGTGGGGTTTAATATGCCTCGTGCCGCCACAATCTCTGGTTTAGGACTAGGTTTAAAACGACCAGTAATGGAAAATACAAATAAATCTGTGCCGCTGGGACCGTGTTAAGGGTGTAATGAGCTATACGGGTACATTTTCTTAAAAGCGGTCTGCTCTGCGATAGCATTTCTTAAATGTTACTAAGTGTGAGTGACCTCTAAAGTTTGCGCCTCGTCTCGCCTCGGCTCTGTGAGGCTGGCAGTAAAGTGCGCGCCCGCCTGCACTTTATGCCGCTCTAAATCAGCGGCGCCCTCTGCCGACCGACTCCACAGGTCACACCGTAGTGCCAGGGGTGAAGGTTCACTCCTAACACATTGGAACAGACATTTGTTAACTACATTGATTCGTTACTTGGTGAAGGTGAACCTTCCGTGCTTTTCTGATTCCCAAAGCCAGCTTTTGTATCGATACTCAACTAAAAGACAAAAAAAACACATAATTAAATCTAGTGACGAATAAAGAATTTAAATTATCTACAATTATGTAACTACAAGTTGACCCGCCGAACTTCGTACCGCCTTGACATGCATATAACACGGGCTGTCAATATACGTCACTCTGGTAGAATTGTCAATTGTTGTCCCCGGCCATCATTAGATATGTATGAGAAAATGATTGACTTCCACAAATAATTCAATACCAAAATTAGCCAAATCGCTCCACCCGTTCTCGAGTTTTAGAGAGACTAACGAACAGTAATTCATTTTTATATATATGTACCTAGTCAGGTCATAAGTATTGTCACTCAGTAAAAACTTTTCTTTTAGAATGCTGGCCACAAAAAAGTTTATAGAATTCGAATTTCGAATTGTTCATGAAAATAAAAATGTATACATTTTAGAATTTTATTCATTTTTAAATATGGAGTGGACGCTTAATGAAGACCATTTTGCAGTTATTGCGTTGCATAGTTGCGGTTACGCGCCAATTCAAATTTTTGACATACTGAAAAATTTGAATATAACCAAAAGATTCGTTTATCGCACCATCAAACGATACAATGAAGACTCTAGTGTAGATGACAGGTCAAGAAGTGGTCGCCCTCGGTCTGTTAGGACTCCAGCAGTGATAAAAGCTGTGAAGGCGCGAATTCAAAGAAATCCCAAACGTAAGCAGAAACTGTTGGCCCTTCAGATGGGGTTAAGCAGAACCACGGTGAAAAGGGTGTTAAATGAAGACTTAGGGCTTCGGGCATATCGAAGAAAAACAGGACATCGTTTGAATACTCGTCTAATGGACCTGAGACTGAAGAGATGCCGCGCTTTGTTGAAGCGGTACGCGGGAAAAAAATATCGGGAAATTCTTTTTTCGGATGAAAAATTTTTTACCGTAGAAGAGAGCTACAACAAACAATATAATAAGGTGTACGCACACAGTAGTGAAGAAGCAAGCAACCGTATTCCGCGTGTCCAACGAGGTCATTTTCCATCCTCGCTCATGGTATGGTTAGGAGTTTCTTCTCATATCGTGTTCAATAACAGGCACTGGGTATTCCAACAAGATTCGGCGCCAGCTCATAGAGCGAAGAGCACACAAGACTGGCTGGCGGCGCGTGAAATCGACTTCATCCGGCACGAAGACTGGCCCTCCTCCAGTGCAGATTTGAATCCGTTAGATTACAAGATATGGCAACACTTGGAGGAAAAGGCGTGCTCAAAGCCTCATCCCAATTTGGAGTCACTCAAGACGTCCTTGATTAAGGCAGCCGCCGATATTGACATGGACCTCGTTCGTGCTGCGATAGACGACTGGTCGCGCAGATTGAAGGCCTCTATTCAAAATCACGGAGGTCATTTTGAATAAACTTTAGTGTCATAAGAATCTATGTTTTGTAAAGTTCATTTTGGTATATAAATGGTTACATAATGAATAAACTTGTTTCAATTATTTTATATTAAACATGTGACAAAATTTATGACCTGACTAGGTATATACAATATCTCGGGATAACTCCGACCGAAGCATCTGTTTCAAACGATATTCATTTTTTTTACATCCTCTTTTACGATATTTGCAGCACGCATTCTGTCAATTATATGTTAAACGTCATAAGGTTACATTATAAGCGCTAAGGTTAGATTATAAATAATTTTATATGGTGGTTAAGTATTCTTAAATTTTCTAATTTTTCGCGCAATTTTCTTAATTTTTTCTTTCATAAGAACCTTTTCCTGACAATAAGAAATACAACAAAAAAAGAATTAGCGAAATCGGTCCAGCCGTTCACGCGTGATGGCGTGACCAAGGGAAATAGGGATTCATTTTTATATATAGAGATACAAAACACAATCAGATACACGTTTGAATTACATAAGCTTTGAAACATCGTCATCATGCGGAAGACGTCAACACAATGCCAAAGCTGATCTTTCCTGGCTTGGTCGCGGAGGAAAAATCGGTAAAATTTACATTACAAAAATATCCCTGTAATTTTAATGAATATTTAATTAGGTAATAGTCACCTTTATCCATCCATTAAATTCCTTTGTTCCCCAGCAGTTGTCAGCTCTGCAAACAACCGACCTATTGACACTTTGACAGCTTGCAAATTCTGAAAATATTACAATTTATTTTGCCAAATGCTTGAAATTCCTAAGCTCTAACTACTCGCATCCAAATGGAATATAAATTTGAGCTAGTAAAGTTGCTAATCGTGTGAAGCAGAATGCGACTGGCCCGGCTTGCGAGCGGCAGTACCTAATGCAGTTAAGGTGAGTCTGCAGCAGGTAGCTCGGGAATTACGTGCAGAGATACGAGGTGAGGAATTAACGGGGATTTGACGCCGTCTACAGAACACCAGGTTATCTTACAGCACAGGACTGTTGCTGCTTTAGGAGACTAAACTACAACCTACAGATCACCTAAACATCTACACTACTCGTATATCTAGCTAAAGGCACATAAAACACATTGGACTATTTCGGCACTGTGCTATTATTTATATGTAGGTATGTTTTTTAGGTAACTATAGAAAGAAATAAAAGAAAATGTTTTTATTTGTAACTACACATTAGGACTACAAAACGAGTCACAAATACCTATACAATAGAGCATACAAGTTACAAACACATAATTTAAAAAAAAAACTATCAATACATTTTATAGTGTCTCTCAGTGCTATCCACATAATGACGTATTTGTCCTAATCTTATCTTATGTGTATATCAAAAAAACGGTAACCCATGAGATGCAAATAAACTTAAAATGTTCTAATGACACGAGCAAACTACTTGAACGTGCTCCTCCATTTCCCATAATTTGAATTTCTGTGTTTCGGGCGCACTACGTGCATTGCCTTACAGCAACTTCAAACGTCGCATCATCAGGTATCGAGATTAGATCGAAAATTGAATTTTGGGAAGTGTCCTCCGAGCTAGAGATTTATAGATGATTGAATGTTGCTTAGCAGTAACGCATCGCCCGTCTGCGGAGCCGTATCCAGCTCTATCTATGCTCTATACACGTTGTTTGCTTTGAATCCAGTTACTATACCAACTTCTGTTAAGTATGTTGACCTCGAGTGTAGAGACATTAACATGCTGGGAGGAGTGGAGAGTGAATCAGTAAGTAACTAAGGCGTGTTTTTGGCCTAACTAAGGCCTTTAGACAGCTTGACTCGAGTAGGTACTTTATCCACACTCCCGAGCTTGTCAATCAATCTATATACAAAAATATTTTTTTCAGCTTAATGGCTGGAAATAAATGCGCGGGTTTCGTTTGTATCATTTAAGTCCAGAAACCTAAAAAGAAATAATTTTGAAAGAAGTCTATTAGCCATGAGATATTGGACTAGTTAAAAAGGCGTCTAATGAAACGCTAATAGTATTTGCATGACCTCGTACCCCCATTACTGGTAATATCAACATTGTCTCCGCTATTTGTAGCCGCCATTATCTCGCCTTTCTTGTTCAAATAGATGACCCGTCCGCCTTGAGCCAGTTTAAGAAAGCGTTTAGTTACCGCGCGACATCGTGCGTCTCACAAATAAAGCGACTTAGTGTTATCTCTACGTAAAAGAGTTTGTCCGGGGAAGTACACCCAACTAATTGCCCAACTAATCAGACATGTGTTTATAAGTGTCCTCATTAAATTGGTAATTAGCTATATACTGATAAATACACGGTGTCCTTTAAATCACTGTTTTCCCAGAACAAACGTTGTTCAACCCATGGTCTACTAACAGTTTATAACATCAAATTAAAAAACAACACGAAATCGGTGTTTTAAAAATATAAAAAGTGGCGAACTTAAAACGTCTATTTTAACGTTACGCCCTACAACATAGTCAGCGCGCTGACCGGTAACTACTAGGTACCTATCTAACTAAGGAGTAGGTAATACGCTACGGCTAGCGTACCCATGAACTTTATGTCACGGTTAGTTTTTAAACAAAGTTAGACATATTTGAGAAGGTCTAGATGTTTTTTTTATTCTCTTATTTGATGCTATAAACAGTTATTAGACCATGGTCTGAGCAACGTTTGTTCTGGGAAAACAGTGATTTAAAGGACACCGTGTATGTGCACTGTTTGTGTATCTTTAAATAAACAAATAAAAATAAAGGTTCCTCGTACATATACGAGATCTGTAGTCTACTGTACGACGCACGTATAGTCTGTTAACCTCGTATATCATAGTTATGTATGAGATTTTGAAATAGGGCATATTGACATGTTTTTTTATGTTATTTGTGGGGAAACAGGCTTACGGCTCACCTGATGGTAAGCGGTCACCGTCGCCTATTGACACCGGCAACACCCGGGGTATTGTCGATGCGTTCCCTACACTGTAGTATCCTCTTTATATTTCTACTGAAGACATGTAAATTTAGAATATATTTCTTCTATTTCAGGCCATATTTTGTGGCATAAACGAGAAGGTAAGGTATTTACCTTACCTAGAATAGCCACTAAAACAAAATTGTTTATGAATAGTATGTACGAGTATGGCTTTACATTCACCACTTAGTACCTATTTGTGTTCCTCATAACTTCATGCTTGCGTAAGTACTTATATGTTGTTGTTTTGCGTATCAAAAAATTAATTAATTATTGAGATGACACCAAAAACTAATTGATCGAGCGAAGCGAGATCTCCAAATCAACTTGGGCAAATCAGCGTTGTATGTATATATCCGGTTAAATCCCCTGTACTTGTAGTATAAGACGATATTACTTGCCAAATTTCATATTTCGAGGTCAAAAGAAAGTACCCTATAAATTTTGATTCCCTTGAGAGTCGAAATATACGTTTTTTACGGCATAAGCGGCCGTATCTTTTTTTTACGATGTGTGTTTTTTTCACGAAATCAAAGGACTGTAGACCGACTAAGTACCTATATGGTTTCAATTTCAACTCGATACCTCCACGCGTTCCCGAGATAAAGGGTCTTGACTGACAGACTGACAGACAACTAAGTGATCCTATAAGAATTCCGTCTTTTCCTTTTGAGGTACCGAACTCTAAAAAAAGTTTCAGTGATAAATAGTTTTAGTTCTGAATTCTAGAAACGGCCAAAATGGCCAAGCGTAAGTCAAAACTCAAGCGTAAAATTTTTATATTTATACATGCTTCCGCCCGTGGTTTTGCATACGTAGTAGGTATGTCAATAAAAAATAGCCTATTTTTCAATCCATGTATTGTATATCTGTATACCAAATTTAATCGAAATCGTAACAAATATACAGACAGACAAAACTGTGTAGTTCTGGAATACTAGTCTCAGCCCTTGATATTTGCGAGACAAGTCGCCTAGAGTTTAGCAGAATTGCAAGTATACGCGCGACTTGTCCCGATTACAGTGCAATTTCGCGTGACCATTGAACAGTCTCTTATGCAAAGTGAGCTGTTATACCGACGGGGCCTTTCAAAGCGCCGCTAGCTTCCAGCTAGCCGCGACTGTACCACACTTTGCATAATGTTTGTACATCGAGTGAACTCTCTACTTTAACTATTTCGCTTTATAGTTTAAGGGCAATGCCTAGCTGGTTGACGTCGACCAATTCCTCGCTTACTCTAACATGAAGTTTTCCGTCATCCACCGTCATTCTTCTTCAGGACACTTTTTTTTTATTATTAATGATAGCCAAGCGCTTGACCACTACCTCACCTGATGGTAAGTGAAGGTGTGATCGAAGATGGAGCACTCTTGCCTAGAAAAAACCTATTCACTCTGGACTTGAAGACTCCAAGATTATACTGGTTTGGAAAAACATACGCCGGAAGTGAGTTCCACTCCTCACTTGTGCTAACAAGAAAAGTTGAAGCAAATCGTTTGGTGCGGCAAGGTGGTATGCCGACCAGGTACGGGTGGTACTTCTCGGTTCATATGCTTGTCCGGTGGTGGAAGGGGGAAGGAGGGATAAGGTCATGAAGATCTTGCGCACATTCACCAAAACGTACAAAACATACAACATCACTCTACGTCGTATGGCGGTATCTCGTCCTCAAACGTATGATGGCGGATTCTAACGTCGCTCCTTAAGGTATGTCCTAGACACATACATTAATAAGTGCAAAACGATCCTTCCCCAGCCCACCAGCTAGTTCCAAGGCCCAAGGCCCTTGGGCACACAATACGAAAATGAAAAGATTTCATTTGAATAGAATAGTGAGCGGCCGCGGCGGAGGGAAACCTCGACTCCTCATCCATTGTATTTGTATAACAAAAGCAATAGAAAGGTCCGACTACATTCACTCTTGCTACTGGCTACTGGCTAGGGAAACGCCGGATATCTTAAACCTAGTGTAAAGTTCTCTTGATTCAGAACATTCTCATAGATAATGTACTTACATTTATTAATAATTAATCAATAGATTATCGAATAACCGCAGCAAAATCAAATTTAAAGGAACTACACACAGCACAGAACAAAATAATCAAAGTCTTGTTTAACAACAACTTCTTTACACGGACAGAAACACTTACAAAGAAACCCAACTGATGAGTATAAAACAACTCTACACCACTCTATACGTGCTGCCTTATTAGAAAAATAGTAAAAAATGACATACATACATACAGACATAACTTTTATGAGGAAAGATCAAGTTCACCAATATAACACACGAAGCTCTAAAAATAAACACTTTGTATTAACGAGCCCTAGATATAATTACGGAAAGAAAATATAACATTTGAAGGAGCACAGCTAAGTATATAATAAGTTGCCCAATATAGTCAAAGAAGCCCCTAGTATGTCTGTATGTAAAAAAAGATTGAGAAACTATATACTAAAGAATATTAAGTTATTGTAATATATATTAAGTTAAGCAATGTTAGTGTTATATCACTCGACATAATCCAATACAATAATGTAATTAGATATTCTCTGTAAGTGAACCCTGTTCCTTAAGAATAAATATTTTTAACCACAATAATTATGATGTATTAATATATTTAAATTTCTGTTAGAAGTTGCATACCATTTTATTTAACTTTTCTACAATAAACTTGTTTGTTTGTTTATTCCGTTGTTTGTACAGTTCTAATTATACCCTAGTAATATTATTAGAGCCGTGTGCAGACGCGCTGACGAGTCATTTCTAGTTGATATTAATACTATAATGAGGTAAATTTGCGTGTCAGTTTCTATGTAAAGGGCAATCACCAACAACCGAAAAAAATCCTGATACGAAAGCAAAGCATCCCTGCTATATTTTATTTAGATAAGAATCCGCTGGATGTCAGGGCGGGTCAGCTGGTAATCAATAAGAATAAAGTAATAAATAGCATGCAGGGATCATGAATCAGTAGAACAGAGTAAGATAACCAATGGCACATCCAAGGGCGGATCCAGGGGGAGCGTCATGGGGGTCATGACCCCCCCCCCCCCTCCCCCTCCCCTCCCTGGGCTGGGTCCAGGACCTAGGTGGACCACTAATTAAATTGATGAATGATTGACAGCCCGCGTCATGTCATGTAGTAAAAATAAAATTTCGTTTGAAAAAACGATTTAATTTCAATAAATTGTGATCGTTGAGACGAAATAGTACGCTATAATTTACGCCGTACGCTGTAAGAGCAACATCTCGTCTGTTTGCTCCGTGAATATATTTATTATTTGTAAAAGTGGTTGAATTTGAAGTGACTCTGATGTGAATAAAGAGCTGTTGTTGTTTACACGCATCATATTAGATCACTGCATTTCTCTCGCAATGAGTTGCTCCGCTTGCTGCTGCCCTATACATGAAAATGAAGACATCTTGCGCTGTACAATAGAGGTTTGCAGTAAATTCTATCATCCAATATGCGCTGGCGGGAAAAACCTGAATGGTGAAGAAATAAGGTGTTGGGTCTGTCCTGAATGCTGTTGCACTACGAAAAGAGTACGTGACAACAGCCTCACTCCAGTAGGATTCACTAAAAAGACCCGAGATTCAAACGTTACATTTCGGAAGAAGGCTCCATCAATGAGTGCTGTAGTGCACAAAATCGATGAGTCTAAGGAACTGCTTATCGAGTTACGTAGTTTACGTTCGGCGATAGCTCTCATTAGCGATTAGCTGACCTGCGCTGTTTCGCTTATAATCAGCTACGAAACCAAACTGGACAATTATGCATCACAAGTAACAGCGTTAAATACCAAACTAGAAGCGCAAGAAAGCAGAGTCCAGTTAACACCTGGATCTCTACCGGCATCTATTGAAACACCCGCACCCAAGAATCAAGTGCGAGATATCAAACGCCTTATGAAGAATCAGGAGCAACGCGCTAAGCCAACAACAGATTCTGTTTTGGCGGAGATTCCTGTTGCTGCCTTTGAAAAGGATAAAGAAAGAAATAGTGGCAATACGTCGGTTCCTATTACTGAAGTTGAGAGCAATGCTACCAACCAACAATGGTCAGAGGTAAAACGGCGGAAAAGCCGCGGGCTTACCTCATTGTGTGGAGCAGCGGGCCCTGAAATAACAACTTTGAAAGCAGTTGACCGAGTTAAGTTCTTACATCTATGGAACATGGCATCCAGCGCCGATGAAGTTCTTCAATATCTTAAACAATTGTGCTCTACGGGATCATTTACTGTGGAAGAACTGATGTCAAAAGGAAACTACAAATCTTACAAGCTCGGTGTCCCAGAGGCCAACTACGAAGCGTATTACTCTGTCGATGTTTGGCCTATCAACACCAGGATAAAAGCATGGATCAACTATAGAAGGCCAATAAAACCTGCTAGAGTGAGCCTCACGGCGGGGACAACCATTTCGAGCCAACAGCCATTTCGTGGCACAAGTCATGCGCAATAAGAAGAATACATGTATTCAAGTTTACTACCAGAACGTGCGAGGTCTTAAAACTAAACTCCGCACCTTTTGCAACAATCTTGCATTGCTGGAACACGACCTTGTCGCACTATCCGAGACATTCCTGGATAGCTCGGTGGAAGATTCGGAACTGGCTTGCGCGGACTGGAATATCATGCGTCGTGATCGGAGGACGCGATGCGGAGGGGTTCTATTAGCTACGCGGCCACCCATCGCATTGCTCAGAATACGAGACTTCGAGACTGATGGCGGTAAAGACCTATGGGCGAGTTTCACTCGGTCCGGACGCTCCTACTATGTATGTGTTTTTTATATTTAGTCGAGTGCCACCGATCAGGAGTATATGCAGTTATTTTGTAAAATTGAAAGTTTTATAAATAGTTTGAAGGGAATTATTGTAATAATGGGAGACCTTAACTTAAATAGCGCCTCACCAAATATTTTAAATTATTATTGTTACTTTTTATCATTCTGTAATCTAGTAGATAAAAACTTTGTGGTAAATTTATATGGAGGTATGTTGGACGTGGTTCTGATTAGGGAGTGCGATGAGGTGCAGGAGGCCACGGTCACTAGCATGGAGTGTATTGTCCCCATGGACGCGCCCCATCCTGCACTTGATATAGAGGTGAGAATCGATTTAGCGCGTCACTCAGATCAAATCGAGCCCAGTAACATTAATCTTGCCGGGGATTGGAATTTCAAGAAGTGTGATCATGAGCGCCTGAATGACTTACTTGCAGATGTTTCCTGGAAACATGTTTTGCTGGCTGATAATATTTTCATTGCTACTAACGAACTCTATCGCACTATTTATGATATTTTTGACACCTGCATGCCTAAAAAAAGCCGTAAGAAATCTTCGAGATATCCAGTCTGGTTCACTCCCGATATTATTAGTGATAATAAGATAAAGATAAAACTTCACTCGGCCTGGAAGTGGACTAGAACTGAACGTGCTTATAAGTCCATCTCAGACCTAAGAGCGTCTTTAAGATCTCGAGCGGCAGCGGTTTATTCATCGCGGGTGAGACAAATTGAGAATAGCATCGCTCTTAACCCGCGTGAATTTTGGCGCCACGTATTAAGCTTGCGGTCTAAGGGCGGCTTTGAACCTAATGTCACGTATAAAGGTGAAGCCTGTTCGGGCGTTGCAGCAGCAGAAGCTTTTGCTGACTTCTTTGCAAGCGTATTTCTGCCAGAAGTTCCAGTACTTAATCCTCAAACTATGAATAGCAGTATCAACTGTAGCGATAGCAACTATATTAATATATTTAAATTCACCCCCCAAGATGTGGTTTCAGGTATAAATAAACTGAAACCCAATAGCTCTATTGGACCTGATGGCTTACCTCCAGTGATTGTCAAGCGGCTAAGAAAACACTTTGTTGGCCCTTTATGTCATATTTTTAATTTGGCTTTGCACTCGGGATGTTATCCTCCTCAGTGGAAGATTTCGAGAGTGACACCCATACCAAAGTCATCTAATAAACTAGCTGTCGAGGAATATAGACCCATCGCCATTTTGTCGTCACCTGCTAAAATCTTTGAGAACGTACTACACAAGCTGATATACTCGCAAATAGAGAAATTTTTATCTAATGAACAGCATGGCTTTAGAAGGAAGAGGTCGGTCAGCACCAACGTGTTAACACTAGTTGAGTATATATCTACCCAACTTGACCTCGGTCGGAAAGTAGACGTGCTCTACTTTGACTTCCGGAAAGCGTTTGATGGGGTGAATAATGACATACTGCTGGAAAAACTAAGTGCTATAGGCTTGCGCGTGATCGCCAACTACTGTTGGAATATACGAGTCTTCGCCATATCAGACGCGCTCCGGAGTCAGTCAAGGCTCAGCTATACTCAGCCGTTCGATCCCTGTCCGACTGTTTGGCGCTTCAGCAGTACATTGAGGCAGTGTATCATTGGAGTATGCAAAACAAGATGGAATTTAATCCTTCCAAATGCTCAGCCATGACCTTTGGGCGAATGTGGCATCCAATACCCTTCGACTACAATATCAATGGTAGCGCAATTGCTCGATTGAAAGTAGTGAGGGATTTGGGAATCTTATTCGACCAAAGGCTTACGTTCCATGACCACATTGGCGTCGTCGCCAAGGAGTCATACAGTAGACTTGGTTTTGTTTTAAGAAATGCTCGTGACTTCCAGAGCGTACACGTAATACGACTTCTCTTCAGCACCTTGGTGCGAAGCAAATTAGAGTCCTGCTCCTGTGTATGGAATCCACACGAAGTTACGTACGCTCTTCGTTTGGAAAAAGTACAAAAGGCATTTCTTAGGTACCTTTATAAGCGAATTGCAGGGTATTACCCTTTCATGTACCCAACTCAATTCCTCTTAGGATACTTAGGTTATAATTCCCTCAAAACTAGGAGAGCGTGTGAGCAGATAACCACTGTCTGCAAATTCGCAACAAAATTGATGCACCTGATCTGCTTAACGAGCTACTTCGCTTTTATGTCCCAAATCAATATATCCGGTGCAGAAGACACAGGCTTCTTGCCGTACCCTCGAGCCGTACTAACTCCCCGCTGCCTCGCACACTCACCGCCCTCAACAAACTCCTAGATGCCAACCCTGAATGCGATGTGTTTGCTGACGAATGGAAGGAATTGATGCTGGTATGTCTGAGGTATTGTGAGATTGATGTATGAAAGGTCTTTAATTTAACAATTCAATTTATGATTTATGTGTGTGATTTAATGAATTTATTTATATTAATGTGTATTATTTTAATTTAATTGTATTGTTAATTTGTATACTGTGTAGATTCTTATTGTAATTTAGATTTTAATTTGACAATGGTTTATGTAATTAATGTTTTAATTATTTTATATTAATTAGTGTAATTAGTTAATCCGTTCTAATTAAATAAATAAAATTATTAAACATAATGTTTTTATATAATAATATTTTTTGTCACAATATATATTTTATGTAAGTACTTTCAATATTTAATTAATTTAAAATAATACTTTGATCTGTAAAAAATATTTTCTTATCTAAATATAGGTATTATTAAATACAGTATGTAAGTACACACGGCTACACATCAAGCTATATATTTCCAGTATAAGCTGACCTCTCATTCTACGAAAAGCCTACACAATGCGAGGTCAGCTTATACTGGAAATGTATAGCTTGATGTATAGCCGTGTGTACATTAATAAAATACCTACTTTGTACTTGTATCCATGATTATAAAAATTAAATTTTATCTTCTTGTGACTTGACCACGACTATGTGACCCCCCCCCCCCCCCTTCACCCCGGCACCAAAGCTGGATCCGCCCTTGGGCACATCCCTTATGGCTGTAAGTAATGTCAATGCACAGTTACCGATCATAACTGTGTAAGTTGGAGAGGTTCTGCTCCGCATTCCGTTCCCGATATTAGTTTCGGTAATGGATTAGCGAGTGAATCGAACGCCGCCGCTAACATTTCCATACAACTCTTCAACTATTGGATTTTACTTAGACATATTCAAATATTAGCTCTGAACAGAGTACGTATTTAATACTTGACTAACATCTAGGATAGAATACCTACATATATCTAAAATACAAAATATACAATTAAATGTGCATTTTTTTTATTGATGATAGCCAAGCGCTTGACTACTACCACCTGATGGTAAGTGAAGATGTGATCGAAGATAGAGCACGCTTGCCTAGAAAGAACCTATTCACTCTGGCCTTGAAGACTTCAAGATTATACTGGTTTGGAAAAACATACGCCGGAAGTGAGTTTCACTCCTTACTTGTGCTAACAAGAATCGTGTTGAAGCAAATCGTTTGGTGCGGCCAGGTGGTATGCCGACCAGGTATGGGTGGTACTTCTCGGTACGTCTGCTTGTCCGGTGGTGGAAGGGGAAAGGAGGGATAAGGTCATGAAGATCTTGCGCACATTCACCAAAATGTATCTTGTAAAAAACTGAAAGTCTGGCTACTCGACGTCTGTGCTCTAGACCAGAGGTTCCCAATTTTATTTGGCCATGGAACCTTAATTGATCATACTTTTTTTGGAGGAACCCTAGCTGGCTATTTTGATAACTAAAGTGTTTACCTTGTAGATTAAATATATTCATGTTAGACTCGAAGAATGAAAAATTATAAATGAAAATATTTATTATAAGTATTGCAAATAATTTATTGTAACAAAGAAATACAATGTACCCAGGTAATAATTTATTGTGGAGAATGAAATTTTTTCACATTATTTTTTATAATAGCCGTAAAATTAGGCTTTATGTCTGACAATTGAACGCAAACCAATCTCGCATCGGTAAGTCTTCACAAACTTAATCAGAACCAGGACAGCTTTCTCAACGACTGCCGGGTATTCATCTTTCATCTTTAAGTACATTCAACTTTAACTCTCGGACAGACCGCGGAACCCCTGTGACCCATCCACGGAACCCCAGGGTTCCGCGGACCACCTTTTAGGAATCACTGCTCTAGACTTAATTCATTTGTACAATTTTGTAGGTACCTACAGAATATTAGATAGATAGGTACAGTTACAGAACAATTATAAGATGGATATCTTTTACCCCCGCCCGAGGCTTTGCACACGTGGTTATCAATAAAAACATTACCCTCCATCTGCGCAGTCGGGTAAAATGTAGCCCATATCTCAATCCCGGTTATAATCTGTCTGTATACCAAATTTTATATTTACCAGCCGTTTAGTCGTGAAAACTTAACAAACAGACAGACAGTGAGACAGAGTTACTATCCATATTAATATTATAAATTGGAAAGTAAGTCTGTCCCTCTGTCTGTATGTTTATTTTTTCACGAATAAATGGCTGATAAATATAAAATTAACACAGTTTGTACCGTATGTCTGCTATCGTCACAGCGAGCGGTCCGCACACCACCGCACATTCTAAGTACTGAGTTATCTGTACAATTAAAAACAACGCAATAATGCAAAATCCACATGAATATTATAAATTTGAGAATCACTCTGTCTGTCTGGCACTTTGTTACGTTTTCACGACATAACTGGCGGCGCCGATTTCGATGAAATTAAATAGATTATGACCGGGCCGGGTGAAGACATGAGCTACTTTTTAGCCGACTGCTCAAAAGGAGGGTAATGAAAGAAAGAAAGAAAGAAGAAAGAAAAAACATTTGGTCTGGTTGTTTCCCTATATATTGTAAGTATGTATTTACAAAAAAAAATGTATATATGTATTCTATCAGTTATCTGGTTCCCATAATACAAGCTCTGCTTGTATTGGACATTTCACACAGCGCTATCTATAGCGCTGTGTGAAATGTCCAGCAATATTTATTTATTTATTTATTTGTGACGGTACAAAACATACACAGCACACAAGTAAGATACACACAATAGAACAAATTCATACACACAAAAACAGCAATACCCAAAAAATGTGTGTAATGTTTTTATTGACAGGCACGCGTGCGAAGGCGCAGGCGCAGGCGGGAGCTTCTTACACATAAGTGTTGATTTTCCTAAAAGTATTCGATAAAAGCCTAAAAGCATTTTGTTACTTTGCTTTCCTTAAAGTTTACGTTTACGTTCCATAATGTTTACGTTTACGTTGATAAGTTCCTGAATGAAAATATTCAGTTTGTGTTCTAGTTAAGTTTTTCTGAGTGCAATTAAAATGTTTAATCCGCATTAAAAGAAATGTCCACGCTAAGTCTGCATAACAAATAAGTGGTGATTTGAAATATATTTTTATTATTAATAAGCATCCGTCCCCGACTTCGCACGCGTGGTTTGTCGATAAAAACATTGCCCTTTTACTGCACAGTCGGTGGTTAATGCCGAGTGGTATTCTACCATTTGTTTACCCAGGGTGTTAGAAAAAGTTCGCGAAAGATGACCAAAAAACCGCGTTCATCTACATCATGACAACGCTTCTTCACACACGGCCAACAAAACAAAGTCATTTTTAACTTCCGCAAAAGCACAACTCGTCACCCATCCTGCACATAGCCCTGACCTAGCACCCTGTGATTTCTGTATTTTCCCCAAAATCAAAGATTTAATGAGAGGTTTCACTTTTACCAACTCCGAAGAGGCAATGATAGCATTCAATCAGCACGTAGAAAACATGCCTTCAGATCTGTGGTCGTCCTGTTTTAAGAAATGGTTCGATCCCAATGAAAAATTTTTAAAATGTAAAGGAGAGTATTTTGAAAAGCAATAAACAAAATATTTTGGTCGTAACATGTTGTTTTTCTAAGTTACGCAAAACTTTTAGTGTGACCTACGTATTGTTGTGCCCAACAGTGCCAACATAATTGCCATGAATTTGTACTTCTCTAATGACCACCTAATTGCAATAAATAATTGAGTATTGATTATTGAGTAACGTTATGCAGACACGGCGTGCACGCGACGCGACCCATCGCTTCCCACCTTCCGAGTGTGAGAGCGGCATTGGCTCCGAGTGCTGATGTCACTAAAAGAATTTGTCCCTGCCTCCAGTAACTAAATAAAACACCAGCCAGCGCATTTTATTCCATTCTCTTTGCGAAGTGCCACTCGGGAATATCAATGGCCCACATGATCTCTTTATTATTCAGGGGGGAAATATTACATTTTTTACGGGAAATTGCTCGAGAAATATTGCTACGTACGTTATCTTGTATATTGATAACTTACTGCCAGGCAAGGCAGGCATTACAAGTACATTTACTGGTACTTACATATACGTAGTAGTAATAGGTATACACAAGTTCTAGTTATTTATTTAATTATTTAATAATACTTAGATTCAGAGTTACATTACCGTATATCATACATTTATTAACATAATACTGAACTTAAACAAAATTGAATCTACATTATGTAATACTAAACTTTTATAAATTTGACGCGGCAAAGTATTCCGCCAGTTAACTTTAATATACCTATTATAGCTAAATTTTTACATAAATAAAAAATTTCAAGATATGGTTTATAACAAAACAAAAATTAAAAACTAATAAATACGGGATTTATCACGTACCGTCTTAACGGTGTTTCGACCGACAACGTTTCGGTTCAAATCGTGAACCTTCATCATTGTGAGTGCGACTATGGAATAGTATTCCACACGAGATTCGGCATGTTTCATCTATTGAGGTTTTCAAATCCAATGTGTGCATGCACTACCTCACTCTCATGAACGAAGCCTACAAAATGAGTGGTGTCCTGTAGATGCTCTGTCATTTGTCCACTCTGTTATCTTTATATCATATGAGTTTATTTAGGTTTATTGTAACTACCTATTTATTAGTTTATCTATTATTTTTCAACTAGTGTTTATTGAAAGTACGAAGATGTAATATTTGAAAGTACGTTTATTGAAAATACTCTATATATATTTGATGTTTCGTTCGTATTCTCAATATATCTTAGTCTTATTTTTTATTATAAAGTTTCTCCTGCTACATTATGTCATGCACTACCTACAAAAATATTTTATCAACACTACGCAAAGGTTAACTGGAAGAGAAGGCTTGCTAGCATTAAGTTCGCCTGTGTATAGATTTATGTATTTTGTGTAATAAAGAATTTTCAATCAATCAATCAATCATTCAACTTTTTAGAAAATTGGATTTTAAATCTAGAGTTGTTAATTAATTTACGTCGCCGACTGTACAAGTAGATACTTATTACACGACTGCGCAGAAGTTTCATTCTCTGACTTGAAAATAAGATGAAACTGTGACCAATAAGCTCTACTCTTAGCATTTAAATGACTGCAGTATTATTCCAAACTTACATAAAATATAATCTAATGAATCGTAAACAGCTTTAATGACGTGCATGTAAGGACGTTTATGGACATTATCCGACTTATAGCCCCCCCCCCCTCCCCCCTCCCCCCCACCACCCACACATCAGACGCTAGCCGCTAGACGACAGACGCTCACACACTCCGGTCATAACGACGACTCTTAAAACACGCTCTGGAGAATATCAAAACTCAATTGAACACAATCTTATTATAAAAGTTATGGTCCACTAAACCTCTTATCAAAATATGCTCTGAGCTGGTTTTATTGCGACTGCTTTTTATGAAAAACTAGCTTTGAATGGTAGCGGCGGTGGTGATGCTTGAGTTATGTAGAACTAAAGAAATTCATTTTTTTTATTAATTATTTATTAAAATCACAAAATAATTTTAAATCGTAAATTCAATGCCTATTTGTTCCATTAATTCCTTCGCGACCAAGTAGCGAGACCGCGTAGCCACATTTATATTAACAAACGAAATACATAGGTATACACTCTTACATAATCTTAAAAATAAAATAAATCATTTAAGTAGAACAATACATTGCGGCCATTTGCGGTCTTACAATTAATTTTATTTAAACCGATTTACAAAAATGTATAACAAAACAGCTATGAATAAACAGTATCGATAACTTTAGGAGTCATCGGAAGAACTATCAAACAAACAACAGTAAAACAAAACAAAAACACGCGAAGCCCGCCGGCGCCGGCGCATTAACAACTTTACTATGAAACTTGAACCCTTGCTCCTTTTCCTCGTGTCCCGGGTCGGAGCTGTGGACTTGTCGGTAAATGGTGAAATGACCTTCGACCTGAAGATTTCCAAAGTGGATAAGGAGGCAGTGTTTAAAGGCAGAGAGAGGCTGTGGACAGCGGCGCCGGTCGTCGAGTGCCAGTACCAGTATCCCGAGAAGGAGCAGATTGATGCCATATTGAGCAGCATGATGAACGAGCTGACTAAGGTACTTAAACCTACTTTTATGAGCTTACGCAATGATAATATGTGAGTGTTTGTTGTGCAATGCAGCTAACCGAAATGCACTATTTACGTAGGTCAATATTTTTTTAATAGTTCGATAGCCACATATATTTATATAAAGATCTGAGTGATTCACATTCACTACTGTAAATGACTCTTCATCCTTTAATCATTTGTTCTCATCTAGGTTTTCGTGCGAGCACATGATTTTTTAACCAATGATAAAAAACGTCACACGTGGGCAAATGAGAAAACCAAGTCCAACGAGGATGGAAGACAAAACATCACTACAAACCTCACTAAGGACAATGAAATAAAAAAAATCCTCACAGAAAATAGTGACGAAGCAAAACACCTACTTAAGGCCGATTTGGATGGTAAACGGAGAAGAATGGTAGGGGACAGTGAGAAAGTCAAAAATCAGACTAAAACGAACGAAGCAGATAAACATGTGAGGAATGAGGTAGGCACGGACCCGATTGAAGCTAATAAAGAAGATAAAACCCTAACTGAGGCCAATATCGAAGACATAAATCTAGTTGAGGCCAGTGAAGAGAATAAAACTAAATCCATAATAGAAGGTAAACTACAGGCTCAAACTAAAGAGGGTGAAAAATATGAAAAAGACAAACCATTGATAAAAACCATCAAGGAAGGCAAAATGGTGGTCATGCCAGAGACCAATGAAGAAAGTCCGCCTAAAGTCAACGAGGAAAATAGAAATCAGACTAAGACCAATAAACATAAAAGACGCCCACAGGAAACCAGATTCAGGGTAGTAAACGAGAGAAAACCCCAGTTCTTCGAGTATATTTACCACAACATGACTAAAGAATACAGGTAATTCCCTAAGCACGTCAAACGGATGTATCATACATTTTTTTTTTTGTTTATTTATTAACACATTACATATATTATTACAGTTTCCTAATACAATAGAGTAGTTACTTAATTCAACCAATTTTGAACTCATCTCATAGAATATTACTCGGTAAAACATAGTGCTGCTGATAACTACTACAGAGTCATGATTATGTTATTGATCGAGCAAAGTGAGATCTCTAAATCAACTTGGGCAAATCGGCGTTGTATGTATGAAAGTATATATGTTTGTTTGTCCGAGGATAACTTTCGAAGCGTGTTGATCCGATCATCGTGAAATTTGATACATATGTAGGTAATGATAGCACAATTTTGGTGTGACTAAATGAGCTAAAAATGTATGGGGGTTATTGAGATATTGGGGTTCAAGTGGAGTAAAAAGAGTGAAAATAGACTATTAGGTCAAGTGGGACTTCAAACGAAAGGTCTTTATTAGTATATTTAGACTCCGTTTTTATTTTTAGTAAAGTCCTTATTATTTTTGAGTTATTAGCCGTAAAAAACTGAAATTTAACAAAATTCACAGGGTACACCAGTGACTTCACCGTGCTGTCATGTGGTATACACACATACCAAATGACAGCACGGTGGGGTGCTTAAGTGACACAGGTATAGGCAAAAGTCTGAAATCCAGAATAACTGCGATTTGTACCCCCAAAAAATTTACCAAATTACATGAATTCCCGTTACCTGTAACTCGAATGAAACTGTAGGCCAAGTTCGATGGTTATATATTTCGTGGCACTATTTTAATAGTCAGAGATTACAAGTAATATATTTTTGTTTAATCGGAGACTCGCGAGATCTCAGTTCGGGGCGAACCGCTAGTTATTTTATAAGCACAGTAGGAATACATTTAGGTGTGTTCTCAGTGATTTTCTTGCTGTGCACAAACATTTTAATGCTAGTATAACATGATTATAAAAAAACTGATTTCAATTTTCAGTAAATTCTACAACAACACAGCACAGCGAGTGGACCGGACAGGACGCAATCCGTGTCAGCATCAGAAGGAGATCAAACAGATCTGGCGCTCGCTGCTCGACAACTCGCTCGCTATTTTCCGACGAGCTGCTTTGCACTGCGTAGAAGAACATCTCAGGTAACAGCACATACATTTACCACAGCTAACTACATATATGAAATAGCTAAAATTTGACGGAAACGTGTTATGTCATTAGGGGCCTAATACGAAGGCGACGATTCGTAGACAAAGCAAAGTGACTAGCGTAGCGCAGAGGATTACCTAATTAGCGTGGCGGTGGGCAGCGCGCATACTTCCAAACAGTGACGGTTGTTATAGAAGAAAGGTTATTGAGTGTATTGGAAAGTGCAGCGTACGACAGCCACCCATCTGGAAAGACGTACAAGATCGGTCACTCTGGAAATACATGGGGAAGGTCAGCAGTGGACGTACTATTGCTGATATGATGATGATGAAACAATTTGTACCCGGTTTTATTTAACTTACTTTAAAACATGATATGCGTGAAGCGCCCTATTTGAATGGGCTGTAAGGAGTGTCGTTGAGTTGCAGGTTTAACAGGATATTAAACAAGTGTTCACATCGAATAACCATTTATTTCTGAACTTAATCAATTATACGATTTAACATGAAGGCTTAACCTAATGCTAACATAGCGTTTCTTACCGTTGCGTATCTGGGTTATTGCTGAATTGTCAATACGCTACATCTCGCCTGAAAAGTGGGATCATCCCTGCCAGTTTGGGAGATTTTTTTTTTGTTACACAACGATAATAAACACAAACATTTTTTTTTCATTGCAAATCTTAATTAGGTGTTTATAAAATGTATTTAAACAAATAAAATAATAATATTAACTTAATAGTAACTACTGATTAAACAACTTAGTATTATTCTTATGTATAACATACTCCTTATTATCTTTCATTATTTTTACATTAGGTGCTTGGTCCTCAATTACTTCATATGGACCGATGTATACATTTTCAAGTTTTGTACCAGTTTGATTTTTTATCAAAACTAAATCTCCTTTTTGATAATAAATAGGGTTAGAGTTATTATCATAGTTGATTTTTCTTATTACCTTACATTTTATCAAATTTTCCCTTGCTTCTTCCTGTGCTTTTTGTAATCTATATTTTAATTCCAATGGGTAACTGTCAAAATTATACAAAGGATCTAAACTGAACTGTAGATTACTAGGCAAGTTACATAGTTTTCCAAAAACTAGTTCGTATGGAGTATATTTTGTTTCTGAGTGTACTGTAGTATTGTAGGAAAAACACCAAAATGGAACCCAATCGCTCCAGTCAAATTTATTGTTATCACATTGGATCCTGAGATAAGCGCCTAAGCATTTGTGTGAGTTTTCAAGTGAACCCAGGGTCTCATGATGGTATGGGGTTGAGTTAAGTTTTTTAATGCCTAATAATTGACAAGTTTCATTCAATACTGATGACATGAACTCCGTTCCGTTATCTGTTATAATTTCTCGTGGGATTCCGTACTCGTGGGATGAAATTATTTACAAAAATCCTAGACACTGTTATTGTATCTTTTCGTTGTATAGGATATGCTTCTACAAACTTTGACAAGTCACATTGAACTGTTAAAATATATTTATAATTAAGGTTATCTATTTCTATGGGCACCATTAAATCTGAACTTATCCTCTCAAAACTTGAAGTGGCAGTAGATGTTATAACCATTGGTTCTTTAATATGTTTGTTTACGTGTTTTTGAAATTGGCAACTTTTACATTTTTTAACAAATTCATTGACATCGGTACTCATGCCTGACCAAAAGTAGTATTTCTTTATATTATTTAACATACGATTCACCCCTGCGTGGCCGCTGGTCGGTAGCAGGTGAAAATCATTTAGAATACCTTTTTTATCATTATCATTATAAACTCTTATGACGTCTTTAGTTACGAGGAAACGGGGTTTCTTTATTTGTAAGCTTTTTATACTACTTAATAATATTTTAATGTTATTTTCTTTTTCCTTGTTTTTTATGATTAAAATTTCCTCTTTATTTAATTGTTTACTAAATTCTTCTAAATCTCTCGCTAACACCTCTACGGTTGATGACGATCGGGTATTTAGGTAAATCGCTGATTGCGATGGAAAATATAAGTAATTTCCCGGATTGGAAATAACATTATCTCTATCTTTTAGATGTTTTTTGTTAAACTCATCTGTAAAAACTAACTCAATTACATCGACTGGTTTTTTAAGAATTTTGACAGCATGAGGCTTATGAGACCTGCATACTGCGGGATACCTTTTTGTCTGTTTGTCATTATTTGTTGAGTTATTTAATTTATCTAATTCTTTCCTCTGATGTCTAGTTAGAAAATTGACAACATGGCTTTGAATTTTTTTTAAATCCTTGCATGACAAAGTAATTCGACTTAATGCGTCAGCAGCCGCATTGCTTCGTCCCGGGACATACTCAACTTCAAAATCGTACTCTTCTAAATATAGGCGGCATTTCGTTAATCTGCTTGTTGGGTCTTTCAAACTGAAAAGATAAACCAGTGGTTTATGATCAGTGTAGATTTTGAACTTCCTGCCGTATAAATAAGGCTTAAAGTGATTGACTGCCCATACAATAGCAAGTAATTCTAACTCGATTACCGGGTACCTAGTCTCTGCGGGTTTCAAGTTACGGCTTGCATACGCTACAACCTTTCCGTTATTATTAGATAAAATTGCACCTAAACCTATTCTAGATGCATCGGTTTGTAACTTAATAATGTTATTGTCTGCAAAATCTGGATATTGTAAAATAGGTGGATTTATCAAACAAGATTTTAGATTTCTTAACGCAGTTTCACAATCTGATGTCCATTCAAATTTTGCGTTCTTTTTACATAAAACATTCATCGGATGTACAATGTCAGCGAACCTTGGAATGAAACGTCTGTAATAATTTGCAAATGCTACATAACGTTTTATATCATCGCTGCACATTGGTGTTGGGAAAGTTTGTACTGATTGTAATTTGCTTGGGTCAGGAAAAATGCCATCGGACGTTATTTTATGCCCCAGATAAATTATTTCTTGTCGAAAAATTTGCATTTTATTGGATTTTTTTAAGGTTCACTTCTCTCAATCTATTTAATATACAAATGAGGTTTTTATTACGATTTTCTAATGATTTTTCAAGCACAATACAGTCATCTAAATATATAAAACATTTGTTATAGTAGCCTTTTACATATATACATATATACTTTTACATATAGTACATTAGCCTTACCATGGCTATGGTCATAAGTCTAGAAAAAACGCTAGGGCTAGTCTTGAGACCCATTGGACACCGTTTCATCTGGTATTGTTTACCGGCTGTAAACGCTGTACACTTACGGGAACTCAGGTCTGAGGAAAGTACATTTTATTCAAACTAAAAGAAGTGTATTTACATGAATTCTCACTGAGTTGGAGTTGGTAATAACTCAGTGTTAGATCTAATTTTTAAAAATAAATGCTACCTGAAAGTGAATCCAATATTTTCGTGATATTTGGTAATGGAAACTTGTCATCTTGAATTATATTATTTAATTGTCGGTAATCAATCACAAGTCTCCATTTCTTTTCGTTAGTTTTATATGCCTTCTTTGGAACTAACACTACTGGGCTAGACCACTCAGATGTTGTTTCCTCAATGATATCATTATCCAGCATCTCCTGAAACTGTTTCCCGATTTCGTGTTTAAGAGCATGTGGAACTCTGTAAGGCTTAATATAAACGGGAGTGATATTTTCTTTTAACTTAATTGAATGTTCCATCAAATTAGTAACTGTTAATTTATCTCCTGACAAGTGAAAAACGTCTGAATATTTCGCACAAATATTTTCTATGCTAGTTTTCTCTTCATTTTTTAGATAGTTTAAATTAAGTAGACTAAATAGAGTTTTAACACGCCTAGCTGTTCTACTTTCGTTACTAAATTGGCAAACATTAAACTCTTGTAGAGAATGAATACTTAAGTTAGAAAAATTTACTTTTATTTCCTCATCGTTTGAGTTCAAAATTCTTATCGGAATGCAACCCTTAATTGGTTTTGTTATTATACCGGCAATAAAAACTCCTTGTTGAATTTCATTTGCTAAAATGACGGTCTCCTCACTATGATTACAAAGTATGTACCTCACTATTTCACAGCGTGGAGGTAACAAATGAACGTATTTATCGTTAATGCTAAGTACGCATACCTTTCCGGTATTATTTGCTAATCGTAAGGTCATCGGTTGGTAATCGATTATGGCTTTGTATTTTTAATAAAATTGTCGCCTAATATTCCGTCAGCAGAACATACCAAGTTTTTAAAAACATAAAATTTTATATTAAAAACCACCCCATCGTGAATCAAATCTAAATTAACGAATTCCTCGTAAGTTAATTTTCCACTAACACCCTTTATAGTTATCTTATCGTATTGTAATTTATTAAGAATATTAGTATTATTACATAGCCATTCGTATCGTAAAATACATAAACTAGCCCCGCTATCTACTAATAGACTTACTGGACTTGCCGAATCCACGGTTAGAGTAACTACGCTACTATTATTAAAGTTAGAAATAAAATATTCATTCATTATTTGAGGGACGAAAAACTCATTATCTGAAGAATTTTCTATATTTTCTGCAGAACCGACCCTGTACGTTATGCAAAGTATGCTCTAATTTTTTATACTCCAACAGCGCTGATTCAACTTTTTGCTGAGCCGCTTCAGATTTTTGTCTACTTAAGGGACCTACCTTAACTAAGTACTCTCTTATTTCTTTTAATTTATTATGTATTATTACTAATTCTGATAAAGTCATTACGATTTACGTGTAGGCCTAATGTAAGCTGAGATAAAATTACTTAAGACTTACTTGATCGATGCTTATCTTACGCATAACGTATTACTCGAAGGAAATTATAATAGGTAGCTGCTTGGCTGGCTGGAGACTGGCCGGAGGCTGGTTGAAGGCTGGCTAAATCTGTCGGCGCTCGTTGCTCGCCGCTGCTCGTTGCAAGCTGGTTGAGTGATGAGTGGGCCGGGCTATACCCTGGACACCGTGGGCCGGGTTTATTCCCTGGACACCGCACCATTCGAGCCGGGATCTCCCTGACTCCTCCAACATTGACCTCTTCTTTTTTTTTCCTTCGAAATTGTTTTTCCCATCCTGATGATAATTTATTTTTCCACGACGTGTCTTCGGTCTTTTATATTGAATCTTCGAGTCTTCAGTAATCAATATTGTGGCTTCTATAACGGTTTCTTTCTTCTCTGATGTAGTTTTCTTCATTCATCCTGGCAGGGTCGCCATGTAAGGAGTGTCGTTGAGTTGCAGGTTTAACAGGATATTAAACAAGTGTTCACATCGAATAACCATTTATTTCTGAACTTAATCAATTATACGATTTAACATGAAGGCTTAACCTAATGCTAACATAGCGTTTCTTACCGTTGCGTATCTGGGTTATTGCTGAATTGTCAATACGCCACAGGTCCTAGGCTAGGTAGCACCGAATCACTAACCTAATAAAGATAAAGTTTCATAAGATATCTAATAAGATCAATCATTGTCTCATTTTTCTATACATCTCTCTCATCTTCTGAACCATGGCAGTGGTCATGGTCACAATGAATCTCGAAATGTATTTTCGTTGTTTTTTACCATGATCTAAGGAATTTATCTCCCTCAGGATCCAAAAGAACGATGAGAAAGCCAGGAATCGACTTGGACAGTTCCTGATGAGGGAGCTGTCGAAAGTGAGGAACAACCACCTTTATTTGCTGTGTGACCTCTTTCAGCTGTGCTTTAATGAACTACAATAAAAGGAAATTTGAAATAAAAGTGTATTATATTAAGTTTATTTTATTTATATTTATTTACTTACAATAATATCTACAGAACACAAGACATGGAATAATTGAGCTATCTGAAGACCGTTACAATAGATCTATAAGATACTACTGTTTTGGTGGTAGAGCTTTTGTGAACGAGCTCGAGGAAGTGGGCACCACCGCCTTACCTTTATCTGCCGCCAAATAGCAGTACTTGTGCTGCTGTGTTCCGGTTAGATGGTAATAGTATGTTCCTGTAATTACTGGCACATAGGCATAACAGCTAAGTCCTATAGTATGGCAACGTATCCACATAGAGTTCAAGACAACATAATAGCTTGTTTTGAGTTCTATGTGGAAATCCATGGGCTGCAGTAGTCACTTAACATCTGATAAACTGCATGCTCTTTTGCCATATAAGTAGTATAAAAAAATCTATGTAGCCAGATCTACGCGTGGTTCGATATTATAGTAGGTACAGATTCTAAAATGAAAATCACCGTACTTTGCAAATACGCAAATGCGAGTTCAGGTGGTGTCAAGTGATTTTTCATCATATAATTATGTTCTAGCAGCGTTAAATTTTTTAGCATGATAAGTATTTTTATATTATAGATTGTTATTAATTTCATGAAATTGTGTGCATAATTTAATTAATTTTATGTAACTGTAATTTCCACATCGTAAATCGTAAATCGGTGAAGTACTTGAGACCTGCCTAAATAGCTTTTTCAACTGCCATGCTTCTAGCAAATAAATATCATTTCATTGCATTATTTTTATACTTGAATGATTTTGAGAACGTTTGCTAGTACAAAAACAGAGATGTGATGTGCTCTATCGAACATTACATCAAATTACAATAAAAAAATGTGCTGCCTACTCACATAACCAAATAGATAAAGAGCGTGATAAAAACACATGGAAATTCCTTGCTCTTATATTGGAAAAGTTACAATGTGATTTGCCTTTTCCATTGACAGACAGTTTCAAATCCGATCTAAAGAGACAAAAGACGGGATAACTATTTCAAGGACAATGCGAGTTTATAATGGTGGTTAAAGCCGTTCCGATTATGTATTCTCTTTACGGTTTCATTTGATTCATCTTTAAAGAATACTGGAGCCCTAGTTTTCGTCTGAGTATTTTAGCAGAAAGCTGTTGTGGAATCGGCTGATGGAGTCCATCATGTGCTGGAACTCTTCGCGTGGGTGCAGGATGGTGGTGCGGAAGTGGAAGGTGCCAGGCTGTTGGCCGAACCCGGTGCCGGGTACTACGCATACTCCTGGAAGAAGGTATAGTGATCATTACCAAATTCTTGCAATTATTAATTTGTAATTTGCACATTGAAAGAGCCCTTTACTGTTCATAACTTAAAAAAGAAATCACTCGTTCTGTGATGACTTTTGGGTATGATTAGGGTCAACGTAAAATTATAAAAATGTTTGTTGTTTAATTTACCTGTCTCTTCTAGAAGTCGCAAGCAATAGAACTCATCGGGGCTCATTTCAAGTTGTTTCGCCGCTTTTTGTGCGCGCTCTGAGATCTCAATCCGAGGGTATGCAAACATGGATCCCTGAAAAAATAAACAAGGTCACTAATGCCAACACAGGTGCAGCATTCAGAAATAAAAATAAAATTCACATATCGTTGCAAGCATTCAATAATGGTAAGGAATTCTTTGTCTTAAAACTCTTATATTTTTTGCTGAATTGTGACTTTTCAACAGTCATAAAAGGATAGTAAACTTACATCAAGTTCATTGCAAAAGTATCCTGGGATAGAGTTGAAGGTCTCATATGCGGTTTGAGTTCTTTCAGTGAGTACTTGGTGAATGTAGCTGATCTCCTTCGAAAACTGATCGTACGACTCATCGGGAAAAGAAGGTGTCTTCATCTGGAAATGAAACATATTATTTTAGAACTAATAATCAAGTATTTTCTTATAAAATACACAAGAAACAGTTAAAGACACACAAGAAGCTATTAAAAGACTCAACTGCTCCAGAATACTTCAAGCTAGAAGTTTTCCAAGAGACCGGTGGCATTGCATTTTTTACAGGTTTTGAATTAAGAAAGATAATTTAAGTAATGATCCAAGGTTCTGCACAAAAACATTGAGAATAAATATTGGTTACTACCACTAACATTGTTGACTAGGTACATAAAGACTACCAACATTGTTTGACTAGGTACATAAAGACTACCAACATTGTTTGACTAGGTACATAAAGACTACCAACATTGTTTGACTAGGTACATAAAGACTACCAACATTGTTTGACTAGGTACATAAAGACTACCAACACTGTTTGACTAGGTACATAAAGACTACCAACACTGTTTGACTAGGTACATAAAGACTACCAACATTGTTTGACTAGGTATATAAAGACTACCAACATTGTTTGACTAGGTACATAAAGACTACCAACATTGTTTGACTAGGTACATAAAGACTACCAACATTGTTTGACCAGGTTCATAAAGACTACCAACATTGTTTGACTAGGTAGATAAAGACTACCAACATTGTTTGACTAGGTAGATAAAGACTACCAACATTGTTTGACTAGGTACATAAAGACTACCAACATTGTTTGACCAGGTTCATAAAGACTACCAACATTGTTTGACTAGGTACATAAAGACTACCAACATTGTTTGACTAGGTACATAAAGACTACCAACATTGTTTGACTAGGTACATAAAGACTACCAACATTGTTTGACCAGGTTCATAAAGACTACCAACATTGTTTGACTAGGTAGATAAAGACTACCAACATTGTTTGACTAGGTACATAAAGACTACCAACACTGTTTGACTAGGTACATAAAGACTACCAACATTGTTTGACTAGGTACATAAAGACTACAAACATTGTTTGACTAGGTACATAAAATCTACCAACATTGTTTGACTAGGTACATAAAGACTACCAACATTGTTTGACTAGGTACATAAAGACTACCAACATTGTTTGATTAGGTACATAAAGACTACCAACATTGTTTGACTAGGTACATAAAGACTACCAACATTGTTTGACTAGGTACATAAAGACTACCAACATTGTTTGATTAGGTACATAAAGACTACCAACATTGTTTGATTAGGTACATAAAGACTACCAACATTGTTTGACTAGGTACATAAAGACTACCAACATTGTTTGACTAGGTACATAAAGACTACCAACATTGTTTGATTAGGTACATAAAGACTACCAACATTGTTTGACTAGGTACATAAAAACTACCAACATTGTTTGATTAGGTACATAAAGACTACCAACATTGTTTGACTAGGTACATAAAGACTACTAGCATTGGTTGTGAAGATCATAAGATGGAAAGGCAAGATACAAAAATGTTCCTATTGTTCCCACGTTTACCGACCTTAGACTCTTAAATGCTAGTTGGTCAACTACTCACCACACAATGTAATGCGCACTGTCCGAGCACAGTAGGACACTGCATCACAGCTCTAGCGGTTCTGAAGGCTTGTTCCACGTCTGGATGCAGTCTCAGAAGCTCCACGTATCCTGAGCGCAGGCCGCACTCAGCAGACCAGCCCTTGGAGAGGGTTAAGAAACTGGCAAGCTCCATCGTGCTGTAGGGGTGACCCATTTCAGACATCACCTGTTGAAGATAGAATAGAGGTATTTATTTGAAATCCAAAAACAAAGTAGCTGGTTGCTTTATTAATGACATTAAAATACAACAAGTCTTCAAACGGCTGGATATCTTCATTATGTCCTTTTTTTACAGTTAGTTAGAAGGTGTATGACTGTTTATCTTCTCAAATAAATAAAATAAATAAATACTATTTCACGGCCATCAAAATGATCGTGCAAAATGATGACGTGCGACCAAAATTAAAAAAAATATATTTTAATTAATTTAAAAAAATTAAAATATATAAACTCACCCTCTTAAACGAGTAGAAGGGCTTGCTGACGATGTTCTCTTGGTATACTTCATCAGCTAGGATGAACAAATTACGGTGATGCGCGAACTTTATGATTTCTTCTATGTTTACCCGGGTCAGCACCTGGAAAAGAAATTAAACGGAAGAAACAGTCATAACTTTTTCACCTCTCTGATAAACTCAGGTCTAAAGAATCAGATAACAGAATCATTCAATCAGATAATGAATGAAAAAAATAGCTTATTTGTTGCACCAAAGCTCTTGAATAGAACTCAATTCTCAAACTCAAAGCTAAACACGATGCATCTAATAAAATCAAAAGGATTATTTTGAATCTTACGCCAAGTTTGCATATTGGTTTTTAATCAATTTTGAGGAATCCATATTCACCTGTCCAGTAGGGTTCCCTGGGTTGATGACAACGAGCGCGCGTACGTTGTATACCTCGGTGGCATCGCGCCAGCTCCGTTCCAGTTCCGACGTTGTCAGCGCCCAGTTGGAGTTCTCCTCCAGATAGTAGTCCGCCTGGGCTATGCCGAGCTCCGCCAGGGTACCGGAGAATAAAGGGTACTGGGGGATCGGGATCATCACCGCTGAAAAAAGGAAACAACGTTATCACTTTGGACAATTAACAATACAAAGTCAAAGTCAAAATCTTTTATTCATTAAAACCACAAGGATCACTTTGAAACGTCAATTTTACTGCCTGTTCTTTCGCGACCAAGTCAGGAAAGAAAGGCAAGAAAGAAGGCGTGCGCTCCAGTTAAAGGTTGTCAAACCCAAAGTGATTAGACCCCCGCTTGTATATCCATGTACCTATCGGTTATTTGTTTTTTTTATATTAATTTGATAATTATTAGTGTGGTAGGTGTACAATTAAGTTATCTTTCTATGTACCTATCTATCTTTTTAGTTTCATTAAAAAACAATTCATGCGCAATATATATTTTTAACTTGAATTTAGGGTCAGAACCTAAATTATAATTAGGATTAGGAAATTAGGATCCTAGAATTTAGGATTACCCTCGTATGTCCAAGGATAAACGATAAGATTAGGAGATCCGATAAACGCTTTTCATCGTCACATACCCGGTGGTTTTTCATCGACCTCCTCCACGAACATGTTCAGCACAGCCTTGATGACGTCAGAGGCTCCAGACCCCATGTAGATGTCCTCAGGAGAGGATGGCACTCCGTCGCGCGCCGTGATGTACTCTGCCACAGCCTTGCGGACAATTAGGAGGCCGTTGGAAGGGGAGTAGGCACCCACTGAACTTTTCCTAAAAAAAAATTAAATATTATCAGTAACCCGCGGCTTAGATTGCTCTGTTCCTGAACATAGAGTATGTTTGTAACTTCACACTAAAACAGCGGACTGGTGCATCCATCAAGTCCGCTGTTTTAGTAAGTATTAAATCTAGTTTCTCGTTTATGGTTCTATCTCGCTCTATAGATGGTTCGCGCTGAAAGTCTGGGCAACTCCCTTTGTCAAATTTCCAGATTCCCAGAGCGACCGATCTCGTGCTGTCTACAACAAAAGGCTCCCAGCAACTTCAATTATCGTATTTTCATCTAACGAGGATATTTCATTTAATTTTTTTATTAACTCAGACATATAATTATATAATATAATCAATAATCATGTAATTTTAGAAGTTCATTTGTGGGCATATAAACTTATATATATAAGATATCTAGGTTAGATTCAAGATTGCACGAAACAGGTAAATTGTACAAGACAGATGGAAAGATTAAAGAGGAATCACTGGGCTTCACCAAATTGAGGTATACAAATATTTAAAATGGCTAAAAAGCTCAAATAGAAACACACTAAAATAAAATGCCAAATTACAATATACCTATGTGATTGAGGATTTCATAGCAAATTTAAAAATAAGAATATTACAGATTAGAACAAAATAAACCACAATAAACAAAATAGATAAATGTCAGAACGATAAAAATTGCATTTATAGTGTGACCATTAGTGCTGTGCACTCCCTGAGGTATGCGCGCGGCGAGACGGGGGGGAGAATCGGCTGCTGCGCTCTGTCAGTTCGCCGTCAACGCTCGTGGCGGCAGGTAGTGTTATTTGTACCGGACTGTCTATGTCAGACGCACTTGAGATAAATATTCAAAGATGGGTCGTGCGATAAATATTCAAAGAAATACGATAATTTTAATACGAAAATTATTATCTCGTGATATGAAATGGAAGATGAAGTTGAAACAGAATCTATGTCAGAATAACTTTCGTTAGAATATATAATTGTTTGTAAATATAAAAAATGTTCAATAAAACAAGTCCTTTGAATTATAAGTTTAGTTCTTATTTATCACCTGCATATTTTTAATTAAATATGAGTATATTTAAGTTACATTTTAATCAACTAAGTAAGTATAATATATTACAGATAGATAGCCTCCGACCATCGTCCCGCCACAAGTCTTGCCTTAGAAATGCAAACTGATATCGTAAGATATGTCCGGCATGTATTGATCTCATGTGAACTCATGCAGTTTTTTCTTTGCCTCCCACCTCGCCGCGCATACCTCAGGGAGTGCACAGCACTAATGGTCACATAGATATAATATAAATTAAAAAACATTTTGGTCACTCAAGAGTTCATCCAATGTATAATACGCTTTTTGAATCAATATGTCATTAAATTTTGTCATAAAAAATACAAAACACGCTCGAGCGTAGTAGTTTTGTTCGGCATGACAGATTGCGCAAATTGCCTTCTAGGCGGCTTCCAGCTGCAAACCAGGTAAATAATTCAGGGTTAGTTTTGACAAACAGATCTACTTCGATAATATACAATGCACTAAAGGTAAGAATATTAAATTTGATAAAATGTGCTTTGCATGATTCCCTCTTTTTTATGTTGCAGATTGCCCTTATACAGCGTTTTTAGCTCTAAATACTATTATTTAGTGAACCTACGCTGCACGTTACCACGTGCAGCGTGCAACTTCTTTTGGTGCAGAAAAGTTCTCGAGCTTATACCTAAGCTCGAGAACTTTTCTGCACCAACTGTCATCAGTTCTCCTTTCTAGAAAGATTAAAGTACCGATCTATCTCCATATTTGCTCCATATTATTATTACTAGCTAGGTGGTTTAGATAGTGTTTGTGTTGTAAGAAATCGAAGGAACCTTTCCAGTGGGATTGCAGACGGCCGGATTATATTGATCGCAGACCTCCGTTGGCAATGCGTACAGAACTTATTAATGTAGCCAGATGAAAATAGCGTAATGTCGCATACATTAAGGCATCTGCTAACCAACAAATTACAGGCACATACTCTTAAGAGTTTTCACCTGAACGTAACGGTAGATAGGTGGCTTCGGCACATCAAACCTATGGCCCACCTGATGTTAAGCGGTTACCAAATACAATGGCATCACCTCACAGATAGCATTGTCACTCTGCGACATAGGAACAGGTGAAAAGTGCGTAACATGTGTGTTATTTCACCGAACCCTCTTTCAGTGTCGGAGGTTAAAATTGACATAGTTTAGAACTGCTAGTTAAACTAGCTTTCTGTTAAAGACACCGCATCTGAATTGGTTCATCCGTTTGGGAAGTACGATGGCACAGATAGACATCACGTCAAACTTATAACACAATTTTTTTTTGCATCGAGGGTTAAAACTATAACTCACGTGCAATCATCCAGCAGTTCCATGGCCCTCTGTTTCACGTCTGCGGGAATATCTGCAGAGCTCAGCAGAGCAGGGTTAGTGACCACCGACACCACCTAGAAACATGGTCAGCAAGTTTATCAGTGGCCGAATAGAGTACTCTGAGCACTAACGGCTATTGAGGAAGAAAAGGCATTGAATGGAGACCACGCTCTGGAAAGCGCAGCGGAAGTTGGCCTCTGCTAGATGGAAAGACTGCTTCATAAAGATTACTGGGAGCTGCACAATACGACCTATGGGTAATATTGGTGAACTGACCTGTCTGATAAAGGTTATGGGCTTTTGGCCGAGCGCGTGGCAGTCTCCAATGTTGGCGCGGACCACGTAGTCAAAAGGCTTCTTGATACCCTGAGAAAGGACACATTTGCTGGCAGCCATTACATTAACAAAAGTGTACAATCTTTTTATATTACAACTTATCTAAAAAAGGAACAGAGAGTTATGGGAATTGATTACTTAGCGAAATTGTACAGAATTAAATATTTCATACGCAACATAGGGAAGTAGGCAACATAGATTCTTTAGCATTAAGACTGCCCTCCTTACGTCTATTTGTTTATAATATTTTTCTCTTACTGTTTTTGTGTCTAGCTTGTGAGGTATACCTAAAATAGATTGTTTATTCATTTTTTAATAGACATTGAATCACTAGAATATGCCCAAAGTCCAAAATAGAGTCTCCAAAATCTGTTGTCCTAAAAGTAGTACAGCATTATAAAATAACAGTGTGTTCTGTATGGCACCTAGGAGCCATAGGAGGTGGATTCAATCACCTACCCAAACATATATTAGAAATTGACCAAATTCATGACTTTAAATTAAAACTTAAAAAAGTACTCTTACAAAAAGCTTACTACACTATAGATGAATATTTAATGGACAAATTGCAATGACTTGACATATTTTTAATTTATTTATATTAAACTGATAATTAATGCATAATAGTGGTTAAATAATTTAGCATGCTTGTATGCTGGTCATGGCTGTACTGAGACTATTGTATTACCAACTGATGTAACCCATGTATCACAAATAAATGAATCTTTATCTTTTATCTTTATCTTTATGGAAAGATAACATTGAACTGCGTACGCAGAAATCAATACAAAATGACTGCTGAGCCACAGAACTAATACCAGCTTCGATAGCTGAGTTCAATGCAAGTCACGGACCTGGATACAACTTTTAGAATAATATTACTCAATCGACCGAACAAATATTGATAAGACGCCGGGAACAGATATGCAGCGAGTAAGAACTCGGGGGAGACGAATCACTTTTAAACACTGTAAGCAAAGAATGGTCTACATTACTACGTAGGTACATTGCTATATTCCCTACGCTTGCTCAATTTCACGTGCCGTTGTCCTCTTAGTCATAGTCATAATAAAATCATTAACATAGTTTTAATGCGTCCTCGTTATCCGGGGACACGGACTCCGGGGACAACGGACACATCCTTCATGAACTAATTTAGTTTGTGTTAGCATTCAAATTTCTAAAGTTAAAGTTTTTTTGAAGCATCCCAAAAATTAGATTTCAGATTTTCAGTTTTATTTATTTCACCTTCATTATAACATTGGTTGTTACAGGCATGTACTTTTTTACATTATAAAACATTTAATAATTAAATTAAAATAATATAATTAAACATATTATAATAATATTACTATCCAGACAAGATTTGAACCCGCAATGTTTCGTTGATACGGGACCACGATACCAATTTCGCCACGGGCTCACTGCTCGTCCAACGCAAAATTATTGGAATGTTCTTATATAAAAGTATTGTTTTCAAAAATACGTGCTGACATTCTGAAAAGCACCGCATGCATAGCCTGCCCGAACATGGACGGGACCCGTATAAAACCTCTTATAAAACTTTTTATCCATTTCTACAAAAGTCACCATAATAAGGAAAAGTAAACTTAATCAATTTCTATCTTCGTTTTCCTTGTAATTTACTTAACTATGGTCCAGCTAGTATTACCCGACCTCTTTATCAGAAAGTCACGGCTGTGCGTAAGTAGGCGCTCTACTCCGGGGAGTACCTACCTAGTACCTAATAGCAATGTCTGCTATCTCTGTTTACCGCACGGCAATACTCTATTGAACTAGTGATATTTTGTACGATTTGTAAAAGGGTGAATATGTAAACAAAAATATTGTTGTCAGTCAGGATAACATATGAAATAGCGCAGCGTATGTAGGACGACCCTGAGAGGGCGCCGGACCTACAAGATCGGTCGCTCTGGAAATTGACAAGGAAGGCCTAAGTATGTTCAATCGTCTTACGACTACGATGATGAGCTCTCATATATGTGATAAGGCAATAAATACGATAAGGCATCGTTGCGCAACTAACCTTTAGAACGGTTGATTCATTTACAATCCTTGGCAAACAATATTTTACGATCGAACGCAACATGAAACGACTTAGTACTTTAACATTTTTCAATCTAGCAAGATTTAATCGAGTCCACTTGAGATATACTCACAGTAAAAACAAGGCCCTGAAACTTCATACAAACAAATTTAATTACCATTTACCCACTTCTGCAGAAGCAGCGACCAAAGAATACGGATTACATTGTCATAGCAATGACGGTCAATGAAATAAGATTGTGTTATTAGAATACCAAAAGGTATTCTTGCTTTTGGAGTCCTTAACCGTGCCAAACAGTATTTTACGGCACAACAACGGCTACTGCTGTACAAAGCGCAAGTTCGGCCGCACGTAGAATACTGTTCCTATCTTTGGCACGGAGCTCCAAAGTACCAATTGCTTCGTTTTGACTCCCTTCAGAGAAGAGCTATTAGAATCATCGGTGATCCCAAACTCGCCGACAGGCTGGAACCGCTGAGGCAACGCCGTGACATCGGATCGCTCAGTGTATTCTACCGCCTGTATTATACAGGGGAATGTTCTGAGGAGCTATTTGATCTCATCCCTTCGTCGAGATTTTACTACCGCACTTCTCGACAATTGGGTATCGCGCACCACACGCTTCACGCTATCTTTTCTACCCCATACTTGCAAGATGTGGAATGAGCTACCATCTGAGGTTTTCCCATTAGGCTACGACATGGCAGGTTTATACAGTGTAGGGAACGCATCGACAATACCCCGGGTGATGCCGGTGTCAATAGGCGACGGTGACCGCTTACCATCAGGTGAGCCGTAAGCCTCTTTCCCCACAAATAACAAAAAAAAAAACTTCGACGATACTATTGTCATAGTGAAGCGATTGCGTTGGTAGAATTGGGCCTCTGGTAACCGTTTTTTAGGAACCTGCCATAGATTTTCAAATTCAAGGTTTGATCAAATAGTAATGCCTGTCGTTTGACGCAACTGGAAAACACTCGATATAGTTTTTTCCGTTAAGTTTACGACGTTTACTAAAGCAAATTATGAGAATTTGGGTATTTAATGGCTTCAATCAGCTCAGCTCTTTAAAAACCCCGCGGGTTTGTTTTGAAAATAAAAGAAAAAGATTTATCTAGCTATGAATATTCTATTAATTAAGATGCATACTTTTTCTCGACAAGAAAATAAAACAGTGTAAAGTGTCTGTAACCTGTTTAACTTTTCCATTTGCATTTTCCATTTAATTACTTTATAAATTATTAAAAGCGACCGCACTATAAATGTAAATAAGAGATCCCTTGTTACTTCATTAGGGAAAGGTCGTCAAAACTACCCCAGTTATGTAATTTGAGTGGTCCGCAATAATAAATAACTTATAAGCCTTTTACAGGAGTGAGCAGAGCGGGAACATAACCCTCCGTAACCCACCAAGTGGTTAATCTAAAATACTACTTTAAAATTACTTTTGAAGTTAGGAACGCTTTTGTCTTTTAAGGCTTCCGAATCGAAATGGTAACGGAAGCCTTTGTCAGTCCGTCCGTCCGTCACAGCTGAATATCTCAGCAACTACCAACTATATAATTAAAATTAAAAAGAGTCACTTTCCACTAATAATATAAACGCGAAAGTTTGGATGGATGTACATATGTGTGGATGTTTGTTACTCTTTTACGTCGTAACGGATAAACCGATTTCGATGAAATTTAGTATACACGTAGATGTACCTGGATTAACACATAGGCTACTTTTTGTCCCAGGATATCAGGTTATAAATCAGGTCTTAAGGGGTTTGTCAAGTCAAGTTGCAGCAGCGAGTTTAGCTTTATTTCTAGGTTACCTACACATTTAGTAGTGTAACGCGTAGGAAGTCGCGGGCAACGGCTAGTTATAAATAATACCTATCGGCCTACCCCATTGCAAGTTTAACACCCGTCAGGATCTCGACGCGAAGGATCTTCTGCGCATGAGTGTGCTCTGTATGCCACCAATAATTGACAACAAGACACCAGCTGCCATTCGAGCAAATAACCGTTTAGGCATATTTAAGCATGAGCTCAAATCGTACTATTCTACTGACGACTTCGTGACTAGTGTCTTTAATCTCTATATTATTTATTACATAAGTAATTATTTTTTTATTATTGTTTTTTTGTATAAGGTGACCTTTTAAATTAATTATGTTAGAATGTTAGAATGTTTGTAGCGCTACTGGTTGGAACCATTGAGTAGATAAATAACGGATTATATCCGAATGGTTCTCCCACGCTCTGTGCCCACACATGGACGTGCACAACTACAAAACTTTTGTGTTGGTGGGATAGATATTTTTATTATTTATATTTTAGATACTTTTAGAGCATTTTACTCAGATATCATACAATATGTATCCATACCCAGCAAATGCTTTTACTCAGATATCATACAATATGTATCCATACCCAGCAAATGCTTTTACTCAGATATCATACAATATGTATCCATACCCAGCAAATGCTTTTACTCAGATATCATACAATATGTATCCATACCCAGCAAATGCTTTTACTCAGATATCATACAATATGTATCCATACCCAGCAAATGCTTTTTTCGCTATTTTGTTTATCTTGTTATTTCACAAACTATTTACATTAATTTAAAATTTAAAATATTTGTCGAAAACGATAGCCACTGACTGCAAAATAAACTAAAAAAGAGGTTAACAAGCTTGCACATTTTGATAATCGCAGGCAGGGACTATAAAGGCCCGAATTCCATCTATTGAATCGACTCTCCTAACGGAAGACCAGCGTCATAAAAATTCATCGTCAAAAGAGCCGAGACTATTTGTAAACTAAAAACAATTCATGCCATAAACATTGAAGTCCTGTATAACGCAGTGGACGTATACGGACCCTGAGTGGACAGTTATGGCCCCTGGCCCGTTTAATACACATTATAGAGGACATGTCGGGCCCTCGTTAGCGCGGGACACATTCTTGGGACTTGAAAAATATCTCGTACGGTCAAGCACTTACTTTCTCCCAAAATTAAAGTTTCTAGACATGTCCTCATTTATTTAAATTAAAACGATCAACATGATCCTACACTAGGGCTCTCTTTATCGTGGCGTGTTTTTACAGCGATACTGCCCACCCCGATTCTTTTATAACTGTTCTAAGTTTACTGTAATCTTGAATTCTTCACGGCTAGCTATTCTGGTTTCCACCTTAGCATGAATCATGAAAAGTAATATATTTCTGTGATTAGCAAAAAATGAAAACCTCCTTGTGAGAATTGCTTTGAAGCTCAAAGAGAACCACTCAATTTCATGAAAAATACGTTTCCACAAGAAGATGAGCCGAATAACCGGCTGTTCACAATATCCGGAGATATTGAGCGGAGTACACAAATAAAGCGGCTTAACGTCAGCCGATGTGTTGCGGAACCGTACGCTGCGACGCGACCGACGCTACGCACACATAAACTAGTACTAGTCTGTGGAACAGGAAGACAGTTTAAAGGCCTTAAAACTTTTACACTATCCATCCAATAACACAAATAAAACATCTGTAGTAAAACCGAGTAGTTATAATTTTTTTTCAAAGTTTCGCGATCTCTGTACATATTTACTGATTTAAATGAGTATTTATTGCGTATGTACCTTTTTTATTTGTTATTCCGACGTTTCGACTGTGGTGCAACCAAAAAAAGAGGAAAGTAGATAAATACCCGTTTAAATCGTAATTAAGATGTTTAAGCTTGTATTATTAATATCATCTCCAACATACGAACCAGACAAATCTGAAACCTTGGCTGGGTGGCATGGGTATCATGAATTCAGTACTTAATAATTAATACCCTTTGATTGATCGAGCGAAGAGAGATCTTCAAATCAAGTTGGGCGAATCAGCATTGTATGTATTTATGCATGTATGTATGTTTGTTTATCCATCCGAGGATAACTTTCGAAGCGCTGATCCGATCATCATGAAATTTGGTATACAGGGTGTTTGGTAATATACTGACGTTATTCAAGTGACGGTTTCTCAAAACAAAAAAAAGCGGCCAAGAGCGAGTCGGACTCGCCTATGAAGGATTATGTAGCAGCAAGTAACATAATATAAAAGTTCTTGTAGTTCGTTGTAACTTTTTTTATATTTGAGTTGATTGAATGAAAGGTAAATTGCGGTTTACGATGTCAAAGTCAAAGTCAAAATCATTTATTCATTAAAATCACAAGGATCACTTTGAAACGTCAATTTTACTGTCTGTTCTTTCGCGACCAAGCCAGGAAAGAAAGGCAATAAACAAGGCTGGTTGTTTTTTTAATGATCCTTTTAGAATACATTACAATACAAAAAATAATAACGTCTAAATTGTATCATTTTGAACGAGTTGGAGCAATTTCAATCCCAAGCTTCTCTATCATCTAAATAATCCGAAATTTTATAGTAGGCTTTTTTATAAAGATTTTGTTTAATTGCGTTTTTAAATGTGTAATTGTCAATTTTTGTACATCACTTGGTAGTTTGATATAAAAGCGAATACCTTGCCCTTTAAATGATTTACTAACTTTATGGATTCTACAACGGGCAACAGCGAGCTTATCCTTATTTCTAGTATTAAAATTAATATTATCGCTATTTTTTTTTAAAAAATTAATATTTGTGTGAACATACATCAGATTTTCATAGATGTATTGACAAGGGAATGTCATAATATTTATTTCTTTAAACTTATTACGTAATGATTTTCTGGGGCCCATATTATAAATTGTACGAACAGCCCTCTTCTGCAGCACAAAAACGGTGTATATATCTGCAGCACTCCCCCACAGCAGTATACCGTATGACATAATGCTGTGGAAGTAGCTGAAGTAAACAAGTCTAGCTGTGTCTACGTCTGTAAAAAGACGGATCTTTTTGACTGCGTATGCCGCAGAACTAAGTCTCTTCGACAACTGATCAATGTGAGGGCCCCATTGAAGCGTATTATCTAGAGTTATACCTAAGAATACGGTAGTGTCCACAAGAGCCAACTCCTCGTCTTTGATTTTTATATCTGCTTTAACTTGTGTAACATTAGGCAGTGTAAATCTATTACACTTTGTTTTCTATTCATTTAGAAGTAAATAGTTTACATTGAACTATTTTACGACCTTCGTCATCGTCATAATCGGTTTGTCGTCGCTTTAATTTAAATAATAGTGACGTGTCATCTGCAAACAATACAACCTCATGATCGTCCCTTAAAAGATAGGGAAGATCATTAATATATACTAAAAACAAAAATGGTCCCAGAATTGGTCCCTGTGGTACACCCATTTTAACCAGAGACAACGGAGAATGCTTTCCTGTGCCACTTAAATAAGAAGTGAGAAAGTCTAGAGCAACGTTCCTAATGCCATAATGTATGTATGCATGTAGTTTCCTGATCAATATGTCATGGTCTACGCAATCAAATGCCTTGGAAAAATCACAAAAAACACCTAAAGCGTCATGAGACTTCTTCCAGGCATCAAATACGTGCGATATTAACTCAATACCAGCATCAGTGGTTGAGCGACCCCTGGTAAATCCGAGTTGTGTATGATGTTGTGTATGTGTAGTTGATTTAAAATTAGTTTTTTAAATATTTTACTAAATGTCGGAAGTACTGAGATTGGTCTAAAATTACCAGGATCAGATATAGTGCCTGATTTGAAAAGTGGAGTTACTTTACTGTGTTTCATTTGATCAGGGAATACACCACAGTCAATACACTCGTTGAATATTAAAGCTAGTTCGGGAGCAATTATGTTAATCAATGTTTTTACGACACTAACAGAGATACCCCAGAGGTCCGTGGTTTTTTTAACATTTATCAGTTTGAAAGCTTTTATGATGTCACCACTATTTACATAATCAAATTTGAATTGTGTTTTGCATTCCGTTAAGTTTTCTTTCAATAATGATTCTGCGACTATGGGAGAGGAGTTTAAGGATTTTGTGGTAGAGACTGGAATATCAGTAAAAAAGTCTTCGAACGCATTAGCTACATCACCATCCTGATTGATCGTGGCATTGCCAATTTTCAAACTAAACTTATTGTTCTTAGTTGTGACTCTTCGAGTCTCGCTGTTGATTATTTTCCAAGTGGCTTTACTTTGTTTTGACTATTTTCGATTTTAGAATTCAAATGACGCGCTTTTATTCACGACAAAAAATTTTAAAATCTTTGAATATTTTTTGACTTTTTCTTTAAACTCCTCATTAAAATTATATTGTTTTTCAGCATAAAGATCATAAAAAAAATTTCTGCTTTTATGTATTCGCACTGTTGCCCAGTCACAGAACTTTTGACCATCAGTGACCATGATCGATTTAGGTGTAAAAATTGAATTAAACACATTACTAAATTTCTTAAAAAACGTGTTGTATAAATTATTTGGATTATTATTATTATGTACACATGGAAGTACGGAAGTTGAGTTCAATTTAAGTTTGTCCAATCTATCTATGGTCATAGGTACTCAAGTAATTTGACTTTTAACAAGATTTTTTTGTTTGAATTTCTATTTTAATTATTTGACCAAGATGATCCGATTTAATATTACTAATTAAACTTCTATTTAAAATTTTTACATTGGCAAAAATATTGTCTTTACATGTGGCTGAAGTGTCGGTTATTCGAGTAGGCCCCATAAATTGAGGCTTCAGATCAAATGATTGAAATAAACTAGTTATTCTAGTATTTAATGAGTTATGTTCTAGCAAATTTATATTGAAGTCTCCGTATATAATAATGTATTTATTTGATTTTGATAATTTAAACAAAATTTCTTCAATAATTTATTCAAAAATGTCAAATGTGCTCCAACTCTACGCAGGCTATTCCAATATGTCTTTCTACAGAGAGGTGAACTATATCTTATCGTTCTTTAAATTTGATCTGTTTATTAAGTAGTATTAACGAGCCACCTCGTATTTATTAATACGATTTATGACGTATTAAAAAAAAAACTACTTACTAGATCTCGTTCAAACCATTTTTGGGTGGAAGTTTGCATGGTAATGTACGTCATATATTTTTTGCCATTTTTTAGTTCATTATCATTCTCTTATTTTAGATGTTACAGGAGGGGACACACATTTTACCACTTTGGAAGTGGTTCTTGCGCAAACTATTCGGTTTAGAAAAAAATGATATTAGAAAACTCAATATGATTTTTGAAGACATATCCATAGATACTCCACACGTATGGGTTTGATGATTTTTTTTTAGTTTTAGTTTAAGTATGGGGAACTCCCAAAATTTATTGTTTTTTTTTATTTTTGTGTGAAAATCTTAATGCGGTTCACAGAATACATCTATTTACCAAGTTTCAACAGTATAGTACCTACTCATAGTTTCAGAAAAAAGTGGTTGTGACAGACAGACAGACAGACATGACGAATCCATAAGGGTTCCATTTTTTGCCATTTGGCTACTGAACCTTAAAAAGTATTCTTGAAAAAAAAAACTACTAGTTATATTATAAAATTTTAAAGAAAATCGACTAATTTTAGGTGATTTAAACTTACTGCCTACTCTTGCAACCGACATCCAAAAATAAAGGCACTTTGATATCTCTTTCGGAAATGGCTGCGGGTTTTGGGATAGAAAGGATCCACGAGATATCTCGAAACGCCACCAATGGTACGTACCTGTGGTGAGATGGCAAGCATTATGCAATAGCACAACGTTAGTTAAGTAAGTATTTGTTTTTACATGCCAAAATAAATTTCACATTTCTATGGTAAACATTTCACAAATTTATTTATTATGCTCATCAAAATAACCCCATTCATTATTGTGCGTAAATTATCAAACACCCTATATAGGTAGGTAGTGAAGGCATAATCCTGGTGTGACTAAATGAGCTAAAATGTGGGTTGGTTGTTGAGATATTGGGGTTTAAGAGGGCTAAAAAAACAAAATCAGACAAGGTCAAATGGAATGTCTAATGAAAGGTCTTCATTAGTGTCGTTTTTATTTGTTGTTTAAATTTTGTAGTTATTAGCCATAATGAAAAATTATGGACTTATATATAGGAAAAAGTCTTAAATACAGATTAACTGCAATTTTTACCCCAAAAATGAGTATCCAAATAACATGAACTCCCGTAACTTGTAATTTTAATGAAACTGTAGGTCAAGTAATTTGTTTGTGCATGCACTATTTTAATAGTGAAAGATTACCAAATAATATTTTCGTTTTAATATATAGGAGATTCTCAAAATCGATGATTTAAAAAATATATTTTTTTTTTTCAAACATCTTTTGATTTCTGCATGGTTAAAGAATTAAAACTATAAGATCGGTAACGTCCTCTATGATACTCCTATCTTGAGATGTTAGATTTTAAAATAATGTTAAATTCCTACCTGTCTGATTCGCGTCCGTGACCGGTATGTGCGACCAACCTGCTGACAGGGGTAACTTACGTGCGAATAACTTAAGTGTATTTATTTCAGCGAGTTCCAGTTCTATGTGTAGGTATTAGTTATTAAACGGCGTAGCCCAACGCTGCCATAACATAACGCGTTCCAGTAACGGAGCCCTATTGAACGATCGCCTTAGCACTTGATCCCGACACATGGGCCCGGAAATCTATACGACAATATTCCAACTGAATTCCACTCAACTTATGAAAATAAACTTTATTACAGGGCTGTAGAGAGGTCGGAGTATTAGACTAGACTGAGGCTCGTATGTTTAGAACTACACTCAAAACTAAATCGAGACTTTTGATTTTGGTAGATTTTTATTGTAAGATAAAGAAAACTCGAGTATAGTAACATTTCACAAATTTATTTATTGTGATCATCAAAATAGCCCCTTTCATTTTTCTGCGTATATTATCAAACACCCTATATTATCAAACACCCTATATTATAGATTTTTTTTAATTGCAATAAAGGAAGGTCAGTATTTTTTATAACTATTCCAAATTTCAAGTCGACAGATTCAGTAGTTGCTGAGATAATCAGCTATGACAGATGGACGGACGGACAAAGTCTCACCATAAGGATTCCGATTTTACCATTTTGGCCCGGAAACTTAAGAAGATAAAATGATGGCGCATTAGTTCCTACAATCGGTACTAAGAGGAGTGAGAGGCCTAAGAGATTCTGGTTTTTTTCCGTTCTATTTCTGTCTCTGTGGTATCATGGTGCTCGTAGTTCCATAGGGAATTACGTATTGTTGGGTCTAATTTTTATTTGTGCCTGCAAACATTACTGAACTTATCAAATCTCTAAACAACTGCAAATGGTAAAACCATGTAAGTCCATTTTCGGCCAAATCTCTCGAGTTATTTTAGTGAAATTCATATTAAAAGAGCAGTCCAGCTAAATCGGAATCCAGGGCACGTCTGCGGCAATCGATACTCAAAGATAGCCGCTTAAAAATGCACATCGGGAATCTCCGGCAAACGAGGCCACAGCCTAAATGAACCCAGTCGGGTAACTTTAGTCTTCAATCAAGATTCAACAGAATTGGTCCAACAAAGAAAATGAGACGGATTAAAAAAAAATCTTTCTTTTTTTCTCCAGGTTCAGTTATTCTGCTTCTTTTGTTTTTTAACGGCTTAACATGATAATTGCATCAGGAATTATTGAAACATCAATCAATAAGTATGATTTTTATATTATTAATAGATTATTAAACGAGGGCATAAAGCAGTGTCTTGCGTCACGGGGGCTATATTGAAACCCGAACGTAGCGAAGGATTATGGAGCGAGGGAGTTACTAGAATCCTGTGTGCAGAGAGGGACATAAGCACACCCAAGATGCAGACAGCTTTATCCACGAGAAGAATACTCTCCTTTTCACACTTTCTGCGAGACAATAAAACCAAATCTAAGATGGTGCATTTTGTGCAGAGGTTTAGTTCGATTTACGATTAAGTTCTAATTGTGTGGGTCTCTTTGATTCAAATTTTATTACAGATGAGGTTCCAAATTCAAATCAAGTTGTGAGGGCATAATAAAATTCAGTACAACTTTACTCCCGGCTCAGCCATAGGGATTTAATGACCTGCTTTCGGTGAGGTTTACATGACATATAATTTGACATTGTCGAGCTGGTGGTGTGAAAAATAGATTTATTCTAGCCCCAAACTAAGCAAAGCTTGTTACTATAGGAACCAGATAACTGATAGAATACTTTTTTCTAAATGCATACATATTAGGTTGGGGAAAAAGTTTCTTCGCATTTTTTAAGAAAATTCAAAACATTTTTTAATATAGTTTATTTACATATAACTAAAGTATGTAGGTACCATTTTGTTTGATAACTTTTTGCCATCTTGGAGGTAGGAACATGATCCCATTGCTATAGAAATTTTGGGGCTTCTGATCAAAATACCGCGACAAGTAGTTTTAGCAGTCCTCTCGTGATGTTAACCTGACACTGTCTAAAGAATTCTGAAGAGACCGAAACAGGTGGAAATCTGAAGGTGCAAGGTCAAGACTATACGGCGGATGCATTAACACCTCCCAGCCAAACTCTCTTAATTTTTGCTGAGTGGCTAAAAATGAATGAATGAATGAAAATTCTTTATTATACCTTACAAGCTAGACACAACAGATTTATAGAAAAAAAAACAAATAAAAGTAAGCATAATGGGCTGTCTTATCGCTTAACAAAGCGATCTCTTCCAGACAACCTTTGGATGGAGAGGATCATTGCTTAATGGAAGATTGGCCGAGGTGTAAAAAGAATAAACTTAATAATAGAAGAATAAATTAGTTATATACATACATATTAGGTACATAAATAACTTTAAATAAATAAATAAATATCATATATAAAATGTGTACTTACATACTTATACTTACAATAATAATATTAGAGATCAGATGAATCATGACTCTTCATGGAGAAAGTTAAAGTTTAGTAAAAGTTTTTGAGTCTAGCTTTAAATACGGAAGGTGAGGGGGATTTCTTAATGGAGACCGGCAAGGCGTTCCATAATCGGACAGCTTGGACGGAAAAGGAGTTTGCATAGAAACTGGTTCTATGTATCGGGGTTTTGAGAAGGAGGTTTTCAGAAGATCGGAGTGTTTGGGAATTTGTGCAAAAAAGGAATTCAAAGCGTTCCTTCAGATAACAAGGCGTGGAAGGATTACGAAGGATGTTGAATAGGAGGGATATGATGTGAGTATTCCGGCGAAGTCGAATGGGGAGCCATTTGAGTTTATTACGAAATTCGGAGATGTGGTCGTATTTCCGGAGTACGAAAATAAACCTTATGCAAAAATTTTGAAGACGCTCAAGCTTATTGAGCTGCTCCTCCGTGAGGTCAAGATAGCAGGAAACAGCGTAATCTAAAATTGGGAGAAGAAGAGATTGTGCAAGCGCAATTTTAGTAGCTATCGGAAGAAAGTTTCGCAGTCTCCTGAGCGAACCAGCAGAGGCAAATAGCTTCCGACTCACAGATTCGAGCTGAGGACCCCACGACATACAGCTATCCATGAAGATGCCCAAATTTATCACAACCTTTGAATAGGGAACAGTTACATTATCAAACTTAATTTGAGGGAGTGTTGTGTAGTTGATTTTCGATAAGGTGCGTGAACTTCCCAGTATGATGGTCTGTGTTTTATTAGGATTAACTCTTAATCCATAAGCCTTGCACCATTCACCTATATAAATCAGGTTATTATTAGTGACGGTGATCGCATCAGGCAACTCATTAAGTGGAGCCTGGGTGTAAATTTGGAGGTCGTCTGCATAAAGGTGGTAGGATGAAGTGAGTTGACGAGAAATAGAATTTATAAAAAGTGCAAAAAGAAGAGGAGATAAGACGCCACCCTGCGGTACACCGGCTGATGTACAACACCAAGACGAAAAGGAATAGTCACAACGTATCCGTTGCCGGCGCCCGTGCAAATAACTGCGAAACCATTCAACCACCGATAGAGATATGTTAATTGAGCGAAGCAAACCCAGCAGGATGTCAAAGTCGACAGTATTAAAAGCATTGCTAAAGTCGAGCAGTGTCAGAATAGTAAGGTAGCTGTTTTCCATTCCCGATCTTATATCATCCGTGATTTTAACAAGTGCGGTTACAGTACTATGACCGGGACGGAAACCGGATTGAAGAGGATTGAGTAGGGCATTTGTGATAAGGAAGGAGCTAAGCTGGTTGTGGACAAGACGTTCAAGGACTTTTGATAGGAATGGGAGAATAGAGATGGGACGATAGTCGGTAAAGGAAGTGGGTTTGGATTTTTTAGGAAGTGGAATTATATGCGCTTCTTTCCACAAAAGTGGAACAGAACTAGACAAAGTAGAGAAATTGAGGATATGGCAAATTATTGGAAGTACCTCATCAATAATTGGAACTAACATATTCTGTCCAATATTGTCACTACCCATGGCATTTGAAGCAATTGACAGAATGCTCTTTTTAACATCACATGCGGTGAATTGACTAAAGACAAAAGGAGAATAATTAGGAGTTGGCAACAAAGAAAGATAATAAAGAGTGTTCATTTTATCATCTAAATCAATATTGGATGATGACGAAAAGTGTTTTTAAGAGAGTCAATGTCTAGATCATTTGGAATGGTATCGTGTCGAGACTTGCCAACTCCTAGTGTTCTTAGAAATTTGTAGTCTTTAGATGGATCGTTATTAGAAACAGAGGCATGAATATGGCGGCGTTAAGCATCCCGACACACCCTATTGCAGCAATTCCTGGCTATATGGTATTTTTCTTTGTTGGCGTCACTAGCATTCAGCTTATATTTTAATTTAGAAGATGCTTTTTTACGCATTAAAACTCGTATTGCATCGTTGAGCCATGGAGCCGGCAGATGCTTTATTTTAACTGCTCTGATTGGAGCATGCACGTCAAAGAGTTGTGTGATGATTGTATTGAAGGCGGTAATCTTGTCGTCAATAGCTTTTGCCCCCACTACTGCAGACCAATCCATTTCCCCAGCATCAGCTCTCACCTTTTCCACATCCATGGTACTAAAATTGGGTTGCAGAAGAATTTTCGGTTTGGATTTTGGAGGGCGAATTTTATAGGAAAGAAAAATAAAGTCGTGAAAAAAAGAAAGAAGGCATCAGCCGCACATTGACCGTGCTTGGCAACATGCTGTAGAGACGAGACTAAAATTAAATCAAGTAGTGATGGGATACAGTTTGGAAAGTGGTGTGTGGTACCAAGAGGGAGAATATGCATATTGTTAGATTTAATAATGGATTCAAATTTAAAAGAACGATGATCTTGTTGAAACGAAGATGTGTGAGGTCTAGCGTTATCATGATGAAAAACCACACCCCTTCTGTTGATTAATTCCGGCCGCATTCTCTAAACTTCATGCTTTAATCTCATCAGTTGATCGCAGTAGAGTTCAGAATCGATGGTCCTGCCTGAAGGTAACAGCTCATCTAATATATAAGAATCGTTGTCCTGACTGACTGACATATAGACAACGCACAGCCCAAACCGCTGGTCCTAGAGACTTGAAATTTGGATGGTATGTTCTTTGTGGTGTTAAAGTGAACACTAAGAACGGATTTTTGGAAATTCATCCCCTAAAGGGATCAAAAGAGGTTTTTACGGTTGTATGAAAAACCGTGGTTCTTGTGTTTATAAACTTGAAACTTGGCAAACATATTCTTAAAAAAAAATAAACTATTGGTATTTATTTAATTTTCTAAATTCATCCCCTGGGTGGGTGAAAAAGGGTGTTGAACTTTGTATGGCAAAACATTATTTCTAAGGTTAATAGACTTAAAACTTTACTCAAAAACTAAGCAAGGTGCATAATGAAACACGGGATAGTAATTCTATCTAAAAATCACCCCATAGGGTTGAAAAGGGATGTTGTAGTTTGTTCTAAAACAATGTTATTTGCATTTACGAACGTACGAGTATAACTTTGCATAAATGCTTTCTAAAGATAAATAATGAAACATTTTATCATGGTAAGACCACCAGAGTCTGATGATGGAGCCGGGAGCGAATATACAGAACTCTTTGATCGATAACAATAGATGTATCGTGATTTAGTTCTATAAAATTGTTTCTGCAAGACGTTTCACGATACAATTGATTACCAGCATCCGAAGACGGGAAATAGACCGCTCTTAACCATCATTATCATAATCAGTATATTAAATAATCGTTACGAGACTGACAGACTAATTGAAAATCAACGCACAGCCTAAACCTCTGATCCTAGAGACTTGAAATATAGAGGGTGTGTTCTTTTTAGGGTGTACGGGTGGACTAAGAAAGGATTTTTTTGACATTCGCACCCCAAGGGGCCAAAATAGGAGTATAAAATAAAACAAAAATAGTCTGTTTTTCAGGTATCGTTAGTAGTAGACCGATAAAATTTTAAATGTTGATTCCCCTAATAAAATAAACTAATAGATATTTCAGCGCTTTCAGATTTTTTTCTGAAAAAAGGCACAGAACCACTTTCTTTGACAACCTAATCTCATTTTTCGTTTTAGCCAGATTTAAGAGTATTTTGAAATAGTTAAAATTAGTTTTAAATTTAAATATTTTCAGGTACCCCTAGGTCAAAATAAGACCTTTTATATGGAAAATTTGAGTGTGGTGTCGTTTTAAATGTCGTCAAAAATAAAATGGAGCCAACAGGTGATCAACAGAATTCCTTAATGGATAAGAGTAGAACGTTTATGTTCTGGTTCATTTAAATTATTTGTGTGAGATGTAAGTATGATGGTAAATGTGTAATGATGGAGCCAGGGGGGAATCAACAGAAGTCTTTAATGGATAACAGTACAACGGTCGTGTTTGGTTCCTTTTAACCCGGCGAGCGTAAGGTTCAAATTTGTAACACCGAGCGTAAGGTTGGGTTATTTTCACCCGAATTGTACATTGAATAATTTATTGGTTTAATACCAGATTTTATTGAATATTATGTTTATATGAACATCCTTTTATGTATAAGTTACCTTAAACTAGAAATAAAACTAATTTATTCAGTAGTTTCACCTAGTTTTATTATAATCAAACTTTTCCATGGAAATTTTACCTCTAGGTATATACAGTATAACAGTATTTTATAACAACTTAACTTAACAATTAGGTATAACAGTATTTTTTTCCTAAAAAACTGAATCAAATTAAACAAAAATTAAATATTTTTTAGAGTTTTATAAATAACTAAACGAACAGCCATAGTTTTTATCTTATATAACTAGTCAAACTTTAGTTATTCTTGTTGAGGATCAGCACATTCTTCACTCACTAGAATGGAATGTTCCATGCATAAATATTTGTTGCAACGGTAACAAACATTTTTTGTTTTACGATCTTTTTTAAATGGACATATCTCACATCTCTCGATTGGTCTTGGCATTTTATTAGGGTGTTCTCCTGAAGATCCACCACCATGAGTTTGAATTCTCTTGCGAAGTTCCTTGGTAAATGAGCGTTGTCTTTCCTTTTTTGTAATTGCTTCATAATCAAACCCATTCCCAAGTCTCGTAGAAAATCACGGCGGAGCAGAGAGCGGTTATTGTTGGCCTTGTACACTATTATGCTATTTATTCCAGCCATATTCAACACAGCATAGAAGATCACCATCAGCCACCGCTTGGTATTTCGGGACACATCATAATTGCTACATAACTCATCCACAACATCTACACCACATTTGGTTTGGTTGTAAAATGTTATAATTTCTGGTTTTTTTTCGCTATGCTACGACTGTCAATCTTATTATCGTGGTGCAATGTTGACATCAACATAACCACCTTATTTTTCTTTGGCACATGTGAGACAAGTGATGTCTTTTTGGAAACCAAATATTGTGCTGGGTATTTCTCTGTTACGTGTTTCCAGCATTTTTTTTTTTGGTAACTAGGCTTTATTTTTGCGAACGGTCCCGGTACTTGTCAATTATGTTCTTTCAGCAAGTGTAACATCAATGGATAACTTGTAAACCAATTATCAAAGGTGACATTGCGATTAGTATTTCTTATAGGAGTAACAAGCCTTTCCACTACATCAAAAGCTTTGTTACTGAGAGCGTACGTTCCCGCTGGTTGTTTTCCCGGGTAGATTTCTAGGCTCACAACGTAAAATGTTTTTGCATCTACCATGGCATAGATTTTTAATCCGTATTTGGCAGGTTTGTTATGCATATACTGCCTGAAACTGCAACGGCCTCGAAAAGACGGAAGTTGTTTGTCAATAGTCACGTATTCTGATGGCGAAAAGGTTGCCTGGCAGTTGATTACAAACTTCTCAAAGAATAATCGTACAGCAGCCAGATTATCAGTTTTTTTTCGTTCTTCACGCGTGGTCTTGTCATCTAATGGTATACAATTTTGAATAAATTGAAATCTTTTTAGAGTCATTGTTCTCCTGAAAATTTCTACACCCGATCCATCGCTTTTCCATAGGTCCTTCAGGTTTTGTCTGTTCGATCTAAAACGCCCGGCTAAGTAGAGTAGGCCTATGAAAGCTTTCAATTCACATAAGCTTATATCATCATCATCATATCAGCCGTAGGACGTCCACTGCTGGATAAAGGCCTCCCTTATTGATCTCCAGGAACTGCAGTTGGAAGCGGCCTGCATCCAAGGCCGACCTGCGGTTCTTACTAAGTCGTCTGCCCATCTTGTAAGTGGACGTCCTACGCTGCGCTTGCCGGTCCGTGGCCTCCACTCGAGAACCTTTCGTCCCAATCGGCCATCTGTTCTGCGAGCTATATGGCCTGCCCATTGCCACTTCAACGTGCTAATCCGTCGGGCTATGTCGGTGACTTGAGTTCTCTTACGTATCTCCTCATTTCTGATTCGATCCCGTAGAGAAACCCCAAGCATAGCCCTTTCCATAGCTCGTTGAGCGACTCTGAGCTTATTCATAAGGTCAATAGTGAAGGACCACGTCTCGGTTCCATATGTCATCACTGGTAACACACACTGATTGAAGACTTTAGTCTTAAGGCACTGAGGTATGTGGGACGAAAAGACGTTGCGTAGTTTCCCACACGCTGCCCATCCGAGTTGGATTCGACGATTGACCTCTTTCTCGAAGTTGGTCCTACCTAATTGGACTGTTTGTCCTAGGTATACATACGCGTCGACAACTTCAAGAGCCGAGTTCTCAACCATAACTGGGGCAGGGACCACATGGACATTCGACATGATTTTCGTCTTGTCCATGTTCATTTTAAGTCCTACCCGTTGGAAGACTCGATTGAGGCCTTCGAGCATCGTGCTGAGCTCTTCCATCGACTTTGCCATGACCACAATATCGTCGGCAAACCGAAGGTGAGTGATGTATTCGCCGTTAATATTGATGCCCAGTCCTTTCCATTCCAGAAGCTTGAAGGCATCTTCCAATGCGGTTGTAAACAGTTTTGGAGACATGACATCTCCCTGTCTTACGCCTCTTTTTAAGGGAATCGCCTTCGAGCTCTGTTCGTGTACTCGGACTGACATAGTGGCGTTTTTATACAAACACTTCAACACTTCGATGTACCGATAGTCAATACGGCATCGTTGGAGAGACTCAAGCACTGCCCATGTTTCGATCGAATCGAAGACTTTCTCATAGTCCACAAACGCGAGACATAGCGGCAAGTTATACTCTTCGGTCTTCTGTGTGACTTGCCGCAGCGTATGTATGTGGTCTATGGTACTGTAGCCTTTACGGAACCCGGCTTGTTCGGGAGGCTGGAAGTCATCAAACCTGCGTTCGAGACGGTTCGCGATGACCCTCGAAAAGAGCATATAAACATGGCTCAAAAGCGAGATGGGTCTGTAATTCTTAAGCTAGGTGTTGTCACCTTTCTTGAAGAACAGGACCACCACGCCCTCGTTCCATGCTTTTGGCGTCGTACCTTCAAGCAAGGCGGAATTAAAGAGCTTCTGAAAGACTTTAAGTACCAGTGATCCACCCGCATTCAGAAGCTCTGAAGTGATTCCGTGTTCATCCGACGCCTTGTCGTTCTTAAGCTGCTTCAAGGCCATCCTGATCTCATACAGGCTGATGTCCGGAATATCCTTGGTATAATGTCGGGTCAGTTTGGCTCTTGGGTCGTTGGCTGCACTGCAAACAGGTTTAGTGACCGAATCGTAGAGCCGTCCATAGAACCTTTCGACTTCCCTTAACACTTCCGCTTTACTTGACGTTATGCTGCCATCTTCCCTCTTCAGCTTCGTCATGCGGCTCTGCCCAATAGAATTATCTCTCGCGAACACTTTGGAGCCTTTATTCCGCTCTATCTTATCTTTAATACGAGATGTATTCAAGGTACGAATATCGTGCCGCAAGGATTTTCAAATCTTTCTATTGAGCTGTCTATGTGATTGAGCATCATCGGGAGACTGCAGTCGCAAAGAACGTCGTTCAGCCATGAGGTTAAGGGTGTCATCAAAGAATTTCTGAGGTCTATTGGTACGGGGGGTCTTAAACAACTGGGACCCCACCGTATGGACGGTTTCTACGAACCTGTTATTGATCTCGTCCACTGATGCATCTAATTCTAGACAGTCAAAGCGATTTGCAAGTTCGAGTTGAAAGCTCTCGAGGTTTTGGATATGTGCGCGAGTGGGTCGGAGCGTAGATTTCATCAAACGGGACCTTTCAAGTTTAACGTTCATATTCAATGTGGCTCTAACAATTCGGTGATCACTGCCGGTTTTCACTCTGTGAATCACAGAGACATCATTGAATATCCGTTTCTTGTTGGTCAAAATGAAATCAATCTCATATCTCGTGGAACCGTTGGGACTCATCCAAGTCCATTTCCTATGAGGCGGCTTCTGGAAAAAAGAATTCATCATAAAGAGTCCTTCTTTCTCCAGAAAATCGGCCAGCTTCAGTCCCCTGGGGTTCCGTTGTCCATATCTATATTGCCCCACTCTCAGCTCATCATCGCTTCTCATGCCTAGTTTTGCATTGAAGTCCCCCATAACAACAATAAAGTGAGTTTTGTTCGTAGGTATGGCTCTACTTATGTCCTCATACATATACTCTTCTTCTTCATTTGGGTGTGAAGAGGTCGGCGCATATACCTGAACGACCTGCAGCGAATATCGCTTAGATATTCTGAGTGTCAGGTACGCGAACCTGCTCGACACACTGTCGATGGTAATAATGTTGTTGATGAGTGACTTGTGAACGAGAAACCCAATACCACCTTGGGACTGTTGGTCGCCCACCCGGTAGTATAGTAGGTTTACCAGACTTTCGTATTCGGATATCGTGTCCTCGCCCTCTCTACGGACTTCTGATAACCCCAAAGTGTCCCAGTGTAATCTACTAATTTCTTCTTCCAGCTCAACAATCTTTTCGTCTGTCCTCAAAGTGCGGATATTGTGTGTTACCAGGGCCAGTGGTCGTCGTAGGGTTTGGTAGCCGATCGTCTCCCGGGGATTCTTAGCACCCCTGGCCCCGCCGTTACCGTGACTGCTACCGTAGCCAGGATTAGCGGGGCCGCCGGGGACTAGGGGCCTGGTTTTATGTTGTAAATCTATCATGAGGGGGTTGTTGCCATTCTCGCCACGCTTAGCAGGCGGGTTGGCGAGCGCAGCATAGGTATTGAAAACACGAAAAGACGCTGCTGCCCATCTTTCGGAGGTATCCCTTTAGCAGACTCCTACCGCATCCACGGGCAAGAGCGGAGGGGCAACATTCTATTGCCGGCGCTCCACGGCAAGCTTATATCATTCATGAGAAATCTCTGTGTGTTACTATTTTGACAAGCATCTCGCCTCAGTTGGATTTGGTTGTTTGTATACAAAACGATTTCTTGCAACATTTCATCGGTTACAAACAGTTGCCAACACTAAACTTCTGTCTTTGCATTTTGACCAATTATTTTTACTCCTGGGTATTCTCGGATAATATTTTCTGATCTAGTACGAACATTCAATCTTTCAGGGGCACATAACCATTTCGTACCATTCTTTCCTATCAAAAATCTCGTGTTACTCACGGTTTCATTTTCAAGGACATTCTCAGATTCTCGTGATTCTTCTTGCAAATTACTTTCCACGTCGCTCACTTCTTGTTTTGTATCGCTTTCAAAACTTCTCGCGCTAATATGGTCGATTTCCTCCTCACTATCCGTATCTGCCGAAGATTGCGTCTCAGCGCCATCCCAGAGATCTAATAATCTTCTTTGATCTTCTTCATAAGACATACTTAATATTTAGCCTGAAATTATAAACGCAAAACTAAAATAAAGTAGAAGATACCGAAATATTACCTGTGAAAAATAGTAGCATCGAGCGCTAGGCGGGTAAAACTCACCCGCTGAACACTTTGACACCGTCTTACTTCCTCGCCGAGCGTCGGTTGACTGACCCTTCTCACTCGTCGCTTCCTTACTTCCCCCCGCGCAGCTATTGAAACGTGAAGCACAGTTTACCGCGCCAAATAGAAATAATCGAGAAATCAAAATTACCTCGGGTGAATTTTACCCGACCTTACGCTCGCCGGGTTAAGTTGTTTGTGTGCGATTTATAACGTTATTACATATAATGTCTGCCGGAGCTGACGATGGAGCCAAGAAGAAATCAACAGAACTCCATAATGGATACTAGAACGGTCATGTGTGTGTTCTTTTAAATTGTTTTTGTGAGATGTTTGACGATATCGTCTACCAGTATCGTCTGTTGATTGAGCCAGCAGAGATTCAACATAACTCTTTAATGTATAACAGTAGATTTATCGTGTTTGGGTTCTATTAAATTGTTTTTCCGAGACTTAATGAGTACCAGGGTCTGATCATGAAGCCAGGCGTGAATCTCACTAATAGTATAAATTTGAAAGTTCGTATATTCGTTTATTTGTCTGAATGAATGAAAAAATAAAATAAACACTTTAGTGTACACCATATAAACAAAAAAAATACAAACAACATAGAAAGTACATAGACAAATAATTACTATTTGGCTGTGTGCTTTCTATGCTTTCTATTTTTATATTTGGCGGTGATGATTGTGCCTAAGGTTCAGTTTAGCTTGCGGGACTTTATTTAAGAACACCACTGATAAACGTGTGCGCTCGATGATGTTTAAAAACTACATTTGACAGGCGGTCTTATCGCTTATCGTTTGTTAATTACTCAATCACATCGTGACGACTGAACTGATTTCGATCAAATTTAGTATATATGTACGTAGATTATAACCTGGATTAGTCCTGACGACCTCCGTGGCGCAGTGGGCGAATAGCCAGCTTAGACGCAGGAGGTAGCGGTTTTGATTTTCGCCGGGGAACAAATGTGTGCATGATCTACAAATATTTGTTCCGGGTCTGGATGTTTTCTATATATAATAAGTGTGTATTTACAAAAAAGTATATAAGCATGCTGTCAGTTATCTGGTTCCCATAGTACAATCTCTGCTTAGTTTGGGGCTAGATAGCGCTGTGTGAAATGTCCTGCAATATTTATTTATTAACAAACAGGTTACTTTATATCTTATAAATCAGGTCCCATGAAATAAAAATGGGGTGTCAAAGTTTCTATAGGAAAATTATTTTGGTCTTTGTTACCCCTTCACCAAACTACTGAACGGATTGAGTTAAAACTTTGCAAAAGTTTAGCTGACGATCTCCGTGGTGCAATGGGTGAATAGCCGGCTAAAACTCAGGAGGTAGTGGGTTCTATTCCCACTGCGTAACAAATGTTTGCATTATTTACAGATCAGGGTCTGGATGTTTTTAAGACAAAACGGGTCTTTTCGCGCACAGATTTATATCAAAATTATAATTTTGACTAACCTCGACGTTTCGCCAAGTTACAGTTTAAGACCCGCTTCGTCTTAAAAACATGAGTATAGTTCGCGAAAATTTAAAAAGTTCTATTGCAAACAAGGGCTGGATGTTTTTCGATATAGTAGATATGTAGTTATGTATTTACAAAAAAAAAAAGAATATAAGTATTTTATCAGTTATCTGGTTCCCATAGTACAAGTTCTGCTTAGTTTGGGGCTAAATAGCGCTGCGTGAAATGTGCAACATTAAATATAGTTTTAAAGCCAAACCTAATAAACCTAAAATAACATAAATGTTACTATTTATCTCATAAATCAGTTTTCATAATCTTTGGTTCCCCTACACGCCAAGCTTAGCATTAAAGATATTAAAATTTAGAAATAGAGATATGTTTTAAAAAAAACAGTTATATAAATCCATAAAAAAAAATTTAGCTACATAAGCGTCCTGCAGTTAAATTTAGTATAGTTGCAATGGTGAGCCATAAAAAATTCAGCCATCGATCGTAGTGACCCCAGTCCACTATCTGCATGTTAGATATAGGCGGAATTATGAGTCATAAAAAAACCAGCTACCGCAGCATCTGCCAGCACACTCTTCAATGAATCCAACCAACTCACTACAAGTCAGATAGGGCCGCAACAATGAACCATAAAAATAATCCAGCTACCGCAGCTGGAGGATACTGCAGCAGCTGGATTATTTTTATGATTTTAACCCCAATCATTTTAAGATTTATAATGTTGCAATGATTAGTCATAAAATAAACAGTTACCTCAGCATCGCCCAATATACCCTCTTATATATAAATAGGGTCTCAAGGATGAACAATAAAAAAACCAGCTACTGCAGCGTCTTGCTATCCACTTCCGTTTGTTAGTGTCGCAGTGATGAGTGATAAGAAATTTTCAGCTACCGCAGCTTTTCAGAGCCCATACTCTTCGAGTTATATAGGTACAATGATATCAATAAAGAATGCAGTTAACGTAGAGTCCCTTAGCCCACTCCCTTAAGTTAGAAAGAGTCACAATGTTAAGTCAAAAAAAACAGCTACTGCGGTGTCTCACTCTCTTCAACTATAAATAAGGTATTTTTAATTAGGGTCTTTTTAAAGTGAATATCAAAATCATCGTAAATGATCAGTCAAAAAAATTGCTTCTACCGCAGCATCCCCGAGCCCACCCTCTTTAAGATAAGTAGGGTCACAATGATGAGTAGTAAAAATTTGCAGCTACGCAACGTCACCTACATCCATCTAACTACAATTCACAAGGGGCTACAACGATGAATAAAAAAATCAGCTACCGCAGCATCCACCAGCGAGATAAAAAAATTAGCTACCGCAGCATCCACCAGCCCAATTTTTATAAGAAAAATTGAGTCGTAAAAATTATTAGTCATTAGGATAAATAGTCATAAAAAACGCATCGTGTCCCACTCAACTCACTACAAGTTAGGCAGGGCTACAAAATTTGGATATACCACAGCGTCCCGCAGCCCATTGCCTTTAAATTTGATGGCATCGCAATGATAAGTGATAAAAGTTTGCAGTCAAGACAGCGTCCCCATTCCCCAGGACCATAGAAGATTGTAAAAACTGCAGCGTCACAAGTCACATCAATAACAATAACATATCAATAACAATAACATAGGGTTGAAATAATAAGTCAAAAAAATTAGAGAAAGCGCAGCATCTCCCAGCCCACCCTCTTTAAGATAAATAGGCTCGCAAGGATGAGTGATAACAAATTTTTAGCTACCGCTGAGTTTTTCAGCCTGCTTTTTTTAGGTAGAGTCTCACTAGAGTCTCTTAAAATTAGCTGTAGGTATGTATTTTTACACCATAAAACAACGTGCGCGAAGCCGCTGGTAACAGCTAAGATTTTATGACTCATCATTGCTCCTATATCTAACATGCAGAGAGTTGGCCGAGGTCACTACGGCTAGCGTTTTGTATGGCTCACCATTGCAACAATATTAAACTTAAAGGGAGTGGACTGCAAGACGCTTATGTAGCTGCAATTTTTTTAGCTGATTTATGGAATAAAAAGTAGCATATGTGTTAATCCAGATAAAATTCTACATATATACGAAATTTCATCGAAATCGGTTTAGCCATTCTGACGTGTTGAGTAACAAACAAATAAATAAACACATCCTCAATGAACATCACATAAATTAATGTGATATGTTGTGATGAATTAGTACACATTTAGTAGTGTAACGCGTACGAAGTCATGGGCAACAGCTAGTAATGAATAATGCCCTTCCAATCCCACCACACACACAGCATCACCTTGTTACGAGTTAACCCGGGTTTCGCCACTGTCTGTGAAGCCTGGCCGGCTTTTGACCACGACTTTTTTCGCACGTTCTTGTCATGCGTGATCCACTTTTCATCACCAGTTATCAGCTTCTTCAAAAATGGTTCGGTTTCATTGCATCGTAATAAAGAATCACAAATGAGTACACAGTTCATTAGGTTTCTTTCAGTGAGCTCGTGGGGTACCCAAATATCGAGCTTTTTTGTGTACTCAGTTTTTTCAAATGCGCCAAAACTGTTTTGTGATCAATTCCCAGTTCTTCAGCTACGTCGTAACTACTGCTATGCCGATCTTGCTCCACTTTTTAAAAAATGGCATCAATTTTATCCGTAATATAAATTTTATCCCAAAATATAAGAAGCGTCAATAAGAACCTTGCATCTCTTGAACTGTTGCTGTCAAGGTTAGGGTTCAACTGCGATCTACTAGTATTAACATAGTGCTGGATTTCGGAGGAAAAGCCGTTTCCAGGACTCTATTAAGTTATAAAACAGCTCATACTAAAAATTGCATTAATAAAAACGGTGGCATTGTTGTTTATTATAGATCAAATATCGATTGTATAATAGAGGAACCTACCTTTGAGGATTCCAATTGCCTTGTGGTTAAAATTGGTAGTGATATAGCTATAATTGCACTTTACAGATCGCCTTCTTTTTATAACTCGGACTACTTTTTGAACTCGTTGGATAACGTTTTGACTGATGTTAGTACGTTTAGTACAATATCTATTATTGGTGATGTCAACATTGGAATAGAAGCAAATAACACCGATAGACTCTCACCTAGCTATCTGGAACTTGTAGCTTCCCATGGTCTGCTTCCAAGTCACACAATGCAAACTCGAGGAAATAGATGCCTTGATCATATAATGCTTAAAAGTAAGTATCAATGCACGTCGATTGTACTTAAAATATGCATAACCGACCATTGCCCTACCCTATTGAGTATAAAAACTAAGTTGGTTGTCGTAAATACGCCCAAAAGAACTGTGACGAAAATAAATATGAGTAACATAATAGAACAAATTAAAATAGTAGATTTTTCTAAAATATATAGTATTGAGGATGCAAATACTGCCACCGATGTCCTAATTAATAAAATGATCGAAGTAATTAAAGTTAATACCCGACTTTTTAAAGTCCCACAGTCCCAGCGCATCATTAAACCATGGATCACTTCGAGTCTTCTTCGGTGTATTCGAATGCGTGATAGAATGCATATAAGCCTGAAACAAAAGCCAACCAATGAAACACTGAGGACGACCTATGCACGTTATAGAAACTTCTGCAACAAACTACTGAAAAAGGTCAAAATCAACTTTGAAAAATCTGAACTAGAGAAATATAAGCACAATATAAAGAAAACCTGGCAAACTATTAGAAGGATAACTTACACAAATTGTGATTTAATACCTAAAATACAACCAAGTCCTCAATCATCTGTAGATTTTGTCAATAGTTTATTTGCAAACGTGGGCAAAACCTTAGCTGCAAAAATCAATCGTCCCTCTAACTATCACGACACACAAAGGTTAAAAACCCTACCATCACAAGTAAACTCAATGAGTATGCTGTCGACTGACGAGAATGAGGTGCTCAGTATCCTTCTGGGGCTGAAGAGTGATTGCGCTGCTGGCCACGATGGAATATCAACAAATATGTTGAAACTAACATGCCCTACCTTAATTCCCGTGATCGCACACATCTTCAATACTAGTCTTGTTACTGGCAAATTTCCAACAGCGTTAAAAACTGCAATAATCACACCTGTGCATAAGGGTGGTAAAGGAGACAGTGTCAGCAATTACAGGCCAATTTCGGTACTGACTGCACTTTCGAAGATGTTGGTAAAAATTATAAATAAGAGGCTATATTATCTTGAAAAGTATAATTTATTGTCAACAAACTAATACGGATTCCGAGCAGCCAGATCCACTGAGACCGCAGTAAAAGGCTTAATTGATTTCATTGTCTAGTCTAGATCGTAAGCAAAAAGTCATCGGTATATTTTTGGACCTGGCAAAGGCATTTGACACTGTTTCCATGACTATCCTCGTAAAGAAACTTGAACTTATTGGTATTTCTGGTAGTTTTCATTTCATTTCATTTATTTATTCATAAACAATTATATAATTGTGTTTGAAATCACATCCTAAATACAAGTTACAATATTTTAAAATTATCACATATGTACATGTCAAAAATAATAAAATAGAACAAAACAAATGTCTACTTACCTATATATAAAGATGTCAAAAAAGTCAAGAAAAGTCAAATGGAAAATAGACATCAAAGAATATAAAATAAAAATGATTTAGAATAATATTACTAAGGAATTAATAATACAAACATGTCACAAATTAATTAAATTGACCATTAACTCAAAATCTATATAAAAAAAAAGAAAACGACTATTCAATATTATTACAGGTCATAAAATCATTAACTGAATAGAAACACCCTTTCAACAAGATCTCCTTTAGTCTTGATTTGAATTTAAAAGGACTGTCGATAATTTTCATGTCAGTAGGCAGTGCGTTAAAAAGTCTTACAGCTTGATACCGCGAGCCATGTTTGGCAACATTCAGCATTGGACAAAGAGGTGTCTCAAGATCTTTTCTCCTTGTGTCTATTCTTTTTTTTCTTTGTTCAAAAGTTTCATATTTAAGCGGATTTTTAACTACGTCCATTAAGACTACTAGAATGTATAAGCTGGGAACCGTCAGAATATTGAGGTTTTGAAAATGTTCTTTGCATGATTCCCACTGTGGAATGCGCACTATAGTTCTAATGGCTCGTTTTTTAATAATAAACGCTCTATTTATGTTGTAGTCATAACTACTTCCCCAAAACTTCACACTATATCTTAATTTTGACTCTACTAGGGCATAATATACTATTTTAAGCTGTGCGATCCCTACTTCTTCTCTAAGGCTTCTAAGAGCGTAACATGCTGAGCTGATAGCATTAACAATAGAATCCATCTCAGTTTTCCAGTTCAGGAACTGGTCGATATGAACTCCTAGAAATTTGACACTCTTTGCAAATTCAACCTCAAGCCCCTCACATGCTACATTAACCGATTCGTTAGTGCGATTTGTTGTTTTAAACAGGATAGCTTGTGTCTTCTTAATGTTGAGTTTTAAGTTATTGGCATGAAACTATTGATTGAAAACTACAAGTGCATTGGCAATCTTTATTTTAAGTTCTTGTAAGCAAGAGGCTGGTATGATTGCATTGGTATCATCTGCATATACGACTAGTTTAATATCGGGAATGGCATTGCTTACAAAATTGATAAGATCATTAAGGAAAATAATAAAAAATATCGGCCCTAATATAGAGCCCTGTGGAACTCCACGTCCGATGTTGCACACTTTCGACTTCGTCACCACTTCCTGTCCATTAATAATATTTTTTAATTCAATAAACTGCTTCCTATTGTTCAGATACGATTTTATAAGACACAACGCAGATCCTCTAACCCCATAATGTTCAAGCTTTGCAAGTAGAGTATTGTGGTCTACCAAGTCGAAGGCAGAGGAGAGATCAAGAAATAGTCCTGCTACCTTCTTTTTACTATTAAGATCACTAACAACTTCATTTATAAGCAGATCAACCGCATCTACAGTACCGATACACTTTTGGTATCCAAATTGTCTCTTATTTAGTACGTTGTTCTTATTTAAGTGTAACACTAACCTATCTTTAATAAGTCTTTCATAGATTTTAGAGAAACATGGCAGTAACGAAATTGGTCTATAGTTTTTTGGGTCATTTTTTTTTCCTTTTTTATGGATCGGTAGAACTCTAGCTATTTTTAGTTGCTCAGGGAAAATGCCAGAACTCATACAGTTATTGAAAAAATTAGACAATGGCTCAGCAAGAAGATCAATATTGTCTTTGACAATTGTAATAGGTATTTCATCATATCCATATGAACGTTTTACCACCATCCTTTTAACTAAGATTTTAATCTCATTTCTATTAGTGGTTCCCATCTCCATGTCAGTAAAAACTCTATTACAATTATTCATTAAAAATGTCAGTGCTAAATTATTGTCATTATTATCTAAGTCATATGTACTGTAGTCAAATTGTTTTGCAAATATGTCAGCTACGTCTTGGGCATTGTCAAAAATTTCATTATTAATTTTAAGTTTATAAGTGTCCATGTTTCTTTTACTACATTTATTTCTATGTCTGTTAACTATATTCCATATTTGTTTCGATTTATTACCAGCTTTTTCTATTTCATCTTTAACTGCAACTTTTTTTGATGTAATTAATACCTTTTTATAAAGTTTTATGTACTTATTACGATATACGGTTAACGATTCATGACAGTTGCTCTTATTCATTGAGTTTAGAAATCTTTTCATTTTACTCGACTGTCTGACACCCTTTGTTATCCAATTAATAGTTATTTAAACCTTTTCCAGGACTATTTAACAAATAAGACTCAGAGAACGAAAATAGGTGACATAATAAGCCGAGACGAGCCAATGAGTTCCTCAAGGAAGCGTCTTAGGGCCAACTCTATTTTTGGTATATGTGAATGACCTGTGCAATCTTAAACTGACAAATGGTAGAATATTTTCATACGCTGATGACACAGCTATCATATGCGAAGGTAGAACATGGGAAGAGGCTAAAGTTCACGCTGAGGAGGGTTTGAGAACTGTTATAAACTGGTTACGATGCAACTTACTCTCATTGAATATTACAAAATCAAAATATATGACATTTAGAAACATATGTGTAAAAAAACCTAATATCTCATTAAAGGCACATGCAGACTGCTACTCTTCTGAGAACTGTAACTGTCAGACTTTGGAGAGAGTAGACAATATTAAATATCTGGGACTAACTATTGATGATAAGGTAACCTGGCGGAATCATATTGTTACTCTCACTAAACGTGTGCGAAAATTTATATATGTGTTTAAATATCTGAGAGAAGTGGCTGACCGAAGATTAATAATAAATATATACAATGCTCTATGTAAATCCATACTTGCCTACTGTAATGTTGCCTGGGGTGGCGCATGTAGCTCCTACATGCTTCAACTGGAACGTGCTCAACGGGCTGTATTGAAGGTGGCAACATTCAATCTCGTACAGGTTTCCAACTAATGATCTGTTCAATAACTGTGAGGTCCTTTCTGTTCGCCAGTTGTGTATTTTTAACTTGATTCTCTCTGAGCACAAAAATGTAGATACTCTGAATAACCTATCAGTGGGAAGTAGGAGAAAGGATATAATAGTTATGGTCCCCAAGTGTAACACGAAATCTGCTCAGCGACAGCAATACTTTTTAGGACCATACCTTTATAATAAAGCTAATAAAGAAATCAAAGAACTAGTGCTCCTCAATAAAGCTGAGTGTAAGAAATCGTTGTTCAAGTGGTTATTGAAATTAAGCTATGAAGAAACAGAAGGCCTGTTAAAAATAATACAATAAATTATGCCACTCCGTACATACACGCACCTGCACTTACACATCCATACACACACTCACATAAACAAACACACACACAAACCCCACACATTCACACACCCACACACAAACAAACATACACACCTCAACCAATTACTCTAATACTTATAAAATTAAGATGATAAGATGATACTCTAGATCTCATTAATTTATTATTATACAACTATATTATATAACAATACAATAACATTTTATAATACATTAACAATAGCATAGCTCATGTTACAAATTAAAAAATAATGTTACAGATAATAAACTCTATATATAGGTAATCCACTGTAATTAATTAATTTGTTATTAATAAAAGTAATCGTAAATATATTGTACCAAAAGAAAAGAAAAGTGAATGACTAGACTATGACTATGGCTACTACTTGGGAACCAACTCGAAGGAAAACAGGATCTACAGCACAAGTCTACTCGACTTAGTGTAGGTCCTGCTTGAAATTATGACGTACATACAAGCCATTATTTGAATTATAAATCTTTGTAAATTATATTATTTAAAATTGTTATTATGTGCTTGAAATGAATAAATGAAATTTACCTTTACCTTCAATAGGGCGACCAGAGCGACGTGCATCTTTGACATCAAAATTTCCGGATTGAAAACGCTTAAACCAAATTTGTGCTACTCTCACAGACACTGCACTAGGTCCATAAACATCGCAAAATTTTTTCGCGGCTTGCGTTGCATTTTTACCTTTTTTGTAGTAAAATTTTAAAATGTATCGAATTTCTTCATTAGATTCACTCATCTTAACAGTACGAAAAACAAATAAAAATCACACGCTTTCCTAATTTGAATTTGGAATTATCTTCTTTAAAATTTAAACTTTGAATGATACCAAAACCAGCCAGATACAAATAGTATAACCAAAGAGATTTTATTACAAGTTCATACATACTTTAATACGAAAAGACTTTTTCCCTAACCTATTATTTAGAAAAACACCCAAACCCAGAACAAATATCTGTAGACCTTGCAAACATTTGTCCTGCAGCAGGAATCGAACTCGGAACCGTCTCAGCCGACTATTCGCCCACTACGCCACAGAGGTCGTTTGGATTGATCTATTTTTAAGATTGGCGAGACTGGACTCAGAAATAGTAGATTATTAACCAAGGGGATAAAGCAGTGTCTTCTGTCGCGGGTGACGATTTAAATCGCGAGCGTAACGAAGGACTCGAAGGACTCATATTATTATTGTTTTAATTTTTTCGCAAATGGCACGTAAAGTAGAGTATTTTCCTCGGTGATAAAGCTGTCTTAGTCTTGGGTGAACTTAAATCCCTCGCTACACTCAGGACTCGTCTTAAATCCCTCGCTTCGCTCGTGATTTAAGTTTTTAACACCCTCGCTACGCTCGGGAGTAAACCTCAAGTCCTTCGTTACGCTCGCGATTTAAATCGTCACCCGCGACAGAAGACACTGCTTTATCCCCTTGGTTAATACTCTACTATTTTGTAATCGATGACTCAGCCGAATAGAGAGGTCTCTGATCGTTGGGTTCAAGTGTTGGGGACACGGAAATGCAGTTTTGCACCCCACGCGTCACGGCTGCGGCGCGGGCGGGAGGAAACACGACACTTCTTACTTGGATCCTTACTTTTTTGGTAAACAGTATCTACGAAGATTGAAAGGAGACAAAACTAGTACTCGATTCTCAAAGTTTTCATATTAACTTTTGTCAACTTTAAATTATCAGGAGTACAAATAAGTTTCTGACGTTTTTTATGAAAAATTAGGAATTTATCGTGAAAGAACGGTAAATTACGTTTTATACAAAGTATTTTCTATCGCCACTACCTTTTCCCATCTTTTTGGCAGCATTCGGATACCACGTTGGAAGAACTCTTCATCTTTTGAGGCTCTATTCGACCCAATTTTTGGTATCTTCATATGTTGTAGAGCGCTGCTCAGACAGACCATGTAGGACCAGGCCAACCGTAGGAGAGTAATCTTGTCGTGTCCGGAGTAGTAATGAGTGCGTTTTTCCTCGAATGCTCAATCTCATTAATTGTGTTCTGTAAAGAGCTCCAGTAAGTAATGGTTTTGCTCGCTTTGAGCAACTCATAATACACGACACCAAGCTGATTCCAACAAATACACTACATTCATTTTTAAACATTTGAACCTACTCACGACAACTTGTCTCACATAAGGCAGCCTCACCACATGCTTCTACAAGCAATCGATGCGCTTCAGCTGCAGTTTTTAAACATTTGAACCTACTCACGACAACTTGTCTCACATAAGGCAGCCTCACCACATGCTTCTACAAGCAATCGATGCGCTTCAGCTGCAGTTTTTTTCAAATTACCTATCTTAATCAAAAGTTCCCGCAAATGAAGTTTATTCGCCGCAAAAAAGACATTTTCGCACGAAAAAAATTATGTGATTCTGATATGGAGTCAATAAAATTCGAATGCTATGTTGTTACCAGATATCCAAACTTACTATAATATTTATGTTTTATCTGACAACTTGAAAAATAAAATTAAAAATATTTATTTAATTTTAATATTTTTTTTACCAATCAATATCTTATTAATATAACATGGAGATAATTTTGGTAATTTACCAAAGATGGCTGGTATAAACTTCAACATAACCTTCGCATGGGGCCACCTTTTGTGAAACGGTGAAACCTTATTTGTAGACAAGTGTATGTTTCTCGGCATTGGTAAATAATTATACAAGAATATGATGGAAATCTCACATCGAAAATGACTGGTTTACGAATTAGGTTATGTATTGTAATAACGTTATTGTTATGTATTCATTATTGAGGGCCGGCAGTAGATAGATAAGAAACGGAATGAGCACAATATGAGGAACGGGCCGCAATAAAACGGCTTGTATTAGGCAGTATTCCCGCGGTAGTCGCAAAAGGCCATTTAGAGCGCGAGTTATATTGTGTTTTTCTCAGACCCTTGAACGGGAATGTGGTTGCCATGTTTTTCATAATCGAAAAACTGTAGAGCGTAGAATCTTGCACCGGAAGCATTTTTTGCTACTTTAGATATATTTTTTTGAAATAAGCGTTCTATACAAAAAACAGCCCTTCGAATAACTTTCGAAGTTAAAACCATATATAATTTATTGATAGAGCGAAGCGAGATCCTTAAATCAACTTGGCCAAATCGGCATTGTATGTATGTTTATTTGTCCGAGGATAACTTTCGAAGCGTTGATCCGATCATCGTGCAATTTGATTCATAGGTACAATTTTGGTGTGACTAAATGAGCTAAAAGTGTTGGTGGGTAACAATCCCCAACATTTTTAGCTAGAGATATTGGGGTTCAAGAGGGGTAAAAAAACTAAAATGAGATTATTAGGTCAAGTAGGACGTCAAATGAAAGGTCTTGATTAGTACATTTAGACTCTGTTTTTGTTTTTAGTAAATTCCTTATAGTTATTGAGTTATTAGCCATAATAAATACTGAACTTTGACAAAATTCACAGTGTACACCAGTGACCCCATAGTGCTGAAATTTGGTACGTGTGGTAGCTTTAGTGACACAAATATAGGTAAAAGTTTGAAATCTAGAATAACTGCAATTTGTACCCCAAAAAAGTAGCCATATCACATGAACTCCCGTTACCTGTAATATGAATGAAACTGTAGGTCAAATGATTTGGTAATTTATTTCGTGGCACTATTTTATTGGTCTAAGATTAAGACCGGCTTGCACAACAATCCCTAAACGTATTTAGCGACTAAACATGTTTAAATTTTACGTATTTGTTTGATTTGACAACTCCTTAAATCATATTTAGCCACTAAATACGTTTAGGCATCGTTGCGCGAGTCGCCCTAAGAATATTTTCTTTTGTGTTTGGGAGACTCGCGATATCTCAGTTCGGTGCGAACCACTAGTTTTAAACAATTCTGTAACTTGTACTTCATCGTCGCAAAACCACAATATATGTAGTTCTATAAGAATCAAGTGTTTTAATTATTCAGTTAAATTTACAAATAAAATTATTCGGTAATGTCGTCAAAAAATTATAAGCCACCCCGCCAAGTGTAGAGGCAGTGTGCGCGCGACTACTAAGATTTATTATAAGCCATCCCGCCAAGTCTAGCGGCAGTGCGCGCGCGAATACTAAGATTTATTATAAGCCACCCCGCCAAGTCTAGCGGCAGTGCGCGCGCGACTGCTAAGATTTATTATAAGCCATCCCGCCAAGTCTAGAGGCAGTGCGCGTGCGACTACTAAGATTTATTATAAGCCATCCCGCCAAGTCTAGCGGCAGTGCGCGCGCGACTACTAAGATTTATTATAAGCCATCCCGCCAAGTCTAGAGGCAGTGCGCGCACGACTACTAAGATTTATTATAAGCCATCCCGCCAAGTCTAGAGGCAGTGCGCGCGCGATTGCTAAGATTTATTATAAGCCATCCCGCCAATTCTAAAGGCAGTGCGCGCGCGACTGCTAAGATTTATTATAAGCCACCCCGCCAAGTCTAGAGGCAGTGCGCGCGCGACTGCTAAGATTTATTATAAGCCACCCCGCCAAGTCTAGAGGCAGTGCGCGCGCGACTGCTTAGATTTATTATAAGCCACCCCGCCAAGTCTAGAGGCAGTGCGCGCGCGACTGCTAAGATATATTATAAGCCACCCCGCCAAGTCTAGATGCAGTGCGCGTGCGACTGCTAAGATTTATTATAAGCCACCCTGCCAAGTCTAGAGGCAGTGCGCGTGCGACTGCTAAGATTTATTATAAGCCACCCCGCCAAGTCTAGAGGCAGTGTTAGTGCGACTGCTAAGATTTATTATAAGCCACCCTGCCAAGTCTAGAGGCAGTGCGCGTGCGACTGCTAAGATTTATTATAAGCCACCCCGCCAAGTCTAGAGGCAGTGTTAGTGCGACTGCTAAGATTTATTATAAGCCACCCCGCCAAGTCTAGAGGCAGTGCGCGCGCGACTGCTAAGATTTATTATAAGCCACCCCGCCAAGTCTAGAGGCAGTGAGCGCGCGACTGCTAAGATTTATTATAAGCCACCCCGCCAAGTCTAGAGGCAGTGCGCGCGCGACTGCTAAGATTTATTATAAGCCACCCCGCCACGTCTAGAGGCAGTGCGCGTGCGACAGCTAAGATTTATGGAGACAGTCATTAATTAGATTGGTGGCCATTCGAACTCATAATACAAAATATCCTTCACAAGACAAGTAAAACAAATTATGTACATATTTATTAAAAGATAGGTACTTAACAAAATCTGGTGGGATCTTTAAAGATGTTTTTAGACATGTCATTTGCTTACAATTGTTAACCGATTACTCCCAAACCCTTATGGGAGATATGATAATTCCATTTTTACGAATAACACCAATAGATGGTCGCCGCGCCGCCGCCGCAGTACACGACATCGACCGACTAACACGCAACAAACAGCGGTATAAATCTAGCTTATTGCGACGAAGTAAACATTACTGGCGACGCGCGACGGGGGAAGGGTGCCGCCAAAATATGTTTTTACCAAAGGCTGCGAACTAGTGACGTATTCTACCGATTTTATATTCATATATTTTTCATATTCATGTATCATTTCTTTTGCAACACGTAACTTCATAAATTGTGTGGACTTTTTATTATTAGTTCACTTATTCCAGGAAAACGTCCGTACCTACATGAACTGTCAGAGCAGGCCCATGTCACTCCATAGTAATGAATGTAGGTAGGTGCCTACTCATATTTTTTTAAACTACATATATTAATCTTCTTGAATCACGTCTGATACAACATTTAACCTCCAGAACAAGTTTTCTAAAATCCGATGAACTAATTTCTGTAACGAGCCTCTTCTCAATAAGCTGTAATGATGTAGATGTTAACTTAAATTTGCTTTTCTTCGTAGGTTTTATCTTATTACTGCAAGTATGTATGTAATGCTTTAACAATGTTTTCATATTGTACTTCTGCGTTATCTGACTCATCTATATTAAAGACTTTGAAGTAGTTTGTTAGTTCTAAAATGAATTTGTCGGAATAAATTATACATAAGATTTTGTTTAGTGTGTTTTACTATTTTATTTGTAAATAATGTTTTTTTATGTTGTTTTAATTATGTTAATTTTGCTGTCGTACTGGTCTATGGTCTGAGGCGTATTTGATTTGATTGATGATGCTAATGTCTATAAAGATGCGTTTATTAGATGTTAATATATAATCAATTTCGTTTTTGATATTTGTATTGGGTGACACCCAAGTCCAACGCCTTTGCGGTGTCTTATCATAAAAGCTGTTGGAACATGTTTTTCCAAAGGTGAATTGAATTAGGCGAGCTCCTTGCTCATTACGTGTCCCAAGGCCAAATTTACCTAGAACTTCAGTTTCACCGTCTGATTCTAGACGCGGCCCTGCCTTAGCGTTAAAATCTCCTAGAACATGAACATCCAGGATCTTCGGTTCTCATGGCATACTTTGTTTAAAAGGTCATAAAAGTCAATTTCGTCATCTGTATGTGCTGATGTTGGAGAATAGTCTTAAATTAGAGATAATGTCTTCGTAGATGTTTTAGACGAAATTTTAGGACTGCAATTCTTTCGGAGTAGCCAATGAACTCTATAGTGTTATCCTTCCACTTCTTAGCAACCAAGTTCTTGAGTTTCTCCGAAGTGGAAGAATACATTACCGTCCCGCTCCACTGTCTGTTCTACTAACCGTGTCGAGACATGAAGCTTCCGCAAATTGTATCACAAATAAGTTTGCATTTTCAATAGCAGAGTAGGTTAGGGAACCATCCGGTTTCAGTAGTGGAGGGAGTGAAGGACGGTTGAAGTTCGCTTCCACCGATTTGGCCAAAGACCAGAATGCTTTACTTCCAGCGGGGTACGCGGCAAGCGTAGACCCCTTTCGGCCAATCCGATCGAAACGAGCCTTCCGTGTCACTTTCTTGGCGGCCTTATTGTAGGCTTTCTTCTTCGACCGAACATCCAAAGCTTTGCTGTTTCGTGCATCTACCCAGGCAAGGTACGCCGCATGTTCCAATGTACCTTTTACCTATACAGATGCAGCGGCCTGCCACTCGCGGTTTGTAGGTATGTGTGGGAATTTATTGTAGGTGATAATAGATAAACCAATCAAGCGGGGCCTGTCTTTTTTAACAATATTTGGTGCATGTTAATATCTACAGGTAGATATAAAAATAAAAATCTGAAAGTGTTTTCATAACTCATGTACGTAAATAAGGTACGTAAATAACTAGATTTAATGTATGTAATCTACAAATATTATTTCACTTTTTGTCATCACTTTTGTTGCCCTTGCAATTTGTCAACCCAAATTGTAGACCGGGGCTGATTGTACATAAAATACCTTGTCTATGTGTATATGTATATGTTGATCGAGCGAAGCGAGATTTCCAAATCAACTTGGGCAAATAGGCGTTATATGTATGTATGTATGTAGGTACATATTGTTACGCCCAAGGCTGTTACAGAATAGGTAATACTATACTTGAAAAAACATAGCTTGATCTCTGCGACATTTGTTAAACTGACATTCCTAGGGTTGTTATGATACAGAAAAAAATATCGATGGTAATTATCGATAGAAGCTTTGCAGTAAGACCAATTGTTGGACTTTTGAGGGCTCCAACAACCCGTAACGACTGCCGTTAGATATTCGTATGGCAGCCGGGACCGACGGCTTAACGTGCTTTCCGAGGCACGACCAGACCAGTGCAAAAACCCATATTCATGCATACAAATATTAATAATTATAAGTATATTGGATTATATTATGATTTGGGTAATAAAATGAAACGAATATTTTAATACATACATTTATTTATTCCAAAGGAATACACCCCAAATCAATATCCGAATCACTTTCAGAATCGCTAGAGCAATCTTGTAAATTTATAATGAACTCTTGTTCGCAAATATTATCAAATCGAACGTCCCGCTCCCAATCTTCTTCCATTAATTTTTTGCATTTGGTAACTACCTTTTTCCAATCTTCTACAGATACATTTTCAACCGCTGTGTTTAGTAACTGCAACATTTTATTTGCCGTGAAAGGCGGTGTTGTTATGTCTAGCAGCGTAACCTTGAAAGAAAATCATATTTTAATATCATAAATTATACAGGAGTTAATACATAAAGTATCTTTCTAACTGAAATTCGAGCAAACAAACCTTTTACTTGGGTCCAGATAAGCTTGATCGGATTGTACTGGCAGTGATATGGAGGCAGTCTTATGACATTATGACCCTTTTCTTAGGCTATGTCATCTAAGACATACGTTGGTGCGCTGGGTTTGTGCAGACCAACGAGTCTCAATAATTCGTTTTTAAGCATTGTTTCATTGGCCTCTATTCCTTTTTCTTGAAGCCATTCAATTATTTGTAACTTCCTGTTTGCCGAAGTTGGTGGTTTGTGCTTTTGGACCGAGTGGGGCGTTATCCATAATTATATAATGTGGTTCCTTCAAATTATCTAATAATTTTAAAAACCACTCTTTAAATTTTTCAAAATTCATTTCTTCATGGTATTCATTGGTCTTCGTAGATTTGAATGCCAATAGGCAATTAGGCACAAAACCAGATGACGTCCCAGCATGAGTTATTATTAATCTTTGACCTTTGCTTTCGGGTACTTTGGTGATCGATTGAGCCGTATCATCGGTCCAAGCTTTGGATACGGTATGATTGGCGTTTAGCCATGTCTCGTCTAGAAAGACAACTTTGTCCCAATTTGTAATTTTTTTGAATTTCCGGAGAAAATTCACTCGAGCAAGAGCAATGTCGGTTCGTTCCATTATAATTTTTCTTTTGTCACTTTTTTTGTAGGAAAATCCAATATTTTTCAAAATCTTCGATAGTGACGGCAAGCTTCCTTTAAACAAGTCTGCGTCTTTTAGGGACGCCGCCAGTTTTTTTTAATATAGGTAATTCGCCCCGTGTATAATAACCATATACATGTTTGCGAATCGCAGCAGCGTCAAAGTCGTCAATTTTTGTGACAGGAGCAGCCTTTCTTCTTTTTTTATTTGGCGTTGAAAGCTTTTTTTCCTCGTCTTCAGTCAATACTGCGGTTGAAGATTCGCCATATTTTTCTTTACTGATGCGAATTACTGTCGCACGTTCAATGCCAAGAGCATCTGCAACTCTGTCACAAACTTTTGCCATGGGTAATAGTGGTCCACCATTTTGGTATTCTCGCTCAAAATATTCACGCAAGCGAATCACAAACTCACGACTTTGTTCAAAACAGTTTTCTTCGTTCTCTTTGGCATTATGCCAACAAACAATAAAAACAAACAATAACAACAAAGAAACTAACAATAATAAATAAACTTAACAAATTAACAGCAATAGTAACAAAAACAAAGTGATGAGAACGGAAAACACGTGACGTATACAAGGCGTTAGCACTCGTACTGAGGAGAATGAGTCATGTTCAACAAGATGTCGGCGCGTTGGCGCCATCTTGCAGAAGAAGACACGCCGCGGCCAAACTTCTCTCGAACCCCAAAGTTGTAAGAAGGAATGTTACGAGTAGGTTAGAATTTAGATTTTATTTACTCACTATTGTAAATAATGTTATTTTTTTAAATTAAATGATAAATTAATTTTGAATTAAGTTTTATACAAAATATCGATAGTTTATAGTCTGTGGTCACGATGATTCATCGCTCATCACTATAATTAGCTCAGCATGCCCATAAAGTATGACATTGATTGGTAGGTACGTTTGTCCGTACTGTTAAATTTAGAACTTCATAGGCGCGATTTTACTGACAGCTGTCCCAGAGATCAAGCTATGTTTTTTCTAGTATAGGTGTGAAATATATACCTACAACTACGTTTTTACTTACAGATACACAGAATAAGAAATAGTAGTTATGTGGAAATACTCACCTACATAATTCCAGTTCCTGGCGGAACCTTTGAGAACTTTCGCGGGTGTGCGCATCCGCTGGGCCCCCTCTGCCAAATACTTGGGTGTCATCCTTGATAGACGTCTTTCCTCTAGGTTGCACATCACTAAGAGGTGCAACCAAGCTAAGTACACCTTAGGACGACTGTCCTCACTCCTAAGCAGGAAAAGTAAAATGTCTCTTAGAAATAAGATAACCCTTTACAAAGCTTGCATTCGCCCCATCATGACATACTCCTCAGTAGTATTCGCCCACTCTCGTCAAGTTGCTGCCATTCAAACAGTACAAAATCGTTTCTTGCAAAAAGCCACAGGCTCGCCTTGGTATTTTCGCAATAACGATCTACATCGTGAATTGAAAATAGAGTCAATAGCCAAGTTCATCAAGCTCGCTTCCAAGCGACATTATGAACTCGCCACTCATCATCCGAATCCTTTGGTACATACCATTCCGGACTATTCGATAGAACCGTCCGAACACAACAAACCCCTCCGTCGTCCGAGACACGTTCTCGGAGACCCGGATGACGAAATCACTTTCGCTAATGCGGAAGAGTCATCCACATTAGACAGAGCAAACACTTCACAAATACACCGACCTCGCCGGCGAGGTCGACGAGTCCCTTCAGTCGCCGCCTATACGAGGTACAAGCACGTACCCGGGCGTTTCTCTCCTATCCCCGTCCTGACAACAGCCTAAGCCGAGGTTCGTACCTAAGTGGTGCCCTTGCGCTGGTTGCCTCATCAAAAAATTACAGGGCTGAGCGCCTTCTCCGCTCGCCAAAAGCTCGGTTAAGCTGCAACGGCCTCAGAGGCCAACAGCGAGATTAGTCCATTCGAAAAAAAATACGGATAGTCAGTCCGGATTTGGCGATAGGTGCGAATATTTCGTTGACTTTGAGTGGTTTATTGTACAACAGTGGTGTGAATTAGTGTGTTGTGATTAAGATCGTGTACTTACTTGTCATTTTAGTGTCGAATAAAAGTGTTATTTTGGTTAGATTGATTTTCAATATTTTATACCGAACCCACAGCTTGTAACAATATGTATGTATGTTTGTTTGTCCTAGGATAACTTTCGAAGCGTTGATCCGATCATCATGAAATTTAATATACAGGTAGGTAGGTAGTGATGGCACAATCCTGGTGTGACTAAATTAGTTAACTAGTGGTCCGCCCCGAACTAAGAGCTCGCGAGTCTCCAATAAATACAAAAAATATTGTTGGTAATCATTGACTATCAAAATAGTGCCCCGAAATAAACAACCAATGTACTTGATCTACAGTTTCATTCAAATTACAGGTAACGTGAGTTCATGAATTGGTTTCCTTTTTTGGGTTACAAATTGGAATTATTCTGGATTTCAAACTTTAGCCTATATTTGTGTCACTAAAGCTACACGCATACTAAATTTTAGCACTGTGGGGTAACTGGTGTACCCTGTGAATTTCGTCAAAGTACAGTTTTTATTAACTCAAAAACTGCTAGGACTAAACTAAATATAAAAATGGGATGGAAATGTACTAATGAATACCTTTAACTTGACGTCCCACTTGACCTAATAGTCTCATTTTCTTCTTGTTTTTTACCCCCTTGAACCCCAATATCTCTTAGAACTTTTAGTATAAATAGTGGCCAATATCTCTTTCTTATACCTACTTAGTTCTTTGGTTCTGCGTTTCGAGGCACTATTTTATTAGTCAAAATGAGTAATATTTTTTTTTGGTTTTATGGGAGACTCGCGAGATTTTAGATAAGGAGAAGAAAGAATTAGGAAGGAATTAAGAAGTAAGAATTATCAGAACTAGGTAATCGGCCTACAGGGCGTTTAGATTTGTTTTGCCCCTCTTGAATCCCAGTATCACAGGCACAGGCTACCTTTCATTAGTAACTAACTACCTATAAGTAGGTATATAAAATTTCACGGTGATTCGAATTGACCGACGCCTGACGCTTCGAAAGTTATCCTCGGACAAACAAACATACATACATACAACACCGATTTGCCCAAGTTGATTTGGAGATCTCGCTTCGCTCGATCAATTAACGATGAATTAACGGTTAGTACCTGCCTTTGACCTTAATTGTGCGTGCTCATTACTTGATGTTTGTATCGAGGACGACGTTGCGTTGCATGCAGTGGCGTGATTTCGAATGCGTTGAGTTCTGCAGGTGCCTAGTAGGTAGGTAACTATGCGATTATAGCTTAGGTACCTACTGTTGCTAATTCATTTGTAATTTGAAGCGTTAGTAGGTAGGAAAAAACGTGCAATTTAGAGATTCCTCGAAACTACAGATTAGTGTTTTACGCAATAGCGATGTAATTTATCAAATAGATTTTTGTATATCAATAACATTGTGCATAAAACTTGTCGAATACCGGGAAATAAGAATGCGAATGTTTGTTTGTAACCCAATCACAGGATACAGGATGAATTCGTCGATAAACTCTGAGGGAAGGAAGGCCCTGCCTGTAATCCAGAAACCTGTGTTATTTCTACTTATAGATTCGCATAAATGGGTAAATTCGCTTAGAAATAGCTACGAGTACACCGTGTTTTGTACTTTTCATTGGATTTGAAACTCGTCTTGTCAATGCAAAAACAAAACACGGTGTAAATAAATAGGTAGGTATTCCGAGTAAGTAGGTAATACCTATCTGTGGTATGTAACAAGTTTTGACGCTGTCATCGACACCGGCCCCGCGCCGTTCCAAAAATCAGTTAGCAAATCCACCCTGTAACCTACAGGGTGGATTTGCTAACTGATTTTAGGAAAAGTATCTCTCTAAAGTAGGTACCTACCTACCTAAAGGCTGTAGGTAGGTACCTACTTTAGAGGGATGTAGGTACTAAACTCTATCATCGTCATTCCTCTAAAACTTTATTTTTATAATAGCTATAGTAGATATAAGTATATTATATTTTATGCGTTATGTATTAATCTCGTTTCTTTTTTTTTGTTGGTAATTTTGCACGACACTTTTTCTTTCATTTAAATTGTTAAATGTTTAATTTGGGGCAAATTTGCTATGCTGGGTACCAAAATAATTCGTTTAAATAGTATTCTGAATATTTATTTCTTATAGTTCTTATATATATGTACGAGTATGTCATTATTAAAGTGGTTGTTAAATTTGTTACTAAGATTTTAAAAATTTCCAGCCTATATGGGGGAAATTGCCTGTAAGTAAGCATTGTTAAGGCCCTCTCTCTGCGCAGTCGGGAAAAAATATAAATACCAAATTTCATCGAAATCGGTCCAGCCGTTTGGTCGTGAAAACGTAGATAACAAACAGACAGACAGAGAGAGAGACAGAGTTACTTTCGAATTTATAATATCAGTTAGGATTTAAATGTATACTTGCAATATAATTCTCACTTACCTTTTGTAACTCTCGCTCAATCTGGATAGCCCGTTGCAGTATCGGACCCCGCACCGCATATTTAATGTCCAGAAGATGGTGGTTCACATTCTCCACAGTCAAACTATTTAACAATTTCATTTTTAAATTAAAAATATATAACCGTTTATTTTTTTTTTTGATAATGTTTTTTATAAAGTGACGCGTTGCGTTTCGAGTGCAGCTCGGCGCAGTGGCTCCGGCGCACTCTCAGCGCCACAGTTATAAAGTTCGCGATAAGCACAGACCACACAAATATCCTAATGGAGCGATAAGTTGGTACTTGGTAGACGGTATTTAATTGCTTCTTGGAAATGTATTTGTCGCCTGTTGTAGAAACTTCTTACACACGATGGTTCGGGACATGTAACTCGTTAGGGGTGCTTTAAATAATAACCAAAATAGATTTTACCTAAAAATAAAGTTTTTTTGGACATTTTGAACTATTCACACACACACCGATAATCCTGAGACAGAACTACACATACATAAACAAACTATTGCGCCGGCGCATAATCGTAGAGGAGAGGAATAATGTTTATGTAATTCTTGTCAGCTTCCTCCTTACGGGTAAACATACATATTACGTCGCACCTTGCACAAGGTATAAGTTACTCAACCCTCTGCAGGTGGCGCCTCTTCACGATTGGCCAAGTTGGGCGAATAGTTAAATGAGATAAGAGTAGTGGTTCGCCCCGAATTGTGATCTCGCAAGCGTGAATGGGTTGCCAATTAGAACTGCTTTTCCTGATAACGCGAGAAGGAAAGTCCCGATTATAACACGGTCAATATTACCTACTTTATAATTAATATATTGATTCTGTTATCGAATTACATCACAATGTACCTACATAGTTCTGACCCCTGGGATTCCCTGTCGTGATGGCCATGGGTATCAACAACTAGGTACTTAAATATGAATGTGGCCCACCTAATGTTAAGTGGTACCTAACCATCGCCTATATCAAACTATCGCCTCGTAGGTCACGCACCTTACATACGTGTCTTACGATGCACTGCCCTGCGTCCATCAACTTGAAGCATACAGGTGTAAAGCCTCATGTACCTGTAATTTCACCGGCGACCATACCCTTCAAACCGAAACAGCAATGCTGCTTGACTGCAGAAATATGTATAGTGGTAGTAAATCCCCGAACGAACCCTTTCACAAAGAACTCTATGCATTACTGCATTGTAGATACAGGGGCGTAGCTACCGCCGTATTTGCCGTATCAATTATACGGGGCCCCCGGGCCACGGGGGCCCCCAAAGTGTGTAAGGAAAAAGAATAAAAACTTTCTAATATATTTTATTTTACAAATGACAAAATTCTATAAAGCAATTCCTTTTTTTCCCGCCTTAAGCGTGCGTTCAAAAGTTGGCAACACTACATCGTTATGGCGGGCTGCGGGACTTCCCCGTTTTACTTACTTCATCTTCAACTCAGCGGGGAATCCCCGGGAATCCTTCATCGATATCGCGATGTACGTGTACGTTGTTGTACTTTGCATTGGATGTTAAACCACGGAGTGCAGTGCACTGTTTATTTACGCGCTTTATATAAATGTGCATTACATTGTAATTCAGTACAAACAATATTGTTCTTCTGGTTTAGCAGTATTAGTAACGATTTGTAAAAGAAATGAGTGAAAGGAAAAGAGATTATCCCAGCGGCGCTGAGAAAAAAAAATTAAACAGAAAAGGGACGAGGTTATAAAAAAAGTGCCCAAAATTTCTTCATTTTTTCAGAGACAAGATACTGTGAGTGATTTAGATTGGAAAGGTAAGTACTACACTACTACCCAACCCATTTATTAGGGGCCCGTAGTGATAAACAAGGAAATCTTTTAATTTCGGTCTGTCCATCTGTCCGTCACAAAAAGTTGTCTCCCCCCTCGATTTTCACAATTATACTGTTTTTAGGGTTCCGTGCCTTGATTAAAAAAAACAAAATTCTAACTTATCTATAGGATCGATTTGTTTTGTTGTTTGTTTATCAGTCCGTATCGTATCGTTAATTGCGTGTTGAGAACTTCAGATGTGCAGACTCGCTTTCGGGTTCTCGTTTTGTATGGCCACTACACTACGCGCTGCGTTTAAATAGCACGCAGGTGTATAGTAATGCACGGACGGGCTGCAGGTGATTTTGTATCTACTAATAGGTACGAGCACAATCCGCGTAGAATCTGTGTGCGTCTGAACTGAACACTCTCTAACTGTGACCCTTAGTAACGTTATTTATTTATATATAACTCTTTTTAGTTTAGTATCAAAGCATTCGTATTTATTTTTTAACAATTACTCGTTTATTTTTAGATTCTTCTGAAGCATGTTCTTCGTCACATATCCATCCGGAAATAGAAGAAAGCCAAGCACATACTTTATCGGATGTCCATCCAGAAATCGAGGAACCCCAAGTCAACGATTCTGATATATCTGCAGATAATGCAGATTGTAATATAATTTCATCAGATAGAGGAAATTTTGGTGACAATTTAACTGAATGCGAACGAAAAATAATTTTTAAATTGGGTCCATTTAAACCACAAGGACTATTTCCAAAAGTTTCAGAAAATAACCGACCTTTTTCAGCTTATTATTATTCATATTTCAATCAGGCAGGCATAAAAATTATAAGACCATGGTTATGTTATTCTAACGTTTTAAACAAACCGTACTGTCACTTCTGTTGGTTATTAGCAGATCGTCAAAACAAATCGTACTCCTCTGCTTGGGTTAACGGTGTTTCGGTTAGAAGCAATTTCACACAAACTATTCTTGACCATGAAAAGTCACAGCAGCATATTAGTGCCTCACTCTCTTATAATAATTGGTTGCAAGGAAATACCATCGATACTCTATTGAAAAGTGAAATCGATAGTAAAATTACATTCTGGAGAGATGTACTGCATCGTATAATTAATGTTATAATTACTTTAGTATCTTGTAATCTACCTTTGAGGGGGCATTATTCTGATTCTGGCAATTTTATGGCAATTTCACGTCTGCTATCTAACTATGATGCAACTTTAAAAGAACTTTTTCTAAAACCGAAAGGTGAAATAAATTATTTAAGCCCTACGATTCAATACGAAATTATTAGTTTGCTTGGTACTAACGTTAGGAACAGTATTATCTCAGAAATTAAAAAAGCTCCATTTCTGACAATAATTCTGGATACAACACAAGACTTGTCAAAAATTGACCAACTATCTGTAGTTTTTCGATATATCTCGGTTACAGAAAATGATGATAATGTGCCTAAAGAAATAAAAATCTGTGAGTCCTTTTTAGGATTCATAGCAGTAACCGATTGCAGTGCTGCAGGTCTGAAAACTGTCATTTTAAATTTGACTAAAGAATATGGAATTGATTTGACTAAATGTAGAGGACAGGGATACGATGGAGCAAATGTTATGTCGGGTGTGTATGGAGGATTACAAACCCTAATAAAAGAGCATGCTCCAAATGCCGATTATGTTCATTGTGCTGCGCACGCTTTAAACTTGGTTTTGAACGATGCTGCGAGACATGTTCGTGAAGTATCGACTTTTTTCGATAATTTAGAAAAAATATATACTTTTTTTGGCAATAGTATAAAACGCTGGGCTATGCTAAGTGACGATTCATCTGAAAAATATTTGATTACCCTTAAAAAGGTATGTCCTACCAGATGGTCTTCTAGGAACGACGCTTTATTAGCAGTAAAGAAAATTTTTTTACTAATCATGAAAACTTTGTACCAACTAAATTTAATTTCAAATAAAAAAGATGAACGTGAAGAATGTAAAAGTATAATTAATATTTTAGAGAGTTTTGATTTCTTAGTGCTCGTTACATTTTTTTCTTCACTATTTGAAATTATTAATCCTGTTTCTAAAGCTCTACAGCATGAAAATAATGACTTACAGAAATCTAGTATTTTATTAAGTAATCTTTTAAATAGACCGTGCCAATTAAGAAATCAGAATTCATTTAATAGTTTGCTAAATGAATCCAAAGATTTAGCAAAAAAGTGGCGGGTAACAACTGTTTTTAAAAACAGTAGGCGAAAGATAACGAAGCGTTTTTTTGATGAGTTATCACAAGATGAGAGAATTTCCGACCCGGAATCCTATTTCAAAGTCAATGTATACTATTGATGTTTAGATATATTAATTTCTCAAACTAAAGAAAGATTTCAGAGCCTTTGCAACCTGAGTAGTATATTCGAAATATTACAACCGGAGAAACTCCTATCTTCTTCAAGCGAAGAGATATTAAACGCTTCCGGAAAACTGTCTGATAAATACAGTAAAGACATCTCACTTAATCTTTGTGACCAATTAAAGGCTCTAAAAACATGCTTAAATTCTGAAATTAAAAAAATTTATTCCATTAAAGAACTCATTGAATTATTGCTAGTAAAATTCAATAGTCTTGCATCCAGTTTTCCCGAGGTAATCACAGCATGCTTTTTATTCTTGACCCTTCCAGTTACAACCGCAACGGCAGAAAGAAGTTTTTCAAAATTAAAACTAATAAAAAATTACTTAAGAACTTCGATGGGACAAGAACGGCTGTCAGACATCTCACTATTGTCCATAGAGGCAGAAACTTTAGAAAAACTAAAATCATCATCAGCCATAAATGATTTAATAAATCAGTTTGCCGATAAAAAGGCAAGGAGAGTGAATATTTAAAATTCGATTTTTATTTGTAAAATGGGTAAATTATGTGATAAATAAATATTACTTCTCACAATATTTTTTTTCTTTTGTGAAAAATCTTTACCTCCATATAAGGGCCTCCAAAAAAATTTTTATACGGGGCCCCGACAAGGCACGCTACGCCACTGTGTAGATACCACATCACCCAGACCCGGATATTCGCAGATCAAGCATTATCCTGCAGACAATCGTATTACGACATCCACGTGGCGTTACTATTGGTTAATTGTTTAAAGCCATTAATTGAGAAACAATGTTTCGGACACAATTTCTGAAACATCACGTACATGTTTCCAGGAGCAATGTTTCGGAAACTGTGCCGTCCACATCATCAGTTGTTTACCGACATCGTCTTCCCGCGCGATTTTTTTCTTGATTTTATTTTTGTAATACGTACCTATACGAGCAATCCCATAATATGCGCGTTGTTTAAAATATTTAAATTAATTCAAAAAAAATCGTCTCCCCTCACTATCTCCATTACACTAATATTATAAATGTGAAAGTTTGGATGATTGTTTATTTTTTTGTTTGTTACTCAATCACGTCGATCACGACGCGTCGTAACGGCTGAGCCGATTTCGATTAAATTTGGTATATACGTAGATTATAACCTGGAATACCACATAGGCTACCTTTTATGCCCTAAATCAAGTCTCATGGGATAAAAATAGGGTGTGAAGTCAAGCTGCAACACGGAGTTTACCTTTATTGCTAGGTTACCTACACATTTAGTAGTGTAATGCGTACGAAGTCGCGGCAACAGCTCGTTTCATAAACAAGTGAAACACGCGTCCACACTCGTACACGCGTCGAGCGTCGAGCGGGGAGCGGGGAGCACAGAAACATTCCGAGAAACAGGTAGGTTTTGTTTCTGTGAATATTACGATCTAATTAGGATAGTCAATCATTTCTTCTACTTGAGGTGTGTGTTTGTTCTGTTCGTACACATGGCTACACATCAAGCTATGCATATCCAGTATAAGCTGACCTCGCATTGTGTTAGCTTTTCGTAGAATGAGAGGTCAGCTTATACTGGAAACGGTATAACTTGATGTGTAGCCGTGTGTACTATTGGGGTTGTTACAAATAAATGTTTTTTATTTGATTTTGATGTAAATCTTAACTCTACACCTAGCGATTCAAAAATTGTTATTTCTATGCATTAATTTCATTGTAATTTTTTAGGGTTCCGTACCCAAAGGGTCAAACGGGATCCTATTACTAAGACTCCGCCGTCTGTCTGTCTGTACGTCTGTCACCAGGCTGTATCTCATGAACCGTAATAGTTAGACAGTTGAAATTTTCACAGATGATGTGTTTCTGTTGCTGCTATAACAACAAATACTAAAAACCTAATAAAATTTATATATAAGGGAGCTCCCATACAACCAACGCGATTTTTTGCTCGTTTTTGCACGATATTGATAATGACAACAGGTAGACGCTTGAAATATTCACAGAATATTTAGTTATATTATTCACTTTAAAAACTTATACTAACTATTAACACTTTACGGGGGGGCTCGCATACAAGTGATTTTTTGCAGCTTTTATAGATAATGGTACGGAACCCTTCGTGCGCGAGTCCGACTCGCACTTAGCCGGTTTAATTTATATACCTATTGTTGTGCTAAAACAATACCGTTTTTCATTTGACAGTGATATCTCCGCTCCGCTTTAGTGGAAGGCGGCCCGCTACTAGCTTCATCAAAATCGACTGACATGTATTTAGGTGTGAGATGAAAGTGTGTGATATTGAAACAAACAAGCTTGCATTTCTTACTTTATTAACGCAACAATATTTAAATAACAATCTCTGTACTTATCCAATTCCTAAGGGAATGTCGCGGACACAACCTGCACACTCATCATATATTACTTATACACAAATCAACACTCCACATAATAAAAGCAATAAGAATTAATATTCAAAAAATGCGTAAAAATAATTTAAATCAACAACAATTTAGATAATCAAGAGTAAACTAAACCAAAAGTAGATAAACGACTCAAACTTGTGCGAAGTATGGCGCCCCCCCCCCCCCCCCCGCGACGCGACGCCACTAGACACGTCTAATGTTACATAATACAACTATATAAAACGAACAAGATAATATCTTTTGTTAATTAAAATCACAATTTTCATCTTCTTAAATAAATATTCAAAATCGAATGTCTTTTTTGGAAACGTATTAGATATGTTAAATCTAAGATTATGCTCCTTTTGTTGCTCGGAAAACTGTCTTATTTCGTAACAATAGGTTTATAAGCGAAAATATACTATTCTGATCATAATATTAACTTGTTCTTGCTTGACGTGGCTAAACTCACAAAATTATAGCTGCATTCAAATACGCCAACAAACATACAATCTCCACAATTAACTAGATATTGACCAGCAACATTAGTATTAGAACCGCCTAATTGTAATCGCCAATTACTTGAAATCCATTTGGACCGCGATAGAAATAGTTTAGTAACCAGTTGCCAATGCAGATTCTTTCATAGTAACCAACATTGACTACAATCGAAAAAAGTAAGATGGACTATCATGATTATCGCGGTTAAAACGTAACATGTCAGGTTATTTGTCTGCATACGCAACTGGTTGCGAATCTCGATTGCCATAATACAATCACTACATTGAATCGTTAGTCATCACCACAAATTTATACAGTTTCACTGCCTTTAATGAAGTAATATTTTACGAAACGAGCCATATTTTAACAGCGATGTGGCTACGATATTACTGTTGCACATCATTTACGAAGGTACACTCGCCTGCTGGTGAACGGGATCAGTTGAGCCTATCGTTTGCAATGCCTTTTAAACTGCTCAATTTTGAAACCCCTGTCTGTGGCATCGTAGTTCGCAAACGAATGGATCGATTCGGACGCGATTTTTTAATAGAAAGCTCATTTAACTGGGGTGATTCCAATCCATGTTACTTTTACGGGTTCCTTGTGTGGCGAGGATTTAATCTTTTTTACTTTTGTTTTTTGCTATAACTGGTGTTAGTTGAGTACAAACTGAGGTCATTGTAGATGATGCGCGCCGCCGGCCGCACCAGCCGACTCGCGAACACACCTAGATACTAATACGTAGCGGGACATTTGGCACGTGTGTGAGTTTTAGTCGCGATAAATCGGCACAGTTGCCGGAATACAGTTGATTGTCATTTTGAATATTATTAATGTGTTGAGGTACCAAATTTTTTACACGGGTACTAAATGCTGGTGAAATCAATTTTCCAATAGAGAAGTGGCCGCCCGCGCCCGCGCCCGCGCCGCCATGCTGACGCATACGATTTATGGCCCGTTTGTAAACTCCACTACAGTAAAGGCAGCGAGGTTGCAAACGCAATTTGCAACATATTTAAGAGTACTGTTTGGTAAATTTCTGATGGAAGTCCTTGAAGATGTCCAGCATCTCCTGCAGCAGCGCAGGCTGCGGCAGGATGGTGGTGCGGAAGTGGTAGGTGCCGGGTTTCTGCCCGAAACCTGACCCGGGGACTATGCAGATACCTGGGCGGGACAAATTGATTAATTTTCAATAATGGTGCAAGGATGATGCAGGTTACGGGTTCGATTCCCGCCGCGGAACAAATGTTTGCATGATCTATAGATCGTTCCAGTCTGGTTGTTTCTCTATATATTAAAGTACTATTTACAAAAAACAACGTTTAAGTATTATATCAGTTAACCGGCTCCCAAAGTATAAGCTTGGCTTAGTTTAGGGCTAGATGGCGCTGTGTGAAATGTCCAGCGTTATTTATCTGATAATAAAAAAAACTCAAGCACTGAAATGTCGAATAATAAACTCAAAGATAACATTTAGATGACGATGATATTGTTGTCTCGCTCGCTATTGCAGCCCTTACGGGCGCCGCTAGTGTTGCGCCGAGTACACACCCCTAACAACTAATTACTAATAATTGTAATTAAAAAGGAAACCAACATGTGTATTAGTTGGCGCCGTCTGCCGCAAGTCTGGCCGTATACCATACTATATACCATCTTATATTTACTTTATTAATGTATTATATATGGCACATGTATTATATATTTGCCGTGGGGCGCCGGCAATAGAATGTTGCCCCTCCGCTCTTGCCCGTGGATGCAGTAGGAGTCTGCTAAGGGATACCTCCGAAAGATGGGCAGCAGCGTCTTTTCGTGTTTCAACACCTATACTGCGCTCGCCAACCCGCCTGCCAAGCGTGGCGAGTATGGCAACAACCCCCTCATGGATTTACAACATAAAACCAGGCCCCGAGTCCCCGGCGGCCCCGCTAATCCTGGCTACGGTAGCAGTCACGGTAACGGCGGGGCCAGGGGTGCTAAGAATCCCCTAAGAATAATGAATTCTTTTTTCCAGAAGCCGCCTCATAGGAAATGGACCTGGATGAGTCCCAACGGTTCCACGAGAAATTAGATTGATTTCATTTTGACCAACAAGAAACGGATATTCAATGATGTCTCTGTGATTCACAGGGTGAAAACCGGCAGTGATCACCGAATTGTTAGAGCCACATTGAATATGAACGTTAAACTTGAAAGGTCCCGTTTGATGAAATCTACGCTCCGACCCACTCGCGCACATATCCAAAACCTCGAGAGCTTTCAACTCGAACTTGCAAATCGCTTTGACTGTCTAGAAGTAGATGCATCAGTGGACGAGATCAATAACAGGTTCGTAGAAACCGTCCATACGGTCCCAGTTCTTTAAGACCCCCCGTACCAATAGACCTCAGAAACTCTCTGATGACACCCTTAACCTCATGGCTGAACGACGTTCTTTGCAACTGCAGTCTCCCGATGATGCTCAGTCACATAGGCAGCTCAATAGAAAGATTTGGAAATCCTTGCGGCATGATATTCGTACCTTTAATACATCTCGTATTAAAGATACGATAGAGCGGAATAAAGGCTCCAAAGTGTTCGCGAGAGATAATTCTATTGGGCAGAGCCGCATGACGAAGCTGAAGAGGGAATATGGCAGCATAACGTCAAGTAAAGCGGAAGTGTTAAGGGAAGTCGAAAGATTCTATGGACGGCTCTACGATTCGGTCACTAAACCTGTTTGCAGTGCGGCCAACGACCCAAGAGCCAAACTGACCCGACATTATACCGAAGATATTCCGGACATCAGCCTGTATGAGATCAGGATGGCCTTGAAGCAGCTTAAGAACGACAAGGCGCCGGGTGAGGACGGAATCACTTCAGAGCTTCTGAAAGCGGGTGGATCACCGGTACTTAAAGTCCTTCAGAAGCTTTTTAATTGCGCCTTGCTTGAAGGTACGACGCCAAAAGCATGGAACGGGGACGTGGTGGTTCTGTTCTTCAAGAAAGGTGACAACACCTTGCTTAAGAATTACAGACCCATCTCGCTTTTGAGCCATGTTTATAAGCTGTTTTCGAGGATCATCGCGAACCGTCTCGAACGCAGGTTTGATGACTTCCAGCCTCCCGAACAAGCCGGGTTCCGTAAAGGCTACAGTACCATAGACCACATACATACGCTGCGGCAAGTCATACAAAAGACCGAAGAGTATAACTTGCCGCTATGTCTCGCGTTTGTGGACTATGAGAAAGCCTTCGATTCGATCGAAACATGGGCAGTGCTTGAGTCTCTCCAACGATGCCGTATTGACTATCGGTACATCGAAGTGTTGAAGTGTTTGTATAAAAACGCCACTATGTCAGTCCGAGTACATGAACAGAGCTCGAAGGCGATTCCCTTAAAAAGAGGCGTAAGACAGGAAGATGTCATTTCTCCGAAACTGTTTACGACCGCATTGGAAGATGCCTTCAAGCTTCTGGAATGGAAAGGACTGGGCATCAATATTAACGGCGAATACATCACTCACCTTCGGTTTGCCGACGATATTGTGGTCATGGCAAAGTCGATGGAAGAGCTCAGCACGATGCTCGAAGGCCTCAATTGAGTCTCCCAACGGGTAGGACTTAAAATGAACATGGACAAGACGAAAATCATGTCGAATGTCCATGTCGTCCCTGCCCCAGTTATGGTTGAGAACTCGGCTCTTGAAGTTGTCGACGCGTATGTATACCTAGGACAAACAGTCCAATTAGGTAGGTCCAACTTCGAGAAAGAGGTCAATCGTCGAATCCAACTCGGATGGGCAGCGTTTGGGAAACTTCGCAACGTCTTTTCGTCTAACATACCTCAGTGCCTTAAGACGAAAGTCTACAATCAGTGTGTGTTACCAGTGATGACATATGGAACCGAGACGTGGTCCTTCACTATTGGCCTTATGAATAAGCTCAGAGTCGCTCAACGAGCTATGGAGAGGGCTATGCTCGGGGTTTCTCTATGGGATCGAATCAGAAATGAGGAGATACGTAGGAGAACTCAAGTCACCGACATAGCCCGACGGATTAGCACGTTGAAGTGGCAATGGGCAGGCCATATAGCGCGCAGAACAGATGGCCGATGGGGCCGAAAGGTTCTCGAGTGGAGGCCACGGACCGGCAAGCGCAGCGTAGGACGTCCACCCACAAGATGGGCAGACGACTTGGTAAGAACCGCAGGTCGGCGTTGGATGCAGGCCGCTTCCAACCGCAGTTCCTGGAGATCAATGAGGGAGGCCTTTGTCCAGCAGTGGACGTTTTACGGCTGATATGATGATGATGATGATTATATGGCACACAAAATACAATCAAATTAATATTAGACTTTTTTTCCTAACCTATCTCGTCCCACTGCTGGGCAGAGGTCTCCCCCAAGTCCCTCCAAGCATCCCTATCTGTGGCTATTACCGACCATCCTCTTTGGAAGGTATCGAAATCATCCCGCCAACGCTTTCTCGGCCGACCCCAACGTCGCCTTCCGTCTTCAGGCGTCCATGGTTTTGCAATATGGGCCCATTTCTCAGAGTGCATTTGATATACAAAAAAATAAAGTTTATTGCTAGATAATTTTCCTAAACATACAAACACACCGTGATTGATAACTTTGTTAACTTATTTGGCAGTTCAAAGGTTAATATAAGACAGAATATAATAGGTTGGAGAAAAAGTCTTTTCGCATTATAGTATGTATGAACTTGTAATAAAATCTCTTTGGCTATACTATTTGTATCTGGCTGGTTTTAGTATCATTCAAAGTTTAAATTTTAAAGAAGATAATTCCAAATTCAAATTAGGAAAATGTGTGATTTTTATTTGTTTTTCGTACTGTAAAGATGAGTGAATCTAATGAAGAAATTCGTTACATTTTAAAATTTTACTACAAATAAGGTAAAAATGCAACGCAAGCCGCGAAAAAAATTTGCGATGTTTATGGACCTAGTGCAGTGTCTGTGAGAGTAGCACAAATTTGGTTTAACCGTTTTCAATCCAGAAATTTTTATGTCAAAGATGCACGTCGCTCTGGTCGCCCTATTACGGATAAAATTGATGTCATTTTTGAAAAAGTGGAGCAAGATCGGCATATCAGTAGTGACGACGTAGCTGAAGAACTAGGAATTGACCACAAAACAGTTTTGGCGCATTTGAAAAAAACTGGGTGCACAAAAAAGCTCGATATTTCGGAACTCCACGAGCTCACTGAAAGAAACCTAATGAACCGCTTCCTTTTTTTGTGATTCGTTATTACGACGTAATGAAACCGTTCGGTTTCATTACGTCGTAATAAAGAATTTTTGAAGAAGCTGATAACTGGTGATGAAAAGTTGATCACGTACGACAAGAACGTGCGAAAAAGGTCGTGGTCAAAGGCGGTCAGGCTTCACAGACTGTGGCGAAACCCGGGTTAACCCGCAACCAGGTGATGCTGTGTGTGTGGTGGGATTGGAAGGACATTATTCATTATGAGCTGTTACCACCAGGCAGGACCATCGGTTCTGAACACTACTGCGAACAACTGATGAGATTAAAGCAAGAAGTTGAGAGAAAGCGGCCGGAATTAATCAACAGAAGGGGTGTGGTTTTTCATCATGATAACGCTAGACCTCACACATCTTTAGCCTCTCAGCAAAAATTAAGAGAGTTTCGCTGGGAGGTGTTAATGCATCCGCCGTATAGTGCTGACCTTGCACCTTCAGATTTCCACCTGTTTCGGTCTCTTCAGAATTCTTTAGGCAGTGTCAGGTTAACATCACGAGTGGACTGCCAAAACTAATTGTCGCGGTATTTTGATCAGAAGCCCCAAAATTTCTATAGCAATGGGATCATGTCCCTACCTACAAGATGGCAAAAAGTTATTGAACAAAATGGTACCTGCATACTTTAGTTAAATGTAAATAAACTATATTAAAAAATGTTTTGAATTTTCTTAAAAAATGCGAAGAAACTTTTTCCCCAACCTAATATGAATAATGCGGATATAATCGTACTTCATTTTATCCAACACTTACGGAAATCATAAGATTTTGAAAATCCATCTTAAAAACTTACAAGCCGGACGTGACTTGAACCCGCGACTAAGGACGCTTTGATTCGTTTCTGAATAATCTGATTAAGTTCGGCCCTGACGCGAGCGACAAGGGCCTGTAGAGAATCGGCAGTGCAAGAGGAGGGTTGCGGGTTCGAGTCCCGTCCGGCAGCTGACATCTGAGTGACTGACCGGTCTCCTCGAGCAGTCGGAACGCGTAGAAGGCGTCGGGCGCCTTGCCGTCGCGCTTCGCCGCCTCCACGGCGCGCGCCGATAGCGTGAACTGCGGGAACGCGTACATCGCACCCTGCAAGCCACAATACATAATTACACTCCATACACTCGCACGCATCTTGGCAAGGCGTGGAACATATGCCTCCAAACATTTCCAGTACCAAACACCCAGTACCTCCCATAAACTATAAGTAAGTTTCGTGGAATATTCCTGCTATTTAACTATTTGCATTCTTTTAGTTTTTTGACTTGTGGTATTTTGTTTTTTATGTTATGTATAAATTAACGTAATTAGATAGAAGTCTACGTATCCCACCATCTGTTATTGAGTTTCCTAATAATAATATATATATATATTTATTTAATTTTTACTAAGTAGCCTTTTAATAAAGTGCCGTTCTTCGCGTACATTTCTGTGGCTGACGTTTTTATTGAAATTAAAACCGCGGTTCCGTTGCTGCATAGGATGTGCGCGCAGCGCAGAGGCAAGCAGAGGCTGCGCGTATCTACTTTCCCACTGCAGCACATACGGCACACGCATATTGAGCCACGCCACTATTTTTAGACGTAATACATTTTCTTTATTGTTATGTATTCGAATAGAATAATTAAAAAAAAACCAACCAGCCTTATTTCTTGCATTTTTTCCTGGCAGTAAAATTAACGGTTCAAAGGGATTCTTGTGATTTTAATGAATAAAAAGATATTGAATTTAATTTCTTTCCGGCCACGGCCAAGACGCCACCACGTCACTTATAATTAGCAGTCGCTAGTTCCGCGTGCTGCGTGAATAGCAGCGTGGCTGACGCATCCGAGCAGGTCACGCGTGTGTTGGTGACGTCATCAAGCCACGCGTCCGTGCGTAGCGTGCCGTGCACAGCTTTACTGTCAGTGGACGCGGTGTAATTCTAATTTAGAATATTTGTAAGTATTTTTTGTATGTTAGGTACTTACCTACATACATCGTAAGTGTACTCTGGTTTTATTACAATCTAGCCAAGTAGGCTAATGAGCGATTTTAACCTAACTTAGTTTTATAATAGAGTTATGATATTGAATGTGTCCATTGGCACTTTTCTTGCAGTCTCTATTTAAGGGGAAGACACTTTGTTCTTGTGTTCTTTATGAATAGCACTAACACTGACACTATATTACACTATTGTACACTATTATAATTCAATGTGTTTTGTCCTTTTTAGTCATCTCTCTATATTTGTAAGTATAAAGCTGTTAGTATACGTACTTGTACGACATTACACTTGAATCCTTCCATCTGGTTGAAGGCGGCGGCGATCATTTTGGCACGTTCGTTGAGAGAGTTGAGCACGTGCGTCTTCTCCTTCACGAACAGCTCGTAGGAGGGCTCGCCCGCGCGCGGCGGCCGCGCCTGTAAGCACACATTATTTAAAACTAAGCATGGAGCTTGTATCTAGCTTGGCTTCTAGAGTGCAGTTAACAGAAGTAGCAAAGTTTATAAGATTCCTATACTTTATACCTAGTCAGGTCATAAATTCTGTCACATGTTTAATATAAAATAATTGAAACAAGTTTATTCATTATGTAACCATTTATATACCAAAATGAACTTAACAAAACATAGATTCTTATGACACTAAAGTTTATTCAAAATGACCTCCGTGATTTTGAATACACGCCTTTAATCTGCGCGGCCAGTCGTCTATCGCAGCACGAACGAGGTCCATGTCAATATCGGCGGCTGCCTTAATCAAGGATGTCTTGAGTGACTCCAAATTGGGATGAGGCTTTGAGCACGCCTTTTCCTCCAAGTGTTGCCATATCTTGTAATCTAACGGATTCAAATCTGGACTGGAGGAGGGCCAGTCTTCGTGCCGGATGAAGTCGATTTCACGCGCCGCCAGCCAGTCTTGTGTGTTCTTCGCTCTATGAGCTGGCGCCGAATCTTGTTGGAATACCCAGTGCCTGTTATTGAATATGGTATGAGAAACAGGTTCCACAAGGTTCGTCAGGACTGTATTTTGATACACAACTGCATTCGTTTTTACACCTTCTCACAAAAATGTACCTCTGTTAAGCCCCAATAAGAAACTCCCAACCATACCATGAGCGAGGATGGAAAATGACCTCGTTGGACACGCGGAATACGGTTGCTCGCTTCTTCACTACTGTGTGCGTACACCTTATCATTTTGTTTGTTGTAGCTCTCTTCTACGGTAAACATTTTTTCATCCGAAAAAAGAATTTCTCGATATTTTTTTCCCGCGTACCGCTTCAACAAAGCGCGGCATCTCTTCAGTCTCAGGTCCATTAGACGAGCATTCAAATGATGTCCTGTTTTTCTTCGATATGCTCGAAGCCCTAAGTCTTCATTTAACACCCTTTTCACCGTGGTTCTGCTTAACCCCATCTGAAGGGCCAACAGTTTCTGCTTACGTTTGGGATTTATTTGAATTCGCGCCTTCACAGCTTTTATCACTGCTGGAGTCCTAACAGACCGAGGGCGACCACTTCTTGACCTGTCATCTACACTAGAGTCTTCATTGTATCGTTTGATGGTGCGATAAACGAATCTTTTGGTTATATTCAAATTTTTGAGTATGTCAAAAATTTGAATTGGCGCGTAACCGCAACGATGCAACGCAATAACTGCAACACGGTCTTCTTTAAGCGTCCACTCCATATTTAAAAATGAGTAAAATTCTAAAAAGTAAGTAAGTAAAATTTTTATTTTCATGAGCAATTCGAAATTCGAATTCTATAAACTTTTTTGTGGCCAGCATTCTAAAAGAAAAGTTTTTACTGTGTGACAATACTTATGACCTGACTAGGTAATTCATCAAAAAGAATTAGGTAACAACTCATATGACACTGAACGAGGGTTACAACTCGGAGGGAAGGGGGGTTGATGTGTGTTTTGTGTGTGTGTGTGTGTGTGTGTGTGTGTGTGTGTGTGTGTGTGTGTTTGTGTGAGTGTGTGTGTGTGTGTGTTTGTGTGAGTGTGTGTGTGTGTGTGACTGTGGATATGTGTTAATGCGTGTTGGTGTGTGGTGTTTATTGCTACTAAATTAAATAGCACCCAATTAATTTGCACCAAATATTTTTTTTTGCACGCGTGGTATGTATACCATAATTCATCGGAATCAGTCCAACTGTTTAGAACTGAAAACGTAACAAACAGACAGAATTATATTAGAATTTATAATTTAATATATAAAAATCTCGTGTCACGGTTTTAGTGGTCGCACTCCTCCGAAACGGATCTACAGATCTTAATGTTTTTTTGTATATTTGGTAGGTATGAGACTCGGTCGTAAAGTATTTTTCACCCTCCTACCCCCACCTCACATTTTTTAAACGCAATTTAGTATTTTTGTATAAACAATACCCATGTAATTAAACAATCGTTCATTGAAGAGTGTTTTATACAGTTTTATCCCGAAGTACACACGGGAACGGGAAATGTGAAGCGGGTCAGCTAGTATCAGTAAGGCTGTAGTATCGCACTCACCACACAGTCGACGGCGGTCTGTCCCAGCGTGGTGGGGCACAGCATGGCGGAGATGCACTTGTACAGGTTCGCTTGCACCTGCACCACACACATAAATAAATAAATAATGCTGGACATTTCACACGACGCTATCTAGCCCCAAACTAAGCAAAGCCTGTACTATGATGTATAAAAATCTGATGTATGTTCACAAAAATATTAATTTGTTTAAGAAAAATAGCGATAATCATAATTTTAATACTAGAAATAAAGATAATCACAATGACGAGTTTCATCCATCCGCCGCGCAGCCCGCACTCGCCCATGTACTTCTTGCTGACCGACTAAAGGACGCGAGCTCTATGTATACCTGCGGGTCCATATTGACGAGTTCCATCCAGCCGCCGCGCAGCCCGCACTCGCCCATGTAGCCCTTGCTGACGGACATGAAGGACGCCAGCTCGATGGAGTCGTGCGGCGCGCCGAGCTCACGGAGCACCTGCAATCACAATTGGTGAAGATTATGACTTTAAAAACAAAATGAAAACTGACATATTTTTTTAATTAAATCAGACTTTTTTGATTTTGTATTCAATTATTAGATGTACGGCTTAAAAAACACATAATTTATCGTTTATTGCTTTGATAATTCGTATATTAATAATCGATTCATTTGGCTGTTCCATCGTCGCTACTACACCCATATGCTACTTTTTGCAAAGTTTACACACGACTTCGGTACACTTGCCGCAAACTGACTATTTCGATACCTCCCACGTAAGTTGTTGTATCCCACAAAAATGCCATTTAGAGTTTTTACTAAAAAATTATCTAATTTGTAGTAATATATGCATTCAAAGTGAAAAAACAAAAACACGATTTTACAAGATTTTTTCAGACGTAAGTTGTTGTAACTTTCGAACGACAACGGACTAAAACGTTGTATAGTCATTCGCAACGGTTTACGCGGGGTGCGGGGCGGGGGGAATCGCGTGTTCAGTAATACACACTCAAATGTTTAATCTATATAATATTGTAAGTGTCACATACAGTGGAGTTAGGCTTAAAATTTTCAGTGTATATTGTTGTAACTATTATATACAACAACGAACGTAGTCTAAATGCCGTAGTATAATATTGTAAGTATGAGATACAACAGCTGAAGAAATCTAGATTCCGCAGAATAATGTTGTAAGTATGAGATACAACAGGTGAAGAAATCTAGATTCTGAAGAATAATGTTGTAAGTATGCGATACAACTACTGGGGTAGCCTTTATTCCGCAGTAGACTGTTGTAAGAACCATATCTCAGAAAATATATATATTTTCCTTATTATCTTTCAACATAGTTAAGAATACTGTAAAGTATACACATAAACCAAATTTGATAAAGATATCGAAATCAATGCAGTTTTTATGCTAATTTGAATCTTTAAAACGCTCTCCTGTAAAATTCTAGTTTTGGAGATACAACAACTTACGTGGGAGGTATCGATTTTCATTGAAATTAATTCGCATTCGTTCGCTCGTACGCAAAAATATGTCGAGTGCAATGGATCCCTTTCAGTCATTATATAACAATATAATAGTTATGTATTGTTTGTCATTCAAATAAATAAATAAACGGCATCAAGGTCGCACGCGGTACCTTCTTGAAGGAGAAGAACTGGCTGCCCTCCGCGTAGACATTGTCCTGGTAGACTTCATCAGCGAAGAGGAACAGGCCGTGCTTGTGCGCGAACCGGATCACATCCTCGATGTTCGCCCGCGTCAGCACCTGCGCATACAAAACACATTCCAAACACTCTAATTGATCTCACTAACAAGTTGTCAAGAGACTCGCAAGAGGAAGGTCCCGCAGCTGCCGCCGCATCGGCTACGCCTCGGTCGGTACGCACCTGGCCCGTGGGGTTCCCCGGGTTGATGACGACGATGGCGCGCACTTTGCACTCCGCCTCGGCGATGGCGCGCTCCAGCTCCTCCACATCTAGCGCCCAGTTCTTCTCCTCGTTGAGGTAGTATCCCACCTGCGACAGCCCGTACTCCGCGAGGGACGCCGAGTACAGCGGGTACTGGGGGATGGGGATTAGCACACCTGGAACACGATTACATATTATAAATAAATAGTGCTGGATATTTCACACAGCGCCATCTAGCCCCAAACTATGCAAAGCTTGTACTATGGGAACCAGATAACTGATAGAATGCATGAAAAAATATTTTTACATAGAAATAAATAAATATAACTAAACCTAGACAAACACAAAGTACTTAATTACTTTTGTAAATACATACTTATAATATAATAGAGAAATAACCAGATCCAGAACAAATATCTGTAGATCATACAAACATTTGTTCCGTAGTGGGAATCGAACCCGCAACCTCCTGCGCCACAGACGACTGTCCGCCCACTGCGCCACGATAAAAAGATATGAAAAGATAACGGTTCATTTATTTGCCAGAGAGAATTGTAGAATTATAATGAGCAGTTGCCAGTGCGCGGTGGACCATATTCTAACGTAATTTTTTTTAGCTTTATTTTAGCATTCTCGCCTCTCTTTTTATAAAAGTGTTACACTCCTACGTACGCGCAATCACCTTAAAAAGAGGTACAAGGTTTCCTCTTCGTGTATTTATTTATAGATGTCACACAAATAAAGAGCATCACCATATTTAGGCTGTTCGAGTTGATATCGCGACCATACACATCAGCGATCGACGATAACCTTTTTGCCCCAACGGCCGTCAGTTCTTCGAGCTATATGCCCTGCCCACTGCCACTTCAGCTTGCTAATCCTCTGGGCTATGTCAGTGATTTCTACGAGCCTCCTCATTTGTTATTGGATCTCGTAGAGAAATACCACTACTTATGAAGCCCATAGATCGAATCAGAAACGAGGAGATATGTAGGAGAACTCAAGTCACCGACATAGCCCGACGGATTAGCACGTTGAAGTGGCAATGGGCAGGCCATATAGCGCGCATAACAGATGGCCGATGGGGCCGGAAAGTTCTCGAATGGAGGCCACGGACCGGCAAGCGCAGCGTAGGACGTCCACCTACAAGATGGGCAGACGACTTGGTAAGAACCGCAGGTCGGCGTTGGATGCAGGCCGCTTCCAACCACAGTTCCTGGAGATCAATGAGGGAGGCCTTTGTCCAGCAGTGGACGTCCTACGGCTGATATGATGATGATGATGAAGCCCATAGAGAGATATACATACAACTATTCAATACATAATTCCATCAGGTATATACCATCTATACTAATATAACATAATGGAATATTACTAAATACTACCTACACATTTTTTATGCAAAACATTTCATGCGCATTTAGTGAAAATTTCCTAACACCTGGTACATTGACAAAATTAGGTCCACGTCAGAAGGTGCTAAAAATAAAGATGGCTCTGGCTTCGCCCACCTTTTTTCATAACAATAAGGTCACTTGTAAATGGTTGCGCTAATGAACGATTTCCACGACTTTACATAGTACAAATCAATTTACTCGGTCATAATCATGTGACTAAGAGTTTTAGATATGAATGTTTATTGATATAGATTTAGAAGTAGACGAGGGCCGAAGAAGAGATGTGACTGAAGGATGGACTGTGTCGAGAACCCATATCGGGTTAGAAACAAGTGACAATGGAGATGGCGGCTGATAGAGGTATGGAAGAAGAGATGTGTGGATGGACTGTGTCGAGAACCCATATCGGGTTAGAAACAAGTGACAATGGAGATGGCGGCTGATAGAGGTATGGAAGAAGAGATGTGTGGATGGACTGTGTCGAGAAGATATGGGTTAGAAACAAGTGACAATGGAGATGGCGGCTGATAGAGGTATGGAAGAAGAGATGTGTGGATGGACTGTGTCGAGAAGATATGGGTTAGAAACAAGTGACAATGGAGATGGCGGCTGATAGAGGTATGGAAGAAGAGATGTGTGGATGGACTGTGTCGAGAAGATATGGGTTAGAAACAAGTGACAATGGAGATGGCGGCTGATAGAGGTATGGAAGAAGAGATGTGTGGATGGACTGTGTCGAGAAGATATGGGTTAGAAACAAGTGACAATGGAGATGGCGGCTGATAGAGGTATGGAAGAAGAGATGTGTGGATGGACTGTGTCGAGAAGATATGGGTTAGAAACAAGTGACAATGGAGATGGCGGCTGATAGAGGTATGGAAGAAGAGATGTGTGGATGGACTGTGTCGAGAAGATATGGGTTAGAAACAAGTGACAATGGAGATGGCGGCTGATAGAGGTATGGAAGAAGAGATGTGTGGATGGACTGTGTCGAGAAGATATGGGTTAGAAACAAGTGACAATGGAGATGGCGGCTGATAGAGGTATGGAAGAAGAGATGTGTGGATGGACTGTGTCGAGAAGATATGGGTTAGAAACAAGTGACAATGGAGATGGCGGCTGATAGAGGTATGGAAGAAGAGATGTGTGGATGGACTGTGTCGAGAAGATATGGGTTAGAAACAAGTGACAATGGAGATGGCGGCTGATAGAGGTATGGAAGAAGAGATGTGTGGATGGACTGTGTCGAGAAGATATGGGTTAGAAACAAGTGACAATGGAGATGGCGGCTGATAGAGGTATGGAAGAAGAGATGTGTGGATGGACTGTGTCGAGAAGATATGGGTTAGAAACAAGTGACAATGGAGATGGCGGCTGATAGAGGTATGGAAGAAGAGATGTGTGGATGGACTGTGTCGAGAAGATATGGGTTAGAAACAAGTGACAATGGAGATGGCGGCTGATAGAGGTATGGAAGAAGAGATGTGTGGATGGACTGTGTCGAGAAGATATGGGTTAGAAACAAGTGACAATGGAGATGGCGGCTGATAGAGGTATGGACGAAGAGATGTGTGGATGGACTGTGTCGAGAAGATATGGGTTAGAAACAAGTGACAATGGAGATGGCGGCTGATAGAGGTATGGAAGAAGAGATGTGTGGATGGACTGTGTCGAGAAGATATGGGTTAGAAACAAGTGACAATGGAGATGGCGGCTGATAGAGGTATGGAAGAAAAATATGTTGTGCCGACCCCGCGTAATGTGGGAAAAAGGCAGGAAGAAGAAGAAATCAATTTAATCGGTAAGCTATGAAATGAAATCAATTTATTTGCTAAAACACGGTAGAATACACTGTATTATGTATATATACATACACGTATTACGTTATGTGTACATTGTATTGTGTAGGTATTAAGGTAGTGTAATGTGTGCTGTAGTTGCCTAAAAGATTGTAAGAATGTTGGCGAGACTTGACTCAAGCGATTTATCATTTTCCGATACTTTACCACTTTGGTATCAAAAAATATGTCAAGGGTGAGTGATTTTGTCAATCGGTCTGGTTTCCACGTTTTAAGATGTTTGATATCTTGAAAGTAATTGTAAAAAAATGATGGACATTTCCCACAGCGCTATCTAGCCCCAAACTAAGCAGAGCTGGAGGTACTATGAGAACCAGATAACTGATAAAATACTTCTGAACTTTTTTAAACATACTAGCCCGCGGCTTCGCTGGCGTGGTTTGTCAGTAAAACAATGGCCAATGTCTCAATCCAAGTCATAATCTATCTATATACAAAATCAAAATTGGTTCATCCGTTACGACGTGAAAGCGTTACAAACATTGGTGCCGCGGCGGGAGTTGAACCCTCAGCCGCTGCGCCTCGATGCTCCACCCCGTGTATCGACCCGGGGCACTCCAATGATGGTCGCGGCTAAAGCAGACTCACCAGAGTTCTTGCCGTCGACCTCATTGCAGAACAGCTGGAGGCAGTTCTTGATGGCGTTGGAGGCGCCTCCCGAGAGGCAGATGTCCTCCCACTTGGCGGGGTGGCCGTCTCGCCGCTCGATGTACTCCGCCACGCGCCGCCGGATCAGCTCGATGCCGTGCGACGCCGAGTACGAACCGACGGACCGCCCGCTGGAAATTAAACCACGGCTCACTTTATGTGCCACCCGCGCGCGCGTGGTGGCTACCTAAATATACAATGCGAGCTCCTTATACTCATACTCATTTATTCAACCCGTAGGGCACAATAGAACACTTGGTTAAATGGGTCAATAATGATCATTGCACCATCATTTTGGAGGTGCTAACAACAGACAACCATTTCATAATAGACATCTAAACACTGATTAAATAAGGATGTATTCCTGTTGTCCCCATTATGGGGACAACGGGAAGTCATATAATTTCCTTCCCGTTGTCCCCATTCACGCTTTCTCGTTATAGGGACAACGGGGAGTCATAAAATTTCCTTTCCGTTGTCCCCAATGACGGTTTCTCGTTATGGGAACAACGGGAAGACATAAAATTTTGTTCCTTTTGTCCCCATTGACGTACGCATAGTTTATATACATACAAATGAAACAAATTAGTAGTACAAGTACTTAAGATTATATCTGCTGGGCATTGTCAAATAATTTATTATATACCTAATTTTTAATTGTTTATTGCTATGTATGTTAATATGTAACAATTATAAACATTGATTTGAATTTGTTAATATATATTGAGGAATTTAAAGGAATAGGAACTTTACTAGAATAAATTAAAGGTGAGATCGTAGCTGCTGTACTTACAATACAACCACATTGTCAAACAAGTAAAATTGGTAAATTGAACTCATAAATCAATGTCACGATAATCTACACTCTAAATTGCCATGTTATCAGATTATATTGACGACCTCCGTGGCACAGTGGGCGAATAGCCGGCTGAGACTCAGGAGGTAGCGGGTTCGATTCCCGCCGCGGAACAAAAGTTTGCATGATCTACAGATATTTGTCCCGGGTCTGGTTGTTTCTCTATATATTATAAGTAAGTATTTACAAAAGAAAACTGTATATAAGTATTCTATCAGTTATCTGGTTCCCATAGTACAAACTCTGCTTAGTTTGGGGCTAGATAGCGCTGTGTGAAATGCCCAGCAATATTTATTTATTTATTTTCTTTATATTGCATCAAAAGTTAAGTTTACTTTTATTATTGTCTTAATAATTATAACCAACTATCGGTAATAGCATAGGTACGTCCGAAAACGCCGTCCGTCCCTTCGGGTAACCATAGTCATAGCTTAACTATACATAGTTTCTAGTTTCGGAACTTCTTGGTGAAACCTAAGCGCATCCCGCACCCAGTCTGAAGAGGGTTTACACCTCTAAAAAGTTAAAAACCATTTTACTACTGTGTGATATCGACTATTTACTAATATATGGCTCAGTCCGAGTTTTAGGATTCATTTTCAATATGTTAAAAAAATAAATTTTAATTATTCAAAAAAAAACTATCATTGTCCGCCTCAACGGCCGTCGGCAGCTATGTGCCCCGCCCATTGCTAATATAGCTAGACAATTTTCTGGGCTATGTCAGAGTGGTATATCGGTTAGCAATGATACGACCGCATTACTCCGTAGCTGGTTTATTACTAAGTTACCCACAGTTTGACGCACGAGATATAGTACACAGAGACCCTACGAATCTCCTCATTTGTAACCACATCATTACATGAACTCCCGTTACCTTTAATTTGAATGAAACTGTGGGTCAAGTAATGTGGTTATTTTTACGTGGCACTATTTTGATAGTCAAAGATTACAAATAATATTTTTTTGTTTTAAACTCGCGAGATCTCAGTTCGGGGCGAACCACTAGTATTAGTAAGTATAGTATAGAAACTATACTAATTTTATATTCCATAAATATAATGTATGTAGGTATCTAATGACCACGAGTGTAACAGTCATGTTTAGCTGACATACTCGTACCGCTGCTTGCATCACCATGTCATTGCTATACTAAACGAGTTGCTGTGTGTAAGTATGCTAAATACTACAAGAGTCAGCGATATCATTTGATTAATATTGAGTGTTAGTTACTAGTGGTTCGCCCCGAACTGAGATCTCGCGAGTCTCCCAAACACACAAAAAAATATATTCTTAGGGCGACTCGCGCAACGATGCCTAAACGTATTTAGTGGCTAAATATGATTTAAGGAATTGTCAAATCATAGAAATACGTAAAATTTTAACATGTTTAGTCGCTAAATACGTTTAGGGATCGTTGTGCAAGCCGGCCTTAATCTTTAACCAATAAAATAGTGCCACGAAATACGTAACCAATTTAATCTTTTATGGCGTACAAATTGCAGTTATTCTGGATTGCAGACTTTTGCCTATATTTGTGTCACTTAAGCTATACGCATACCAAATTAAAGTACTGTAGGGTCACCCTGTGAATTTTGTCTAAATTCATTTTTTATTATGGCTAATAACTCAAAAACTATAAAGAATTTTAAAAAATAAAAACCAAATCTAAACGTACTAATGAAGACCTTTCATTTGACGCCCCACTTGACATAATAGTCTCATTTTAATTTTTTTTACCCGTCTTGAACCCCAATATCTCACCAACCCCGCAACATTTTTAGCTCATTAGTCACACCAAAATTGTGTCATCACTACCTACCTATGTATCAAATTTCACAATGATCGGATCAACACTTCGAAAGTTATCCTCGGACAAACAAACATACATACATACAATGCTGATTTGTCCAAGTTGATTTAGAGATCTCGCTTCGGTCGATCAATAAATAGAACTTTCGTAGTAAAAAATTACACGATTAAACACATTTCAATGTGGTTTGAAAACTAAAATTGTGCATCAATTAACCTTGCTGAAAGTACCTTTCATGTATTCAATTCTTATTCGTTGTTTAAATATCAGTTACCTACATGGTTTAATTTAAATAGAAACATTTAGATTTATTTGTGTTGCGTTATTTATACAGGTGCTCCGAAACATACATGTTATGCTAAAAAGGGGCCATTGACCTCAAATAGGAGAACACTGTTTGTTGTACACACGGCTACACATCAAGCTATACAATTCCAGTATAAGCTGACCTCGCATTGTGTAGGCTTTTCGTAGAATGAGAGGTCAGCTTATACTGGAAATTATAGCTTGATGTATAGCCGTGTGTACGACATTTCTTAATTCTATGTTTTCGTTGAATATTCACTTGGTAAAAATCAGCTAAGTTTGGTAAAAACCTGGTTATTTAATTTTTAGAACTAAGTCTAGCATTTTACGTAAGTATAAGGTAACCTAGGGAAGACTATCTGAAAACAGCTGATTTAAAGGCAAACAAAACAGATCATGAAATTTTTCGTGATTTTTTTTTTTATAAATTTCATTTCTATGAGAAGTTGATCTATTCCATGGACTAAATCAGCCTCTTTCGGGATACCAAACATAATATCGGAGCACCCTGTACATCAGTATGCGATAAAGCGTGAACGTGACAAAATAAACGACTGATTGATATCCCATCACATTATAATGTTCTACGCTCGACTGACATCAATCAACCGAATTAGGCGTATCCTAATTTAAAATTACGCCATTACACAAACTGTTCAGATAACAGAACAGTGTCTCACTCAACTCAACCCTCACATATACTATAAATTGGAAAGTCCTTCTGTTTCTCTGTTTGTTACGTTTTCACGAGTATACAGATAGATCATGACCGGGATTGAGACATAGACTACTTTTTACCCGAATGCGCAGATGCTGTTGTGTGCAGACCGCACTCTATTCATATATGCTACGAGAGCTGCTCTATGTTCTGCTGTGCACGTTTAGGACAATATTGAAATAGCTCTAAATCTAAGACGTATCAACTCGGAAAGGGATCGGCACGGTATCGCCTTTCGCCTCATCGTCAACCTAAAATAAGCACGTAATCAAAGCGGATCAGCAGCTCCTTGGCTACAGCTAGGTGACGCCGCACTTACGGCCCCCTTATTACCTAAGCCAAATTGATGTCGTGTCGCTATCGCTAGTCAGGCCATCCCTTTCAAACGTACAGTACGTACCTCACGTGTGAAAGGAATGGCCTGCCTAGCGATAGCGACAAGACAGCAATTTGGCTTAGGTAATAAGGCTACCGCTCGCCGCCCGCTAGTTGACGGCTCGGCGGCACCAGTTTCACCGCTCGTGTATGGACAGACGTAAACGCGGGGAAGACGAGGCGAGACGTTACGATTCCGATTAGTGTCCGTTGTAGTAGGGTTTCATACAAAGAATAGTGAACGGCTCGAGTATACGGTGACGATTCAGAGTTGATACGTGTGCTATGACCTTAAATCTTACCCGCAAGCATTAAGGATCTCCCTGGCTCTCTGTTTGACATCTTCGGGGAAGTTTGCCGACTCGAGCAGTGCAGGGTGGCTGACGCTTGATATCACCTGTAAATTATCAAACATTTCAATGATAGCCATCGGCGCTTTCATAGTGTTTTTTCCACCCGAAAAAAAAATGCACCAATAGGATGACTACATTTTCCTAACCTTGCACAGCGCAGCTGTCTTATTGGTGGCAACTTCCTCGCACAGCTCTGGTGGAAGGCACCAACTTAGGGTATTACTTTATGAAATTACAGCATTAGCAGATATTTAATTGGGCAGAATGGAGACTTATGAATAATAAAATTACAACAAATACGCCCTAGGGGCGTAAAGTGACTAACTAAATCATCATAATATACACATAATCGGCAGCTTTTATTGTGAGATTTTTTTTTTTTTACTTTTTTCGTAAAGATTTAAAAACATTTATGCTAGAATAAAAAAATTAGAAATTTTTTGCTCTATCGGAACTGATATGCAGTATAAAACACCCGAAATTGCCAGTTTAGATCCCCGGTGCTGGTTCTGTGCTGGTTATTTTTCGAGAAACAAATCTCTATAGTCGCATATTCGCACAATAGCGGCTAGCGACTCCGTGACCTCATTCGTTCGCTGTCGGTCCTTTCAGCTGATCGATCCCCTCTATGACATTGAATGACCTCATGAGCCTACTTACGCTACAGAAATCGATTGCTGAATCCACACTTCAAAGTTCAGCCTTATTTTATTACATTTAATTTGTATAGGACTCAATATTTTTAGGTATGGAAATCCATATTTTTAGATATGACAGTCGCATCATGACTGTTGGTTGCATAACTTCCGTGCTTACGCTAATTTCGGCCCCAGCTAAAATACTAAAGCGCTAGTGAAGCGTGCTTAAAAGTTCTAGGTTAACCAAACGGTCAACGCGGTCACCACTGAAACTGCTGATGACTGCTAATGGCCCACTAGCACCACCAGCAGTGGCATCACTTTAAGATGCGGGATATACAGAATACAAACTACGAACCAAAGTTGGAATCCAAATAGGAACTTATGTCGTTAACCTTATGTCTTACAAAGAGTCGTACCTGTCTGATGAAGGTGATGGGCACTTGGCCCATAGCGTGTGCATCTCCGATGTTAGCGCGGATCACCTTCTTGAAGGGCTTCTTTGCTCCCTGAAACCAATAAGTACATTCTTTTGTTCATCTCGCAGAAACATCTGCTGAACGTTGAGTCATACACACAGCGCCAGCGGTGTAAATGATAAATACTAACTTTGTTACTACAAAAAAGTAATACAACTATTTAGCCCGTGTTTTAAATAAAACCTTACAATTTTTAGACGGTTTAGCGACTAAACACGTTTAATTATTTATACTAAAAACGGGATATTTACCGTTTTTAGTATAAATAGTGTTCATAACCATGATAGTTTCAAAAGTTAAACACGTTTAAATCTGACAGCTCATATTATCCTCAATTATTTATACCTACTATTATGCACATTAATTTATCTATTACTAATGCACATAGTAGCGTAAGTCGCCCTAACATTTTTATTATTTCCCAACGTGATCGTTCTGTCGGCATCGGTACTCATAATGAGTAAACAGTAGGTATGCTCATACTGCCGACTTGTGGAAATGTTGATTTCTATTTTTATTCTTCCTCAAAAAAGAACAGCAAACTCATCAAGGTTATTGTCAAGGCGTCGTTTCGTAAAACAAGTTAGCATTTATGAATATGAATGCCAACACGCCAAAATATTTTTGCAAATTAATTAATTTTTAATTTAATTTTTCATCTTATGCTACGCTTTTTACTCTTGTATATTTTGCCTGATTACGGCTAGTGGGTACTATACAACCGACGACGTCCAAAGCCAAATCACTGACATAGCCCAAAGAGTTACTACGCTGAAGTTGCAGTGAGCGAGACATATAGCTCGAAGAAAGGGGCACAAAGGTTCTTCAGTGAAGGCCACGCACCGGAAAGCGCAACTCGCGGAAGACAAGAGGGCCCCCACGAAGACGAATGGATGCGTTAATAAAGGCTGCTGGATGCTGGATATAATGGTGATGATGATGTTAATGATGGAATAAGACGCTAACTGAATGGTATCCGCGAACAGAGTGTCGAAGCGGAGGCGGTCTAGAGTCGAGATGGGCAGACGATGTAGCAAGCATCGCGGGCCGAACATTGTAAGCTAGTCTCACAGGATCGTGCATAAGGACACATTCTAAGAGAGGCCTATCTATATATACCCAGCAATGAGTAAAGTCCGGCGGTGGATAGTGAGGATTTGTTTCCAGTAAGATTAGATTAGATAATTTCTTTATTGCACACCATTAAAAATAAACAAAATATTACTCGTGCGCGATAACTTGGGACCTGCTAGGAATGCGACTCCCCGACCGCTTCCCATGCACTTCCCCGATGGCGCCCGTATTGTACCGTTCGCATCACTATTTTTTACTAGGGTTTTTAGTCTCGTACTGGCCTACGTCACGTAACGACGCGCTCTGGAATTCTTTTAGTTTTCGTTTGTGTTATTGTTTTGTTGTTGTAGTTTTTGTTGTTATAGTTTGTGTCATTGTTTTGTTGTTGTAGTTTTTGTTGTTATAGTAAATGTTGTAAATTTATCGGATACCTCTTCGTCAAGTGATTATAGTGAGACTGATGACGAAGAACAACCTCTAGAAGGCATAAATCCACTAAGTAGTGACGAAGATGAGATAATGTAAATAATAGATAAAATAAATGTATAAACTTAAACATTATATTTTTATTTTATTCAAATAGTGTAAAAAAGATTAGATAAAAAGCAGCGTCCTCCCTGAGTAACATAATAAATTAGGTTAAAAAAAACAAAGACGAAGCCGCGGGCGGCTGCTTGTTATGTTCGCTTTTTTGCGGGCGGTACAAACACGCCAATATGACGTCACCGCGCTCAGGTCCCAACTTATCGCGCACGGGTAATACTTAAGTTAACTAATGTGGTTCCTGAATATGTTTTATTACACTAATTAAAAAAAACTAAAAGATCTTTAACATTTGTTAACAGAAGATCATTTATACAGCGCAGTGGCAAGTTACTAAATCATTACTGTAGTTTTACTTTTAAAGAAGATTCTGTCGAATAAAGAGCTTCTGTATTTCTCAATTAACCGTCATTTATTATTTATTTATTAAAACAATAAGTATCTATCAGCAGTAATTATGGCGTAATTATCTCATCTTATCTAACTACATGACACAAATGATTCAATTTGCATAAGTAATGACTACAAAATAGTAAGAACAGGCACATTGTATATGTACTGTACAATCATTGATGTTGTTCTGTGCTAGACCTAATTCGTACCTATTTTATATGCAAGATAGATTACACAATGGAATGATTGGTATAGAATACCTAGCTTATATGATGGTTATTCAATCGTAGAGAAGATAGTGAATAGGTGCTTTGTTAGTTCCTTTACCGTGGTACCATTAGTCAATTCAATTAATGGTACTGTGGCAAAAATAAAACCTAACGACCTACTGCTATCAAGTCAAAGTCAGTATTAATTTATTCATTAAAATCACAAGGATCACTTCGATACGTCAATTTTACCGCCTATCAGAGTGGTAGGTAGTCAGGGGTTTTTATGTTAAGATTACTTTAATATTACGCCATTCATTTGTTTTAACATAGATATTACAATAAGTAGGTAACAAGTCAACTAGTCCCTATCATTTTGTCATATATAACTACTAATGTAATAAGTAAAACATATCTTTGGATAGAATTGTTTTGCTATCAGGAGGAATATGAGTGTTATCAGAGCAATATAAAATTCTACGAATATCGAAGTAAGAGATACATACATAGGCCAAAGAAGGGATGGATGATTGTGTGAAAGCGAGATGTCGGCTCATCACATCAGCCATAGGACGTCTACTAGGACGCCATAGTTGGTGAACCTAATCAATCATAACTATAATACCTCTGTGCAACTATACTTCCAGCAAAATAAATCATTTCATTTAGTGGTAGGCTTCCTCCATAGATTACCAGAGCCACTGATCTTGTGCGACCTGCACCAGAGATCTTCATCAGATTGTCTTTCCATGTGGTGGGAGGCTGTTCTACGCTGCGTTTTCCAGCACGTGCCCTCCACTCTAGCACCTACCTGCCCCAACGGTCGCTAGTTCTTCGAGCCTTGTGCCGGGAGTTAAGGGGACACCGGAGGGACAATCGCCCATACAACACGTACTACCAAGATCATTTCTAATTGGAGCATATTTCTACCTTAATAAGGTATTATTTTAACTTGAATAGTATTTATCTAGGTTCCCAACCATATATTAGATCAAAATACGTACCTAAAATGAAATAGAAGCGTATCGCATTCTGCATGTTTTTACGTCATAAAAGACCTGTTTTCAACCTAATTGTTTCGTATTAAAAACAACAATATCTTACGTATCCTAGTCATTGGAACATAGATTATATCGTCTAGTTACAGAATAACAACACAATGAGACAAATACAACAAGTTTTCAGTCACCATTTTTGGTATTACGGAACACGGTCAAAATCTAATAAAATTTAGAATCGTTCTATTGCCATCACTGTCGCTCTGCGTGGCTAAACTTCGTCACTAAACAGTGATAGCGATATTCAGGCCGAAGTTTTTGACGCAGCCGAATTGAAGTTGCGCTCGGGATTCGCAGGCGCGTTAACGGATGATGTTAAGCAAGAAGAAATTTCTTTTTGGGTTCCGTACCCAAATGTTAAAACGAGACCCTATTACTAAGACTACGCTGTCTGTCTGTCTATCTGTCTGTCACCAGACACTGTATCTCATGCACCGTGATATATAGACAGTTGAAATTTTCACAGATGATGTATTTTTGTTGCCGCTATAACAACAAATATTAAAAACAGAATAAAATAAATATTTAAGGTGGGCTCCCATACAACAAACGTGATTTTTTTGCTCGTTTTTATAGATAGTACGGAATACTTCGTGCGCGAGTCCGAGTCGCACTTGGGCGGTTTTATTTCAGTTTTGTCTCTTTATTCACGTTGCGCCGTGTGGGTGAGGCCAGGATGACGATGATGATAAAACCCTTTTACTTTAAATCTTTATCCACAAATAACCAAAGGTATAACCAAATAAGCAAGTACACATTTTCCCCATAACATGAAATGATGAGAAAGATGAGCAATTACAGGATTTAATTTGTACACATTTGCTAAACTAGTCATCAGGATAACAGCTCTATTAACAAGACCAAACATTACAGGCTATTTAAACTGTAATATTATCTCATAACCGCAAGAGTGAAAAAAAGGTATAGAGCAGTAGTGTATGGGCCAATCTCTGCATCAGGTGAAAGTTAATTTCCTTCTTGCATTGCAAAATAAAGTCATATTTATTGTCATTGTACTATGTATGGTCTGCTCGCAATAAATAGTGGCTGAGGATCAGTTTCAGAAATATAGCAAGAAATAGATTCAGAAATATCAACAGTCTGTGGTCCTCCCAACCACAGACTGTTGATGGGTCAGACTAGTGCAGGACCATGGTGGATGGCACAATCTTACAGAGGTCCATACCCAGCAGTGGAATGAAGTCAAGTTGTGGATGATGATGGTGAAGAGTGCAATCCTAGCACTCACTTTAGTAAGATTTTAAGTGAGTGATAGATACTTTCAGTTCGTACTAGATAGGACCCCCTACAACATACTCATTACTCCGGGACACTTGTATTGAAATTGTTATGAGTGCATAGTACTCAAGCATCACTAACATCATTACTATATGTATTACAATTTACAGTTTAGTCCTGTCATTTATTGGTAAACCACATGTGAAAGCATATTCAGAATTTAAACAATGGTACATATTATGAAATACCTAAGCTATTGGGAAAATTGGGCAACAATAAAACGACTACATAAGCTTGTAAGATTCTTATAAAGTCTTTTTTGTTTTTGTTTTCGGCACAGAAGGTCATACATTCTATCATCACAAGTCTTTGTGACAATGAAATACAGAAAGAGATGCAAATTCTGGCCTTTTACAAACAATAATTTGGTTTCTAAGACAAAACGGGTCTTTTCGTGCACAGATTTATATCAAAATTATAATTGTTAAACTATAATTATTAATTATAATAAGAAAATCTAAAAAAGTTCGCGAAAATTTAAAAAGTTCTAGTAATTTGGTGTTATTAAAATCTTGTACACACAGCTACACATCAAGCTATACATTTCCAGTATAAGCTCTCATTCTACAAAAAGCCTACACAATGCGAGGTCAGCTTATACTGGAAATGTATAGCTAGATGTGTAGCCGTGTGTACAAGGGACAGAATATCTTTCATAAGCATAAAATCTATTTTTGTTTTGATTTTTAATTTTTATCTGCGATCTGTTTAACAACGTTATGAGTAAATTGTTTCTGGGTTTTGTGTTGTGCAGAGTGCACTCCTATCACTCCTATATCTCACTCTTCATTTTTTTCAGTCACCAAATAGCATGACATCTTTTCTTTTCAGTCACTTCTTATAATGAAGGCTTTGTGAATTGTTGTGCAGCTTGTTTGGGTGTATTTTCAGCTTTTTCTGGTAGGTTTGAGCATTATATTTGATCTCATCAGAGACCGTGTTGATTCCAAGTATGACATGCAGATCAGTATTTCTAAAGAACCAAGATGAGTTGGTGAGGCCATTCTGGGAGCGCTGGATAGTATAAAATCTAAAAATAGGTTTAAAATCAGTGCTGTCTAAAGCCAAACACTGCAATATAGAACCTGTTATTAAGTGACCTTAACTGAGCATTTAGAACTGCACCATTAATTTTATGTTACCGACACATACATACTAAATGTGTGCCATTTAATATAGTACTGGAGTGTAGATAACACCTCACACTGGTTATGTAAGCTATTGCAGTGTTATCATCAGGCAGATTATCTTACCTAAGCAGTATCACACAATAATTACTATGGAATCTTTTTAAAACTTTGTTTGATTAGGTAATCTGCATGATAGTTGGATTTTGGTTTATAGTGACACAGAATATTTTTTAGAATCTACAGATTCTTGTAAATTTTAATTAGGTAGGTATTTAATGAAATTACAAGTCAGTAACAGATTATTTGTCCTGGATAGCATTTGGTGAAGTTTTTAACAAATCTCCACTTATTTGAATTAGTGATTGCATAGTATGGTTTACTTCTAAGATGTAATGATTATTTAGATTAATTTTTATCCATGTGAGGTAGTTTAAAAGAGGCCATTAGCAGTAATATCCACAAGTTTAGATTGTTTATGAATTTCTCTAGTGGTTAATAATGGTTTGCTTGAACCCTAAAACAGGATTCTTGTAGAACTTTTTATGTTGTGCCACAAACATCATAATTTTGCATGGAATATTGCAGTTGATTGGTAGGTAAAATCATTAAGTCTGGCCTTGTGAGCTAATTATCTACAATAGCATAGAACTTTCAGTTTTATGCATGAACACAGCTATTGATCAACATATGCAGGTGGTAAATGTGGTCAGTAAATCAATATGTTTAACTGAAAATTGAAGCAGGTCTGATATGTTACACTAGATTTTTTGATTACCGGCGCGGAAATGATTCTCCAGCCATACTGAGAACTCACCTTTTCGATTTCCTTTTCTATTTCTGCGGCGCGGATGACGAGCGGGCCGCGCACCGCATATTCCAGCTTCAGAATGTTCGGGTTGATATTCTCAATGGTAACTGCCTTCGAAGCCATGGTGCGGGAGTTCCGAGAACCGGTCAGCTGCGATACTAGAAAATCTGAGCGCTCCGCACGTTGCACGACGCCGCCGGCCAAAACGCGACTAGCGCTCCTTATCATTTTAATCTGTGACATGCTGTCAATCAAACCAAATACTATTTTTCGTCACTTGCTTTAACGTAACACGATAACGCGCGTAAACCTATTGAAAATCAGGCATAAATTATGAAACACTTTTTGAAACTTGCTAAAGATTTGTAATGACGTGTACACAATTCAAACACTAGGCTTATTTAGATATCACGAGCAAAACTGGTTGCGCCGGTCGTTGTGACTCGGGCGATCGATACGATGGCTCGTCCACTAGTAAAACCAGGATGTGCTACGATTTCTGACTGATTGTTATAGCTACAGAGAGATAAACAATGAATTGAAATAATTTTAATGAACGGCTCCCGCGAAAGGTTATCAAGGAGATAAGAGTTTATGTGTGATAACACAAAAACAATAAGATTACAGTCCAACAAACAATAGTGTTCACTGTTAGTTATTTAGTAATTATAAGAAAACATGCTTAGAATATTTAGAAGTAACAAATAAAAAATCCAAAGTACAAGCCTTGTATTACGTAAACTTGAAATTTAAAGAATCTGTGGAATGTTTGTTTTGATTTGACTTGACTTCTGTCTGGTCTGTCATTTTATCAATTTGACGAATGACAGCTGACTGACATGACTACAAAACAATGCAGCCAACACGTAGACGAAGAATTTCTCAGTCTACGAGCCAACTTACTTCAAAATGTGAATTTCCTTGAAGATTTATTTGCTTTCCATGTTGCTACTAGATGGAGTTGCCGGATGCCGATGATGCCGTAGTGTTCTATGCAAGGAATGAGGGGTTTTCACGACAATGTTTTTTAACTGCCAACGGCGTTGCTCTGTCATCGGCCGATTATTAAAGTACTTAAATTATTAATATTTTTTTAATACATATTTATTAAATATATTCATTTTCCGAAGAATATGAAATAAAATATACATTTGTGTTTCTCTAGGTGTCTTTGTTAATTTGGCGCATTTTATACACGTATTTTAATCAACCATATTTTTGGAGGGCCTAGTTCCACAATCTATTAGCTATAATTTCACTAGTTGGAATGGAACTACTTTTTTTATCGAAAATTTAAAATTTATATTTGATTGCCCTGTATGAAGTATTTATGTCTGAGTTGTAGGTATAATTTAGTATATTTTAAGACTTTTTAGAGAAATGTCTTCCAATGTTAATGTATTCGAGTTCAGAAACTGTCATCTATATCGACATCAAAACATCGATACGGTACCTACTGTCTGTATTAATTTACAACCTTGTTAACAACTTGCAATGTATGTATGTTTGTCCGGGTGGAATCCTGCAACTGAATTTTAAACACGTTCCCCTCAACCGATTGAACTGAATTTTACCTAAAAAAACTTTTGTGATTGATTTCAATCATTATTATAAACACGGGATTTATCACGTACCGTCCTAACGGTGTTTCGACCGAAAATGTTTCGGTTCAATTCGTGAACCTTCATCAGGGTGAGTGCGATCCGCTCCGAATAACGGCTCGCGTCGCACTGAAACTTGGAATACTTACTTAATGTAACTTCGGTGACGATGCACTACTATGGTACCTACCATAGAGGTGGTCTCATGATCGAGACGGATTCTAGATAACGGAACTTCTAAATGGATTATAGTAGGCTACTAAGTGTTTGGGCTCATTTAAATCTGCTAGGCGGTTCCAATTATGAATTTTATAAAAGTTTGTTTTGAAAAGTAGTTTTTCTACAAAAAAAACGTACCTATGTACCTAGTCAGGTCATAAATTCTGTCACATGTTTAATATAAAATAATTGAAACAAGTTTATTCATTATGTAACCATTTATATACCAAAATGAACTTAACAAAACATAGATTCTTATGACACTAAAGTTTATTCAAAATGACCTTCGTGATTTTGAATACAGGCCTTCAATCTGCGCGGCCAGTCGTCTATCGCAGCACGAACGAGGTCCATATCAATATCGGCGGCTGCCTTAATCAAGGATGTCTTGAGTGACTCCAAATTGGGATGAGGCTTTGAGCACGCCTTTTCCTCTAAGTGTTGCCATATCTTGTAATCTAACGGATTCAAATCTGGACTGGAGGAGGGTCAGTCTTCGTGCCGGATGAAGTCGATTTCACGCGCCGCCAGCCAGTCTTGTGTGCTCTTCGCTCTATGAGCTGGCGCCGAATCTTGTTGGAATACCCAGTGCCTGTTATTGAACATGGTATGAGAAACAGGTTCCACAAGGTTCGTCAGGACTGTATTTTGATACACAACTGCATTCGTTTTTACACCTTTCTCACAAAAATGTACCTCTGTTAAGCCCCAATAAGAAACTCCCAACCATACCATGAGCGAGGATGGAAAATGACCTCGTTGGACACGCGGAATACGGTTGCTCGCTTCTTCACTACTGTGTGCGTACACCTTATCATTTTGTTTGTTGTAGCTCTCTTCTACGGTAAACATTTTTTCATCCGAAAAAAGAATTTCCCGATATTTTTTTCCCGCGTACCGCTTCAACAAAGCGCGGCATCTCTTCAGTCTCAGGTCCATTAGACGAGCATTCAAACGATGTCCTGTTTTTCTTCGATATGCCTGAAGCCCTAAGTCTTCATTTAACACCCTTTTCACCGTGGTTATGCTTAACCCCATCTGAAGGGCCAACAGTTACTGCTTACGTTTGGGATTTCTTTGAATTCGCTCCTTCACAGCTTTTATCACTGCAGGAGTCCTAACAGACCGAGGGCGACCACTTCTTGACCTGTCATCTACACTAGAGTCTTCATTGTATCGTTTGATGGTGCGATAAACGAACCTTTTGGTTATATTCAAATTTTTCAGTATGTCAAAAATTTGAATTGGCGCGTAACCGCAACGATGCAACGCAATAACTGCAACACGGTCTTCTTTAAGCGTCCACTCCATATTTAAAAATGAGTAAAATTCTAAAAAGTATACATTTTTATTTTCATGAACAATTCGAAATTCGAATTCTATAAACTTTTTGTGGCCAGCATTCTAAAAGAAAAGTTTTTACTGTGTTACAATACTTATGACCTGACTAGGTATAATATGTGACTTTTGTATCACTACGGCCATTGAGGCATATTACAATACTGTAGCAAAGTGTAACATCACTAGCGTAGCTACAGCTTCGGGCTTCGGCACATCTCGAAGCAATAACACTATGTACCTACTTCCATGCTTGTACAAATAGCGGGCGGGGTCGCGCGGGGACAATCGAAAGATAGTTGACAGTTCGTAGTTATTTATGTTCTGTGGACTCCGACATTCATCGTAAAGTAGGTAGGTTTTTAGGGGCATAGGGGCTTAGTCTAATCGAAGGTGCGACTTATAACGTATCTTCGAATAAAGCTATTCGTGTAATAATGATCGAACTGCCTAAGCTTAATATTACATTAGAATCATTATGTAGTTAGGTACCTATACTCACATTTTATGCAGCAGGTTTTTTCTAATAAACTGATTCACAGTAAGGAAAGCGGGTTATACGACGATAGATAAATCTAACCCAATGTCTAATAATATTCCGCTTTGCTTTTAGAGACTGTAAAATGTCTAGTATTATTTATTGATTCTTAAAGTTATTTGGTACCTAAAGCACTGAAATAATAACACCACAGTTATATTTTATTTTATTTATTTTACAGAATATTTTCAACTATATCAGACGACTGTCTGATATTATAATAATCCCAATATAAAAATATTTCATCTCCTTAGCCACATTAATAATCATACTGACAGAATTAATTTATTTATACATTCAACAATTTCTTGGGTGATTCGGTCATAATTGATAAATTATAATAATATACTATGTGATGTCTTAGATCCACCATTTTACTAATAAAATATTTATGAAAAATAACTACAACATACGTACTAAGTAATTCCGAACATTATATTATAATGTACATGTCTGATTTATTTACAATCTGTTACTATTTGCAATTCAACAAAATTGATGAAAAAGCTATTAGATATTTAAAAATTACACAACAGAAACATTATCTCACACATGTATGGCATATCGTCAAAGTACTCCACAAAAATCTAAAATTTATCTTTTATAGACAACACAAAACACAACATAGTCTTAAACCGAAATAAATTAATTATTTTCTAAATATCATCGCTTATTGTCAACTCAATTTAAAACCCTATCGGAAACAACTTAGCAGCTTTTATCAGCGCTTCACAATTCCTAATTCATTGCTAAGTAGGTACTTAATAATCTTTTTCAAAAATACAACTTTATGTCTATCAGGGACTTGGAATGTGTTTTTATCATTTAAATCAAGACACCGAAAAAAACTACAATTTAATAAACAAATGAAATTTCATATTAAATTGAATAGAAGCTTTAGTTCAGCCTCGATCTCTAAGGAATGTACAACTTCACAGTCACGGGTTACTATCACGAGTTGATATGGTTCATTCGGTCGGTAGGTACCTATGCTCTATGGTTCATTAATTCGATTCAAATCAAACACTAGGAAACCTTTCATTTTTCATCTTCATCTGCGTGTGGCGATAAAACCATCTGAGATTATTAATAATTATAAAGCACAATAGATTATTTGTTTGAGCCGATTTAGCTTAGCGGTAACAGAAAAACTTGCGCACAACTTACTACCTCGACTCGCATCAGCGGTCTACAATTCGTCATACGGATAAAGAAACGTATCACAAGGAAATATCGACATACATAAGTACCAGATGTATACCAGATGTAGAGAGATAGAACACCATAGAAACTAAAGAATAAACAGAAACATAAAAAAAGTTTATATAAAAATAAATTATCAGCTAACTCTAAGGAAGGACGGATAGAACAATATCAGGAATGTAAAAGTATACCGGAATATAAAACAGTCATCGCAAGCCGCGGCCGAAGAAACTTCGAGATGAATCTCGCGCAACTCGCCCGCACTAGACTCAGCGCGTCAACACTACTCGGCGCCGGCGATGCGCACGCGGTACGGGAGGAGCAGGCGCGGGTCGAGGGCGTTGAGGGAGGGGGGAGGGGGGGTCGGGAGGCGGGCGACGGCGACGCGCGCGCTCTTGCGGCGACGTCGCCTCGCGCGCCGCTAGCACTCGCGGTCTTCGCGCACGAGCGCCGCCGTGTCCGCGCCCGTGTCGGCCGCGGGGTCCAACGCGCGCCCCGCGCCCGCGCCGACCGCCCCTCGCTTCGCGCCCCGCGTCTCCGTCGACGACGGCGATATCACCGCCGATACCACTTTGTCTTTCAGTTCGTCCGGTACCTCGTAGATGCCGGCTGTGAAAAAAAAATCGCCTATTAGATGTTTGAAAAACCCCTTTTCAGTTTAAACTAAACGATCTAAACTCTCGGTGATTCTGTAGGTACCGAGCGAGAGAATAGGTGTATTAAACTTACGTAACGGCGGTTCTGGCTCCCCGGCGGCGGTGGCTCTCGTCACGGCTTCGTACATGGGGTTGCTGAAGTCGCGGCCCTTCCTCGGTCCCGTCTCCTCCAGCGTGTACGCCGGCTCAGGCGTGCCCACGCCGCCAAACTCGACGTTGGAACCTTGTCGGAACGACACGCTCTGCGATGAAGCTAAACTGCCAAGTCCGCCTCCTTTACCGCTGTCAAAATATATAAAAAAGTTAGTTGCTATCTAGCTATCATTATGCTAACTTCCAAGAACAGACTGCTGGAGTAAATTAATATTGTGTCAATAAAATACTATGTGTGTGTGTCCTTAATTCTGTTCGTTGTTCGGTTTTACTTGTTTAACGTGTTTTGTGTTTGAATAAAAATAACAATAATTCGGAGTACACTAAGAGTAATCTAATACGTCCGATAGGTTATGGAATAAAAGGTCCGATTGGATCTAAGTATCATTTTGTTGCATGCCGCGATAACTTTGTAGAAACGTCTTCGCAAGAACATGAAAAACTAATTAATCTAGACTAATTAATCCTTCGACGAGATGATATTCCAATTTACGCATTTTTAACATAAATGCTTTGATGTTAGAATTTTACCAGTATGGTCATTTCGATCATTATTATAAATACTTACGGGATTTATCACGTAGCGTCTTATCGGGAATGAAGCGAAACATTGACGGTCGAAACACCGATAAGACGCTACGTGATAAATCCCGTATAAATAATAATGATTGAAATCATCACGAAAGTTTTCTAAGTAAAAATGGTAATTTCGGTTGTAACTGTCTGATCGGATGAAGCGTTTAAAATTAAAACTACTGAATGACCTATTGTCAACTTTTGAATTTGCCGTCATAGTTTATGAATACCGCACGAATTAAAAAAAATGTCAAAATCGGCTGGCTTTGTTATGTTGGTAGCACTGACCGTAGAGGAACCGACATTATAGTATTTTGACAGGTCAATAATATCACTAGTGTATTGATATGCGGGGGAAAAATAAAAAAAACAACTGGTAGGCAATTACGAATAAGATCATGAATCTCATGTTTCATTCATTCAGATGACCTCCGTGGTGCAGTGGGCGAATAGCCGGCTGAAACGCAGGAGGCGGTTTCGATTCCCGCCGCGGAACAAATATTTGCATGATCTACAGATATTTGTGCAGGGTCTGGTTGTTTCTCTATATATTATAAGTATGTATTTACAAAAAAAAATGTATATAAGTATTCTATCAGTTATCTGGTTCCCATAATACAAGCTCTGCTTAGTTTAGGGCTAGATAGCGCTGTGTGAAATGTCCAGCAATATTTATTATTATTATTATTTATTCATTTTACAATCTCACTGATCGTTTCCTTAGTAGGTTCTCCCGGTTTTTGTTTTAAAGTTGGTTTGCTAGGTTAAGTAGTCAATTATTTCATTATCTACTAAACAATTACGTGATTTTTCTTTAAAAGCGGAAGAACGAGGCTTTTCAATCCTGAAGTACACTATACACTATCTAGATACCGTTGAAGTGGTACATAATAACCGGTTTGTTTTGTCCACATTGCAGTAGGTACGTGGCGACCCCGTGGCGCAGTGGGCGTTTAGCCGGCTGAGACTCAAGAGGTAGCGGGTTCGATTCCCGCCGCAGAACAAATGTTTTCATGATCTACAAATATTTGTTCCGGGTCTGGATGTTTTTCTATATATTACAAGTATATATTTACAAAAAAACGTATATAAGTTGTTTCCCATAGTACAAGCTCTGCTTAGTTTAGGACTAGATAGCGTTGTGTGAAATGTTCAGCAATATTTATTTATTTTATTTATTTAGTAGGATTTGTGCGAAGTGACAGAAAATGGCGTTGAACGTGGCTAAATAGAAGGGGCCGTCCGGCTGGTACGAGCTGTAGAGTAGAGACAGTGGGTGGGTGCACTCACAAGGGTCGTTTCCTGATGATGAACCAGGCGGCCGCGCCCGCCAGCGCGAGCAGCAGCACGAGCAGCACGGGCACGAGCACGGCGGCGGCGGTGGCGGCGCGCGCGGCGCTGGCGGCCGCCACGCCGCCGCCGCACACGGCGCCCGTCAGCCCCGCGGGACATACGCACTGCAGCTCCCCGCTCTCCGCCTCCTTGCACGTGCCTCCGTTCTCGCACCGACAGATGCGGGGCAGCGGACGTTCTACTTCCACGGCTGAAATACATTCAATAAGGCACTTATTAGAGGTGTTGGGAACTTTGGGAAGCGCTTTAAAAGGAAGATAGATTATTAGCACTTTATTGTGCACCTCGTTAAAAGCTATAAATATCTATTCCTAATACAAGAGTCTTCTTATCGCTGAACACTGAAAAATATTTGTAAGGTAAATTATACTAGGACGCATTATTGTATTGAGGGTCATCGCTTAATTACCCGCCTTCGTTAGGTTTGGCAAATATAGAACTTTGTAAGTTTGAATTAGTCCCCGCTTGTGTGGCAGGCAACTAGGTAAGCACATCGTTGTATTTATCTGTAAGGGAAGGTGTAGTGGTAGTTAGTTACCAGCGTCGCAAGCGCGTTCGTGCGTGAGTCGCTTGTCGGGCGGCGCCTGGTCGGGGCAGGCGCAGCGCCGGCCGCCGGGCACCGCCAGGCACAGGTGGGAGCACGGCGAGCGCAGGCACGACCCGGAGGACGACATCGAGCTGTTGTAGCGCCGCGGGTGGTAGACTGAACACAACACATTAACATTTACAAGAATAATACATACTAAATTCAATAATAAAACAGAATTAAGAAACTCCTATTACTTTTTGTTTCAAGTATTTTCTGAATTTATAGGTACAAACGTGGACCAGTCTCTAAAAAATTATTTGAACCATCATGCCAGCCCAAGTAACTGCTCAGGATATGCGCAATTAGAACATGCGCAACCAAATTACATGTCAACTATAAATTGGTAATTATGAGGAAAATAAATAACAGAAGAATGTCTTGATACACATAATTACATTTAGATTTGTTTTTATGCGTTTTTAGTTTACTTTACTTGTTTTAATTTGTTTTTGTGTTAACTTATGTAGGTAGGTATGTCGCAAATAAAATATTATTATATTCTAACAAGAAAATAAAGCAAAACATAGATTGTATAACTCACTTCTCACAGCCGACGGGTTGACTAGATCCTGCGATATCACGAATGGCACTCCGCGTCCGAATTTATCCTGTCGCACCAGCTCGCCGGTGTCGCGCGTCACCCAGTACAACGACGACTCGAACACATCCAGGGACAGCGGATGCTTCAGGAAATCACCCTTCAGAACGGTCTTTCTGTTGGAGCCATCTTGACGCATCATCTCAATCGTGTTCAATTTAGTATCAGCCCAGTAGATAGACCTATCCATAGAGTGGTCTATCGCTAATCCGGTCGGATGTCTGATGTTCTCCGTGACGATCGGTCGACGTTTCGAGCCGTCCATCCAGGCGATCTCGATCTTAGGAGCCGATCCGGCGTCGGCCCAGAACATTCTTCCCATTTGAGGATCAAGGACTAGGGAGGTTGGGCTTTCGATGCCGGCGGAGACTACCGCTCGCCTGTACCGTCCGTCGGTCCTGGCCACCATAACGCGGCCTCTAGGCTTGGAGCCAGTGCGGTCTGTCTCGGTCCAGTATAGGTTGTCGCCGATGTAGTCCACTGCCAGAGCTGTAGGTTTGGAATTGGCTTTCATGTTCAAGTCTTGCGCGTATCCGCTCTTGACTTCTCCGTTGACGGCGTTGATCATGTAGGAGCGTTTGATGGTCTTGTCGTAGCTGTCTGCCCAGAAGACGATCTCCTGTTTGGGATCGAAGTCGATAGCTTCGATTCGTTTTTCTGCGGTGATGACGTCGAATTGTTCGTTTTTGTCTTGAACGAAGGCTCGTATTTCGGGGCCGTTGGAGTACAGAAGCACGACGTCGCCTTCGGTGGCCTTGCACACGCCTGAAAGGTTGTCTGCTAACCTGGAATGAGCAGTTATAACTATTACTTTTGAGGTATCTCTGGCAAGGTCCATTGCTCAAAGGGTATATGGAAAAGTAGAGATCTTGAAGTGATCTAACAATAGTAAGCTACTAACTTGATGACCGGGTTTAAATAGGAGCTACATTTTTAAGGAAGTCGTATGATTTAAACCTGGTGTTGGTTTTGTTTGAAAAGTTATCGTTCAGAAATAGTGTCTATTGCCCAATTATGCCGGCTTATGTAAGTCCCGTTAGATTGAAAAACTTGGCTTGTATTTTACTTAAAATGTTCCGATCGTTTAGCCCACCGCCAAAAGAGCACGCCCTAAACATAGAGTGCACTCACTTGAATCCTTCCCGACAACTGCAGCTGTAGCTTCCATTCAGGTTGGAGCAGAGCTGCGAGCAATGATGCGTGCCGGTGACGCACTCATCCACGTCAGAACACTTCTTTTTGTCTGCCGGCGATATAATCCATCCTTGGAAGCAGGTACAGATGTACCCATTACCGGTGGCCGTTAGATTTGTGCAGAAATGTTCGCAGCCACCTGGAGAACACATTGAAGTACTATTTAATTAAGTTCAATTTCTTTATTTTAGACTAGCACTAACATACAAGGCCTAGTCCATATTGAATAGATACAATACAGTAATGCTTAAACAATGAAAGAAACAAATAACATAAAAACATAAAATAGGTACGCATAAAAATAACAGTCAGACACTAGACGTGCACAGTGTCTGCTCTCGTCCAGTGTTTCATGAAGGGACAGTCGAAGTCCAGCCCCCCTGCAATGAGTTGCAGGTAGCTGTTTGGGCTGCCGCGCACCCTGCGCATCAGGGATGATGTTCTCTTGCGCAGTATAGAAAGAAAGAAAGAAGACATTTATATTATAGACAGAAATACATTTATAGTATCGCTGTGAACCCTTCTACTCGCGCCTCCGCGAACATTCCCGGTGCGCTACAGAAGCGCGGCGCTTTGCCTTCCAAGGTACTAAAGCGATTCCTCAATCGTTTCCGCTGTGCCAAAATCCACTCTTCACTGGGGGTTTCTTCGTTCCATTCCCCTCTTGCAATGACCATTCTGGCAAAAGTTTTTGGTGCAGCTGGCGTAGAAGCAGCCTGATAGTGATGACTACATTGATCCGCGTTCTGAGGTGGTTCATTCTGACTTAAACATATTTTATCTAAAACGCGCTCTGACGGAGTTGCTGTATGCTCAGACATAATAGTAATATTGTTTTCTACCGGGAGAGTGAAGGCAGAAATTGCAAACATTTTATTAATGCAAGCGTGTGTAATGGTTTTGGGTAATAAATTGCTAAACTTCTTACAAAAAGGGCGATAAAGTAAGACACGGATATTTTACAACGATGTGTATACAGTAAGAGAAGAAAAATGGGCGGACTTAAGCTAATTTGTTTTATCAATTTCCTGGCTTTTAATAAGTACTGGAGAGATGTCGCTCTTGCGTGTCGTAATGTGAATTTTACCATATTTTACCCAGATATACTTGAGACCCTTCTATTTCACGAAGGACTTCGCCTTGTTGAGCAGGATCTTGGATTCTGCGCTAAGGTGGTCGTTGACGAACGTACGGAGTCGCGGAACCCGATGCCAGGGGCTGCCAACGTCTTGCGAGCTCTCGCGGCCGCCACAAATTCCTCCTTGCGTACCGGTATGTGAAGCTCACAATTATTGACTTGTCCTTAGAGCCGTGCACCGGGACTCTATACACGTAGTTAACTTGGGTCCTCGGGGAACTGAAGTTGGTTTCTTTGATTATAGCTTCAATAATCGAGAATAGGTTTTCATCTTTACGCACGGGGACTCCTTTGATCTCAACATTGTTAAGACGCGTTCTCTGGTCTACGGCCGACAACTGCATTTTCAGCTCAGCAACATCCTTCTCTAGGAAGTCGATGGTCGTCTGCATATTTTCAATTTTGGTTCAACCCTAGTTTCCACATCAGCGATCTTCGCAGAGAAATTGTCCAGGCAGTCCCCATAAAGTCGCAGCTCGTCTTGAGTTCCGTCAGCTCATTCTTTAGTCAGCTTTAACATCTTCGAATAGCGTCGGCAGACCTATAAGCTGACGTTTGAGGTCTCGGACTTCCTTGAATATTTCATCTAAGGGAGCTGGCTTCGGTGAGGCGGTTGGCTTCGGAGATGCGCCCCTGCATGAGGAGCATTTCCAAGCATTTTTTCTGTCTGCACCCAGTTTCCTCCTTCCAGTTTCTGAAATTTGGGCACAGCCGAAATCGAGGTGTACCCTGCAAGTACCACACTGCACTACATCATTAAAATTTGAACCATACGCTGCGCACTCATCTTGTGTTCCAGAGGTTTGCGACCTAAGAAGTCAGAATGTTCTACGATACGTGTCAACCTGACTATTTCTCACGACTGACTGAGAGTGACTGTGAGACTTATCAGTTGAGAGAGTCTCAAACTTAAGAACTTAAGAGAAGTTTCAAATTTAAGATGATAGTGAATCAGCAGCATTACTGAATAGTGCTACTGCAGAGGCTCCTGTTTATGCGTAAATGTTGAATACAATGGCTTTATAGGTTAAAACTATCGTTGGAGCCTCAACAGTTGAGAAAGCTTTCAGTTTACCTTTGTCTAAATGGTTGCAGGAATGCACATGATGGCAGCCCAGCTCGTCCGAGGCGTCCCCACAGTCATCAGCTAGGTCACACAGTTGGCTCCTATCCACACAGTGTCGGTTAGCACACTGGAACTGCGCGTATGGATCGCAGGGCTTGCTCCGAGCTGCGCAGAGTGTCATGTTGTTCTCATCCGAGCCGTCGCCGCAGTTGTCGACACCGTCACATACTTGGTACCTGGAATTGTTTAATGTATCAGAAGTTGGCATTTAGACTGGTTTTTATAAAACCTTAAACAAGATAAAAGTATTACAACCAACTATTACTTGTAAAGAATGTGTAAAGATGATGGTGTTGAGACTTTCAGTTCGTTTGTTTGTTATGTCAATTATATGTTATTGATCATATTAAAAGGTGCTGAAAGAATTCAGTGCGCCTTGCAGAGGTAGGTACCATTTTTGCATAATACTTAAATACAATCTTGTTAATTTAAGTTTACCTTGGCACACATCTATGATTATCACAGTGGAATCTCCTCAAAGTATCGCAGTTGAAGTTGGTACATATCGAAGCGACTTCATCAGATCCATCGCCGCAGTCATCGGTTCCATCGCATAAGTCCGATTGAGACACGCATAGGTTGTTCGCGCATTGGAATCTAAGATAAATATCACAAGTTAGTGAACAATAAAAAAACAGCATTTCTTGCATGCATAGTGAAGCATTGGCGCTCCATTCGCACACCGAATGTTATAATATTCAAGTGGTTTGATAGAGAGACTACATTGAGTTAAGTGGTGAAGAGAGTTCAAGAAAACAATAAATGCCTACCTGCTTTCAGGGCAGTATCTTCCGTTCGGGTATCTTGGAGGACATCCAATCTCATCGGACAGATCTCTACAATCCCTGTCGCCGTCACATCTGAAGTAGGCCGCGATGCAGTGACCAGATTTGCACTGGAACGTTCCATTCTTGCACTTGAACCCTCCACAATTGTCTTCATCAGTGTTGTCTCCGCAATCGTCCTCGTGATCGCAGCGCCATCTAGATGAAATACACTTTCCGTTCCCGCATTTGAATTCGGACTCAGAGCATTCACGGTACTTGTGCTGACAAACAGCTTCGGTTTCGTCGCTTCCGTCGCCACAATCGTCAGTGAAATCACAGAGCCATTGTTTCGGTATACAACGCTTATTCTCGCACGTGAAGTCTGTCTCGGCACTGCAAGTCGGACAGTTTTCTGCTTTCTCGTCGGATCCATCTCTGCAGTCGTCTTTGCCGTCGCAAAACAACCATTTCGGAATGCATCTGTAATTAGAAAGACCTGGACACCTTCTCCATCCAGTGGTACAGTTCTTCTGCCGGCATAAATAAGCAGGTTCATCAGAATCATCGCCGCAATCGTTATCGAAATCACACATCCAGAGTTTGGGGATGCATCTGCCGTTTTTGCAAGAGAATTCCGTGTCGGGGTTACAAGGTCTGTTATGGCACATAGCGGGGTCTTCGTCACTGTTGTCTTTGCAGTCGGTGTCTCCATCGCATTTCCAGCTGTCCAGGATACATCTTCCGCTAGATTTGCATTTGAACTCGAGTGCTGGACACTCGTGCGCGCACTCCGCCTCGTCACTGCCGTCGCCGCAGTCATCAGTGCCGTCGCAGATTGTGGCAGCGGGAGTGCAGTTAGTGTTCTTGCATTGGAATGAACCAGCTCGGCAGTGTCTCACTGGGCAAGTATCGGGCTCATCCGAGCCGTCCATACAATCCTTTTCACCATCGCACTTCCAGAACCATGGTATACATTTCTCATCGCGACCGTTACATCTGTGTTGGCCGTTTGTACAGTTGGCAATACAAGTCTTCATGTCCCGCGCTAGATAAAATTGGTTGGGGCATGCGCATTTGTATGTAGTCGCACCTTCTTCGCCGTAACCTAAGATATTAAGGTAGCTGGACTCGTGAGGTGGGGCTATGAGGCAGAGATGGGAACACCCTCCGTTGTTGTCGCCGCAAGGGTTGGTATAAGGCAGTTGTCGCAATGGATGAACAACGTGAATATCATATGGCCTGTGCGTGGTATTTCTTAATATCGTTAAATTCTCTCCTGAATGCTTGTTGGCTTTGCTGATCGCCTTGAGATTCCAGTCAGTCCAGTAGATTTCATCATCAAACAAGCTCAGAGCGAAGACGTGGGGAACTTTAGTACCGGATAAGACAACATGCCTGTGTCTACCTTCCAAATCAGCTGAACCAATGTAATCCAAATGAGCATCGGCCCAGTAAATCCTGTCGGTAAAGTAATCGATGGTCAAAGCGTTGGGCCAGGCTATGTCATCTTCCCAGTTCAAAACCGTGCTGAAGTTTGAACCATCCATTCCCAGTTTTCCAATATACGCTTGTAAATGCCAGGAAGAGAAGTATAGGTATCCAGTACCGGGGTGAACCACAATAGCTCTGGGGTCAGACACGGCTGTTCTGAGAGTCTTTCTTCTGGTACCGTCAAGCTCGGATACATCCAGGTTCTTAGAATGCCTGTCGAGCCAGTACAGTTTCCTTCCAATCCAATCAACAGCGATACCTTCGAGACCGTGGGAATCATGCCTTATCACAACTTCCTTAGCAGGGTTTTCATCGGTAAAGTTGGATCTGTAAATTGTCTTAGCTGATACATCAGCGAAATACATCTGATTGTTTTTGATATCGAAATCTATCGCCACTACGTTCATCAGGTCCTGATGCACCAAGTTGTACATAGTCGCGTCTGTGGACATGTTTCTGACGTAGTATTTGTTGGTAAAGATGATCCACGCTTTAGTGTTGTCTTTGCGTTTACATGTGTGCTCGTCCGCTTCTCTCTCGTAGTACTGGTCGTTGCACTTGCAGTAGTAAGAGCCAGGAGTGTTGGAGCAGTACTGTGAGCAAACACCTGGTGTCTCCGTACATTCATCTACATCAGAACAAGCCTTGCCGTCAGCCAACAACTTGTATCCTTGATTGCAGTCGCAGTAGTATCCAGTAATCGTGTCGATACATTTGTGTCCACATTGATTGATCTCTAATTTGGCACATTCGTCAATATTGCAATGTGCTGGTTCGTCGGAATCATCAGTACAGTCCGAAACCTTGTTGCACACAAGTCGCTGATCGATACACTGGTCGTTGTTACACTTGAATTGACCAACAGGACAAGTCTTGTTCTCTTTCTTACAATCAACTTCGTCCGAATGATCGCCACAATCATCTTCTCCGTCACATCTAAAGTGGTTTCTGATACATCTGAAGTTCTGACACTTGAACTCTTGCTTGCCACATTGTTTATATTGAGAGTTACAACGTTTGCCTTCGTCGGATCCGTCTCCGCAGTCATTATCGTGATCGCAGACCCATCCCTCGTTGATGCATCTTCCATTGTTGCATTGGAACTGTTCGTCCGAACAGGGTGTGGGAGTCGGGCAGTGGTGTAAGGTGGAGTTTTCATCAGCTCCGTCAACGCAATCTGGGTCTCCATCGCACAACCATTTTCTGGGTATACATTGAGCTCTTGTCCAGAATTTGTTGACTTCGCACGTGTATTCTGTCTCGGCATCACATTTGCGTTCGCTGCATTGGTGTCTATCGTCTTCATCGCTGTTGTCCAAGCAGTCGTTATCGCCGTCGCAAATGTAAATTCTTGGTATACAGTTTCCGTTGTCGCATGTGAACAGATCTCCGAAGCATGTCCGTCCTTCAGAGCTGCAATACTCTGGGGGTTCGTCAGCTCCATCGCCGCAGTCGTCGTCTCCATCACAATACCAGGTGGCCGGTATACAGCGATGGTTCGGGCAGCGGAAGCTATTTTGAGGACACGATCTCTCCGCGCAATGCAGGGGGTCTTCGTCGGAGTTGTCGCCGCAATCGTTATCTCCATCGCAAAGCCAGTAAGGTTCCACGCAAATATTGGTAGTTTTACACTTGAGATGATTGGCTGGACAGGTTGTGTTGGTGGGACAGCGGTCGTGAGTCTCGTCGCTGGTGATATTGTCCTTGCAGTCATTGATTCCGTTGCAGACTTGAGCCATCGGGATGCAGCGGGAATTCAAACAGGTGAACTCTCCATCTGGGCAAGGCGGGTATACACAGCCGACTTCATCAGAATTGTCTTTGCAGTCGTTATCGTGATCACATTTCCAGGATTTGAAGATACAACGGCCGTTGTTACAGCGGAATTCATTGGGCGAACAGGAGTGATACGCACAGTAGTTTTCATCTTCGTCAGAGTTGTCGCCGCAATCGTCATCGCCGTCGCATGACCACATGCGGCTAATACATTTGCCGTTACCGCAGAAGAATTTGCTAGAATCGCACGTTATATTCTTGGCGACGCACATTCTGCCTTCGTTGACTAATTTGGTGTTATCGTCACATTTGCACTCAACGGTTTTGTTCGGCGCCGGGTGGCAGCTATGTGCGCAACCGCCATTGTTAATATTGCAAAGGTTGACGTCGCATTGTTGGCGATTCGGACTGTATATGTGGATGTCTCTGGGCGAATCTTCCAATCGCTTGACCATTTCTACCATATTAGCACCCGTGTGCTTTTCTGCTCTGTATACTCCGCGCAACTGCAGATCGGTCCAGTAGATATAATTCCTATAGACGGTCAAAGCGAAAGGATAAATCGTAGCGGATATCAAAATTTCTCGCTCAGATCCGTCAAGCTTAGACCGTTCAATCTTCTCTCGAACTGCATCGGACCAGTACAGCATGTTTTCTTCGAAATCGATGGTTAATCCACTGGGTTGGGATAGGTCTTTGTCGTGGATAGCTTTCTTCAACGATCCAGCCATTGTGGTTCTGTAAATCTTGCCTGAAGTGCCGAATCTTCCCCAATCGGTGTAATACAGAGTTCCATTGCAAGGATCAACAACGATAGCTCTGGGACGCTCGACTCTTGCGATCATCACCAGCTCAGAACCGTCCAGATTCATCGCGTAAATAGAATTGTTGGAACTATCGGTCCAGTAAACCTTCTTCTGAGTCCAATCGTAGGAAATACCCTCTGGGTTAATGCCTTGGTTGATAATATTCTTGATGTTTGAGGAGTCAGGGTTGTTAGCAGACATCCATCCGATTCTCGCCCACGGTCTGATTTGGGTGAAGAATAACTTATTGTCAGCATAATCGAACTCTATGCCGACGACATTTGTTAGGTTTGCAACGGGTTTGAATGGTACTCCTGTAGATTTCGGATCTAAATTGACGGCTCGGATTTCAGTCCTAGTGGTGAAGACTAGGTATTCGTCTACTACGTCGCATTTTCTAGGGTTGTTGGCTGATATCTGTCCGGTCGCGCAGTCGCATTTATGAGTCGTTCCCTTGTTTGCATCAGGAGGGAAACTGAAGCAAAGTTGGTCACAGCCTCCGTTGCCAAGCATTCTGCAAGGGTTGTTATCATCCGTAGGCTGATTGTTGATATCAAATATAACAATATCTCTCAATTTCGGTAGGTTAGTCCTGACCTTTTCAGGCATTGACGTATTTCCCGGCAACTTGGACGCTTTGTAAATTGTCTGCAAGTTTCTATCGACCCAGTACACGCTGCCCGTGTGAACGGCGATGCCCATAGGGTTAGGCAGGTTAGATCTAATAAGTTGTCTGTTACCGCCGTTGTACGAAATTTTTTGGATCTGGTCGAGTTTGGAGTCGACCCAGTACACGTCATGCGTCAACATATCTATTGTCAGGTCTCTAGGGTTGGATATACCAGAGCTGATGACCGTTTGCCAGTTGCTTCCATCTAAGTACGCCTTTCCGATTCGCGGGTATTGTCCATAGTCGATCCAGTACAGCAATCTTTTCAGAGGATTCACTGCCAACTCTCTCGGAGCATCCATCGTGGTCTTCACTAACACTTTTCTGTTAGAACCGTCCAACCAGCAGATTTCTAGATAGTTCTCGTGAGGGAACACGTTGGTGAAGTAGAGGTTTCCAGCCACCCAGTCGACAGCCAAGCCACGGATGCCGTTGCTGCCGATACCATCTTTCACGATGTGTTGCATTTCTGTGCCGTTTGGTCTGATCCTGAAGATACCGTTCCAAGGTCCTCTATTGAACTCCACCCAGTAGATATGATTATCTGCGAAGTGTACATCAACGTGAAGAATATGGTGACCAGCTCCCGAGACCGGTACCATGGCTTCGGCGCTAGAGTCTATGCTGTAACCTCGGATAAGGTCCAATTGTGATACTACAGCAAAGGTCTTGTATGGAACGCAGTTAATTTCATTCTCCTTTCGGTATCCTACCGAGCAAGCGCAGACTCGGCTGCCTCCGTCGTTAGGTATACAGATCTGTTCGCAACCACCATTGTTTGTCGCGCAGGTGTGATGATGCATCATTTTCCTCTTCTGGAAAATGGTTAGTGATTTCAAATCGGTTTCGTTGTCTAAGATCGTCTTGATGTTATCGCCGTTGGGAAGATCTGCCTTGAAGATTTTTTCGTGTCTAGGATCGAGGACGTACAGTCTTGAATCTAGAACGGCTATAACTTTCGGATAGGAGATAGCGTTGGCTTCGCTAAGAATAGTTTTTTGATCGTTTCCATCCGTGTTGATACTGTTAATTGAGGGCGGGTATTGGGTGCTGTAGTACACTATTTTCTTCTCGACGTCGATAGTGATAGCTTCAGGCCTAGAAGCGATATCCACGAGGATGAGAGGGTTGGTTCCGTCCATGTTGGCGCGACCGATTTTGGCCGGGACTCCGAAACCTCCTTCATCTGACCAGTATATTTTACTGAGGACAAAAAAGTTTTATTAGATGCGAAGATGTATGATATGAAGTAACTAGTCTCACAGTAACATACGAACAGGTATCTCATAAGAAGTTAGTAAAATCAATCATGAAATAGGACTTACCCTTCAGTAGGATCCAAGCAGATGCCTTTAGGTTTCGCCACCGAAAACTTGCTTCCATCATTCGCCATCACAATAGTCCTGTACTTGATCTTCCCATCGACTCTTACCAGCTCAATATTACTGGCGATTCTATTCGCCATGTACAGATTCCTTCCCAACCAGTCAAAGGCGATCGCTGATGGGGCGCCGACGATGCCGGTGTCTTTGGTGAGGAATTCGATCTTATTCCCTCCGCCGTAAGGCATGCTATAGATTGTGCAGTTCTCGTCGTCTTCAGAGTCTCCGGAGATGGATTGGAGCCAGTACAGCATGTGTCCTTGACGGTCGTAGTCCAGTTGGACTCCACCTAAGATAATTAACTAAGTTAGTAAAATACTCTTCGGAGATAAAAGGTACCTACTCTGTGTTCCTCAGTGGAAATAACATTCATGTAGAAATAGGTACCTATCTACTTAACAATCATATAACGTTGCAAAATTATTTTGTACTCTCCATCTTAGTATGTCTCTAGTCTCTAGCCTTTTTCAAAGGGACTATGAAATATTAATTGAGTATACCTTGTATTCCTACAATAGGTGCAAGTTGTCCAGCCCGGCCTGACCCGTCCGTTGATAGATCGATCACTTGCGACCCCTTCAGGACCATCAAGTATGGCGATTCCTCTGAAAATAATAAATAGCACATTAGTCCCTGCATCGGCATCGGTTAAACAACTTTCCCTTTCAAAACAGAACAACAGTTTAGATAGTTGCGATCCTCAAGTTTCGACGAGAATAGATATTGAAGAGTGTAAATTACCTTCAATACATTTTCCATCGGGCAGCAGCTTGAATCCCGGTTTGCACATGCAGGTGTACGGCACCGTCCTGTTCGGGCTGAGCAGACACAGATGCTGGCACGAGTCCTGCTTGCAGGGCGAGGTGTACTGCGGCTGCAGAGACGGGTGGTGCACGTGGATTGACAGTGGCTGGGAGATCAGATGGGATACCACGGTCTGATTTGTACCCTTGAACTTATGCGCTGATAGCACCCTGTTCAATTGACGATCGGTCCAGTACAACGTGTCTTCAAACAATGTTAGCGAGTGAGGATGCAGCAGGTAGTGACTTCCAGCCAACACTTGCTGACGACCGGTTCCGTTATAGTAGCAGAAGTCTATGAAATCGAGTTTAGAATCTGCGAAATAGACCCTCTGAGTAGCCGTGTCGAGGGTCAGACCGTTCGGCCAGTAGATTTTAGTGGTGATGATGGCTGATCGTTGAGTTCCGTCCATCCCGACGCGCTCGATCCTCGGGTTCTCTCCCCAGTCGGTCCAGAACAGCCACCTCGCGTCGGGAGCGGGGTCGAGGCACATGCCGCGGGGTTGCGTGATGTTCCCGCTGAGCAGCGCGGTGCGCGCTGTGCCATCCTCTTTCGCTACTTCGATCGTGTTCAGCTTGCTGTCTAGCCAGTAGATGTTTCCTCCCACCCAATCGTAGGCGAGGCCTTCGACCAAATCCAATCCGGTAGATATAATAACCTGCGGTTCGCTTCCCCGATCCAACCTGGAAATCTTCTTCAGCTTCATATCGGACCAAAAGATTGTCCCCGTGTGCATGTTAGAAGCTGTTGCGACGACGTTTTCTACGTTAATCGGCACTCTTTCCAACCCTTGTTCGTTCAGATCCGCTACTAGGATAGAATGTCTGTTAGAAATGATCAGGAAAGCACTGGAGTGGTTGTTCGCTTTGCAAGTGTGGTTGTCGATGGATAGAATGTATCCTTCGACGCAGGTGCACACGTAAGATCGTTTCAGGTTGGTACAGGTTTGAGAACAAGCTCCTGGAGGGTTACACTCGTCAATATCCTTGCATTCGTATGCGAATTCGGTGTCTAACTCTTCCCCAGAAGGGCAGAGACAGAGTGGTCCACCCGGTGTTTGTTTGCAGCCGTTGGAACAGAGGCCGTCCTGGTGGTCGCATTCGGCGAAGTCGCAGCTGCTTCCTGAAATACATAAAAGATACATGAGCTTTGCAAATCATCACTTTTGTAGAAGTATGCAATTTTTTTTAGGTTCGTCCGATAGGTTCACGTTGCACCATTACAAAGAGTCATTTGATTGATTAATCGAACTACGGAAGATCAGATATACCTATCCTCTATAGCCAGAATTGACTAGTTACTTTCCTTCAAGTTGCTTTAGGTAAATAGAAATAGAGTAAATAGGAGTATTACCTTCATCACCTCCGTTGGGGCAATCGAATTTATTGTCGCATACTTGCGTGAGGTTGACACAGCGGCCGGTTACACCTGGACACGCCCATTGACCTTCCGGACACCTGGGAAAAAAGCTTTCTTAATACCGCAATTGCTGAATGAAATAAAGTACAAAGATAAAATCTGCCATCAGCAATCATAAAGCAACAGGTCTGATTTATCTTCAGCACGTGGCAAAGCTACATCTCGGACGCCGTTTATAAAACGTCATTGATTGTCTTTTTCCTTGATTAGCACTTGGGGATATACCTAGAACTGACTAAACAATCAGAAGGCTCACTTTTCTATTCTTGGCTGATATTAAAATCGACGACTTCTGCGGCGAGATAGAGATAAAGTCGCTGTTGCCACTTGTAGACTCCTTAAAGTTATTAAATCGGCAAGATGTTCGCTTTTATAACAAACTCCCAAGTGATGTACAAAAATTGACAATTAACAAATTTTAAAACGTAATTAAAAAAATCTATATAAAAAGCCTACTCTATAATATCGGATTATTTAGATGATAGAGAAGCTTGGGATTGAAATGGCTCCAACTCGTTCAAAATGTTACAATTTAGACGTAATTTATTTTCTGTATTGTTATTTATTCTAAAAGGATCGTTAAAAAACAACCAGCCTTGTTTCTTGCCTTTCTTTCCTGGCTTGGTCGCGAAGGAACAGGCAGTAAAATTGACGTTTCAAAGTGATCCTTGTGATTTTAACGAATAAAACATTTTGACTTAGATCACTCTTCGGGGTAAATGTGTGCATGATCTACACATTGAATATTTGTTCCGAGTCTGAGTGTTGTCGGTGCAATGGAACTCATAGTGTCCGATACCCATGACACTAAACTCTAGTATGAGTCAGGCAGGCCATAGTGACTGCTGGGAGGTGCAGCATTCTGCGGTTCGTAAGTGGTACCTGAAGGGCGGCGGCTTGCAGGCGTGCTTCAGTCCCTCGTCGGAATTGTCTCCGCAGTCGTCGTTGCCGTCGCACACATACGACTTGTAGACGCAGCGTCCGTTGTCGCAGCGGAAGTGGTTCGCCGCGCACTGCACCGCGCCGCACGTCGCCGGCTCGTCGGATAGGTCCTCGCAGTCGGGGGTACCTGACAATTTAATATTTCGATACCTAAAGAATATACACTTTATGAGACGTGAAAGGTTCGGCGGGGCTATTATCTAACTTTAAAGGCAAAGACGACATCTCGAAATCGATGGTGGTTCTCTCTATAGCTCGCTGCAACCTCGAGCCTTCTTATGGGGCCCACGTCTCTGTTTCATATTCAATCTCCGAAAATCTGTTGTGAAAATAGTGTTATAATCGTGAGTTTTGTCAGGTAACAATGATGTAATGTAACTCACCATCGCAGTACCAGGTGGTGGGTATGCAGATGCCGGAGGAACGGCATTGGAACTGCTTGTCGGGCTGGCACTGATGCGGCGCGAGGGAGGGGCAGCCCGCCTCGTCCGACCCGTCGTTGCAGTCGGGGATGCCGTCGCATTTGTACGCTTCCTGGAGTCACAAATTAAACAGGTAATAGAAAAACTAATCCCTACCCGCGTCGTTAGGAATCTTAAACCGTTTATTACAGAATAGATGAACTATAAAAAAAACAATGTAAAAAGCTCAATTTTACTTAGAAAACTTTCGTGATTGATCACTATTATAAATACAGGATTTGTAACGAACCGTCTTATCGGTGTTTCGACCGACAATGTTTCGGTTCAATTCACCAGATGAAGGTTCACGAATTGAACAGGAACATTGTCGGTCGAAACACCGATAAGACGGTACGTGATAAATCCCGGATATAGAATAATAAAACTTCAATTAATTGAACTAATATTAGAGCTAAATGGAATACAACAAATTATCTGGCTTTTACTGGCATTATCAATCCAATCCAACAATATGGTACAAAAATGTTTAGATACCTGAACACATTGCTTGAGATCAGCGCATTTGAACTGCGTGGCGAGGCAGGAGACGGGCGGGCAGTCCGCCTCGTCCTGCTTGTCGAAGCAGTCGTCGTCGCCGTCGCACACCCACGACGCCGGGATGCAGTGGCCCGTGCGAGGACACGTGAACTGGAGGACACGTTTCATATTGTACCAAAAATTATTCAATTAAAGAAAGAGAAAAGTAAACGGTCATATTGTCATTATTTTAACATAATGTAACTTTCTCCATTTAAATGAATATATCAGGATAAAATAATAGTCTCGCAGGCGTGTAACGTCAGTATTCATTCTAGGTCTTACGAGGTATTTCGAGAGTAAGTCTGCGTTTCAACTTTAAAAACCCGTTTGCAAATTCAGGAGATTAAATTGACAAAACTTACTTGGAAATAAGCGCAAGTCTTCTCGGCGCAATGGGATCCCTCATCGGAGCCATCTCCGCAGTCGTTCTCCGAATCGCACTTCCAGGTGTTAGGCACGCAGCGTCCGTTGTCACACTTGAACTGCGAGGAGCTGCAGGTGACGTTGACGCAGCCGGTCTCGTCGGAGAAGTCTCCGCAGTCGTTCTCGGAGTCGCACTTGAACGTCGCCGGGATGCAGCGCCCCGACGCGCACGTGAACTCCGACGCGCCGCATGTCGTCTCTGCGCGACATAGGCACCACATCATTCATGCATTCTATAGTATACGATAAGGCTCACGGCAGACGAGGCCAACCAATACACATATATGTTTCCTTTTCATTACGATTACAGGTAATTGTGTTATCGATAGGTATACGGCGCATCACTATCGGCTCTCGAAAGGACTGCAAGAACGAGCGAGATAGCTATATCATCGTCGTTTGTCCCACGTTGTATGAGCCCGTTTGCCCGGCATTGGCCTCTAGTATAATTAATCTATTCGCAAGAACACATGACGTGATGTGATGTCGATATAAAGAATTTGTAGTTTTACGTGGCATCAACATATTGTACCTATGATGAGGCGTGCGAACATTGCATTACGGTACCTAATAAACTACGTAAAATAGTCTTGCTCGAGATCTAATGGCGTAGGCGTAAGGCCTATATACAACAGTATAGCTTGCTTAGTCTTTCATAACAGATCAGCGAAGTGTAGCAACGTTTTACTTGGATGTGCTTTAGTGGCATTTTTAAATGTGTGTTAAGGCTATAATATCAAGCAACCTCGGGTGTCTTTGGGCGGCCTAAAAACTCATAGATTGATCAAGATATTGGGTCATTCCCAATATTTTGATCAATCGATGGTTGAAGTTCTTTCACCATATCAGCATTTTCAGAGTAATTGAGGAAAATATATCGAAAATGGTTGAATGTACTTACTGTTGCAATTCTGTTCTTCATCAGTGTTATCCAAGCAGTCATCGTCTCCGTCGCACACCCAGCTCTTCGGAATGCATCTTTGGTTGTTGCAGGTGAAGTCCCAGGAGTGCGGGCACGCCTGCACGGGGGGCTCCGAGCTGGGATCGACTATACACGTCGTCTCATCTGTGTCCAACTTTTCACCATACGGACACCCACATTTTACAGTGAGCAGTTCTGTATTGTTCCTGGGTATCGCAAAGCAGAGTTTCTGGCAATTCCCGTTGTTTCTCCAGCAAGGCTGCATCGGATCTATCTTCTGAACCTCTCGGCTGAAGACCTTGACTCCGTACAATCTGTTCGTTTGTGGCTCCCTGACCATGATCTCCTCCTGTTCTCCTGTGAGCTTGTGCAGTCTCACAATAGCGTCCAGCCTCCAGTCGGTGATGTACATGAACTCCTTGTGAATCACGATGGAGAAGGGGTGTCGGATAAGTCTTGAATGGACAGTCTTGACGTCGGTTCCATCGAGTTTAGAATGCTGAACGTGGTCAAGTAAAGCGTCGCACCAGTAAAGCCTATCTGCCTCGAAGTCAATGGACAATCCATTAGGCCAGCCGAGAGTTGCGTTTTCGAAGACTAGAAGACCGGTTCCGTCTGTGTTAGCTCTGCTGATGTTCGCAGGTCGGTCCCATTCGGAGAAGAAAATATACCCTTTGTTGGGATGAACTACGATAGCTCGGGGTCTTTTCAAGTCTTTCAGCAGCGTTCTTTTGTATGCTACGTGTCTTGTGGAAAGCACGTTGAGGGTTCCTTTTCTGGAGTCGATGTAGTAAAGATTTTTGGAAGCCCAATCAACCGCCAATCCTTCTACGCCCTCGTTGTGAGAGGCCAGGACTATTTCTCTAGAGGTTCCGTTTCTATGCACTCTGTGAATCACGTCTTGTAATACGTCTGAGTAGTAAATGTGTTGATCGCGGGTATCAAAATCTAAACCAACGAATCTGGCCCTTCTAGAGACAATGGGCAATATCGCTTCACTGAAGCCTTCGATAACAGGGTTTAAAACCTTTCCTTTGATGAATCTTTGCTGAGAATACATTAGGAACTCCGTAACTAGATCACAGTTTCTCAAATCCGATTCTAGTCTGTATCCAATATGGCAAGCGCATCGGTAACCAAGTCCACCGTTTTGCAAAGCGGTGACTATGCACATTTGAGAGCAGCCACCGTTGTTGTTCCCGCATGGGTTGTTTACTGACGTTTGCTTCAGCGAATGGACGACAGTGATCGCTTTAGGTTCTCTGATGTCCTTCATTTTGTATATCGCTTGAATGCTAGATGCTCCTTCGTATTTGTTAACTGAGCTGATGCCCTGCTTCGTGCTATCAGACCAGTAGACCCTATCTTCGAACAATGCTAGTCTTGAAGGGCTCGGAACCTGTTGGCCTCTGAGGATTAGGAACCTGTGGTTTCCATCATAGTCTACTGTCTCGATGTAGTCCAGTAAGGAGTCGCACCAGAACACACGTCTCGCTATGATGTCGACAGAGATACCGGACGCTTTGTATGCCGCTTCGGAAACTATTGATTTTGAGTGTGTTCCGTCCATATTTGCTCGGATAATCTGAAAATAACATAAGCCTCTTAGAAATCATAAAACAGTTATATGTTTGCCAGTTTTCGGATCATTCGTCAAACAAAAGCGCCGAAAAGAGCAATATCAGCTGCTCCAATGGGAATGATGGATGTAACATTTAGAACAATCCACAAGTGAGATCCGATTCACTTTGAGTTTTACTGAGTTACACTTTGAGTTGATTTGTATGCCCAACTTATAAAATTATTCAAACTCACCTGACTACCGTCAGCAACAAACATCAACCCAAGCGTAGGATCTAGCGCCAAATCGCTTGGGCTAGTCAGATTAGAGCCGAGCACGACCGCGTGCCACCTCCCATCAAGTTCGAACACGTCTATCTTCTGTCCCACAGCATCGGCCACGTACAGCTTGTCCCCGACCCAGTCCACGGCTAGAGCTACCGGCGCCCAGGACCCGGCGACTGCTATCTCCGTACCGACGTAGCTGCGGTCCGTTGGCAGTGCGTTCAGTTGCTGCGAGTGGATCTGTGGTGATATAATGTAACTCATTAACATCTGAACTCAAAGGTGTCCTTCAGATCCTTAGTCATTATTTCTGTCTTGACATAAGAAATCTTTGATGGAAGAAAAGTAAATTTGAAAATCAGCGTTGGGTGCTTAACATCCAACATTATGCTGAGCTGAACGCCATTTTGGTACGCAGACACATGAGTCGAACTTGTTTTATGTCATTTTGTGTGTGCCAAATAAATGATTATTCTATTCTATTCTAAATAAATGTAGATAGAAGTGTTAGATTAAATAGGAGGATTCAGGAGGAGTGAAAGGACGTAGGTAAGTCTCTGCATTCTTATGCCACTTTTGAGCTATATGAGTAAAAAGAATCAGAAGTTTTTGGAAATGGATACGACACTTATTTCATGATCAATCATCAGCATTTCCAGAAAGGATCACAAAAAGGAAAGGAACGAAAGGAGCAGAAGATCTGATTAAACCAACCTTTCTCGTCTTAAGATCGGACCAGAACAACAGATTCCTCCTGTAATGATAGTCAAGTCCTGCTGCCGAGGTGACATTGGCCAGGGTTTGCGGGTTCCTGGCGTGCAGGTCCATCCTGATGATTGCGGCGCCGTGCGCGAGTAGCAGAGATGGCGCGGCGCCCGCGGGGGACGCCACGCTGCACTTGCCTTCTACTAGGCGGTACCCGGGAGCACACGCACATTTGTATGCTGGAATAAAGATAAAGGGAAATTTGTGTAATGGTTCATTATAATTTTATGCGATAGTTCATATGTAAAAGGGAGATGACTGTACTCTCGTAAAATCCTTAACTACGAGATGACGTATATATCTCTTATAACGTTCATAATAAAGCTAACAGTTATTGACATTTCGTGCATTCGATTTTCGTGGATCAACTCCCAGAAACAATGTGAATTCGTAAAAAGAAGAGTAAGTACGTATGTCTGATTCCAGAGTCAACATGCTAAAATACAAAATGTAAGTAGACATTGCTTGTTCCTGACTCTTAGCAGCCCATTCAGGCCACCGTAGATTTGGAAAATATCAAAAGAACAAATCAACCATAACATAACTTTTATCGTTCCAATATTTTCAGTAATCTATAATGGTTTCAATAAAAATTGGGAAAAGATCTTACATCCAAAAGTATTAACGCAGAGCTGATGGCAGTACCCCCACTCCTTGCACTCGTCGAGGTCGACACACGTCCGATTATCAGCCGCCAGCGTGAGTCCCGCCACACATGCGCACGCGCCGCCGGACGGAGACGCTACGCACTTGTACTCGCACTCCAGCGCTGGACATGATGCCGTTGCTGGAAGGAAAAGAGGATAGTAAGATACAGTATCTGTGGCGACTGGATTATCCTGTGTTAGTATTAATACTGAGGTTTTGTCTTCGAAGAATACTCACAGCAAGCAGCCTCCTCGTCAGCATTATCTTCACAGTCCTTCTTTCCATCACACAGCTGCGACCTGGCTAAGCACTTATGCGTTCCTCCGGCCCCTCCCTTCGGGCAGAGGTACTTGTTGTCGGGACATGCGATGGCGGTGCAGTTGGCCTCGTCCGAGCCGTCTGCGCAGTCCTTGTAGCCATCGCAGTGATAGGTAGCCGGGATGCAGAGGGCGTTGCTGCAGCGGAACTGGCCAATGTGACAGGAAGGGAAACCTAAAGCGAGATTTTAAATATTAATAAGCACCTTGAAAAATATAAAGATGTAGTCTGTATTATTCCATCTAAGTATTCTGAATTTTATTCAAGTTGAATTACGGAGATAATACTTGTAGTAAAACATTTTTGCATTTCTGACGTCAGCAGCAGTTCCTTTGATTAAGTAGACCCTTCTGCAAACAAATGCGAGATTGACTGCCTAATATGCAACGACGCTGCATCGTGAGAAAAGTAAGTTCATTGTCAGTTTGTTTCTTCCTCGTCCTCGTTGCACTGCGTGACTATGAAAGAAAGAGTGAACCCTTAGAAATTATTTATAAAACAGCAGTTGTAAAGTCTCTACTCACTACAGTGCGATTCATCTGAGTTGTCCCCGCAGTCGTCCTTATGATCGCACTTGACGGAGGCATCCACACACTTGGTGCCCGCTGCACATCGGAACTGGTCCAGCCGACACGCTACGGTCACGTTAGGGCAGTCCGTCTCGTCTCTACCCGTTCTGCAGTCTAAGTATCTGGAAGTATATAAGTTTATAGTAAGCACACAATCTTCTGATGTATCTTATGATCTTCTGTGTATGTTGTGAGCACACATTGTTCGGCTGTCAATCTTAGTTTTATGCAAATATATATTTCTAGAATCTTTTTGTGCAGCAAAATCTCTATTCTTTAGTCTTTTTGTACACATATAGATTACAGACAAAAAGTTTACAAAAAGGTCTTGTACAAAGCCTCATTGCTAAACGTCTTAGTCGTCTTTTTAGCCACATCTCGGCCATTCAGTCGCTTTACTCTACCTACCATCACCATTGTGAGAACCAATATCCAAACGAACGTACACAGCAAAAATGGAGAATGTCAGTCACATAAACGAACAGAAAGTAGTCGTTGCGGCCGAAATCAGCTTGAATGACGACATCATCATCACGAGAACCGTAGAAGAAAACTAGGATAGGAAAAAGAGTTTTACTATACCCGTCACATTTCTTCGCCTTTGGTATGCAAGGTCCCTGCGCTGAAACTTTCCCCGGGCCCGTGCTGTCCATGCCACATTGGAAGTCATCTATCTCACATTTGCGGTACGCTGTAACAAAACAACACATTAGTTATTATGTTTTGATATGTTTTTGTCAGTCGGAGGAACAAATCAGGCATAATAATGAAAATACTAATTAATGACTGTATTCCACAATATAATCGTAAATAGGTGGTAATTAAATAGATACAAGATCATTAAGGACCCAGTTGGGCACAACAATTCTGTGAATTATAATTGATAATTGATGTAGGCTCTATTAGCTAAGGTAACAAATTGGACAACTACCCTGGACGTTATGCGGAAATAATAGTAAGTAATAGTGTTCCCGTTAACGACGACACATAAAGACAGACACCAGACACTCAGTCTATAGACACTGAGCGACAACGAAACTTTATGAGAAAGTCGGTGTCGCTACGATATACACACTTCGACACTCTGGCATAGACAGAGTGTCTAGTGTCGTCGTATATGCTTACTGTAACACAAAAATCAACTTTGTTATCATCGGAATAAATTGACAAATGTTTTTATAAATTGAAATGAAATGTATTTTCCAGAAGCTTGGTGTATAAGTTGTTACAGCTATATAGGTAGGTTTCACATACTTCACCGATTAACAGCGTGCAAATTACAGTTACATAAAATTTAATTCAGTTATACATAAATAAAATTCAGTTTAATAAAAATCAATCAATAACAACAATCAAGTATCGTAAAGCCCATAAAATAATCAAGAGCACGACCAGTGCAAGTTTAGTTTCAAGCGGTTTGTTACTCGTAAGCTCGTCACTCACTATGTCACAAGTTCTGCTGAACTTAGTTATAACGTCATGAAAGTCACCACTAAACTAATCTCCTGTGAACGTGGGTTTTGCAGGTCAGTTTGTTGCACAACAAAGTATTCTCTCAACAAATTCTAGTTCCACATTTTACATTTGAATTGCATGCAAAACTGCTTTATGGAACAAAATGTTCAGATAATGCTGTTTTCATAACTTATGTAAAAACGGATAGCAGAGCCTTTGAGACACAGACTTAATAATAGTTGGTGAGAGCTGGTAAAGCCGATATGCTTTTGCCTTATAATGGAGTTTAAGCTCTTGCTTTCAAACGCAGACAAAGGTAGGATTAATGTATGGCTTCGTGATAAAATATTGTGTGGTATAAAGTACCTAGGTACCTTCACATTATTTTTTTATCCATAAACAAATTCACGTCTGTAACACGACTTTCCAAATAGAGCGAGTTTAGCGCAAATGCAAAAGCTCTTTTGGATTTGTATGACAATTGCATTATATCAAAAAAATATTATCATAGTTTGGCAACGTAATTTAGGACTTTTCAAACAATTTTTATATTTTAGTCAGAAAACTTTCGTGATTAATTTCAATCATTATTATAAATACGGGATTTATCACGTACCGTCTTATCGGTGTTTCGACCGACAATGTTTCTATTTATAAATTGGCAATTTTTATATTAGATTCTACCGAACTAAAAAACAGTATGTGATTCCCAGAAAAAATGTGAGTGTATATGATTGCAAACACAAAAGCAGAATAAACAAAACAAAGGCAATAATGTTAGTACTTAATGAAGCGGCCAAGTGTGAACCTTTTTCCGGGTCAACGAGTGCACAGACCACATATCAGTTACAAAGACAAGCATTGATTCCACCTATCTAAAATTTTCATTCTGGTAGTCAAAATAAAGTTAGTAACAAAATGGAACCAGACAAGCTTTGGTATAAGTAATGAAGGGCCCACAAAAACAGGTGCCACAGTGAATACATCTACTTATTTTGACTGAAATGGATATAACTTTCTCGCAAAATTATGCATGAACTTATTCGATACACCAGCTCAAAAAGACCTACATATTTGTAAAGAATTAAACACTTTATCTTTGCACCACTATGAAACCTGAAATTGAATGGACTACACCAGCTAATGAATAAGTTGTTTGGAGCCGTTCAACGCAGGCCGCACAAATCGGTCGCTTTGGAAAAGAATGGGGGAAGGCCTATGTTCAACAGCGGACCTACGGCTACTAAGATGATAGTTTATTTGCAAAAATATTAACTGCTTGAACTGATACACAAGTTTAATGAAAAGGCATTGATTACCAGAGATAATGATGATGATGACGATAAACCAGCTAAGTATGTTTAATGTGCGGTCTTCTCATGGAATTACCGCGTCTCCATTTTCAGTTTTCCGTTAAAATGCAAATCGTGCAAACATCCCCGCCTGCATTAAAGGCACAACTCCACAAAGGAAATAAGGCTGGATTGAAACGGCAAGGCTTTAGGGGCTCAATTAGTGGCCCCTTTTACTTTATCTTTACTTTGAAAGGAATATTAACGAGTTCAATACTTTCGGGTACAAGGACTTTCAAACACGAAAAATACGGAAAAGTTGTTTTACACCTGCATGCCTCTAGTTGACGGACTCAGGACAGCACACACATCGTAGGGCAAGTTCCTAAAGTGCGCGACCACAAAGCAATGTTTTGTTATAGGCGATGGTTACCCTTAACTTCGGGTAGCCTTATGCTTGTTCCTTCTCCATGTATATATGTTGTACATATGTATACAAAAACATTATTTATGAACTGCTTGGAACCGAGTGGAACCCCGACACAGCCCGAAGAAGTCGCGGCACACCAAAGAAAAGATGGAGGGATGAGCTCACCAATTTACGAGCGGACTGGACCATCATAGCGCCTGAAAGAAGTGTCTGGAAAGAATGGGGGGAGGCATTTGCCCAGCAGTGGGACACAGTGGGCTGATAATGAACTGGTTAATTCATCTTTTCAGATATAAAGACCCATGATGATGATGTGCCTGTTACTAGGTAACAAACATCAACTTTCTCGGAGTTCGACGGGATGATTTCTACCTTCGAAAAAGTGAAGTGAGAGACATAATAGGGACAGTTGAAAAGATATTGGGTACACCTTTACACAGCAGTGGACTGAGGTAAAAAAAACCATCTGTGTGTCTTGTTTCTGAGGGAATGCTTCGGCAAAATCAAAAACTAATAACTATTATTGGTGCACAGTATGAAAAAATAGTTACCGTTTATTTATTTATGTAAATTATATAATAAAAGGATATTAATAATATTTTATGTTTCAGGTATTCTACTACATACAAAGGTAAGTATAATTAGGTGGAGTATGCAGGAACGCCACAAGTTGAAGAGTACATTTTGCATGTACTATAAGTAGAGTACGCTTAACTGCTGACCAAAAGAGTTGAAGAGTACATTTTGGCCGACACAGAAATGCAGGCATACTCAAAACGAGCGACTCAAAGCAAATGCTACTTCTTTAAAACACGTTCTAAAGAAAACAACGTTGGTGTAGTGGCGTCCTTGTAGGTTCAATTCTTCTTTTTTCGAGTCAATGGTTCATTTAACAATCACTTTAAAGGTGACAATATAAAATAGTTACTTCCGTTGAAGAGTACATTTTGCATGTACTCTAAGTAGAGTACGCTTAACTGCTGACCAAAAGAGTTGAAGAGTACATTTGCATGTACTATAAGTAGAGTACGCTTTACTGCTGACCAAAAGAGTTGAAGAGTACATTTTGGCCGACACAGAAATGCAGGCATACTCAAAACGAGCGACTCAAAGCAAATGCTACTTCTTTAAAACACGTTCTAAAGAAAACAACGTTGGCGTAGTGGCGTCTTTGTAGGTTCAATTCTTCTTTTTTCGAGTCAATGGTTCATTTAACAATCACTTTAAAGGTGAAAATATAAAATAGTTACTTCCTTTGCCTTGCCAGTAGCTTGGTTTAGGTCGTCCATTGTTCAAGGCACAAAGGATACTCGAACATATGAGAAAAACATTGGATGGTCCCCCGCAGCCCATCAGTTCAATTGACGACACTACTCGACTTTTTAACTTAAATCTAAATACACAACAAAACGCGCTCTGAAACGGTGAAGGAAAACATTGAATCGAAAGGAAACCAACTGTCCAACAAACAATCCGAAGGCTTGCGCTATTTTAGTATTCCCGCTAAGCGGCGATCGGCTTGCAACCGATGCACGTGAACCGAATGAAATCGAGCAATGCAAAAAGCATGTGGCAAATTCAATGTTTGGACCTCTCTGAGTATCCGTTGGGGCCTCTAGGTTATTTTTGTAGATATGAGTAAGATTTTATGAGTATATCCATCTTATAAGGAGAAATCGACTTGGCACTAGGCGGTCTGGCTGAAAATATCAAGCTGCAGCAGCCAATCTAAAGATATCCACAAGTTTTACTTAGAAAACTTCCATGATCTATCATTATTATAGATACGGCATTTATCATGTACCGTTTTGTCAGTGTAACGATCTACAATGTTTCGGCCACATTGTCGGTCATATAACACTGACAAAACGGTACATGATAGCCCTGGCATTACAATATCTATGTGTGTGCGCGGTGCACCGTCTGCTATATTATTTTATTTAAGAAAATAAATTCTGAAAATACTATTCCCCGCTGCGTTCCAAGACTATTCCATCAATTCCCATATTTACGTACAGAACCCTTTGACACGGTACTGGGGTTCCGCACAAAGCCGCAGAACCCGGTATATTGAAGGCTAGACTATTCGAAGGGATTGACTCCATTCGCGCTGATCCTCAGTAAGTACATACTTGTAGGTACTTGTATTTACATGTTTCCTGGAGTACATTTAGATTGAGTGGTGTTACTCTTGCGGAATACGGAGAGGCTACTTTGCATATGTATCTGAAGGCAGGCTGTTTTGTATAAGCCTACCTACGATTACCCACCTACCTACAAATCTCATGTAAAATCGGTAGAAGCGACGAAATTATATTTACTACAAAGTTGAATCAAGGACAGAATCTCACTCAACGCTTCATAATCACAATTAACAACCTTCAAAAGCCGAAACACGACATATAAAGCGAATATCCTATCAAACTCTAGCAATTTGACAACGCCATTAAAAGTTGGTATCTACGTTAAACAAATCTGGTTCCAACAGCTCCCCCAGAGAGCTCCAATCTGATGGAGTGGACTGAGCCGATAAATTTTCGACTGCCAATCGAACAGTTGCTCTGTTGCAGCTTGCAATTTAATGTATACGATACCTGCATAACTTTGCTTAAAATCGAGATTTGGATTTAGTTTCAGTCCTATCATCAGTAGGTATTGCAGTAATCTGCGAACGATGATTTCTTTACGGTGTCGAAACAATTATAACATAACATAGGTATTTCACCTGGCTGTATTATTTTTATTGGCAATAGTCCAGCGCTTCCAGGTCATCCAGACATTTATCCCGGGGGAATCAAACCGGCGTCTAAAATTACGAAAGCTAAATGAGTACACGAATTAGTTTAAATTCCCTGAATACTAACAGGTTGAGCAATTAATGAAATATAACGTAGGTACGTATGATTAGTTCCGAATACCATACTTATAACATCTTATTTCTGGAGTTGTCTTACTTTTGGCTGATATGGTAGCAGATATATAGTGCTTTGCTCCGAACTCATATTTTGCAATGTTTTTGCAAGACCTGATAAAGGTTGTTGGGAGCCGTTGGGTGTAGGCCGTACAAGATCGGTCGCTCTGGAAATCTATGGGGGGGGGGGGGGGGGGGGTATGTTAACCAGTGGACGTCTTTTGGCTGATATGATGATGGTGATGATAGACTTATTTCTCAAAACTCGCAACTTCATACATACGCAAACAGAAAAACTTCTTCACTGAATAATGCATAGCAAATAATTTGTTCAGCAAAGGTGCATGCGACGAGCATCGCGTGCCTCAAACTCTGGAGCGCGCTCGAGAAAAATGTTCTCTCCGAGACAGTCCAACTTCGGGGGAAGTTATAATAGACCGCAATTATATTGTTTTTATGGTCGAGTTTCGGATGTAGTTTGTTGCGAGTTGTTGGGAACTGAGAAATTCACACTTTTTGATATTTTACAAGTTTAGGAGCTTTATAAATTATTATTTTCCGACGGACAATCACTATAAAGACAAAGACTATACAAGAAAAAGAAACGTATTTTTTTGTGAGCATAAAATATACACATAAAATGAGTTCTTCTCTCATAGAAAAGCGTAAGCTGTCGCATTGGAAACAGTTTTCTCCTGAGTGGCATGGTATATTTATTATAATATGTAAGTACATATATGATAATTTAATAACGAGATATTAGTTATATAATATAGTTGAATATTTTACTCAGTACCTGGGATCAGATACGATTACTCTTGAGCGAGTAAAGCTATCGAGATCTTGTTAAGTTCGACGAATCGGCTCTTACTTTTTGTCTGACAATAACTTACGGATCGCTGATCCAACTGGCTTAATATTAAAATGTGTAGGGATACATTTTGTTGTTTAATCTATTTAGTTTTTATTTGATCGAGTTGCCTGTGTATCGATGAACTAGTGTAATAGTTATGTAAGTATTTATAGTAATAACTTTGTAAACTTTCGACTTGTCTAAGTGCATGTAATCATTTTAAACCTACCGCATGATAAAATATAGAATAGATACCTAATCTATGTAGGATCCTGTATTCGGTGATTTCCCAACCGATCCGTAGTCGCACCAAATTGTAACTCCAGTGTGACTATAGTTAATTTAATTTATCTGTATTCACACCAGTGTGACAGTGCGATTTTCATTTCTCGATTTTATGGTATAGTTTAATCAAAAGCGCTATACCGCTCCTTAGGAAAGTGCGGCGAGGTGGGGGCCGAGTAAAAAAGAGCAAGAGTACACATGAGATTGATACTGTCGGATATATCTTAGGATATCGTAAACGATATGGTTATTTTATATAACGATATGTTTATATTTTTTTATAACTAAAATATCTACAGATATTCTGATTTTCTTTAAAGCTTTCTCTGTCTGCTTATCGTTTCTTAAAATATTCGGCCACTTTAAAAATGACGGTATTGACATCACGAGATAGCGCTCGACCCATCTTTGGATATTTATCTCGTGTGCGTCTGACATAGACCGTCCGGTACAAAAGCTACCTACCGCCGTGAGCGTTGACGGCAGACTGATAGATAGAGCGGAGCGGCCGACACTTCCCCCCCGTCTCGCCGCGCGCATACCTCAGGAGTGGTACAGCGGTTTCGGTCAAACAAGAACTGTTATATGTATAATAATAAACAACTACATATTTATAAAAGAACTTGATGATAAACCCTTGTTCGTATTTTTGTGTAATTGTATTATTGTATAAAAGGTTAGAAAACTTACTAAATAATCCATAGTTCTTAAAGTCTGCTTTCACCCTGTTTTGTTCGATTCACGTTTGACAAATTATCTAAAACAAGTGTTTACCCTAAAACCTAGTAAAAAGAAAAATCCCTCCAACTTTAGACTAGAAGTATTACTCACCAGACTGTAAATAGTGTCACTTATCTATTACTACTTAACCATTACTTAAATAAACATCCGCCCGAACTGCCCTATATCTCTTACAGAGGACTTGTACCCAAGTCGCAGATCCAGCGTCGCCAGACACTCGCATACCCCACACTGTACCCAAAGCTGAAATTTAGGTACGAAGGTGCTTCCAACTCTTTGAGGTTTTGGTTAGATTAAGCCACTTTTCAATCGTCCAGATTTTAATCATAACAAGCCATGAAAAAAGGATATTTTTTATTTATATAATAATTTATAATGACATTGAGTGTATAATGAGTATTTTTGTTAGTACCTATATACGGAAAGAGTATTTTTGCGTGTATTACTTTTTTTTTGCATTTAGTCATTTCCTCGCTGAGGTGGGATGAAAAGTTACGTGTTGCACTCGAGTGCAAAGATTTTTCACCTCGTGCTCTTTTCTCTCATCTCTCTTCTCTTGCTTGGTCATCAAAATTGAGCACCCGGTTAAAAAGCAACTTTGCACTCTTGTATGTATAACAAATAAATATTGTTTGTTTTTTGTCTGTTTATATTTTAATGGGGTGCAATAAAGATCTATATATCTATTGTTGTGTTCAACAGGGTTATAATGATCATGTGCCTATCAATTACCACCTATTATTACATTATGGAACTAAACGATTGAGTATTTAGTATATTAGTTCCTTCTATACTACAAGTTCGTTTCCATCGGTGCACCTCGCCTTGCCTCCCACTCAAAGGCTACGCACACTGGCAGCAATAAGCCCTACTTACTTCAGGATCAGGGTCTAAGAAAATGGATTTAGAAACTAGGAGGATATAAAACTTGTAAACCAGTGTTGTTTTTATGTTAGTCCCACACGAACTCACTTTAGATGAATACTATTTTTTTTTATACTACTTTTATGGCAAACGAGCATGCAGTCCACCTGATGTTAACTGGCTACTGCAGCCCATGGATATCCACATAGAATTCAAAACAAGGTATTATGTTGCCTTGATCTCTATGTGGATACGTTGCCATACTATAGGACTTAGCTGTTATGCCTATGTGCCAGTAATTACAGGACTATGTATCTTCGATACAGGCTTAGTCTAGTGAGGAAACTGACAGAAGGTGCTAGTCGACGATTTTTAAATAAGAACCTAAATTAAGCTATGTACCCCATTTCATAGTCATTTTAATACATTTTAATTTTCATCTAACCAAAACTTGTAGCCAGTTGGCTAGCAGAGTTCAAGTTATGTTGGTGGGTGAAGCAGAAAGTCCCAACAAGTGGCCAAGTTTTAATGGTGTGGAAATTGCGTTTTTGTTTGTCGCTCGTATCTGATGTGCCTGTTTCGTGTAGATCTGTTGTGTTTGTCGGAGAGAAAGAGAGCCCACGTTGTCTTCGAATAGACAAAGCTGTATGAGTTCTTCAATTATTTTTTGTTATAACTTTGTAATTATTGTAATGTGTTTTCAACTTTTCTTTATTAGGATTGAATTGTTTTTTGATTGGATGGAGTCTCTGGAAACATCATCTAAATTGTATTCTCCTCCCCTATACCTACCTATACCGACGAGTAAGTCATACTGTCTTCTAGAGATTGGCAAACTTCTAAGATAGTGGGAGTCAGATACATTACCTAAGGAATCACTGACCCTTGACACAATATTTTGAAAGACTTTTTTTAGGACTTAAGTCTTAAAAAATGTTTTACCACAAAGCATACAAGACGACTATATACAAGTAGGTTTTACAATATGAACTCACTATTTTCTTACCCATATCATCTTTTACACCATCCATCTTACCTTTGGCCTTCAAAGAAAATCTCAAGTTATTCGCCCAACAATCTTACTTCGGTTTCGTCGCCTCGTTAGCGTCCAGAATGTTTTTTTTTTAAATCGCTTTCCCCGTTAACTACATCCTGGATCCTTCATCAAAATCCTTAATAAAAACATACATACACACATAGACTGCTGAAAACACATCCCTTCCTTTTGGCTTTGCCGTAATCTGGTGAAAATTAACTAAGCAACTACATTCACATCATTAATCCCTTGTCCCTTGTTTAAGGAGTCGTGAGCAGGCAACTTTGAATGCGGTTGGAGGCGTACTGTCGGCGCGGCGCGGCGCGGGCGTCGATTCACATCTCAATAGTTTGGAGCTAAATCGATAATAATCTATAAATATTATGCAATCATAATAAATAATAAATAAATATTTCTGGACATTTCACACAGCGCTATCTAGCCTCAAACTAAGCAGAGCTTGTACAATGGGAACCAAATAACTGATAGAATACTTCATCATCATCATCATCATATCAGCCGTAGGACGTCCACTGCTGGACAAAGGCCTCCCTCATTGATCTCCAGGAACTGCGGTTGGAAGCGGCCTGCATCCAACGCCGACATGCGGTTCTTACCAAGTCGTCTGCCCATCTTGTAGGTGGACGTCCTACGCTGCGCTTGCCGGTCCGTGGCCTCCACTCGAGAACCTTCCGGCCCCATCGGCCATCTGTTTTGCGCGCTATATGGCCTGCCCGTTGCCACTTCAACGTGCTAAACCGTCGGGCTATGTCGGTGACTTGAGTTTTCCTACGTATCTCCTCATTTCTGATTCGATCCCGTAGAGAAACCCCGAGCATAGCCCTCTCCATAGCTCGTTGAGCGACTCTGAGCTTATTCATAAGGCCAATAGTGAAGGATCACGTCTTGGTTCCATATGTCATCACTGGTAACACACACTCATTGAAGACTTTCGTCTTAAGGCACTGAGAAATAGAATACTTATACACTAATATACTTTTTTTTTGTAAATACATACTTATAATATATAGATAAACAACCAGACCCGGAACAAATATCTGTAGATAATGCAAACATTAGTTCCGCAGCGGGAATCGAACCCTCCTGCGTCTCAGCCATACTTAACATATTACTTAACATATGTAATAGACGGCGAGTCAACACGACTGATTTGCTTCTCATACCTGTTATGACTTTATCTATGGATTCTATGGTATCTGCTCTACGCAAGATTACCTATCATTTCAGCATTATGGATTCAAACGGAACGTATGGTAGATAAACTCTTTATCCACACAAAATAATAATACTAAAACTGAGCTCGATTAAAAAAGCAACACAGGCAGGCGGATTCATCGCTGAGAGCGATCTCTTTCAGGCAGCCGTTAAATGAAACGAAAATCAAATGAATACGTAAAACAAGTTAGCTATCAAGAAATGAATCAATAATGTTTGTAGAAAACAGAATCAGATATTCTTTTAATTTTTTTTATTTCCAAATACCACCATTTTTACAACCAACCCCTAAACATTTAATTTAGTGCAAGGTGCACGATCCCTCAAATAGTTTCTGCGAAAAGTAGATTTAGTAGAATTCACACGTCGTCGTTTCGGTTTGACGCCATCTGAATCTAGTTGGGAATTAAATGGATTTTGGAGCTTCTGGTAGTAGATAGTTAAACGTATAATATCTATTGTTTTGATAATGAATAAATTTGTCTCAAAATACACATAACTTATAATTTTGTAACGAACTCACAAAAAATTATGTGATTCCGAAGATTGTAGTCGTTTTGGATAAGCAAAACTTTTCAAAAGGTAAATCTCATTTTAGAAAGGTTGTCTGGAAGAGATCGCTTTTTTGCTATAAGACCGCCAATTAATGTTAAATTAATTTGTTTAATTAAACCATTCATTAACTTATTTTGAGATGGAAAAAGGGCCCAACCCTTTCGCCTTGAACATGGTCACACCCAAATTAATACCATATTTATTTTACTTAGAAAACTTTCATGATTGATTTTAATTATTATTATAAACACGGGATTTATCACGTACGTACGTGATAAATCCCGTATTTATAATAATGACTATATTTATTATTTCCATCTTAATAAAGTTGACAAGTTCGTACACAGGAAGTGGGCCAAACTCAACTTGTAAGTTATGTAAAAACTTGTTGAAACTGTGATTTAGCTCGTAAGTATATTGACGGATTCAATTTGGCTATGTAGAACCGTGTCAGAAGTTCGTAAGTAGGAGCATGTGAGTACGAGTTTCCGAAGTTATCAACTTTCCACGTCTAGTTATCGAATCTACGAGTATCTTTATAGAATTCGTTCCATTCGAACTTACAGATTTTATTGATTTCTACGTAAAACACAAAATCGCTAGGGCAACTCGCGCCTCGATGCCTAAACGTACTGAATAGTTAAATATGATTTAAGGAGTTGTCAATACGTCAAATTTAAATATGTTTAGTCGCTAAATACTTTTAGAGATCATTGTACAAGCCGTTCAATTCACTAGATAGCACTTCCCTTGACAACTAAAAGGATATTTACCTGCAGAAAATGCGGTCGTAGTTATCCCGTAAGGGTTTATAACAGTTGTATATGTATAAGGCATAAAGACCTTACTGAAGTAGCTTAATCATATCTCGTAGATGTTAGATGTCATGTTGATTATGATGATGAAGCTAGGATGATGGAAACAATTTTCCGAATGGAAAATCCTGGGAGATATTCTAAGCTAAAATTGTGCGCCCCTCCACTGCATCTACTTAAATTATACTCATAGTAAGACGATTTAAAATCATCCCTTTGATTACTATAAATAAAGATTGTTTAACTTTGGCACAATAAAGCAGGGGGGCGAGCAATTTAAAATTTAAAAATCTCTACTGAGCTGGAGAAAATACTTGAAATAGCTGAACTGAAACTTATAGATGTCATTATTCAAAAATCTCGCCTCTTCCTTACAACCAATCACCAAACGGACCAGGCAACAAGCCCGGCGATATTTTTGTCTCGTTGTGTACTGAAAAATGGGTTATTGGTGATTTTAATAACGATTTCCAATTCGTCAAATGGCGGACAATATCGAGCCTATTTCTATAGTAACTGGTAGTAAATGGATAAGTGCAGGTTGTGTTTAATAAAGCGGCAGAACGAAGGGTATTGAGGCCATGTGGGACCGCGGGAAAGGCGCCAGTCCCATAGCGCGGTGCGTTCAGCTAACCGTGTAATAAATCCAGCAATTTTGTATTGTTGGTAATACCGGATTATTAACCGACTGCGGTCAATGAGAAGGGTATGGTTTTGGACGTGTAGTAAAGGTCTGTTTGGGCATGAGAATATTTTTAGTGTTATTTTAATTTGCTAATTGGAAAGTAAATAGGTATGTACATTTATTAACAGATATATACAATTATTTAGAAAACCGTAAAATACATAAGAAACAGTTGAATCATCTAAAGACCGTTGCAAACGATCTATAGATAGCTCAACTGCTCCAGATCACTACCAAACGGAAGTGTCCCCAAGACACAGGCTGCATTACTGGTATTAAGAGATATTATATCATTGCCAATAGTTTGTCTATAGTCATGAGTACATAGGTATGCGTGTGGTATTGTAGTATTGTTTCGTATCTAGTTTTCACACTCGAATGGGTATAATCCAGTAATACGATTCCATTTCATAATCCTTCACTTTCCTTTCAATTACGTCGGTGAACCCAACCGGTTTGTTACAAGATAATGTTTCTTTATTGTCTTCATTCATTCCTTGGAAAATATAATTAATATAATAATATTTAAAAAAATATATAGAACTCTATTTTATTCGTTTTACTAACAAATGAACAGGGTTATTTTTAGGTCCCGAGGAAAAACTAGGGATATTATTGAAGCGTCTGTGTTTCTGTATGTGGCATCTTCCGAGTAGAAAGTCCTCTGTCTATCTACTACGACGCCACAGACAGACAATACGATTTTTTTGGTTGAAACCTATTTAGCGAGATGGTTCTTGGTGGAGTGGAAATTGGTGTAGTCCAGAGATCGGGGTTTTGAATTATTATAAAATGTTCAATTATAAGAACACATTTCACGAAGTACCTAATGGTGTTTCTGTTTCAGTAGTTCGACCGACTTCAAAAAAGGTACTCAATTCGAGTTTTTATTTTGTATGTTTGTTACCTCCGCCAATTATTAACCGATTGTATGGTTTTTTATTATTTTATTGGGTACACAAAATAAAATGGTTAAGCGCGTGTCGAACCATGCACATTGCAGTCAAGGATACCGTAGCTAGTACGGCGGCCAGAGAATCATTACGCAATAAGTTTAAAGAAATAAATATTATGACATTCCCTTGTCAATACATCTATGAAAATCTGATATATGTTCACAAAAATATTAATTTGTTTAAGAAAAATAGCAATAATCATAATTTTAATACTAGAAATAAAGATAAACTCGCTGTTGCCACTTGTAGACTCCATAAAGTTAGTAAATCGTTTAGAGGGCAAGGTGTTCGCTTTAATAACAAATTCCCAAGTGATGTACAAAAATTGACAATTAACAAATTTAAAAACGCAATTAAACAAAATCTTTATAAAAAAGCCTACTATAAAATATCGGATTATTTAGATGATAGAGAAGCTTGGGATTTAAATTGCTCCAACTCGTTCAAAATGTTACAATTTAGACGTAATTTATTTTCTGTATTGTAATGTATTCTAAAAGGATCATTAAAAAAAAACAACCAGCCTTGTTTCTTGCCTTTCTTTCCTGGCTTGGTCGCAAAGGAACAGGCAGTAAAATTGACGTTTCAAAGTGATCCTTGTGATTTTAATGAATAAAAGATTTTGACTTTGGTATCTTAGTCATATTCAAATACGAAGGACTTTTACATTATGACTACAAATTAAAGATTTTCGGAGACTTTGCTTCTTACAAAATTGCATGATTCTAGGTCGTCGGAAAGTACCCTATAGGTTTTGATGTATTTTTTGATTGTGTTGACTTAGAAGCTTGATTTTTTACAGCTTCAAGGGGCCGTTATACCTACTTACTTGATATTATTTTTAATTTGATATCTCCACGCGTTCCTGAAAGGGTCTTGACAGAAGAAAATACAGCCAGACAATTTAGATAATCGCCAGAGAATATGTATTTGGGGACTTATCAGTGATCTACTGACCTAACCATGGACTTTGAAGATACCCTACAGAACTCCTCAACAACAAACAGCTCATCTATCGAAAATATTTGAGATAACAGGCAATAGCTGTTTAGTTGTCAGTGGCCATCGGATACGAAAACAAACTAAACTAGCTCACTTTTAATCGGAAGGTGGGTGCGCAAATGGTTTTTTTATTATTAAAAAAATTAAAAATATATGCGTATTAACACATGATCTTAATTTATGAATTTTCAGTGTAAATATTCAGGGGTAACTTTAATGTAAAAATTCAGTTTAAAACAATACCAGTAACAGACAGCACAATTCTTGTTAAAAATGCAATTCTTAAAGCTGAATAAATAAAGCTAACTTGTTTCTGGGAATAGCATCACGTAGACCTTATTACCTATCTCGGCTGGAGAGGCTCCAAACGCATCCTCAATTCCGACAGCCGACTTGACCTGTGTCTCCCCTAATCTGCTTGCAATCTAAAATGAGATTTATCGTGCTCACTTTAGATACTATATAGCTTGGATGCACTGATCACTTTTGGAATTCAAGCAGAGTTTTCAGTACGATGCATTAGTCAGAGTGAATCTTTGTAGCACAAGCTTATTTGTTCTGTGAAAGCGAGCAGACGGATTCCTTTAGAGATTCCATTTAGATTTTATAATATTCTATTCAGTTCGAGGAAACGAGACCGATCGACTCACATCGCTGTTAAGTTCAGCTTCGAGATTATTAGCATCACGAGTTATCTGATATAATGTTATGTGGTTTTCCACGAGATTTTCATGTTGTTTACCTTCACAGACCTGATAAAAATCATAATATCTGGCTACGAATGGAAAGTTATTTGCGATTTTGCCAAATGGTAATGGTACGCAGATTACATCTTTTGTAGGTAGCCTTAATCGTGATTGAACCATGAGCATCCAGTCTAGTGGGGTTCCGCGACCAAAGTTTTCTTCTCGGAAAATTGATGTTCGCATTTAAACTCGTGGAAAACTAATAGATCGAATGTGACAGCTGTCAAAATCCAACAAACCACAGAACCAAACGAACATTGGAATATCCTCTTTACGAGTGTAATTTTTCAATATAAAATGAAACTTGATAGGTACTTATCAATTAAACTCATTGTTATGGTGTATGGATAATTATTTGGCATTATGTGGTCGATTTTTCGAGTTAAGGTGTCTACACAGTTCGTACAAAGATATCCCGGTATGTGAAATGATTCCTTTAGTGTAATGCTGATAATTCTAAAGGAAAACATCTTTTGGAAACCCGTGGCTTAGTTAAGTTCCCTGACCATGACCTTCTGGTGTACTATGCCTGGAAGTATATAGATATAGGTGCTGAGCATGTCTCCTCTTCATATAAATATACAGGCTGAGACGCAGGAGGTTGCGGATTCAATTCCCGCCGCGGAACAAATGTTTGCATTATCTACAGATATTTGTTCCGGGTCTGGATGTTTTTCTACATATGATAAGTATGTATCTACAACAAAAAAATTATACTAGAGGTACCAGATAAGGTTCTACTATAGTGGCACGTTCTTCACCTAACTCGACCTGCAACTTGCTACCAGGCTTTGTTCAAATAATTCTTAATCTCGTTCTCTCTCTGAGCATCGAATCCTCATGGCAAAAGATCGTCGTAACTTCTCGTCAAGATTATCTTTTCGGTCTCCGTGGATTGCCTTGTTAAGTAGTACTTACTGCATTCAGCTTCGTCCGTGCCGTCAACGCAATCCACGTGCATGTCACAGCGGTGGTGAGGCGGGATGCAGTACGTCTTGTTCCACACATATTGCCCACAGGTCAGTTGTCCAGCTTCGCATTCAGGGGGCGCTGTGGACAAAACAATACTTATAGACACAGGTTTTAACATCTGGGAAGGAAAGCTTGCTTAAGCGGCGGCATGCAGCTCCTAAGGTTTGCCAGCCCTAAAGAAACAACCTTTATTTTTTATTTTCATTACATTAGGGATGAAGTAAGGATTTTTTTCTATCTACAAAGATTTTTTGGTCGATCTAAATTACTTTTAAAAAGACTTCATGAGTATAATGAAGTCGGAATAATCAATAGAAATTGCTGTGTCTTTTTCTTGGCCTCAGCTGATAAAAGAATATAATCAATTCTCCAATTCTCTTAAACGTCTGATTCGGGTTTAGTTATAAATTGTACTGCTTAAATCAACCCTCTAACGATTTGAAGCAACAAAATCCTGGCCGAGACGTGAATGAATCCAAACTTGTGATTCCACCACAATAGGCTAACCGCATTCAGCGGCTAAAGACGTCTCGCCAACTTTCAATCAGAAAGATGCTCAGCCGGAAAGGTGGACCGATTGTTATTACACAAGTTGTGAAATTCAGAATTATTGGATTTCCGCTGTCAGCTCGATAACACGGGTCGGAACTTCCCTAACTTTCTATTATTTTCCTTCCACGTATACTTACTTTATGTTCGGCTAGACTTCTATATATAAGTTTGGGCTTTGTGAAGCTTGATTATACGCAATGGGTTGGAAAACTTTTCAGAGAACCCCTATTGCTCCTTTAACACGCTCCAAATAAATTAGTAGAGTATTCTCCAGATTTCCTATTACTTAAAAATACTATTTGTCCTTGCTCTCAATAAATGAGTATGTATATTAATAGTGCATTTCAAGCTGTTGATCCTTGGGCGCATAGCCTTTTTTATATCCAAGAAATGAAGGTTGTTTTCTTTTTTTGCGTCTGGAGATGATCTAAGGATATGTTTTGTTTAGCCTTATCGTAAGGTAAGTCGTAAACGAGCTCATGCATTGGAATACAATCGCTTAGCGGTAAGCAGCTCGACCTGTAATCAATCAGCTGAGAAGTACCATTGTAGAAATAATATCAGTACAGCAACTACAGAGCTACCAACATATCTGGCCCGTTGGATACAACTCGAACTAAGATATAAAACTGAAATTGAACGCGACTATTCAATACAACCTAGCGATGTCGTCATCGGGTCAACTGAGTTTGTAACGTATCACATGCTACGACGTAGAGCAGTGCTTACATACGTAAACAAACATGTACAACAAATAACAATACTTAGAAAATGTGTCTCTCGGGATAATAACAGACGTTACAAAAAGGCATCCAATTCAGCATTTGTTGTGCTTGTGACACAATGCGGATCTTCCTGTTGAAATCAATATATTCATATCACGTATTCTAATTAATGATACCAATCTTTTCAATAAATTCTCTTTGGACTCTTATTTTGTTAGATAAACGCTATTGCTGTTTGTAGTTTACTATGGCATAGTGAAGGGTCCTTTGAGGTGAGGGTGTAAACCATTCTATGGGGATTGAATGGAGTTGAACTACTGGTGGAGGTGGTACTGCCACAGCTTTATTGGAAAATTGATTTAAGACTACTCTTGGGGCAATAATTAGATATAAGTACTAAATTACGGAAATAAATAATTATAAAGTATTTTATGATGTTTTTAACAATGCCTTTTTTGCAAAGGATTAAAATATAGAAGATTGTTTATACGAGCCCCCCCCCCCCACTATCTCTTATTATTCTTAATTTTCTTTATTAGGGGGGTAATCTCCGAAACTACAGAACCGATTCTTAAAATTATTTGACCGATAGAAAGCTACCCTATCCCAGAACGTATCGTACTATATTACATTTTTTTTTCAATAATACTTCCGCGCGACGCCTTTGCGGGTCAGCAATATTTTAAAACATCATTTTGTAATTCACGCTACTAATATATGTAGGTATTCTGATTCCAAAATATGTAATATAATATTTATAAATTCTAACATACTCGTATGTATTATTGATAGCCATTAAAGGGTTATATTTTTCGGCCTATCGCCAAAATATTTTGTCTAAAATTGTGCGAGTATAAGCACAAAGGTGTTCACGCTCGGCCGCCCAAATAGTTTGATTGAGGGCGGGCGGAATGAAGTACTAACTGTGTGATTGGAAGCTGGACGCGCGTGTTGTGTTGTGTTGTGAGGGTTCACTTTACGTGTTTTGGGACTGAAAATAAATAAATTCTCTTCTGGCTTAACGCTCACAATATTCATTTATTCATTAGAATGTCAAGGAACACTTTGAATCTCCTATTTTATGCCGCAGCGAAGCCAGGAGTCAGATAAGAAACAGGGCTGGTTATTATTTAAAAAATCGTAACAACTACGCAACTTCCCAGTTGTACATAATGATTGATTATATTGAATACAAATAAAATATTGCAATAATGCCCAAAAAAAGCGCTTAATAAAACCGGACAAGTGCGAGTCTGGCTGCGCACCGAGGGTTCCGAAAAGTATTTTATTTATGTAGTATAACTACTATTTTAACGATTTTGGATCTTTTTCTATAATTGTGGTAAATGTCAGGATTCTAGGATGACGGGAAGTTTCCTATAGGGTTTGATTTATTGGCGAGCAAATATGGGGTAAAAATGGCCGTATTTTATGATTGATTTGACTTACAGCTGACTTAGACTGCAGAAGTTTTATTTTTTATAGCTCTTTTTAAGTGACTTATTGTGTATAGTGTATTTGATATTAATCTCAACTTGAAACGTCAACGCGTTCTGAGAAAAACGATCAGACAGACCGACATACATATAGTCAGAGAGACAGACGGACAACGAAGTGATGCTATAAGGGTTCTTTTTTAGGGTTCCGTACCTCAAAAGGTAAAAAAAGAAACCGTTATAAGATCACTCTCTTACCGTCTGTCCGTCTTCCGAGTGTCACCACCGATTTTCTCAGGAACGGGTGGACCTAGCAAGTTGAAATTTATATCAGATACTGAGGTCTATAGTCCCTTTTAGGTGTATAAAATCAAGGTCCTGAATCAACACGATAAAAAATATGGGCAAATTTAGATTTTCGCGAAAATTTATTTTTTTATTTTTCGGAATTTTCCCTTTACTTATGCTGTAAGACCATGCTTTAAACAAAATTGACAATTCTAGGTCAACCGGAAGTACCCTATAGGTTTTGGGTCGAAAACCTATATGGTAGTTAACGTTGACCTGGAATCACGAAATTTGGAAAAAAGTAGCTTTCATCATCATCATCATATCAGCCGTAGGACGACCACTGCTGGACAAAGGCCTCCCTCATTGATCTCCAGGAACTGCGGTTGGAAGCGGCCTGCATCCAACGCCAATTTAACTAATGTTTAAATTAAATATTTAAGTGGGGCTCCCATACAAGAGACATGATTTTTGGTACGGAACCCTTCGTGCGCGAGTCCGACACGCACTTGGTCGGTTTTTCCATTTGAGGTACGTGGCCCTAAAAAGCGATTCAAATCAATTGTCCAAAGGTAAGCAGTAAGTAATATAAAGAGCAATGCATATCCCACCTCAGGCCTACGGATAAAGCCTACCCGGTGCGCTTTGAGACTATAAAATAGGCCAAATACTCAGGGCTGCCTCAAATTCTTTTAAACTAGGTACTATAACTGTCTGGTGTAATTCGATTATTCATTAGAATATATGTATAGCGTTTTACTGACCCTAGACTAGACGAATTTACGCAAATATTATTTTAAATGAATGATTGAAAACACTTTATTGTACACATTAAAAAATAGAAATTACAGACTAAATAGAAGACACAAAGCAAAATAGTACAATGGGCGGTCTTATCGCTTTGAAGCGATTTCTTCCAGACAAACCTTTGGATGGAGAGGATATAGTAATGTCAAAGATGGTCGGGGGTGCACTTACGTTATGAATGAAGGGAGTGCAACTTATAACTAAATAAAATATAAATAGTCATAAATAAATTATTAAATGACATACCTAAATATAATATATAAAATTACGATATATATAATATTTATAATACATACATTAGATAAATACGATAAATATACATTAATTTATGTGCGATACTATGACGTTTCTGATAAATATAAACTATTTACCCTAGATTTAAATATGGCTAAGGATGAAGCTTGCCGTATTGTTATTGGTAAAGCATTCCATAGACGTACTGCTCGGACGGTAAAAGAACTGTCATAGAAGCTAGTACTATGGACTGGCGTTTTTAGCAATAGATTTTTTTAAACTGACTGACAAGCCCAAGATTTAATTATAGTTACTTGGTTTAGCGTTACTATTTTTTAAGGGTAAACCAACGGTATTTTAAGATTTTTTTCTCTTTTAAAACATCGCAAAAATTGAGAACCAGACGGGGCTTGAACCCGCAAATCTTTAAACTTTAAACTGTTTAGTACCGCGAATCTATATGGGCCAACCCTAAACCCATTTCTCTGACTTTTGGCCATTTCACCCCATCGGGAAATCTAGACTCAGACGGAAAAATTGCCGCGTCATTTCTCACACGGTGCAGTTCAATAGAGCTGGCCACTCACTCAGGGATTCAGAATAGATAGGGATCGAGGAGGTGAAGATTATGTGCACTCACGAGAGGGACTATTCGCTTGAAAAATGTAGATAGAGTGACCTCGCTTGACAAATGTAGATAAGAGTGCCTTTATTTGCTTGATTGGAGTTATGTGTAATGTTTCAATACTGATCGCGTGATAAAACTTCTTTCATAATACCCACTGGTGGGCCAAAGCTCTGTATAATAGTGGTGTCATTAAATCTTATAAATAATAGCAAGCAGATTGTGACATAGTGGTCTGAGACGAACCTCGAAACTAATGGTAAAAGGATTCATCACACTTTGGAGTCGTCGCTTTTATACAGACTAACGAACATCAATAACAATAAATGTAAAATAAACACTTAAGCTTTATGAAGTATGTTTAAATTGTTTAGTTGTACGACTTATTTGTCGTGCACGAGAAACACATTATAATTGATTTCTTTGTTGGATGTCCATGTTGTTAAACACTTAAAGCCTCAGTCAAAGCCATGATACCACGATATAAATCTAACATGAGCTCAGTTTTTTTATAGTTGAAAAAATCATTTCAATTTCAATAAAGTCCAATAAATCCATGTATCGCGGTGTCAAAGCGAACGCGCCATTGAGTTATAACATGTATTGTCGCGCGACCGAGTCGCGTCGTGAATAGGGATCACTGTGGCGTCTATTGTCGACGGTACAGGTCGGTACAGGTCGTATCGTATCATCCAGCTTTCAATCCTGTGATGTGATTCTTTCCGTCGATTGCGCTTTGGGAGTACATTTTCGTTGACGCTTTTAGGGCTGTTCTGATTACTTTCATGCTTTTAATAACTTACTAGTACGTGCCAAGAATAAATTATAAGTGTTTCCACTTCCGCGGTTTACGCAAATGGGTAATAAATAACGCAGTCTCAGCAGAGTCGCATATACATTATTATGTATACATTGTTGATAGATACGGTTCATCAAAAGGTTACCTGGAAAGATCGCTTTTAGCGACAAGGTGGCCATTGTGCCTATGTTATAAGTTGCATCCTTTCCTTGTTTTGATGGTGATATTGTTTTCACTAAAAACAGGAAAGAGCTCCCAATATTTCGACGCAAGAAAGAGGGTAGATCGATATATGTACCATCCACTTGGAAAAACTTCTGTATACCCGTGATGGCACATGCAACTCTGCCGAAATATTGGAACATTAAAAAACTCACTAAAATCGGAAAATATCTCGTTTTTAGTGAGACTAGTGTAAATGGTTATGCAACCATGATATTTTCAGAAGTAACTCAATAAACATTATCTATATTCATGTCGTTGCCAACATAAATAAGCCGAGGATACGAGAGAGTAAATATTGTTATTCCCACTATTATTCCCATTTAAAAACACCCAACACTTTTGTACATTTGTAAAAATAGAGAAGTGCCGTCACCGTGCGTCGCGATGCAAAAGGAAGGCGCCCCGGGCTCCGCTTTGTCCTCAGGAACAATGTGTTGTGTTGCCAGTAGTTTGCTGCTGTTAAATGGCGGATGCTGGTTTAAAAGGATTCTTTTTTTTAAATATGGATGCTAAATTTATTATTAATGGCCTCTAATATTTTTCCTGATGTTGTTGGAACATTTTGATTAAAATTTGATGGGAATCGTTTTTGATATAAATGCATTTAATTAAATTGCTCGGTTGTCACCTGTAACGGTCGTCCATTCCAATTCGCTGAACCTTGTTCAAGCGTTGGTCGTCTTGTGAACAAGTCTAGAACAAGCCATTGTCTTTGAGATACGCTTCAACTGAGAGTGTTTTCTAAACTTTTTAGTCAGCAACTAGTTGTTATATGAGAGCGAAAGAACAGTATATATATTCCAAAACTCTACAAATAATCATCCTGGACATTCTACATAGCGCTATTTAGCTCCAAACTAAGCAAAGCTTGTTTTATGGGAAACAGATAACAGATAAAATAAATACTACTTTTTTATTTGTAAATTCTTACTTTTAGAGTATTGTTACGCCGAGCCTGTTATAGAATAAGTAATAGTCGGTTTTTCTCGGAGTTATACCTACTGTGTCACAGAATAGGTAATACTTGGTATGGAATGACCTACATACCACGTTTTTGCCTACCGTTGCACAGATTAAGAAATAGTAGACAATCGAAATACCTATACTTTTCTAGATACTAGCAGAAGGTTCTGGAAATAATGCTCGGTATAAATAGTGCGTAGAGACGTCCGCAGAGTCAGTTAATCCTCCGTCGTCCGAGACACGTTCTCGGAGACCCGGATGTAATCCTCCGTCGTCCGAGACACGTTCTCGGAGACCCGGATGACGAAATCACCTCTGCTAATGCGGAAGGTGAGTCATCTATATCAGACAGAGCAAACACTTCACAGAAACACCGACCTCGCCGGCGAGGTCGACGAGTCCCTTCAGTCGCCGCTTATACGAGGTACAGACATGTACCCGGGCGTTTCTCTCCTATCCCCATCCCGGCAACAGCCCAAGCCGAGGTTCGTACCTAAGTGGTGCCCTTGCGCTAGTTGCCTAAAAAACTTACAGGGCTGAGCGCCATCTGCGCTCGCCAAAAATTCGGTTAAGCTGTCACGGCCTCAGAGGCCAACAGCGAGATTAGTCCATTCGAAAAAAAAAAAAAAAAAACGCAGAGTCAGTCTTGATTTGGCGATACTTGCGAACATTTCGGTGACTTTTAAGTGGTTTATTGTGCGATAGTGTTGTGAATCTTTGTGATTAAGATCGTGTATTTTTCGTTTTAGTGTTGAATAAAAGTGTTATTTTGGTTAGATTGATTTTCATTATTTTATCCCGAACCCTCAGCTCGTAACAGTATAGTGAAACATCCAGGCCCGGAACAAATATCTGTCATGATCATGATCATGCAAACATTTGTCCGTGGCGGGAATTGAACCCGCAACCTCCTGCTTTTCAAATTGAAATTGATTAGTTCGTAATGGCGTAAATAATCCACATGATAATGTTCGCGCGATCACGCGCGTTAAATAATCGCGGTCATTAATTCACGCCACGCTACACTTTAACAAGATGAATTATTAATTGGTCAATGTTTTTGTGAATGGTTATTGTGATTTTAATCGTGGAAAAATTATGAGAGTTGTGGAGCTTACAACTCAGTTCAAAATATCATTTTTACGAGCGATATAATTTCAATGGAAATAATGAAATACCCTACTAGATGAAAATACGACCTAATATAGTGATCAGTCGCTGTGAAAATATATGGGGAAGGCGTATGATAAGCAACATACGTCTTGTGGTTGATTATACCTAATAATAATTTCCATTTCATCCATACCAATATCATCAATTCCTAAGTATTTCTGTTTTTATGTTTGATACTTTTTCACGACTTCGGTGCCTTCTGTACCGATTTTGTTGAAATTTGGTATATCGATAGATTTTGTCCTGGTTTGGAACATATGCTACTTTTGTTTTTAAGACAAAACGGGTCTTTTGGCGCACAGATTTATATCAAAATTTATATATTTAGATTTATATCAAGAGTCTCTCGTGACCACGGCCGATGTAACTTGGCCGAAACGTCGAGGTTAGTCAAAATTATGATTTTTATATAAATCTGTGCGAAAAAAGACCCGTTTTGTCTTAGAAACATGATTATAGTTCGCGAAAACTTAGAAAGTTCTATATGCTACTTTTTTATTGACGAACCTCGCGTGAGAAGCCACGTGCTTGTGTACTTGTGTAATAGAAAACGTACCTTCCTCGCTATAGTTTTAGATATGCATGGGTAAGTAATAATAATAATAAAGATTGCTGGACATTTCATACAGCGCTATCTAGCCCCAAACTAAGCAGAGCTTGTACTATGGGAACCAGATAACTGATAGAACATATACATTTTTTTGGAAATTTATAGATACTTATAATATATAGAGAAACAACCAGACCCGGAACAAATATCTGTAGATGATGCAAACATTTGTTCCGCGGCGGGAATCAAACCCGCTAACCTCCTGCGTCTCAGCTGGCTATTCTCCCACTGCACCACGGAAGTCATCAAAACTGTCAAAGTGATCTTAAAGTTAAGGGTAAGTTGGTAAAAGTGTGCCTTATGTGAAGAGTAGGCGATGAGTTTGTTATGGCCTTATTACTTTTTTGGACGCCAACGAAATCGTAAAGTTTGCGTTTTTAAAAAATCTTTAAAGAGCTCAGTTTAGCCGGTGATCAAAGCGCATGCAACTGCGCCGAAATATCGGTAAAAGATCACAAATCATTTTAGAAATCCCATTTTTAGTAAACATTTATAGTTAAAGTTAGTTTTCTCACCACTGGTGGTAGAGCTTTTGTGAACGAGCTCGAGGAAGTGGGCACCACCGCCTTACCTTTATCTGCCGCCAAATAGCAGTACTTGTGCTGCTGTGTTCCGGTTAGATGGTAATGGTATGTTCCTGTAATTACTGGCACATAGGCATAACAGCTAAGTCCTATAGTATGAAAACGTATCCACATAGAGATCAGGACAACATAATACCTTGTTTTGAATTCTATGTGGATATCCATGGGCTGCAGTAGCCACTTAACATCTGGTGGACTGCATGCTCGTTTGCCATATAAGTAGTATAAAAAAAGCATGAAAAATAAATATGAGGATTTTTAGGTCATAGATATGAGATATAATTATGTACCCTCTATTTTAAACGTGTTTGCATTTCCACCGTGGCTCCGATTGCCTATCAGGTCCGTTCTAAAGCTTAGAACATCTTTGAACGAGTGTATATACAGCGAGTAGGGAAATAGCAGGATCATTGTTTTTAATATTTTATTGCAAAAAATACACATAAAATGTACAAAAGATGTGATTAATGCTAATAGCATTTTCTACCTGCCAACCTCAAAGGTAACAAAAAAGGTTGGCGTGCTTAAAAAAAATATAACGTTATTGGTAGTTAAAAAAAATATTCAATCCTTACTTAAGATATAGTTGCTTAGTTAGTGAATTTTAAAGGCTTGCGTCGTGTCTAGTTTTAAAGCGACATAAGAATTCTCTCAGACTGACAGAGTCTGAGACAAACTAATGTACAGTATTAGGGTGGAAATGTTTAACCGAAATTTCCCACCCAAGTCTGAAAAAAATGGGACACTAGCACTTGCTTTATAATTTTCATGATTAACTGACCCAGCTCTATTTTATTCGCTGTGGATGCGCGGTCGGCATTATACGGCCCAGTAAAGGCAGTAATCCTTTGGGTTGATTTAGGCGACGCTTTTACTCACTCCAAATGCAATTCTCATGTGAATTCACCTAATCGACTTATGGGACTTTAAGTAAGTAATCCGGACCTTAAAGGATTTACAAAAAGCTCCCAAAGAGGACTCGATGGAATGTATTGATCATGTCCAAAGGACGGAGGTGGCTCGAGGCTGTTCGGCGTGGCTATTTATGTCTAAGTCTAAATAGTACTTTTTTTGTTTTCCCATGCGCCTTTACTGTATCCTAGAACCAGTTTATAGTGGCCTATTTTGGTGCCTCTTTTATTGCTTTTAATTTTATCTTTTAGTTTGGTTCGTTCTAAATATTCATTAATTTGTACATAAGTCGCTTTTCGATCTGAGCCATTATCACCTTTAATCATTTTATTCTCAGTCATCGAGATTATTTTGCTAACTTGAATTTGTCTAGTGTTTTTACGCAAAAAAAGCACCTTTAGTTTTTCCTTAATTTTCCGATTTCCAAAAGGGCTTTGGTTTTTTTCTGCCAGGTCCCATTAATTCTTTACACCATGTGTTTTTTTAAAAAAGTGCAGTATTTATAAAATTCTTTTCGTTTGATTTAGACAGATTTATTTCAATTTGTTCGCAGATACGTTCATGTAGTTCGGTTTCCTTTAGCTTGTCTGTTGGCTCTCACGCGCACCAGCGCTTAGCACTGTCCCGAGAGAGATGAGACAGGTACTTACGTGGGTACGTGCCGCGCGTGACCGCCTCCCGTACTAACGTAGTAGAAGTACAATCTACGTGTATATCGGAATGAGCATGGGAAAGAAATTATTTCTGAATCCTTTGGAGCTTTCGTTAACTGATATTTGGCTATCCAATGCTCATAACAGTGCAGGTATGTTCGGATGCCACTCGTTTACAAGAGTCATTCAGACATAACGCTCTTTAAGTTGCCTTAAAAACCGATATCAGGGTTATTAGTAGTAACCCTTAGTTCGCGGCCAACACTATATGTATGTCCCTAAACTATATATATATATATTTACACGCTTTAATTAGAGCTCCTAAACCTGCCCGTTTCTGTTTTTTTTTCAAAGATTATTTTTAAGAGCTACCGCATGTTAGGTCATTCCAGCTTCAGTCCAGTGACTAGGCGTAGGCACAAACTACGATCGAGATTTCTAATATACTCAGTGCATACATACTTACCATCAGGTGAGGTAGTGGTCAAGCGCTTGACTATCATCAATTAAATAAAAATACTCCCTTGTTCTGATGATCGAATTGACGATTCACAATTATCCTTATGATTTGAATAGCTAAATGAATATTGAATATGTAGCCTCTGCACACCAGGCTTCACAATAGCTCAACAACTAGATCTTTCATACATTTTTGTTTGAACGCGGCGCATATAACGTATTTTTTTTTTTGGATAAACTATTGTCACTGTTGGTCTCTGAGGCCGTTGTAGCATAACCGAACTTTAACACATATAACGTATTCGAGTCCTGACCAACATATGTATAAGCTATAACACAAGTACTTGTTACTGAATGTTTGTGGGTGCGTGTAAGACCAGCAACTAAGCGCGTCCACTAATCCCTAAGTTAGCAATGCCTCTCAGGACTAGGGACTTTTAGATCAGGGGCTCTTAAAGTAGGGGCACTTAGGGCTATTTTTTTATTAGCTTATGCGGCTTTAGTTTGACTACGGCCGCGAGGCCTATTGTGATCGCCACTTGTTTTTATGCCGCCCCTAGTTTATGGGGGCGTTTAAAGTTAACCACGCAGCTGCTAAAAACTGTAGAATATTCTTAGAGGTGATAACTGTTAGCTCCTCAGGGCTACGAATGTGTTTGCCCAGATTTTACATTTCGTTTGTGCATTAGTGGACCACACTCGCCTATCAGATGTACATAGCCTTAGCTTGAACATGTGCTTATTAAGCAGACAGTGTCGAGTCAGGGCTCTGACTATAATGCGGAGATTGTTTCTCTTTAGCGCTAGACCGTTTATCAAAGGCTTTAAATCAGTGATTTGGGATGGTTATGCATAAAGAACTGATCCAAAGTTTGTACGATTCTTTGAAACAATTCATAAGGGTTCTTTTTGCCAGGCATTTTGGTATACCACAGAACGGCTCAGGGCCCTTCTGTGTTCCATTTGCCCCAGCCCGCGCAAGCTCGTCGGCACATTTGTTACCATCGATAACTCTTAAGGCTAGAGGCTTGTAGACTAAGGGCAAATAAGAGGGTTACTCACGGCAGTTCTGGAACTCGTCCTCGCCCTTGTCGCAGTCCCGCTGGTAGTTGCAGACCCATAGCGCGGGGATGCACTTGCCTTCGGGGCAGCGGAACATGCCGCTCGGGCATATTGTGTCGCCTGGAATCAAACAAACATACATTACATTCATGGATATATATAGTACCATAGATATACAAGCAGGAAGGGCGCCGACCTCCACAAACAGGGTATAGATCTCAATCAGTCAGAAATTTGCGAGGGCAAGCCATATCTAGCACCAAAATACTCCACAGAATTATGTAGCGTTTCTTACTCCTAAAAACCTACAAATATTTATAAATTACAAAGTAAGTGAACGTTTATTTTTTACTTTACTTTTTTGATGAGGTACCATGGACTTTACTGTCAAGTTTAACAGCTATCCTCGAATAATTGATTATAATTATAAAAACAAAAGTAATCATATATGTAGGGTATAGACAGCCGTAAAGCAGCAAGGTGGCCAGACCATGTAGCATGTATCGGGTCGAACCTGGATGAAACGGGAATTAAGGACATGCCGAGTTACTTTCAATATTTTTCTTCATCGTTCAAGAACTTATTGTAATTATATGATTACGGACATGCACTGACCGACTAACACTGTGAATAAGGTCAGTTAGATTGCATTGTGTAGCCATTTGTTTCCACACGTCGGACATCATTGTATTTTGGACACAAACAATGCAATTGTTTGCGTTGTGAATGTGAATAAAAGATAGTAATACCTCTGTTATACACAGTATTTTGGAAGTGAATTAGAAAACTGAGGGTATTTACCTAAAATTAGCGACAGCCATCGGTCGCGAAACGTCAATTTGCACATAGAAACAAGCGCTAGATAGTACTAGCAAAGGAACGCACAATGTAACTATTTTCCCATATTAAATATAACATGTAAGATTTATTCATTATAAACCAAAAAACACAGAAGATGCCCGTTTCATCCTGATTGAAGATTGCAACGAAACTCTGTTATTTCCATAAAAAGTTGTTATCGCTATGCTACAGATTGATTAAATTGTTGGCTTATTTAGGCCTTCCATTCAGCATTCAGACAAACTGAATTTTGTGTTTATTCCAATATAATAATTAAATTTAAAATTCACCGTTCCATACAAACCGAAGTGTCTAACGACGCCGCAATGTATGAGGTTCATTTTCACTTTATTATTGTATTATAATAAAAACAATACAGATGATTTTTCCCAAAAAGTTACACTTTTTACAAATTCAACCTCGTCTACATTATTCCCTATATTTCTAAAGTTTACCTAATTAAGCTAGTCTAGCTAAAATCAACCTAAAGAAACCTGTTTAGTTTTAAAAATAATCAGAAACTGCTTTCGGAAACCTTAGCCTCTCGATAATCTTAGAAGCCCAAGATACAAGCTACATGCTTAGTTTGGGTCACGGTTATGTAACCTGACAAATGATGTATTTTTCTTTTGGGAATAAACATTTTTATCTTTTATCTAATCTACCTGTGAGCAGTTGCCGCTAGCGATCAGCACATGAGGATGACAGGTCCTCGCGAGACTGACGGACGGCTCGAGGGTGTCGCCTAACGACTACCCACACTTCACTTTCACTCGACAGGAACCTTGTTAGTTCGATTGATAAGAGTCAAAGAACAAGAAATACATGTTTTCAAAAATAATAAACTTGAGACTATTTTTGTGTGCGAAATATTACCTACTGTTCTTGGCGGAAGAAGATTGCGGAAGTGTTTGTTTAATTAACGATCAAGCCGGACGATACGTGCTTCGCTTTACAATTCGCGACGTCCATCTTTTTAAATATTTTTTAATTTGTAATTAACTTCCGACGCAAAAAGAGGGGTGATAAGTTTGACGCATATGTCTGGCTGTGTGTCTGTGCTTGTTTAACTGGTGTGGATCTTAGCTATGTCAGTTTTTAACCCCAGAAGCAAAGCGAGATTGGATCAGGGTTTTTTTAAAATTTTATAAAAATAACTTGTTAATCCGTGATAGTAAATTGTATGTGCGTTTCTTGACTTTCCTGGTTAACTGATAACTGAGATAAGTCACAATAACTGACAACTTAGTCTTTTCATTTCCCTAATTAACCTTTATCGTTCTTGTGAAATCCAGTCTACTCAAAGATTCTCAGGAAGAGATGGTTTTCTCTAATTTTCTTTCAGCGATAAGACCGCCACTTGTATTTTCCTACGTCTGGTTATTTGTGTTATATATTTGTTTTTTTGGTGTGCTGTACAATATAACAAATATGTTTAAAGTTTAGGCTGAAGGAACTACCCACGATCACAGTGTATGCAGGCAGCGGCCTACGCACCAGGCAAGCATGTATCGCGAAAACCAGTTACTGGATTGGATTTACATTTTTGGGCAGAGACCTCGGTTAGACATACCTAATTTTTAACTTATGTAAACTAAACTAATTTTTCAGGCAAAGATTTAAAGAAAAAAAGCAGCCAAGTGCGAGTTGGACTCGCCCACGAAGGGTTCCGTAGCAGCAAGTAACATAATATAAAATTTCTTGTAGTTCGTTGTAACTTTTTTTTATATTTGAGTTGATTGAATGAAAGGTAAATTGCGGTTTACGATTTATGGCGTATTAAAAAAAACTACTTATTAGATCTTGATCAAACCCATTTTCGGTGGAAGTTTGCATGTATGTACATCATATATTTTTTTTAGTTTTATCATTTTCTTATTTTAGAAGTTACAGAGGACTAGAGAACACACATTTTACGACTTTGGAAGTGTCTCTTGCATAAACTATTCGGTTTAGAAAAAAATAATAATAAAAACATCAATATCATTTTTGAAGACCTATCCATAGACACGTATGGGTTTGATGAAAAATTTTTTTTGAGTTTCAGTTCTAAGTAAGTATAACCCCAAAAATTTATTGATTTTTTCTATTTTTGTGTGAAAATCTTAATGCGGTTCACAGAATACACCTACTTACCAAGTTTCATCACCATAGTTCTTATAGTTTCGGAAAAAAGTGGCTGTGATATACGGACGGACAGACAGACAGCATGACGAATCCATAAGGATTCCGTTTTTTGCCATTTGGCTACGGAACCCTAAAAACGAAAATATGGATTGATCTATCTTTCTAAAAACTGCTGATCAAAAAATCTTGCACTCTTAATAAAATATTGGAAAAGTCTGTAAGGTGACAGGTCTGTTGTTAGCCAAATGGCCCGGGGTTTCCAACCGGATTCGTCGCCTCCAATAAATCTTTGAAACGTTCACATAATTAAATGAGTCTTCAGTGACAATGCCAGTAAAATGAGTGTCTACCCCCAAAGTACATAATTAGATTGCGCTGACGGTAATCGAATGTTTCAGCAACTTATTCATACAGTTGAAATACATTTAGCGCATTACAAATAATGTTCTCAAATAAACGACCTCCGTGGTGCAGTGGGCGAATAGCCGGCTGAGACGCAGGAGGTAGCGGGTTCGATTCCCGCCGCGGAACAAATGTTTGAATGATCTACAGATATTTATTTCGGGTCTGGTTGTTTCTCTATATAATATAAGTATGAATTTACAAAAAAAAAATATATACGTATTCTATCAGTTATCTGGTCCCCATAATACAAGCTCTGCTTAGGTTGGGGGCTAGATAGCGCTGTGTGAAATGTCCAGCAATATTAATATTATTTAAACAGAGGAACAGATTTTTGTTCTTATTATTAAACGTATTTAGCGACTAAACAAGTTTAAATTTGACGTATTTGTATGATTTGACAACGCCTTAAATCATATTTAGCTACTAAATACGTATAGGCTTCGTTGCGCAAGTCGCCCTTAGTGATAACTCTGCTTGGGTAATTCTACTCTCTTTAAATTTTCGACTGCAATATAAGCAGAACAGCTTCTTAATTAAGAAAAATGTGACTATTTACCATACATATTGTTGCCATACATACATATAAATCAATAAATAAATATCGCTGTACATTTCACACAGCGCTATCTAGCCCCAAACTAAGCAAAGCTTGTACTATGGGAACCAGATAACTGATAGAATACTTATATGAATCTTTTTTTTGTAAATACATACTTATAATATATAGAAAAAAAACCAGACCCGAAACAAACATTTATAGATACATTTATAGATCATGCAAACATTTGTTCCGCGGCGGGAATCGAACCCGCTACCTCATGCGTCTCAGCCGACTATTCGTCCACTGTACCACGGAGGTCGTATAAACTGATTGATCTTGTAGGTATTTTAAAAACATTATAAGATTTGCTCAACACTGGTAACTGAACTAAGATACAGCCCATCGGGCTACGGAACCTTTTATTGTGCGAGGATCGACACGCTCTTGACCTATTTATTTATTCTTTGTTTTATATCCACTTGTGTTTTTTACTTATGTAATTGCAAACAAATATTATTTTATTTTAATTTATTCAAATTATTAAGTGGTTTTATTTATTAATTTTGTAATATTTTCTACATTGCCGTTTTTGTTTGAAGGGTTGCCGGAGAAATTACTGACACATGTATACCTCAAGTTGATGAATGCAGGGCAGTGTCTCGTAAAGCACGTTTCTAAAGTGCGTAATCTACGTACTACTACTTACTTAGTTACTTAGTTATAGGCAATGGTTACCACTTAACATCAGGTGGGCCACATGATCGATCCACCTAAGTCTTATAAAAACCTAATATAATAAACCAGGTGGGTCGTATGTTAGATTGCCACATGCAAAAGTTGAGACCATGTTAAATTACAATATTACGATTTCACACACTTATATACATATTTACATCAAAGCACGGCTAAGCCGCAGTCATCAGAAGCGTTCTAGTATTTGTCGGTAAATACCGGCAAATACCGGTTAGTGCCGGATAATGGATGCGTTAATTAATACATTTATTCAACCAGAAGCGCAAATACAATCACTGAGGTATAATGGTTGCTTTGCTATTAGGATGATATGTAAAATTATGTTGCATTCAAATAGAAATACAAACATTTATTTGACTCGACACTTAATAAAAGAATTAAATAAGGTGGTGAAATAACTAGAGGAGTGCGCATACCCGCCCTCTGGTACAAAGTTGGTATTGTATTAATTGAGAGAGAGAGAGAGAGAGAGAGAGAGAGAGAGAGAGAGAGAGAGAGAGAGAGAGAGAGAATTCATTATTGTTACACCAAATTAAAATAACTTAACCTAGAAAGCTTAAAGACATGGTGGTACAATGGGCGGCCTTATCGCTCAAAGCGATCTTTTCCAGGCAACCTTTCGATGATTGATGAGTTACAAAGCGTTACCAAGTGTTACACAGCTACATAACTTTTAAGCTACTTGTCTTTTTGATTTTGTATTGTCCTGTCCATCCAAAGTTTGTCTGGAAGAGATCGCTTTTATCGATAAGACCGGCCATCGTACTTACCTTTATTTTTGTATATTTCCTTTGTATATTTAATGTTGTTTGGTGTGCAGAGTGTATCTATCTTTTGTACAAAATTGTATTTTATAAATGTGAGTATAATAACATACACTATTCTTATGTTTTATCACTTTTAACATTGTTAATAGTACGACTAGCCAAACAAAACATTTGAATATTAATATTTTTAAGATTCTTTTGTAAATGTATTTAGTTCTTTGAGATATAAATATATCTTTAACCTGCACAATAATGCTGCCCTTGAGGTTTTCTCCAGAGACCACAGCCGCTTCTAGCGATAAGACCGCCAATTTTATTATAGCGTGTTAAATGTTTTAAATGTTATTTGTATTTTTTTGTGTGGTGTACAATAAAGCATTTTCTATTTTATCCGTAAGGTTCTTGAAAAGCGTTTGTGAAATGTTTGAAGGACAACGCGTGAATATTTTCCACAAGATGAAAGTCCGTGCGAAGTCAGGGCAGGTCAGCTAGTGCTAAATAAAATCTAAATCGGATATTTGAATTAGTTTATTCTATGAGAGCCGTTAGATCTTGTACATATTTAATTACTGAAGTTTTCGATGTTCCTGCCATTAACAACAACTCTTCCAGTTAATCAAATTAATGTTTTGAATAAATATTAAATTGAACGCGTCAACAACGTTCATTAATTTATTTGAAAACTTCCCAAACTTATATACAGTTATTAGGGTGGGTAGATCGGTTGTGTCTGATTGTGTAACTATAGGTACAATCATGTTTAGGTGGCGGATTTTTTAAGTATTGAAATAATGTTGTGCGGCTCGAGTGTCTCTAAGCACCGAAACAAACCTACAAGGTTTTACAGTGCTTTATGTATGTACTTTTTTCTAGGAAAATTTCACGCCTTCAAACCTAACAAGATAGAAATGACCTGAAGGCTGCTGGGAGTGTTGGGTGTAGGATGCACAAGATCAGTAGCTCTTGACGCCTCTTGGGGGAGTTGTTTAGCAGTTCCTATGGCAGATATGATGATGGCGATGGTAATGATTTTAAAATGAGTAGTTTCTTAAGTTTGCCTTAATTTATCGGTATTTTTAACGAAAACAGCAGATTTTTACAGTGATTCTACATCTAAATTAGTAAAGTCTATTATGCTATTAGCATTAAGCCCACCTTTTGTACATGTAATTTGTATTTTTGTGCAATAAAGTATTAAAATAAAATAAATAATATTATAAGTCAATATTAACTATTTTATTGTAGGAACCTATATGAATTATTTTATTAACGCCGTCGCTCATGTGTTCATATAGATCCTGTCCATCCAAAGGTTGCCTGGAAGAGATCGCTTTTAGCGATAAGGTTGTAATCATAATTAAAAGGAAAAATAAATTCAGGAATTGTAGTTTGAGGAACTTCCTAGTTCAACGGGATTTTTTGGTTCTCTCAAAAATTATACATAGGAAAAAAATATATACTTACAAGTAACTTTTAAACAATAATATAACAGACTTAACCAAACTACTAAACTGATTTTGTTGAAATTTTTATGAGACCAATATGAAAGTAAGTATATCCTTTTATACAAAAAAATAGTTTTTCAAATCGGTTGATAGATGACGGAGTTCAGAGGTAAAAACATAAATTGCGTCCTTATAAAATTTGAGCGTTGCCCTCGATTGTTTTGAGATTCCGTCATCAGATTCTGACTTGGTGCGAATGGGACCACCTGGGAAGTATACCCTTTTTTTCAACCTATATTGTCCCACTGCTGGGCAAAGGTCTCCCCCAATACCCTTTTAAACAAAAAAATATTTCTCGAATCAGTCCAGGTGTCTTCGAGTAATCGGGGAACTTAAATAAAAAAAAAGAAAAATATTCCGACGCATTGAGAACCTCCTCCTTTTTAACAGACTTCAAATAATGTATATAGCTGATGTACTGAACACTTATTCGGTTCTCAATTCGACTGTATTTTTTTATGTTTGTTACCTCAGAACTTTCGACTGGGTGAACCGATTATGATGATTCTTTTTTTATTAGAAATCTGGTTTTTCCCGTGTGGTCCCATTTCAATTTGGTCCAGTTCTGATAATGGAATCTATGAGAAAACCATATAAGTCTTAAATTTGTTTAATTTTTATGTTATGTTATGTTTGGTAGCTCAGAAATCCGTTATATATCAACCGATTCAGAAAATTAGTTTTTTATTTGAAAGGATATTTTATTAGATTGATCCCCTGGAAATTACATCAAAATTGGTAGAGTAGTTTGGTTTTACTGTTATTTGAAGTCAGTTACATTTTTTGTTAAAAAGTTACTTGTTTATAGTTAAAAAAATCCATTGATATCGATAAGTAAAACTAATAATATATTTTTTATAAAACTTTGTGTAATTTAAGGCATTAAGTTCGCGAAGTCTCGGTGTGCTCCATTATCGGGTTAGCTCAATTGGCTCAGCGTGTCTGTTAGCTCGCAAGGCGATCTCCTGCAATTAGCGCCTCACTAGCAACTCCAGTCAGGGGGTTGATTATATCCTGGTTTTCCTGTATAAGGTTCCTGATAATTGAGTCTTCCTGGTCGCGAGGAACGCGAGGTACGCGAGGCGTAACTTAACGATTCAAAATACTTTATCTAAAAGACTCCATTGAATAATTTTTTTATTTAGTTTGATTTATTGTATTTTTCAAAAAATATTTTTGTCTCCGTCGCCCATTAACACCGGCAATACCCTGGTTATTATCGATATGTTACCTACCATGTATAAAAGCTCTTTAACCGTACCATGTACCACTCATTTAATATTTTATAGATGGCTTTCCTAGCTCTATACCAATCTATTCAACCTAAAGCTAGATAAAAAAATACATTGTAATAAAACATGCTTCAACAAAAATCTTTCATAAAAATAGGAAGAAACGTGAGTTACAAAGCTTGTTAGCCAGTAACAGGTAGCGCTTGTTTATAGCTCCCGCCGCGGGTGGAGGCGGGGGGTTTATAGTGTCCTATTAGTGGGCTATTGGTTTAGAAACAATAAACTGGGAAATACGAGATAAATAATATAAGTTTAACAAGACGTAGTCCGCACCAAGACAATGTTTTGTTATTTTATTTAATTATTTTCAGACTATAAAGTCTACGGAATAGTTATGTAAATAAACATAACTTTTTAGCAGTCCTTCAAAGTACATTCAACATTACAGAGATATATAAAAGTTGTTGCGGCTTTCACGAGTTTCTAACTGACCAGCAAATAAGTTAATTGTCACGTTGGGCACTCGTAACGCAGTAGAACGCTAAACAATATGTTGCCCGCTCGTAACATGGAACGGATTTGATACATTGTATTTTTATTAGCTGTAGCACACAGATAAACAGCACAGCTTGATTGCAAAATCAAGAACACAGTGGAGCAAGGAGCTACATTTTGACAAGCTCCGTAGCGCAGAGGACGAACGGCCCTCCACTAGGTAGAGAGACGACTTGATACAGGTTACTGGGTGCAGGCCACACAAGATCGGATGCTCTAGAAATCTATGGGAGAGGCCTATGTTCAGCAGTGAACGTTCGGTGATATGATGATGATTTACCAAATATAAGAAAACATTCTTGTTACCAGAGCCTACACAGTGCAATATTGGATTCCGCCCACGTCTTTACGCGCAGGCAATAAAGCCTATACTTTGTGAAATTATGACACATCACCTCATTAAGATTAGTATTACGACCTAAATATAAGTAAATATATCTTTATTTCACAGTTTTAGAGACACTTCTAACCACATGTAACATCTATTTTGACATCAAGGCAACTTACAGAGAGCGCCAATATGATATCGATCAACAACATCGAAGTTTTAAAGTGATCCTTGTGATTTTAATGAATAGATGAATTTTGATTTGACTTTGGCACTCGATGGTTTCCAGCATTATTAGGTCGTATTTCTGTCTAGTGGAGGCTTTCCTACGCTGCATTTTCCGGTGCGAGGTCTCTACTCGAAAATGTTTCTGCCTCCGCAGTCGTTAGTCCTTCGAGCCATGTGCCCAAACCCCGGCCGCTATCTGCACATAGAAAAACTATAGATCGAACTTATCCGTTGCCACTACTCAACGAGACCTGTTGGTCGAACAAGGGATCGCTCGGTGGGAGATTTTGCCGGTTTTATGAGAATACAGTCAAAAATCTTTTGACGCACTTATATATAGATAATTATGTTACACCAAGTTACAATAACTTAACATACAAAACTTAAAGACACGCACGAAGACGTACACTTATATTCATCTTAGTACAAGTATTTATTTAAAGTTCGCAACTGAGACGTGATTTGCATTTAAATAAAGCAATAAAAAGTTGAGTGAAAAATCTAATCTAAGTTTCTAGAAGCGTCTAGAATGTCCATGAAAAACTGCATAACTTATTGGTTCTTTATTTTTGTCCCTCTATAAATACAACGCTACATAGAAAGACCTAGGCATCGCGTCTTTACTACTCGTATATAATATTGAATATCATCAGAACTGCACGTAGACCTTATAAAAAACACACTTACTAGCCTTAATTAATAAGCTTCTTGCTTCTCCAAATTGAAATTCTGGTACGTTCCATTTCCCGTAAGAGACATGGAGCGTAACTGCTACGATCTACAAAACCACCGTAGCGCAGTGCTACGCGGCTACGAATGCATTCTCTTTGCTACGGCGTAGACCTTCTACGGATCTAGGGTGTAGAACTACCCCAATTCTCTTTATACTTAAGTCAACTTTCGGTCGCACATTACGATCTATAGAGGCAGCATCACCTTTCAGTTACGGCAAACGTTGCATTGACAGGTATCGAGATTAGATAAAAACTTATTTCAAAACATGTTTTCTATTTTAATTTTGTCGAATGACTTTTATAATAAACAAATAGTGAGCAATTCTCACTTCACAAAATAAAACTACCCTCATTTACCCTGAAAGGCACTGACCCGCGCGAAAATAGCTTTTATCCCTCCGGGAATAAGGTTGAAACGATCGGGCGTTTAATGGTTCTCGTCAATCTGGTTCATTCGTCTGTTGAATAAAAGATGGCGTCCCTAGGGGATGGAAATGTTAAACTATAGGTAAATAGTTATCGTTTAGGCTTTAACAGATTCTAAGACCATCGTGTTAAGGAATCAAGTTATTGAAAGAGTAACACAACTATTCTATTAGAAAAAATACTTCACAAAAAAAAACAAGACATTTTCCACGATTTGTGTGTTTTAGTCTCTTGAATTCGTAAATTTCGATATAAGAGAAAATACAATTCATGATTACTTTAGCCAAGTAATCATGAATTTTATTTTCACAAAGAGTAAATAGTTGAGGTATTTAAAGAACTTTTCTATAGGATTATCAGCAGGTATCTGCATATTTCATCATCATCATCATCAGCCGTAGACGTCCACTGCTGAACATAGGCCTCCCCTTAGATCGCCACAACAAGCGGTTGGTAGCCGTTTGCGCCCAACGGCTCCCCGCGATTCTTACTAGATCGTCGGTACACCTTGTGGGGGGCCGGCTTACGCTGCGTCTTCCGGTCCGTGGTCTTCACTCGAGAACCTTTCATCCCCAACGGTTATCGGTTCTACGAGCGATGTGGCCCGCCTATTGCCACTTCAACTTGCTAATTTTGAGAGCTATGTCGGCAACTTTAGTTCTTCTGCGGATTTCCTCATTGCGGATTTTGTCACGCAAAGAAACCCTGAGCATAGCCCTCTCCAAAGCTCGTTGAGCGACCTTGAGCTTGGTCATGAGGCCATGAGTAAAGGATCACGTTTCAGTGCCAAAGCTCATCACTGGCAACACACACTGGTTGAAGACTTTAGTCTTCAGGCTCTGGGGAATTTTGGACGAGATGATATCGCGAAGTTTCCGGAACGCTGCCCAGCCGAGTTCGATTCTTCGTGCGACCTCTTTCTCGAAGTTGGACTTACCTAATTGGACAGTTTGTCCTAGGTATACATATTCGTCGACAACTTCGAGAGTATCGCCCCCAACAACTACCGGTACGGGTGCAACATGAATATTTGACATGATTTTCGTCTTATCCATGTTCATTTTAAGACCCACCTGTTGGGAGACCCTACTGAGGTCGCTGAGCATGGTACCGAGTTCCTCGAGCGATTCGGTCATAATGACTATATCATCGGCAAAACGAAGGTGAGTGATGTATTCGCCATTGATATTGATGCCAAGTCTGTCCCAGACCAAGAGTTTGAAAACGTCCTCCAATGCGTTCGTGAACAGTTTCGGAGAAATTACGTCTCCCTGTCTCACGCCTCTCTGCAATTGGATTGGTTCCGTACTCTGGTCCTGTAGCCGGACTGACATAGTGGCGTTACTATACAAACACTTCAACACTTCGATATACCTATAGTCGATTTGGCATTGCTGAAGAGACTGCAGTACCGCCCAGGTCTCGATTGAATCGAAGGCTTTTTCATAGTCCACAAACGCTAGACATAACGGCCGATTATACTCCTCGGTCTTCTGTATAATCTGGCGTAGCGTGTGGATGTGGTCTATGGTACTAAAGCCTTTTCGGAAACCGGCTTGTTCGGGAGGCTGGTAGTCATCGAACCTGCGTGCGAGACGGTTCGTAATCACTCTAGAAAACAGCTTGTAAACGTGGCTCAAGAGCGAGATGGGCCTGTAGTTCTTTAATAAGGTTTTATCACCTTTTTTAAGAAAAAGCACCACCACGCTCTTATCTCACGCTTTTGGCGTGGTTCCTTCAAGGACGACGGAGTTAAACAGCTTCGCTTAAATCGCTTTCAGTGCCTAGCCAGCTGCAATGATATTTTATTGACGAGATAAACAACGGGTTGGTGGAAACTGTCCAAGCGGTGGGATCTAAGTTCTTTAAGACCCCCCGCCGAACTAAGCACCAGAAACTCTTAGATGAAACCATTAAGCTAATGGAGGACCGGGATGAAATGAGATTGCAGTCTTCAGCTGATATGTCGGCCTACGGCGTACTTAACAGACGAATCTCGAAATCTATGCGACACGATCTGCGTACCTTTAATACATCTCGTATTAAGGTCGCAAGAAGGTCGTAGAAAGGAACAAAGGTTCAAAAGTGTTCGCAAAGCATTCGTCTATAGAGCAAAGCCAAATGACTAAGCTGAAGACCGACAGTAGCACTATCATTTCGTCGAAACCGGAGATTCTGAGAGAGGTCGAAAAGTTCTATGGACAGATGTACACCTTAACACAAAACCCCGTTGGTCAGTTGGCTCAGGACACCAGGGCCAAACTAACCCGACACTATACCGAAGACATCCCGGACATCAGCCTGTACGAGATTAGGATCGCTCTGAAACAGCTTAAAAACAACAAGGCATCAGGTGAGGATGGAGTTACGACAGAACTTCTGAGAGCGGGTGGAAAACCGGTACTTCAAGTCCTCCAGAAGTTATTTAACTCCGTCGTCCTTGATCTGCATATTTGCTTAATAATAAATATCAATCAAATTTCACTGTGGGATATAATATATATTTGCATAATTTGCAAATTTGCGACTGTTAGATGTCGTTTAATCTTGCACAAAGTAACAATTAAATAATATAAAATGAAAGAAGATTATTATTGTAGTTATTTTATTTATTTTATTTTATTTATTTATCAACAAAATCCACAGCTCTTAAAAATAAAAGTTTACAATGCTTATGTGTCTATCCTATCTAAAATGAAAGCCAGAAAAAAAAACGCGGGTAGGCGTAGTGTAAACATCTTCTAGTAATTAGCTCCCTATTTTATTAATATTTATACAGTTTAGAGTTTATTTTCATGCACTGGTTGGCGAAATATTAAAGCCCAGTACCTCTCACACTCACTAGTTTAATAACTTCTCCTCTCCACTCACCTGCAACACCACAATTGCAATAACAATGGACCTCTTTGCAAAGCTGGCATCCGACATGGAGGAAATGGCAGACACTTTCGAATCCAGAATGCTTCAAATGGAAAAGGACCTTAAGAAGCTTTCCAGCCCGAAACAAGCTCCTCATAAGGACCTGGAATCCCTTTCTCGTGAGTTCCTTGACTTCAAATCATTAGTCTGGAAGTCAATGGCAATGATCAGAGCACAACTGGAGCTTCTTGTCCAAGGACTGGACCGCCAGGAGACTGCTACACGCAGGAAGGTACTGCTTTTTCACGGCATTGCTGAGTCTGCAGGGAATACCATTGGGGACACAGTTCTTCGTCTACTAACCGACCAATTTAAGTTGCCCGACATCTCTCCAGGGCAACTGGCTGCCTGCCACCGATTAGGCCACCAAAAACGGATAAAAAGAAGCGTCTGATGTGACCTGGTGGTCTTTAACAATCAGATCGTTCGTTTGCACGTCAGCACCAGCTGAGAAAGACTTAGCCCCTGGAACATCGCGAAGGGAATAAAAAGGCAGACTTTAAGACTCTCGTAAACCTTTACACCGCCTTTACAGCTGCTTTTTAATTCAGCTGAGTGCTGTTTTGTTGGCATAAAATTTTAGTAGTTATTTGAAAATGATGGCTGTGGATTGCGGTTTTGTAGATTTTTTTGTATAAGTGCTAAATAACTCTTTACAAATCATAATATTTGTTTACTCCAAAATGTTATCTAGTGGGCGAGGCCGGCTGAGACGCGGGGGGATCGATTTCGAATAAATGTTTGGATGATCTACATATATCGTTCCGGGGCCAGTTTCTCTATATATTACTAGCTTCCGCCCGCGGCTTTGCATGCGTCTTTAGTTTAATACCATATTTTATCGAAATCGGTTAAGACGTTACAACAAAGTGGACAGTATAAATACTTTCTCCATGAAAAACACTTAGAAGAGCCAAATTTCATGGTGACCGGTTAAACGGTGTTGGAGTTCTCAGTCTCAGTTATCCCAAAAACCTTAACAGACAGACAGACAGATTGACTGAAGCGGAAGTCCAGAGGAAAACATTATGAACTGTTTTGAACATTTTGCCTCTTGCTGAGTCCTGAATCAAGTTTTCGAATCAGAACTTTGATTAACCTCAGGAAATTTTTATACAAGATAGGTCTATAAAGAATTAAGTTTTTAAATTAAGAAAAGAATTATTATTGATATTTTTTGAGAAAAACGTTTTCAAAATTCTTGACGATTTCCCTTCGATCAAAGGAGCATTAAATTTATCTGACTTTGTGTCCGTTGATAATTCAGTATTTTCTTAACCCGTCATTTCCCGATGCATCTTTGTATTACCCCATTCTTCAACGCCTGAATACTCTTTACCGCTTAAATAGCTATTCTTTTCTTTTTCTTTTCTTTTTTTCTTTTTTGTTTGCTATATGTATATACCTATATATGAGTCTATTTATAAGTATATTAAGTATTAGGATTAAAACTTCATATTATTATTATATCTTAGAATATATTATGTGTAAATGTATCCTCTAAATTACACCGCACTCCGTATTTTTTATAAATTTAGCTCCATCCAAAGGTTACCTGGAAGAGATCGATTTTAGCGATAAGGCCGCCCATTGTATTGCCTTTTTATTTTAACCTAGTACTTATTTTTGTATTATTTCTGTTTGTGTGGTAATTCAATAAAGAGTTATCTATCTATCTATCTTTTCCCGCACAAATGGGTGTTATTTAGTCGAATGGTCTCTAGTTACTCCCAACTGCCTGCGGCCTTGGATTAAATAACTTCGCGGTCGTTCATCTTCATTCAAATCTTTAGATACGCAGTTTTGTAACAATTATCTCGGTGTAATCGAAATTCAATATTTCTGTGATTGCCTTTATCAGAAAACGTTGCGAATGCTTCATTTTTTGTTCTTACTTCTGTAATTTTATTGAATTGTTTTTTTCGGTGGGTGAGACTAGCGCAGGATCGTGATGGATGGCACAAACTTGGGGAAGCCTATACCCAACAATGGGTGAAGTCAAGCTGTGGATGATGATGATGATGCTATTTTTGACCCCTACCTCACAGATGGTAAGTGATGGTGAGTAGTGTGGTCGAAGATTAAGCACGATTGCCTACAAAAAACCTTGAAGACTTATAGTTGAACCTTGAGTTTATAGAGCTCACGAAAAATAGGTGTAAATAGAAGAAATACATACAGTAAGAGAACTCATACTACCTCAAATAGCTCTAACTGATCTTCTGTTTTTATAATACTACAGCATTTACTTGGGACCCAGAAAATCACTCAATCTTGACACAATATTGTAAAACGTTCAGACACTAAAATGGTAAACTCTCAGAAAATATTTTACAACAGAGTATTAAGTTGGAATTATATTATCGGACGCAACTTACAGGCGCAACTGACGGGCGCGACTTACTAATCTTCACACCGAGACAGATCTCTTATTGCTTTGTCCTTCTCTAACGTCTCGTGCACGATCGTGGGGTCATCCGCGATTTTTAAAAAACTCCGAGGAGCCAGATTCTTGTTAGACATTCGAGCACTTGTCGGCGGCAACTTATTGCCAGTTTGCATATTTCTACGAAATGTTATTGGATAGATACAGCATAAGTCGCGTCCGTGAGTCACGACTGTAAGTCGCATCCTATAGTATGATTCAAGCTTTATTAATGCGAATTTTACGTTTCGCTTTACGATAATTATTTCGTTAGTAGGCAAGTTATGTTTTATTACATATGTAAATACAATCCTTGGAATAATTATTTACATGGTTATTCCACGGCTTGTATTTATTCTTAATCATTGTGTTGCGTATACTGATGATTATAAACGGTGATTCGCTTGGGTCCAGTTTCGTCAATCTTCGGCTCTTAAGCTCTAAGTTCTATAGTTAGTCTTATCATTTACTTGAACGGGCATCAGGCATTAAGTATTAATGTTTAATCTAAGTTTCGTCTGGAAGTTGGTGGTGGAAGGTGAGATGGAAGAGAGTGGAAAAACTAAGTTTCTGCTTTTGTAGCTTTTTGTTTATTTAGTTCTTTGAAATACGGTGCAGAAATTGATGTTATACGCACGGCTAAAAATCAAGGAATATATTTTCAGTATAAACTGACCTCGCATTGTGTAGGCTTTCCGTACATTGAGAGGTCAGCTAATGCTTATACTTGAAAAGTATAACTTGATGTGTAGCCGTGTGGACAAGGTTTAGATTTTTTTATTTTCTGTAAGTATATAAAGAACAACGAAAAAGTGTGTTCGGTTAGTAACACATTGGCTAGCTCAGTAATCACTACTTAGATGGTAGATTGCTACTGATAGCTTCAACTGAGCTCTTAGGAGCTTCGGAAGGCTCGTTCTTATACCATCCAGATCATAACCGTGTTTTTGGTCTGACGGTACATTCCCGCCGCGGAACAAATAATTACATGATCTACAACTTTAGTGCAGAATGTATCACTATATATAACAAATAAATAAACTATGCTCGAAGCGACAGCCAGTATTAAAAAAGTTACGAAAGAAGAATTGCAGCGAAGACAGACACAAGAAAATGGCCGACTTTAAAGCCTCAACAAAGCATCTCGATCATAAATTCAAACAAATCAACATGAACACCTGTGGATATCCCCCCGAGGGGATGGTACGAGGGGAGGGGATAACGTATAGCTTGCGTTTGTCATAATCTGTGTGCGTTTCAGTGTCTTGGCAGAATTTATTATTTCCTACGTACTAAATAATATATACAGAAAACCCAGAAGCGTTAGGGTAAACGTGTTCTAGAGTGAAGATCACGACATAAATCTAATAAGCAGAACTGGGGAACAGAGAAAGAAATAAAGACAGAGAGAGAGAGTTAAACAGTTGGTCTAGGTGCATGTTATTAGGACTTCTGCGAAAATGTAGTGCAGCAGAAGGAAGCAGCGGAGAGGGACAGGGAATCTGGGAGCACTCTCCCAACCCGCCGCACGAGACCGGGCCGAAGGAGGAGGGCGTATGCGAGAGCGTATGCAAACCTCTATCCCCAATAGCAGTGGCCTAACTATATACTATTGTATATAGTTAGTAGAGATGACCCTAAACCCTAAAAGATCGAGCCCGCAAGAGCGGACTAACGCCACCGGGATCGCGGAAGAATGTTTTCTGTTCCCGTGTCCTCGGTATAAAGCGAGTGGAGGAACGCCGTGGAGGTTTAGCCGGTAGAAGTCCGACATACCGCTCCATGGAGCGGTATCCATGAGGATTCCTCCACGTAAAAAAAAAGGTGCATGTTATTAAGTTGACAAATGACACGTGTTAAGCCGCGGGAGGAAGCTAGTATCAGTATAGCTAGAGATCAAACATTTTATATATTTTGTTTCAATTACTGCAATTTAAAAGATCATAAACGTAAGAGAACAAAATAACAGAAGAGTTCCTGACGTATTTTGGTTTATAAATAAACAGGATAATGAAATCCATTCCACCCCGACACGTCGCGTCGCGTCGGTACCCGTCCACCCCTCCCGCCCGCCCTCGCGCGCGGCTACCACACGGATACACCAGCTGGTATTTAGCAGAGGCTAAACTTAAAAAAGTAAGTCCGTACGAATTTGAGGCCGACATCGGTACCCGAAGGTCAGCGATTAGGACTAAAAACTTGCCTCGTGCCTCGTATAACTTCATATTATCTAATATTTTTATCAGTAATTATGTATATTTACATTGTACACACGGCTACACATCAAGCTATGCATTTCCAGTATAAGCTGACCTCACATTGTGTAGGCTTTTCATAGAATGAGAGGTCAGCTTATACTGGATATGTATAGCTTGATGTGTAGCCGTGTGTACGTGACTTATTTATTATTAAGTAAGTCATAAATAAGTGTAGAATAATGTAAAAGTTGAGGATATAAGCTAGGTAGGTAAACATGTGAAGCAGAAACATGATGTCTCAACTTACAATAAACCCGTACCTACTCACACTTGTATTATAAATGCGACAGTTTGGATGACTGCTTATTTGTTTGTTTGTTACTCAATTACGTCGTAACGGCTGAACCGATTTTGATGGAATTTGGTTTATAGATAACCTACTTTTTATTGAACCTTAAATAAATATATTTTGTTGCAAACTCATTTCGTGAAACTTTATATAGAAATTGATTTTAATATGACGCCGGTACTATGAATGTGACAGACAGACACAGTTGCTCTTAAAACTCTTTGTATTCAATGATGTTAGTGGCTACTTGACTTTGGATATTAGATAAATCGTTATTTTTCGTGGTTCTCGGTTGCAACGCAGTGCAGGTGCCTCGCGTGACAGCAGCGTCGCTATATATTTTTTATACGACAAACTTTGTATTTTACTAATATCTATAGAATTCCCTATTATATTTTGACCACGCGTGGTTAAAAAGGGTCATTTACGGTATGCCGCGTTCCAAAGGCGGCAGGACGCGGAAACGTGCCCCCTTCCGCCCACGCACTTCCGGTTTGCACTCGTTACACTTGTTACAACGCCGGAACACTCACTGTAAAATGTTCTTTCAATAATATGTTGTTTAACATCTTATGATTCATTTTTTAACATTTAAGTAGACTTCTTGTAATGAAAAAAAATCATAGAAGAGGAACTAGCTTTTAAACTTCTTTGTTATGAGGTAATATATTCCTTAGACAATACTCTTAGAGTTTATAGAAACACATTTAATTATGTCAAGATCTTCTTCATCCGAAGATAGTCTGAAGAGATCGCTTTTTTAGCGATAAGACGTTCCATTATACTATCATTTATTTCAATAATGTTCTCATTTGTTATATCTAGCTATAATAAAAAATTCATTCATTATTTTATTCCGTTATCAATACCAAAACATTATAAATTATATTTTTTTAAACAAATCATATTTTTAGTCCCTCCTTCCCGAAGTCCCTTTCAAAGCCACCCCTACATACCTCAGCGGGGGTTAATTTATGTGCAATTGTCAACGACACTCACAGATTCATATCGATTATTCACCTGCCCCTCCACTTCAAGGCACCTTCGGTACTCTGAACAGGTACATTATTCCTACACAGTACATCGAAACGGCGGAGTATTGTTCGACGATAACTGCATTTAGCTGCATTTAAATGAGCTTTGAAGATTGACTAGTACTTGGGTTATACTCGTAGGTAGTTTTGATCCACGGTACTCGTCTCATATTCTACAACGTTCTCACGCGTGAAACAAGACTTTTGGCAGTTCTCATAGTCAAAATCAAAGACTGTCAAAAATCTTCGCTTGCGCCTAGATTCGGTTTAAAGTTTTATTCTGGGATCAAATTTTTTTAAATTCTAATCTGGTATACTCATTTAAATTATAACGGTAATTGTATGGTGTAAACTGCCTTTTATTTTTAGATGAATCTTTTAAACTTCATAAACCAAAAACAGCATTTTTTATCAATAATTTCAACTCCATGAAAAAACTCAAATTTCAAAAACTCTTAGACTAACTTTGTTCTCTTTCAAAGCATCCTGTATAATCGTACAGTCTTACAATATTGTTATTACGAACTACCCTCAACCGAGAGAAAAAACTAGGTCGTTGCCTTCGCCTTAAAAACGTATTTCCCTGGTTATATGAGCTTTCACACATGTCCATATTTACGGATCATAATCTTCCTCCCTCAGGTGCTTCTGACTCCAATGTCTATAAATACAAGGTCTAATTTCCGTGACAACTTTTCGTACTGTGTGTGTACTATGCCTTAAGACACAGCCTTATAGCCTAGCTAGGCTATAACTAAAATACTACATATCAGCAAATATATTTAAGTATTATAATATGTACGTTAGTAACTAAGGTATATATTTATATGGGCCGTAGAGATAAGTTTTAAGATTTTGTACTTTTCTATTGTTGCCTGAAATATAAGAACAAGATTTATTATTAATATTATTAAAATGTTTGCTTCGCTCAGTTTAGACGGCACGTCTATACTGGCAATAAACGTCATCAAAACATTTCGGAGGCCATATCACACTGGCGATTCGCGAACGTGTTTACAGCGAGGCGATTTGTGAACGTGCTCGCCCCGCCACACGCCTCGCTGGAAACACGTTCGCGAATCGCCAGTATGGTAGGCCCTTAGGGTGCCCTAAAACTCCGGCACAAGAGTTGGCCACTAAGCTAACAGGATATCCTCAATGTTGTAGATGGTGCTAGGTTTGAGGAGTGTATCTTTTTTTTTTAATATTTATTTATTTATTTTTGGTTTTCTCTTTGTTTTATTGTTGTTTGTTTTTAAAGTACCTATTTGCCTAAGTAATGTTCGTGGCTATTTATTTTGCAATTCGTGTATTTTTTGTATTGTTAATTTATTGAGTATCTTCTCCTTTTAATTTGTCTACATGTTATTTATATTTTATTCTATTTGTATTGTCTTTTCAAATGATCGTGTCGTCACCTAGGCCCTGTCAGAAAACCAGCGCTGCATCGTATCCACCGTGGTACGAAACAGCTTATGCTGAGACAGGGACCATTTTGTCCCCACGCGACACCAGTATTGTCTGTCTGAGTGAATTTTGACTTTGCCTTTGTTTTTATTGTTTTTTTTTATTGTGTGTGATGTCAAGTGGGTTCAAATAAATATATTTTCTTTCTTTCTTCTTTCAATGTCTAAACAAACAATACATCTTCCTTTAATCCACTGGTCAGAATGTGTCGCCTATATAATGAGCTGCTAGTCAACAATAGCAATGTAATACATGTATAACATAATAATTTATACAAATTCAAGAAAGATTTAAAACCGCTCTTGGAAAGAGTGATAAGCACGGAATATTTATAGATTTATTCAAACTTGTTTTCTGCGTGAAACTAATTAGTATTGTGTGATGATCTCCGTATCGCAGTGGGCGAATAGCCGGCTGAGACGCAGGAGGTGGCGGGTTCGATTTCCGCCGCGGAACAAATGTTTGCATGATCTACAGATATTTGTTCCGGGTCTGGATGTTTTTCTATATATTATAAGTATGTATTTACAAAAGAACGTATATATGTATTCTATCAGTTATCTGGTTCCCATAATACAAGATCTGCTTAGTTTGGGGCTAGATAGCGCTGTGTGAAATGTCCAGCAATATTTATTTATTAGGGTGTGTTGACATATTTTGGAATATTTCCTAGTTCAAAAGTCTTTATAAAGTATTTAATTTATTTCATATTTGCTAGATGTGTTCTGTTCTGTGTGGCTTATGTAATACATAAATAGATAGGTGCTGGGCTAACTAAAACATGTCCCCAGTAACAACAGCTGGGTCCATTCTCCCAGTCAGTGCTTCAAGAAGTTACAAAATTATCTATAGAGCCACAGCAATATCCATTGTATAGAATGAGCGAGCCAAGTAATTTAGGCTGTGACTATCAGGCGGAAAATATTATATTTCTTTTGTATTAGTTTGATATTATCCGAAACTGTTGTTTAGACTTTTATTTGAACCTTTATAAGATATCCTTACTTTTTTGTAAATGCTCGTATTATTTTCTGGAGGAAAAAACACAGTATAGCCAACATGGAAGGCCAATAACATTTCCTATTACTTTTTACATATAATTTTAAATTTGTAAAAAGGCGGCACGCTTGTGGCAAGCGTTCCGTGCGTGGCGATACACCGTAGGTATCTACTAGATAATCTAGAAATCTATGGGGCAGGCCTATGTTTAGCAGTGGACGTTCAATAGCTTTTATGATGATGATGATAAATTACAGATGTTTGCATTTATAATATTAGTAGGATAGTTTTTACCCGCTGGGCACCGGTGAGCGCAAGTTATATTGCCGTTATAAGGCTGTAACCAAGGTGATACGCGGAGCGATAATAACAGCGGTTATAATTCTTTAATTGATCGAGCGAAGCAAGATCTCTATCAATTTGGGCAAATCGGCGTTGTATGTATGTATGTTTGTCCGAGGATAACATTCGAAGCGTTGATCCGATCATCGTGAAGTTTAATACATAGGTAGGTAGTGATGGCACAATTTTGGTGTGACTAAATGAGTTAAAAATGTTGGGGGGTTGTTGAGATATTAAAAAAAAAACTTGACCTACAGAGGGGTAAAAAAAAGAAAATGAGGCTAACTGGTCAAATGGGACGTCAAATTAAAGGTTTAGTACATTTAGACTCCGTTATTATTTTTCGTAAACTCTTTACAGTTTTTGAGTTATTAGTCATAATAAAAACTGAACTTTGACAAATTTCACAGGGTACACCAGTGACCCCACAGTTTTGAAATTTGGTATGCGTGTAGCTTTAGTAAAACCAATATAGGCAAAAGTCTGAAATCCAAAATAACTGCAATTTGTACCCCAGAAAAGAGGATCCAATTTACATGAACTCCCGTTACCTGAAATTTGAATTGAACTGTGTGTCAAGTTTTTTTTTTGTTTTTGGCACTATTTTATTAGCCAAAGATTGAGGCCGGCTTGCACAAACGATCCCTAAACGTATTTAGCAACTAAACTTCTTTAAATTTTACGTATTCGTATGATTTGACCACTAAATACGTTAGGCATCGTTGCGCGAGTCGCCCTAAGATTTTTTTTTGTTTTGAGATACTTGCAAGATTTCAGTTCGGGGCGAACCACTAGTTATATACATTCCAAGTTGTTATGAACTAGTGGTCAACCTTGGTGTTGGAGTTTTTGTAAAAACGGAGCTCCTATCTAAGTGATTCTTCTTCTTCTTCGTGTCGATATCGTTCAAATTATTTTAAACATCAAATGTTGTTCTTGCCAATCAATGCCTTGCAAATCTTGCCAGTCAATCTTGTGAGTTGACTGATGACCACGCAGAAAGTCGCTCAATCTAGCTAAACTCTTAGCAAGCTTCACTAAGTAAGAACTCTTTTCAGAGTACTAATCTATGTTTCGAGTTTAGAAACGGTATAAGATTCGACCGATAGATTTGAATCACAGATAAGTTGATTCAAATCTCTCCGCTTGTCACAATACCACCCCCACAACAAAGAGTGTTGAAACAATCTCGTAGACAACAAAATAAATTGGAGCCCGCCTCGTGGGATTGTTTTTAAATTTCGTTACTCTGTGACTACACGACGGACGTGAGACGGCTATATATGCAACTCGCATGTTAGAGAGGGAGGTTATACAACTGATGTCTTTGTAAAAGATTTGGATTACGGGTTCAAAGGTAATGACGCGACTCGAGTTTGATACAAGTTGTTTCTTTGGGTACTTGTTTGTTACTCTGGTTTTTGGACTGAAAAGGTTGTTTTTGGCAACTGGGTATTTTTAGTCACAGTAGATGAGTAATTATATAAGTGCAAAAGTTAAATTACAAATGTAATTCCAAAAAAATCCTTTATAAATATACGTTACCGTACAGGGAACGCTAGTGTGCAGTCACGACGCAAGTCTACGTATGCGACTGACAGGGATACACACATCTGTCCCACAGCGGGAATCGAAACGGCAACCTTTTGAGTTTCAGTCAGACCCACCTCGACACAGACACACAATGACGAGCGATAACAGGCACACAAAGACGTGCGCGTTCGAGGATCTCAGATCAAGTCGGTCGAACGCCGGCCGCGAGTGCCGGACTGACGCGATGTGAGACATAATTTGTTAGCTAGTAAATTTGTTAGCGCTATCTAGCAAATATGATAGCAGTTTAGCCCCAAACTAAGCAAAGCTTGTACTATAGGGATTAGATAACTGATAGAATACCTATGAACTTTCTTTTAAATACTAATAATTGCATGCGATAAACGCTGATCATGGACGAGCTCAACTGTATCACTAACCACCTGTTACTAACCCATATTCCCAATAAATAATTGATTGATTTGATTTGCTGTCTGCGACCTTGGTAGTATCCTCGCATCACCATATTTCTGACTCTTAGCTTATTTATAAGTTAGTCATCTGTAGTCTAGTTATTCTAAGGCAAGGTCAAACGCCAATTTATAAAAACGCGGTTTTCTTTAGAAAGTCATTGATTTTGTATAATATTTGAAGGTTTGGAAACTCTTTCAAAGTTCCTAATTGAACTCTCTTCAGGTAACGTCTTTTGCTTAAGGAAACGAGGTCGATGGAAATTGGATCTTCGGCTATGATTCTTAGCTTTCCATTAAGTGATGTATATTCAATTACTTATGTAATGAATATTCAGGTAAGTGGAATGAGATGATAACAAATTTATTACCAGAAAACATATACAATTATTTACTATTAAATATATAAGAAACAGTTGAATCATCTGAAGACCGTTGCAAGCGATCCATAGATAGCTCAACTGCTCCAAATCATTACCAGGCGTCTGGTCGAAACGTCCGACGTGTGATCTGAGAGCTGACGCATATCTGCATAAGCATTGCAATTCAGCAGCCAGTGCATCGGGGACACTTCCGCCTGGAAGTGATCTGAAGCAGTTGAGCTATCTATAGATCCCTGACTTCGTGGGTGAAACTACTAGTGTCATGGGCAGATACCTACATGAAATATCGCAGACAATTTATTTGATGTTGTTTCATTTTGTTTTTCTATAGATACATTTTTATCTTTTAAATGTAGATGAATGATAGTATTTTTTTGCGCGAAACGCCTTATTTTTCCAATTGAGCACAGACCTTTCTTTGCTATAGCACATACGAATACTCAAGTCATTACATAAACATATTATAATATATATTATATATATATATTATATTATATAATATATTATCAAACAAAGGAGAACGGGCATCCTGGTCTACAGTCCAATAAAAATGAGCAGCACATTTTCGAATTGGCATACAATAGTACATCAAAATATACTATTGGAACTTTCCCCAAAAGTCTGTCCGTTTTGAGTTACAGCCATGCAAACACCAGCATTTTTTGTTTTAAAGAACATAAAATAACGGTTTCACGATTACTATATCCATACATAAAGGCTCCTATACAATGCAGTAGCAAGAGCGAGAAGGGAGAAGAGCGATGTAAGGGCCGTGGGGAGAGGGATGCGTACGCGGGGGAGAGGAACGGTTGTGTACGCGCCGCGCCGGACGGCTACAATAATCAGTCGCATCGCATCAAGTGAGTGGCTACGTCACGTCTTGTTACGATAGTGCTGTGTTTGAACTTCTTTCTCTGTTTTTACTGACCCTGGCTTGCTTTTGGACCCTGTTTCTTTCCCTAATGTGTTAACTTTGGCTCGACTTATTGACTTTTGAACTGCCTACCGATAATGGAAGTTTTTCGAAACTGTGTGATGTGTCGTCGAGGACTTTACCGCGGATGGTACCAGCAGCATATCTTGGCTGATAACCTGCAAAGGGAACGACCAGAATTCGCCGCGTTTATACAACAACATGCTGTGTTGGAGGTTAGTTACCTTTTATTTTTATTATATTGAGTAGTTAGGCATAGGATTTATTTATTTTAAGTATTAATTGTTATTATTTTCAGGTGGTGTTCGACAGTACTCGAAGCTTGTGTCACCGATGTTGGCAGAGGACTGAGCGTGATCATAGACCTGCACAGCAAGCGGCGCGAGCGCCTGGTACATTGCACTCTCAAGAATACACGAGGGCACCGAACACTTCGGTGCATTGTATTTACAACAACTGTGCTAATATTACCCGTAATCATATACCAAACGCGATAAGAATTAATGTATTTTGTGAGAGCAAGCTTTTTATTCCTGATAGCGCTAGGGTGTGTACAGAACACTTACAAAATAATGAATGGAGCAACCTGCCGCAAATGTGTAATGTGACACATGATTTTAATGACGCTCAGTTTACATCGCTCTGTGACTTGATGAGAATGGCTGCTAACAACCAGCCCAGAATGGACTTCGAAAACAGAGGCACCTTGTCTAATGAAGAGATGCACTTATGGACTGGGCGCACTTACGATCAGTTCGAAGCTATATTAGAACAAACTCCGTCACTAAGTGAACGTTGTAACCAGCCTAGAACTGCATTAGGCATCTATTTAACAAAACTTAGAACTGGAGACTCTGATGAGAGACTGGCAACGTTATTTCATATGTCTCGTCGAAAACTAGAACGTTTTTTGCCTATAGTTCGAGAATGTCTGAGCAACGATTACGTTGTGCTGCATCTAGGTGTGGACCACATTACCAGAAATGATATCCTTCAAAGAAACTTAACAATTCCAAGGGCTTTATTTGGAAACGATGAAAACATCAAAGCCATAATTATATGTGACGGTACATATATATATATTAACAAAAGCTCCAACTTTTTGTTTCAACGGCTGTCATACAGCTTACACAAATATCAAAACTTGTTGAAGCCGTTTTTAATGGTATTCACGGACGGCTATATATTAGATGTCAAAGGGCCATTTGCCGCTACCAGAACCGATGCCCAGATCATGAGTGAAATAATGAATAACGAAGATGAGCCGCTGCATTAGTTACTCGAACGTAATGATGCGTTTATCCTAGACAGAGGATTTAGAGATAGTTTGCAGGATATAGAAGCTTGTGGCTACGAACATCATGTGCCACCAACTAAAGATAGAAGAGAAAATCAACTCACTACAGAACAAGCTAATCAGTCTCGTTTGGTCACCATGTGCCGATGGGTGGTGGAAGTAGTAAATGGGAGATTTAAGCGAGATTTTAAACTTTTGCGTCAAAACTATTTTAATAAAACGTTGCCAAAAATGTTTGTTGACTTCAAAATAGCTGCAGCCATTCTAAACCACTTCCACGCCCCCATCGAAGATAGTTCACACGCAGCAGCCTTTTTGAATTCAATAAGAGCTAAAATACACATACCAAACACATTGCACAATTATGTGGAAGCAAAGAGATTGAATTATAGGAGAGCAGACTTCATGCGAATCGAAGCAAATGAAATAGAAAACTTCCCAAGGCTTAGTGAAGAACAAGTCATACATTTTGCCTTGGGAACTTACCAGTTAAAGCTCGCTCGATCATATTGTAGCGAGCACTTACAAAATGGTCTTTATATAATCGAGACGTATAGAGATAACGCTCTAGAAGACTTGGCACAATATGATATCAACGAAGAGGCTTGGCTATTACGTGGACGTATACAGTCTCGACATGTCCGAGCCAGGAAATATTTTTGTTATATATTAACCAATAATATTAATAACAATATTACACAATATTATTGTACCTGCTTGACAGGGCGACGTACTATAGGTACTTGTGCCCATGTACTGTCAATTATATGGTACGTAGGTTATGCCCGTCATGAAGGGTTCAATGAACCTGCATTGTTCCTTAACAGTATTCTCATCGATGATGATGATGATGATAATGTTTATTTATGTACATATTGTTTTGATTTTTTAAGAAGATGTTGTTTTTATTTGTATTACTACTTACCTAACTTAAATAAAATCATTACATTACACAAAATGTTTTTTTAATTACCACGATATTCAATGTTTGGCACTAAATATTATCAGATTCAATTTTTAGTAGAACTCAGATCGGACAATACTTAGAGAAATGCGACTTTCTACATATGAAAATACATAGAATTACCTTTATATTGACATATGACTCATTTTTATTGCAAGGTAGACCAGCTTCCATACACTTATGCCCGTTCTCCTTTAATGAACCGAGGATTGCGATATTTTTTACAAGCTTTTTATTAAATTGCAATGTATGTATGTTTGTCCGGATGGAATCTTGCAACTGAATTTTGAACACGTTCCCCTCAACCGATTGAGTTAAAATTTGGAATATATATGTAACTTCGGTGACAATGCAATAATATGGTACCATGGAGGTGGTCTCATCATGGAGACGGATGCTAGATAACGGAACTTCTGAATAGATTACTACTAGTAGGATACTACTAGTACTAGGATGGCTACTAGTGTTTGGGCTTATTTGAATCTGCTTGCGGTTCCGATTATGAGTTTTATAAAAGCTTGTTTTGAAACAAGTAATTTTTCAACAAAAAACTTATGTTATTTGTCCTTCACCTGAGTTACGTACAAATAAATATATTGTAAAAATGGTCTAGTAAAATTATATTAAAACAAAATGTAACTGAATTTTATATTGTGTGCTAATGTAGTGAATAAATGAATGTCTATGTCTAAGTCTTCATGCGTAAAAAGTAACGAATATCAATAAACAAGGGCTAATTTGTCGCTTCCACAATTCGATTCCAATACACAGAACTATAATATATATTATACGTATCTGCCCATTTCGGAGAACATTAAATCATCATCAACATCATCATCATACAAGCCGTAGGACGTCCACTGCTGGACAAAGGCCTCCCTCATTGATCTCCAGGAACTGCGGTTGGAAGCGGCCTGCATCCAACGCCGACCTGCGGTTCTTACCAAGTCGTCTGCCCATCTTGTGGGTGGACGTCCTACGCTGCGCTTGCCGGTCCGTGGCCTCCACTCGAGAACCTTTCGGCCCCATCGGCCATCTGTTCTGCGCGCTATATGGCCTGCCCATTGCCACTTCAACGTGCTAATCCGTCGGGCTATGTCGGTGACTTGAGTTCTCCTACGTATCTCCTCATTTCTGATTCGATCCCGTAGAGAAACCCCGAGCATAGCCCTCTCCATAGCTCGTTGAGCGACTCTGAGCTTATTCATAAGGCCAATAGTGAAGGACCACGTCTCGGTTCCATATGTCATCACTGGTAACACACACTGATTGTAGACTTTCGTCTTAAGGCACTGAGGTATGTTGGACGAAAAGACGTTGCGAAGTTTCCCAAACGCTGCCCATCCGAGTTGGATTCGACGATTGACCTCTTTCTCGAAGTTGGACCTAATTGGACTGTTTGTCCTAGGTATACATACGCGTCGACAACTTCAAGAGCCGAGTTCTCAACCATAACTGGGGCAGGGACGACATGGACATTCGACATGATTTTCGTCTTGTCCATGTTCATTTTAAGTCCTACCCGTTGGGAGACTCGATTGAGGCCTTCGAGCATCGTGCTGAGCTCTTCCATCGACTTTGCCATGACCACAATATCGTCGGCAAACCGAAGGTGAGTGATGTATTCGCCGTTAATATTGATGCCCAGTCCTTTCCATTCCAGAAGCTTGAAGGCATCTTCCAATGCGGTCGTAAACAGTTTCGGAGAGATGACATCTCCCTGTCTTACGCCTCTTTTTAAGGGAATCGCCTTCGAGCTCTGTTCGTGTACTCGGACTGACATAGTGGCGTTTTTATACAAACACTTCAACACTTCGATGTACTTATAGTCGATACGGCATCGTTGGAGAGACTCAAGCACTGCCCATGTTTCGATCGAATCGAAGGCTTTCTCATAGTCCACAAACGCGAGACATAGCGGCAAGTTATACTCTTCGGTCTTCTGTATGACTTGCCGCAGCGTATGTATGTGGTCTATGGTACTGTAGCCTTTACGGAACCCGGCTTGTTCGGGAGGCTGGAAGTCATCAAACCTGCGTTCGAGACGGTTCGCGATGACCCTCGAAAACAGCTTATAAACATGGCTCAAAAGCGAGATGGGTCTGTAATTCTTAAGCAAGGTGTTGTCACCTTTCTTGAAGAACAGAACCACCACGCCCCCGTTCCAAGCTTTTGGCGTCGTACCTTCAAGCAAGGCGGAATTAAAGAGCTTCTGAAGGACTTTAAGTACCGGTGATCCACCCGCTTTCAGAAGCTCTGAAGTGATTCCGTCCTCACCCGGCGCCTTGTCGTTCTTAAGCTGCTTCTAGGCCATCCTGATCTCATACAGGCTGATGTCCGGAATATCTTCGGTATAATGTCGGGTCAGTTTGGCTCTTGGGTCGTTGGCCGCACTGCAAACAGGTTTAGTGACCGAATCGTAGAGCCGTCCATAGAACCTTTCGACTTCCCTTAACACTTTCGCTTTACTTGACGTTATGCTGCCATCTTCCCTCTTCAGCTTCGTCATGCGGCTCTGCCCAATAGAATTATCTCTCGCGAACACTTTGGAGCCTTTATTCCGCTCTATCGTATCTTTAATACGAGATGTATTAAAGGTACGAATATCGTGCCGCAAGGATTTCCAAATCTTTCTATTGAGCTGCCTATGTGACTGAGCATCATCGGGAGACTGCAATTGCAAAGAACGTCGTTCAGCCATGAGGTTAAGGGTGTCATCAGAGAGTTTCTGAGGTCTTTTGGTACGGGGGGTCTTAAAGAACTGGGACCCCACCGTATGGACGGTTTCTACGAACCTGTTATTGATCTCGTCCACTGATGCATCTACTTCTAGACAGTCAAAGCGATTTGCAAGTTCGAGTTGAAAGCTCTCGAGGTTTTGGATATGTGCGCGAGTGGGTCGGAGCGTAGATTTCATCAAACGGGACCTTTCAAGTTTAACGTTCATATTCAATGTGGCTCTTACAATTCGGTGATTACTGCCGGTTTTCACCCTGTGAATCACAGAGACATCATTGAATATCCGTTTCTTGTTGGTCAAGATGAAATCAATCTCATTTCTCGTGGAACCGTTGGGACTCATCCAGGTCCATTTCCTGTGAGGCGGCTTCTGGAAAAAAGAATTCATCATAAAGAGTCCTTCTTTCTCCAGAAAATCGGCCAGCCTCTGTCCCCTGGGGTTCCGTTGCCCATATCCAAATTGCCCCACTCTCAACTCCTCATCGCTTCTCATGCCTAGCTTTGCATTGAAGTCCCCCATAACAACAATAAAGTGAGTTTTGTTCGTATGTATGGCTCTACTGATGTCCTCATACATAGACTCTACTTCTTCATCTGGGTGTGAAGAGGTCGGCGCATATACCTGAACGACCTTCAGCGAATATCGCTTAGATATTCGCTGAGTGTCAGGTACGCGACCCTGCTCGACACACTGTCGATGGTGATAATGTTGTTGATGAGTGACTTGTGAACGAGAAACCCAACACCACCTTGGGACTGTTGGTCGCCCTCCCGGTAGTATAGTAGGTTACCAGACTTAAGGGATATCGTGTCCTCGCCCTCTCTACGGACTTCTGATAACCCCAAAATGTCCCAGTGTAATCTACTAATTTCTTCTTCCAGCTCAACAATCTTTTCGTCTGTCCTCAAAGTGCGGATGTTGTGTGTTACCAGGGCCAGTGGTCGTCGTAGTGTTTGGTAGCCGATCGTCTCCCGGGGATTCTTAGCACCCCTGGCCCCGCCGTTACCGTGACTGCTACCGTAGCCAGGATTAGCGCGGCCGCCGGGGACTCGGGGCCTGGTTTTATGTTGCACTATATCCATAAGGGGGTTGTTGCCATACTCGCCACGCTTGGCAGGCGGGTTGGCGAGCGCAGTATAGGTATTGAAAACACGAAAAGACGCTGCTGCCCATCTTTCGGAGGTATCCTTTAGCAGACTCCTACTGCATCCACTGGCAAGAGCGGAGGGGCAACATTCTATTGCCGGTACCCCACGGCAGAACATTAAATAAAGTATATTAATTTCATGTTAAATAAGAGCCAATTTAGAGATATATCATATCATTATTATGGAAAATTATCTACCTACATAGAAGATTCTCTAGAGAGTTCTTTGTAATATCAAGCTTCAGAAGCACAAATAATAAGTTATTTCGTTATGTAAAAATACTTACTGAATAAATACCTTTCCAATGTATTTATTAAGTACAGGTACTTATAAAGGTATTTATTTAGCAAGTATTTTTACATAACAAACTACCGTCGTATATTAGAGGAAGTTTGAAAGTAGTAATAGATAAGTTGAGGCTAGCGTGGTATGGGCAAATACCACGCTAGCCTCAATTTTTCTATCACTGGCGCTACTTTCAAACTTCCTCTAATCGGGCATGTCATGCGGAGGGAAGAAAATCATGTGACTAAAAGAGTGTTAGATATGAATGTGGATGGATATAGAAGTAGAGGAAGGCCGAAGAAGAGATGGATGGATTGTGTGATGAATAATATGGGTAAGAAAAAAGTGACAACGGAGATGACTGCTGATAGAGAGGTGTGGAAGAAAAATACATGTTGTGCTGACCCCATGTAATGTGGAAAAAGAACAGGAAAAAGAGCCATCGTCGCAGATCAGTCGAGTTGTGGATGATGATGATGATTAAATACCGTTGCATGAACATTACTTTACATCTATTGAAAATTATTTATTCCAGGCTGGTGGAAAGTTGGACGCTCTAGCTGGATGCACGCAGTCGCTATAGTGCCATTATAGAGCCGTCAGACCGTTAGACATGGAATGCAAACTGCAGGCAACCTGACAATATCATTTTCAGGCCGACTTGACCCACTGCTCGGTATATCCCTCCCTAGGTTTGTACCATCCATCACTATCCTCACCCATTACTTACCATTAACCTTAACTTGGTAAACACATGTATATTTTAAGTTAGTCAGGACGCGCCTGTACATCTTGTCCGGTTTATGTTTTTTTGCTGTTTAACGCAAACGTTGTAAGACCTTGTTCAAAATTACAATCTATTCATAACAGGGGTAAAATACCCCTTACCGTATATTACTGTACGCGACTCCATAAAAAGTATTTAGATCAGATCGTATATCTTCAGTAGTGCTGTTACTTTTAGTCTTAGGGGGTGGCACAAGCAGGGAGCGTATAGCCAGATCGTGATTAGCGTGCGAAAGCATTGTGATTATGTGATTTCTTGATCAAGAGTTCAATAGTACGCCAAATAAATCAAATTTATTATTAAGAAGCGCGAAAAATTATCAAAATATTCCTAAAATATTGTTTTGAAACTTGTCCCGGTCGCGTTATGGTGGCCCTAAAGAGACTAAACACATGATGCAGAGCGCTTAGTCAGCCCCATTTTGCACAGATCATACGTGTTTGAACCTTGTTCCAATGAACCCGGTTTGCTCAAGACGTTCCCCACCACAAGCCAATGTAGCTATTGAGTGTCAAGAGAATGCTGGTGACCGTCCCTACGCTCAGGCCTCGGCCCAGCCGCTACTGCAACTCGACTGAGCCCTTCCGCCATATTCGTTATGCATGCTCTATTTATTCCGCCCGAGTATTTATGAACTCGCATCCCCCATATTTGCCGTAAATACGAAGGGTTGCCAAATATTTGCTGGGAAATCATTTAGATATTCGGATAATCCGCCGAATGGAATGGAAAATGCGACTGTTGAGAGAAGCGTTTGTAGTACGTACTGCACGGACTCGGGCCAAATAAGATACGAGATTGATTTGTGACATTCATATGGGCCTGTCTGTATCCATGTGAAGCTGAGCGCAGAGGAGACTATTCATAAGATAAGATAAGATAAGATAACTATTTATTGTACACCAAAGTAAAATACAGAACATAATTCTTACAAATAGATTTAGTACAATGGGCGGTCTTATCGCTAAAAGCGATCTCTTCCAGACAACCTTTATATGGACAGGATCAAAATGTAACACATGACGGCGGTGCATCTATATATATATAAAAACATATCTACATACTATAAACCTAAATTACCAGTAATAACACAAATTTAATTTAAATAAGCAACTCTAAAAGTGGTTATGATGAATTAACAAGCAGCTACAACTTCAACACAAGGACAGATAATGGGTGTGCACTTTTGTTTTAAAATTACTAATAGACTTGGATGTTCTTATAGAGAGGGGCAAAGCGTTCCACAATCGTACGGCTGTTACAGTGAAGGATCGACTATAAAACTCTGTCGTATGGACAGGAGTTTTAAGTTGGAGGGAATCTGAAGAACGCAAATTGCGATCATTAGCCTGGTGGAGAAACTCAAAACGCTCCTTAAGATAGAAGGGAGAAGAAGGGTTAAAAAGGATGTTATACAAAAGGGACAGTATATGTGCATTCCGGCGAAGACGGATGGAGAGCCACTTGAGCTTTGTGCGAAAATCAGAAATATGGTCATACTTGCGCAAGCCAAATATGAACCGAATACAGAGGTTTTGAAGGCGCTCAAGTTTGCTCAGTTGGGCTTCAGTGATGTCAAGATAGCAGGCGTCGGCGTAGTCCAGGATTGGAAGTAAAAGGGTCTGTGCAAGCGTAACCTTGGTAGCAGTCGGCAAGAAGTTACGAAGTCTCCGTAAACATCCAGATGATGCAAATACCCTGCGGCTAATTTCATTGATACAGGGAACTCAGGTTAAACAGGTATACATCTGTATTTCTAGATTTTTCACTGACTGGGTGATGTCTATAGGGGTTCCGTCAAAAACTATGGATGGTAGTTGTGCAAAATTGATTTTGGAGATCTGTATGGAGCTACCAATTATAATGGCCTGTGTTTTGTTTGGGTTGACTGTAAGGCCAAAGGATTTACTCCAGTCACATATCCGGTCAAGGTCAGTATTTAGTAAGCTAATGGCTCCGTCAATATTTTCAACTGTAGCTTGAGTATAAATTTGCAAGTTATCTGCGTACAGGTGGTAGGAAGAAGTTAAATTTTGTGAGATAGAATGAATGAACATAGCAAATAGGAGAGGGGATAAAACGCCTCCTTGTGGGACACCGGCAGAAAGATTGCACCACGAAGAGTGAGACTCTTCAACACGGATGCGCTGACGGCGCCGAAACAAGTAACTATGAAACCAGTCAATTGACATTGGAGATATGTTAAAGGTGCATAAAATACCCGGAATAAGGTCGAAGTCCACATTATTGAAAGCGCTGCTGAAGTCAAGGAGTATCATTGCTGTCAGCTTCTGACTGTCCATCCCAGACCGAATGTCGTCTGTTATTTTAACCAGGGCTGTTACGGTGCTATGACCTGGACGGAAACCAGACTGAAAAGAATTTAACAGGGAGTTTTTGGAAACGAAGGTACTTAACTGTTGATGAATAAAATAAATAAAAAATAAAATAAAAATATTTTATTTCAGACAACTGAGTCCATATCTTAAGACTAACATACACACAAAAAATATATATATATAACAACAAAGAAGAACAGCTAAATATACAAAAATAAAAAATAGGCAAAAATAAAATAAGGCGTTCAAGGATTTTAGATAAGTAAGGAAGGATTGATATTGGACGGTAATCAGCAAAAGAGGAAGGATTGGATTTTTTAGGTAAGGGAATAATCTGAGCTTCTTTCCAGGCATCGGGAAATGAGCAAGAATTGATAGAGGAATTTAGGATATGCGTAATAACGTGGATAATTTCATCAAGAATGGGAACAATCATATTTCGACTGATACTGTCATTGCCCACAGCATTTGAAGTAATAGATGCAATGCTCCTTTTAACATCACAATCGTCGAATTGACTAAACTGAAACTGAGGGAAGTCTGGGGTTGGCTGAGAAGAAAGATATTTTAGTGTATTGAGCTTAGTTAATCCATCAATATTTGAGGAATATGAAAAGTGCTGATTGAGTAGATCAATGTCTAAGTTTTTAGGAATAGATTCTTGTTTTGATTTACCAACACCCAGTGTTCTAAGAAATTTCCATACTTTGGATGAATCATTACTTTTATCAACAGAATCGTGAATGAATCGGCGTTGTGCATCCCTACACAACCTGTTGCAGTGATTGCGGCGATCGTGATATTTAGCCTTATTGACCTCCGTAGGCTTGCATGCCATTCTTACTTTTGCCATAGTCTTTTTGTGCGTTGCAGTGCGGATTTCGTCCGTAATCCATGGCGCAGGGAGGTGTTTAATTTTGATAGCACGTATGGGTGCATGTATGTCGTAAAGCTTGTTGAGTTGACTATTGAAAGAAGCTACCATGTCATCGACGTTACAAGCACTCATGACCTCTGACCAATCAATATTTCGGGCATCCTCACGAACGTTCTCAAGGTTCATTCCACCAAAGTTACGCTGCATGTGGATTTTAGGCTTTGCTTTCGGCGGACGAACTTTGTATGACAAGTAGATCAGATCGTGATAAGAGAAAGCAGTCGCTGAAGTTTGACCATGCTTAGCCACATTGTTTGGCGAAGATACGAAAATTAAGTCAAGAAGAGAAGGAGAACAATCCGGAAAGAAGTGAGTAGCTGTTAGAGAAAGTATGGTCAAGTTGCTAGCCTTAGCGAGATTTTGAAGTGAGAAAGAGCGAGAGTCCTGCTTTAGGAGGCAAGTGTTAAAGTCACCCATAATAATGGTGTGGTTATAAGAAGGAGTAAGGTCTTCGAGAAGCCTTTCAAGAGACAGAAAATAGTTGTTACGAAGGTGATTGCTATAATAGACCCCGAGTAGAATTTTGGTGCGAGAGAGATGAACTTCAGCAAAGAGGTGTTCGCCTGCGCCGGGAGATGGTGGTTGTGGAGACATGTGAATCACGGAGTAGGGGATGTGCGCGCGTAAGTATATAGCTACGCCTCCACCACGTCCATCTGAGCGGTCATTTCTTATTAAAATAAAACCTGGCAACGAATATGAAGTAGTCGGCAAACAGGGTTTTAACCAAGACTCGGAGACTAATATAGCATGAATGTTAATTAGATCAAAAGACGCCAACATATCTGGGTAATGAGCCGGAATGCTCTGCGCGTTAATGTGTAGGACATTAAAATTTCTTGAGACATCTCTAAACTGTGTCTCAAGAGTATGGAAAAGAGTTGGAATACTGCGAAAACTGTCGTCGCTGCTTGAATAATCATCATTAGCACAAGACAAAAATGATAAAAAATTCTCATCACCACTTGAAGACGACATAAAATAAAAACTTATCTAAATAAACAACAAATTTATACTTAACTAAAACTTATTAACTAAATACTTTTATACCAAAATGTATTAAGCGTTCCTGCCAAGTGTCTTGGTATAGAAATCCACATAAACACTACAAGGTTAGCGAGAGTCGATACTAAATTAATGTAAAGTTTGGAGAATAGCCATTGAAGTCGTAACCACACAAAGAATAAAGGAAAACAAAAAAAAAATATGAATCTGTGGTGTTTCATAGACTTGACAGTGACAGCTAATAATGCCAATGAATGAGTGTCAAGAAGTTTTACAAATGAAAAAGTCAGCTCAACCAACACAACAAAAAACGAAAATAAGTGATAATTTTAGGGTAATGAAACAATGGAAAAAAAGAAGTGGTTGGGTATTTGGATTACCTGCTTGAAATAGACTACCTCTTGAGCGGACTTTGCTTGAATGCTTGGCACATAACATGACTACTTCCTGGTCGTCACTACACGTCTCGATTTCGGCGCAGCAGATTCCTAGGCTGTTGCTGCTATCGCTGGTTTCGCAGCTGCCGCCGAGGGAGAGGGCCCTGCCATCTGAGCGCTTGATATTTTATCAAGATCAGCCATGCAGCTCACACGGCGCCTGGTGTCATCGGGCCCGATGACGAAGACGTAGCCCTCGCGTGTCCAGCTCTTACTGAGTCCAAAGCGTTGCCTGGCTTGCATGAAGACTTCGTGGCGCGATCGAGTCAAAAATTCAGAAAGAGTTATGCCTGTGTTTTTAAGATTGGTCTTTGCAAACCAAATCTTATCTCGAACAGACACATCCCGCAACTTCACAAGAATGGGTCTGGGCCGATCAGATGTCAGACGGCCCATCCTATGACAACGATTTATGTCTTGTGTTCCAAAGCCAGACATTTTAAGGCGTTCAACAATGACTTTCTTCACGGTGACAGCAGTATCTTCGTCCTTCTCCTCAGTTACCCCATGGAGGAGCAGATGTTTACGGCGACTCACCATCTCCAGCTGGTCTACTGCCTGTGCGGTGGCCTGGATTTGTTCCTGGAGAGCTCGCAATGCAGTCATAACAAAAGACTTGAAAGCGGAGAACTCTGATGACAGGCTGGATACTGATGCTGGTGCTTCAGACTGCTTCAGCTTACCCTCATAGGCAGCCATCTGCTCAACGAAGAGAGCCTGCATTTGAGCCATGGATCCTTTGATTGCTTGCATTTCCTCCATTTTGAAATGTGGCAGTGATGTGTAACAGAGGGTGATAACTGTATGTTGTGTTTTGGTGTGGTTATTGTAAGGTGCTAAGGGAGATAACACTTGTTGGCAGGTATTGTACTTTATACTTTGATTTTAAGCATAAATAATGACTGTTTTTAAACAATAATAATATGTTTTTACGAAATTAATGGAGAACAATTTTATGAGGTGTTTCTTTTATAACACCTACCCGCCAAAAAAACATAAGATGCATAGATTAAATATATATTTTGTGTGAGATATGTATTATTACGTACAAATGATGAACCAAGTAACGCACGTATTTGGTGTACCATTTTGTAGTGATTCTCTTGGATTCGGTGGTTAGGTGAAATTATAAGCAAATGAGACTACACTTTTTAAGAGTGACGGACGCAATGCAATGCCATGTAGGCCAAGCCTTAGTTGGACGTAGCCTGAGAGTTTGAGATTGTGCAATTTGTTAGAGTCAGAGGTGACCACTTAATCAGGTGTGCGATCGGCATTCCGTGAAGTACGGTGAGACGGGGCCACACTACACAGAGCGGAAGAATATTCTTGCTTAGTACTTATTCTTTCTTGTGAGTTGAGACTTGTGTTTTTCTATTATCTATGTATTTTGTGGTGTTTCCTGTGTGTGCCAAATATATGTGGGTATTTTCTTTCTTTAATTCTTATTTTATGTAGCCTATGTGCTATGTCAGGTTGTTTTTATTATCGTTACTCGTATTGTCCCATTGTTGAGCAAATGCTATATTTTTTTACAGGCATGGATAGATCCAGAGTAGGCTATTTTATTTCAGGTTGCAAACTATATTTTTCGTCATTGTCTGTGAAAGCTATCTCTCAGCCAAACAAGCTGTCCGAGCGAAATTGGATGTCCGTCGACGCGAAATCTATCTAGCTCCAATGTTTACTCAATTTCCAGTTAAATCACAAACTGTAGGTGTAAGTGCTAGATTCGCGCTCTTCACCAGCCGAGAGACGAGTTACACATGTACGCTTTTTTATAAAAGGCCATTTACCATTTGACCATTTACCTATTCGTCTCGTCTTTCGTAAGCTGTTTTTGTCCGTAATATATTTGTGTACAATATAGAACATAAAGCAAATAGGCGGTCTTATTGCTTTGAAGCGCAGCTTATGTAACATGTATGAAAATAAAAAGAAAAGTAAGTGATAATGTTATTCAGACTACCTCTTGGCGAGTTTTGCTCTCCTGGTACGTTTTCCCACACTAGGGTTATGTTTATTCATTAGCCCCCTCCGCGCCATACATTTCCAGAGCAACCTATCTTGTGTGGTTTGCGGTACAACGGCTCTAGCAACCTTCACTAGGTCGTATCCTAGACTGCGCTTTCCAGTGCGTTGTCTCCAATAAAGTACCTTTCTGCCCCAACAGCAGTCAGTTCTCCATGCCCCGCCCACTGCAACTGCAGTTTGTTAATCCTCTGGACTATGCCCGTGACCTTGGTTTGCACGTACATATTGTTATTAAATACACGATACACGAGGTTCTAGGTATGATGGTTTGATGACATGTATAACTGTTTGTATCTCTATCGTGTGTATTGTGGACTCATGTGAGGACAGTGGGCGCAAATACAGATAATTATACAATTCAGATGTGGTATATACCATTAGTGCCCAAATAAACCCGCAAGCCGCAGCCTATCCCATGTGGCTTCTATTGCCGTATATCTAGCATTTACAATATAATATCTCCATAACTTATTTATTTAAATAAACATGTTGTACCTTGAACGCAGTCAAGTCAAAATAAAAAATATATGTGTGCCTTTTATTGATTGAACACACTAGAGTTTGTCTACGTCATCGATCGTTCAGGCGAAGTTGTTGTCAACGCGACCCTCTAATTTACATAATAAGTTTGCAACCTAGGTCTTCTATTATTTCATTCCTAATAAAATAAGTTCTAGTAGTAATTCTAGTATGTTAATTTATAGGTTTAACTTAGACCTATAAATAAACATACTAAGATTAGACTAGCCTTAGACCGTGTAAGGCTTATAGCTGGGGTTTTCATAACGTGCTCTCGGAAGCACGAAAGCGCTCAGTTTCAAATTCCACTAGTCACCCATCCAAGTACTGACCGTGCGGAAATCAAGCTCCAGTACTAGCATTCTATTCCTTAACAATCCACGCGTTTCCTTGAAATATATTAGAATAATCACAATTGAAAGAAAGCTATCAAACGAGAGCCATTCATCCAGGAACGCTCGAGAGGTTTTCCATCAAAAATGCCATTATTGATAGCACCTATCTCGGCATACATCTTCCGAAGACGCCATTTTATTCCTTTTCAGCAGTAAACCAGTGTGCAGGCGCTGAATCGGCGTACTCCTCATTATGGAAATTTCTTTGTCAACATTCAATGGAGTTCGGTATTTATTGTAGTATATATAAATAAGGGGATGGAAAAGGTTGAGACCAAACAAAACCTTACTTTTTGGAAGTTATGCAACACGCCACAAGGTTTATCGACAAGTTATAGGGAAAAAGCCGACTAATTACGATAGACCTAAGTAAAATACATCGGATTCCATAGAATCATATACATACAATAGAAAACACTTTATTGTATACCACACTTAAATTAACAAATCATATTTAAAACATATAACTAGATACGTGATAGTACAAGTGGCGGTCTTATCGCTAAAAGTAATCTCTTCCAGACAACCTTTGGATGGACTGGATTTTACGAGAACGTTAAAGGACGATAGCTTTATAAATAAAAAATAAGAGGAATGAACTGTGCACTCACTTAAGCGAAATAAAATACTTAAAAATGTAATACATAAACATTCTATACTAATAATAAATAAACTACTCCATAGTCGAACAAGGAACCCTAGTTTCGTCAGTGACAGCAGTTTCTAGGGTTCCGTTCTTCAAAAGAAAAAAGCCTTTTGTGTTTTTTAAATCTCGACTCAAAAAGAGGGGTGTTATAAGTGTTACGCGCCTGTCTGTCTGTCTGTGTGTGGCATCGTAGCTTCTAAACGGATGGTCCGATGCGGACGAGGTTATTGGAATAGAAAGCAAATGTAACTGGGGCGGTACGACGGTTCTATACAATACCACTCCGATGCTATTTGTAAAGGTGGATTGTAAAACGTCTTCGAATTATTATCATTCAATTAATATTTTTAATAGAAAATGTCTTCGTTACGTAAAAAATAATTTTGATAAAAATTTGCTTTAAGAAAGGCTAAACATAAAACTAGACTGAAACAAACTCAAAATACTTAACAAAAACTAAATTGACGACCCCAAAAGTTACTTAATCAGATCCTCAACTTAAGTTACAATAAAGTAACCAATACCAACAAAGGCTACACAGTTTACGATGCGGTTGCGATGAAGCGATAACACAGAATAGACAGATAAAGGTTGTTTAAGAAGGTACGATTTAAACAGTGCTATCTAACCTCAAACTAAGCAAAGCTTGTAATATGAAAGCCAGATAACTGATAGAATACTTAGACATAGACAATCATTTATTTGCCAAATATCACACATAATGACGACCTCCGTGGCGCAGTGGGCGAACAGCCGGCTAAGACGCAGGAGGTAGCGGGTTCGATTCCCGCCGCGGAACAAATGTTTGCATGATTTACAGATATTTGTTCCGGATCTGGTTGTATGTATTTACAATTGTGTGTATTACATTTGTGGATCCGGATATGTATTTACAAAAAAAAAGTATACAAGTATTCTATCAGTTATCTGGTTCCTATAGTACAAGCTCCGCTTAGTTTGGGGCTAGATAGCACTGTGTTAAGTGTCCAGCAATATTTATTTATTTATTTATAATACAAAGTCAAACAAAATATTTGAAATAATCAATATAAAAATAACCATTATTCAGAACCTGCATGCAACACAGACACAAACAAACAATTTAGGTATTATAACTAATAACTTTAAACATGAGGTATGTATGTTGTGTGTTATAGCAGCAAAAGGGCCTCGACTCAGCATTATGTCAACTGGGTTAGCAGATGACGCTGTTATTCTGCCGAGACCGCATAATCACCCACTAGACCCTGTGAGAGCAAAATTACAAGAATTACTTACTTAAACATATCGCAGAAGGTTGCAGGAATCGAACCCGCAACCTCCTGCGTCTCAGCGGGTTATCCCCCCACTGCGCCGAGTTTATGTCGTCGTCGGATTTATGAACCGTAAGTTATAAATATCTTCTCTAAGATCTCATGCGAAAATATTATTAGGGATTTTCGGGATAAGTGATAAAATATTGCAGAGTATAAGTACGAGTATGTAATGCATCTATGGCCATACACCTAGAAGAACATACAGATAATGTATGGTGAAGGTTAGTTTGTTCTTTTAAATGATATTCATTAGATCCAGTACCTAAGGTACACCCAAACATGATATCGAAGCCGCGTATTCCTGAATTAAATTCAAACATAAAGCGAGCCTCTGTGTATGTAATGTACTTACTTACCTCTGTAACCGATAACGACTCGTTTCACGTTAAAAAGTGTCAACCTTTTGAAACAAACGAGTCTTCCTCGGTTACCGAAGCTTTTATGAACAGGCCTATAGTCGTTTAGTACTTAGCTGCGCTCTAGGAATGTTATTAAAGTAACATATAAAATGAAACAATAACCAATACATTTATGCGCATAACATTTTTATGATGGTTAGATTTCTGGAACTACCTATTTTACCACACTGGTTCTTTTTAGAAGCTTTTAAAGTGAACGAGATAAACCACTTCCATATTATATATACTCGTATATATAATCGATAAAACAACCATACAGATGTATAAAGATACTATTCGGAACGACCGACGCGACGGCGGCGATGCGGCGATGTGCAGTGCAGGCTCTGCACGTTCGGAATATTACCTTTAAGGTGTAAAATTAACCACTTCTAATCAACTTTTGAAACTATCATGGTTATGAACACTATTTATACTAAAAACGGGATATTTACCATGATTTGTGAGTATTTGAGTATCCCGATATTTCGATTATGTTATATCTGCCAATAACTACCTACTCGCAAAGACTTCAGTTTACACGTCATCATGGCGCATGCAACTGCGCCGAAATATCGGGATACTCAAATACTCACAAATCATGGTAAATATCCCGTTTTTAGTATAAATAATTTCTAATCAACATATCGTCATTGGACTAATTAAATAAAAAAACAGACACTTAAAGATAAAGTATGGTTGAAAACCCGAAAATACAGTACAAATAAGTACAGAATACAGGAACAAAACGTATTCAACGTATCAATGTATGGTCGCTGTGATATCATTCGCGTTCTCAAATCAATTCATTCACTCAATTTCGTGCAGTATCACTCCATTGTCCATTCTCAAACTAGAAAACAAGTATAAAAGTCCACTGGTATAAGTAAGAAATAATCCCACTACGAAGGAAAACAACACACAGAAACTAGCGCCCTCTACTGACGTACCTTTGATGCGTATTTTTTTTAGGAATTGCTTTGTGAGGCGAGCCTTCGCTCGGCTGGTCCGCCCTGAAACATAGCCACTTGTTATTCTGGATCCATGGCTCTTGTGCAGTACGGCATTTTACTAACACTGGACATTGAAATAAGGCAGGTTTAACGAACTTTATTTCCCATAAGAACCACATGGTTCACATAAAATGAGATACATAGCGATTTCATACTTGTACCAGGCAACAGAGAGGGGTGTGGAAGTTGCTCTCTATTGGGCTAATCAAATTTAAAAGTCAAATAGCCATTGGCACGAAAGAAGAAGAAGAAGCGATTTCATAATGATAATCTTACCCTCTGGGGCTTTATAATATTATTCACTATAATTATTATTTAAGGTAAGTTTGTTTTTTATATATATTCATATTAACACACTCTTTATATTGTTAGGTAAATTGTTGTACAGCTGTGCTCTCTCAAACAAAATCGTTTTCTTTCCGTAATTAGTTCGAGTAGTATCAGTAAACGTAATATTAAGATAAGATAACTCTTCATTGTAATTACCACACAGAAACAATATAAAACTAACGCCGGTGAGCGCGCACTCTTAAACAGAATCATGAAACAACATAATGATCTCTTTACTGGTATCGAACTGTTCGCAACCTCACCCGGCTCTTTCAGAAAGAGTGTATCTGATGTCATAATATCGGATACACTGTTTCTGTCTGAACTAGAGTAAAAGGTCAAATCTTGTTCTTGTATGTAATGTGACCTACAGATATTGTTTGTCTTCCTTCATAAGCATGCACTTTATGCCCTTATAATTTGTCAACCCAATCTGTGGACACCGAGGCTGATTATACATAAAGAACCTTATTTAGTATTAGCATTAAGTAACCTAATTGTATAATTGTTTGTTGTCCTTAATAAAGAAAAAATAAAAAAATAAAAGGCAATACAATGGGCGACTTTATCGCTGAAAGCGATCTCTTCCAGTATGTATTATATCCAGTAATATTCATACGTTTACTGTGATTAAAGTACTTGCGGGAATGGATAATGGGGTATTTTGTTATTCCTAAATTGTTATTAGGATTTCGATGATTGGTGCTAAGTCCCTATGTTAGAATCTATTACGAAAGATATGTGTTTTTATAGTAAAAATCTACTTACATGGCCTAATTGCTATTTTGCCGGTACTTAGGTGTTATCGAGGGAGGTTATATAGTAACAACATTCTGCGGGTCATATAGATTATTATTATTTGAGATAATGATTTGTCAAGTCAATGTTAAACAGACCTTATCCTCAATTGCTGCGCCTGGTTGCAAGTTGAACATTTAGCTAGACGAAAAAAGCATAGCATCTATCTTTATTTTTATATAGACTTGTAGACACACAAGTAGACGGGCCTCCTGATGTTAAATGGTCACCGCCCGCCTATAAACTCCTGCAACATCTTAAAACTTAATAAGAATTAAGAAGAATCTGTTATAGGTTACCACTTAAAATCAGGTGGGCCATAAACTTGTTTCATCTCCAAGTAGCATAAAAAAAATGAAAAACTTGCTGGTTTTTTAAAAACTGCTCGCCCTTTCTTTTAGAATCTTGTATTTATGCGAGCAATAAAACGTTATGTAAATTGGAATATTCAAGTATTACCATAATGTCTTAATTCGAGCGTCTAATCCCGGAGCTTCAAGAAATCAGGATTAATTTCAAGGGGTGCCATGACCAAGCACTTCCTATTTACCAGATGTATTACTGACTTTCTTTGACCAGATGGCCTGCACCCACTGCTGGCCACAAATATCCTCTTTATTATGCCATGCTCCGTACCCTTATGACGTAAGCCAGTTGCTGTTGCCGGGCTGTCCGTTACACACGTGAGATACGCACTGCACGACAGACGGGCGACAGCAACTGGGTTACCAAGGGTACTGGAATCCTTGCTAGTCTTGTACGTACATGTATAAAAATTATTGATACAGCACTCTAAAAATATAATTTATTCATTCATTCATTCATGGGTGGGTAGTTTCAGCTCTAACTGGAAAGACGCAGCAGCTGGATGCATTCATGAATACTGGTTTGTTGGAGTTTTTTTTTAATTATTAACTAAATAATGAATAATTGACAACCCTAGCATCTAAAGATGTCAGCAGCAAAACTTTGGTGTTATCAGGAAGTCTATTGGACCTGTGCTTGCCGAATAAAATGAGCATTATTAGGTTGAGTTTAAGATTCAATACGCTTCGTATTCGACTCTCCCACCGAGGTGTATCCCCATCAGCAATGGAGCAATGGAATATGAGCTTTCATGTATAGACTTTAGTTTCAATATCGAGCAAATGCCAAATTGGTACAGTACTATTTCTTTTGCGAGTTTGGTAAGTATTTAGTATGCCGATTCCTGGAAAGACGTGACGCTGCAATCTTTCACCTCATTACAGCAATTTTACCAGGATTTTATAAACTGAGAATAAATTTATTTTTCGGCTTTAATTTCAAGGAGAAAATATATGTTTTTCATATATTTTGTCTTTCATACCTCGTACTTGAGTATTTTATTTTATCCAGATAAATAGAAATCTGTTATTTTAACTTTGAATCTCTTATCATTATCAAAGATAAACTTTTAAATTCATTTCAAAGAAGGTAACTCCTAAAGAGGAATAATTTCCTCGAATTAATAAGCAAAGGACTCAGGATTCGTCCCGTAAGTCCTTTCAATATTAAATGGGCGATGATCCCGCGGGAATTAGCGTTTTAGCCACGTTTTACTCTTTATTCATATTTTAATGTTATTCTGTTTTAACGATTAAAACGATTTTATAATGATTTTTTCGGTGAAAAGATACATTTTTTTACCCCCGACGCAAAAAGGGGGTGAGGGATTTTTCAGTTTTTAATTTATACTTGTTAATAAGAAAGTATTGAAATTGGCTGCTGAGGACACTGCGAGATTTGGTAATGACAGATGGTGTAAGGGGCTGAGGAAGTACGCAATTAGCTCAAGATACCGTGGCAGAGCATCAGTCCCCGGTGGCAGTGGGTGGGCACCTCAGAATACAGAAAAAACCAGAAGCAGTGTACGCGCCTAATACTGAAGTGTCTAAAACTACTCTAAAATAGAGTAGATTTACGCGAACGCCATTAGTTCTCTGTGACGTCGTCACGCGTGACGTGTTACGATATAATTAAGATATGCCTTTTTGTGTCATCCCAACGTGTAAAAATTCAGGCGCAAAAAAACAAGATGGGATCACATTTCATACGTAAGTAGCGCATTTAGATGTTGTGGTATTTGATTATAAAATAAATTGATCGGTTTGTAATTTTTGTAAATAGTGATCGCTCCATTTTGTTGGTGTTGCCAAATGTCGAGAGTTATTATTTCCTACTCTAGAATTTTGAGCATGAAAACCTTTATAAGTTGTAGTTTTAATTTATGGATTATAAAAATACAGAAAGACCAGCTTAAAAAAAGTTATACAGGGTTACTGTTGTCCAAACGCAACGTTACGATCCAGCGGAATTCGAACCCACGCTTCTGCCTCCTGGTTCTACTTTTTGGTTATACATAGTTTTCCGTTTTATTTATTCATAGTGTACCCATGCTTAACAATTTAAAAAAAAATATGAGTAGGTAAGTAGTTGGGTTTCAAACAGGTATTAATGGATGTGTTTCGTCACTAAATTTAATAATTTATAATAATAATAACATCATTTATTTATTCAGAACCAAGTTACTGATTGGGCACGTATAACCCTAGGCTAAATTATGCTAAGTATCTATTTATTCGTATGTATTCAAGTATATCTTATTTTTTATAATATGTATACTCACTGACACACACTCAATCCCCGAGAGCAGTACAGGCTTCTGGCGTTTGTGACGACACCATCATCATTTGGGGTCAGCAGAAAACCAGCGTTAAGTAGGTACGCTTTTAACCTACCTACTTAGCACATGCTGAGCTGGCGCCATTTTGGCTACACTATTTTTATTTTGGTAGTTAAATGTTGCGTGGGATGTTCCTGTTAGCTAAGCATTTACTTGTTTGAGTTTCTTGACTTCTGGTATTTTAGTCTTATGTTATGTACAAATTAACGTAATTAGCCAGAAGTCAAGGTATCCCACCATCTGTTACTTTGTTTCTTGTGTGTGTCATGTCGTGTCAAATAAATGTACATATTTCATTTCATTTTCATTTCATTACTATCAATCACTTAAGTAGTTAGCATCCTTTTAGAGACATGTTATGTACCTACATAAAAACAAACAGCTTTAGTTAGACTAGTTTAAAAAAAAATACGCAGCAAAAAGTAAATTAAATATTATGCATCGAAACCGTTTTTTTGTGTATTTATATACAGGATAAGATACACGTGATAAGATATACCTTTTGTCAGGCGTCTCAATGAAAATTTTCTTTGGAACAGCTGATTTTGCAATTTCAAGGTTGCCCCGATAGTAAAAGTTCTTTATAATGGTGAGTACAATGACCCTCTTTTCGACTACACTCTTAACAGATAACCCTGTATAGTTGTAGTAATTATTATAATATTTGTTTGTGTCAATCCTATTAGTACCAGTCAGGTACGCTGATATAAAATATACCTGTAATACCTGTGTAGTATTAGATTATTTGGATTTCATTAGTTGTATTTTACCTAAAACATTTACCCCAAAAACGGATAAACTGACTAAGCAACATTTCGTGGGTGGGGGTGGGAACATAGGGCACGGCTTGCAATCACAGCTGAAGGCGGCTTCTGGTTTTTTGTATATTCTTCTGTGAAAAAAAAACAGGCCACTGGTGGGTTTTAACCTCCTCAAACACCAATCGGCCTTGTGCCATTTGCATCCAGCTCTTTCCCTCTACGGCCTGTATGGTGAGGCCGTAGAGGGAAAGAGCTGGATGCACCAGTGGCCTGTTTTTTTTCATATATTATACTTATTGAGCCTCGCCTATTATTATGATAGAAATGTATTGTTGCTGTCTTGTTTTGCTTTATTAAGTTTGTATAAAGTGTATCTACTAGACCTACGTATAGTATAACATTCAGTTGGTTTGGTTCTGGATGGTTCTCCATTGCGATATTAGCATAAAAATAACAAAGTTTTACACCGCCATTGTTTTCATGAAGTTTAACAAGGAAAGTTCCATTATCCATATTACGTGGCTATATGAAGAAAGCTAGTGTATTCTCGTCTAGGAAATTTCATATTATCTAGCGGTCAAAATGGATTTTATAGGCATACGTTACTTCGTTATAGAACAGAAAATGCATCTGTAGTTTTGTTTTTTAAAGAATTAAAATCGTATTCGGTCTTGGTGGAATTGAACCTGCGATTTTGGGAATTTAACATTGTCTTCTTCGATACGTGAGTGTGATGATGACGAGCTTCGTCTTGATTCGGAATATGATACAGGAATCAAAGCAGGTATATATCTCGTCTCTTGAATTACAATAGTTGGCTCCTGTGAGGCTGCGCCATAATACACCAATTATAGCTCAGTTTAGCGCTTGTGTGAGATTAAATCGCTACGTTCCCGCTCATCTCTTGGAAAATTGGAATTTTGTTAATTGGGTTTCGAGGAATGGGAGGTTACTGGCTTTTTGTACTCCAGAAATTAGTTACTCGACTAAGATTTTTTGTACACATCGTTTTTAGGGCTCCGTATCAGAAGAGGACAGAACAAGGCTTACCTCTTAATTGGTATAACTCAGATCATCAAGAGGAAGCTGGTGAAATTATTTGGTGATGTTTTTAAGTGCAATGGTCGTAACACCGGGGGTCATGATAATGATTGAAATAAATCTTGAGAATATCTAAAAACTACTTCCCAAAAAATTTCAACAAAATATGTACCACCTGCATACAATGTGTATTTAGTTGATATAATATAGGTTCACTTTTATTGTAATTCATTTTAAGGCGGCTTCAAATTCTCCTCAGTGAGTATAAAATTCTTATTAAAATTTTGCTAACTAAATTGACTTTGAATACTGTTGAACTGTAAAATTATGCAAAATCATTTCCAAACTAGTACGGACCGCAGACGAAAATAATAAGCACGTCTTTCTGTTACATTAATTCAAGAACTCCTAATTTAAATAAATTTATTAGTTATATGGGCGGTCATGACCTTCCTCAACACTGCTCTACACGAAGTTTGTAATAAAGAAATCCACAATTTATATTATTATTTAAGAGTTCCCTGCCTCCAGGGCAAAGGAACCACGGAACCATGTCCATTTTATTCCATACTCTATGTTATTGCAATTATACATTTTTTTGTCGTTTTCATGATTAATAAATATTTAATGTAAGTTAACGCAAGCTTGTTAATGTAGCTGCAAAGTCTGCACATTTTTATTTTTATTATTTTATGTAACCGATATTATTATTATTCTATTAATTAGTCAATGTGTTGTTTATTATTTTATTTTAATACAATTAATTAATATTTAATTAGTTGTATGTTTAAAGTAAATTATTATATATATTTTTAATAATTAATTATAAATAATAAATATTAATTGGTAAAATAATTTACAAGTCAATTTCAATTTCAAAATTGACTTGTAAATTATTTTACCAATAAATTGATTATCCTGATTATTCTTAATCGGATTGGATCTGCGCGGGTCTGACCGACCGACCGACGACATCAGCGACGCCCTGTGCGTGTGTCCTCAAAGTCTCGTGTTCAAGTTTAACTAACTATTGTCTCGCCAATTACTGTCAGTTCCTTAGGCATCGTAAAGTCAAAATCTTTTATTCATTAAAATCACAAGGATCACTTTAAAACGTCAATTTTACTGGTCCTTCGCGACCAAGCAAGGAAAGATAGGCAAGAAAACAAGGCTAGTTGTTTTTTTTAATGATCCTTTTAGAATACATAACAATACAGAAAATAAATTACTTCTATATTGTAACATTTTGAACGAGTTGAAGCAATTTCAATCCCAAATTTCTCTATCATCTAAATAATCCGATATTTTATAGTAGGCTTTTTTATAAAGATTTTGTTTAATTGCATTTTTAAATTTGTTAATTGTCAATTTTTGTACATCACTTGGGAGTTTGTTATAAAAGCGAACACCTTGCCCTTTAAACAATTTACTAACTTTATAGTCTACAAGGGGCAACAGCGAGTCTGGGCAAGAATATTTATTTCTAGCGGATCTTTTTGACTGCGTATGCCGCAGAACTAAGTCTCTTCGACAACTTATCAATGACAGGGCCCCATTGAAGCTTTTTATCTAGGGTTATACCTAAGAATACGATGGTATCCACAACAACCAACTCCTCGTCTTTGATTTTTATATCTGCTTTAACTTGTGTAACATTAGGTAGTATAAATCTAATACTAATATAATCTATGTTTTCTTTTCATTTAGAAGTAAATTGTTTACATTGAACCATTTTAGGACCTTAGAGATTGCATTGTTTACATCATTAAAATCGGTTTGTCGTCGCTTTAATTTAAATAAACGTGACGTGTCACCTGCAAATAGTACAACCTCATGATCACCCCTTACAAGATGGGGAAGATCATTAATATATACTAAAAACTAAAATGGTCCCAGAATTGATCCCTGTGGTACACCCATTTTAACCAGACCCCGGAGAACGCTTCCCATTCACGTCAACTCTTTGCACTCTGCCACTTAAATAACAAGTAAGAAAGTCTAGAACAACGTTCCTAATGCCATAATGGTGTAGTTTCCTGATCAAGGGGTCATGGTCTACGCAATCAAATGCCTTGGAAAAATCACAAAAAACACCTAAAGCGTCATGAGACTTCTTCCAGGCATCAAATACGTGCGATATTAACTCAATACCAGCATCAGTGGTTGAGCGACCCCTGGTAAATCCGAATTGTGTATGATGCAGTAAATTATGAGAATTTAAATGTCTAAGCAGTTGATTTTAAATAAGTTTTTCAAATATTTTACTAAATGTCGGAAGTACTGAGATTGATCTAAAATTACCAGGATCAGAACTAGTGCCTGATTTGAAAAGTGGAGTTATTTTACTGTGTTTCATAAAATCAGGGAATACACCACAGTCAATACACTCGTTGAATATTAAAGCTAGTTCGGGAGCAATTACATTAATCAATGTTTTCACGACGCTAACAGAGATGCCCCAGAGGTCCGTGGTTTTCTTAACATTTATCAGTTTAAAAGCTTTTATGATGTCATTACTATTTACATTATCAAATTTGAATTGTGTTTTGCATTCCTCTAAGTTTTATTTTAACAATGACTCCGCGACTATCGGAGAGGTGTTTAAGGAGTTTGTGGTAGAGACTGGAGTATCGGTAAAAAAGTCTTCGAACGCTTTAGCTACATCACCATCCTGATTGATCGTGGCATTGCCAATTTTCAAATTAAACTTATTGTTCTTAGTTGTGACTCTTCCAGTCTCGCTGTTGATTATTTTCCAAGTGGCTTTTACTTTGTTTTGACTATTTTTGATTTTAGAACTCAAATGACGCGCTTTGCTTCACGACAAACATTTTTAAAAATCTTTGAATTTTTTTTTATTTTTCTTTATACTCATTAAAGTTATATTGTTTTTCAGCATAAAGATCATACAATTTTTTTTCTGCTTTTATGTATTCCCACTGTTGCCCAGTCACAGAACTTTTGACCATCAGAGATCATGATCGATTTAGGTGTAAAAATTTAATTAAACACATCACTAAATTTCTTAAAAAACGTGTTGTATAAATTATTCGGTTTATTATTATTATGTACACATTGAAGTACAGAAGTTAAGTTCAATTTAAGTTTGTCCAATCGATCTATGGTCATCGGTACACAAGTAATTTTACTTTTAACAAGATTTTTTGTTTGAATTTATATTTTAATTATTTGACCAATATGATCCGATTTAATATTACTAATTAAACTTCTATTTAAAAATTTTACCAAAGAGATGATATAGCTTATAATTTCCCAGCCCACAGTTAGAATAAGTACTATTAACAAAACAGCGGTATTCACAAGTCCATTCGTCGCGCTCGCCGGCCACAGAGTATAAATAGGGATATTTATTCACGGGGACTAAATATTTACATAATTTTGTGGGACGGTAACGTTTGGAGCGAATTAATTCTGAATGTACCAGGCACTTTAGACTGCAGACAGGTTGGAGAGCCTTGTCTAACCTTTTCCATTTGTTTTGATGTATGTTTCGGCATATACTAAAATTCCCCGACTTTTTCATGTATCCATGTATAACGTGTAACTGGGTGAAACAATTGTGATACTTAATACCTTTTTTTAAGATGATTTTTTATTGGCAGATTTGAATCGAGGGATGTGTATCCAATATTTAAGTTATGTACTTTACCATTGGGTCGCGTGTGTCTTTAACCTTATATTAAGCACCAGCCTCATACCTGAAACAAACATTTAAACATTTTAGTCATAGAATACATACGAGTACCATGTTAAGTAAATAAATAAGCCCCACATGGCAATTGTTTTACTTTTTTTCTGAAGATGAAACAAGCATATGGCCCACCTGATGTTGAGTGGTAACCATCGATTATAACAAAGTATTGCCTCGTAGGTCACACATCTTAGAAACATGCCCTACGATGCACTGCCCCGCCCATCAACTTGAGGCATACAGGTGTAAAGCCTAATGTGCCTGTAATTTCACCGGCAAACCGAAACACAGCAATGCTGCTTGACGGCAGAAATAGGTATGGTGGTAGTACTTCTCCGGATGAGCACTTTCACAAGAAACTCTACTACTCTTACTACATTATGTATACATTATGTGGGAGTTACAAATGGCTGAAAATACTTGACAGGAATTATATTCCGGGTCCTGTTCGTCAGACTTTCAGACGTCAGAGACAAATTTTCATTTTAGTAAGTGTTCAGTAAATAAGAGATGAAAGAGCGCATACAAAGCAAAACTGAACACATTGCTTGTAGAAAAATTATATTTGAAAAAGAAAGCATATGAGAACCAATCTGTTTATATTTGTTTACCGGCAACTCTCTAATAGAGATTAGAAAAAGGTAGGCAACCGAACTTTTGCATGTTCCCTATGCTTTGTACTTTTGCATGTTCCCCATGTTTTGTACTTTTGCATGTTCCCTGTGCTTTGTACGTTTGCATTTTCCCTATGTTTTGTACTTTTGCATGTTCCCTATGCTTTGTACTTTTGCATGTTCCCTATGTTTTGTACTTTTGCATGTTCCGTATGCTTTGTACTTTTGCATGTTCCCTATGCTTTGTACTTTTGCATGTTCCCTATGTTTTGTACTTTTGCATGTTCTCTATGCTTTGTACTTTTGCATGTTTCCTATGCTTTGTACTTTTGCATGTTCCTTATGCTTTGTACTTTTGCATGTTCCCTATGCTTTGTACTTTTGCATGTTCCCTATGCTTTGTACTTTTGCATGTTTCCTATGCTTTGTACTTTTGCATGTTCCGTATGCTTTGTACTTTTGCATGTTCCCTATGCTTTGTACTTTTGCATGTTCCCTATGCTTTGTACTTTTGCATGTTCCCCATGCTTTGAACGTTTTATTGGTAATACATTTATTTAGTAATACATTTATTTAGCAATCGATCATTTATTAAACTGGCTGACCCGCCCGCGGCTTCGCATGCGTGGTATTTTAATAAAAACATTACCCTTCTTTTGCGCACTCGGGAAAAAAATAGCCTATGTCCTTCCCCAGGATATAATCCATCTCCTTGCCATTACGATCCGTTCAGCGGTTTAGTTATGAAAAGGTAACAAACAAACAACCATTTCTTTAGGCAACCCATTCACATAAATGTATAAATGGGTCCTCCACTTAATGTTAAAAGTATTTTCTACCAGTCATCCGTGACCGGTACTTTATAATTGATATCAAATACTTTTCATCCGGAAAGCAGATGGGTGCAGGGCGATCTTGGGCACTGTCTTGCATTGGGGTGTATTGCATCCCGTCTGAGGTGTAGTACTAAGAATACCTAAGTAGGTCGGTAGCTTACCTACCTTTTACAGATCATACAACCATTTCTTGCGCGGCGGGTATTTAGACTCTTCTGTATCACATGCGGGGAAGTTAACCTGACGCTAAAACTCCTTAGTTTTAAGGTTAGCATTTGACTTGCCTAGCCCGGTGTTTCAGAGCCACTACAGTAACGTCTAAAAATCGAACATTCTTCTAAAGAAATATTATTGTACCGTTTGTGAGCTATAAAAGTAACAATGGCGGGATCTGGAGGAAACGTCAACTCCACACAAAAGTGCTCGACGGAACAAGCCTCTTCAGCCTGTCTGCTGTTTGAGAGCTTTAGTTTTTTCTGATACAATGGCTTGGAATTTTTCTATGTGCCTAAACTAATAAAATACAAATATATTTATTTACCAAAAAGTTTCACAATAAGTATAAGTGTAGACTTAAGTTGCTCATGGTATCCGCACTAGACTAACTTATTCATTCTATTTTTGCTAGGCCTACGAAAAAATATGGTGGGTACACACGATTTTTTAATGAAAATAGTGGTTTTCTGGCAATAGTGTGTGCAGCGACGTCGTCATCATAACAGATAAGGTGTCGGATTCCTGATTTCGTCCGCTTGTCACCAAACAGACAACACTTAAGGGGCACAAACTGTCACATACCATTCGGAGTTAACTTTCCTTTGATCCTCTATCACAACAGTAGCACCCTGGCAAATGAGGCAACCATTACAGATTACATTGAAATTTGAATTCATCATAAAGTTAAGTTCGCTTATATTAATCTTTTCATACATTTTTTACCAAGTAAATATTCAATTAATAAAAACATTCAGCTGATAATTTTTTTTCTTTATTTAAAGTGCTTTCATTAAAAAGGGTTTGAAGTAAAAACTGCAGTTATTGCAATGAGAAACCAATTACTTGAATATCGCCTCAAAAGTACCCTCTCTCTCAAAAACCTTGTCGTTCCCTTTGCGAGGCTTTCACACAAAATGATACGAATTCAAATGGGTTTACTCCATCAGTAGGTACGATTTAATATGAAAATTTTAAAGAAAGTAATATAATCTTACACTAGCTCAAAGAACTGACGATCATTGCGGCAGAAGGGGGTTCGGAGTGGAGAGCACGCACTTAAACGCTCAGATTAGAACGATTCCGTACTATATGGAATGATGACCTAATAAAGTTGGTGGGAGCCGTTGGGTGCAGGCCGCACAACATCGCTCGCTCTGGAAATATACTGGGAGGTCTATATTTAGTATTGGACGTCCTACAACTGATATAATGATGATGATCATTAAATTTCTAAAAAACCTATGTAACTATAGGACTGAAATGTTTTCTAAGTCTTTTGATTCACTACAAGTTAAAAGACTTAAATCCTAACTTAGGATAGTTTTAGCATTAGGTACCGGTATTTTCAGTCGACAGCTAGCCCGGCACCACGTAATTAGTTTACGTCTATGTTTTTCAGTTCCGCTGCGTTTTTCAGTATTTAGCGTTCCATCGCCGGGTTTAGCGCGGACGCTGCATTCGGCGCCTCATAAAAATGTAAATAGATTCGTCCGGAGAGGGATAGTCGCTATACACTAATTATTTTGTGTGTTGTGGTGCACTTTTTGTAAGCTGGGACGGATAAATTGGGCGTTTGTTGTGTGAATGAATTGAATTTGTGTGAAAATGCAGACTGCAACTCCTAAATTCTTTTTATCAATTTTATTCTTTTTATCAATTTTATTTTTTTTATATAACAGAAATAAACGAAATACACACTCGAGTTTATTAATTCCTGTGCTGGACGTCCTTAGATCTCTTACGCTGACCCTTGAAGGAAGATATATCACTAGAGATAGGGAGAGACAAGACCAAACATTAAGTTTGATACATACTTTTAACAAGCTTTTTACTAACTTGCAATGTATCTATGTTTGTCCGGGTGGAATTTGCAACTGAATTCTAAACCTGTTCTCTCAACCGACTGAGCTGACATTTGGAACACATATGTAACTTCGGTGACGATGCAATAATATGGTACCATGGAGGTCTCATGATGGAGACGGATTCTAGACAACGGAACTTCTGAATGGATTATAGTAGGCTACTAGTGTTTGGGCTCATTTGAATCTGCTTGCGGTTCCGATTATGAATTTTATAAAAGCTTGTTTTGAAAAAGTAATTTTTCAACAAAAAACTTATATGCGTTCAATGCGTAATATTTTAGTTATGGTAAATTTACTATGCTTGCCAACTTAGTATTACCAAGATCGTTAGTAAATGAATGTTAAATCAAAATACTTTAATTTAAAAAGGTATGTGTATGCTAATTGTAATGTGTATTTTGTGTTTGTCTATAAATGAAGTTGCATGTAATACCTAATAGCCAATACCTAGTAGATAAGCACGTACTTATGTACATTTTTCTGATGAGCCTGATAAATAAATTAAAGGGTTGCAAGCCCATCGCCGCCCATAAGAATACTAACCGATGGCACTTAGCTTCGAATTTCGACTTCGAGACGACCTCTGTGACGCAGTGGGTGAATAACCGGCTGAGACGCAGGAGGTAGTGGGTTCGATTCCCGCCGCGGAACAAATGTTTGCATGATCTGCAGATATTTGTTCCGTCCGGGTCTGGTTGTTTCTCTATATATTATAAGTATGTATTTACAAAAAAAAAAGAATATAAGTATTCTATCAGTTATCTGGTTCCCATAGTACAAGCTCCGCTTAGTTTGGGGCTAGATAGCGCTGTGTGAAATGTCCAGCAATATTTATTAACTATTATTTATTATTTATTTATTTTATGTTCTAGCATTAGTTGATGGACGCAGGGCGGTGCATCGTAGAGCACGTGTCTAAGGTGCATGACCTGCGAGTCAATACTTTGTTATAGGCGATGGTTACCACCTACAGCAGGTGGGTCACATGCTTGTTCAATATCCAAGCCGCATAAAGAAAGAATACCAATGCTTTCGTATTGGCGATGGTTACCCCTTAACATAAGGTGGGCCTTAACAAAGTAACGAGGTTACCTTTACAAGCACACGACTGCCCCCAGGCCGGGATTGTCATTACCTAATAGACCAAAATATTAACATGAACCAATTGAAAAGAATGAAGTCAGATTCTTCCATTGTGTCCGTTTAATATAACCAAGCAACCTACATAATATAATTACGATGCTTCCAGTTTTTGCCGGAGCGGCCCTGAAATAACCCGCCCTTTTAGAACACGGACCGAATGCAAAGCAATTCGTGCCGTAATTTTTAAACGATTTATTTGGTGGTTTTGATTAGGTCCGACGTTTTAAGAGACAGGGGTTTTTAATGCTTTTCGCATTATTTACGGAATTTCAACATTTTCCTGTACAAAATTGCAAAGATTCCATTTCCCTCTTTATAAATGCGAAACACTGAGTTTGTAACTCAAACACGCTCAAGAGGCTTTGATTGTGTTGAAACTTAGTACCTACATAAGGCCTTGGTTTAGGATAGGACATGGGATACTTTATACGCTGAAATCTGTTTTTGACAGCACTAACCCTTAGCCCTCCTGGTGTTAAGCGGCCTATAACATTGCATTACCTCACATGCTACGTCCTGCTAAGACTTGACCTACAAGCCATTGCGCCCGTCATCTTGTGACATACCAGGTCCTTCATGCCTGTTTCGCATAAGCATTATAATTCAGCGGGGCAATGCAGCCAGTGTCTTGGGGACATTTCCGACAATGACCTGAAGCAGTTTGACTGTCTATTGGTCATTAGCTTTAAATATCATAGCTGTTTCTTTTATGTTTTGTAAATACTGATAACTAGATATCTAGTAGGTATTTGCTTTGTAGCACATCCCTACTGACGTCGAATTATAATCTTTGGTCTAACAAATGTTATGTCTTCACGCGCTAATGCTAAATAATAATGTATTTTACTATTATAATGTTAACTAGCTGACCAATCCGCAGCTCCGTGCGGGTAGTTTTTCAATAAAAACATAATCCTCCTTCTGCGCAGTTGGTTAAAAAGTAGCCCGGGGATAGTATAACTTTTCAATGGTGAGAATTTTTTTTAAATCGGTCCAGTAGTTTCGGAGCCTATTCAATGCAAACAAACAAACAATCAAATCTTTCCTCTTTATAATATTAGTATAGATAAATAGCCAAACTAATTAACTTATATTGTTTAACAATACTTACATTATTTGTACTCGTAGGTATACCTACTCTTTAAGTATCATTATTTCTTCTGTATGTTTATAGCAACAAATTGAAGTTTCAAGATATAAATTGTATGTAATAATATTACCAGGTTGCTCATTTTTTCGAGAGATCTAGAAAATAAGTCAGTTTAATCCAGTAACCTATCATACGTGACGTTTATTCCCGTCATGCACAGCTCTGCGCTGGTCGCCATCAGTCAGCTCTATACGTCTTTGGTCACTGTCGACCGTAGCCGTTGCCGTTGCGACAGCTACTCGTACGGATTACCCAGGTTAGTTGAGAATAATAGCCGAATATTCATTAGTGTAAGATGGATCGACCTACTAATATATTATTATAAATTTGAAAATAACTCTGTCTCTCTGTCTGTTTGTAAAAACATAAAAAAACATGCAACCATCAAAATGGCGGATCAAAATCGTAAATAACATAAAATTAAACTACAAACGATAATGCGACCATAACAGGGGAAAATCCACTTCAAAGTAACGACATTAAGGTGTAATTTAGAAGGGCATCAAGTAGATTGTATGGCGCGATTAGTGATATGGCATTGTTGGTGAATTGAGCCGTTGCAAAGTGCTACGAGATTATAAACATACTTTTTTCTGGATACTGTAAAGACCTTAAGTCGAAGCCATAAGGTAGAAAATAAGATAATTCTTTATTGTACACCAAAATAAAACAGAACATAACTTTTACAAATAGATTTAGTACAATGTGCAGTCTTGTCGCTGAAAGCGATAATGATAGTATTAGTTGAGTATTTTGTCAGGTGTGAAGATCAATGATTTGCAACAAGATTTAAGGATTCTGGAAGGTATTTGTTTCTTTCTTTATAGTACCTTTAGTAAATGATTTTACCAATTCAGAATAAAATTGCAAATAAATCATCACATTTTCTCTTTGTAGTACATACAACCGCACGATAAAAACGTGAACTCGGAACGGAAGCGTACGAACACCGCAAGCACACACTCGAGGGCTCGCAGTTGGGACTAATTGAGCGAAAAACTGTCTTTGAGAGATTTAGATACAAATTGTACATTAGAGAAACAGCTCAGGACGTATTTATTACAATAAAGTGGAAAAGAAAACATAAAAAATTTGATTTACAGGAAGCAAAATGATAGGAATGTCTGATCAAAGGCTTAGAGATAGGTTTTGGAGAAGGCATTTGTTATTTGGTAAATTGATGGTAATTGATCTTTACACCACATTAAATTGAGAACTTATGATATAACAAACCAAAATATGCACTTGATTAAAAAACACACTAGAAGATAGAGAATAGAGCACTTACATAATTTATTTTTTGTAAATACAAACTTATAAATATACAGAAAAACAATATACAAATATCTGTAGATCATGCAATGGTGTCATGTCATTCTGCGTCATGGGTTATAAAGAGTTACTAGCACTCAAATTATGTGTAATTATCAAGGAAGCATACCATGACAGGATCAGAGAGCTAAGCACGAAAATTTACGTTAGACGCTAGCGAGACGAGTAAAATTTTAGCTAATAAGTGACAACGTTTTAGCCAGACACCACATGTACGCTGCTATCTCGCTAACGAATACTCACGGTGAAGAAGTACCTTAGCGTAAATAAGCATGCTAGACACTTTCCTGACTTCAAATCCAGCCCTTAACATTTTGACGCCGCACCATCCCGAAACATTCGCTTATGCATGTAAATCAAAAGTTGCAGAACGTCGCTGATTGCCAAATAAACGTTACGACACGCGCGTCTCAGCATGAGAATGCCGAGGACACAGAGTATTACTGCAGCTGGTGGAACATCAGCTGGATCAATCAGGGAGACAGTTATGCTTAATAGTTATATAACGTGTTACAATTTAAACCAATTCAATTGAAGAAACGGTTACTACACTAAAAATAAATGTATCTATAAAATGATCTTGTTCTATTATCAAAATCTCGAGAAAAACGATAAAAAGCTGTTCTACGAAATGTTAGAGAACTAGCGTAATTATAAGCCACAGATTACTAAAAAGTTATTACGTGCCGTTCAATAACCTCGCCCAGTCAATAACCTGACTCGTACGGCAGGGCGGTCCGTAAGTACTGTTAGGCTGTATGTTAGGCTCTAAAACTAAATAATTAAGTTTTTTTGATACATTGTCATTATTTGTATTTTAAATTGCAACACCTTATATATACAGAGTCCTGAACTGACCACACTAGGATTCCCTGTACTACTGGAACTACAAGTGCCTGCGTACCAAAGCACCCTGACACCAAACAAGTAGTTATTGTCAGAAGTTGTTTATCTCGGGTACGGCTCTTGGTTTCTTCGACTGCCAGAACAAATGGTTTCACCGTGAACTCCGAAGCGCGAAAAATCTTAGTGAGATGGAGGGAAGTTAAGAACTCTGTTTTGGCTGTAGAAGTCGTCAAGCCATGTCAGAAGCTGCCGAGCACTTACTTGTTAAGCCGGTCAACGATTAATAGTGGCCCACAACTGCCTGCAAGTAGCCTACAACTTCGACACCAGGCCTTTTAGTTTTTGTTTATTCTACATGGAGATGGAACAGCTCATGGCCCACCTAATGTTAAGTGGTAACCAACGCTTAAAACAGAGAATTGCCTCATAGGTCACGCATGTTAGAAATGTATCCTACGATGCACTGCCCTGCGTCCATCAACTTGAGGCATACAGATGTAAAGCCTCACGTGCCTGTAATTTCACCGGGAATATATCCTTCAAACTGAAACACAGGAATGCTGATGATTGGCGGCTGAAATAGTGGTAGTGATTTTTTTTAAAGTAAAACTTCTTTACGCACGCTTGACTTGGGGAGTAAGCTGGTGAATGCGTTACGAAAAGTGCGAACGGATATTGAGAGGGAGATATAAGTATAGATATATATATATATATAGTGATAAAGCTAAAGAAGTTTTACTTCAGTCGTGTGGTCCAAAGCACACTCGTTTTTTTTTATACATTATAAACTTGCGTTTGACCACGATCTCGCCTGATAGTAAGCGATGATGGTACACGTTTGCTTAAAAGAAACCTATTTACTCGCAACTTAAAGATACCCAGGTTGTAGCTATCAGGAAACACAGCACTCTGGCAAGACGTTCCACTCTTTGGCGGTGCGCATAATAAAGGTCGAAGAGAACCGCTTTGTGCGAATGGGAAGTATTTCTACCATATAGCGGTGGCGCACCGCAGAGCGTCTGGTAGTCCGATGATAGACTGGAGATGGTGGTGGAGGTTGAAAAGTTCCGCCGCACACTCCCCGATATGTAGACGATAAAAAACCGAGCGGCTAGCAACCTTTCGTCGATGCTCCAGACTGAGGAGCCTTGCATCAACTAGCTCATCGTTGCCTATGAGCTTCTTGGCTTCTCTCAATTGATTCCAGAGCTTCAAGTTGGTACTTCGCTGATCCGTCTCAGAGGTGAGAACAGTACTCCAAATGATCGGACTTGTGCTTGATACAAGTTGAGCAACTGTCCCGGTGTGAAGTAGTGCCTCACCTTTTCGAATATACCAAGCTTTTTAGCAGCCAACTGGGCTTTCGGCTCAATGTAGGAGCCGAAATTGAGAGTCGGAGTTAATGAGATACCAAGAAGCTCTAAAGACTAAAGAACTAATGAGAGTTAATGAGTTAATTCCCCGGGCAAGCCCTTTCACAAGGAACCCTACTACTCGCTCCGCATTTAGTCTATTTTGAGAAAGTTGCATACTGCCCCTCAAGTAATCATTTATTAATGCAAGTCATTAGTTCACCAACTTGCTTACACCTATCCCTAATTTAATATAGATTGTATTCTACCGTCTTTAAATGGCTTGGTGAGTTTTTATGCGGAATGCGCCAGCTGTTCACCTCCAAGACGTGAAATAACTCACGTCTGAAATATTCCAAATGTCTCCGGGACGAGGGAAGTGGAAAATATATTGTTATAGCCATTACTGCGAGTTGCTACTCTCATGAGTTATATGTGGGTTGGTGGATCCTGAATCAAGCCAAACATCTGATGAAGTAGTATTTTTTAAACTTTCGCGATTACTATACATAATAATTACTGATTAAAACGTCCGTGACCACAGCTGTTGTAACACAGCCGAAACTTCGGGATAACAAATAAAAAAAGGTACATACGCGATAAATACCCGTTTTAATCAGTAATTATCTCATGAATTAACTTCATATGAGGCTAACTCTGGTGTTAAAGCTTTTAGGCCGTGTGAAGACTTCCATTAAGGTGTTGTGAACATTGTATTGACATAATTTCAAAGTCTTCGTCGTGACCACAGTCGTGACTATATGTGTATCTTACTAGGGCATCGTAGCTCAAACAAATGTACCTAAAGAAAGAAAGAAAGAAAGAAAGAAGATATATTTACTAGCAGACATATCAAAACAAAGACATATATACCTAATAAAGATAGCACAATAATATAAGATAAGGCAATTCAAGTCGAATTAAAATAAAAAGTAGTGGCTACGTACGTCTAGGTTAGGAACGCCTACAGGATACGACTCAGCATCATGCGCCACGCACTAGTAAGTAGTTACTCTATGCATTTTTTTGAATTGTGTTTTGTGTAAATTGGAACAGCTCTGGTCCAAAGAGCAGGGATTGCTGGGAGCCGTCGGAAGCTGGCCGCATAAAATCAGTCGCAGGTAATCTATGGCTGGCTTATGTTCAGAAGTTGTCATCCTATGACTCATATAGCACAATAGTACTTTATAAATCGGGCAATAATATAAATAAATGTATTTAAAATGCACGTCTCATATCGTCATACAAACACAGGCGATAGCTAATCGTCCCATTTATCGAGTAAAGCGTTTGATTGCCTCTCGTGAGTTCGTCTGAAGTGGATCCGTGTGCACTACATCCTCGCTTAACATACCTGTACTAATCTTAAATTGGAATTTATGGGGAAAGAAGAAAGAACCAACATTTTTTAGACTTAGCATATGGACGATTTGGATAAGTCGCTAATAGTCTGATCGCATGTAGCAAAGAATTGTGATGGCTGGAAGGAATGGGGGGAGGCGTTTGCCCAGCCGTGGGACACAAATGGCTATAAAAATAGAACGTACGTTCGACGCAAGACAGAGGCGAATGGCGACAAAGAAGAGAGGCCTATGTTTATTGTGGTGGTTATCGACCATGATTGAACAATCTCGTAGATTCAGGAAGCAGCTAGTGTTCAAGGACATAGCCTAATTGGTTTGGTCGGAGCGCGTTCTACCGATAGTTCTCGGAACTTGCAGGGGAACTTGCCGATTTAAATGTTTGCTCAGAGTTTGGTAAGATCAACTACGTAATAATATAGGGATAGATGCAGGCTGTATGTACATACTTTGATTAGGATTTAAAAGTAGTAATGAATACTTTTATTTGGGAATTTTATCAGTATATACTTAGTTATTAGGTACTAAGTTTTTAAAACCATCTCAAAAACTTACGAGCCGGCCGGGACTTGAACCCGCAACCTACCTCTTGATACGAGGATGCACTGCCAATTGTGCTACTTCCCTTAGGATTTCCCGTAAGTGGTGGATAACACTTTAAAAATAAAAATACTAGTAGGTACTACATAAAACTATCAATCTACACAAGGTTCGACCACACATCACAAAACCCCACACTCAAACAATAAATGCCACATTGAAATATGTTCAAACTGGATTCATAAAAAGTACCTTTAGCAACTCTTGCAAAAGGTAGCACCGTAGCGTAGGTAACACGTTTTGCAGTCCCTAACACAAACACAAGGCAGATAAAAGATTTGTTTTCTTTCAGCCGTTCCACAGCCTGTAGGTAATCATCAGGTAAGCGGCAAAGATTAACGCACCGTTTCCTTCAGCTCTTATATGTACGTACGATATTCTAACAAAGAAGGTTTTCATTAGGATTCCGCTCAGCGTATCCCGTGGGCAAGGGTTCTCATTGAAATGGAAGGCGCGTTCACACTGCCCAGTGGCGCGGTCTAGTGGCTAGTAGTTGTGAGAACTTGGCAAGTAACGGGTTTTTGAAGCATGTGTCCATTTATAATTACTATTTCTCACTATTCAGCTCCAATTCGTTTAAAAAATACTTGGAGAGATCGCTATAAGGCACACCGTACCATTGATTTATAACAATAGCCATGACAAATGGCAATTGTCTAATGACGACCTCTGTGGTGCAGTGGGTGAATAGCCGGCTGAGACGCAGGAGGTAGCGGGTTCAATTCCCGCTGCGAGACAAATGTTTGCATGGTCTACAGATATTTTTTTCGGGTTTGGGTTTTTATATATATATATTATAAACTAGCTGTTGCCCGCGACTTCGTAAGTGTTACACTACTAAATGTGTAGTTAACCTAGAAATAAAACTAAACTCGCTATTGTAACTTGACACCCTATTTTGTTAATCCAGATAGACCGGCAGCTCTCGACTGATTTTATCGATCAATCGTGCCACGTATGCCCTTCAAGTTGTTGATTATATAGTAGGTTTAACTTAAAAATGAATTTAAGCGAGATCGTGAGAGCGGGACATGTAGCGTGCAATGAAATAGCAAAAGAAAATGAGAATTTTTAATCAATCGAATCATGTATGCCATTCATGCCTTGATGAAATTTATGATTTTCGGCCCTAGAATTGGAAATTTAAAGTAAATTTGATTATAGATGAAGGCTCATAATATTACGCTGTAATGAAATACAATCTCCATGACATATCCTTATTTCTATTTGAAAAAATCATAAAATAAGGGACACTGGGAACGCACATTTTTTTTTGCAACAAACTGTTACCAAAAAGATTTTTTTAATTTCCTCGCATTCGTAATAATAAGTTATGAGTTATATATACTATTTATTATATACAAGTATTACCCGTGCGCGATAAGTTGGGACCTGCTAGGAATGCGACACCCCGACCGCTTCCCCTGCAGTTCCCCGATGGCGCCCGTATTGTACAATTTTTATGTTGTATTTTAGCAATTTCTAAAATTATATCCTTCTTTTGATTGATCAATATAAATGTCACAGTACAACCTTAGTCCAAATAAAAAACACATATCCGCCTAGGCCTATGTTCAGCGGTGGACGCCATATAGATGATACGATGATGATGACTGTAACACTACTATCGAGGCATTTTAATAGGTAACATTTGACGTCTGTTGACGTCTGTCAGTTCGGTACAACTCGTACCGAACTCGTACTCGTATCGGTCATTATTACAATAAATATGTAATCGTAATTGAAAAAAGTTAAGCAATTGTGCAGTTCTAACAAAACGAAACAATAAATTATTTTATGCCCGCCGTTACAAGGTTACGTTGTTGAATTTTGATGAACTGTCAAATGTTACCTATTAAAATGGCCTGAGTAGACCTGAGTAGAGTAGAGAGTAAGTAGACTAAACGCTCCACGCCCCCTCGGCGCGGCCGCGGCGGAGGCCGCGCCGCCGAGATTTATCTCCACAATCGAACTGTTGAGAGTATATACGATGCCCGATTATAACGCTGTTTGCAACTGCTTTCCATTATTTAGGGGTTTATCCGACTGCGGATGAGTTATGTTATTGCGAGAAGGATTATCGAAGAACTCGCCTATTCGTTGCCTGATATGGCCCAAGAATGACTATGAATTTACTTAATTTTTATTCGGCTAAAGGCTATGTTTCTCGCGAGTATTTATGTATATTGTATGCGACACTGTGTATTATCTTGTCGCATCCAAACGGCTAGGTGAATTTAGATAAATGAGGTGTCAAAAAATTGTTTTCTAAAGTGGAATACAACACAGCAGCCATACGCTTAGGTAAAGGATATGATGCTGATGATGATGACTTGTTTCAGTTGACATATCAGATCGTCTCATTTTCCTTATATTATTTCCTGAATTTACCTACTTACTCAAATAATAGAAATCTCTAGAACAACTTATGAAGTTAAATCAAAAAACTCGACAGGCAAAACTAATCTTGCCGTAAGAAATTATAATTCCAGGTAATAAAACTTTAAACAAAGGATTTCTTGAAAATTCCAGTATTTATTGCAAATTCAACTTCAAAGTTTCAATAAGTTGAGCAAACTTAAGCGAGTTTCTATTTTTACTTCGACTGAACTATTTAACTTAGCACCACATAAAGTCTTCCTCTTTTATTACACCCCGACGATAAATGAGGGGTGTTATACGTGTGACACCTGTGTCCGTCTGTGTGTCTGTAAGTCTGTCTGTTGCATCCTAGTTCCCAAATGGATGTACCGACTCGAAAGCTGTTTAACTGAGGTGGTTTTTATGCTCTTCACCATATCAGCCAAAGGACGTCCAATGAGCATAGGCCTCACCCATAGATTTCTACAAGGATCGATCTCGTGCGGCCTGCACCCAACGGCTCCCCGCAACTTTTATCTGGGGGCCATTTTCCGTGACTCAAAATAGTAAAATTTTAGTACCAATCTAGTCTCGGCATGTTAAATGTCCTAAACGGTATTCACGTAACTGACAACACAATACAATGGTATGAGTTGACTGGCATGCGATTATACACTTTATATCAAGGTAATAATGTAATATTATGGAGCAGAATGACAACTGTGTTCAATACATAATCCAATCTCATTTAGGTCAACATTCGTTACGTTTAAAATTGTATTACGTGGTTGGCCCCCAGATCTTCTTTCCATGTAATGGGTGGGGGGTCCTACGCTTCGCTTTCCAGTATGTAGTCTCCCTTTCTGACCCAACGGCCAACGGCGGGTTTGAACTCTATTACTCTATTATATCAAACAGGTTCATTCTAGGCAAGTGCAATCTTTGACCTATCAATAAAATAAAGTGTTTGGATCTATCAATATAAGATGGTTTATAAAGCGAGTGATAGCAGATTGCAGTACAGTATTCTGAATGTATTCCTCAAGAAGCTACCGTAAGCGACCTCATCGTCTCCAAGGTCTTCAGATTTAGCCTGTGGTATATTGAATGAGGCACTAATATTAATGCCTGTTTGCAGATAGATAAATCGGGAACAAGTCAACATCGTCATATTAAATGTTTTTTTCGGTATTACACAACTGTTACTGGAAGACAATGCTTTCTACCACTAAGTTTGCCTATTACCGATTAACTGATTTTGTGCAATAAAGAACCTTCTAGTTACATACATTTCTATCATCTAAAGTTTTACCGTACCAGCAGATTTCCTGGAAAAGTTCTTGTGTTCCAACGATCGCAACTCCATCAATATTTGATCAGACCTAGCATTTTCTGGATTCCTAGTAGGTACTAGCTGATTTCAGCTCGTTGGAGCAAACACTAGGCTGTGCCTTGTAATTGTGGCTTAGTTCTGTTAGTGGCACAATAACACACACTCGCTGCAGCGGGGACAATTTATTGGGTATTGGAGGTTTCCGAGAAATTTTTTGAGCTGTTTTGTCATCGCCAGCGCGTGCGTTATTGTATTACTATATATCATTTCTTACAATTATTTTTGGTTTTATAAATATGTCACATTTATGTACGTCTGTAAGTATTTACTAGACAAACAAATTTGGTCATGTAAACATTTGTCCCATAGCGGAAATCAAACCCCCAACCTCTGGTGTCACTTTACACACTTCATTTCACTCTAATTAATCTCGGCATTGCATGCGTAAAACGCTGAATATAGCTGCACTTATACTATGTAAGAGATACTAAACACCTTGAAGCATTCTTACGCAATACATAGATTTGTATTTGTATTAGTTACTCACTTCGACTTGAGCCGTCGCATAATCATAATAAATTCTACGTCCACAAAAAATATTGAAATGTTCCGTACAGATTATTAAAACAGAGCTTTTTCCCCGCCTTTATAAACCGTAGGATTAGCAAGTACTTAAAAGTTAGTGAAAAATGTAGTTAACTAAACTAGCTTAGTAGGTTTATTAACCTTCACCAAGTTTGCATTTTTACGTTAAATATAGAATTTCAGTCCGCTTTTAGAACCTAATTATAAACTTTACAAAATTCCAAGAATATTTTAGATAACATAACAACTCATTCTACGTAGATACCGAGTACTAAATAGATGAGATTCTACGAACAAAGTCAGACAATAAACTACCCATTCATCATACGCGCTCGTCACATGCGTCCTTGCTCGTCAAAATGCTTTAGACGAGCGTAATGCTCGACCGTAGATGAGCCGACGCGAGCAACCGTTTACACATACGCGCATCGTAAAAAGATAAGGTACTCTTTCTACGCGACAAAACAAGTAAAAAAATCTCATTAAGGAAAAACACCTCTTTGCCACAGAGACTGAAAAAATAGCTTCCTACACTTGTACTATGTCTGGGGTTAAAATGAAAAGCACGGACTAAACAACTTCTCGCAGACAAAATAAGATTAAAACGAGCTAAAGGAAAGAGCGAGACAAAACAGAGAGAAAAGTTGTACTTGATCGTATTCACAATTTCAAGTTAACTGGATTGCTCAAAGTTTTTAGAGGTTGTCGAAAGACGTAAGGGCCGTATTTTTAAAATTTTCTACGTTTATTTAATGAGATATTGTCTGTGGTTAGATAAAATCAAATAACAGTGCATTTATTAATTTAGCACAGGTTAATTTGGTACGGCTGCATACAGTCGTGTCGGCATTGTGGCCCTGTTATAACTCTATTGTGTAGGATTAAGTTATACATTTACACAGTCCGTTCTTAAAAAGGGTACAACCCTGTGTGCTTGTACACAGGAAACGCACATTTCCTGTCCCTTGCTTACTCTTATAAATCTTATAATGTAACCTCTGCCAACACAATTCAAATCTCTGTAACGCGAATAAATTAGAAAGTATAAGTTCTGTTTCAAAAAATAATTTTCTGTTACATAAGCTGGTTCATTAATTGATCAGACTCATTCAAATCATTCATGTATTTATTTAGAACTGTATTTCTTTACTCAAATATTTTTCGCATAAAAAAACTTAGGGAATATTCCATTCAGCACTTATTTTTTGATAGCAACACAAATGATCATGATAACCGCCCTAGTTCCAATAATTATTAAAGTACCCATTTTCCAAAATGGGTCTATTTCGTAATGGTTACTTAAAAACCTGCCATTAAAACCGTCATCGCGTGGATTTGACTCTTTGATCCCAATTGCTCAAAGTGCTCCATCAGACGTTCGATACCTCTTTATGCAAATGGCTGATTCCGAGATGTAACAAGTTAGATTTTTTAGTCTGAACCGATCCCCTGGGGACGGGAAGAGGGATATCCAGCTAGGAAACTAACTAAAGTCTTCATTTTGTGTCTTGCGATAAGACTAAGGGGGCCTAGCACGAATATGGGCTATTCCTTTTTGCAACCAACTGTCAAGCCTTAGTAATGACATTCATATCGCTACCGTTCAGCATAAAATATTCGTGGGTTCGGAGAAACCACTGGAGCCTGATAGGTGGAGGCATAAAGGACTTTTTTTCCTTTATGCCTCTTCTTTTAACTCTTACTTATGAAACATAAAAAAATACCTTTTGGAATCATTATTATAACTAGTGGTTCGCCCCAAACTGAGATCTCGTGAGTCTCCCAAAACACAAAAAAAGTATTCTTAGAGTGACTCGCGAAACGATGCCTAAACGTATTTAGTGGCTAAATATGATTTAAGGAGTTGTCAAATCATACAAATACGTAAAATTTAACTTATACAAATACATGTTTAGTCGCTAAATACGTTTATGGATTGTTGTGCAAGCTGGCCTTAATCTTTGACTAATAAAATAGTACCACGAAATGCTTTCCAAATAAGTTGTCCTACAGTTTCATTCAAATTACAGGTAACGGGAGTTCGTGTCAATAGGTATTATTTTTTGGGGTAGAAATTGCAGTTATTCTGGATTTCAGACATTTCCCTATATTTGTGTCACTAAAGCTACACGCATACCAAATTTCAGCACTGTGGGGTTACTGGTTACTAGTTCAGTTTTTATTATGGCTAATAACTTAAAACTGCAAGGTTTAAACAAAAAAAACTGTGTCATAATGTACTCACAAATACTTTTTATTAGACTTGACCGGATAGTTCCATTTTTGGCTTTTCTTTACCCCTCTTGAACCCCAATATCTCAACAACCCCCTTACATTTTTAGATCATTTAGTCACACAAAATTGTGTCATCACTACCTACCTATATACCAAATTTCACGATGATCAGATAAACGCTTCGAAAGTTATCCTCGGACAAACAAACATACATACAATACACACATACAACGCCAATTTTCCCAATTCACTAAACTACCTATATAATCACTATAATACCTATTTCATCCCCCCCATCTCGAAAAGAGTATTTTTGCTCTTCGATATCTGAGTGCAAAAGCCGTTTTTATCTGCTAGAGCTAGAGGGTCCATGGTGCCGAATTTACCATACAATCTTTTTTAATTTGTTAAAAACTCAGACTCGGAACTTTCTTGGTGTGTTACTTTTTTGCATTTAGTCATTTCCTCGCTCAGGTGGGATGAAAAGTTACGTGTTGCACTCGAGTGCAAAGATTTTTCACCTCGTGCTCTTTTCTCTCATCTCTCTTCGCTTGTTCGTTCATCAAAATTGAGCACCCGGTTAAAAAGCAACTGCACTCTTGTATAACCAATAACTATTAGAATATCAAAAAAACCTACCTGCAGAAAGTTTACAATGTTCTAGTTTGTTCCGTCAATACATATTTCGTTGGTAAGTTTTGAGACTCATTATGTAAAAATAAAACAAATGAATAAATATTGCAGGGCATTTCACACAGCGTTATCTAGCCCCAAACAAAGCAGATAAAAGTAACTAAAAAAATCATTAGTGTGTTGGTCAATCAAAGATAGGACATGCATTGCTGTATTCAGCCACAGCACGTCCACTGCTGAGCATGGCCTCCCCCCCATACATTTTCAGAGATCTTGTGCGGCCTACGCCCAACGGCTCCCAGCAACCTTTGTCAGGTTGTTTTTCCGACTAGTGAGGGTAGCACGCTGTGCTTTCCAGTGTGTTGTCTCCACTCGAGAATCTTATTGCCCCAACAACCATCAGTTTTTCTAGCTATGTGTCCTGCCCACTGCCACTTCAGCTTGATAATCCTTTGTGATACATCAGTGACTTTGGATCGCCCAAGAATCTCCTTATTGCTGAATTAAGAAATAGCTTACATAAACTTCTTGTTGCAAATCCTGTTTGTTCTATCCAAAATGTTTACCTGAAATAGACAGAAATAACTATTAGAAAAGTATACTTTGTTTTCAAATCAAAATCTTTTTATTCATTAAAATTACAAGGATCACTTTGAAACGTAGTAATTTTGTTTGTCAGGTCCGAGGGCTGGTGCGCTTCAGCATTACATTTCAGCGAGGCAGTGCAGCCTATCTTGGAATCACATCTGCCTTGTACAGATTGAGAGCAATTGAGCTATCTATAGATCGTTTACAATGGGCCTTAGATAGCTCAAGCGCTTGTGTATTATTGTAACACTAACTAAATACTTGTAAATTCTTCGGATTGGATATCCACAGAACTCTTACTCAGTATAGTAAGAAGTAGGAAGACACGTGAAGATAGCCCACTACGGAGTAGTCAGAGACAAATCCAAATATTATTTGTTGATGCACATTCATCTTTTTGCTGATATCAGTTTGTTTAACCAAATTCAACGATATTAAGTATCATTAACCGACATCAAAAAAGGAGGAGCTTTTTTAAGTTTGTTACCTCAGAACTTCGTCATTTATCAACCGACTTGAAAATTATTTTTTATTAGAAATGATATACTTTCAGATTGGACCCGTATAAATTTCATCAAAATCGGTTAAGTAGTTTGGGTTTATAACAAAACTACAAAAATATTAATTCCGTTTTCTGAAGTCTGAATATTTTTTGTAAAAAAGTTACTTGTTTTAAATTCCATTTGAATTCACAAAAATTAAAACGTTGGAAAACTGTCGGATCGAAAATCTAAGTTTTTGATTCGATTCAAACGTCGAAGACAGCTTTTCGAACTTTAAAAATAATCCCCCAAGTTCGAACTATCCCGTCTTTTCTCACCTACAAGAAAACATATTTATTGAATACTAGCTGACTTCATAAAGCTTAGAGAGTCGACTCCAAACACACTTGTGACACGTCCGCGGCACAAATTTGTATAAGAGTGTATAAGCCAACCACGCTAAGTCTGCATACGCCTCCCCCATAGATTTCCAGAGCAGGCATAGAACAATGACACAGACAGACATACATAAGCGACAAACTTATAATACCTCTCTTTTTGCACCGTGGGTTAAAATGGATAAACTACATTTTTTTTATCTAATATATAAAAGTATCGTCTTACACAGTGTTTGTAACAAAACTCCTCCGAAATGGCTTGACCGATTCTTATGAATATTGTTGTGTATTTTCGGTAGGTTTGAGAATAGGGCGTAAACTAGTTTTCATACCCGTATGTGGTAAGGGTGGTCTACCCCAATATTTTATTTTTTTATTTTTTAGACAAAATTTCGTATTTTGAATTTTTATGATTTGGCAATAAAAAATACATATATCCATAGATTTTCACCCTTCTACCACCAACCCTTTATCTCAGCTTAGCAACAAAAAAGTTATCTATACTAATATTATAAAGAGTACATATTTGTATTTTTGTGTGTATGTTTGTAATAAATAAACTCAAAAACTACTGTACTGATTTTATAAAATCCTTTCACCATTGGAAAGCTACATTCACCCTGACTGACATATGCTATATTTATTGCTAGAAATGATTAGGGATCCTTACTAAAACTTAAGTAACGTAACCCAAGAAGAAAAAAAAGTGCCCTAAAACGTCTTTCGTCGCATGCGCTGTGGAAACTATTGATGGTAGAACAAAAGTATGTTCTACAATACTAAAGAACATATCAATATCTACAAAAAAACTTCATAATATTATAAAGAGGAAAGATTTGTTTGTTTGTTTGTATTGAATATGCCCCGAAACTACTGGACCGATTTAAAAAATTCTTTCACTGTTGGGAAGCTACACTATCTCCGGGTGACACAGGCTACTTTTAACCCAATTGCGGAGGAGGGTAATATTTTTATTAAAAAACAACGCGTGCGCAGCTGCGGATTAATCAGCTAGTTGATTATAAGGCGGTACGAAGATCGCGGAGTCAGGTAGTAAATTATAAAAAAATCATCAGTGCGACTCCACCAAGTTAATTATGTCATTCCATTCTAGATTTTAGCTTAAAATAATATAAATAAATAATCATCATCATATCAGCAACAGGACGTCTACTGCTGAACATAGATTTGGATCTAGATTTAGAACGACCGATCTGGTGCGGCCTGCAACCAACGGCTCCCAGCAATCGTCCATTTTTAATGGGGGTTCGTCGGAGGTCTGCATTAAAAGAAATAATAAATAAATTGAATATAAAGGTATTGCTGGCAGTCAGCGGCAACGCTAGCTATGTAGGCAATGAGCATTTCAGTTAAATTTAATATTTCCAACGAAATGTATTTATTCCTCTCGGCGGCAACGCTATCTATGTAGGCAATGAGCATTTCAATTAAATTTTATATTTCCAACGAAATGTATTTATTCCTCTCAGCGGCAACGCTATCTATGTAGGCAATGAGCATTTCAATTAAATTTTATATTTCCAACGAAATGTATTTATTCCTCTCAGCGGCAACGCTATCTATGTAGGCAATGAGCATTTCAATTAAATTTTATATATCCAACGAAGTGTATTTATTCCTCTATTCCGTCTATCAGACTTAACGCAGTCGGCCAAACAAACTTTTTCGTTGTAGTATTTTTAGCAAGATCCGGAAATGAATGAAAGTATCAAACATGCCCCGACCTGTTCCCTCATGAAAGTTCGATTGTTTCACGATTGTTAAACGAACTGAGTAAGTAGTTTTCATTGGAATTGCTTGCGGTTCGACAACTTCACGATTTTCAAACCCAATTCGTTAAACTTAAAACTGGTTTACGTACGCTTTGGGGAAGCTTGTCTGGTTGATTTTAACTTCTTAACATATCAGTTATGTTGAGCATCGTTCCGTGTAGTAAATCACTTGGAAGGGAAGGGGACCGCTAGTGACGTTTTCAAATGAATTTGTAAGGCGCGTTTAAATGTCGTCTCGATTATTATAACAGTTGTGAAGACGTTTCAAAGTCCTTGTAAATGAGTAGGTATTGAATTTTAAACCGAACGCGAATGCCTACGCATTTTTGGGGTCAAAAATCCATTGGTACATGGCCGGGATTAGAACACTACAGTTGTGCTCTGAATTGTTAGTCAGGGTGCATCTCACTAAACCACCATGGCTCATTTGAACAAGCTGAATATTGGAAAAACAAAAATTTACAAAACAAATACCGTTCTAAGGTATCAGGTATCACGCACCTTACGACCTACGAGACAATACTTTCAAAGTCCTATAAAAATATAGGTATGTGAGAACTATTGCCAACACAAAGAAGAAAAAGCTTGCAAGTGCCGCCCTCTGAAAGTTAAGGCTTGTGTATTAATGCGATTTGAAAGCACGACAACTCGGTTTGATAAATAGCGGATATTTCTGACTATGCAAATGCAATACAAACTTTACTTTTGATGCAGTTTAGTACGTTTCCATTTTGTACCCGAAGTTTTGGCATAGATAAATTATTCTGGTACGCGTGCCACATTCGTGAGAAAACTGTAGTATTTGCATCTTTCGTTACTCTGACCCTTTTTTTTTATGGGAACATGCTTTACGCATGTCCTCCAACTCGGGGAGAGCTGAAGGGGTCTGTCGGACTCTCCGTAGATTAGCAACCAACGACATACCGACTAAAAACCCATCGATATTCCTTCAATCACCTCAGTGCCAGTGCATCATCGAACTGCCCATCTTGAGATGAGTGAGTCGATGTTGCACTTGACACTGTGTGTGACACTTGACACAGCGTTACTCTGACCCTACCGTAAGGCATCTACAAGTGCCTTCGTATGAATTTGGCTTACCTTATAGTATGTAAAACGCTTATCAACTATTCAAGTTATTAACAACTAGCTAACAACCGCAGCTTCGCACGCGTAGTTTTAAAAAAAAACATTACCCTCCTTCTACGCAGTTGGGTAAAAAGTAGCCTATGTCACCCAGGGATAGTGTAGCTTCCCAACAGTGAAAATTTTTTTTAAATCGGTTCAGTAGTTTCGTAGCCTATTCAATACAAACAAACAAATCTTTCCTCTTTATAATATTAGTATAGAATACTGTTAAATGCTATTAAAATTTGTGTTTATTATATATATTATAACTCAGTGAACAACTCTTGAGCGATTTACAAGATAGAGTCAATATTATAAAAAATCCTACGTTACTTAATTTTTAAGATAAACATTTGTGACTGACAGACAGACGAACACGATGTAAATGGTGATCGTATAGGGTTCAGTTTTTTCTTGTCGCAGATAACTGGTAGGTAATGCTTTAAGAATTACGTCCTCGATTTGTATAGAGATAGATAGATAGATATTGCTGGACATTTCATACAACCTTATTTAGCCCCAAACTAATCAGAGCTTGTACTATGGGAACAAGATAACTGATAGAATACTTATATACTTTATTTTTTTGTAAATATATACTACTTATAATATACAACATGTCCCAAAACTCAACGATAAGCAGGCACCAAGCGTGTGAGCTTGCCCATGACTAATCTTAAAAAAAAAAAAATATTCAATTGAATTAAAATGTTGAGTTAATAAAAAATTAAATCCATCGAAAATTGACACTCCCTAAGCTATTTTTAACTACCATGACCCCAGTTTTACAAATATTTCTTATTTTTTTCTTACATCGGCTACCTGAGTAGCACTGCTATCCACCACATTCCCTAAAAATCCAAGAATGCATGTAGTTTTTACACAAAACTCATAGTTATTTTTTTCCCTAAAATTTTCAAAGATTTTTTGATCGAACGAAGCGAGATCTCTAAGTCAACTTGGGCAAATCGACGTTGTATGTTGTGTGTATGTATGTTTGTCCGAGGATAACTTTCGAAGCGTTGATCCGATCATCGTGAAATTTAATACATAGGTAGGCAGTGATGGCTCAATTTTGGTGTGACTAAATGAATTAAAAATGTAGGGGGTTGTTGAGATATTAGAAATTAAAAAAAAAGAAAATGAAGCAAACAGGTCAAATGTGACGTCAAATGAAAGGTATTCATTAGTACATTTAGACTCCGTTTTTATTTTTCGTAAACTTTGACAACATTCACAGGGTACCACAGTGACCCCACAGTGCTGAAATTTGGTATGCGTGTAGCTTTAGTAACACAAATATAGGCAAAAGTCTGAAATCCAAAATAACTGCAATTTGTAACCCAAAAAAGAGGATCCAATTAACATAAACTCCCGTTACCTGAAATTGGAATGAAATTGTAGGTTAAGTTAGTTGGTTGCATTTCATGGCACTATTTTATTAGTCAAAGATTAAAGCCGGCTAGCACAACGATCCCTAAACGTATTTAGCGACTAAACATGTTTAAATTTTACGTATTTGTATGATTTGACAACTCCTTAAATCACATTTAGCCACTAAATACGTTTAGGCATCGTTGCGCGAGTCGCCCTGAAAATATTTTTTTTGTTTTGGGATACTCGCGAGATTTCAGTTCGGGGCGAACCACTAGTTAAAAAGATTAAAAGTATGTACATAATAATATGAAAGGTGCCAAAATAGATAATCGAGTAAGTATCATTCACCAACTCGAACGGTAGCGAAGTTCCCAATTCTGGAGTTGGTGCAAGTTGTGACGTCACAGCTAAAACTTACCACAAGTTGTACCACAGAATACTTACCTATCGAGTTGGACTCGCGTTTGAATCAAAGACTGTCAACGTCAAGTCTGCATGAGAGCCGATACTGTGTGCCTTATCGAGATCTATACAACGGTTTAACCATGAAACGTCACAAACATACAGTCTGCAAAGTTTCGCATTTATAATATTAGTTTTAATGGAATTGTGTTCCTCGGCGTTAGGGCCCGCAAAACTGAGCGGAGAGAACATTAATTCTTATTATTATTATTAATTTGATGACCTCCGTGGCGCAGTGGGCGAATACCCGGCTGAGACGCAGAAGATAGCGGGTTCGATTCCCACCGCGGAACAAATGTTTGTATGTTCTACATATATTTGTTCCGGGTCTGGATGTTGTTCTATGTATTATAAGTATGTATTTACAAAAAAAAAGGATATAAGTATTCTATCAGTTATCTGGTTCCCATAGTACAAGCTCTGCTTAGTTTGGGGCTAGATAACGCTGTGTGAAATGTCCAGCTGTATTTTTTTTATTAATAACTATGAGTATTGATGATTACAATCTGGGTTTAGGGTGATAAACGTGTCATTTAGATCTTCGTGCTCCATTTTAGACCACATCATCGCTTACCATCAGGTAAGATTGTGGTCAAACGAAAATCTATTCGTAATCCTAATTTCAACCCATTACAACAAAAAACAGTACCACAAAATAACACACGCTAACTGAGAATGAACAACGTCTGCATCCACGAGGCACGAACTCTGGTTTTTGTACAGATTTACATAAATAATGTTATTTTTCTGCTTCTTCTGACGAGAAGAAATGAAATGTTTATTTATTTCATTTATCTACTAGCTGAACCGCCCGCGGCTTCGCATGCGTGATATTTCAATAAAAACATTACCCTCCTTTTGCGCACCCGGGTAAAAAGTAGCCTATGTCCTTCCCCAGGATATAATCTCCTTGCCAAATTTCATTACGATCCGTTCAGCCTTAGTTATGAAAAGGTAACAACCAATCTAATAAACAAACAGTTACCTTCTCAGTTATTTATTACGTATGTATTATACATATAAACCTTTCTCTTGAATCACTCTATCTATTTCTGAAAACTGGATTAAAATCCGTTGAGTAGTTTAAAAGATCTAAGCGAACAGACAGCGGTAGCGACTTCATTTTATACTATGAAATTGATTGATTGGGTGTAACCTTGTTAAGATCATCCCTTGTGCATGTGGTAGGACTTAAAAAATGTTAAATTATTAGCATGTAAGATTTATTGACGTAGAATAATTGAACATAGCAGTCAATCAAATGGCCGTCTGTGGACTAACGTGATGATGATGATTTATACCAGTAGGTATATAGTTAATATGTAATATGCACTGGAATCATTACAAAGCAGTAATCATTGACCTAGTTCCGCGAAATTAACTCGGATTAGGCGTATGGTTCCGATCTTCGTAAAACCAATTAGATTTGCACAAACAGCTCAAGAGACAATAGAGATATAAATTACTAGAATTGAGTGAACCAGTATCTAAAAGAGCTTTACGAAGCTCGTCGATAATAAAGAAATTTACATTTTTCTCCGCATTTTAAATGTTTTTTTTTACAAAAGAAAAAGGCTAAAAAAACTATTATTAAAATGTTTAACCAAAGCCTCAAAAACCACGCAATTAGTTAAATAAGTTCCGCAATTATTTGCATAATGCTGATGTGTACATATCACACAGTGTTGATAATAAATAAATCATCATTCATCATCATTTTCAGTCCGTGTCGACCCACTACTGGGCATAGGGCTCTCTTTGTTTCTGCCATTCTTCCCGATCCTGTGCCAGTCTGAACCACGTACGACCCACGTTCTTATGAATGTCGTCGACCCATCTCGCTGGTGGACGTCCCCTATTTCGATGCCCAGTTCTCGGCCTCCACTCTGTTAGGACCTTAGTCCACCTGTCGTCACTACGTCTGGCCAAGTGTCCTGCCCAACTCCACTTGAGCCCCAATATTCGCTTGCTGACGTCTTGTACTTTACTCTGCTTGCGAATTTCAGTACTGGGAACTCGATCTAAGAGTGTGATGCCGAGCATGGCGCGCTCCATAGCTCTCTGCGCTACACTTATTTTGTACACAGCCTCCTTCGTGAGCCTCCATGTCTCGGCACTATAAGTCATAGTTGGCAGAACACATTGGTTATAGAGACGTGTTTTAAGACATTGTGGAATACGAGTGTATTTTAATATGTCAGCTAGTTTACCGAAAGCTGCCCATCCAAGTTGAACACGCTTGATGATTTCCCTCATCTGATACTCCTTGCCAAAAGATTAAACATGGCCAAGATAAACGTATGAGTCGACCATTTCTAGTTTCTCGCTTCCAACAACGACGTTTGGGACCGAAACTCCAGAAATGCTCGACATAAGCTTCGTCTTGCCCATATTCATCCTGAGGCCCAGGATATTATTATTATACTCCATATTATTTATTTAACAAATAAATAATAATAAAAGGCATTTATTTACACACACACCTATTAAGCTAACAGAAGAAGGTAGGTATAATAAGTACTAAATAAAGCTAGGTAAGTATAACAGTAGGCCTAATTCTAAGAGGTTTGACGCTTATTATGTATATATTGCTCTCTTAATATTTCATAGCCAGTAACAGTTTGTTTTTAAATGAGATTATTTAAGTGAAAGCGGATGCCGCACGAGATCGGTCACTCTGGAAATGTATGGGGGAGGGTTCAGCAGTCGATGTCGTTGATACGATGCTGAAACTTTCCAATCGATACACTGCCAGTATAAACTGATAGTAGACGCGAGCAAAAACCGCCAAAACACGTTATAAGAAAGCACTCGATATCTCGCAAGAGCAATTTAAGTAGTGGCGAAGTAATTTGCGAGGCTTAAGCTCCACGTGAGGGAACGTCGATGGAGGGAGGGATTTGTACGAGAGGGTTGGAAAATTAATAACTTATCCACCTAGGTAATAAACTCTCATCATGCTTGGAATAGTTACACCTTATATTAGGTTGGGGAAAAAGTTTCTTCGCATTTTTTAAGAAAATTCAAAACATTTTTAATATAGTTTATTTACATTTAACTAAAGTATGTAGGTACCATTTTGTTCGATAACTTTTTGCCATCTTGTAGGTAGGGATATGATCCCATTGCTATAGAAATTTTGGGGCTTCTGATCAAAATACCGCGACAAGTAGTTTTGGCAGTCCTCTCGTGATGTTAACCTGACACTGCCTAAAGAATTCTGAAGAGACCGAAACAGGTGGAAATCTGAAGGTGCAAGGTCAGGACTATACGACGGATGCATTTACACCTCCCAGCCAAACTATCTTAATTTTTGCTGAGTGGCTAAAGATGTGTGAGGTCTAGCGTTATCATGATGAAAAACCACACCCCTTCTGTTGATTAATTCCGGCCGTTTTCTCTCAACTTCTTGCTTTAATCTCATCAGTTGTTCGCAGTAGAGTTCAGAATCGATGGTCCTGCCTGGTGGTAATAGCTCATAATGAATAATGCCCTTCCAATCCCACCACACACACAGCATCACCTTGTTGCGAGTTAACCCGGGTTTCGCCACAGTCTATGAAGCCAGACCGGCCTTTGACCGCGACTTTTTTGAAAACGCTTAAACCAAATTTGTGCTACTCTCACAGACACTGCACTATTTCCATAAACATCGCAATTTTTTTTCGCGGCTTGCGTTGCATTTTTACTTTTTTTGTAGTAAAATTTTAAAATGTATCGAATTTCTTCATTAGATTCACTCATCTTTACAGTACGAAAAACAAATAAAAATTTAGTTATCATTTTTTCTAATTTGAATTATCTTCTTTAAAATTTAAACTTTGAATGATACCAAAACCAGCCAGATACAAATAGTATAGCCAAAGAGATTTTATTACAAGTTCGTACATACTATATATGCGAAAAGACTTTTTCCCCAACCTTTTATTTTGAGGGCCATTATTTATAACTATTTGACCCGCTTCGCATGGATTTCAAAATAAAATATAGCCTATATGGTCTTGAGCTGATATAAAAATCCCACACAAATAAGCAATTTCAGCTTTTCCAGAATTTTCCAATTTCCCGGGCAACTTTTCTCATTTTCTTTCTGTTAAAACCTTATTCGGACTATAACAAACATTTTATTTTCAAAAATAGCCAAATCATTCAAGCCGTTCTCAAGTGATGCGCTTACCAACGAACAGCATTAAATTTTTATTTATATAGGTAACATGAATTCAAAGTAACGTAGCTGTATAGAAAGTTGTGTGCATGGTTGTGATCCCACCCGATATTGTCCAAACAATTGTGTCGCTAAGCCAACTTGATAACTTGTTTGCCGTAACATCAAGTTACAGTTAAGCTAAACTAAGTAGAAGTAAACGCAAGCATTGCGCTAACACCACTACACCCATTATCTGTAATTAGTGTTCAGAACTTAGCTAGTGCTTATCCTAACTTATTTAAGATATTTTTGTCTCGGGTCGTTTATTAAACGGTTGTGAGTCTGTTGCCCATCTTTTATTTAAGCAATTAATAAGTTTACTTGAAAATTGAGTGTGTTTGCTTTATTTTATCTTTGCCTTTATTTTCTCAATTTATAAATGTCAAGATTTTTCGGACCTAGCTTCAAACATGTGCTTTGTCAATAAAAATATCACCCTTCTTCTGTGCAGTCAGGTAAAAAGTAGCCTGTCTCAATTCCGGTAATAATTCATCTTTATACCACGCTTTCTTGGGACCAATGTGGTATAAATGTTAATGGTGTCTACCTGTCGCACTTGCGGTTCGCTGATGATCTTGTTCTGTTTGCGGAGACAATGGACGACATGCAGACCATGTTGAATGAGCTTTATAATGCATCTCTTAGAGAGGGCCTCAGGATGAATATGGGCAAGACGAAGATTATGTCAAGCATTTCTGGAGTTTCGGTCCCAAACGTCGTTGTTGGAAGCGAGAAACTAGAAATGGTCGACTCATACGTTTATCTTGGCCATTTATTATCTTTTGGCAAGGAGTATCAGATGAGGGAAGTCATCAGGCGTGTTCAACTTGGATGGGCAACTTTCGACAAACTAGCTAACATATTAAAATCCACTCGTATTCCACAATATCTTAAAACACGTCTCTATAACCAATGTGTTCTGCCAACTATGACTTATGGTGCCTAGACATGGAGGCTCACGAAGGAGGCTGTGTACAAAATAAGTGTAGCACAGAGAGCCATGGAGCGCGCCATGCTCGGCATCACACTCTTAGATCGAGTTCCCAATACTGAAATTCGCAAGCAGACTAAAGTACAAGACGTCAGCAAGCGAATATTGGGGCTTAAGTGGAGTTGGGCAGGACACTTGGCCAGACGTAGTGACGACAGGTGGACTAAGGCTCTAACAGAGTGGAGGCCGAGAACTGGGCATCGAAATAGGGGACGTCCACCAGCGAGATGGGTCGACGACATCCATAAGACCGTGGGTCGTACGTGGTTCAGACTGGCACAGGATCGGGAAGAATGGCAGAAACAAAGAGAGGCCTATGCCCAGCAGTGGGTCGACACGGGCTGAAAATGATGATGATGATACCAAACTAGCTGACGACGTTCCTTCTTTCCAGCATAACACAATAAAGTTATTTAAGTTAGCACTGTCAAATTAAACAAAAAATATAGAGTTCCTAGTTCTCTAGATCTGAAGACAGTAGAATGTCCTTATAACGCTGAAATATTCTACTACGTTTCATCTTACTTCGCACCGTGTAATAAACAAGTGTATGTTTCCATTACATGACGTCACGGGAGCATCGCGGGTAGCCGTAAATAATTAATAATATGAAAATATATGCGCTCCTAGCACTGCTCTGCGTACTGCGTTTCCATAGTTAGAAGGAATACGATAAGTTTGATTAAATTTTTTATTTTACTTATATGGCAAACGAGCATGCAGTCCACCAGATGTTAAGTGGCTACTGCAGCCCATGGATATCCACATAGAGTTCAAAACAAGGTATTATGTTGTCTTGATCTCTATGTGGATACGTTGCCATACTATAGGACTTAGCTGGTATGCCTATGTGCCAGTAATTACAGGAACATACCATTACCATCTAACCGGAACACAGCAGCACAAGTACTGCTATTTGGCGGCAGATAAAGGTAAGGCTGTGGTGCCCAGTTCCTCGAGCCCATTCACAAAAGCGGGAAAAATAGTGGGAATATTAGGCACGGATAGTATAATTAGGTTATCCAGAAATATTTGGATGATGTGTTTGGTACAGTTAATAAACATGGGATTTAAGATGGCCGCCTGGGACACACTTTAGATATATGTACTTTTCTGTAAAATATGTAAAGGTATTTTTAATTAACCTAAAAACTTTTGTTATTGAAACGTATCATCGTTTCATCTTTACCATTTTTAGCAAAACTTAATGTATCCCTCCATTTATTGACATTTACGTTAAGACGTAGGAAGACTTGAAATCAAACCATTCCATGTTGTTTTTTTAATAACCTTTACTGCCCCACTGCTGCGCAAATGTCTCCCCCATTCCTTGCATTCCTTAGTAATCTCCTGCCAGTTAGAGTGGAACCCATCTACATAAGGTGGATGAAGGTTACCGATATACTCACTGAGTTTACGGAAAATTACAGAGAGATAAGTTTCACTTTCAGTTGTTTTAGGATTAGTGACATGTTTACTAAATAACTCTACAAATAAGCGGAACACACTAAAATATATTATTTATATCGTCGCGCCAACGTCTTCGTGGTCTGCCTCGTTGCCGTCGTCGTGTGGTTCGTCCAGTCGGAAATAATAATTCTCTAATCAATTAGAGAACTTATATTCTTCAGACAGAAATTAGAGTTGCAGGTACTTGTGTTATCGGAACTGAAAATCAATATGTAATGTACTCGTAATGGAAATATTAGTAAAAAATAGTAGAAATAAAAGTAATTTGACACACGACATATGGACCCAGAGAAGATTACATGAATACGTTAATGAGTAGGTCTGCAAGTCCAAACTGATTGGTGGATATTAATCCAGCATTTGTATTTCACGCCAAACTGCATTAGTAACGACTTCCTATTCCTTTCTCCTTTCCGCATGCACAACGCCATATTTCGCCATCTCACTCTGATGGGGATGGCAGTCGCTCGCCATACGCAAAATACATTGGCCGCTTTGAAAAAGAGATGCTCTTCCACCGCCGTGCGATACGAACAGAACAATTTTCATATATTTGATGGAATCTTGCAACCTCCATCAAACTTTCGCTATTTTATGTGTTAATAACCTAAACCTGTAAAGAAACAGTGATATACAAGTGCGTGAAGTGAAGAATTGACCATCGCTTCGAACGTGGCGCTGACATTCGAACAGTTGACCTTGGCGTGGAGTATCCAGAGAATTACAGGTACTCGCATGATCCGCTTCCCTAAAACGCTGCTGTGATCTACTCCTGTGATTTATCCACTTTTAGCAGCGTGGTCCTCCTATCATCAGAAAATCGTTACAAAAGTTATTGGTGTTTGTGCAATTTAGGCATAGTAAAGGTTTATCTTATTCGCATATACAGTCCACTTCCCCAACCCTTGAAAGTTATCGATCCGTTAAAACAATCTCAAGTATGGTGTGAAAGTGATTTGAACCAGCTCACAGTGAATCGTCTAGAACATGGTAGCTGGACAAAATTATTTTATGGGTTCACATGATCGCTACAGCCATAATAACATATACTGAATCATTTTTTTTGCGTTATGTGGTAAAATAAAAAAACTTAGTACGAAATAAAAATTTATTGAAAATAGAAGTCTAGAAGAATACATATTAACGAAATAATTTAAATTATATATCTACACAATTTAAAAAACTTAACTTAAATTACTTAACATAACATAACATATCATCACGCCTTATTCCCCGAAGGGGTGGCAGAGGTGTATTACTACACCCACTTTAAATTACTTAACTATAATAATATCTACTATTATAATAAATTACAAATAGAAATCGTCAGATGATTCATCATCGCTGTCACAGTTAGACGAATCAGGTACCACATAATCGTTCTCCTCACATAAAGTAACTTCACGTGGTACTTGATGTGTAGTAGGTATGGAAGGCGGAACTATCAAGCTTAGCACTTCTGCGGGCAATTTTTCAGGTCTTTTCTTAGGAATTTCCCTAAGCGAGTTGATTACAGGATCAGATGTTATCAGCAGCATATATAATAAATCTGTATTCGTGGCAATACGTGACTGTTTTCTGCTATGATGCTCTCGGAATCTACGACAGTCTTTGTTACGGGCTTCTTGAGCCTCCTCCGATAGCTGTCCGATTGGAACAATACAGCTTTGGATGACTTCTGTACTGTGTAATAAGATTTTATGCACAGTAACAGGCATATTATACCACGGATACAGACTAAGGTAAAGAGATCGAGTCTCAGAGCAAACTTTTTCAAATTCTATGCAATTAATATCATACCCAGAAGATAATGTTCGAAGTAATATACACATTTTTTTAATTAAATTAACATCCAATCCTGTAATCTCACCGCTTAGTTCCGGATTCATAAAAAACCTACGTGCAGTGTTACCATCATTTGTGTTACCATAACCCGGTTTTGGTTTGTCTACAATAAGCCCCATCTGAGTTTTAAAATCTAACTTAATTTTCTCTGAACGTAACTTTACACTAATTTTATCGTCAGCGCCCCTAGCTTGCCACTTTTTTATATCCAAACGATAACTAATATGTAGTAAACACTCAAAACAACGTATCCATGCATGTAAAGTAGACAAACCAAAACCGTAATGTTCTTTATTAACGACTACGTCTTTTAAATCACCATTCATCATTGTCGGGGTAGCACCACATATATAACATTTTTGAGGGGAGCGTGTGTCAGTCAAAGCGTTACATACTTTTCCGTCTGTCATAGTCAGTAAGAGGTCATGTTTTATAGTAATTTCATATTCTTCAACATTACAAATAGTTGGAAGAAGCTGAGATATTTCTTCCAAGACTTTGTTGGTTTCGGCTTTGGTGAATTCATTAGTTTCCTTTGAAAAAATAAATTTGATTGATCGGCAATAGAGAGTTGACGAAGGCCGTGGATTTTGCCATATAATATGTTGGCCGTCACATAATTTCAAAGGAACTAATGAAAACATGAACAGGAATTCATCAGTAGCATTAGCATCTTCGAACCTTTGCTTATAGGTACTGTGGCCTGAACTGCCGTCACAGCCCCATTTGCTAATTAATGTAAGGGATGAATTAGAAGACACAACATTTCTTATAACATCACTTTGCGCTTCAATTAAACGATCAGCAGTTTTGTTTAAAATGCCTTGTAGATTAATTTCAGCGCGCGTTTCCGTCACAGAAATATACTCATCTAAAGGATAACACATTTTTTTAGACTTAACTACACTATGATAAGATGGAAATATCTGATGTCCCGCCTTCAATGACACCTTACGCGTCTGTTTGTAACTATGGCTGGTACACTTAGCATCAACATAATGAGCTAAAGCTTCATCACTGCTCAATTGACGACCACCACACGCAACATTGGTTGTTTTAGCTTTTGGAGAGTTGTCAGATATTTTATGAATTGAACTAGCTACATTTCTTCGACCAGATACTCGATTGGCTACTTCAGCGGCTATGGTTAACTCACTAGCACTTCGCGATTGCACTAAATCTTCAACCCTCCGTTTTTTGGTTTTGAATGACGATTCGTCAAATTCTTTTCTGGGTCTGCCTGTAGTCCGACTTGGTCCAGATGACGAAGACGCAGACGGGCGATGTACTTGAACTTCAAATTGTATTTCATTACCCTCTAACCAATCCTTATTGTTATTCAAAAACCTATTGAGGGTATTTTTCGATGCGGACCACTTTTCAGCAAATTTTGAAGAAATACTTGAAATTTTCGTACAAATATTCTTCTTTGAATCAAGAGTGACATCTGAACAGTTGATTTTGTTCAATACAAACTCTGTGAGCTTTGAATTACGGTCCTCTTTCTTGTGTTTACGCCATTCTTCAAAGAAATCGATTTTTGAAATCGAAATCACAACTTCTGAAAAAAATAATTAAAAAAAATGGGGTGAGTTGGGGTGGCAAAACTATATATCATTTTAAAGTTAAATATTGTGGCTATTACATACGTAAATAACGGCCTGGATATATTTGGATAAAAAAAGTTACACTCGATGAAAGTTACTAAATAGAAAAATTTACACGATATAAATGTCCATTTCTATAAAGCCTATAAACATCAACGTCAACAAGTTAAATGATCCCAATTTATGAAGAAATTTAAAGTACATACCTTCAAGTAGAAAATCCATAACACTCACAATAATATAAATAGCACAAGTGGTCATAAGATGTTGTCGTAAGCACTGCAAACTATCAACTGATTTATTTGCATAAATGCATTTTCCTTATTACCTCACTTTCCAGTACTATGGCGGTGTGCTACAAAGGGTAAGGCACGTGTTATACCTGGAATTCTGAGTTTTGAGGTGTGGTTAATGAGACAGGATTATGATTTAATCGATTCTAGGAATCGACTTTTGTCCAGCTGGCTAGTTCTAGGTAATTCACTGTGCAGCTATTAATTTCCTCCACTGATCTTATGTGTATGTTATCGCTATTGTTTTGAGCATACTGTATATTTGCATTTGAGTGTGTCAGATGTTGGCAGTTTGGTGTCCGTATTATATCGTACCATGTCGGTCCATGGATACACACTCCACTATTGAATCTGAGACAGACGGCAATTCCATCGGCAGTAGCGATCACCGCCCGCCTCGACGTGGCTCCCAATTTGCATTTAATTCCTCCCTAACGTTTACAGTATTTCCAGGAAATCAAATAGAGACAGATTTCAAGCTAGATTTAACTACATTTATATGAACAAGGAGTTGGAATTGCACCCTCCTCAAATTTTATGATTTTTGTCGGAACTTGCAGAGTTGACTCTGCAAGTTGACTCTCAACATGTCTCTAAATATAAAACGTATGAGAGTTTTTTTTCTTTTGAGCAGATAGTTTTCCTAATAAAATACTTTTGCACACACAGCAATAAATAGTTATTTGTTATACAAGAGTGCAAAGTTGTTTAACCGCTAGCTCAAATTTGATGACCGAGCAAGCGAAGGATTCTAAAATCTTTGCACTCGAGTTCAACACTTCATCCCACTTCAGCGAGGAAATGACTAAATGCAAAAAAGTAATACACCAAGAACGTTCCGAGTCTGAGTTTGGAACAAATTAAAAAAGGTTGTATGATAAATTCGGCACCATGGAGGTAGAAGTAAATAGGTATAATGATGTTTTGAATTCACAAACTTAGCGCACACGATGTTCTAAATTTAATTTACGGCTTTTGCACTCAGATAATGAAAAGCAAAAATACTCTTTTCGAGATGGGGGGATGAAAATATAGTTTATTATCATCTACTTAGACAAGATATTGGAAGATTGATTAATAATCCTATATAATCCTATGATTAAAACTATAAAATTACTTTCTACATTGTTATGACACAAGCTCTGATGACTTTATGTATTAGTGTAAAAAGGGTGAAATCATGACCATGGGTACTTCTGTCCTCTAGTATAAGCATAGGTGCGGATACTTTGAAACGTGTAGAAAAATTCAAATAACTCGGCAACACAATCACATCAAAGTGCGACCTGGATGTCAAAATGAACAGCAGGGTAGGAGCCGCTGCTACGGCTTTTGGCAAACTACGACCCAAGGTATTCCGTTCGCATGATTTAAAATTGTCTACTAAAGTGTCAGTCAGTAGTACTACCTAACCTCCTATACTCTTCTGAGGCATTGAGGTGTATCTGATGAGGCGACAGCTTCACTGTTGTGGGCACGTGTCTCGTATGTCAGAGAGCAGAATGGCGAAGCGCATTTTCTTTTCAGAACTTCAGTACGGTAAGCGTAAAAGCGGTGGCCAGTACTTGAGTTATAAAGATGTTCTGAAAAGAAACATGAAGCGATGCAGAATTGAGCCCTCTCATTGGGAGGAGAATGCAGTACATCGTAATGAGTGGAGACGGCGCATCCACCTACTGGTAAACGAGTATGAAGAGGAGCGTCGTCTCGATCTCAATAAAAAGCGGGACGATCTTAAGGCCCGACCGCCAGCGGCCATCTCATATAACTACGTCAGCGGGGTTTTGACATGCCAAAAATGCGGTCGGACCTTTACAAACAAAATCGATTATACATATAAGCCACGATAGGGTGCATCAAAGGGCGGACTAGTGAGGTCCTCATTGAAAATTGTATTGCCGTCCTCTATAACAGAGTTAAATATGCCTGTCCGGGATGAATGCAGTCGCCGTGGTCGAAATTGGCAATGATCATCATCATCATCATGATGCCAATCCAATATTTATTTTGTTATTGATGTTATTACAAGATCCAGGTAAAACAACAATGTTAAATTGTTTCTTACAAGAATTGAAACCACATTTACGTATAAAACTACCCTTAGTACCGAGATCAGGTTTCGAAACTAGTCTGTTTTATCCAGTTGGATCCGATCGGCACCGGGTAGATCCTGGTTAGTTTTCAGTATCGTTAGTGATTAACAACTGGTTTTTGTAGCTAGAATAGAATTTAACTAGTGGTTCGCCCCGAACTGAGATCTCGCGAGTCTCCGATTAAAACAAAAAAAAATTATTTGTAATCTTTGACTATCAAAATAAAAACGAAATTACTTGACCTACAGTTACATTTAAATTACAGGTAACGGGAGTTCATGTATGTGGTTACACTTTTTTGGGGTACAAATTACAGTTATTTTGGATTTCAAACTTTTTAAGTATTTGTGTCACATAAGCTACACGCATACCAAATTACAGCACTGTGGGATCACTGGTGTACCCTGTGAATTTCGTCAAAGTTCTGTTTTTTTATGGCTAATAACTCAAAAATTATAAGGACTTTACTGAAAATAATGCACTAATGAAGAACTTTCATTTGACATCCCACTTGACCTAATAGTCTCATTTTAAATTTTATTACCCCTCTTGAACCCCAATATCTCAACAACCCCTCAATATTATTAGTTCATTTAGTCACACCAAAGTTGTGCCATGACTACCTACCTATATATCAAATTTCACGATGATCGGATCAATGCTACGAAAGTTATCCTTGGACAAACAAACATACATACATACATACAACGCCGACTTGCCCAAGTTGATGCGTCGCTCGATCAATAACAATACATATGTGACGCGCTGGATGCGGATGCGAGATAAATGCATTTTGCTTGATATATTAAGTACTAGTTTCCGCCCGCGGCTTTGCACGCGTGGTTTGTCAATAAAAAGTAGCCTATGTGCCAATCCAGGTCATAATCTATCGACACACCAGATTTCATCGAAATTGGTTCAGGCGTTATGACGTGATTGAGTAACAAACAAATAAACATCCAAATTTTCGCATATCAGTGTGATGTCTTGTCTAAATTTGCGGTTTCTAGTTTTAGGGTACTTAATTTTTGCTACACTTTTGTATCGTATTCACATAATTGATTTCTATCTAGATTTAAAATTGTATGTTTTGTATAATTAGTGCTAAGTGGATTGTTATATCTTTTGTGGATTAATAAATAAAACATTGTGTTGGTGGGTAATACATACAACTGGATGGACAAGTTTTTGTGATTTTGTTTATTTATTTTAGGTATCAGCTTGCTAGCAGTCCAAAATCATTGAAATTTGAATAATTAGGAATTTACTAAAACTGCCCCATGTTCGGCGCCTATCAATTTTGAGAGGAACATCAAATTCTGAAAAACTCCTAGAGGTTTCAAAATAAACACACACGCAAACACACCTCTTCACCCATTCCTCTCACCCACACTTCCCACATTCACACTCACCTACATACATACATATAAGATATAAGCTACGACCAATTTAACTTGTATAAATTAATTGTCTACTTTAGTTTATATTATCACTTGTTTACTTATAGCTACGCTTCTACCTTAAACTGGAACTCAAACTCACCTTGCTGTGGAGGAGGGCGTTGCTATCTGCGACACAGTATGCACTTATGCAGGTAACATCGTTCTATTTTTGTAATTGATCTTATGTTTATTGTTACTAATAAAGATTTACTTATTATTTAAATTCGATTTATTTTTAGTGATGTAGAGAGAAATATTAAAATAAATAATACAAAACCTTAGAGCGTAGTTATTGAAATGCTCGTAGTAATGACTCATACTAATGGGTCTCCCTCCCCCTCTCCCTCCACCTCTAAAACAAGGCTTATGTCAACAGCTGAATATATTGGGTAATACAGTGATATAATAATATTGGTGGGTAAATCTGTTACATAATCCGATCCCGGCGGTCCTCATTTAATTAGGACTCCTAATTAAATAATTAACATTTATATTTGCTCTTCGGTTGTCAATGGTACGAGTACACTGAAAGGGCTGAAGCCTCATCCTGTTATAATTAAGTGGATAAATACTTTATGGTTGTTTAAATAGGTAAGGTACGCAATCTAGTAGTCTATTAAACTTTGGTATGCTTGGATTCCAGATACAATAGAAATTCTATTATTGCGTGTGGATATATGTTTCAGCATAGCAAAGGTAAAACATAAAAAGATATGTCAGCAAGCGTAGGTTTAAAGATTTAAGTTTGTAGTGTAGCTTAGTTAGCGATAAGGCCGCCCATTGTACCTTTGATTGAATTGTGTATTCTCTTTTGTTAGTTTTATTTTGAATGGTGTGCAATAAAGACATTATCCTATGTTAGTATTTCACAAACTAGTTAAGTTAAGCACGGACGTCTTACGAACTTACTTTTCTACTAATTGTTGAATTTTTGAGATATAATTAATAATATGTAAGACTGCCGAATATGTAAGAAACGCAAATATAAGAATGTATAAATACATTTTCATCCATAAAGATAAACAGAGTTGCGTATGGCGCGAGGTAAGACCCAACTTAACAAAAACATTATGAAACACGGAATGGCAATCCGTCAAGCTAAGCCCTCCTCGGACGGCCCGGCCGGTCGGCATTACGGACACTCGCTCCATTGTCCGGGGATTTACTGATTGATTTTAGTTTACGAGTACTTCAATAGTGAGGTGATTAGACGCCGTTTCAGGCTGAAAATTGTATTTTGTAACTGACGAGCCAGCCTTAACGCGAGCTCTGAGATTATTTTGTAAAATAACAACGAGATTGCTATGCTGCAGCAGGTGCAGAATGGGGCTGAGTCACAACTTTTATTTTTTATATTTTTGTATAGACTTGGGGCCTAGTGAGTATCTGAGTTTATACAGCCAAAGGCCTAAAGTGGAAATTACAGCGTGTCGGAAAATGTAGTATTAGAATCAAATATTGATACAAATAACTCGTTTTGATCATAAACTAAATAAGCAAAAATGCAACAAAACTTGAAATTTATCAACAAACATTTTACAACCAGAATAAACAGCATCCACACGTGTTGTGGCTTATTACATCGTACGTATCTAGACGCAAGTTTAGCAAGAATCTGAAGATAGCGAAAAGATCGTAAAATTTAAAGACATCCCCTTGGCGTCCACGTCTTGTAAAGAGCTTCCTTTAAAAATTCCGTCGGTTTTGGTGTTAACGGTGTTACGAAATAGTTTACTGACGTATCTATGCGGTTACGGTGTCTAAAATGGCGGCAGGTTAAGCCGCTTATATATTTCCGCGTAGAAAAATGAATACGGATCACGTAGAGTTTAATCCTTTCCTATAACAAGTTCTCCTTTGTGCTAAAATCACTTGAGCTAATTTTTTTCGAGCAACAAGTAGTCTCGTTAAAATTTTAATTACAGATATTTCAAAGAATTCGTTTCAAGCTAATTAATTTGTTACGACTGCTTTATCAAAATATTACCAAAATATATCTGGCTATAGCGTGGTTGGATTTACTTAATCTATATAGCAGAAGAAAGGCGGTATTATCCACGGGATATTAAAAATGTAAGTGGAAACAAAAGCCATGGAAGCCATAATTTTCCGTAAGCCTGCGAGCCTCTAAATAAAATAATACTCGCTTTATGAAGTCTCCCCCGCAGGATTCACAGATAAAGGATTAGGCCTGATGAGGATTATTTTAAATTGGACGCTGTTTTCATTTATATTTCCTGCTTAATTGTACAGAACTATGTTAAAAGTTAGTTTTAATTGTAACATTATTTTACTTATACAAGTAGTCAAATACATAACATTATGGACAGTATTATTCTGTAGGCACACACTAAATTTATCTTTGACAGCACATATCTTTCATTCATTTGTGATATCATTCCATCCACTGATTCTCAGATTATAAACGTAAAATGTAACTCATTGGTTTTCCCCCGGGAATTCCCATATTCATTTTTAAAGATATACGGAACACAATAACGTTTTGACTCGAGCTAATACAATTAAGTTTTTGATAGCTATCTCGTTCCCTACGTAACCTGAAAACCATCGAAAATTACCTTACCTACTTAAATTATGGTTAAGCATTGGAAGTGGAACGTCGTGGAACCCAGCGCCAAACTTTAAATTGGATAGAATTGGAAGTGCATAAACTTACATTGGGTATAAGGAGGTGGGTAGAGTATGCTTTGAATACTGTGAGCGTTCCGAGGTTTTTTAAACTAGGCAAGTGTACTGGCATCAAAGTTTAGCTATGCCTTTTTTGATAATAAGTAGCTCTAGGAACCAAGTAGAATATTTGCTTCTCTGGGTGAGTTCTGTTCGAGATCAGTGAATCCAGTTAGGATACGGCACAACTGCATAAGTCGGGTCAAAGTAATTCTAAGTCTGAGGATGAGACACACGGATGAAAATTCTATTTATAAATACCTACTATAATACACTAAAAGTGCACTCATCGTTTATAGCACAATTTTCTATAAATTATAGTGCAATTTTTTATACTCCAGGAGAGACAATCCCTTTGCGATATCTTACCTTTAGTGGTCATTATGAGTTTCAGGTAATGCTTTTCGGACTGCCAAATGATCCTTTGATCGGAGTTTCTGTATATTTTATAAGTCATGCATGATAGTAATATGAAATATAGTAAATTATATCCAGAGCTTTCCCGATATCATTTTCAAAATTCACTCTGCAGTGGACTACTTTTATGCCTAAGAACGTGGTATACGTTGATCATAGCACTGTTAGTAGAATATGAGATCAGTGTGTAGGCACCAGCAGTTCGTGGAGCGGAGGTGTTGTTTAGCATTCTGCCAGCGGCAGGTGGCAGCACAAGTTAGCGCGATGTTGACCCACTTGCATTCCGATTGGAGCTTATAGTTATGTGTTCTTATTTTCACCCATCAAGGGACACGAGAAAAGGCGATTTCGGATTTTAACAACGAATACTCAGCTTGCTAAGAATTTCGTTTGTCATGTCACCAATTGTTTGTTGGTCTCTTTTCATTGAAATCGAGTAGAAACGTGTCGAAATGGCATGGGGATAATTTTGATCATCAACTAACAGCTGTTTCATTGCATCCAGAAGAAGCAGGCAACAAACAAGGCTGTTTATTTTTTAATGATTTTACAAAGCGGAATAGCCAACAAACTACCAGCAGCATTCTGCCAAAACAGATCATTATCTGGTAATATCATCCTCGCAATTTAGCATGTTTGATACCAATTTGCGCACACACGTCATTTCAATGTCAGCACGTTTTCTCGGACCGGAAGTAGACTGAGGAGCCGGAAGTCCAGTGGACACGCGTTTCCGCTTTTATTGACGAAGCTAATTCTAAATTTATTGTGATAGAGTGCAGTTTGCAGATAATTACATTGAGTGTGAGGAATTTTATTACATGTTGTAAAGTTACATCGAGATCCGAAGTCATACGAATAAGTTTAAAGTTGAAAGAAGCCTTTTTCCTCAGTCTCTCAATACTGAGTGATGGACATCGGATGACCAAACAGATATCCTCAATATTCACCGGTACAAAAGCAATACACCTCACATATTCTGAAAACAGTCTTCATACATTCGACTTCACAGACCATCAACCCCGGACAATGGACAAAGGTGTCTGTTCTCATAAAGAAGGTGTTACCACCTGAGTCTTTGGCTAGAATGTGCCATATTTGTCCTAATCTAAGAAGTGGATAGCGCCACTTTACAATATTCAATATTTTATAGTGTTTATAAATAAGGTATTCAAATATTACCTACTTTGAATTCGTCTCTGAAAATCCGACATTAGGATTTTTTTTCCTTTAAATATAAATTATTTCTTGGTTTTAACTTTACTCTTAATATCATAGAGACAGTAAGCTCTGTTGTTGCTCAAAACCAACTTTATGATGATTTTCCGAAAAGAAACCCTTTCTAATTTAGCAACTCTCCAGATCAAATTAATTACATACTCGTATATACCTAACTTTACCTTAAGTTAAACATTGTTGCATTTATTGTATGGCGTTGATGTACATAGCTAAATCAATTTTGTTTATTTCAATAATTGAATTAAAAATAAATAAATAAATAATGTTGGACATTTTACAGAGCGCTATCTAGCCCCAAACTAAGCAAATCTCTTAATTGATTAAGATTTATAAATTGAAATGGGAGTAATCTAGCCACAAGCAAGAGCTTCAGCTGGCAACAATGTTCATATCCAATCGAGTTTCCGTCGAAGGTATCTCGATCATACAGCCATTGTTTCAGGATGCACTCGCCTTTTGATGCAAATCTGCCTTTGTGCTTGTAATTGAAGATTTCAGCCAGATCTTGGATGTAGATCGTTGAAGTTTGGCAAATGTTGAGTTAGTTCTACTTAGTTGGTCAGTGGCGTTTACTTGGCTTTGCCTTTAGTCATGGTGCACATTTGAATGCAATTTAAATCTCTTTGGTGACGATTATTTAATGAGAAGTTAGATTCGTTTGAATCTTGTCTGGGATAATGAAGGTAGGACTACCAAAACAGGTTTCCTGGGAAGAAGATTGGTCGGTATTTAAATGGTTTAAATTTTTGTCAATAATAGTAACAGCAGTGGGAAAATGTTAGGAAAACGTTGGAGTAAAAAGTTCTCAACTGGAGATCACACACTGGACGGCGTGTAGTCAAGGACCTGGACTAACAAAATCCTTGTCGACCAAAATCGTGATCTAGTGTTTTGATTGACCTTAGATTAAAATCCTAATATTGATCTGACTTGCTACCATTACCGATGTAAACTAAGATAAGCGATAAACGTACCGAGATACCACGGTAAGAAAGGCAGTTATTTTTAAACATTATGTATAAAAACTTCTGCTTAGATTACTGATTCTTGGGATATTAATGGAATCAAATAAATTATTAACAGCAATATTTTTTTTAATTAACAAATATAACAAAGGTTATGTCTGCAAGAAAATACTTTTTACCAGTTTAAGTTCGTCTTTGTACTACTATTTATAAGTACCTACATCAAAGTACTATTTCAATCAACGAATTTTATTATGATCAAAGGCAACAACTAAACGACATATTTGTCTGTGTACAAATAAACTGAGTCGACATTACAGACCCCGCAACTTATAACGACCATTCGTCTCAGTGTGGCCCCAGGACAATGGATGGAGGGCTGGATCTAGGGAAAAGACAGGGGCATCATTTAAAGGAATTAAAATATAGATGGAAATTTTATTATTACATATTTCATTAGCTATGGCTAAACAGTTTTTTATTGGTATTGATTAAATTCTAAGTGAACGCATGTACGAGATATATTTTATTCCAATTAACTAGATGTAGCTAGCTATTTTTAAATTCGGCCTTTAGTGGGTTTTAAACGAGGCCTTGAGATAACAGTAATTAATAATTTCAATATTTTCCTAGCTCAATTTTAATATATCACAATGATAAATTTCTATTATCAAAGATTAAAAAATAAGAGAACATAATAATGTTTGTTTGCTATGTTTCTAAACCAGACTATTATAAGCATAATTGCTTATTGAAAGAAGCCTTCTCAAATTAAAATAGTGTAAATAACTTTTGAATCAATATGTAAATTAAATCGTCCAATCCCAAAAACAAAACACAACAATTTATGCAAATTGCATTATTTAGATTTCTGCATTGACCTGATCATTCTTGTTATGGTAATTTTTAAACAGTGTGCCCACGTTTGCCAGTTTAGTAAATGTTACCTGACTCAACAAGTATTTTCCCATCAAATTTAAAATTCAACCCCAATATTTAAATACATCGCATCTCCGCCACTAATCTGCAATACCTTAGGCAATTCGGCCATGAGCTTCTGTGGCTAAGTGTGCGAATAGCCGACTGAGACACCAAAGATGTGTTCTTCTGCGTGTTCGATTCCCGCTGCAGGACAAATGTTTTTATGATCTGCATCTGATTTATCTTATCTATCTTTCACACCATTCAACCTTCCCCCACTAAATGTCGTCCTTAGTTCCTTCCTGACGATCTCGCAGTGCACTATGTGTGGACGTGATATTGTCCGTTACAAAGCGCTTTCATTTTAACTTTTGTCATGTCTCCACGATTTAACTTTTAATTTCAAAGATATTACGAGCGGTATTAAGACATCTATCCACTAAAACATAACACTATTTTAAACGCGTTATTATTAAACTAACCCAAAATGAAACAACACACAAAACAAACGACACCAAGTGAGTTGACGATAATACAATTATTTTCAAAATGACTTGATGATTATTATATTAGCCGAAATGGGAGTGACTCTTTCAAGTTTTCGTTAGCGGTTCGGTAGACAGCGGCCTTAGTTCTACAATTATAGAAATAGTGTTTATTCTGCGATGCAGTTCTTGTAGTTTATAATTAAATTGCTTACAAGCAAGAGACAACTTCATGAAATGGTTTCAGCCCGGTTTGTTTATTTCTTTAGGTGTTGTAACGAGTTTTATAATGCTATTGTTGAGTTTATTATGAGGAATTCTCTATCTAAACTAATTGATTGAGCGAAGCGAGATCTCCAAATCAACTTGGGCAAAGCGTTGTATGTATGTTTGTTTGTCCGAGGATAACTTTCATCATCGTGAAATTTGATACATAGGTAGGTAGTGATGGCACAGGTGTGACTAAATGAGCTAAAATGTTGGGGGGTTATTGAGATATTTAGGTTCAAGTGGGGTAAAACAATTATAATGAGACTATTACAACAACATTTATAGGAATTACAGGTCAAGAGATCAAAAACCAAATTTTGACGAAATTTACAGGGTACACCAGTGACCCCACAATGCTGTAATTTGGTATGTGTGTAGCTTAAGTTACACAAATATAGGCGAAAGTATGAAATCTAGAATAACTGCAATTTGTACCCCAAAAACATTAACTAAACATTAAGAATTTAAATGAACTCCCGTTACCTGTAATTTGAATGAAATTGTAGGTCTAGTTAATTGGTTATTATTTCGCAGCACTATTTTGATAGTCAATGATAACGAATAATATATTTTTGTTTTTATGGGAGACTCGCGAGATGTCAGTTCGGGGCGAACCACTAGTATTGTAAAGAGGTAACGTTTGTTAGTTTGTAGGGGGTCCGTGAACTCAGAAACTATTGAACCCATTCTGATTTTTTTTTACTGATAATAAACTACACTATCCCTGAGTCCGTGCGAAACCGGGGCGGGTCAGCAGTATTAATATTATTTTGTTTATAGAAGGAATACCTAAGTAGTTAAGTTCCTGTTTACATAATAAATAATATACAAAATACAATATAAGTGCTGAGCTGCCGTTGTGCGCAGTCGCACAAGATCGATCGCTCTTGAAATCTATGGTTGAGGCCTATGAATGAATGAATGAATGAAAATTCTTTATTATACCTTACAAGCTAGACACAACAGATATAATAATAACAAGAAAACAAATAAATGTAAGCATAATGGTCGGTCTTATCGCTTAACAAAGCGATCTGTTCCAGGCCTATATCGGCCTATGTTCTACAGTGGATGTCCTGTGTGTGATATGATTATGAATGCCCTATTCACTATCATGAAAACAACTCAGGGAGAACTAGGCCGGCTTGCACAACTATCCCTAAGTATATTTATTTATCGATTAAACATGTTTAAATTTGACGTATTTGTATGATTTGATAACTCCTTAAAACATATTTAGTCACTAAATATGTTTAGACATCGTTGCGCAAGTCAGCCTAAGTCACTGTTTTATTTGACAATTCTTGATAGCATTTCTCAACGTGTATCTCCACATTAACCAGAACCTTTTAATCCTCTTTCCGCGAACACCAGCGATTGTGTTAATGACATTTACGACACGGGCATGTCACAGTGCAAATCGGATCAGTAGAGCGAGTGCAGTAATCATCCACCACACTGTGACACGCCATAATTATACTCACAGCTGGCTTTCAATTTCCTGCTGTTTGATGTTACGTTCAGTGTTACAATTCGATTCAGAATTTTAACATTTTGAAATAGATTTTTAGGGTTCCGTACCTCATCACCGATCTGCATATTGAGTAAGAGATAGGGCGTTCATCAAGGGGATAAGTAAAGTCGTGATCCTATTGAACTGTTGTACCATAAATGGACACAATTTAAACAGTATTTTGAGTAAATTAGCCACATCCTATCGCAATGTTTAGTCAATGTTTACTGGCCATGGCCTTGCGAGCAGCTCCGTGACAGTAACACGAACACATCATAGAAATGTAGCTGTATGTATTTACCTAACTATGTATGTAGTATGTACGTACACTATACATGGGTATGTTGAGGTATTGTTGATGTAGATTACATGAAATCACTAAACAATATCATTAGACACTAGAGCCTTCACTACAGTGCTGTTACTCGATGCAACTTTTTCTTATATAGGATTCACAATGAGTCACTGTGTAAAAGGTTCGAAAGAAAATCCCTGTCAGTAACACCGCGACACGATTGGGTGTAACTCGTTGGGACTCTTGGGATCCCATCCCCTACTTACAGTACTATTGGTGGTTCCAGTGGTATTGTTCAAATGAAATAAATTGGTTAAGCGCGTGTCGGACCACGCGCAGGGAAAGGTTTTCTAGTCCTTCAGCTATTAAGAAAATAACTACTTTAAATCTTTATATTTTGTAAACGGAGTTTTGTATCAAAAGTGTTGAAGAAACAGTGTTTGCAAGAACTATGTAACGATACAAGATAAACGACTGTACTGACAAACAGACAGACAGACGAACCACTACAGAAAGTAAGGGTTTCTGGTTTGACTACGGAACCCTAGAAGATCAGTTGCTCTGGAAATGTATTGAGGAGTCCAATGTGCAGCAGTGGACTTCCTATGACTGAACTGATCAAGCCAGTGTTGAACCCTGGTGCCGGAGTAAGGCTGCCCGAAGCCCTCCGACATGGCCTAGGTATGCAGTAACCTTACTAATAAGTAAATGCATATTTGCCGACTTTGTTCAGATGCACGCGATGTTGCCGTCAGGTTGTGGTGCGGTGATGGGAGCAAGCGGATTTTATAACATTATTTTGATATGTACCGTCAGCCTTATTTATTACATAAGCAAGTCGCTGTCGTCCACTATCGTGCCAGCACGGAAAGTCGAGGTTGCCAGATTGTAAACTGTAATAATTATCATCGGCTCGTAGGTACCGACTGCTGAATATAGGTATTCGTTTACTTCTGTCACTGCCCTCGATCTACAACTTGTCTGATCCAGGTGATGTCCGCGACATTTATTATATCGTCTACCCAAAGAGCTGACCCAATGCGCCCTGTCTTTGGCCAGTTCTTGGTAGTTAATATACCAATCTGATTTCAATCATGATTATAAATACGGAATTTATCACTAATCGGTGTTTCGACCGACAATACTAAGACGACAATACACGGTACGTGATAAATCCCGTATTTATAATAATGATTGAAATCAATCACGAAAGTTTTCTAATCTGATTTCGTTTCGAAAGTCTCGTTAACGCAATAAAAGGGGGTCTCATAATTGTGGAGCATTTGACAACAAAGGTTTAGAGCCTCTGTGACGTCTTATTTCCTAAACGGATAGACTGATTTTAACATTTTTTTATTTAACGCGATTGTGAGTTAGTTGTCATGTTTGATAAAAATTGATAAAATCTTAGCAAAGGAAGGATAGGAAATTTGACATTTGTGTAATTTTTTTTTAACTCTCTCGCTATCTCTCAGCACACCGTCTCTTCCCAACCACCGGGAACGAATATTAAAACCCATCCGCGAAGAAAATGTCGAGATGCGGCGTCGCATCGGGGTGGTGTGCAATTTTTAAAATTGTCCCACCATTCCCCGCCTAAGAACTAGAGGAATTTAATTTTACCCGCACCTACTAATAAGAAGAGGAATTTTTAATTCGATTGCAAAGTCCTTTCGAAAGAAATTAGATTTTATTGTTTCTTTGGAATACTTTTTGTGGAATTAATTCAGATCGAGATAACAAAGAATGTGGAATAAAGTAACAAATTAGGATACTTGTTTATCTAATCAGAGATAGGATTTTTAACTTCAAAATCAGAACAAAACAAAACTAACACTAATTAAAGCGCTGTAGCTAGCTTTGTCCTGATCCGCTAATTAAAGTGACGTTGAACGGGTACCGCTATAAACGTTTTGAACTGAGTGTTCTTCGGGACCTTCGGAGAGCGCGTAAAAATAGGTATTGGTCAGGCTATAGAAGTCGCCAATCCGACTCTAGAGTTTTTAGGGCTCCCGAAGGCTGACATGGCTTTCATAGCAAGAATCGAGATTCGAAGCGCGGAAACGCTCACTTAAAAATAGCAGTAGCAGTCATCCATCCAGTCAGTCAGTGAGCGCGAGAAACGACGTAAACTTACAACTTGGCTGCACACGCTGCACACTTACAATACTACCGGGGATTCAGGGATTATAGCCGGAATGTGACTTCTTTTTGGTGTTTCGTTCAGATATGAGAGCAGTAGGTAGGTACTCAATGTGGTGCTGGATTTGTGCTTTGTAGAGCACAAAACTCTGCACCGTCATGAAGTACCGCTTCGATCTGTTCCGAGTTTCTTGGAGGAAAGAGAAGCTTTGCTCTCGAAGTGACCCTTAAACTGCACTTAGTTGTGACTGTGGTGGTCCTGCACCGTCAATGCAACGCTTGCTGGTTTGTCCCTTGTCCCCGAACACGAGTAAAGATTTGAGCTATGCTACACCTGACGCCCCCTATCTAACTAGTTGAACTATTGAGTCACTAAGAAGAAGACGTATCTATTAAGAACAATCAATTGATTTATATTACTTATTTTCATTTTGTTATATTATGTAAAGAATTATTAAAAATAATAACAAGCATTGTTTCTTGCCTGATTCTTTCCTGGTTTGGTCGCAGAGAAACAGGCGGTAAAATTGACGTTTCAAAGTTATCCTTATGATATTAATGAGTAAATTAGCATTCATTTTGATTTTTTTAAATATGCGATTGTACATGAAAATTAGAGCACCAAATTCCAAAACATGGTACGTTATCCAGTCGATATATTCCAAGAGCCATTCATCAACCCGCATCAGGTTGGAGGTGGAAAAGTGCATCGTTCCCACAACAGCGAGTCGCGCCGATAAATCTACCACATGCTTCCATGTTCCGGGATCGTAAGATGCTGGAAGCGGCATCACATATACCTACTACATTAACTTACAGAATATACTAAAAACAAAAGAAACATCAAGTCTATTATACGAAATATAAAGGAAACAGCTGAGGTAGCAAAATATAGCCTAACCTAACATATAATAAATAACCTAATAGAATCTGTCAGTCGACCAACTTGTAGGCTTTAAGTTCCGACTTTCCGAGCTTTGGTTTCCTCGATACAGGCTACTCCTAGTGAGGAAACCGATAGATAATACTATAAATAGATATGAATGTTGTCTGCAAAATTCATGCATCTATTACTTGTAATAATTTGTAATACTTGTAATAATACTTTAGCATGTAAATAATATTTTAAATTGTTTAGATACTGTGTTTTTGTAATAATAAAATACTTTCATTTTTCATAGCCAACAATCTATAGATAGCTCAACCGATCCAGATTACCACCAGGCGTACAATGCCCCTCTGAGTTGCAATCTAATATTTTATAGAGGTACATTTTGTTTGTAAGTTTGTAATATTGAAGGGGGGCGTAATCTCGAAAACTAGTGAACAAATTCTCAAAATGTATCACTGATAAAAAGCTTTATCCATGAGTGCTATATCACATCACATTAATATTATAAATGCGAAAGTTTGGATGTTTGTTTGTTTGTTACCCTATCACGTCATGTTTGGGCACAGGGGTCGCAAATGAAACTCCTGAACACTGATTTAGGTGTATATTGTTATTACAGCGTATTTTGGAAAAAGGTTTTGGAACAGTATGATTTAGATTTTACAAGTCGAACGAACAGAATGAATTTTTATATGAATGAATGAACATAAAATAACTAGGGAGAAGGTACTATGGGCGCAAGATACGTCGCGAGGCTTGCTGGCATAGGAAACGTAGGCGTTAACACGTCACAATGTAGTATTCAGGTGTATAATTTTAAAGAATTTATGTACACACAAAAAGATCTAATTTTAGTCAGTGTTATACCTATTGTTACCTATATAATACACTCAGCGACACAATTAACCGCCCACCTTGAATTTTTACGATTTTGGTTAAAAAAAAAATTGTGGCCTTACTTGTGAATATTATTTTATAACGTAGGTATATTGAAGTAAAATGAAAGATAATATTGTTTTTAATTATTACGTTTATTTATAAAAAAGTCTGAAAAACACTTTGACCGTATATTAACAAATGTGATGAAATGGCTTAAAAATAAAAAATCTGCTGAATAAATGATTTCTAATAGTGCGTATTTCCACCTCTAGCCCTCATGACTTCGATCAAACGGTTTGGCATGCTGTCGATGACATCTTTGATCTGTTGTTGTGGAATGTTCTGCCACTCCTCAATCACGGATTGTTTTAATTCATCTATGGTGGTTGGAGCTGGTATGCGGCTTCGAACACGTCTTTTTAAATTGTCCCATATGTGTTCAATAGGATTTAAATCTGGGCTCCGGGATGGCCATGTTAATTTTCGAATGCCGACGGTATCCAGGTACGCGGTAACAACTCTAGCAACGTGGGGGCGAGCGTTGTCCTGCATTAATAAAAAATCTTCGCCAATAAATGGAGCAAATGGCATTACATGAGGTTCCAACACTTCTGTTACATACCTCTGAGCATTTATTCCACCTCTTTCGAAGATAACCAAGTCGGTGCGTGCTTCGTAAGTAATGCCGCCCCATATCATGATAGAGCCACCTTGGTAGCCTACTGTTTCCACAACAGTACATGGTGCAAACCTTTCATTCTTGCGTCTGTATACACGCTGGCGACCGTCAGGACCGTGCAAGCATATTCTTGTCTCGTCAGTAAAGATAACATTCTTCCATTGTTCCATATTCCATTCGGCGTGCTCTCGGGAAAAACGAAGTCTTTCTCTCCGGTGGCCTACGAGCAATTGTGGCACTCGAGATGGTCGAAAAGCTCCAAGGGCATTCTCTCCTAGTCTTCTTCTCACTGTTCTTTCACTCACTTGAACATTGCGAACCTCACGAAGTTGGTTTCGTGCCTCAACAGCTGTAGTGAACCGATTTCTTAGAACATTGGTCACAAGAAATCGGTCGTCACGAGCGGAGGTGCATCTTTTTCGGCCCTGTCCTAGTCTTCGCTCATAAGAGCAAGTTTCCCGAAACCGTTTCACTGCATCCCTTAAGGTGGTACGTGCGACACCAAGCTTCCGCGCCACGTAACGCTGACTAAACCCTTCGTCGATAAGAGCGACGGCTCTCGCCACTGAATTAGCATCAAATGGCATGTTTATGATGTCCAAACACTAGCTTTAAGTTACGAAACCAAAACAAACTCAAATTGTTTACTTTTAATGCCACTGAAGCAATGTAAGCAGTATGGCAACGATAACGATAATGAGACGAAGTTCGATATTTATCCTATTCACAACTTATGCGTAAAAAAAACAAAGTTAAGTACCCACTTAACTTTGTTTTTTTTACGCATAAGTTTGTAATTTTTTCGTCACTACATTTCTTTCACACTTGACTTATTTATGCCCAATAACTTACAACTGCGATAACATCAAAATTTGCCACTTTAAAAGGGTGGGCGGTTAATTGTGCCGCTAAGTGTACATTTGCATGGTCGCGAAGCAAAGACATGCGCTCCTCACATATACATAACACTACAATGTATTCTACCGTGTTTTAGCAAATAAATTGATTTAATTTAATTTCATGTTGATGAATGCAATGTTTCTCTCTATACATACTACGTGTTATGTTATGTACGACATTAAATGAAAACACTGGTAGGGCTCATGGGTAGTATTGTACTAAAATAGGGGTTTATCAAAGTCATTACAATAGAAAAATGTTAAACTTTTAAACAACTTTAATATCAAGTCCTAAAACATCAATGAAAATATAAAATAAGCCTGTATAAAATAGGTAAACCAATCATATTCATCCATCATGAAAGTAGGTACCTGTTAAACTGACTAAGCGGCATCGTCGCAAAGGCGCCGCAAATTTACGTTAAAAATTGTTTATTGGAAATGTATCGATTACTGGATAAATATACAAGCTACTGGTATCAAGCCCACCTCTAAAATCACTAAATACGATTCCGGATGTGTGTTTTAAATTAATGTTATGTACGTGTATTAAAACAAACAGGTGTATATCGTAATGTGACTGTAACGTAGAATTTAAAATTATGAGAATTTTGGGTACTGGACAGTGTTTTTTTTATATATATTAAACTTGTAGACACACAAGCAGACGGGCCTCCTGATGTTAAGTGGTCACCGCCTCCTATAAACTCCTGCAGCACTCGTGGTACTGCAGTCGCGTTGCCTAGCACTTAATACCCTATTTACACCTCTCTCGAAGGCGTTCCCTTTGAAGCCCGCCGGAAAAACCTCCGGAGGAAGGTCATTCCACATGTTGCAGGTGTGTGGAAGAATGGAACGGGTGAAACGCACCGTGTGTAAGCACGCATCTAGAATACGTGGATGAGCTCGTTGCCGAAGTCTGGCTGGATTACCAACCGTGCCGGTTTATTAGTCGATTTATTCTTAGTCAAGTCTTATCCAGAGTAGGGTGACTCTAGGAAAAGGCATTGCGGCCGACATCTGCAATACTGCATCTGAGTTATTGCAAGGGGAATATTGATAGATATATCTGAACGCTACAGACAGCCAGACAGCTGTTATGACTATCTGGATTTCAATTTTTGTTATTGACATCTCTGGAAACAAGTTTCAGGATAAAAGAGTAAGTAATTCCTTTCTTAACGGAAGTTTTTTAAACTTTAATGTATTTTATAAGTTACTCCTAATTTTTAATTTTAAACAATTTTACAGATACAATATACTTATAAGGAGATTTTAACTAACAGTTAAGCTATCGTTAACACAAGTTACTAATGATAAAAAACATTTGTATTTGTAAACGGATTATTAGCGAACTTACCATTTTATAGAAATAAAAAGATATAGCTTATAGCACACAGGGATAGTGTAGCTTATAGCACACAGGGATAGTGTAGCTTATAGCACACAGGGATAGTGTAGCTTATAGCACACAAGGATAGTGTAGCTTTCTGAGTCAAATAATTTTCAGAATCCGTTCAAATGTTTCAGTGATTACCCTGTGGTGCCCAGCTCCAAACAATGGCACACGTCCTTGCATGCCCATCCTGCCCTACCACTTGCACGATGGGGCAACTGATGACCTGCTCCGACGCTGCCATGAACGTATCGGCGTACTGGTCAAAATGGCTATAGTATTGAGACATCGACACGAAAGAAGAAGAAGAAGTGATTACCCTCTACAAACAACTCTAAGATAATTATCATTAGCAATTTGAAATAATCTTTCCGGTCCAACGCCAAATCCACATTAATATCAGATGTAACAGTAACATGCTCGCAAACAGTTCAACGCAGTACAGTTACGCGTCCTATGTCCTGCCAGACCGGCATGAGTAGATAATTCCCATGCATCTACGACTGTTCCGTCCGGTGTCGCTGCTGCAATTTCCGCTCGAACCAGATGGCATCCATCTTGGAACTAGTATGTTATTCATGTTTCCATGCTCGGGCTAGGATTAGATGTGAAGCTTTGATATCTTAGAGCACATGACAGTCATATATAATATATCTTTAAACCCAGATTCAAGAAAAGGAAGCTTTTTGTTAGTCTGTCAATACGTGGTATCGTTGTTTTTGAAACGGATAGACTGATTGCAGTTTCAAAAATAAATTCCCAAAAAACCCGAGTTTTTCTACTTTTTGTTTGCAAGATCGTATTTAGCTACGAGTACTTTATTGCTACAGTATTTAACGTATTTTTTGACTTAATCTTGAGAATTACTGAAGCCATTTCGTTTGGGCGCCGCCGCGTCGTGTTGGTCCAATTAACAGTAGACAAAAATACAAACTTGCAAACAAAACCTATTAATGGCTCGAAGTGTCCTTAAACTGATACAGTCTACCCGTAAAATACAACAGACATACCAGACAAAATATATTTTTTTCTTCTATTAAGTACGTTTATAACCAGAAAGAATTATTTGGGATTTCGTGTCAGTATCACTTTGCAACGGGCAAATTAGATGAAATATGATAATTTTATACTTAAGACAACCAGATAAAATAAATTCACGAAATAACGCAACCTTCATTTAAATCTAAATCATGTTTCCACAAATAGCTACGATTGTTGACCTCAGGGTTCTTGATGAGCCCATCAGGGCTGATCTGCGAGACGTATGGCCCCATTACCGGCAAATTGGGGTAGGGTCACAAGTCAAAATTAGGCCGAATAAATCGCCAGCTCGAAATGTACTGATAGGATTTTATTGGAGATTTTATTTGCATGGTAATTAGGGGTCTGGGAGTGGTTGGTCCACAGATAATGTAACCCGCCATGCCGCTACATTACCTCCTCTTTACTTCCACAGTACTGTACATGTGCTTGTGTTTTTATGTACCTACTAATTTGTAAGTCGATGCAGAAATGAGTTATAACGAATGTTATTTCTGTATTCGATTTTATCGATAAGATTCTTTTCTATACACCTAATTAAAAAAACGCGTGGCTGTAAAATAAACGTGCATGTAAGTATTCCTAATTAGATTTGCTTTTGTAGAGTAGTTAAAAGTTTAGAGTGATAATAATTATTATCTTACTTTAAAACTCTTTTAGGAGTGAGTAAATTTATCGTAGCAGTAGCTACTTATTTTTATGTAAATTTATATTAAATGCTGGCTGTCTGTATAATGTTCAGAAAAAAAATATTAACTGATTCCTCTCAGAATTTAAAAAAGCCTTAATAAAGTTAAAAGATAAATACCCTTATTCTTAAATAAAATAAATAAAACCCAAAAGGATTACGCAAACACCCTTCAAATTAATTCAATAAAGCTAACTTCCTCACAGTGTGTCCGAGATCTTAAAAAAAATTTTTTCTTCAAAACTGCAAAAGGAATAATTGAATTCCACGCCGTTATTATTCACAAAGGGAATCGCATTAAAAGGTTTAATTTATTCTGGAGACGGGTTTATGAAGTGAAAAGCAGGAATACGTCGTCGGATTGTACACATTATACGCTAAGAAAGAATGAAAGAAAAATAATTTATTAGACATACACATACACATATGTATACACATATTTGTTCGATACATGCCCTCTTTTAGCAGAGTAGCAATAGCTCCTACAAGCTATTACTACGTATATTTTGCATGACATAAGACAGGTCATCGCCAGCGCCACTGATCGGACGCCACCGTCCGACTGCGTTCAGATATAGTTGCTACGAGAAGCGTCTGAGGAGTCATCAGAGTGTTCGAGCGCTCGAGTTCAATTTGTTCAAATAGCTAGGCTTGGGCAAGCTCTCGCAAGGCATGCGTAAATAAATGTTTCACTCGTGTGGTCCCCATAAGTCCACTCGGACGCCGGCCCCCGGCGCTGGCCGCCGGCCTCCGATTAGGATAGCCCAAAAGCCCGGGCTTGTCAGGGGCCGTTTTTTAACGGTTTTTTGCAAGCGAGACATGCTTCGGATTCGCAGGCTCCGCCCCCCGTTATTTTTCGGTACAAGTCAATTTATTCCTGAAACAAATGCCTATTTGGATTAAGAATTTTGATCAAAATAGTCTAGGGTAATCTTGAGTTAGTGTTAGGGAGCGAGAGGAGGATTTCGAGATGACGTTAGGGGGGGGGCTTAATCGAGGTTGGCAACACTGGGGCGAGTTTCGCATCAGTGTTATGACAGACAACGTCGCAGTAGGACACACGCATGCACAAAATTAGCCACAAAGATGTATTTTTGACCTCCATTTCCATCGAAATTGTATCTCAGAATAAAAAAATTAACAGAATACAAAAGCCTTAATTTAATGTACTCTGTATTATGGAAAAATAATATTTAAGTAAAAAAATTTCAATCTCAGGTAAAAGCCTTGGTGGGAGAAACTGCAATATTGATCATGCCTGTTGTTCTATTAATGTGCCATTTTGATTATTCCAAAACTAGTACTAATATAAATAAACGTTTTATATACGGGTAAACTTTTCAGTTTTTACCAGCTACCTTGTAAATCTTGCATACCATTCTAAAAAGGTAGGCATCATCGGGACGTCTGTCCAACGCGGTTAGCGGTAGTCGATAGCATACCGAATTTGGTTTTTGAAGTAAAACTTCTTTACGCACGCTTGACTTGGGGAGTAAGCCGGTGAATGCGTTACGAAAAGTGCGAACGGAAGTTGAGAGGAAGATATAAGTTAGTGAAGATAGAAAGAGAGAGAGTTCCGTTTCGTATATTTTTAAACGTTAATGTTCGTTAATATTTTGTGAAAGAAGTTTTGCTTCAGTCGTGTGGTCTAAACTCTAAAGCACACGCGTTTTATTCTCGTTCGGAGAGACCCGTATGTCATATAGTCTTACACTTGGTCCGAGCGCACTCGTAACGAAGGCATAGCACATGTCTTTGAATTCGGTTCTAGGGCATACTTATGTTGTTTGAATTGAAAAGTAGCGAAGCATAACTAATTTTAATGTAAGTAAACAACTAGGCGCTAGGCGTGTACAAAAGTCCGTTGACTGTGACTACATTACTAGAAAGATTGGCTACGTACGCCTCGCTTGTCAAGTACAAGGTCGCCTAGCAACGCAGTAGTGACATTCTAATTGGCCGAGTTTTCAATTATGTATTTTGTAAAGTGACCACACACTGAAAAGCGTAACCTAGGATCCCTCCCTACTAGATGTAAAGACGTCCTAATAACGGTTTCTGGGAGTCGTTGGGTGCCCCAGATCGGTCGCTCTAGAATTCTCAGCGGGAGTACGATGTTTAGCAGTGGACGCTGATATGATAATGATGACGGAAATTGGCATTCACCTTCTATGATGTGAATATTTAAACTTACGCTGACCGGTCTCTGGAGAAGTTTCTTTCTGAACTACATAGGTTATCCTTGACGTTTCTTGGATGTTACCTATAACAAAATAAAAATTAAATTAAATCATGATATTATTAAACTCCTTGAGACTTGTAGCAAAATAAAAAATTAAGTAGGTACCTACCTAGGTACTTTTAAACTTAAGTACCTGCTTCAAAAGCTTCTAGATGGCTCCTTTTGTTCTTACTACTTTAGTCACGTTGTCAAGTTATAGTAATTCTTGTTTAGTTATTAAAAAAAAACCTAACGACCTACTGCCATACGGTGTGTCTGTGTATTATGTACCTCAAACCTTGTCTGTGGAATCTAGTTGAATGGCGCTGTTTAGTAAAGTCTAACTTTTTATTAGCTGTAGTAAAATGACGTTTTGTGGGTTGCCGGTTTTTGAAGAAAAATAAATAGGGATGTAGCTAAATGAGTGAATCATAAATGAATAATCAGTTTGGTTTTTTTTTTGAGATTTAATATTAAGTTGTAATGTATTTTTTAACCTATTATTATTACTATACTAGAGGATTGATCTTTTTTAGTAGAAGTATAGGGAGGTACATTCAAAATGAAACAAAAACGTCATAATAATGTTATTTAATTAATTTTTGTGAAATGAATCACATCCCTATTGAGATTAGGCTGGCAACATTATTTTACGGAATGACATTTAGAAACGTCATTTTACTGCAGCTAATAAAAAGTTAGACTATAGAGGCTAGGCTGTTGATTGAACGGCTTATTAAGCTAGTTGGCTGCGACATTATTATCGAAGCGCGAAGTAGGTAAATAATACTACAATATATCAAATATTATATATTTGATCTAGCGAAGCGAGATCCTTAAATCAACTCGGGCAAATCGGCGTTGTATGTATGTATGTATGTTTGTTTGTCCGATGATAACTGTTGTTATATTGGGGTTCAAGAGGGGTAAAAAAATGAAAATAAGGCTATTAAGTCAAGTGGGACGTCAAATGAAAAGTATTCCATTAGAACATTTAGACTCTGTTTTTATTTTTCGTAAATTATTTATAGTTTTTGAGTTATTAGCCAAAAACTAAACTTTGACAAAATTCACAGGGTACACCAGTGTCCCAACAGGGCTGTAATTTGGTATGCATGTAACATAAGTGACAAATGAAGTGGCAAAAGTCTGAAATCCAGAATAACTGTAATTTGTACCCCAAAAAAGTGTAACCACATCATTACATGAACTCCCGTTACCTGTAATTTGAATGAAACTTTAGGTCAAGTTAGTTGGTTATTTATTTCGTGGCACTATTTTGATAGTCAAAGATAACAAATAATATTTTTTTGTTTTAATAGGAGACTCGCGAGGCCTCGGTTCGGGGCGAACCACTAGTTGTTGTTGTTCACGCTTGTCACGGCATTGGCTGGGAGTACGCTTAAACATGACCGTCCATCCCTGACTATCGCCCTAAAGCTGATACAAACAAACAACAAAGCGATACGGCATGATCTTCACCTCAGGCAAAACCGTGTAATTTACCCACAATTCCGACTAACACCAAAACCCATGTATGTTTATTAAACCACATCTCCCACATTGTTAGATTTAATTAACGCAGGGTGTAATTTATGCGAATTTTCAACCACTGCCTACCCCTATGCGATAGGGCGCGTAATTGAACAACCCTTCGAGACCTTGATATGTCAATAGTGGGGGATTTCCGGACAAGTTCGGGGGTAATTTCATAATCTGATAATTTATTAGAATAGTTTAATATGGACGAGATCATTTCAGGGCGACTCTTATTGAATGTAATAAAAGTGATTTAGTTTTAGCATATTGTTACGCCGAGGCTGTTACAGAATAAGTAATAGTAAGGTAGTCAGCTTCTCGGAGTTATACCTACTGTGTCACAGAATAGGTAATACTTGGTATGGAATATACCGACATACCACGTTTTTACTTACAGTTGCACAGATTAAGAAATAGTAGTTAGTCGAAATACCTACACTTTTCTAGTAACTAGTAGAAACGGCGAGAAGGTTCTGGAAATAATGCGCGGTATAAATAGTGCGTAGAAACGTCCGCAGGGAGAGTCTGGATTTGGCTATACGTGCGAACATTTCGGAGACTTTTAGTGGTTTTTTGTGCGATAGTGTTGTGAATTAGTGTGTTGTGATTACTTGTAATTAAGTTCGTGTATTTATCATTTCAGTGTTGAATAAAAGTGTTATTTTGGTTACCTCAGCTCTTAACAATTTTTTAGTATTGCTCTAGCACATAGCCCAGCGGATTAGCAAACTGAAGTGGCAGTGGACTGGGCTGGCCATATATGCCGGAGAACCGACAACCGTTGGGGTAAACGAGTTCTTGAGTGGAGACCACGCCTTGCCAAACGTAGTGTGGGGCGTCCCCTGGCTAGGTGGAGCGATGACATAAGAAAGGTGGCGGACAGAAACTGGATGAGAAGAGCCGAAGACTGGGCTCAGTGGTGCGTATTGAGAGAGGCCTATGTCTAACAGTGGACTAATGTGGGCTGATGATGATGTAGCACATAGATAAGGGGATAGACAGTTTAAACGAAGTTTAACTAAACTATGACTTATCTTATAACTTGGCACCGAAAGTTACTTGAAGATAAATATCTCGATCGTAATCATTTCTGGCTTCTCGTTTAACTTTTTTAAACGACTTTAAAAAAAAGGATGAGGTTCTCAATTCGTCGGAATCTTCACCGATTACTCGAAGCCACCTGGACCGATCCGAGAAATATTTTTTTTTGGTTAAAAGGGTATACTTCCCGGGTGGTCCCATTGGCACCAAGTTAGGATCTGATGATGGGATCCCAAAAAATTCGAGGGCAAGGGCAACCTTCAAATTTATAGAGACGCAATTCGGTTCTATGTTTGTTACTACCTCAGAACTCCGTCATGAATCAACCGATTTGGATTTTTTTTTTTATTTGAAAGGATATTACTTTCATATTGGTCTCATATAAGTTTCATCAAAATCCGTCGAGTAGTTTGGTTAAGTCAGTAATATTTTTGTTAAAAAGTTAAGAACCTACTTGTTTATGTTTTTACCGTGAAGGGCAATATCAATCAAATAAATATCTGGTATCTTGTCTCATATTTATATTTTGTAAATATTGTGTGAATGAATGAATGAATGAAAACACTTTAATGTACACCATATAATGATAATATGTGCTATGTGGCAAATAAATAATAATCTGTTCAAAATATATGTCAAAAAGTCTACATCGGTCTTCAATTAATGATTGAACATTGTTCTATAAAACGGGAATTAAAGTATGGTTTTCTAAAAGCAGCGGCCGTTACAATGACCCCAGTGATTTTCTACTGTACATATACCTAGATTACTCATTACTTTGTAATGAATACGAGTAAATGTCACATCACAGTTAAGGACAAAAGCTAACTACTATGAGAAGTAATAACATGATATGTATAGAAAATAATTTTACTGTCACGTTCAAAACTTACAATCAACTGTGACAGACGGACGAACGGACAAAGTCTCACTATAAGGGTCCGTTTTTGCCATTGAGATCCGGAACCCTAGTTACGAGAATTAGAGTTACCATGACGTGTTGAGTTGCTGACGATACGGACGAAATTTATTAGGACACAGTGTCCCAACTGACACTTTTGTTTTTAATATTTTTTTACTGTCGATTCGGACACCATCAAATTATTGAAACTGTTGAGTACAGTCAGGTAATAAATGTTTAAACAAAATATAACACAAATAATGTGATAAAGCTAATCAAATTTCTTTGCGAGCGTGTGGTGACTTACATTAATGTTAAAAAAACCACAAGTTTCATTCATAGCGTATATTTGGTATAAATCAACATCTTGTATACCTAGTAGCATCTATACCTAGTCAGGTCATAAGTATTGTCACACAGTAAAAACTTTTCTTTTAGAATGCTGGCCACAAAAAAGTTTATAGAATTCGAATTTCGAATTGTTCATGAAAATAAAAATGTATACTTTTTAGAATTTTACTCATTTTTAAATATGGAGTGGACGCTTAAAGAAGACCGTGTTGCAGTTATTGCGTTGCACCGTTGCGGTTACGCGCCAATTCAAATTTTTGACATACTGAAAAATTTTAGTATAACCAAAAGATTCGTTTATCGCACCATCAAACGATACAATGAAGACTCTAGTGTAGATGACAGGTCAAGAAGTGGTCGCCCTCGGTCTGTTAGCACTCCAGCAGTGATAAAAGCTGTGAAGGCGCGAATTCAAAGAAATCCCAAACGTAAGCAGAAACTGTTGGCCCTTCAGATGGGGTTAAGCAGAACAACGGTGAAAAGGGTGTTAAATGAAGACTTAGGACTTCGGGCATATCGAAGAAAAACAGGACATCGTTTGAATGCTCGTCTAATGGACCTGAGACTGAAGAGATGCCGCGCTTTGTTGAAGCGGTACGCGGGAAAAAAATATCGGGAAATTCTTTTTTCGGATGAAAAAAATTTTACCGTAGAAGAGAGCTACAACAAACAAAATGATAAGGTGTACGCACACAGTAGTGAAGAAGCGAGCAACCGTATTCCGCGTGTCCAACGAGGTCATTTTCCATCCTCGCTCATGGTATGGTTGGGAGTTTCTTATTGGGGCTTAACAGAGGTACATTTTTGTGAGAAAGGTGTAAAAACGAATGCAGTTGTGTATCAAAATACAGTCCTGACGAACCTTGTGGAACCTCTTTCTCATACCATGTTCAATAACAGGCACTGGGTATTCCAACAAGATTCGGCGCCAACTCATAGAGCGAAGAGCACACAAGACTGGCTGGCGGCGCGTGAAATCGACTTCATCCGGCACGAAGACTGGCCCTCCTCCAGTCCAGATTTGAATCCGTTAGATTACAAGATATGGCAACACTTAGCGGAAAAGGCGTGCTCAAAGCCTCATCCCAATTTGGAGTCACTCAAGACATCCTTGATTAAGACAGCCGCCGATATTGACATGGACCTCGTTCGTGCTGCGATAGTCGACTGGCCGCACAGATTGAAGGCCTGTATTCAAAATCACGGAGGTCATTTTGAATAAACTTTAGTGTCATAAGAATCTATGTTTTGTTAAGTTCATTTTGGTATATAAATGGTTACATATTGAATAAACTTGTTTCAATTATTTTATATTAAACATGTGACAGAATTTATGACCTGACTAGGTATAATGATCATTTAAAAATATTTCAAATAAAGAGATAGAGAGAGTGTGACCTTGCTATTCATATATTTCGTCATCTTGCTGTACCGCCGTAAAAACCTGTTTTTTTAACTGACTGCAGCTATTTTTAATGGTGTCCGAATCGACGGTAACAAAAATATTAAAATCAAAAGTGTCAATTGGGACATTGCGTCCTAATATATTTTGTCCGAATCGACAGCAAGTTGACGTGGAGTTTATTGCGATTCAATTGAATAGGTTAGGTACATTTTGCAAGCGACGTGAACCACCATATTTTAAAAATAACGTCACGGTATTGTTCAGGTTCCAAGGGTAATCCCATCACATCAAGTGATATGACTAAAGAATCTCTTATTTTTTAATTTAAAATTAATTCAACGCTGAGAAAGGCAAAACTTTTAGTGTTTCTAAATTGGGGTCAAACGCTACAGCTAGGTGCAACTCAAACGAACACCGCTTTCCTCTTGACCGTAAACTGGGGTCAAGAAGTTTTGGGGTCATCGGGACACACTTGTAGCCGGGTAAGAGAGCCCGGGTAAGTAAACAAGATAACTATTTATAGGTATAGTGTGACCATTAGTGCTGTGCACTCCCTGAGGTATGCGCGCGGCGAGACGGGGGGGAGAATCGGCTGCTGCGCTCTGTCAGTTATTTGTATCGGACTGTCTATGTCAGACGCACATGACATAGACAGTCCGATACAAATAACACTACCTGCCGCCACGAGCGTTGACGGCGTAGTGACGTAGTGTTATTTGTATCGGACTGTCTATGTCAGACGCACATGACATAGACAGTCCGATACAAATAACACTACCTGCCGCCACGAGCGTTGACGGCGAACTGACAGAGCGCAGCAGCCGATTCTCCCCCCCCGTCTCGCCGCGCGCATACCTCAGGGATTGCACAGCACTAATGGTCACACTATAGGTCATGTTTTCGACCGACTTTAAAAAAAGGAGGAGGTTCTCAATTCGGTTGTATTTTTTATTTTTTTTTAATATTTATGTTTGTTACACTCCGTAATTTATCAACCGATTTGGAAAATTATTTACTTGAAAAAATATACTTTCAGATTGGTCCCATAAAAATTTCATCAAAATCGGTTCTGTAGTTTAGTTTTAAACCAAAATGACTGGTTTCGATTATCTGTTTTGTGACGACGATATTTTTTTTAAATAAAGTTACTTGTTTATATAGGGTGTTTGGTAATATACGCACAAAAATGAAAGGGTTATTTTGATGAGCTTAAGAAATAAATTTGTGAAATGTTTACCATATAAATGTGAAATTTATTTTGGCATGTAAAACAGACATTTTATTATACTTATATTGTGCTATTGCATAATGCTTCCCATCTAACCTTGTTTGTTGTCCCTTTCTAACCCAAAACCCGCAGCCATTTCCGAAAGAGATATCAAATCGGCCTTTATTTTTGGATGTTGATTGCAAGAATAAGTAGTAAGTTTTATATCGAATTAATCACCTAAACTTAGTCGATTTTCTTTAAAATTTGATAATATAACTAGTAGTTTTTTTTTCGAGACGTCTTTTTATGTTTTGAGAAACCGTCACTTGAAATTCATCAGCATATTACCAAACACCCTGTATATGATGGCACACTGATTTATGCTGGTATTGTTAATCGCCAAGCAGCATTGCTATGTTCCGGTTGAAGGCTTTATACTACTTACATCTTTTTGCTTAAAGTTGATGGACGCATCATAGGTCACGTTTCTGGGGTGCGTGACCTACGAGGCTATACTTTGTTATCGGCGATGTTTACCACTTAACATCAGGTGGGCCCTATGCTCGTTCCACCTCCAGGATATATAACATAGTACCTATATAACATATAGCATACCTATATAACATAATGGCAGCGCCAGGGGCGGGAACCCCTGCGAGTTGAAGCCAGGGTAGTGACCAGGGTGAAAGCGACTTTACAGAAAACCAGTCATTGCTCTATCATCATTCATCTCCTAAATAGCTACCGATTTAGATAAGATCCACCATCATCTAATTCCCTGCGGCCTGGCTTCACCCGGCCTCCGAATAATTATCTCTCTCAATGTGTATAATGATGGTGTTATCAACGTTTTTAGAACGCCGTAAAAGACTCGTTCATCATAAAAATGTGTTATCTTTCAATGATAACAGAGGTGCTCTCGTAAAAATCGGTTCACTTATATTTTCAAAGTCTTGGGACCAACAATGGGTTGTGTTTTTCACTGCCTCGCTACGTACATAATTACTTTTTTTTCTTATATATGGTCGAAGAGAACCGCTTTGTGCGAATGGGAGGTATTTCTACCATATAGCGGTGGCGCACCGCAGAGCGTCTGGTTGTCCGTTGATAGAAAGGATGTTTATTATTAAATTACTATTGCATGTTATAATTTAGACACCTATGTGTCTGTCTGACTGTCCGGAACATCGTGGTTTCCAAACGGATGGACCGATTTGGACGCTCTTTTTAAATAGAAATCTTGTTTAACTGAGATCTTGTTGATCCTATCTTGTGTCGATCCATGATATATCCAGACCCGGAATAATAATAAAATGATGCGTTGCAATACTACTATAAATTAAATAGTATAGGTACCTAACAACTACTAACCATCCAAAGGTTGTCTGGTAGAAATCGCTAATTAGCGATAAGACCGCCAATTGTATCCATAGATTTACGTAGTTGTTTTTTATATGTGTTTGATTCGTGGTGTGCAATAAAATATTATCTAATCTAATCTAATCTAACCTGGCGAAAACCATAACTTGGAAAAAGATGATTTATATACATTGGACTGCTAAACGAACCAAATTCGTCCTTTTTAAAGGAACTAAACAATTCGAGAAGGCTATCAACCACCTGCCTTAAGGGTCGGGGGTTCCTAATGTTTTTATTTAAGTAAGTACCTACGTACCTATTCTAGTTTATATTTGAATACATTATTAACAAAAACGAAACTAATTGGAACATGGTTTGATTTCTATAACACGTAATATTTCAAGTTAATTGAGGAAACTAAAGTGAATTGTGGACTCAGTTGGAATTTCAATAAATTGTGTTTAATTTTAGTTTTTGGCTTATGACGTGGTTTTCTCTCGTGGTCTAGAGGCTCTACAAGGAGCATTATCTGACAAACAACCATTGCGGTTAAATAAAAATAGTTTAAAGGTTCTTTGCATGCTAGAGATAATAGGGACCTAGTGAAATTACAGTCACATGATCAATTTTTATCCTGTGACTCAAGGTGAGATGCGCAATGTAATGCCAAACGTAGCCAAGCGAAGTTTAACAATATAATCTCGATATCATGTTACATACTCCCTGTAAACCGGTTAAAAGCACTTTAATAACTTGTAGGTTTTAGATAGTAGGTAGAGCAGAACTCGTACGTGTCCCAAAGGCATCTGGAAGCGCAATAAAAGGACTAATTATTCATAACAGTGAAAAACAGTGCTTTAAAGCACCGCTTCACAAGAGATTGAAGATTTAATTCCTTTACTTATAGTTGTTCGAAAAACATTGACCTTTTAGTATAACATGCGGATTAATTTTTAAATACCTACACACCTAAAATGAATTTGATACAAAAAACACATAGGTACATAAGTACCTTCTACTAAAACATAAAAACACAAGGAAAATATCCTCCTCAAGGTCAAATCAAAACATAAAAACACCTCAACATAACAACTTTACAAACACACGTATTATAGTTATTGGTAACTGTACTACTCCGGCGCATTCTTGCGAAGCCTGGCACCACTTGGTACGGCGACCCGCACGCAAAACACAACTTTACACACACAAAAACAAGGTCGAAATTACTATTGATAGTTGCAAACGAACATAGAACCACAGATAATTCCAAAAACGAATTTGAACTTTAACATTCGAATCTAAGACGAATTACTCACGCACACAACGATATCTCCCAAATGACTTTGTAAATCTAAATTTTGTTTTCAATGATGATGATAGGGTTAAAATTAGCGTGTAAGAGTAAAGTTAAGGTGTCACAGTCATTGAATTAGCAATTGTATGTGAAGTAACGGTGCATGTGTGTGTGAGACAGACTATTGTGATTTTGATTGATAGTATGAGCATAAGCTTTTTGTATGCAATAGAAATACAATTTGAATAGACATACCTACTTAGGTTATGTTTAACGTGAGTTTGCATATCCCACAAGTAGGTTGTCAATACACTAGTGGTTCGCCCTGCACTGAGTACTCGCGAGTCTCCGATTATTTAATCGGAGACTCGCGAGTACTTTTATTTAGATAATTTTTTTTGTATTAAAACAAAAAAAAATGTTATTCGTAATCTTTGACTATCAAAATAGTGTCAAGAATAAAACCAAAAACTTGACCTACAGTTTCATTCAAATTACAGGTAACGGGAGTTCATGTAATGTGGTTATGTTTTTTGGGGTAAAACTTTAGTTTTACAGCCCTAAAATTATGACCATTCTTTCATGTTTTGTACGGAGTATTTCATGCAGAGAGTGACAGTTGACAGTTTAGTTCTGGCACAGACCAATATAATTCTGGTTCTGTCAAACACATTGCCGGTCGGTTGTAACACCGATAAAACGATACGTGTTAAATCCCGTATTTATAATCACACTAATATTAGAAATGCGCATGTTTGGATGTTTGTTTATTTATTTTTATGTTTGTTGTTCAATCACGTCGTAACAGCTAAACTGATTTCGATGAAATTTAGTATGTAGGTACGTAGATTATAACCTGGATTAACACATACGTTACTTTTTATACCATAAATCAGGTCCCATGAAATAAAAATGGGGTGTCAAGTCAAGTTGCGAGTTTAGTTTTATATCTAGGTTACATACACATTTAGTAGTGTAACGCGTACGAAGTCGCGAGCAACAGCTAGTAATTCATTAAATAAATCACAAAGCTTTCTTAGTAAATTTAGTTTAGTTTGTGCCAACAGAATTGCCACCAATGTCAGATTGTAGATAAAAGATCGTAGGAATGTAGAATGAATAATGCAAAAAATTCTAAGAGCAGAATCTACACCATACCACACATACCAATGGTAATATCAGACCATTAGAATCAACTTATTCACCGACCCATGACGCCGACATTTTTACAATCACTTCGTAAAATTATTTCATTTATTTTATTTGGGTCTAACGCGACAAAAATATCATTGAATTAATACAAGGACATTAAATTGGCACTTTTTTCTGTCCACCTTGAAATTGACCTGAAGGTGGTCTGACCATTTTGTTCATCAAGTATTTTTACCCGACTGCGCAGGAGGGTAATGTTTTTAGGACGCATGTATGAATGTACGTCTGTTTGCTTGGCACATCGTCAGGTTAAACGGCTTGACGGATTTTGACCATTGAGGATATCATTGTTCAGGTCTCTGACCTGCGCCTTTTACCGCGCCTGGTCACATGTCCTGTCCAACTCCATTTGAGCCCTAACATTCGCCTGCTACCGTCTGGAACAGTCCGCTTGCGAATTTCAGTATTTGAGATTCGGTCTAGAAGTTTGATGCAGAGCACGGCGGGATCCATGGCACTCTGGATAATTTATTTTGGATTTGTCGATATATACATACCTACAATATATAATATATGTAATTTATTATTTATATCAACATTATGTATGTATGTTTATGTAGGTACTCATAAATATATTATTTATTTCATGTAAATCGATACTGTTAGGTTAGAACTACTTTACTAACGTCCTCATTTGTTCACATAGATCCTGTCCATCCAAAGGTTGCCTGGAAGAGATCGCTAAGGTCGCCCACCTCATCGCTAAAAGCGATCCTCTTCCATTGTACCTATGATTTTTTTAAGTGAAAACTTCTTTAGGCGCGTTGGGCATTTTTGAGACGGGAAAAAACCATTGAACTAGCGACACCGTTACAGTTACCGACACCATTCCTGACGATTCAAAAATAAAAAAACACGTTCAAGTTTTCACTTCTGTCAGCACTCCCGGAGTGCCACTTTTCTGTTGTGTTTGTTTATTTATTTTTGAATTACGTGCAATAAAAATTATCGATCTATCTATCTAACTACGTGAAAATACCTTCTTTACATGTGTTAAAGTATGAAGTTACCCAGAGGTAAGTCAAGTATATCACGAAACAGTTATTACTGCCTAATCTCTAGTTAGGTACTCGTTGTTATTGACTAGGTATCATACTCGTACCTAATTAATACCTAGTTTAACATCACGGCATGATTAAGTATTATTAGTATTCCGTCTATGGAGTGATTAACTGGTTGGCCACTGTCACGATGTCTCAAGGTTTTCTTGGCGAGTGGGCCACAGTATCATTACATTATATGCCACTGATGTTCATGGCTTTACAAGATACTTGCTTTAAAAAAACCGGCCAAGTGCGAGTCGGACTCGCGCACGAGGGGTTCCGAACCATTATCTATAAAAACGGCAAAAAAATCCTGTCTGTTGTATGGGAGCCCCACTTAAATATTTATTTTATTCAATAGCTCAATTTTATTTATTTACCTTATTTGAGGTTGGTGCCGATTAAGCTAGTCCTCTTAATTATATGAGCGCCCATAAAACTCAGAGGACTATCTTAATCTATCTTAACGTATGTATGATGGGGACACCCTTTAATTTTCAACTTCTTTTATTTTTTGAAATGATTCCTTTATTTGTGCTGTAAGACCTTGCTTTGACAAATTTCGTGAATCTAGGTCAACGGGAACTATCATATAGGTTTTCGACCCAAAACCTATAGGATACTTCCGGTTGACTTAGAATTGTCAATTTTGGTTAAAAGCAAGGTCATATCAGCCGTAGGACGTCCACTGCTGGACAAAGGCCTCCCTCATTGATCTCAAATCTATCATGAGGGGGTTGTTGCCATACTCGCCACGCTTGGCAGGCGGGTTGGCGAGCGCAGTATAGGTATTGAAAACACGAAAAGACGCTGCTGCCCATCTTTCGGAGGTATCCCTTAGCAGACTCCTACTGCATCCACGGGCAAGAGCGGAGGGGCAACATTCTATTGCCGGCGCCCAACGGCAAAAGCAAGGTATTACAGCACAAATAATAAGGTATTAAAGGGAAAATTCCGAAAAATAAATATGTTGAAAATTGAGGTTAATTTTGGTACTTACAAGTTTACACAATACACCTAATAGGGAATATAGACATCAAATCTGATATAAATTTCAACTGTGTAGGTCCACCCGTAACTGAGAAAATCGGTGGTGACACACGGACAGACGGACAAGAGCGTGATTTTATAAGGGTTCCTTTTTTACCTTTTGAGGTACGGAACCCTAAAAAACAATTTTCACATATGTAGTAGATTTGAGGTTTCGCGACCGATTGCTGTCGAGTTGCTGTTGATAATTTTATATAATTAGATGGAGTATCTAAAATGATTAGGTTCTGTAGTCAGTACATTACACACACAATGAATTTGCTTGCATGCACTAATACAGTTCAATGTATCAGTGACGCTTTCCGTCACTTCCGGTCCGGCACCTGCTTCCGTCAATAAATAATTTATTGACAAATAAACATTTAATTTAACACATTTGGGTTGTTTATAACACTGAAGTTAAACTTTACTTCATGAAAACGTTGTATAAATCTAAATATATACCTATTCTTCTAATAAACCTCTAGTTATTTAAATAATAATTGAACTAAACTCGTAATTAGCCTGTCCGAACAGAGCTGAACAATGACATTGTACACACGGCTACACATCAAGCTATACATTTTCAGTATAAGCTGACCTCGCATTGTGTAGGCTTTTCGTAGAATGAGAGGTCAGCTTATACTGGAACTGTATAGCTTGATGTGTAGCCGTGTGTACAAGCACATAATAAACGCGAAATATAGTTTCACAAGTTAATTAGTGGCAACAGAACACCGACTCAAATTCGCTGGATGAATATGGATTAGCGCGCTGATGTAATCATATTTGTATCAGTCAGTGTCAGTCAGTGTCAGTCTGTCAGCGACTGCATCAACTGCACTCGACCTAATTGCTGTGGAACATATTGCATACTAACATTTACAAAACTATCATGGTTATAAACAATATTAGAGATTAAAAAACTCTTCCATCTATTTGCTAGGTTTCTGAAGTAAGAATTTTGATATTAAAAGAGGTAGTAGAGGTCGAACCCAGCTGCAGTGCCTTAACTGGTGAATTTACTTTCTTCTAAACTTTTTTTTCCTAACCTATCTCGTCTCACTGCTGGGCAAAGGTGTCCCCCAATTCCCTCCAAGCACCCCTAACTGTCGCTATCTCCCACCACCCTCTTTGGAAGGTGTCGAAATCGTCCCGCCAACACTTTCTCGGCGGACCCCAACGTCGCCTTCCGTCTTCAAGCGTCCATGGTGTTGCAATATGGGCCTATTTCTCGGAGTGCATTCGGGCAACGTGGCCGGCCTATTCCCACTTAAGCCCAGCCGATCTCTTCCCTACATCTGCAATACCGGTAAGTGAGCGCAGCATGGTGTTACGTTTAAAGCCGAGAATGCTGCGCTCCATTGCCCTTTGACAAATCTTGAGTTTTGACTTCTGGGCTTCAGTCAGAGACCATGTCGGCGCACCGTATGTTAGGATGGGCAGGTTACACATGTCGATGATTTGGCGCTTAAGTGTCAGAGAAGGTCACCTTTCATGTACTCCTTCATGGACCAGTAGCTCTTCCAGGTATTCTCGATACGGCGATCGATTTCCTTATCTTGCCGTGGTTGAGAGACCAGGACGAAAACCTGCCTGCTCGGGCGGTTGATGTTGGTCGAGTTTTAAATTAATGCGATTTTGTATTACTTTGATGAAGGCTTTGTACAGGTGTGATACTAGGCTAATGGGTCTGTAGTTGCCAGTGTTAGATTTGTCCCCCTTCTTGTGAAGAAGGACAATATTTGAATAACACATCTGTTCAGGGAGATGTTCTGTTTCAAGTATGGAATTAAACATATTCGTTACGTGAGGGAGTAGAATCTTTTTCATGTTCACCAATCTTCAATGTTCTCTGTGGCGGGGCTTCTGTCATACTTCATAGTTTTGAAGACTTCATGGACTTCTTTGCCGGTGATGAAGGGTATAGTGTCAGGGCGGTGGTAAACTAAACTTCTAAACTTTAAGTATGGAAAATGTACATGTAAGCTATACGTAAGATTGTTTGAAAATTGAAATTTTTCAATGGCCCTACCTGTGTTTTCATTTGATGTCAACATACAAAACAGGTTATACCTATATAATATGAAATGTCAGCGAAATGAACTGCTAATTGATTGGGATTTTTGTTCACACTTGCGAGATCTTAGTTTGGGCCGAACCACTAGTTAGATAAATAGTCTTAACAAAGCACTATAATGGAGTTGATGTTTTTTCCTAAAGCCCGGGATTATCCCGGGATCCCGGGACTGGAAATGAAAAATCCCATGATTGGAAAAGTTTGACGTGGTTGTATTCTCTACCCCGACGCTAGAGAGGTGTTATAAATTTGACGCTAGTTTTTTGTGAGTAGGTCTAAATTTAATCTGAGAACGCTAGGGTTGTATCAAAAACGTTGTACAAATAAAACGAGTTGAAATTTTTTTGTGTTGTTTGTTATGTGAAAGTTGAAGATTCTGATCAGTCATCATCGTATAATAATAATTGTAAAGATGCAAAACCGGTTACGACAGTAACTTGAACAATACGCGAAACATATTCATAACTTAATGAATGGACAGATGAACAGCTACTAACTTATCACGGCAAAACCACTTTTACTGCTTTCAAAATAAAGTTCTCGTTTCATTGAATAAAAGTCAACTAGACACAACCGATCCGATCCTAACATCCAAGCGATATTATACCTTCTGTTATGTAAATAAAGTTGAAAGTAAGTGTTTGTGTGTAAATAGCAAGGAGGTGAAGGCTTAAGTCCCGTTGCTAGGTTAGGAAGGCTTTGAGGTTGTTGACCCTGCGTGTGCGCAAGTAGGCCTCGTGGGAATATGATCTTTTGCGTGTGATTAGAGGTGGACTGCGTGTAGATGAATGATAGTTTTATGGATTTAGGGTCATCTCGTGTTTGATTTGGGAGAAATTGTTTACGAAATGTTCAGGAGTGGACTTCCTGTGGCTGGTCATTTTTATAAACTCATGAATAAATATTATAGATGTAGAGAATGATATAGATGTTATAGATGTTATTATAGATGTTTATTTATTTGCCTAAATTACGTATAAAATTGTGAGCTATGTTACAAGTTACAACAGACAAACATATGACACATATAAATGACATAAAGTTAAACAGTACAAAACAGAAACAAACACAGAAAAGAAAAACTCAAAAAGCCTGCACAAGAAGGCAAATGCGACTGAAAAGCGTTAATGAAGAAGACTTAACCTACATGTTTCCGTATGCCTTTTCTAAAGGAACAGGCTGAATGACAACAAGATCATTACTGGAGTCAATGGGCTGAGGACTGGGTGACCGGGGCTGTACAGCCCCTATTGCACTGGCAAATGGCAATGGCTACGAAAGGCAATCGTCTTTAAAAAATCTTCAAAAGATATCATAGTTACAAACATTCTTAAGAAATATCGGTCGGTAGCCTTATTACGAGTACATAAGCCAATTGCTGTAAGATACTGTAAGTGTGAAAAGGAGGGCCTGACCAGCGACAGCAATTGGCTTATGGGGCGTCTATTAATTACGTGACGTGTTCGGGGGGGAGGGTCAAGCCATATCTCGCCCAATCTTACGTGGGTCTCGGCAAAAACACGCTATTTTTTATTGGAACGAAGTTCCTTATCGCGCGATGCGAAAGGGGGCTAGATGGAAAAAATTAAGATCAAAAGTTGTAACGACACTTTTTGCTATAGTTGTAAGCCGTGCGGCGTGCGCGTGTTTCTCTGTCTGTCTCTCTCTCTCTCATAGAAAGCAAGGAAGTTATTTTCGTTTCGTCTTTCTATTTCGCATTGAACAGTGTGGTGTCGCGACGATTATTTTTGTTGAGTGTATACAGGTTTTTTGTACATAATAAATAATAACAATAATGAATCCTGACAGTGTTTCTGCCAGTTTGACCGGTGATTTTAACATCAACTTCAGTAATGAAAAATCAAAACCATTGCTGTTTCTAGAAGAAGAATTTGATTTAAGAATAAACAATAATCTAGCAAAATCAACAACAAAATATAATACTGCCATCGATACAGTTTTTTCAAGACATTTAAATAAAATAGAATCCCAAACATATGTTTCCTACTTCAGTTACCACAAGCCAATTATTACTAAAATTGAGCCAACTGATTAAGTTTATATTACATTATATTTGTTAATAATAAAAAAAAAACTATTATAACTTAAAAAAAATAACATTTTATTACAATTCCTTCACTAATTAATCGAAAGGAACTTTGTTTCATCCGAGTGTCCCTTGACACCTCTCATGGTTTTTTTTATCACTGTGATTCTTGATTACGAGAGAAGCAATCTTGAATACTAGTCTATACCAATATAATAAAGAGGAAAGATTTGATTGTTTGTTTGCATTGAATAGGCTCCGAAACTACTGGACAGATTTAAAAAAATATTTCACTGTTGGGAAGGTACACTATACCGGGTAACATAGACTACTTTTTACCCAACTGCGCTGAAGGAGGGCAATGTTTTTATTGAAGAACTACGCGTGCGAAGCTTCGGATTGGTGAGCTAGTCTTAAATAAAAATAATGAATCCAATTGTGTTTTTTTTAAATAAGTAACACACACGAACTCTCTCTTTGCTAGCTAGAGTAATAGAGAAGGCAGCGAGGACTGGCGAGGCATCATATATATTTTCCTTCAGCTCTCGAAAAAGGACTGTTTGCAGGTTAAGGAGTACTAGAGCGAAACTTAACCTAACTTATAGTAAGTATGTATAACACGAAGGTGAGTTTTTAAAATAATTTATAAGGTTGCGTTTGAGCACGATCTCGCCTGATGTCGCGCGATGATGCATTCTAGGATAGATCACGCTTGCCTAGAAGAAACCTTTCATGCCTTTATGGTAAGCCTTGGTATAACTAATAAGCCCATCTTTATGAAATGCACAAGGGTGGGTGACTTTTGCGATAAAAAATACTAGATAAACAGTACATTGTAATACGAGGTCAAACTTTCTAAATAGGGTTACTAGGTCAAGTGGGGGGTATCATAACAAAGAAATAAATTTACAAATTCCAAAACCATGTTTATTCTTCATCAAATCATCACACACAGACAAAAGTAACATGTTTCTCTTTTTGAACGGGTTTTCTAGTCGGCCGTCTCGGAATTCATTCCTTCATTACTGATAGCTGGATAAGCTTCCAAGAAAGTTACACTTTGTTATCTGATAAGAGCAGACCGTGACGCAAGCTCACGTCCAAGATTATCGACGGCTGGATGGTGAAGAAGCGGCAACAGGCGCTCGCCGGGACGTGCGTACGTGATGTTTGCGTAGTCAGCTGCCTGGAACCATCCAGCAGTTACCAGGCCGGTGTAATATACGTGTTCCTGAGCTAAATTTTACCTAAATTATTCTTACGAATATTCATAAACATAAATTAAGCCCATATTGTAAGATTTTATTTTTTATTTCTATTCTATTTTGCTTTATTTTATTATGTAATTATAACGTAAAGCATGCTCATTTTATTAATATTTTTTTTCAATAATATTGCTGTTCGCACAATTCTGAGGTTTGTAGTTTTGTAATTAAATTCGTACTTTTGAGCCTCAAAACACAACCTTATTCTTTAAGCTTAGCTTGAGGCGCTTTATTAACAACCAAATTTGTGAACTAGCACTGTATCATAAACAGCATTGTCAGCTCTGTAAATCTTGACTGAAAAATAAATGATTTAATTTGATACCAATGTCATCATTCCTAGATAATTTGATCTCTTCTTTTACGATTTGCAGATGAAAAACGCGTATGGCCCACCTGATGTTAAGTAGTAACCATCGCCTATAGCAAAGTATTGCCTACGATCACCTACGATGCACTGCTCTGCATCCACCAACTTAAGGCATACAGGTGTAAAGCCTAAAGTGCATGTAATTTCACCGGCAACCCTTCAACCTGAAACACAGCAATGCTGCTTGGCGGCAGAAATAGGTATGGTGGTAGTACTTCCCCGGGCGAGCTCTTTCACAATGAACTCTACTGCTCTTAAAAATCTCGATACCATCATTAATGCAACATTTGACGTAACTGTAAGCAGCTTGCTCCCTCTAAAACCATCTGTCTAACTAAAGTAAGAAATACGAGATTTACCTCTATACCTATCCCGGAACAATAGCTAAAACATAACCTATATACAGATTAAGGTACAGAGTTACAGTCCCTGTTTTATAGCGACATAAAAAGCAATCATACGCGTAAAACTACATAACCCTTGTATAAACAATTGAACAATACAAATTACTATCTCAAAGTAAGTAAAAGTTGGAACTAGGTTCTATAAACATAACCGTTTCCCTGACGTTTAGATGCTTTGGACAACGTCTATTCGTTCTTGAACATCAAATGTCCCGCTTCGTGCTTATTATTTACCTTGCCGCCGATATCATCCCCAAATATCAACCCCTCGGGGTAACAACCAAACTATTTTAAAAGTGAGAGCATGGATGATCATCATCAATTATATCTGCGGGGGGCGGGGGGATGGAGTTGACTGCGCGCGTGTTATTTTATTAGTAACTCTCATGTGTGCGATGTTGAGCATTTTAATTTAGCGAAGTTATGCAAACCAACATAACAGAGACGGAATGAATTCAGAAGTCAAACCCACTATGTAATTTAGGGAAACTAAACATGATTTATAAGTTGGAAGGGTTATACTTCTTCGTTCGTCTACGAACGAATGAATGGAATGAATGACTGAATGGTGGCCGAAGAATGACTGTAGAAGGGTAGGACGTCAGGCAGCGAGATGGGTGGACGACATCATTATATAATTACTGATTAAAACGGGTATTTATCGCGTATGTACCTACGGGTTGTAACACAACCGAAACATCGGGATAACAAATAAAAAAGGCGCATACGCTATAAATACCAGTTTTAATCAGTAATTATGTACAGTGATCCCGAAAGTTTGAAAAAAGACATCATTAAAGTCGCGGACCGTCAATGGGTGAGACTAGCGCAGGATCGTGGCAGATGGCTTGGCGTGGCCTATACCCAGAAGTGGATGAAGTAGCTGTGGATGATGGTGATACAAATCCGATAAAATCGAAAAGTCAGACTATTCTCAGAATGTGGGTATATGTGTGCGATTTTTCGTTCAGCTGGGTATTTGATTTGGAATGTTGTTTCTGTACCTAAGTATGTTTGTTTTAGGACGATTGGGAATTGATTATCTTCGAACTCATTTACTTAGGATTTGGAGGTAGGTTTTGGTTTAATTATTTGAATGTAAGGGTATTTATTCTCTATTCGTATGTATTTTCTTAAGATTTATTTATAGTGTTCTGTATTTGCGCTACATCTTTAGTAAAGACCTTTAGACACTTGTTTTGTGTTGTACAGCTTGGCAAAAAATATAGCAAATAATGGAGGAGCCACTGCCAAGCGTCGAGTCATTTTTAAACACTTAGTCACAGTAAATTACTGAAATTGATGAATTCAAATAAAAGTGCAAGACGACTTGTAAAATGCATTTGCTTTTCTTTTCCAAAACACCCCATACAAATATCAATATCACATATGACTACAGGCTGTTTAAAATCATTATTTTCCTGTAAATTTCATTGAACAAGCACATTTTCATTACATAAAAACCAACTGCTACATTGTCGTGGTAAATGTCGAGGAATACCGCAATTTGTGTCCGACACCCTACTCTGTGCATTTCGTCTCTTTCTCTCTTCTTATTTCAGAGTATTTTTCCGTAGGAAAATGCAACCATACGCTGTCGGAGTAAATAAATTCTCTGCTGCGATTTAGCTACTAAATTGGATAAAAATATAAATGAATGGTATTGGAAATAAACTTGCTGATTAACAGATTTAAGTGTTTTAGGAAATATTAAAAATAAAGTGATATGAATGCTTCTTTCCACGAAACAACTTTTTAGGTGGCCACCACCGCATCATCAAATTAATATTTCTCATCATTTTCCAAGAGACTCACCTACAGTCCTCATGCAATTAAAGGTCCATTTGTAAAATCTAATTAGTCTTTAAACGCAATCAGTCTATCACTTGAATTCAATTCATTCAATTCAGTAATAAAGCGACAGTAGCATTAGTGTGCTATGAATAAAGAAGTGTGCACAGAAAAGGAACCATTAAACATTAGCATAGTAACCAGAGTTTACAGGACAGAAAGAAATAACATTTTCACTGATGCCTGTAACCTTTCAGTTAACAAGTTTTCGAACGAGTAGAAGAACTCGCAAAGCCTTCTAATTACGCGAATGGCGTCGCAATCACAAAGGAGTCAGGATGCGCTGTGCAAACAGACATTATCAGAGTGCAAAGTAGTTGACCTCTTACACCAGTCGGGGTAGAGCTGATCCTCTTTTTACACGATTTTAAAAGAGAATTAGAAATTGATACCGCATCCTCATATCAAGAGGAAGGTTGTGGGTTCAAGTCCCGTTCTGACCAAAATTTTTGAGATGGTTTTAAATTCATAAGATTTCCCTCCCGTAAGTGTCGGATACACTTCGGAACACTCTAAAATCACACTAATTTTATAAATGCGAAAGTTTGGATGTTTGTTTATTTGTTTGTTACTCAATCATGTCGTAACGGCTGAACCGATTTCGGTAAAATTTGGCATGTACGTAGATTATAACCTGGATTAATACATAGGCTACTTTTTATCGACAGACCACGCGTGCGAGGCCGCGGGCGGAAGCTAGTAAAAAATAAAAATTAAATAAAAACACTTGTTAGGGTTCAACCTTGTGATCGATACTGAAAATTAAATGGTAGTAGTGTAACCATTGGCACAGCTTAAATTTATATAAATAAATAGCTGCTTAGTGTGCGATCTGTTCAGTTCAGAGGTAGACAGAGAACATCATTCTCGTCGTAAAAATGGTAATGTTCAGACGTATTTAAAATTTAGAGCTATTTGAAGGATGTGTCTTGTTTTTCCAAGGAATATGCTTTTAGTACAAATTCCTTGTTTTTTCACTCTCATTCGACAACCCTAGAGACGCAGTTGACGGGCTCCGCCATTCCGCCACGCGTTATAGCGTAATGGCGACGCTCTGGTACCGTTTGTGAACCACATGCGTGGTTGCTGATGGCGAGAATGTAAACTGAATGCGCAGCCTGTTTTGGTTATAAGACAATACAAGATAATACAAGTTTTCAAAAATCAAATGTCTTTATTTAGTACATAAACAGCGTACAGAAACAATATGAAAACGGTGATACCTGCAGGAGTAAAAAATACTGTGTCGCAGGCATCAACGCCCGCCTCCATAAACCTTAACAAATAAAGAGTTCAATATTTAGACTAAGAGAGAAGCTAAGTTAACGAAAGACTAAAGTTAATTTAATGTTAAACAGACAATTTAAAAGAATCGAGTATCGATACGATTTACAAATATATAATAACAAGAATAGTAACTATGATAAATTAAGTTTTATTATAAGTTGTATAAGTTGTATTTATGATATGGTATTATATAGCGTGGTGTTAGATTAGAAAGCTTTTATTTAGCTTGACTATTGCTTTTCTTATAATAAATTCAAAAACTTCTTTGAAGAAATAACTTAATTTTATTCCATAGAAACAGTTTACTTTAAAAGGTCAAAACATTACAAAGATATATTTATTTTTTGTAAACAATTATTTTTTTTACGAGACTACACAAGTAAATAGGCTTATTTTAGATTCGCTTCTCGTTAATTAATTTTTGAATATAAACTTTTAAATATAAACTTAATAAATTTCTTTACAAAATGTATTGCTAGAAAGCAATTGAGGAATTTCTTCTTAGAAATTCCTCAATTCCTCAACGTCCATAGGATATCACAGGCCTCCTCATAGATTTCCAGAGCACCGGATCTTGTGCGGCTAACGGCTTCCAGCAACCTTTATCAGGCCACCTTCCCATGTTTTGGGGCCTTCCCAGCCTTCCTAAGCTGTGCTTTCCAGTGCGTGGTCTCCACACGAGAACTAAACCGACAACACTCACGTCAGTTCGAGCTATGTATATGCCTCGCCCACTGCCACTTGCTAATCCTTTGGGCTATGTCAGTGACTAGTTCGTCCGCTCTTTCAATTTTAGCATAACTCTACCTTCTTCTCCTCTTGTTGTAAGTATGTTACGCTATTGTTACCTCTTAGTTAACTATTATTAATAGTCATCTAAGAGACCATTATATATTCGCCTGTATTTCTTTCTTTCTTTCCTTAAAACAACCAAAGAGATCTCTTAATTTTTGACAAACATTTTTCTCTATAATATTCCGATGAGCAATGTAAAGCCTGCTCCACACTGAAGCTTCGCAATTATGCAGACAAGTAATTAAACCCTGCACCCACTGGACGCTATAATTGCATTTGCAATTTAAAACTATTTGCGGACGAGTCCGGACGAGTAGGGGCGAGTCCGGACGAGTGTCGGAATTCTGAATAATGTGTGGTTACGACTGACGCGAGATCCGGTTTAAACTTTTTATTTTATTTAAGGTAAGAGTGCTACTGGCCTAATGGACATTTTTATTTAGTAAGCTTACAATAGTTGTTTCAGGATTATCCTTCCACTGGTGGTAGAGCTTTTGTGAACGGGCTCGAGGAAGTGGGCACCACCGCCTTAACTTTATCTGCCGCCAAATACCAGTACTTGTGCTGCTGTGTTCCGGTTAGATGGTAATGGTATGTTCCTGTAATTACTGACACATAGGCATACCAGCTAAGCCCTATAGTTTGGCAACGTATCCACATAGCGATCAAGACAACGTAATAGCTTGTTTTGAATTCTATGTGGATATCCGTGGGCTGCAGTAGCCACTTAACATCTAGTGGACTGCATGCTCGTTTGCCATATAAGTTGTATAAAAAAAATATATTATGATAATTAAATGCACGTAAATTGTTAGCAATATTTGCCGTGAGCAGAGATACGATGCACATTACATTTATTGCTTTCAATGGATACGGTTAATAAATTGTGCATACCTGGCTCATTTTTTTGAGCTAGGTATGCGTTTGAAACACAGCGTAGGACGGATCCCACTAGATGGAAAGACTACCTAGTAAAGCTTCCTGGGAGCCGTTGGGTGCTGCACAAGATCGATCCATCTGGAAATCTATGGGGGAGGGCTATGTTCAGCAGTGGACGGTCTTAGGCTGATATAATGATAATGATGACAATTAGTAAGTACACAGTTTAACCCCAGAATTTATGAACCCTGGGTCCTGCCAGGACATGGGCTGCCTTCCTGTTGCTGAACCCTTATAGCAACAAGAAGGCAGACCATGCTGATAACATTTCTACAATTGATTATATGAAAACGGAACAAATATTTGCATGATCTACAGATATTTTTCTATGGATGTTTTTCTATGTATTATAAGTACATATGTATTTACAAAAAAAAAGTATATACGTATTCTATCAGTTATCTGGTTCCCATAATACATGCTCTGCTTAGTTTAGGGCTAGATAGCGCTGTGTGAAATGTCCAGCAATATTTATTTATTATATATTTTTTTTATTGTCATCTTTTTACACCACGCGTGCGAAGCCGCGGGCGGGTTCAGTTATTTTGATGAAGTTTACGAAGTAAACCTGAACTTTAATCTACACATAGTAAGTAGTATTTCTCTCCACAAACAAGTAGAGTTAGCAAAAAAGTCTAGGTCGTACCGGGAAAAACGACAATTAAACGCGTCATTAACTTTTTGTGCGCGCCGTACCGCGGCGTTTGTGTTGTCTGTACCTTGGTAATTAACGAGCGGGGTTTGGGGAAACACTGCTATAAAGACAGAGATTTTACAGGATTTTCATACCTTTTATCCCAAAGGTTCACATCTTTAGTTCAATCTTGTTTATAATGTTTGTGGTACCTGAAACAAAATAAAATAATTAGAAACGAATATTGTGTATTTTTGAAAACACAAGACCTCATTTTAAGTTCCTGATAAAAGAAAACTTTTAAGGGAAGAAAGAGTTTATATAGGACTTCGGTGTGTTTTTTTCTTGCTTGCCAATATAAAAAGACTCAAGACCACCAACTACATTTGCCTATTTTTAACCCCGACACAAAAAAGGGGTGTTGTTTGACGTCTATGTGTGTTTCTGTCTGTGGCATCGCAGTTCCCAAACGTAGATCGGTAGTTCCAGAGAGACCCCCTACTTCCACACAAACAAACAAACAAATTCACAATCTTTTACATGTTTATAATATAGTATAATTTGGCACTGCGAGTCATCAAGGGCATATGTAATTAGGCTGTAATAAGTGCGCTTATCAAACCAAGTACTAGTGGTTCTGTGAGAACAGTAGACCTCCAACCTACCCTTGGTCCTAGGAGGTCGGATCTGGTGACTACGGGTTCGTCTCGTGAAGGCGGAGAGGACTGCGTAATCTGATTGTCATAGAAACTTCGCTACACAACGCTACAACAAACTTCCCCCCCTTTTCCCCCTTATGGATTTTTTTCGCAAAATCTTGTGTAGAATAAAGTCCTTAGTGTGCCTCTCAAATTTGATTGAAATCCGTCGATAAATAACGCTACAGCAAACTTCCTCTCTTTTAAACCCAAGCAATCGTTCGCGATCGACTAAAATAAGTAAATCAATCAAGGAACTTGTATGCCAATAATCGTCAAAAACGGTTTGAAGAATGCGACCTTTAGACGATAGATAACAGACAGACTATATAACGGCAGACGGACAAAAGCATTTTTTGGCCAATCTCGAAACTGAGACGCTTCGCTCGCTCAGTCAATTAAGATTGTTAAATAAAGGCTTTTCAAATTGAAAGTGCGCTTATCAGAAATGCGTTTATGTCTGTCCGTCATGCCATTGATACTTAGCTGTTTATGCTTATGTACGCACGTAGGAAGTAATACTTCTTTAGCGTGAATCACTAGTGTGATGGTATTTGCATTGCGCATGTAACGTCAGACAGGAAGGAAATACTAACTTCATGGGATCGTACATCGGCGCGCGCAACTTCGTAACATGCCGGAAATACACTGATCTCATTCTCCTAACGCGCCGATACTAGTAACTTTAATAAAACGTCCATATTAAATTCACTGTAAACTTTATTTTGCAAGTAAATTGCAAGAGGCAGTATCTGAAAACGGCCATTGTTATCCAGTTAACATCTAACTAGAAAGGGTCGGCCTTACGGCCTCTTTGTCGCAGTTCACATGACTACACGAACAGTCTCGAAGGTAGCCATTCACCGTCCTCGACTATTTGCACATAATTGAATTAATCTGATTGCTTATTTGAGAACGTTTTGAGACGTTACCATTATTGGACGACCTTTTACTGTATTGTAAAGTTCTTGGTTATTTCGTTCTGGTCTCTTTTCTGCGACATCGGTGTAAAATCTTGAGAGTGCCTGAACTTGAACTTCTGACAGGATTGGGTACATTTTTAACCCCATTTTTGATCAACTTCAAAAAAGGAGCATATTCTCAATTCTATAGTATTTTTTTTTAATGTTTGTTACCTCAGAACTCCGTTATTCAACACCGATTTATATTTTTTTATATGCAAGGTCAGATTGGTCCCATAGAAATTTCATCAAAATCAGTTAAGTAGATTGGTTTTTAAATCAAAATAACTGGTTTTGATTATCTGTTTTCTGAAGTCGGTTATTATAGTTAAAAAGTTACTTGTTGCCATTAAAAAACATGAATTCACAATCAGACACAACCCCCCACGATTTGGGATACCCAGTATTGCAGCTAAGCCACAACACGTATCAATTCTATAGTCAGCGATAGAGTCCAATCAAACGTAACTTTTAGATGAAACTAATTGATCCGATTGTATCACTGATCGCTGATCGGTGGGTGAGCGAGCTCTGAGCGAACCAATCAATTGATTTGTTTCTATTGAGGATTGCTTTTCACGCGGTTTTGAGATTGCATATTCATTGATTACTAACTTGGATAAATTGTTTGAAATAAATTTATTTGGCGCACAACCATTTTATACAATTCCTGCATTTTTTGTAGATTGAACGGAGTGCTTCTATTTCTAGTTACTCAATGACTATCGTAATAAATAAATACAATCAATAGAGCAAATACCTAATACGAATTACAGGTTCTAATATACATATAAAAATACATATTTAAGTAAACATATATGAGTCCAGCCATTTCAGAGAAAAGCTCACACGAACAGCTGATCGGCTTTACCATTAAATTTATATTCAGAGCTAATCCCGTAATTTAATTTAATTTAAAATCAATTACGAATTTTGAATGAAGGGAAACCTAATTAACTCTAGAGATACGAGTGTTTAGCTTTCGATATAATCTCGATTGCTGCCTCCATAGATCAATGCAAGCGAAAGTTTACTGTAAACAACATTTTGTAATTGAGTATAGGCAATAGTTTGAGTACCTACCTCACCTAATGGTAAGTGATAGTGTGGTCGAAGACGAAACACACTTACCTAGAAAGATCCTATTCACTCGAAACATGAAGACTCCGAGATTATATTGGTCCGGAAAAACAAACAGCGGGAAGGATTTCCACCCTATACCTACTCTTTAGTAATTATTATTATTTGTCCCACTGCAGGGCAAAGGCCTCCCTTCCTTCCACTCCACTCTATCATGCGCATGTGTAGTCCAGTCATCCATATACGAGTCGAGTTCGTCTTACCATCGGCACCGCGATCTGCCACGTGCTCGTTTTCTGTCTTTTGGGATCCACTCGTTGGTGGTTTTTGCCCATAACTCCTCCGACATGCGGCAGAGATGGCCCGCCCAGTCCCACTATAACTTGCCTACTTGGTGCCCAACGTCCGCGATTTGTGTTTGGGAGCACAGTGCACTATTTCTAATGCGGTCTGTTAATTTGACTCCTAGAATACTGCGCTCCATGGTTTGCTGACAAACCCCGAGTATGAACTTACTAAGGATACAAGTAAACTAAACTAAGTATTTTCGCAGTCAAAATCGGTTTGACCGGTTCATCATCAACCTATTACAGTCAACTGCTGGACGTAGGTCTCTCCTCTCCGGTGGTTATGGGCTTTGATTGTACCATATACGAGTACTTAGCTCAACAAATTGATGGGAGGTATTTTTATATGCGCTTTCCGAGGATAGCTTTCGAAGCGTTGATCGTGAAATTTGATAAATAGGTAGGTAGAGATAACACAATTTTGGTGTGCTAAAATGTGTGTGTGGAGGGGGGGGGGGGGTTGAGAAATTAAAGATGGGTTAAAAAGGGGTAAAAAATGAAAATGAGACTATGAGGTCAAATTAAAGGTCTTCGTTAGTATATTTCGACCCCGTTTTTATTTTTAGTTTAGTTCTTGCAGTTTTTGAGTTATTAGCTATAATAAAAACTGAACTTTGACAACATTCACAGGGTACACCAGTGACCCCACAGTGCTGAAATTTGTTGGTATGCGTGTAGCTTTAGTGACACAAATATAGGCAAAAGTCCAGAATAGCTGCAATTTGTAACCCATAAAACCGAACCCATTAACATGAACTCCCGTTGTCTGTAATTTGAATGAAACTATGCGTCAAGTAAGTTGGTTTATCATTTTGCATTTTTAAAATTTAAGATTAGGCGAGATCTCAGTTCGGGGCGAACCACTACACTAGTGGTCGAGTGGAGACCACGCTCTGGAAAGCGCAGCGTAAGACGGCCCGCCACTAGATGGAAAAAGAAAGATCGGTCTTTCTGGAAAAGTATAGGAAAAACGTATGTTCAGCAGTGGACGTCCTGTGGCTGACATGATGATGACTCCTGTATGTGTATAAAAGCTCCCGCATGCCGCGCGCACAACTTGACTCCCCGTGCAAAACTTAATAACCATTTACATGTTCATTACATCACAACTTTAATGATAAATCAAATTAACTATTCCTTCCCGAGGGAGCTATCGGTAACTAGATATGTTATCATCATATGCTGAACATAGACGTATCATATGGCGGAGATATCTCACGTGTTTATCTATCAAACTATTTTCATGTCTATTAGTACTAAAAACGGGATATTTACCATGATTTGCGTGTTTTTGAGTATTTCGATATTTCGAGGTAGTTGCATGCGCCAGGATCACGGGTAAACTGAAGTTTTTAGTACAAATAGTGTCCATAACCATGACAATAATAATAATAAATAATGCTGGACATTTCACACAGCGCTATTTAGTCCCAAACTAAGCAAAGCTTGGGAACCAGATACCTGATAGAATAGTTATAGATATTTTTTTTTGTAAATATGTATATACTTATAAAATATAGAGAAACAACCCGGAAAAAATATATGTAGATCATGCAAACATTTGTTCCGCGGCGGGAATCGAACCCGCAACCCCCTGCGTCTCAGCCAGCTATTCGCCCACTGCGCCACGGAGTTCACGAGGATGATAGTTTCAAAAGTTATATTATCATCACATCAGCCACTACACTCCTAAACATCTCCCCATATATTTTCTAAATGGTCAAAGCTCTTTGCTAATAGCATAATCGAGTTATCCGGAGTGGAGGCCCTAACGCCTAGTTACCGCATGTCCCGTAGGACATGACCCTTGATTACGGCTCTCTTCAACACAAGTTGAATTAGTGAACGTATCAGTGGTATTCTGTAAACGCAGTATGTGTATTAGTATATTATACGAGGAAGGAAACGGATCATATTTGATTATGATCACATGAGGCTTTACACCTGTTTGCCTCAAGTTGATGGACGCAGGGCAGTGCATCGTAGGACACGATTCTAATATGCGAGACCTACGAGGCAATACTTTGTTATAGGCGATGTTTACCACTTAACATCAGGTGGGCAATATGAATGTTGCAGTTCCGGGACGTATAAAAAATCACGTATCGTTTTATCGGTATTTCGACCGTCAATGTTTCGGTTCAATTGAAGTGATAAATCCCGTATTTATAATAATGATTGAAATAAATCACGAAAGTTTTCAAAGGATTAATGTCGGTCTCAACCGCACTTAAAGGTCTTATGGGCTGCCCTAGTGTTGCTCTGACAACCTAAATTATCGATAATTTCTACCGTATATGCCTGTCACTAGCAAACCGAGTTAATTTAAATATTATTAGTTTTTCACACCACCTGCTCGACAATGTCAAATTATGTCATGTAAACCTCACCGACAACAAGTGATTAAATCCCTACGGCTGAGCCGGGAGTAAAGTTGTACTAAATTTTATTGTGCCCTCGCGGGCATAATGTGATTTGAATTGGGAACCTCATCTGTATTAAAATTTGAACCAAAGAGGCCTACACAATAAGAACGTATTCATAAATCGAACTAACCTCTGCACACAATGCACCAACCTAGATTTGCTTTATATTGTCTCGCAGAAAGTATGAAAAGTACAGTATTCTCCTCGTGGATAAAGCTGTCTGTATCTTGGGCGTGCTTATATCCCTCTCTGCACTCAGGATTCTAGTAACTCCCTCGATCAGCTCGTGAGTTAACTCTAGAATCTTTGTATTACGTTCGGGATTCCGTATAGCGCCCGTGACGCAAGACACTGCTTTACCCCTCGTTTAACTATTATCGTCCCCTGCCGGCAACGAATTTTTGGTACCACTCTAGTTTGTTTAGATAAGTGGAAATTGCAGTTAGCATACCTCTAGACAAGTACCAAAGCACCGTAACAAGGCAGTAAAATTGACGTTTCAGAGTGATTCTTGTGGTTTTTAATTATAATGAATAAAAATATATTTTTGCTGTTGTGTTAGTGTATTACGAAAATGAATAAATGCATCATATGTTCGTACGAGCCTCTTAGTCAACCTCATTATCCGAGTTTATAGATCTATCGGTCACTCTACGTAGTGATGGAACGTTGCTTAATTTAGCTAACCAATGCAATGTTTTATTAGACGGCTAGATATTGGAGAGATTGACAGAAACACGTTATGTTTTAGTTTCCGTACAAATCGGAAAAATCAAATGGACATTCCTAAGGATGCTTATTACAAAGAAAATACCGCAAATAGTTTTTCCAAGCAATTGTTAAATATATACTTAAGTATAATTTACGACTTTTCTTGGTATTTTGAAGATGCTAATTTAATTTAGTTTATGTCTGTAAATTCCGTAAAAAGATTAATTAACACGATACTGATACGTCACATTTTCAGCAGTCGATTTGATTTCTATACTTCATTGTTTTATGTTAAACTAGCTGACCCGCCCACGGCTTTGCACGCGTGGCGTGTCAATAAAAATATTACCCTCTTGCTCACAGTCGAATAAAAAGTAGCCTAGTCTCAATCCTAGACATAATATATCTATCCAAATTTCATCGAAATCGGTCCAACCGTTTCAGTAGTCGTGAATACATAAAAAACAGACAGAATTACTTCCAAACTTATAATATTAGTATGGATTATATTTAATTATTAATACGAATAAGTACTTAAGAATATAAGACTGAGGATAAAAATATCGATTTTTTTATAATAATTTTTTTGTCATATTAACTTGCTTAAATTGTACTTTTTTTTAGAATCAGAAATATTTGATGGTTAAACAAAGTTGTACAACAAAGATCTTAAATATTAGGTACAAGTTTGCACAGTTTATCCGTTTCGGACGTACAATATTGAAACAAAAATAATGTATTAAAAATGTGTATCTACTAAAAATTCATCGACTGAATAATATGCTTTTTCTATAAGCAATTGGTTGAGGGCATGCTTAAACTCCACGATACTTTCTTTGCCTCTTATTGTTGATGGTATTATATTATAGATTATTGGTGCCATACAAAGCACACTCATGCGCTAAAGATGAATTTTACACGATTGTAGGCAAAGGCAGCTCGCACGGCGGCTTCGTTTGGGATATAATTTAAAAAGATTTAAGTTTCTCCTTACAAAAATGGCGACCTCGTAAATATATAGGCATGGTAGGGTTAGAATCTTCAATCTCTTAAAATATTCTCTGCATGAGTCCGTTTGTCTCAGGTGGTTCAACGCTCTTACACAATGTGTTTGTGCTTTGAAAGCTTGTAATTTATTTGATGAATTGCCCCAAAAAATTACCGTATATCTTAATATTGATGTTACATGTCCTTGATATGCAGTTGATTTAATTATTATACTTTTTTATTAAAGTATATAACAAATTATTTCTTAATCTGACCTATTCGGTCTATAATGTATAATGTGATAATGTTATATTATAATACAAGTGGGCCCGCCGAACTTCGTACCGCCTTGACATGCATATAACGCGGGCTGCCATTAAACGTCACCCTGGTAGAATTGTCAAATGTTGTCCCCGGCCATCATTATACAACCATGCTTAACCATAGTCAAAATTACGTTTAGCTGTCATTTGCTGTCATAGCTGTTTTGTTATTCCATGTCAGATGCGTTTTTGTTATACGACGTTTTATAGTGACTTGTATTCTCTTTGACGTTTAAGGTCACGTTCCACAGGAACGACGGGAACGGGATAAAAAGTATCCTTTGTCCTTCTCCTGGTTCTTAGCTACCTCCCTCACCAATTTTCAGCCAAATCGGTTCAGCCGTTCTTGAGTTATAAATAGTGTAACCAACACGACTTTCTTTTATATATATATATGTATATAGATTAAAAACTTATAGGACTAAAATAAATATTTTTTCATTTTTATAAATGTAAAAATTGACACGCCTGTTACAAACAACAGTAAACAAGTAATTAAACTGAAATAAATAAATCTGAAATCTGAATTTAAACTGTCAAAACTCAGAATTAATAAATAATCGATTTAAAATGGTTCCATATCGAGTCGACTCTATATCGAGTTCTGTTGAGCAAGTGTACAAACAGACAAAATCTGCCATTTAATATAGAAAGTTGTGAATACAGAGCCGTATTTTACACAGATAGTGTCCGCGCGTGACAAATTGCCGTCTTTGTATTGTCCTATGATTTACGTTTCCTTATCAATTGTTTTAGAACGTACTCCATTATCTCCTCCTTAAGAAAGATACTATTTTATGGAAATTAGCGGTAAAATATCTATGGAACTTCCACAGAATGATAATAAGGTTGCATTGTTGTTATGGTTTCTACAGAAATCGGAGAAAAAACGTAACAAAAAAAAACGAGTGTGCTTTAGAAGAGCACACGACTGAAGTAAAACTTCTTTAGCTCCATCTAGTATCCTATAACATTTTAATCAAACCCAAAATCGGGTCCTATCTATCGATAATGACAATATTTCATTTCACCGCACTGGCTGAGTAGAAATGCCAACCTTATTTCGAGGAGCATACAGTAAGTACATAAGTTATTTTCTGCTGCTGCCTGCCATCTGTTGTGGAATAGCTGAACTATTTCGTAAATCGAAGCTGGTAGATTCAAAATACGAAACGTCGTAAATACTTTTTTTATCTATAGCAAAAGGAACTCTATTATATAGCATGAAGGAGTATTTAGTTTTTACAGTTTGTATCATTTAGGCTAATTTGGGATAGGAGATACGCGACAAATCAACTGGCTATGAGAAAGAGAGAAAGAAAATGTATGCTCGCACCACTCTCTCTTGCCCCTACAGTAATATACGAAACGTAAATCTCTCTCTTTCTATCGTCACTAACTTATATCTCCCTCTCAACTTCCGTTCGCACTATTCGTAACGCATTCATCAGCTTACTCCCCAAGTCAAGCGTGCGTAAAGAAGTTTTATTTCAAAAATTCTAATACTGAATGACTTTTTTAAAAGAGATTTTCCAAGGTTTACTAAAACCTTCACCACACGTGTTTCCTTTAGTCATATCTCAATTTTCTGAAGAACCATAGTTCGAAGTCAAAAGTATCAGCAAGTTGAAGCGACTGTGGGAAAACTGCAGTTGGAGCAGAGCTATTTTTTTATACTAATTGAATTTGGAACAACATGGCCCACCTGTTGTTAAGTGGTAACCATCGCCTATAACAAAGTATTGCCTCGTAGGTCATGAACCTTAGAAACGTACCTTACGATGCACTGGCCTGCGTCCATCAACTTGAGCCTGTAATTTCACCGGCAACCATACCCTTCAAACTGAAACACAGCAATGCTGCTTTATTATTGGTGGAAACTACGCACCGGAAAGCGCAGCGAAGGATATCCCCCTACAATATGGAAATACCACTTGATATAGGTTGCTGGGAGCTGTTGGGTGCACAAGATCGTTCGCTCAGGAAATCTATGGGGAAGTTTAGCAATGGACCTCAAGTGAGTACTCTTGAAGAGAAAACCCCAGAAGGTTTGCAACCTTGACGCCATCTTTAAAAGTGAACCCGAGGTGTAAGGAAATTTTAATTTGGAAGTGTCACCGGAGAAATTACATGTCGTCCATAACTCGTGATGTGATAACGTGAGATTACATCGCCTAGATACAGGGAGAGACTTAAGGAACCTGAGTGGGGCTGATAGCAGCTATACTTATTACTGATCTGCGCCTAGTCATACTCCACTGATCCTAGAAGCAGGCGTAATAGCGTAGCGTATGATTTTATAATCTTTTGGTAATTTGTTGTACAATCATTATATTTCGGACTACAATATTACTTGCACATGTACGTTTCAGTAGTGAGTAATGTACTTTTTCTCGTATCGTTATTATAACTACCTTTTTTACGGTAGACCTTCCTTAGTAGTTAAATAATCATGTGCATTTTTCCAAGGTTGGGCATTAAACGTGTTACCAAGCGCATTGATATTTCTGCACAAAACACAAGACACTGAAAATTACAAAAGACATGCTATAAGGAAATGAATATATTTTTTCTCCTGGCTAACGCTAGTTCAAGAGCCAAGGCTTCAACCAGAATTGTAAAAAATAAATCCTTTTTTGATATTGATCACCCTTCCTAGATCCGGCCATGTCCCTCACTGTAGGAGCCTCCAAATGAAAAACCCGCGCCTGTGATTTACACCCGCCTTAATTTCCATATGAATATGAACGCTGTTGCGGAGGCGCCATCATGAATATTGGCGTGTGTTTCCGAGGCGGTGGTGGTTCCGTTTCAAGGTAAACATATGTATAGTTTAATAGTCTCGCGATGACTGGGCCAATTTGTCTTAAGAACTCATCATAACTAAAAATAAAACTCTATAGAGATAGACTTCTTAGAATTATTACAGAACATAATTTGTGAGTCGTTTTTTTGTCTGGGTCCCAGCGAAATGATCCCGGGATGATTCCAAGAAACGTTTATCCTTATGATACTTTTGTAAAATCTTGAAAAACTAATTATTTACTTAGACTCCAGCATTTTTATACTTCTTTTTTATTCTCACTGGAACCTACAAAGAAGCATCTGTGTGAAATGAACGAATCTAGTAACAAAAGGGCAACTAATGCAAGGAATAAGAGTAAGCACCAGTAATGCAGAGAAAACACAATTGTTGTAACAATCAATTTTCACAGTTGACTTTCCTTTAAAAGAAAAACTGAAAAAGCAAACATTAATTCCAACTTCACAAATAAATTGGAGTCACTCAATATAAAATTCCGTGTCAAATACGCACAAGAATAATTGTTTTTCCAAGTGGTTCCATCAATGGGCCTTTTTAACTTCTCGCCAAATTATATTTGTTCTTCCTAATGGGCCTACTCTGATTTTGTTCTAAGTGGCTCGGGGATCATTTATTTTGGAGTGTACTTTTGACGTGAATTTTTAATATTTTCGTCATGTTATTAATTTGGATGATTAAATGTTTCTGATCGAGTGAAGGAAATGAGGATTTCATTTTTTATTTTAAAGACATTTCTTCTTCTAGACATGTTATATTAGCGAGGCTAGCATTACTTAGAAACATTTGTACGGTTTATAAATGGTAGGCTGGCGTTTGATCACCATCTCGTCTTATGGCAAGCGATGATTCAGTCTACGGTGGTACACGCTTGCCTAGAATAAACCTGTTCACTCGAGACTTGAAGGCCCCTAGGTTGTAGTTATCAGGAAACACAGACTCAGGCAAGGCGTTCCACTCTTTGGTGGTGCGCATAATAAGGGTGGAAGAGAACCGTTTTGTGCGTATGGGAGGTATGTCTATACAGGTATGTCATGTAGCGGTGGCGTGTAGCATGTACATCATGTACGCTAAAATTACATTTTTTCTATTCTTCCGTAGAGATAAACTTTTCTAGAGCAGGCATGTTTTTGGGGCTGAATTATAAATGAAGGTAGCACTCTCAAGACCACAGCCTGCCTAGAAAAAATGTCCCCTTTCAAGTTTTTTTTTTGGCATTTAGTTTGTCAAAATAGATTGCCATTTGTTGAGGTTGGTGGTTTTTGTTCCACTTTTTACGTAGGATTTTGATCGACATTCTATTGTATTTAGTATCCAAGAATGGATTGTTGAACACAGTTTAACGCAATGTTTAGTGCGGTCAACATTTGGATGAACATCAGCGGTATACAACTGAGCGCTTCGGTTCCAACTAGAATAGTCGCAGGCCTTCGGTGCTTATTAACTCCAAAGACACTGGTCTTAAGATCTTAAGATCATGGCTTGGATTCGACGTGAGTTCTGAATTTCTGATGCAGCTATTCTGTGCCAAGACTAATAGAACAATGTCGTTGATTAGATTGAACTGGCCGCTCCCACATTGACGACGGATGCACAGCGAATTAAGAGTTAGCTGGTTTACTATTTGGTGGCCAACGTACAGCTGGTGCCAACTCTGGTGGCAGAGTTTTTAGGCGGTCTACGGGCGGACGACTTTAAACCAGAGAAGAAATCTGACAAAATCACTTATTAGCTAGATTAGTTCCATTTCAAGAAAGTAGTTCTAAAAAATATCAGTTCATATCCTGGTGACTAGATGCAACCTTAGCTAGGGAAAGGTTTCAACAGCTGTGGTGCCTGGGACAGGATTTTAGATGGAGTAGGCTTGCTACGCACCTATGCCATCAACTCGACTTGGTCAGCCTTAATCCACAGTAAAGACTTGGTCACGTGCAGAGATAACTAAGCCGCGGGTTCCTTGTCCTTCTATGTACTGTACAGAGCTAGCCGTTCTCCTTATCTGTGTCGGAACTCTAATCAATCCAATTGCTGGACATCAAACCCCGAGCTTCCTGTGAGGTGCCAACGGGGTCAGTGACAACACTTCTGTATCGTTTGACCCCAAGGCAATTGAACGGTGCATTATAATTGACTCCACTCAATCTGTTCTGGGGTTTACAATGCAGGTCATTGGTACACTGTTGACCTGTGAAATTAAATGCTTGTCTGGGATTCAAACTTTTAAAACAGAAGTGGGTAATTTAAACCTTTAACAAAAAAAATTTTTTATTTTTAATAAATTTGTTTTATTGATTTTATTTCTCCAATCAATATGGAGAATCATAAAATATGGATCAAATCTCTGTAATAAACATATTATCTTAAATATTCAAGAGCTGGAAGTATGGATAAAAAGTAAACGTGCTCTTTCTTCAGTAAATGCTTCTCTGCTCTAGTACATGGAAATCTTTTAAAAAGGAAATAATCATTTAAAAGTGCCTCGAGGCATCCCTTTCAGTAGCTTTTTCAATCTCTTTACAAAATGAAGTTATTATTTGCGTTCACAAAACATACTCACAATTCATATTTTTATAGGATGACTATGAGTCTGTAAGAGATAGTAAAAATGTATTAAAATTGTATTGGGTACCTGATGTTTATGCAATAAATAGGGCCTCCTTAATACGCGTCGTATGCGCGTTTAAAATACGCCGCGTGCATACTGTGCATAGGGCATAGGCCCTTATAAACTTCCGGCAGACGATAACGCATTTATTTTCCGCTTAATGAAATTAAATGTATCTATTTGCTAGAACATATGATAATATTAGGTGTTACGTGAATTATGTGTCCATTATATGTCCTACCACAATTGTTGATATGCAAGTATTAACGTTCTATTAATTATAGCTGCATACGATAAATAATTATAAAAAACCATTAGAAAACAAGAAATATGTTGTAAACAAACATTTATGAGTATTTTTTACTTAGAAAAATTTCGTGATTGATTTCAATCATTGTTATAAATACGGGATTTATCACATTGTCAGTCGAAACACCGATAAGACGGTACGTGATAATTCCCGTATTTATAATCTATAAGTAGATCAAATAAAAAAAACGCATTGAAAGAGACGCCACGAACGGAGGCATACAAAGGTTTCAAACTTATAACATCCTTTTTTGAGTTGGGGCTAAGAAGTAGGTAGTTTGAAAAATATTTATAAGTACCTACCTCACACTAAGTAAACAACTTCGGTACGTCTTTACATCTCTCTAACAAAATCTCACATCTCGGAATTCGATGGATGAGATTAGCGCAGAATCGTAATGTATGGCACAAACTTAAGGAACCAGATACCCAGCACTGGGTGAAGTCGTGCTGTGTATGATGATGATGACACTTGGAATATTATTTCGCGTTCTGTGTCCTTCATCCGATTTTTTTAATGTTATTTGTGGGGATACAGGCTTACGGGCCACCTGATGGTAAGCGGTCACCGTCGCCTATTGACACCGGCAACACCCGGGGTATTGTCGATGCGTTCCCTACACTGTAGAAACCTGTTTACATTTCTCTTGAAGCGTGCCATGTCGTAGCCTAATGGGAATACCTCAGATGGTAGCTCATTCCACATCTTGCAAGTGTAACTATTCCAAGTAGCATCATCATCATATCAGCGCCACGTAGGAGGACAGTGCGTGCTCTCCGTTCGAGAACCCTTCTGCCGCAACGACCTACAGATCTTGGAGCTAGGTAGGTGCTATGCCCTCTGCTATTCCAGCTTACCAATCCCTTGTGCTATGTCGGTGACTTTGGTTTTGTCTACGAAATTCAAAGGATAAATTAGGGAAGGTTATCAGTTAGACAGTGAAACTTTCCTAATTATTGTCTTCGGAAACTAATTAATTTATACCAATTTTGACCAAAACTTTGTAAATGATCCCCTTTAGTGGTCAACACCTGGCCACCCCACCGCTAAAGATGCCATTACGCGGAGGAGATTCGCTCGATTGTGAGAGTTATTTAATAACCTCCCCTTCTGGGGCTCATTCAATAAATATTCTATCTGAAAGGTTCTTTTTAAAGTGATATTTTAAGGACCTATAGATAGTAATAGTATGGGAAATTGCAGGCGGTATCGCCAGTGACGGTAAAACCATTTTATGTGCATTACAATATCAATCAACTGCTTGTATACAAGCTGCATCCCCCGCCTTCGCACGGAGTTTTGACAAAATATAATATAGTCAAGGATCTCAAGGATAGTGTAACAATAGTATAACTCATATATTATAACCTTTGTCGACAAACGAATGCATTATAGATCAGAAGTAGTACTCTAAGCTTTAAAATTACCTGCAATCAACACTTAAATGCTAGTTGGGTAAAAATATTTAAAATAGGAGTTTCTTAGATTTCTCCCTATAAACAAGAAACTTTACCTCTTTAACATATTAGTATACATAGCTTGAAGTGGTATTCATAAAAGATGTTGTGAACAAAACTCGTTGTATAGAGCTTTGAAGGTATTGTTACAAGTAGGTACAGTAGGAGCACCAACTTTCAAACTTTAAATGCATATTTTTGTTGAGTCCCAATTTATAAGCAAACTTATTAAGCTCTACTTGAGACTCTCTAGTAAGCATAGAATATAATAAAATTAATACCCCATGTAGTTTCCACATAGTCCTTTTCATCCAAAGGTTGTCTGGTGGAGATCATTATTTAGCGATAAGATTATAATTAATAATTAGACAATAATTAGGTTTATGTGAACATTTCGACGGCTTCTCATGGGAATGACCCATATTTGGTGGCCACCTCTATGGCCTCATCGGTCGCTCAGTACGACTAAGTGATACCCATTTTTTGTGATTTTATAGTTAAAATAGCTGTATTGTAACTTTGATTTGATATTTGCCTAAAATAATAACATTCGAATTCAATGAGCAACCTTATTACGTCGAGTGGAAGATCTCATGTAACCTATATTGGCCTCTTTATGGTAGGGTTTCTTCTAGATCTTCGTGCTTCATCTTAGACCACGTCATCGCTTACCATCAGGGGAGATTGTTGTCAAACAAAGATCTATACAGTTAAAAATAAATATTTTTATAAAACATAGCGAGCAGAACACATGTTCGCTTAGCAAGTCATGACGTAACTTAGTTGCTATGTACGAGACGTAGCCTGTATGTCGCCGGAAATTAAATCAATCAGCCGTCCGTAGTGCAGTCTCCGGCCTGAGGATATTAAGAGGTACTAGAGATGATGAGAAAGATGTGTGTTTTACTACAAGTAAAAGTACTGAGCAAAGTAAGGGTAAAATGAAAGAGTGGAAGGAAAGAGACCATGAGTATGAAGCCCAATGTGTCGGAGCGTTCAGACTCGCTCAGCACAGGAGATCAACGTTAGCAAGCGACACCATCAGAGCAGAGACAGACTCCATGGCGATGTGGGCGAATAGCTGGCTGAGACGCATAAGGTTGTGGGTTCGATTTGTATGATCTACAGATATTTCTTTCGGGTCTGGTTGTTTCCCTATATATTATAAGTATGTATTTATAAAAAAAAAGTATATAAGTATTCTATCAGTTGTTTAGTTACTTCCCATAGTACAAGATTTGCTTAGTTTGGGGCAAGATGGCACCGTGTAAAATATCCAGCATTATTCATTTATTTTTATTATTATGATTCTCCTCAGATGCTGCAGAGGGTAGACCCCGATGGAAACGCAATGACAGAACCAAGGTTCTGCAAGATAAAGGTCACGACCTTCAGCAGTGCGGATATCGGCATGTGAAGAAGGTGTAAATCAAAATTAAATTATTTGAGACCTACGAGGCAATGCTTTGTTGGCAACGGTTACCCCTTAACATCAGGTGGGCCATTCCCTTTTTCCATCTCCACGTTGTAAACAAAACAATAATTCTTTGTCTGTGTGTCCCGTTTGTTTGCAAGTTAGCTCCTAAATGATTACTCTGATTTCAATGAATGCGGCTTCATACAGAGGGTTTTTTTTAAATCTTCATTATATTTAACTAATTTAACATTTTTATTTCCACCTTGCCGAAGAAAAATAATAACATACATAGACTCGTTAACTTTAGAATCAAAGACGAGTATAAAATTGGTCCACAGTATTCATTTACAATGTCCTGTTTCTCCGACGGAGACACAGAAACCACCAATTATAATAAAACATGTGGTAGCACATTTCAAATGCTCAAGCCTTCTTCAAGTTACAAACGTAAGGTACTTGATATGTGGTAAACCTTTACTGAACTTCCAACAGTCACATACATCGTCCTACATTCCCCGTATTAGGAACTACCTGAGTACCATACATAGTAGAATTTGTAGATCATGGGAACTCAGGATTAACAAGAACTAGCTGTAGATAGAAAGAAGCCCGGCACAAGATATAGATCTATATGTTTTGTAATGGAAGTAGCTGATATTATGACGATATAACACATTTTCTCGAAGCGGGAATCGAACACTACGGTGTCCCAGCCCGCTAATGCGCCACAAAGGTTGATTGATTGATTGAAAATACTTTATTGCACTTATAAAACTAATACAAAGGCGAACTTAATGCTTAAAAGCATTCTATTCCAGATAACATTTGTGCATTGTAGATAAAGTTGTGTAGGTAGTGCACAGGAAAGGAAACTAATTAAAATTTGCACAGGACTAATAAAAATAGCATAATATAGGTACATACTACATAAATAAACCTACTTAAATACTTTATATCATAGACTAAACTATACCAATATTAAATAAAAATACATACATAACAATAGAAGAAGTGATAAGGAAAGATTAAGTTGCTCATGTTTGGTCGGTTTGACAGAGAAGGTGCCTATAGATTCTCAATCTGAATGCTTCCACTGAAGTAGCCTCGAAATAGTTTGGTGGCATATTATTCCAGAGACGAGTAGCGGTTATGGTGTAAGAGTCAGAGTAAGTAGCCGTGTTATGCTGTGGAGTAATCAATTGGAAACGACGAGACGATCGCACAGCTCTGTCCTCAGTTGATACGGATGCAAATCGCTCTCTGAGGTAGCTGGGAGATAGAGGGTTGCGAAGAATACAGGAGGGAAAGGATGTGCGCATCGCGACGAGCTCTGATGTCAAGCCATTTTAGCTGCTGACGAAATACCGAGACATGATCATATTTTCGTAGGCCGTAGATATAGCGAATACAGAGACTCTGCAGACGCTCCAAGCTGCTCAGTTGGTCTTCCGTAACTAAACGACGTAAAAGGTCGTCAGAATACTTGCAATTTTTATTGAACAAACGTTTGACTGTTTGACCACTGCCTCACCTGACGGTAAGTGATATTGTGTTCAAAGATGAAGCTTGCCAAGAAAGAACTAGCCCTATTCTCATTCTTGATAGTCCCCCATCCTGTATTCAAACATTCTTGAAAGTATTTTTAGGTAGTTGATAATCTTTTACATATCAAAAGTTGGCTACCGGGTGATTTTCGAGGTACAGAATAAGGGACCTGTTCATAAGACTCCATGGTCTGATCATGCAAACAGTCTCGTAGCGAGAATCGTCTTAACCCTACTCCTCCGCCTTAGAGATCGGTCAAATGATACTTAAACCTTCTCACAAGTAGGATATTCCTTCAGATTCGAGAACATAAGGGCTGGTTCAAAGGGCACCGCAGCTCAGCCAGCATTGGGGTATAATTAGCATGTTTGTGTCGTAAATGATGGCTGCCAGCGATTCGTTAGCCGCGGTTTGTGGATTACCGGGCCGAGGCATGGGCAGAAGCGGTAAATTATTTCATCTCACTTTCTAGTTCTACGTATTTTCTGTGTTATGTATTTCTTTGTATCTAACTCAATCCCACAATCGAATTATTAGTAACTATAACGTAAGTGCGTTTTCTTTAAAAATCTTTGCATCCTAGCATGCAACCTCCTGTTAGCGGTTTCATCTTGATTTAAATCATAATCTTTCGGAAGCCATAGAATTTTAACATATACAAAGTAGAATTTCATTGTCAAATAGAACCCTCTAATAACCTCCACCAAGGCATCTGCACTCGAAGCTCGTATTTGCGCGGTGGAGGCGGGAAAAACAAATATGTACCCGAAAGCCCAGGATTTACTTCACTGTTCGCTCAATATTTATTTACAACTGCCAAAACGCTTTTTGTTTCCACCCGTGTGTTGGTAACACTGCTAAGAATTACTGAATAATAAAGTGTTGCATGCTTCTGTCGCTATAAACGTGTCATATTATGTACGATATTAAATTTAAACACGGATAGGGCTAATGGCTAGTATTGTTGTATAGTAGGTTTTTTTCAAATTCGTTACAATAGAACATTTTTAATTTTCTAAGAAACTTAATATAAAGTCCTAAAAATATTAATGAAACAGTATGTATAATTAGTATGGATAAGAAAAGAAAACACTAAACAAGATGAAGATATGGTGTCGCAGAAATGCAACGTATGGGTGTATATTATGTCGCGGCGCGATTGTCGGAAAAGTAAATTGCAGCATATGAAGTAGTATGGCCTCACGCGCACTGCGATGATAAAATCGCACCACGGGGACGCTAGTCGGCATTCCGCTCTCTAAGCGTCTCTAGCGTCTCATCGTCCACCAGTGCAGTCTCAGACGAGACGCTAGACGTGTAATATTTAATTATTCAAATACAAGCAAGATCTCCTTTGTGGGATAAATGCTCCAAATCGTACGATCGCATTTTAAAAACACGTTTATGGGAGGAGGTTTGTAAAAACGTTTTTCTTCCTCCACCTCTTCCGAAGGAGCAAGACAACACAAGCAACTTGTACGAAATCCATCTTGAGAATATACAATCCATCGATTTTTCAATCGCAGTGCGCGCAGTTAAATGTTCAGGGATATTTTACGGCCCTATTTTAAAATAGTGTCGCAGAAAATAAAATCGTGGTGCGCGCTAAGCCTTAGCGAGAAAAAGGCACAGCAGTATATCTTGTCACTTAATTTTCAGTTATTTTAAGTGCTGTCTCAGCCTATAAATATTAATTTATGGAGATCCTACGGGACATTCCGCTAATTCAAGACTTGGCGTTAAATAATTCATAATTATTATTCATGTGGATTATCGCCGTCAGGAAATAAATGTAATAGGAATTACCTAAATCTGCAACGGATTCCAGAATATTTTGAGAAGGTTTAAACTCTAGGTAGGTAAAATTTGCCGTAGAAAGTATCTACCCTCTAGATAGAAAGACGGGGGATGTCTATGTTCAGCAACGGACGTTATATGACTGATGTGATGTAGGAATAAACCTAATAAATTCCAGGACATTTTATATTTAATTCCTTACTTATTTTTGAATTTTCTGACACTAAATAATAGATTAATAGACAGACACTAAAATATAAAAACGCCACTGAATTTTCTTCTTTTTTATTGGAAGTAAATTTTACCAATTCGATCAAATCCTAAATAGTCATTATGGCCGAATCGCTCGAGGAACTCGGTACCATGCTCAGCGACCTGAGTAGGGTCTCCCAACAGGTGGGTCTTAAAATGAACATGGATAAGACGAAAATCATGTCACATATTCATGTTGCACCCGTACTGGTAGTTGTTGGGGGCGATACTATCGAAGTTGTCGACGAATATGTATACCTAGGACAAACTGTCCAATTAACTATGTCCAACTTCGATAAAGAGGTCGCACGAAGAATCCAACTCGGCTGGGCAGCGTTTGGGAAACTTCGCGATATCTTCTCGTCCAAAATTCCTCAGAGCCTGAAGACTAAAGTCTTCAACCAGTGTGTGTTGCCAGTGATGACCTATGGCACTGAAACGTGGTCCTTTACTCATGGCCTCATGACCAAGCTCAAGGTCGCTCAACGAGCTATGGAGAGGGCTATTCTCGGGGTTTCTTTGCGTGACAAAATCCGCAATGAGAAAATCCGCAATGAGGAAATCCGCAGAAGAACTAAAGTTGCCGACATAGCTCTCAAAATTAGCAAGTTGAAGTGGCAATGGGCGGGCCACATCGCTCGTAGAACCGATAACCGTTGGGGAAGAAAGGTTCTCGAGTGGAGACCACGGACTGGAAGACGCAGCGTAGGCCGGCCCCCCACAAGGTGGCCCGACGATCTAGTAAGAATCGCGGGGAACCGTTGGGCGCAAACGGCTGCCAACCGATCGTTGTGGCGATCTAAGGGGGAGGCCTATGTTCAGCAATAGACGTCCCCCGGCTGATGATGATGATGATGATCAAATCCTAATAATAAAGCGCTGGTTCTTAAAACGCAAAACTTCCATATTTTTTTAAGAATTCAAATAAACTAATGATTAGTTATATGCAAATCTTTTTCCCAATCATCAAAACAAGATGGCGAGAAAAAACTACAAGGTTAGATTTAGTGGCGGAAATATCTTCGGACTTAATATTCGGCTTAGACAAATTAGGCCGAAGAAGACCAAGATGTATAAACATGTATTGTAAGGCAAAATATATGATAGACGACAAGGGTAGACCCTGCATAATATTCCCGGTTTTGTACAAATAATAAAATAACATTGACAAATGAGTATAATATTATGGAATGATTGCTTTGCTTGGAAACTTGGCGCATTTACAAAAAATAAAAAAAATGAACCAACTTTGGAAGTTGCGGAACCTTTATCAATAAAAGCCTAAGGCGATGTCACGATATTAAAATACGACAAAAACGGATTTAAAAAGGATTATGACTTTAATTACAATTTGTATGAGCCAACTTATATCGGAATTAAGCCGCTGAAAGGCCACATGGCTAATCGATTGCTGAGCAAAAGCCTCCCTTAATTTCAGCCAGTCGTTACGATTGTGCTATCGCTTCTACAGTCTCTCTCAAAAGCGTTTTTATGATAATGATGCCGAATCCCGGCCGCGACTTGTAACAACACTAGTTTGAATGAGACTGGTCGGGTCGGCGGAAGAGATGCCTGCGCCGCGCGTGGCACCGTCTGGTACGCGCCAGCCCATGACAGCTCATTATGAACATTGACGTCAGTGATGCATTTCGAACAAAGCGCTGGGTTTTCCCGAATTGGGGGGGGGATTAGAAATGACATGTAGTTCGGACCCATATTTCGGCCACGGTAAGTAATTTTAGCATTAGGCGGAGGCGGAGTAGGTTAATTCGTGTGATTTTCCATGACTCACATATTATCCTAAGTTTGAGTATCAGTTTGACTGGATTACGCGTCAGTTACTGGTATTGATATAAGAAATCAATTTATTTGCTGAAACACGGTAGAATACATTGTATTGTTATGTATATATGAGAAGCGCATGTCTTTGTTTCTCGACCATTCAAATGTATTATATTATATATAAATAAAATAAATAAATTAGTTGAAAATAAATATCTTATAAAAATAATATTTTAAGAATTTAAAAATGTATTTATCGAACAGCAGGTTTAGTTAGGTTAGTTAGAAGACTAACTAAGTTAGAGTGCTAATTTTTAAAAAGGCGATGTTAACTGTTAGAGCATCGCCTTATTAAAAATAGGCACTAATTTGACAGGGCTTGGAAATAGGGATGTTTATTGAAAATACGTGAGCATTTGTATTTTAAGTACGCCAAATTTGATGTAAACAGACAGCCCTTAACCTTGAAGTCACTTGCTTGTTAGAGTTGTTAGGTATTGATTCGGAGAGAACGGTCATTGTTTTTCGATTTGTGGTCACATTCTGCTTAGTCCTGGACTTCTGTACCATTTCTTTTGAGGTTCACCCTCTATGTCTTTATGCCCTAGTCTGTGCGCTTTTGCAAGTTCATGGTCTCTAAGCCTGTCAGGTCCTTTTGGACTATTCCGATCCAAGTAGTCCCCCGTCTGCCTGGTCTTCTTTTTGTTTCTTGCCAAGTGAGGATTTTTTAATCATGAGCATCTCGACTCAGCGTAATGCATGGCCATACCAGCGCACGCGGTTACTTTAAGTTCTTCCTGTATAGGAGCCACTTTGAATGTTTCTTGAATAAGTTCGTTCCTGATTTTGTCCAGCATAGTAACTTCCCCGGCCCCAATCGATTTGTGATTATAACTTGATTTCAATTCTGTAGAAAACCTACGCGATACAGATGAATTTCAGTATGGACAGTTTGTAAACAAAAACATTATTAACAGATGGATAACATCATATAATGCTTAAGAATAATGAGTGAATCCGATTTTTTCCATTGCTACTCTACTCAACACTGTCTACACATAAGTAAAGCACGCAAAATTGTACACAAACTTTGCTTCGAGTTTTATTATGATAAATAGTTTATAAACGGCATTTATAGTGTTTTCATTCAAATATAATAGAAATACACAAAACAGATTTAATCATTGTAAATAACACAATTCAATCGTCAGCAGTTATAGACAAATCTTCAATGCGAACGTAAATTACGAAACGTCGGTAATCCAAACAGCATTTTTCAATCAGCACCACAATGGCTGAGTCCACAAAAGCAATGCAAGGCGCTGACTGGAGACAATCTAATGGAACCGTCAGCACCACTCTCTTACCTCCCCCTCTGTAATCAGACGCAAGTACCTTTGATTGTTCGCATCTTGGATTTTTTATTTAGAGTAGACCTTTACATTTTATTTATTGAAGACGGTTTTTAATGCGCACTTACGTCGCGGCCTCATTTAAAGACAGTAGATGGATTTAGGACAAACCGCGTGCTTCCCAAAAGTAGTGTGAAACGTGAATCGAGTCACCCCCCCCCCCCCCCCCCTCTTCATGTAGTACGTGCTATTTATTTTTAATTTCGTAAAAATACTAATAATATTAGTTTAATCCTGATATTAAAATTAGATCAGTTGATAATTGTACAAGGATAAGTACGTGTCTAACCGTATTGTTTGAGTTGGCGGCACAAGCCTCACATGTTACTTGGCCTACATGGCATTGCATAGCGCCTGACACCCTGTGACACCGGTGACGTTGTTTCCTGCGCCTGTAATTTCACCGATACCCTTCAAACCGGAATACTTTAATTCCTGTTCAGCGGCAGGAATAGGGGATCATTTAATCTCCTACCTTTACAATTTATAATCAGCATAATTGACCATTTTAAGCGCCTACTTATCCAACAAATACAATGTAAAACACGGTAATGTGCCTCTTAAGTTGACCGTTTACCAACGAATAGCGTCGTAAAGCCAATTTGTACCGGGCGGGACTATGAAAAGTGCTGCAAAAGCTGTTCAACTAATGTGAAATGCATTAAAAACACATAAGATTATTTCAAATCACAATATTTTCGTCATTGTCCATATTTTAAGTTTGTCAACTTTAACAATGAGGCCGTCGGGAATTCTATTAACTCATCAGCCTTGGGACATCCCCTGCTGATCATAGGCCGCCCCTACACATTTCCAGGGCAACTAAACTAGTGCGGCCTGCACCCTATGGCTCCCAGGAACCTATCCAGTCCCACGCTGCGTATTCAGTGCGCAATAAAACTACTTACAATTACTCTTTTACTCGAGAACCTTTTTTCCCCGAGATTCCCGACATCACAAAGCCAAATCAGATAAATGAACTCTACTGAAATTGAAATATCAATCATTATTGTAAATTCGTGAACCTTCATCAAGGTGAATGCGGTCTGCTCCGCACCACTTCTCGCCTCGCACTGTTATAATAACCGACAGCTCCTATTATAATGATCATAAACGTAATATCTAGGTACAACATGTAGGAGATTTTCAGTAGCGAGATTATTCGTAGTTTTTGGAAGTCAACCCAATCAAACCGGCAAAGCCTTATCCTTAAACAATAGTCCACAGGAAAATAAATGCTGAAGGTAAAATTGACACAAGGTCTTACGTATTAATCACATTGATATTTTTATAATAAATACATTATTTATTGCAGACACAATGAACCATATTTTACAAAAAATACACTAAGTATAAAAAAATTAAACAAAAAAACATTATTGCGCAAATGCGAGAGTTTTAATGTATGCATGTTACTCTTTCACGCCAGAAAGACTGAAGGGATTGGGGTGAAACTCTAGTAGCTTTCTTAGCTTTGTTGACCACTTGACCATATTTACCACCAACATTTTAGGGTATTTTTTCGGTTAGGTACCTACTTCGTGAACGAAGCCGTGTGCAGAAGCTAGTGAATATATAAACGGTAATCGACTAGTTATCAATGCAATTAAATCTAGAACCTTCAAAATAAAATTGTCTTGTATACAAAAGTATTTGTGATGCTAAGGTTCTCTAACGACATGAAAATGCAGTAAGTAGATGAAAATTCGAAGACTTTCTAAATGAGTAAAACCATGGCTTTTCCATTAGCTACTAAACTCAACGAGAAAATCTACAAGCACCGAAAATACATTCAAAAATCGCATAGCTAAAACCAAACTAATAAATAAAGGTGGCTGAACAACCAGCGACCAGAAACCTATTCTAAAACATGCCTCGTCCTGTTCGGAGCAGCTGTGAATCCAGCTGTTTTGGCGGCAAAATCGGCGAGTTGCCAAATGTATCGCTAAATCTCTTATTGCACTATTTGGCCGGTTTACTCTACCTGCGGTCTTGTAGTACACTATCTTTGCTTGTTTGTAAGAGGTGTATGAAAACTTCTACAAAACTGGATGCTGTAGTATAAATCCACCATCACCCGCTACTTACGAATGCCAAGCAAAACCAAGCAACTTTAATTCATCGGCATAGTTTTGAGTAGTTATAGTAATTTAAAATGTTACGAAGACGTAGCTATGTGTCCCGTGCAATACTCCGTGAAGCCTGAAGAGGCGGCGGAGTACTTGCGCATGAAGAACAGCTTCAATTTGGGGGTCGTGGAGTTGGAGGCCCGCCACAGAGTTAATTTTAAATCGTTAGGGTGAGAATGCTGACTGAACATCTGTCGACCTTCATAAAAGAAGATTTTTGGCCGAATGGTTTTTCGTCGTTTTCGAGAACGGATGCCAAACACCGATAACACACGTCCCACATCGCAGTGTTTACGTAGTAAATAAATAATAGTTATATTACATTATGTACATTAGGTTAAGATCTCTCTATGGACCGTAGAATAAGTTATTTACCGTACTGTAACTATTTTTGTTGCCTGAATTAAATGAATTATTATTAACTGGGGAGTAAGTTTGACTTGGGGAGTAAGTTGGTGAATGCGTTACGAAAAGTGCAAACGGAAGTTGAGAGGGAGATATAAGATAGTGAAGATAGAAAGAGAGAGAGTTACGTTTCGTATATTACTTTAGGGGCAAGAGAGAGGTGCGACTTGTCTCTCTATCTCTCATAGCCGCATATCTCCTCTCCCAAATTAGCCCAAATTATACAAACTACAAAATCAAAACACTCCTTCATGCTGTATAATAGAGTTCATTTTGCTATAGATAAAAAAAGTATTAACGACGTTTCGTATTTTGAATCTACCAGCTTCGATTTACGAAAATGTTCAGCTATTCCACTACAGATAGCAGGCAGCAGCAGAAGTTTTACTTCAGTCGTGTGGTCTAAAGCACACTCGTTTTTTTTTCAAGACAAATTATAATACAGGAGAAACATTTGAATCATCTAAAGACCGTTGCAAACGATCTATAGATAGCTTAACTGCTCCAGATCACTTCCAGGCGGAAGTGTCCCCATGGCTGCATTGTCCCGCTGAAGTAATACTTATGCGTTGACCCAGATAATCATAAAATAAAATAACTCTTCGTGCTGACGCTGGTACTCGTATTCCTTGATACCCACAGGGTATCCTTGTGTGGGGTTAGGGTTTACAACTACATATGTACACGGTTGTTATAGCAGGTATCCTCTATAACATTAAAATAAATATAAACATTTGTAACACTACATAATAGTAGATTATTAAACGAGGGGATAAAGCAGTGTCTTGCGTCACGAGCGCTATAATGAATCCCTAACGTAACGAAAGATTCTAGAGTTAACTCACGAGCGGAGCGAGGGAGTTAACTCTAGAATCCTGAATGCAGAGAGGAATGCTGAAGCACGCCCAAAATGCAAACAGCTTTATCCACGAGGAGAATGAATGAATGAATGAAAACACTTTATTGTACACAGTATAAACAAAAAAAAATACAAACAAAATAGAAAATATAAAGCAAATAGTACAATGGGCGGTCTTATCGCTTAGAAGCGATCTCTTCCAGACAACCTTTGGATTTCTTTTGGAGAGGATTTTGTTATAACAAAGATAATGGTCGGGGGTGTACATTTATGGCCAAACTATTTATTAAGAGTGCGTCTAATACCAAAATAAAAAATATAACTAGATAATAAACTTTATAAATAAATACTAATACAAATAGAACGTATGTACTTACATTAAATATATATATACATATAGAATATAATAAATACATATTATTATACATACTTAATATAACAATATGGTTTATAAAGATAAGCTGATAAATGCGATTACATATATAAATGAGTTGTGCGATACTACGAGAATACTCTACTTTTCACACTTTCTACGAGACAATAAAAACCAAATCTAGGTTGGTGCATTCTGTGGAGAGGTTAGTTCGATTATGATCTTATTGTGTGAGGCTCTTTGGTTCAAATTTCAATACAGATGAGGTTCCAAATTCAAAAACGGGCAAATTCAGTACAACTTTACTCCCGGCTCAGCCATAGGGATTTAATCCCCTGCTTTCGGTGAGGTTTACATGACATATATTTTGACATTGTCAAGTAGGTGGTGTTAAAAATATATTGCTCTTATTTAATTATTTTGTATTGAATTTGAACATTTGCATGTCTAACTATGGTAGAACATACCTATATGTACTCAACTTATAAACGAAGACCTACTGATGTTTTTATTTATTTGTTAAAAAAAGTTATATTATGTTATAAAACATAGGGTACCAACCCTCGTAATTTTTAGTCAACTTAAGGTCGCATTACGGTAATAGAGACACCATCACCTTTCATTTACGTTTAAACGTTGCATTGAGATTTGATTTAAAGTTTCGACTCGATTTGGCCTTCAGTTCGGATATTACAAGCTTTTGAGGACTGACTTTCGCATTTATCATATTACCTACCTGTAACTGCTAAGTGCTACGTTACAAACATATTTACTAAGAATCTCCTATACACGGGAATGGGTGAAGTCAGGATGATGATAATGACTGCTGAAATTTCGTAATCCCAAAATTTCAGCAGTCTCAACAAAAAATATGTCTCAATTCTTTAAAGAGTGCAGTAAATTCCCGTCTGGATTTCAAATTACGAGCTTAGAAAAGTTTGATTTACGGGAGACGCCAGAATTACGGCTCATGGGTCCGATTTGGAAGTTAATTAAGGTAGTTAGTCGTTTTTAGACCTTTGTTTGCAATTTATTCCAGGCAACCTTTGGATGGAGAGTAATGAGCGAAGCAGTAATGGACGGCGGTGCACAGAGTTAAATTATAAAAGAGAAATAAATAAAAAAAAACTGTTATTAAAATTATAACACATAAATAAATACCTAAAGATAGACTAATATATACCCTAGTATATCAAGAGGTAGGTATTAGATTTTTTTAGAGAATATTTAATATTATAAGAGGTATACCAAATATATATGCCAAACCGGTACACGAGAGGACTTGTACAGGCCACATACACATACAGGCAACAGAAAGGGGTGTGGAAGTTGTTCTCTATTGGGCTAATAAAATTTAGAAGTCAAACAGCCATTGACACGAAAGAAGAAGAACACGGTATCAACTTCAACTTATAGTCTTTTCTGACTAATGACACGCTGCATCACCGCTGCAGACAGTCGTATGCTGTTTTCGTGGAAACCTTTATCAGTGGCAACAAAGCATACGACCTACCTGATGGTAAGCGGTTACCGTTGCCCATGGTTATCTGTGTCATCATCCACTGCTCGTTAGGTCTCCCTTAGTTGGTGCCATCCACCAAGCATAGCCCGGAGGATTAGCAAGCTGAAGTGGCAGTGGGCGGGGCGGGGCATATAGCTCGAAGAACTGGCAATAAGGTTCTCGTAGAGACCGCGCACTGAAAAGCACGGCATAGGAGCAACCCCTAGATGCAAAGACGGGGAGACTTTGAGTTCCGCACAAGATAGCTCTGGAAATGTATGTTCAGCAGTGGACGTCCTATAGCTCATATGATGACGACGAGTCAAGCGTACATCAGGCGTACATCAGGCGTACAAAGTCGCGTAACTTACAGCAATTAAGTTAGACAATAGTCCTTATTTACAAGTAAGGTTCTTCCGTGTTTTATGCCGCCGTAAAAAGCCTGCACATTGTTCCCTGAGGTGATGTTGGAACGCTGACAAGTTCCGCTGACGCATTACACGCACTGCTGACAGGTTACAGGGTGCCCCAGAATATTTATGCTAACTAAAACGAAATCCTACACATCGACTTAACTCACTGCTGGCTATAGATATATAGAAAACGCTTTCTTGCACACCACACTTAAATTAACAAACAATTTAAAAAAGTATAACTAGGCACGCGGAAATAAATGTATAAAATAACACGTTAAAAAACATTGTCCTAACTCCACACTCCCTGTGTCAGGATCAGGTCACTATCACGTTGGCGTAATGTAAAAAAGGTACCTAGAAAAATGATTTTGATTTCCACTTTTGAAAATGACGCTTATGAAGCGACCTTATTTTACCTTGTACACGCTGACGGAAAGAAATACGTGAAATTGCTGACGAAATATAAACCTGTGAATTATATTGGTCACAGGTGGAATAGTAAAGTTATACTGTTAAAATAAAGTATGGATAATTTCTAAAACAGTGGTTTTCAATGAAATAACAGTTAAAAACTTAAACCTGGTATTGATTCAGCTTTGAGTTTAGTTCCGGAATATGATGCATTAGTTTATACTCGTATATATACGCTAAAGGTATCCGACATGGCTTGGCTTTTATAGCCGGGACCGACAACTTAACGGATTGGCGAATGACCTAAATTCAGCGCTATAAGGTATATTTTAGATTGTAATCAGATTCGAAGAGGCGCTGTTATGGAGGTGATTGGCGACTTCTCTTGACATTTAGAATTTTCGGTCAATGATCTGTGAAGCAACCTCAGTCTATAGCCAGATGTGGCAACACAACACGTTACCAATTTAAATAAACTAGTTCACAGTGGTCAAAATTCGTCTTCAATTTTTGTTTTTATTTTTTAATATTAGCATTCACCCGTCCTTCTTTCTCCCTATAAACTTTATCTATGACAAATCTCATATTCGTCCGTCGCGCGAAACGGATAAAAATATGTAAAAGAGTTTTTTTCTGCGCGTTATATAATATATCATAAAATTACTTTATTTTGGTACAAAAACATGATACAACAATAATAGAACACGATAGTATTCGCAGAAGTTATAAACTACATAGGTAGATACAGTTTATAGGTATAGGTAGAATAATCAACAAGTTTTGTCAAAATTTTAAAGAATTTTCATCAACATAATCAGCCATAGGACATCCAACCACCGCTGAACAGAACCTCTGTAGGTATATATTGTAACACTGCCTCCTCTCACGTTCTGTCAATCCACTCCATCCAAAGGTTGCCTGGAAGAGATCGCTTTCAGCGATAAGGTCTCCCATTGTACCGCTACGTATTAGTCTTAACGTTGACAATTAGGTGTAACAATTAAGACATAATAGTCATAATAGTAATTTATTGATAATAAAATAAACATTATAGGTCAACATCTTGTTTTGTACGTAAGTACATTGTATACAATTTTAATAAAGGTCAAATAAATATAATTAATTCATTCATAAATAAAAACAACAATAATAACAATAAATTTATACAAAATAAATAATCCTTCATCTAAGAGCTATAAGCTCGTCGTAGTTATAAAAATTTTGCTCAATAAGCCAGCGTTTTATTCTTTTTTTGAAAATAAATAAGCTAGGAGCCTGCGTGATTGTGTCTGGAAGCTTGTTGTAGACGGCCGGACCCATGACATGCGTCAGCTTCGACGATTTGGTAAGTGATCTCGATATCGACTCGAGCCTGTGCCGATTGCGGGTGCCATACGTATGGGAGTGGCCGAGTTTTTCATAAGAGTCCAGGTTGATTCTAACGTAGGTTGCCACTTGATAGATAACTATACAGGGCAATGTTAGAATTCCTAGACTCCTAAAGTGCGGTCTTGCAGATTCGTCGCTACGGATTCGCACGATAGCTCGTACAGCTCTTTTCTGCAATCGGAACGCGCGCTCCCAGGCAGCGGCGCGCGCCCACAGCTCGGCGCCATACTGCAGCAGCGAGTGCACCGTGGCAAAATAACAGGCGCGAACTACATTGGCAGACACCACCCTCGTGATTCTGCCCAACGCATAGCACGCACTACCCAATTTCCCGCACAACTTGTGTATGTGGTTCGCCCATTGCAGTCCCCTATCGATCTGGAAACCCAGAAACGTCGTGCTCTCTACTTGATCGACAGCCTTGCCATGAACTGTCTCCGACAGCGACCTGATCTTGTGGCCCGACAAGCGGAAGCGAATAAAGTGCGTCTTAGTTAGATTTAGAGCGAGTCCGTTCACCTTAAACCATACCGCCAGCTGCCCCGCTGCGGCATTGAGGTTTTCCTCCAACCTATCGACCGATGGCGCGCTGACTATCGCGGCCACGTCATCCGCGTACATAAAAACCTCAGCTTTTGTGACAGCTTCCGGCAAGTTGTTCAACAGCAAGGAGAATAAAATGTTAGAGACTGAGGATCCTTGAGCCACTCCCATGCTCGACTTTAAAGTATCAGACGTGATTCCGCTCCCTAACACCACCTGAGTTCGGTCTCTTAACAGATCCGTCAGAAGGGCATACGGCGGGCTGTAGATGCCATAGTATTGTAACTTGGCTGCTAGGGTTGTATGGTCAGCTACGTCGAACGCCTTCGACAAGTCACAGCATATCACTGCGACATGCTGTTTCTTCTCACGTGCGGCAACGACGAGTCTGATGACCTCCCGCGTCAGCGATGTCGTCGAGCGACCTGCGCGGTATGCGTACTGGCGAACGGAGAGGGCGTTCGTCGATGTCAAGAAAGCTGTGAGACGTGAGCTTAGACCGTTCTCAAATACTTTGGCGACAGCTGGTATTATTGAGACGGGCCGATATCCATCCATGTTGCTCCGCTTACCTTTGCCTTTAAATATTGGGGTTACTTTACTCATTTTTATTGGCGTTGGGTACTTACCCTCCCCGATACAGTGGTTAAAAGCAAAAGCCAGGACAGGAGCAAGTGCAGCTATAGCCGAATGAATAGTCTTCATCGATATGCCATACACATCTCTGGATACTTTAGGGGGTATCTAAGTTGTTACGATCCTGTAGATTTCTTTCGCAGTGAACGGGCGGAGCCGCAGGGAGCGGTCGGCAGGCGCGCGCGCCGAGCTCAGTGCACGGCTCGCGCCAGCTACATCTGCGCTCGGCGCACCACACGTCCCGGCCGCGCTCAGGAACCGGCCGTTCATTGCGTTTAGGACATCTTTCTTGTTGCTGAACTTCGACCCGTCCATCCCTACAATTACCTCGGTAAAGTCCAGATGTTCCTTCAGAAGACAGGGAGTTATTCTTTCCTCTCTCTTTATTGATTACGCCCCACATAGCTTTGGATGTGTTCTTATTCGTTTCAATAATATTAGCATAATACTTACGCTTACTACTATTGATCAACGTATCATACTAATTATTGTTCATGTCGGTTACTAAAGATTTTAAAAATAAATTATTGTTAGATTCTAAATTCTAAAGGTTCTAAATTAAGAATTATATATCTATCTCTCCTAAGCTTATGGATTTCCAGAGCGACTGATCCTTTACGGCACCCTCAACCAACGGCTCCCAGTAACCTTTATTAGGTCGTCTTTGCATATAGTCAGGGGGGGGGGGGGGGGGGGGCAGCCCCACTTTGCTCCAACGGCTCCACGTTCTTCGAACTACACATTAAATGTTGTTACATTTCATATATTTAGCAAAATATTAACCGTCATGCAATTTATAAGAGCAGTGCGATTTGTTGGTAGTATTACATCGCTTTACGTCGCAGACTACACGCGGACAACTTAATCATAAAATATTGCATCTAACCTAGATTAAAGCCGGTAACAACTATAGCAGAAGAAATACTCAGCCTCTTCGTACCACAATAAACTTAAATAATCTTGGAATAATCTTTAGTTTCTTACCTACGGATTTGAAATAAACGTTATCTTATCATAACGCATAAGAAAAAGCAGTGTAAATAAGCGTGCTATCTTTGTTACCTATATAATGTGTTGTGTGTGTCTTTCTTTTATTTTATATGCAAATAAATGAATTTTCTTTCGTTCTAATTATAAGATTATTTCATCACTCATGCACGGACTTAGTCCGTAATTAAATTTAAAAATGAAAGAGGCCACATTCATAATATGCTAAAATGAAATAATCCTTATGTGTTTTTTAAAATGGTACTGGCCACATTAATATTAATATGCTATAATTAAATACAACCTCCATGATCCTCCTCCTTCTTATTTATATTTAAAAATGAACAAGGCCATAGTCCAAGTAAAAAAATAAACAATGGAAACCGGGAACGCTTTCTTTTTAGCAACTTAATGTAATGTATGTACAACAATATAATAATTCATCATTACTCACTCATGCTCTGAAAGCTGATCATTTTTAACTCAAAGGTTAACTGATCGGGTAAGTAAATTTGCAAATAGAATGAGGCTCTCACATTAGTATTATGCTTAAATGAAATACAATCCCCATGACAAATCCTTATTTCTTTTAAGAACTGGCCACAGACCAGTTGAGAAAAAAAATTAAGTGACACCAGAAACGTGTAAATTAAAGTTTCGATTCCTGCTAATGCAAAGTTTGACGTAATTGAATACATCATAATGCGATCGAAAGTAACGAAAATGATTGGTGTCGAGTGTGCATACCTCACACATACTCACACCGCACACCCAATTTCACCATTCACTCTTCCACACACAAACACTCGCCACACATCCTCGCATGCACATGGACAAACACACACACACGCACACACACTTAAATCACGCAACGAACACACTCCCACACTTACACATAAATTCACTGAACATTCCATTATGACCATTGTCCGGAAGGAGGTACAGGTATGCCATCATACAGGTCCATCCTAGTTTGGGTACTTACGTTTTCCATCCTGAATTGTAATATACTTAGTAAACCTATATATTATTATAAAAAAATACTTTATGCAAGATAATTAGATATAACTGAAGCATTAGTAAATACCAAAATAGCAATCGTAAATACGGTTCTCAAATCCCCGCGCAGTCTGTAAGTGAAAGTATTCCCACGGATGCGCAAGCGCAACGTACCTGCGTGGTAGGTGGTAGACAGACGTTATGTGGAGCAAGCTATGAACGTGTCGGAATAGGAAATTATAATGATGTACCTCATCAATACATTTTAGCGTTCCATATCCGTAGATTACACGTTTTGACTATACAACTTCATTTTTTTCCCATGCGTTTTCTTAGATTCTAGTGTCATAGTAGAATCTTACTTTATAAGTAAATAAATAAATAATAAGTAAATAAATTCAACTACGTTAGTAAATCGTTTAAAGGGCAAGGTGTACGATTTAAAACTAACTCCCAAGTGATGTACAAAAGTTGACAAATAACAAATTTAAAAACGTAATTTAACAAAATCTTTATAAAAAAAGCCTACTATAAAATATCGGATGATATAGAAACTAGGGAGTGAAATTGCAACTCGGTCAAAAATGTAACAATTTAGACATAGTTTATTTTCTTTATTGTTATCACACTAATATTATAAATGCGAAAATTTGGATGTTTGTTTGTTTGTTTGTTACTCAATCACGCCGTAATGGCTGAACCGAATTCGATGAAATTTGGTATCTACGTAGATTATAACCTGGATCACCACAGAGGCTACCTTTTATCCCATAAATCAGTTCCCATGGAATAAAAATGAAGATCAAGTCAAGTTGTAACAGCGAGTTTAGCTTTATTTCTAGGTTAAATACACATTTAGTAGTGCGTACAAAATCGCGGGCAACAGCTAGTGTATTCTAAAGGAATCATTAAAAAGAGCCACCAGCCTTGTTTCTCGCCTTTCTTTCCTGGCTTGGTCGCTAAGGAACAGGCAGTAAAATTGACGTTTCAAAGTGATCCTTGGGATTTTAATGAATAAAAACATTTTGATTTGAGTTACGAATTACCTAAACATGGCAACATCATCACTTGGGTCAAACGTTGGATTAACACAGCCTAAAAATTTTATTTTGGTATTTTCTGAACAGGAAAATACTTCTGGCTCTCGTCAAATAGACAAATATTCCAAAAAATTTGATTGCTTTTTAAAAATTATGTTTGCTTATAACTTGATGCGCGCGCAGGTCTTAGTTAAGTTTCCGGGTCATCCTCCATGCATTCGTGCCGTTCTCGTCACGCAACTCCTGTGTACTTCTGTCTGTCTGTAATCATGTCTAATGTGATGTTATTGTTCTACTGTCATTAGTCGTGCTCGAGCCGTCGTACAGTGCGGACGTCTCTGGGGCGTCGTTACGCTGCCCGTTGAATATACGAAGATTCGATCGTCGTTAGTGGTCGAGGCAACATCGCCTATAAAAGGCTCCTCAGATCGCGCGGCACGCATTCGATCGTCGTTAGTGGTCGCCGCTATAGCATGCAGCGGCCACACCTTAGGAACCTAGGCTGGTAGAGGGGGGCTCGAGTGCCGAAACACTTTGTTGTAGCAACGGCGTGTTTCGGCCCTCGAGTCGGCACGGTCACTCCCCGTGCTAGTGCTCGTTGCTTCGGCGTCAACGCAATCCACCTCAAGTGGCGAGGCAACCAGGCAACTGTAGAAGGCCTGAAGGTAGCGATAGGAGTTTTTATCGTTGCCAGATACTGCGTCCTGTTCCCTTCCAGTCGTAGCGGTTCTCCGTTCCACTGGGTCAAGGGGAGTAAGGAGGAGAGGGTGCATCTGTGTACGGCGCGCACACTTATGCAACTTAATATATCCTGCGCATCTGACTTGGCTTTGTCATTCCGAGTTTAAAAAAGTCCTGGGCTTGGTCTAATACCTGGACACGGGTGGCCTAAGGAGAGGAGAGTGGTCGCTCTAGCACTGCATCGGGGTGACAGTGTGGTTCGGCAGCACTCTTTGAGACAAAGCAGCTTTATTTAGAGAGGCACTGCTTTCCTCGCTCAGCCGGGGAGGGGGCTAGAAAAGGTGCCCCAAACAAACGCTCATTCCTCGCAATAAGAATAAATCTAAAAACATGCAGATGAATATGACTTTTGGTGCGTGGAATGTACGTACTCTTTTAGACCGACCCAACAACCTCTGCCCAGAACGTAAAACCGCCATTGTGGCTCGCGAGCTCAAACGCTATGACGTCGACATAGCCGCTCTCAGCGAAACACATCTAGCTGATGAAGGTGAGCTTGTTGAACGTGGTGGTGGGTACACTTTCTTCTGGAAAGGCACACCAGCTTCTGAGCCTAGACGGTCAGGAGTAGGCTTTGCTATTAAAACTACTTTAGCCTCTAAGTTGGAAGAACATCCAGTTGCTATCTCTGATCGTGTCATGTCCTTACGTTTCCATCTTCGAAACAATAAATACTTAAATGTTATCAGCGTATATTCGCCAACACTCGACAAAAGTGATGACGTCAAGGACAAATTTTATGAGGAAGTGTCAGAAGTGCTGACTAAAATCCGGCGCTGTGAGAAAGTTTTGCTTCTTGGCGACTTTAATGCTCGCGTCGGACGTGATTTTGAAGCTTGGCCTCGGGTGATAGGGCGACATGGCATTGGTAACATGAACAGTAATGGGCAACTGTTACTAAGCCTCTGTTCCCAATTTCATCTGGGTATTACCAATACCATGTTTAGACTCCCAAATAAATACAAAACTACCTGGATGCACCCAAGGTCCAAGCATTGGCATCTTATTGATTATGCTATAGTCCGTCAACGGGATATAGCGGATGTCAAAGTAACGAGAGTAATGAGGGGCGCAAACTGTTGGTCGGATCACCGACTTGTTGTTACAAAACTATTTTTGCGTCTTAGCCCTTGCCGTAGACCTCGCAGGGCTAAGCCTAACTGTCTTCATCTGAAAAAGCTAGAGTCTGCTGAAATATTGGCAAATTACAGGGAAGCTGTCAATACCTTTACAGCAGGCATACACCCCGAAGATGAACAGTTAGACGAGGGCTGGAAACTGTTAACTACAAATACCATCAATGCGGCTACTGAGATCTTAGGCCAAAAACCTCGTGTCTGTGAAGACTGGTTTGACGAAAATGATAATACATTGACAGTCGCCCTAGAAAAACACCGCCAGCTCCTTCGAAAGGGAAATCAGACAACTGCTTCTGAAAAAATAAAGGAGAGTACGAGCCAAATAAGGAGACTAACTCGAAACGCAAAAGATGAGTGGTGGCTGAACAAGGTTCGCTATATTCAGTGGCTTGCTGATTCGAATAGACTCGGCGATTTCTTTAACGAGATTAAAAAGTTAGTAGGAAGTCCACATCGAGTAAACGTACCACTGAAATCACTTTCAGGTACCCTCCTGGTAAGCAAAGGAGAAGTTCTTACTCGCTGGGCAGAACACTATAACAGCTTACTCAATGTGGATCGTTCTGCTGACATAAACTATTTAGCATCACTTCCTGCCTTACCACAAGCCGTAGATCTGGATCAGCCTCCTTCTCTTGAGGAAGTTATCATCGCCATCAAAGCGCAGAAAAACAATAAGGCTGTCGGCATCGATAACATACCAGGAGAACTATTAAAATATGGCGGAGATGAGTTGCACTACAAGATTTGGCAATTTTTCCAGCGCATGTGGGAAATGGAGTTCGTTCCTCCTAGTTTTGGCGTATCACTAATTTGCTCTTTGTATAAAAATAAAGGTGATCGATCTGTTTGCAACTCTTATAGGGGTATATCACTTCTGTCTACTCCAGGAAAAACTTTTGCCAGAGTACTCTTAAATCGTCTTATGGAGCTCTCTGAAAGTATATTGCCTGAAACGCAATTTGGGTTTAGACCCAATCGCGGCACATGCGAGGCCATATTCTCTCTTAGACAACTGCAAGAGAAAAGCAGGGAACAGTGTCAACCTCTGTTTCTCTGTTTTGTTGATCTGGAGAAAGCTTTTGACAGTGTACCTCGCGAAGCTTTGTGGATTGTGCTTTCGAAACTTGGTTGCACCGACAAATTTATACGCTTGATAAGACTTCTTCACGACAACATGACTTGTTGCGTAACCGTCAATGGTGAGCAGACAGAGCAATTCCCTGTCACTTGTGGTGTAAAACAAGGCTGTGTATTAGCACCCACTCTTTTTGCTCTGTACTTTTCCGTTGTCGTGAGGGAGACTTTACAAGCCAACACCGAAGGGATCCGCATACGTTTTCGCACAGATGGCAGTATCTTTAACCTGGCTAGGTTAAAAGCGCACACAAAGGTATCGTATGACCTCATTACCGAATTGATGTATGCTGATGACCTATGTTTCGTTGCGGAATCTTCTGAGGGACTCCAGGACTTGATGACTCGGCTTGACGCTGCGTGCTGTAGATTTGGCCTCAAAATTAATATTACAAAGACAGAGGTGATGGCCATGGACACTGTTAACCAAGCTCCACTGAATCTGCAAATCGATGGAAAGCCCATAAAACAGGTCGATACATTCAGATATCTGGGAAGCAGCATAACAACAAAATGCGACCTTGACTCGGAGATCAACAGCAGACTTGGCTCCGCTATGGCTGCTTTTGGTAAACTACGAGTCCAGGTATTTCGCTCCCATAACATCAAATTGAGTACCAAGATTAAGGTGTATATGGCTATTGTACTTCCTAACATCTTGTACTCGTCAGAGACATGGTGCCTGTATCGCAGACACATACGCACGTTAGACAGATTCCATCTGAAATGCCTCCGCGACATTCTTAACATCAAGTGGTCGGATCGGGTCCGTAATACCGATGTTCTACGACGGGCTAATGTCTGTGGCATAGAGGCATATTTGATGCGGCGTCAGCTGCGTTGGTGCGGGCACCTGTCTCGGATGTCTGATGAGCGAAGGGCGAAACGCATTTTCTTCTGTGAACTAGAACATGGTAAGCGGAAACGCGGAGGTCAGTTCCTACGTTTCAAAGACGTACAGAAGAGGCACATGAAGAGGTGTTGTATCGATCCGTCGCGCTGGGAGGCTCTCGCTGAAAAACGACCTGAATGGAGGCGTCATGTTCAGGACAAAGTGTACGAGTTTGAAGAAGAAAGGAGGCAAGAACTAGACTTAAAACGAGATCAGCTTAAAAGTCGACCGCCGGCTAATATCAATTACAACTACATTAATGGCGCCTTAACTTGTGTTCATTGTAACCGGACTTTTAGCGCAAAAATAGGGTACATCAGCCACATACAGGCTAAACACCTAGGCCAATAATCACAAAGTCAAGTCTCTGTAGCCGAAATCGGCTAGGAGGATTATTATTGTTCTACTGTGATTGTACTGTGACATGGATTTGCGGATCACGTACAAATGTCAGCCGTAGGACGTCTACATTGCTGAACATAGGCCTCTCCCCACTCCAGGAAAAATGTTTGCAAATCATACAAACAAGTTACTTGTTAAAGTAATGTTAATTTGAGACGAGATATAACGTTACTAAGTTTATAATTCTTTCTCATTGTAAGTGACAATGTTTTTAAATGAGAAATAAAGATTATTTAAACAGAAATTCTAAACGTTTTGGAAAACCTAATACTTTTTCATAAGCTGAACCACCTATATTAAATGTAGTTCGTTTTATTTTCGGACTGCGCAAGTTCGATCACGTATCCACGTTCAGATCCCAACTTAAATGGCTCCCTCTATTCGTCTTCGTCGTGATCTTCACGTTCTTTCGCTCTTATTTAAAGTATTATATTGTCCACTCTCTCCTCCCTACCTCCGTGAACGCTTCGAATTCCTTGTCCCTCGCAGTGTGACATGCCGGGCCTCTAAGTCCCTTCTCAAAACACCTCAACACACTTCAAGCCGCTATGGTGGCTCCTTTACCGTTTATGCGGTGAAAATTTGGAATGCCCTGCCCCATGAAGTTCGCGCTAGTCCATCGTTTAACATTTTAAAACGGAAAGTTAAAGAGCACTATCTTTCTCTGTAATTTTATTTTATTGTAGGTATATATTTATTTTTGTATACATTAGTCTATTTATTTTATTTATTATATTCATTCATTTTATTACTTACTTTTGGTATTTTTCGTTTTATTTGTTTAAGATTTATAAGACCTTCAAAATCATCTCTCTCTAGCCTCAAAGGTTTGCTGGAAGAAAACTCTTGTTAGGGTTAAGCTCGCCTTTGTTCATGCCCTCTATTGCTGTACTGTTTTAATATATTTTCTTGTGTACAATAAAGAATAAAGAGTAGTTCATTTCACTTATAATCGCTCTTATATTTTCAATTTCGTGAAAATTACAATCCGCCTTTCGTAATATTCTTAAATGAGCGCGCCGGTCGGCTCTGGGGTCGACGCGACGGTAACAATTCTAAAATATCCAACTCAAGACTAGCTATGTAGCTAGGTTAGATTAATACGTGTAGAAAATATATGTTTGTGCGAATACATAGACATTTTTACTTAAAAAACTTTCGTGATTGATTTCAATAATTATTATAAATACGGGATTTATCACGTACCGTCTTATCGGTGTTTCGACCGACAATGTTTCGGTTCAATTCGTAAACCTTCATCAGGGCGAGTGCGATCCGCTCCGAATAACATCTCGCCTCGCACTGCGCGCCGCTGCCCTCTGAGCGAGAGTGGACGGGCGGGGTGGTGAGGATTGGTTGACTGAACACATACGTGCAATGAAGAATGTCGACTCCAACAGTTCTGCAGTGGCAGAACATTCCCTATTCTGATTCGACGCACTACATACGTTTCGACAAGGACCGGGTCTTAGCGAGAGAGAATAGTTTTTTATTCCTCGCAAGATCCGAGAGGCGATAGAAATAAGTCGTGTGCCGAACTTTAACAGAGATAGAGGATGGGTTCTACCGCCAGCCTGGAGGCCATGTCTTCATGATGCAGGTGACAGAAGAGTGAGTGAACCTCGTAGAGACATAGTTAGTGTTGTGTGTTTGCCTGTACCAAGCACTACCGAAGAGAGCAGCAGTGATGATAATGATGATGACACAGCCGGTCAAAACGCTGTGCTTTCGTTGACCCAATCCCCCACCACCCCGCCCGTCCACTCGCGCGCAGAGGGCAGCGGCGCGGCGCGCAGTGCGAGGCGAGACGTTATTCGGATCGCACGATCGACGCCCGACGGATCGTACTCACCCTGATGAAGGTTCACGAATTGAACCGAAACATTGTCGGTCGAAACACCGATAAGACGGTACGTGATAAATCCCGTATTTATAATAATGATATAGAGACATAATCTGCATTTAACTGAGTACCAAAAAGTCAGTGAAATTACAGCCACATGGCCACTATACGCCTGTATGTCATTGTATAGGCAAGTGGTAGTTGGTGGTAGCCAGCGAGGTAATGCGGCCGGTTATAGGACTGTCAGTGTGCAACCTCTGACAATGCAATGATATTCGGTATTCCGCATCGGGCCTGCATTTCGAGATTACTACACTTTTTTTGCTACTACGGCAACACCCTCGATGAAAAAAAAAATCTATCCATACTAATATAATTAATCCGAAAGTAACCGTCTCTCTGTTTGTTAGTTACGTTTTCACGAGCAAATGGCTGGATAGATTTCGATGAAATTTGGTATACTTATAGACAGATTATAACCGGGATCGGGACATAGACTACTGTTTAATCGACTGTGCAGAAGGAGGACAATGTTGTTATTGACAAAGCTTGTACTATCCTGGCGCATCAACCCCGAAGCGGGTCTTGGCCTCCGACACTAAAAGACGCCACTGGTTCCTATTCTGGGCCACTTCTTGCCAGTCTGACACTTGAAGAGCGCGAAGGTATTTCTCCACCTCATCCTTCCAGCGATATCTGGGTCGGCCGACTGGTCGTCGGCCGACTGGAATTCCTAGGTAGACACGTTTGGCAGCACGATCGTCCCCCATTTGCTCAACGTGGCCGAGCCAGCGTAATCGATGAGATTTTATTTCGCCTATGATGTTGGGCTCGGCCACCAGTTCCACTACCTCCGGATTCTTCCTTACTCGCAGAGTGCCATCTTCTCGTCGCACCAGGCCTAGGATCTTTCTAAGCACCTTCCTTTCCGTCACTAAAAGTTTGCGCTCTTCTTTTTGGGTCAGCGTCCAGGCTTCACATCCGTACATCATATCGTACACAAGATATGCCGAATAACAGTTTTATAGATTCGGATCTTGGTGCGCCGGGAAAGGAGCCTTGACACTAGGATCTTATGTAGAGCTGCACTGCACCGGAGAGTATTTTGGACCCGCATATCTATTTCGTCCTCTCTTGTGTTCGTGTCCGTTACAGTACAGCCTAGGTACTTGAATCTATCAAATCTCTTTTTTAGGTCGTGTTGCCAACTATCAGGTCTGCTCGTCTTTGTCGGAGATTTCTGGCGCTTCTCATGTGAACATATTCGATCTTTTCTTTATTAATTCTAAGACCGACAGACGCGGCTTCCTTTTCCAAACACTGAGTAGCTCCTATCACGTCTGTTTCTGCATATCTTATCACTTTATGCTGTCCATTCAGTTCTACTCCGCCACTCAAAGAGATCACTTTGCGTAAGATATGTTCCAGGGCCAGATTAAACAACATAGGTGACAGGGCATCTCCCTGTTTCAGCCCGCTTACGATTTCGAATTCCTCCGTTAAATCTACCCCCACCCGCACTCTTGCTTTACTTTTGATTGTTGCTACCTCGATCATTCGTACCAATTTTTCCGGGATCTTAAAATTTCTAAGAATAGTATATAGGGTGCTTCTATCTACGCTATCATATGCCTTCGAAAAGTCCACAAAAAGCGAGTGGATGTTCTGTGCATACTCCCACTTTTTCTCCATTAATTGCTTGAGAAGGAAGATTTGATCGACTGTGATACGGTTGTGTCTGAAGCCACACTGATAATCCCCAACAACACTTTCTGCGAAAGGCTCCAGTCTGCTAAGCAACACGTAGGACAGGATTTTGTACGCAGTAGTCAGAGGAGCTATTCCTCGGTAATTGCCGCACTTTTTCCGACTTCCCTTCTTTTGAATTGGGCATATGATTCCCAGATCCCATTCCTTTGGTTGGCGTTCTTCTTCCCAGATCCTTAAAATTAATTGGTGGATAAGCTGGTGAACTGATTTCCCGGCGTGTTTCCACAGTTCAGCTGGCAGGCCATCAGCTCCGGGGGATTTGTTGTTTTTTAGTCTCATTATCGCCCTGATAATTTCGTCAAAGCTCGGGGGTTCTACTTCCTCTTCGTTAGTTTCCACCGCCCTCTCAATTGATCCCTCTGGAGATGGATAGTTCAGCAGATCTCCAAAGTAGTCTCACCACGCACTTTGGATTTGTTGATCATCGGTTATGAGGTTTCCACTTTCGTCTTCAAGCAGCTGTGTCACCGGTTGGTAGCCTTTCCGGACAGATCTAATTTCCTGATAGAACTTTCGCGATTCATGCCATTTAATCAGTTTTTTCATCCCAGATATTATTGCATCCATGTGTTTCCTTTTGGCAATTTTTATTACATTTCTTGTTTGGTGACGGACTTCCTCGTACTCTTCTTTCCGCGTTGCGTCTTGTTCCGCTAGTATCCTTAGATGTTTCCTCTCTTCAAAGTGTCTTTCACATTCTTCATTCCACCATTTCCTACGTTTAACTCTGTTCTTCCTTCCCAGTACTTTTATTCCTACTTCTTTCATAGTGTTTTTTTTTGCTTGCTGCTTGTGCTTTCATATTTTTTTAAAGTCAAGTTTCAGCATTTTCTTTAAAATCAACAGGTTTAATTAAATCTAAGATATCAACCACTTAATTATGTTGTACGTTTTTCTCATTCTCTTACGGTTAGAATTTTCCTCCACTGACCCAACTCAGTACACAACCTACATAGGATTAGCAAACAATTAGATTTTCACATCGACTCCTAATTACCTGATGAAGGAATCTACTGAAACTTCAGAATACTGAACCAATAGAAGTGCACCGATTACGCAGACCAATTGCCTAGTTCAGTGCGTTCAGTTGAATAAATTCGTCCTATTCGGCCTGCTCGCCGTCGCGTCGCCGCGCCGCCGCCGCCAGGGCTGCCCAACGCTTCGCACACACCCCGGATAAACACATAAACCACAGAACTTAGTACATATTTCCGCAAGGAAAAACACAATTCAAAACGGTGTGGCTCTAAAATTAAGGCATCACATAACATATATAATTTAAAAATGATTCATACAACAACTAGTGACAAATTGCCGTTCTAGATGGCGCGATGGCGGACGCAGCTGCTGTAGTATCTAGGATAGGGTTTAGAATGGAGAAGGTTTATTTATATACTCTTGTGTTAGTCACACCAATAGGAATGACAGGGACATACACATGTCTCAAAAGATATAATTAAGACTATGACCACGACGGAGTGCGAGCGCTGACAGGTAAACGATACTCAAGGATAAACACGTAAAATATTCAGTGGGGAAAGCCCAAAAAACCCAAATGCTAAATGTGGGGTTGCCCGGGGAGGTAAAACTGGTAAAGATGTTAGCAATCACATTTATCACAAAGAAAAAGAAAGCTTAAAGACCGGATAAAAGCCGGATAAAGCAGAGTGTACAACCCTAGTTACTTGGAATGAAAGGCCCGGCCGATTAATTGGCCAATATAACGGATTCACCAATTTCGGATCGACTCATATCCGATTGACAGCGATGAAAAGTCGCCTTTGGGAAGAGAAAAATGGTGAAAATTGGTGATGATGAAAAACGCTTTACTAACGTTAAACAACATTGATAAAAAGATGATGAAAGCGCAGGATCAGAGAGAGTGGCGAAACAAAGAGGAAGCCTATATTCAATTCAAGAGTGGGTGCCAGCCAACAGGCTGTATAGGTATAGCTAAAACTAGTACAGATAGATAAACAACCTGTTCTGTTATGTACGACATTAATTTAAACACACATCCGGAATTGTATTAACTTATTTTAGAGGTGGGCTTAATGCCGGTAGCTTGAATATTTATCCAGTAATCATTTATCCATTTCCAATAATATTTTTTAACGAAAATGGCGGGACCTTGCCGACGCGACGATGCCGCTTAGTTAGATATACAGGTACCTAATAAACAGGTACCTATTACCTACTTACATGATAAATTAATATTATTGGTTTACCAATTTTATACAGGCTGTTTCATTGATATCTTAAAACATGATATTAAAGTTGTTTTAAAATTTAAAATTATTCTATGGTAAATAATTTGAAAAAACAACTATTTTACAACAATACTAGCCCTACGCGTGTTTTTATTTAATGTCATAATAACAAACACGTTTAGCAATGTTTAAAAATATATTGATCTACCTGAAAATTTTTTAGTTCATGAATTTAAATAAAAATAGAGTGAGTGAAAACGTGTTTGTCCAACATCTCCAGCGTCCGAACTCTCTTGAAAATAAATATCCTGTCTTACCTAAGGGCATACATACGGTGAGGACAATCTATTACTGCTTGGTAGCGCTTACTTGCGCTAATACACTAATACTGCAAATGCCTGCTTTTTCTTGGACAATCTCCTATACGGTAGTTATGAAGTAGTTTTTATATGCGAGTTTCAAAATTGTATTCAGAAAATGAAACTGGTAGTGCATCGTTAGAAATCTAACGCTAACTAACGCTAAGACGTCAATGTGAAATATTTAAATGGTTGCAGTATTTTATTTTAATTGCAACAATCATTATTTAGGTATTAGAACGCTTTATCAAAGATGCTTTTTCAGTACTATCATCCAAAAGATTAAATCAAGTTGAATTTGACCACAATCTCAAATAGTAAGAATACATGGGTGATTCAGGTAGCCCTCTACCTCTGGACTTCCGCTTGACACTGTTTTTGGGACTTTTTGGTACAACCCAAACGTATAACAAACATCTGAAAATGATATCTCGTTCAGGAGATATAATAAAGTTCTCAAACACTGAACGATATAAAATAACATTCTTCCTAAGGATAGTACGTTGAAACAATCCATTTGCGAATACTTTAAAGCTTCCATTATACTAATGCACTTATGGCACAGATGCGAGTCGTGTCTGTTATATCTCGAAACATCCCGACTACCTTCTAGACAATTTTATTGAGTCTGTGCATTATATTTTCGGGAAATAAGTAAGAATCCGGTATCACCAACCTAACTTATTGCGATGCAGTTTAAAAACTATTCACTGTCATTTTGTTCAAAGAATTTTTTAAATTCAATGCTTGCATAAATAATTAGGTAAAAATAAAACTTTAGACAAATTGGTCGTGGCAGCACACCTGGTCTTCCTTTTGAATTAGGAAAGGTTACTACGTCATTCCCGACTCCAACTACACTCTTCAAGCCCTTACGTAATGTCGATCAAGATATTGAACTTCCTGTCGCGTTGAAAACTGAGAATAATAATAATAATATACAATTTATAAAACAACTAAAATACTTACTAACTACCAAAATTTACTACACAATTGACGAATATTATAATGACAAGTTTTAGATTCTTACCTGACTTTGACATTAGATTAGAATGTTTTTTTTTAATGAATTTAAACTAACAAGAACAATACCGTCCTCCTCTCTCCAAAATATACCTATCAATTACCACCTATAAATAAATAAAATAATAATAATAAATATTGCTGGATATTTCACACAGCGCTATCTAGCCCCAATCTAAGCAGAGCTTGTAATATGAGAACCAGATAACTGATAGAATACTTATAATATATAGAAAACACTCAGACACGGAAGAAATATCTGTAGATCATGCAAACATTTGTTCCGCGGCGGGAATCGAACCCGCTACCTCCTGCATCTCAGCCGGCTATACGCCCACTGCGCCACGGAGGGGAGGTCGTCGGATTATTATATTGTGGAATACAATAAACGATTGAGTATTGAGTCATCGGAGACGTTCGGGTGACCTATAAAGTTGGGCAGTAGCTCAAACGAGCTGTCTTAGAGACAGTAACTCCAGGTATCCTGAAAAAGCTGTATGATCGTTGTTGTACATAACCAGTGAGTTGAAAGGATTTAGTGCCATTAAAGTACAAATAAAACGGAGAACTAAATTTAAAAACTGAGCTAAGCATCTTCAATTTGCATTCGCATAAATTAACAGGCAAAAAATTATCAGTGCCTTGCAGAAACCCACGTCCTCAAACACATTCAGTACCATTAAAATTTCACATTATTTTGGAATTTAAACCTAAATATAGTTTATCAGGGGTCTGCAGAAAATGGCAAGTGCAGCATTGGAGGCATAAATAACAGCGTATCAGAGGTTCGACTCCTCTCGGGATTGTACTGCCCTTCTGGAAATCGGGTAGTTGTTCATAAATATTTTTCAGTTTTTGACAATGTGCCGTTTTCTGTTTTGTGCTCCATTGATATCCTTCCCGTGTCTATGACGAATACATTATTTTTAATTATCATCATGTTAAGGTCGTATCCACCCACTGCTGGCTGGGCAAAGGCCTCCTTCAATTAATGGCAATTTTCTCTACTCTGAGCGGTTCGCATCCAAGTTTTTCCAACACCGGCATATCAACGCTTCTTTATAATTGGGAATAATACACATATTATTAACCGGTAAGCGTATGATAGCGTAGAGATATTTCAATATCATAGTATCAAACGGAATGCAAATTTTTGGTAGTGACTAAAGTGACTTTACGTATTGGTATGAGCAAAGAATAGAGTTAGAATTTTCCGAACTCTGCGTGTAGCATCACACAAAGACTGCTAAATTGGATAATGTAGCTCTCATTATTCATTCCTCTTCGTATTATCCTGCATTGGAGAATATCCATGGATTACGCCGCCGGCGCCGGCTGGCAGCTACTCGTAGCATTGGTAGAATGCCTGGCTGGCGCGTGCCTAGCCTCCAGTCGGCAACACAAGGGATGCACATTAGTACTCGTACAACACACATGTAGTTAGGATGCTTTCAGAATCGCTCGTTCGATGTCAGTTACGATTTGGTGGAAAATTAGATGTTTCAGAAATCATTTTAGATTATCCTTACTCTGTTTAAGTTTAATAGATGCTAATTATTATTTTTGAAGTAAAACTTCTTTACGCACGCTTGACTTGGAGAGTAAGCTGGTGAATGCGTTACGAAAAGTGCGAACGGAAGTTGAGAGGGAGATATAAGTTAGTGAAGATAGAAAGAGAGAGAGTTACGTTTCGTATATTTATAAACGTTAACGTGCGATTGCGAGTTTCGTCTCTCCAGAATGAACATAGACTGATCGACCTACAGACGTGTGGACTATTTTGTAATTGAACAATTTTATAAATTAATATTTTGAAAAAGAAGTTTTACTTCTGTCTTGTGGTCTAAAGCACACTCGTTTAATATTTGTATGGGAGCCCCCCTTAAATATTAATTAATTTTAAGCACTCTTTTTTTTTTCTTGAACTGTGTACTATATTAAAAATACTCAACTTATGAAGTAAACATAGATACTTTAGGTACCTATTATATTATCCAGGGAAAACAGATACTTTTTTGAAAAATAACATTTTGTCGTAAATTAATCAAGGTCGGACTGGACTATAGAGTTTTTTTGATAGAGCGAAGCGAGATTTCTAAATCAACTTGGGCAAATCGGCATTGTATGTATGTATGTTTGTTTGTCCGAGGATAACTTTCGAAGCGTTGATCCGATCATCGTGAAATTTGATACATAGGTAGGTAGTAATGGCACAATTTGGGTGTGACTAAATGAGCTAAAAATGATGGGGGGTTGTTGAGATATTAGGGTTCAACAGGGGTAAAAAAAATTAAAATGAGACTATTAGGTCAAGGGGGACGGCAAATGAAAGGTCATTATTAGTACATTTAGATTCGTTTCTGTTTTTAGTAAATTCCTTATAGTTTTTGAGTTACTAGCCATAATAAATACTGAACTTTGACAAAATTCACAGGGTACACCAGTGACCTCACAGTGCAGTAATTTGGTATGCGTGTAGCTTAAGTGACACAAATATAGGCAAAAGTCTGAAATCCAGAATAAATGCGATTTATACCCCAAAAAAGAAAAACCATAATACATGAACTCCCGTAACCTGTAATTTGAATGAAACTGTAAGTCAAGTGATTTGGTTACACATTTCGTTGCACTATTTTATTGATCAAAGATTAAGGCCAGCTTGCACAACGATCTCTAAACGTATTTAGCGACTAAACATGTTTAAATTTTACGTATTTGCTTGATTTGTCAACTTCTTAAATCATATTTAAAATTTGATTTAAAATTGTATTTTCTTTTATATGTTTGTATTTAATGGTGTGCAATAAAGAAATTATCTAATCTAATCTATTTAGCCACTAAATACGTTTAAGCATCGTTGCGCGAGTCGTCCTAAGAATATTTTTTATAGTGTTTAGGGAGACTCGCGAGATCTCAGTTCGGGGCGAACCACTAGTATTATATATGTATACTGAATTATCGAAATATTATTCAACTTATTGTTATATGCTCAGTCAGACAGATTACTATATATTTTGAAAGGCCTTAAATCAGAACCCTTGTTATCTAAGATCTGTTCGATGTATCACAATTTTACTAAGATAACATCAACATAACTTGCTAAATCCTAGAATTCTGCCATTCAGCAATAAAATAATTCGAAAATAGCAATAAAATCTCGTCTGGTGTGCTAGCTAGGACCAAATCGCCATAACTATAATTCAAATTGATTTATCGGATAGAAAAACAAACGGTATACAGAATGTCTGACGCAATCCACTAGAAAAGGACTTATAACCAAATGCTTAGTTGGTTAAGGCGAATATAGTAGCTGATTGGTCTTATTTGGAGGCTTTGCCCTCAGGGAAGAATCAGTTTTATGTGCTCAAAAAAATATATGTTGATCTTTTATCTGCAAAGTGAACATACAAATAAGTTCTACCTGTTTATTTACTATGAGAAAAAAATGACAAAATGTAGCTGTTTTCGACTTTCCATTTGATTCAACCTCTAAACGACGTAAAATTTTGTAATTTTTCTTTCACCCAAATGTGGGCAAAGACTTTACCTTCAAGTTGAACATATGATGCTGTGCTGCGACGGTCTTTCACGTGGCAATTAATTATTTTAAATTTTTCCGAACAATTAGCGGGCGTATCCTTAGAAGGTGGTTGCGCGGGCGACGGGCAGCAGTGTACCGCTGACTGTCGTACGGGAAGGTCGTGCTCGTCTGCCTCACGCTCACCTTTTTGCTAGTCGGTTAGATGCGTGTGGCGGAAGGTGCGGGGCCGAAACAATAGCCACGCCCATTCGCTCAAGGTCATCGGTTACGGTTAACGCCTTAAACGTGGCTGAGTAAGGAGAATCAGAAACCACAATAACACGGATAATGAATATACAAATTGCATATTCAACCTTGATAAAATGGAAATAGGCAAAGATAATTAACAAATAGGTTTTCCTTATCTGCATATGGACTTACCGAATCTGCTCTACAAATGGCCACTGTATTTATTACAAGTTCTTTAGAAGTTTACCTGAAACCAAATAAATAAAATAATTAATATTGTCACAGGAAAAGTAATAGGTAGCAGTAGATAGATTAACAGTTTATTGAACTCATATTCATGAGAAAAATAAGATATGCTAGGTACACATAGTAGAATGCGGCCTAAACCGACAACTAGTAGCTGAAAGTACTATAAAACTTCTTTCGCCACCTGTAGTGCACTACAAATAGTTTTTTTACAATGCTTAATAGTGGACTGTATGATAATGCTTTCTAGAATTAAAATCCCATGCACAATTCAAATATACTGATTTATTTATTTCGTGCATAAGAGATTTTTGTTGGTTTTAGATAATACCTTTTAAAGACAGGATAAAATGGAATATCAAGAATGTAATATGTTCGACTAACGTTCAAACAACCATTCCTCAAAACTGTGCAACTCGAGACAGGATCCTTGCGGGAGGGATGAGTAGGTGCATCGCCGCAGCCCGAAGCGAACATCGAACTCGCATTAGTCCAAATGTGCCAAACGTACTATATTTCAGTTTTCTTTGAGAATTCGTGATAAATGGTTTTAGCAGTTAGCCGAATTGCAATGAGGCGTGATAGCTCGTCTTTTATCTATTTTGCTTTGGATATTCTACCAATACTCACAACATGAGTGGACAAATAGACTTGCTATTTTAGTACAAAAATGTACAATATGTAAAGCATTGAGATTGACCATCGTCACTAGCAGAACAATCAAACCTGTATTCTTCTACTAATCATAGACTTATCTCAAAACCTGTCCAATCATTCTTATAGATTTTCAAAACCTACAGACGTATCAATGTAAATAAACACTGAAAAAACCCCAGTATATTTGTTTTTTTATTACCTATTAAGGAAGCAAGTTTTTCCCTACAAATTTACTTTAGAGTTCCGCCTAGGATTGGGACATTAAATAAGAACATTTTGGAACTGAGCTCGTCTGAACAGAGTACAACACAAACGAAAAGTTACACTTTTGGCGGTAAAATATTTGTTTTTGATTATTGTAAAGGAAGTTGGGAACTCAATATTATCTTAGAAGCTTTTTAATACTTTCAATGCAATTTCATCTAAATTTAACGAGACAATAAGAAAAAGAACTCCAAAAACGAAGCCCTTCATAAACTATCTGAAGCTGGGCAAAAAAGGAACTGATGTTGTGCCTAGGACATAATTTTAGACGGAGCTACGTTTACCCATCTATACCATCCATTTAACTTAGTCAGCCTTAAATTAAGGCTGACTAGGACGTTTTTCAGGATAATAATAAAAAAAATCACTGGGTCTGTTGCAACACCTATACAAAAGGGATAAAGGAGAGTAAAAAAATTGGTAACTAACCAAAAACTAGAGAACGATAAGCAAATAGATGATTTTATTAATTGTTGAATTAATTAAAATGATTTCTCATTACTTATACATTGAGTGAGTACACTGCAGTTATAGTTATTCTGAATTCATTAATCTATTTAAGGTTATCCGAAAGAGATAGTTCTCATCGATAAGGCCGCCCATTGGTTTGAAATGTTAGTCTAGCTTAATATTTGTATCGTTTCTGTCTGGTAATTCAAATAAGAGATTATTTCCCGTGCGCAAGTTCCACCTTTAATATGCGTATCGCCAAAGAGTAGAAACACCTTATCCCAGTATGTATTTTCCGATATTTATTTATAACCTGGGGGTCTCAACTAAAGTCGCGGTGAAAAGGTTTCTTCTAGGCAAGCGTGTGCTATCGTAGACAAGACCATCGCTTACCACCAAGCGAGATCGTGATTAAAAGCAAGCTTATGTACTATAAACAGAACAAGAAGTTTCTGGTAAATCATTAATTAATGTGTAATTGAATATTCGTGAATTCGTATTTGAAGGCACATCTCGCAAATACTCGCAATATTTGATTCCGTTTACCATGACGCGATGACGCGTGTATAATTGACAAGCAGTTGAGAACAGTAATCAGCTCATTACCGACCCATTACGTCCGGGAGCATTGAAATTCATCGATGAGAATATTTGAATTTAGTTTCGAAAATACATTGAAATATAACGATGTTTAAAGTAATTGATGAACTTCGTGAGGAACCTACCTACCCGCTACCCGCTACCCGCTGGCCTCTGTCTACCATTTAGGAGACCATAGTAGTTTTGTTTGCCGTATTAGACATTTAATTCCTTAGATAATTGGACACATCCTTAGTGGCAGATGAAATAGAGATAGTAGATAGGATAACGCTTTAATGTTTACACCAACTAATAATACGCGATGGAGGTGTGCGGCCTTAACGTTTAAAGCTACATATTATGTCGAGTCGCCTACTCAGTTGTAAAGGATCAAACAATTCCAAATAAACAAAGGAAATACTGGAACCTCAAAAAACTCGCCAAACTAGTTTTATTTTGATTCGCAACAATTCCACTTACTCTTTGCCGTTCATTTCCAAGAAGTTTATCGTCCATTTAGTGCCGTTCCTTTCAGAAAGTGACAAAATAAAAGCTCCTAGCGGTGAGATCGATTCCGATTTCAATTAAACAAGCTTAGAGCGGTGCGGTGCACTCCATTTGCAGTTTGTCTGTCTTTGTTTAAATGGAACTGTTTATTTCGTTGTCGATAATGGCGTCCAACGTTTTCGTAAATCACAAACATCACTGTTGTCGCGCCAATATTATTATATTGAAATTGTTAAAGGCATTAAACGATTATGATGACTCTGTTGAATTAGAAATTATCAAAGTTACGAATATAGCAAAATTAATATTTTACAACTTGGGCTGGCACTTCTTATCCCAAAGAAACTCGATATTCTCAGTATACAAACACCGAAGGCATGTTCAGGGAGCTATATTGAAAGTTCTGGTTATAAACCGAAACTTGGCACTTCGGAAACCAGGAGTCTTCTGCATAATGCAGGTTTGTTAGCCTCCCGACAATAGCTTTGAGATTGGCGACTTTGAAACTTGAAGAAACTTCTGAGGAGGATACGGGATTACCACCGCTGTTCTGTATTCAGCTTTGAAACACTAGATGCATAGTGATGGGTGAAACTTTCTAATAGACTATAGTTATCCCGTTTTTAGTTTCCAGATCTCGATAAGCAGATTAACATCGTAGTAAGTAAGAAGTTTATTTAATACAGCACAGACAAAAAAGTAAGTTTACAAAAGACAGATTTTAAAAAATTAAGAACACAAAGGATTATACATATAATTAGTACCTTCACAGCTACAGATTTTTACCATTGGTACGTAAGTAAAACGGCGAGATGGAAGCAGTGTCATAATGAATCGAATGGTTTATATGTTCACAATTCTCCATAGATTATAAAACATGTGCCACACATTTATATTAGTCATCGTAATTGCAAATAAAAATAACTCCTATTAAAGGCTCTCCAAAATTATTTTTCTTGAAATATTAGTGGGCAATGAACAAAGTCTAAAACCACCTGATGCTCAGAACATCTGCTATAATTCATTTACGTCTAGATTCTTATTAAGCTTGATGGTAATTTTATGAATGCTGCGGTTTATTCTTGAAATGGCAAGATTTCTTTTTAACTGGATAGATCTTCGTTTGACCATAATCTCACCTGATGGTAAGCGATGATGTGGTCTAATATGAAGCACGAAGGTCTAGAAGAAACCTATTCACTCTTACCTTAAAGAGGCCCGGATTGTATTCTTTAGGAAAAACAGACGACGGCAAAGTGTTCCATACCTTAGCTGTAAGCATCAAAAACCTAGAACCAAACCGGTGTGTGCGAAAGGGTGGTATATCAGATAGAGATTTTAAGTTGATTGTGGCTCAGAGTTTCGATCTTATTTGGTGGTCGCAGTTGGGAATAAATAAAATAATTATATAAATATTGCTGGACATTTCAAACAGCGCTATCTAGCCCCAAACTAAGCAGAGCTTGAACAAACCTGGTTCCTTCCTAGCAACTTAGTCCTAGTGGTGGCAATACATATCTAAGGAGAATAGGAGTTAAATAAGTTATAAGTACCTATAACCTCCAATAGAGGTCACATGAACTTATTCACTTTTAGTAAGTGGTTCAAGTGGTGGTAACAGATCAATAGGATTTGTAACTTTTTGCCTATGGAGTTAAAATAATACGCATATCACTAATAAATAAAGCATTTTCAATTAAACTCAAGAATCCCGAAGTTCTCGACGCTAGTTTTATTAACACAAGATATTTCTCAACTAATTAACTAGAATTCTTAGTAAAAGTGTCTGATATTCGAACAAACTTGAGCCGCGGGTTAAATACTACTTAAACCGCACTTTGAGGGTAGTTGTAACAATTGTAAATAGTCGGTTTAAGCGTGGAACCATTTGAAGTTATTTCAAACTTGCAAATAAGGAGAAAAGTTGGACTGAATGTTCAGTTAGTGGTCTTAATTAGGATGTCTGTTGTCTATGGGTATATTTACATAATGTAAGAATTATGTTTTAGAACAGTGCGGTCTTCTTATTTTTCTTTCACGTCATTGACAAATGTCATAATTTTTTGAACCAATATGTGCTTTCGTACCATGATGTTTATTTTGTATCCTAAAATCGACCGCATAAATAAATAAATAAATAAATATTGCACGACATTTCACACAGCGCTATCTAGCCCCAAACTAAGCAGAGCTTGTACTATGGGAACCAGATAACTGATAGAATACTTATATACTTTTTTTTGTAAATACTTACTTACCTACATACTTATAATATATAGAAAAACATCCAGACCCGGAACAAATCTCTGTAGATCATGCAAAACTTTGTTATACGGCGGGAATCGAACCCGCCACCTCCTGCATATGAGCCGGCTATTCGCCCACTGCACCAAGGAGGCTGTCAAACGTAATAAAGCTATCCATTAATGGCCTGCAACAAATCGCAATAATCAATTTCCTGGTTTGAGTCCTCTGTACGATTTTCAGCACCCAGCTAAACATGCAAACAAATTTAAAAATCATTGTGTTTGACGGAATTTAAAATTGTAGGATTTGTGGGAATATTCAATGTTATCTAGGTTTGTAAATATATTACTCACATTGACTTCGTTCCCAAAATTTGAGAGTAACAATGGTCTGTTATTCTGAAATTTTGAGAGTGTGCTTCGGAGGACACGTTAAGTTGTCGGTCCCAGCTATTACAGCTGTTGAAGCACGTCGGAGTGGTATATCAACACCGACATCAGAATCAACCATAATGTCTTACAGAGTAAGTCATAATGACTTACTCTCTGGAGTTACAAAAAGTGTAACCACAGCGACGTCCAAAAGTTTGCACCTTGTGGGACGAACTTTTGTGGTCAACTTCAATTCTCCGTAAGTACTGGGGACCAAGTCCTAGTCACGGATACTTGAATGCCAAGTTTTTGCCTTCACCGAGATCGGCTGGGTCCAGAGTTTTAAGTAGTTGAGGTCGAATCGTCAAGTGTGACTAAATAACTTTTGGGAATTCGGAAACTTTCCATATAAAAACCTCTTTGAGTGCTTGAGCTGATTATAGTCCAGTAAGATACAATTGAACAAGGTTTTTAGATTTTCTGCGGAGAAATGGAGAGTTAATAGATAGATAACCCACAAAAAAGACGCAAAACTATTTAGTCAGCATCAAAGTAAAATAGAAGGCGCTACCGGGACTAAATGTTTACATGATTTGCAAATATTTGTGTCAGGTCTTGGTGTTGAGATACCCACGTTACAGTGTCTCAGTGTGTGGCAACTGTGGTTAGGCATGACTATTTAACTAATAAGATAACAGTTATTTTTTAATTAAATTATTTGAATGACCTATCTAACTTACGTGTACCAGGCAATTGCAGTGACATGCAAGTAGAGTTTCAAAGTTCAACTTGCTCATACCTCCTTAAACTTAAAGCTTCGAAGATCACCTCCAGAAACTTTGTCGAAACTAGTTACTATTCTAAGGTTACCTCAAGTTCAAATTGAAGTTGTTACTTTTTGCCAACACTCAGACACGATACTTATACTAGAATAGAATATATTTATTTGACACACTAAGAAACACAGAAACGGATCATAAACAAAATATTCAATAATAATCAAATTATTCAATAATATGATAAATAAGGAACCTATGACAGTACACACGGCTACATATCAAGCTATAACTTTCCAGTATAAGCTGACCTCGCATTGTGTAGGCTTTTCGTAGAATGAGAACTCAGCTTATACTGGAAATGTATAGCTTGATGTGTAGCCGTGTGTACCATGTACATTTTGATAATTTGTGTGTATTCCTTTGAAGTATGACATTATATTAAATTAGGCTGAGACGCAGGAGGTTGCGGGTTTGATTCCCTCCGTGGAACAAATGTTTGCATGATCTACAGATATTTGTTTCGGGTTTGGTTGTTCTCTATACATTAAAAGTACATTTGTATTTATGGCTCATAGTGAAAAGTACGTGTCTTTCGTTTTTATTTAATTAAGTTAACGTGTTTTTAATTGCCTGTATTTACTTATCCACTGTATGTAGTTTCCGTGTGTTTGTTACTTGTGTCGAAATAAATGTCTACAATATCTATCTATCTATCTATTTAAAAAAATAGTATACTTAGTTTAGGGCTAGATGGCGCTATGTGAAATGTCCAGCATTATTTATTATAGCATATCCAGCATATATCTATCTGACTGCCTGGGCTGTGAGTAGTTGAGTACTGATGTCGCATTAATTAGTCCGATCTTGTACAAAACTTAATCACCACTAATCCCAACTTTAACCCCAAAACCTTCGAAACCCGAAATTAAAACCGCATTACGAACTTACGACCACCAGGTGTCACAGTTCTTCAATCTTCAGTTAGGGACCACTTGACCTTTGTGGAACTAGTTGAATTGGAAGTTTTGTATCGTAATGGCTGGTTGAAGGCTATTTCATAGACATTAGTAGGAGGACTTCAAATATATCTAGTTGAAAGCAGGCGCACGGCTCAGTACCATCCGTACCTAGTATACCACTCATTCGCACACACCGTTTTGGTTCTACGTTCTTGATGCGTACAGCTAAGGTATGGAACACTTTACCGTCGTCTGTTTTTCCTAAAGAATACAATTCGGGCCTCTTTAAGGTAAGATTAAATAGGTTTCTTCTAGATCTTCGTGATTCATCTTAGACCACATCATCGCTTATCATCAGGTGATATCGTGGTCGAACGAAGATCTATACAGTTTATAGAAAAAAAAACAACCAGCCATTTTAATATAATTGTTCGGTGTTTAGTAGAAGCTCACTTGTCAAGAGCGGTTTGGTCTGATATTATCTATTATTTTGTTGAGGGTCGCTGTCGATTCAGTGGAAGAGGTATTTTGTACCTACTTTATTGCACCTTCAAACAACGGCTATTAAAAAAATTATGGCTAAAAATTTCTGTTTTAACCTGTTTAAAACCAGAAATCTTAATACGGAATAGTATAAAATACTTTTGTAAAAATTCCTCTTTTTTTGTAATCCTGAATGGATAACGGTAGCTTCAGTTGTCCGATCAAAAAGTAATTTCCGGAAATCTAACAGTATTCCCGAACGTCCGATACAAGCGATGCATTTGTACCGACAACGTATACATTTGTATGCTGACAAAGCGAGGATATGCATTTGATGGCTCGTGTACTGACGGAAAAAGGTTACAGAAGGTATTTAAAAGCTTGTATAAAGTATTTAGTTTTATTTATTCGAACAATGTAATAGCCTTTTGGTATAGTTTAGTTACGGCTAGTGTTTAATTGGTGTTAATTGCTAGCTGACCCACCCGCTACTTCTTCAGCACCTTTATATCTGAATAAAATATAGCCCTCAGGGCTTTCTATAATTCAAATCAATTTGAGATTCGGTTCAGTAGTTTCCCAGATTACCCCCTACAAGCATACAAACTATAACTCTTCATACTATAAGAATGGACAACCTGGAGCCCTGATGGAAGACGCGGTCGGGGCAAGGGCGGATCCAGCTTTGGTGCCAGGGCGGCGGGGTATTAATATTAAATATAATTTAATTTTCATACAAGTAAAAAGTAGGTATTTTATTAATGTACTTACATACTGTACTTAAAAATACCTATATTAAAATGACAAAATCAATTTTTCAAATCAAAATATTATATTAGATTAATTAAATATTTAATAAACTTACATAAAACCTATATTGTGACAAAAAATTATATATAAACATTATGTTTAACAATTTTAATTAGTGGTTTACCTAGGTCTTGGACCCAGCCCAGGGGGGGGGGGGGGGGGTCATGACCCCCATAACCTTCCCCCTGGATCCGCCCTTGGGTCGGGGTCGGCCAAGAAAGCGTTGGCGAGACGATCTCGTTGCCTTGGAGCAGGAGTGGTGGAGTGTCGCACAGGACAGAGATAGATGGAGAGACTTGAGGGAGACCTTTGCCCAGCAGTGGGACAATATAGGTTGACAAAAATAAATATAATAATAGAATTGTACATTTGTTCAAGTTGGTACCGAAAAGACTATAAACCACAACAAACCTACACCAAGAACACTGACCTGGATCGAGATGTTAAAAATGATAGGTGCTGGAAGCACGGCTAAAGTTTTTCTAGATTAGAAACCTCGCAGACATAAAATCATTATAAGTCCACGACAAGTGAAATACCTATTTCAAAAATGGATTTACGTTCTGTATGAATGCATACAGAACGCAAATCCAAAACGTTAAAAATAAATTTAATTCCACAAATAGCAAATGAGATTCACAATCTTCACAGAGTTGAAGCAGCCCTCATTGAAAAGCATAAAGTATAAACATCCGATTATGCGAGCAGTTACATTACTTTGGTATGAAACCGCTCATTGCTATGCTAGCGAGACAGGCAACAGTTTAATGCCCGACTTTACATAGATTTTTTGCTTTATTTGAAACTGTCTGTTTGTATAAAATTGAAAAGCCTGAAAAATTTAAAGTATTCAGGGAACAAAAGTTCCCGAGGCCAGTGTGGCAGGACATGTCGTGTGATGTGACCATTTTGTCTTACGCTTGCTCTAATATAGTCATCATCATCATCATCATATTAGCCGTAGGACGTCCACTGCTGGACAAAGGCCTCCCTCATTGATCTCCATGAACTGCGGTTGGAAGCGCCCTGCATCCAACGCCGACCTGCGGTTCTTACCAAGTCGTCTTCCCATCTTGTAGGTGGACGTCCTACGCTGCGCTTGCCGGTACGTGGCCTCCATTCGAGAACTTTCCGACCCCATCGGCCATCTGTATATAGCCATCTAATCTAATCTATCGCGACACTATCCTTTTTACCCCAGTAAAGTTAGTTAACAACTGTATAAAGGCTGTTTTAAAAATTCCTTACCAATTTTAGTATAAGATTTTTTTAAACACATGCTAAACTGTGTATAATGTTTTTTTGTGTTTGGTGATGTCGCACGCCATGTCTGAGATGAACTCCTGGATGAGGGATGCACAGAGTAGAGGCCTATATCCAGCAGCGGATGATACTGTTCTATGCTTTGTGGCAAATAAATTATTGTCTTAATATAGCGCAAAATAACGATGTAATCTTTTGCGCAATCATAGAAAAGCCCCCCACTAGGTGGAAAGACGACCTGTTAAAGGTTGCTGGGAGCCGTTGGGTGCAGGCCGCATAAGGTCAGTCACTCCAGAAATCTATGGGGAGGCCATGCAGCAGTGGACGTCCCATGGCACATGGATATGTTGATGATGATTAAATTTAATTACAAGCTCTAATGCCATCACATTTCAGTTGCGTGAAATATTGTCATTTTTTTTTGTTTGACATTTCACACAGCGCTATCTAGCCCCAAATTAAGCAGAGCTTGTACTATGGGAACCAGATACCTGATAGAATACTTGTATACATTTTTTTTGTAAATACATACTTATAATATATAGAGAAACAACCAGACCCGGAACAAATATCTGTAGATCGTGCAAACATTTGTTCCGCGGCGGGAATCGAACCCGCTACCTCTTACGTCTCAGCCGGCTATTCGCCCACTGCACCACGGAGGTCGTCAAAACATTGACATTTGTATTGACATCGAGATTAGAAACTTCAACTTAACTAGATTGAGCTGTTGAGCTATCTATAGATCGTTTGCAACGGTCTTTAGATGATTCAATTGTTTCTTCTGTATTTTAGTCTTGTAAATAATTGTTTATTCTTTCTATTAATAAATGCACTTACATACTAGATTGGAGTATTAGTTATTCTTATTATCTTTGAGTAAGTAGGTCGAGTAGTGATTTTTATAATAAACTACTAGTCCACGAAACAATGTGCAAATCTAATAAATAAAGCTTTTAATTATCATTTTAGTTTGTTGAAGTAGAGCCGCGGTTAAATCCTAGTTTTAAAACCTCATAAGCGAGCGAGCGACCCATTAATTTGTGTAAAGTAGGGGAACATTTAATTTCGTTATACAGCCAGCCGCGGGATAAAAAAGGGGTAACAAATAAATTAGGGGCTTATGGCTCATCCGTGTTGTCTGTCAGTGGAAGCCTGCGTCTGATGGTTTCATTTAGGCGTAATATTGCAAAATTCTCCAAGTCAATTTGAATTAGAATATTAGGGAGGTTACCTGAACAAATTTTAAGAAAATATCGTCCTAAAACCTGTTTTTTTAACCGCTTTTCAATTTGAAATTCAACCTTTTATTGAAATGGATATCAATTATGGTAATCAATTCCATTTAATCACTCGTAACGTGATGAATTGGTAACTACCCGCGAAATCATTCCAAACTTTAGACAAGCCATTAGATGTAATGAGCTTCTATTCCTATTCTGTGATCAGGGTGAGTCCTAATATATCTTGAACAATTATTGAATAGCAGAGTAGTAATAAACATGTTAAAACTCCAAATTCCACACAATTAGAGTGGCTGCTTCCACATTGTTGAGCACGTCCAAACAACCGGCCGCGGTACTAACTACAGAATTGATGGCTGGCCCAAACCGTCAAACACAAGAGTTTGCGAACTTACATGAGAACACTCAGCTTTATAAGTCATTAACAAAAGTTTACACGCCTGTGTTGATTGTAACACAGGACAACTTTATTTATTTATTTCTATTCAGGAGAATACAAATGACACCGACTCCGCTGGCTCGACCATATACTACGAATGAGTGAAGGTCAAAGCGTCAAGAGACCATGCTCGTGCCGACCGACTGGCCACCGACCGGCTGCTCGTCCCAAGTATCGCTGGAGCGATAGGATGGAGGCTGACCTGCGCGACCTTGAAGTCGACGACTAGCAAGAGATGGTAATGGACAGAGGAAAGTAGCGAGTTCTCGTATCGGAGTCCAAGACTCACTTTGGGTCCCTGCGCCAATGGAGCAAGTAACTATCTTATTTTAATCGGGTGCTAAAAAACTTAGTGCTTGATTAAGAATGCTTAAAAAATATATTGTTTACGACGCTGACTGTACCTTACCTATTTACACAACAATAGAGTGTTTACAGAGTTCTGCTACACTGAACTAAAATATGCTGAAGGGTAACAAGTAAGCTACAGCAAACTAATGTGGCAAAGCTCGGACTGACGCGTGACGGCCGAAAGGTTTCGAGTGGAGAGCACGCTCTGGAAACCGCCGCGACGTAGAGACGCCCATATCCAGATGGTAAGAATAAAGATTACTGGGAGCCGTTGGGTCTAAGCCGCATAAGACCGATCGGTCTAGAAATCAATGGGAGAGAATTATGTTCAGTAGTGGAGTTATAAGTGGCTAGGTTCCGTGCGGTCAGCAAAAACTCTTTATCCGATAAAATAGTTTCCGCACACAAACCACAGTTCAGTTTACCTTCTGATAACAAACTTGCTGATTAACTCTCAATCATACTCTCCTAGGCACAACGATATGCTGAAACAATAGGTGATAAAGACAAACTTAGCTTTTTGTAAGTTTATTTTACCAGCTTCATTCAGCGAAAAATATTAATGTAAAAACTACAAACAATATTCATAAAAACTACATACAATTTTATAAGAAAATTCACTTTAAATTATTTTAAATTATTAATTAAAAAGCCAGACACTTTTTAATTATTATTTGTATTTGGTTCATTAGATAGTAAATGATTTTAAATTTATGATACTAGACGGGTCTGCATCACGTTTTTATTTACCTTAAACGACGAAAATAAAACAAGTTTTAACTCATAATCACTCTTTTAATTAATAATTAGTAATTATTTTAACAATTATAGGTATACCTACCTCTACTTATAGTTATAGGTATACCTACCTCTACTTATAGTTATAGGTATACCTACCTCTACTTATAGTTATAGGTATACCTACCTCTACTTATAGTTATAGGTATACCTACCTCTACTTATAGTTATAGGTATACCTACCTCTACTTATAGTTATAGGTATACCTACCTCTACTTATAGTTATAGGTATACCTACCTCTACTTATAGTTATAAATGATTTATTATGTTTTAGATTTTTTAACATTAAATAATAAAATGAAATGTAAATATTTCTAATGAATGGTATCCATGCCGTAACGTAACACTGCGAATCGAATAAACCAAGACCGGTCAAGCGCGAGTGAGAGTCGCGCACCGAGGGTTCCGTGCCTAGGTAGGCATATTTATGCTAATTTAGAAGCGTCTTTTTTATACATTTTAGGCTTGCGTTTGACCACGATCTCGCCTGACGGTAAGCGATGACACAGTCTACGATGGTACACGCTTGCCTAGAAGAAGCCTATTCACTCGCGACTTAAAGATACCCAGGTTGTAGCTATCAGGAAACACAGAATCTGGCAAGGCGTTCCACTCTTTGGCGGTGCGCATAATACAGGTCGAAGAGAACCACTTTGTGCGAATGGGAGGTATTTCTACCATATAGCGGTGGCGCACCGCAGAGCGTCTGGTTGTCCGATGATAGAATGGAGATGGTGGGATCAGGTTGAAAAGTTCCGCCGCACAATCCCCGAAATGTACTCGATAAAAAACCGAGCGGGCTAGCAACCTTTCGTCGATGCTCCAGGCTGAGAAGCCTTGCATCAACTAGCTCATCGTTGCCTATGAGCTTCTTGGCTCTTCTCTTAATTGATTCCAGAGCTTCAAGTTGGTACTTCACTGATCCGCCCCAGAGGTGAGAACAGTACTCCAAACACGATCGGACTTGTGCTTGGTACATGTTGAGCAACTGTTCCGGCGTGAAGTAGTGCCTCACCTTTGCGAGTATACCCAACTTTTTAGCAGCCAACTGGGCTTTCGACTCAATGTAGGAGCCGTAATTGAGAGTCGGAGTTAATGAGATAACAAGAAGCTCGAGGTGGTCAGACGTCGGCACGGACACATTTCGGAAAGTAAAAGTCAGATTAAATTGACCTCGTTTTGCGGAGAACAGACACGCCTGGGTCTTATTCGCATTGAAATTGACCAGATTGGCATCACCCCAGTCGCAGATTGCCTTCAAGGACAAGTTTAAGCGCTCGACCATGACCTCCCTGAGTGTCTGAATCTACACTCTACTGGCTCGTGCACTAGATGTATAGCTCTCTACAACTGTGCTATCATCTGCATACCCAAAGGTTCCGGGTTTTAGCAGATCGTTGATATGCAGCAAGAAAAGAGTTGCAGAAAGTACTGACCCTTGAGGGACCACAGCGTTAATCGCCAAATGATCGGACGAGCAGCCATCAACGACGACTCGTATCGAACGGTCCCTCAAGAAGTCCGATATCCAGACACACAGACCAGTGGGCAGACCGTAAGACCGCCTTCTAGTTGTGAATGGGAAATAAGTAAACTTTTAAGGGGACACCGGAGGGACAATCGCCCATACAACACGAACTACCAAGATCATTTCTAATTGGAGCATATTTCTACCTTAATAAGGTATTATTTTAATTTGAATAGTATTTATCTAGGTTCTCAACTATATATGAGATCAAAATATTTACCTAAAATGAAATAGAAGCGTATCGCATTCTGCATGTTTTTACGTCATAAAAGACCTATTTTCAACCTAATTGTTACGTATTAAAAACAACAACATCTTACGTATCCTGTTCTTGGGAACATATATTATATCGTCTAGTTACAGATTAACAACACAATGAGAAAAATACAACAAGTTTTCTGTCATCATTTTTGATATTACGGAACACGGTCAAAATCTAATCAAATTTAGAATCATTCTATTGCTATCACTGTCGCTCTGCGTGACCAAACTTCATTACTAAACAGGGATAGCGATATTTAGGCCGAAGTTTTTGACGCGACCGAATTGAAGTTGCGCTCAGGGTTCGCCGGCGCGTTAAGGCAGATTTCTAAAAAAACTGTTAGATAGAGGCTTCTTTTTATTTTTCCTATAATATTTTCATAGTTCATCACAATTAATTTAAAATTTACTAAGTAGATAAATAAGTAACACAACATTATCACACGACATAAGTGCCTAGAAAACCCCATTAACAAGAAACTACGTCACTGACTAATTACGTCATTATAGCTAGGTAATGCAATGTTCTTTTATGAAATTTTACACCTAAACGTACAACACTTTTTTCAACTCATTCTAAGCTCGTGTAATCTAAAAATAGCCCCCCCCCCCCCCTCTCCCTCCTTTCAATCGGGTAACAAAGCGATGGAGCTGTTGAGGTGTTAAAACAAATTAATTGAATGCCTATAATCAAACAGGGAATCCCGGCACAGCACGTACAACTTTAAAACATTTTTTTTTTATGTGAAAACTTCTTTAGACGCGTTGGGCATTTTTTGAGATGGGAAAAAACTATTGAACTCGCGACACTGTTACCGTTACCGACACCTCTGTATATAAGTATATGTAGTGTAGTCTGCTTTTAAATTTTGAATACCCTAACATTGAGAGCTAAATTTTCCATTTCTGTCGGCACTCCCAGAGTGCAACTTTTTTTTATTTGTTTAATATTTCTCATGCTTATCCCACTGCTGGGCAAAGGTCTCGCCGATTATCGTTCGCTGGCCCTCATCAACCTGTCTGGAATGCATCAAGAATATCACGAAAGCGTCCACTAGGTAGAACATAATTGACACTTTACCTACACAACTAAGACCTTTAAATAACATTTTATTCAAACCAATAAATTTATTTCTATCTAGGCCTACCTCGGCACCGAAAAAAAACATTACTATTCGTGGAAAAGTGATTTTCAAAGCTACGACTCGATTCGATGGACAGTTTTCCCCACACTTCACCTACTGGAATACGTATACTATGTCCCGCGCTTACAATATCTTGAATCTAATCCGGCTCTGTGTCAAGCCGATATTAATCGTTGCTGTGATTGGATAATACTTACAGGGCCGGATCGGCGTGTTATGAAACCGCCCTGAAAATTGCTCTTGTGATATATGATGCTAGAAATTGCGTGTCATAATGGCTGTCGAATTTGTTTAGATATATTAAAATTTATTATTGATAAATTTTATTTGAGATGATTAAAGATTTATTTATTTAACAGAACATGGTTAGAATTATACAGATGTTACTAAAATAGTTTCACCATATTCGTGCAAAATACATTTATACTAATATTATAAATTGAATTTATAATATTGAAAGAATGATTGGAAAGATTTGTAATTTTGTATGTTTGTAACGAATAAACTCAAAAACTACTGGTCCGATTTCAAAAATTCTTTCATTATTAGAATTATACACAAGCGTATTCTATAAGCTTAGCTTGAGCCTCTCTGTAAGCAATGTTTGTTAACAACCAAATTTGTGAACTAGCCAATATAAAACAAAAATATATTAAATATATATACATTAGGCTGGAGTAATATAGACTACTTTTTACCCAACTGCGCAGAAGAAGGGTAATGTTTTTATTAAAAACTACGCGTGCGAAGCTGCGGTGCGGTCAGCTAGTGTCATATAAACTAGTGGTTCGCCCCGAACTGAGATCTCGCGAGTCTCCCATACAAACAAAAAAAAATATTATTAGTAATCTTTGATTATCAAAATAATGTCTCGAAATTCACCGTTAACTTAACATACAGTTACAATCAAATTACAGGTAACGGGAGCTCATGTAACTTGGTTATCCTTTTTTGGGGTACAAATTGCAATTATTCTGGATTTCAGACTTTTGCCTATATTTTGTGTCACTAAAGCTACACGCATACCAAATTGCAGCACTGTGGGGTCAATGGTGTACCCTGCGAATTTTGTCAAAGTTCAGTTTTTATTATGGCTAATTAATTAATTATTCAAAAACTGCAGGGACTAAACTAAAACTGAAAACGGGGTCGAAATGTACTCATATAGACCATTTATTGACACTTGACTGGATAGTCCCATTTTGATTTTTTTTACACCTCTTGAACCCCCGTTATCTCAACAACCCCACCACATTTTTAGCTCATTTAGTCACACCAAAATTGTGCCATCACTACCTACCTATATATCAAATTTCACGATGATCGGATAAACGCTTCGAATGTTACCCCGGAAAAACATACATAGATACATACATACAGCGCCAATTTACCCAAGTTGATTTGGAGATAAACTAGCCAAGCCTTCGCACGCGTTGTTTGTCAATGCAACTCAATGCACTTCCTCAATAGCTTACGCTGCGCACACTAACATACCGACTGGAATGCAATTCGTCTCGTCACACCATTTCACTCACACATAACCGAAAAAAAATTATGATTTAGGGGTCTAAGTACTTTTGGTCAGTGCTAACAGATTTTAATTTCAATAACCTACCTAAAATCGTTATAGTTTGAGTGTGTTGGTAGCTACTTCTGAAAAACCTTTGATTTACAAGTTTATACTTACTGAATGCTTGATGAATGACTTAATGAATGCATGCCTTGTACACTAACCTAAACTTACTGTTATTATATTATATAGTTAAGCTCATTTTAAGTGAACTGGAATTTGTACTTATGAGAATAAACTCTTTAAGACTAAAAGTAGCCTATGTTTGAATCCAGGTCATAGTCTATCAACACACCAAATTTAATCAGAGTCAGCTCAGCCATTACGACATGATTGAGTAACTAACAAACAAATAAATAAACAAACACCCAAACTTTCTCATTTATAATATTAGTGTGATAGATGGAAACTGTGTAGAGCGAGTGTCTAATTGATGGAGGACTTAACTAATTCGTCAAGCGCGTGTCGGACCAGGCGCAGTGAAAGGTTCCGTAGTCAGTACGGCTGTATCTTAGTCATTTTAAAACACTAAGTTATATTTACAGTTTATTTTGGTCGTATGAATATTCTATGAACTGCTTACAGGCTATAACTCTTGTTAGAACTACTTTACAAGATACTACAGAATGTTCAATTAATCATTAAACATAACTCAAAAACTAATAACTCAAGTTGTGGCCATTATTTCAATACTAGCTTCCGCCGGCGGCTTCGCACGCGTGGTTTATCAACAAAAGGTAGCCTGTGTGTTAATTCAGGCTATAATCTACGTACATACCAAATTTCATCGAAATCGGTTCAGCCGTTACGACGTGAGAGAGAGTAATAAACATTCACACATACATCCATACAAACTTTTGCGTTTATAATATTAGTGGGAAAACATTATTTCTGCAACGTACTTGTAGCTGCATATCGTCGTAGACCGAATCAAATTGATTCATTTTATAGTGTACAGATGTCTCAACTGACGTCGAACGTAAAATAAACTCTATCTTTGCCTATAGATAATGTTTAACCTCCAACGCAAAAAGAAAGTAGTATAAGTATGAAATTGCCTGTGAATCATTGGCATCAATAGATAAACTGATTTGAATGCGGTTTTTGCGACATGGCAATCCAAAGATGATAATGATGATGTTGATAATCCAAAGATTACCCGGCGGAGCGGCCACAGCTACTCTTGGTTCTGTGGGCGTTTTATTACTCGCTAAAGAGATCCATTAATCCTCTGATTAAAAGCGGCGTCCACACGGCCAAAAGCGTTATACATTTTTAAATACTACTGCAGAACTGTACAGTTCCTGACAACTGACAAGCAAGTTTAGTACGAGTTAGATGCCACGTAGGCGTCGAACACGCTTTTACAACCGTTATATATCTTGCAACCCTTCGAAAAAAGATGCTCTGTTGTAAATACCACTAGCGTTCACCCATCAGTAATTACCCGGAGTCAAAACATTGCTCAACCTAGTTGATTTGTTAGGAATGAAACGCACGCTACGTTAAGAGCGGTTCGAATAATGTCGTATGCGACAATTACGTAACTACACGGCCCGGTGAAATTTATCGATGGACATTGCCTTTAGTAAAAGCCATGTAACCCTTAAACCACTAGTGGGTCACCAATCACGGTAACTAACAGCATACCGCAACATCGCCGGTAATACACCGGTACTCCGGTACGAACCGGTATACCAGCTACGATGTATTGTTATGTTCTTCTGTTTATGGAGAGGCCTTTATCCTGGGTTTTGCTTTAATAAAATACGGTTTAATACTTAGAACGTTTAAATGAAAAAGTAATTTTATTTAGCTAGGAATATAACGTGAAAATGTGTATACCGTATCTGAAGCTGATGGATGACTGTATACTTCAGTTAGCTGTCTATTTAGTTTATCTTTTCAATTGAATCTCATTTCAATTACCTAAGATCAGTTGGGGTAGCAGAGTTTCTCAAAGTGAATGCGGTAAGTCAGTCCCTTGAGGTGCGTCAGTTGGTCGTAGGTGGTATGCGGTAACATTTTATATAAGATGTGAGTGTTTTTCACACTAAAATAACTAAAAATTGACTCAATGTCGATTGGTTAAATTAATATATAAACCAAAATGTATTTCAAAATGTACACAATTTGCAATAAACAACAAACCCATCGCTCACATAATTTAAACAAATTTATTATTTTCCGCATAATATTATTATATTATTAAAATAAGGAACCTTATTTTACTTGTTTTCTTTTTAAACCCCAACGCAAACAAGGAGTGTTATAAATCTGACGCATATGTGTGTGTCTGTCTGTGGCATCGTAGTTCCCAAACAAATGGACCGATTCAGACCGTTTTTTTAATAGTACGCTAGTATAACTGGTATAACCTTAGCTATGTCAGTTTTTAACCCCTGACGAAAAAGAGTCGAACGGAGTTTGTTTTTTTTAATTTATGCTTGTTTTTAACTTTACTCATATGCAATCTTCTGGTACGTGCAGTTATCATATCATATCATTTATTTATTTTCAGATGTCAAAGATCCATATTTGTTAGTAAAAACTTAATTAAACATTCACATGTCACATGGTTAGTACAATTGTGACATAACAAATATTAAAATAAAAAAAAGTGATATTAAAAAAACTATGCGGTAAGTATGTGAGCATCTAGTGTAGGTACTGCGCATGTAAGATGCTCACAGTCGAACCTGTTTGAGATTAGAGCTGGCCCGAATTCCGCGCCCCAGGGATGTGAACCGCTTGCGCATGGTGCTGTAGAAACAGTCCACTCGCGCCTCGGCGAACATCCCCGACGCGCTGCAGACCCCCTCCCCCCCCCCCCCTCCCCCCAGCACCCTGAACGCGTTGTTGTAAAGTTATAAAGTTTGAGAATGCCTGGCATAGTATAAACCTTTGTTAGCACTCGTAAATTATACGAGAGAATCGAGATTTAAATTATCTTGGATGACTTTACAGTACTACTGGTTCGAATGCTCCATCATTTGCCAATTACCTACAAGAGCGATGAGACTTCTAACCACCATGTAATTTATTCCAGCCACGCCACTGTAATTTTTCTATGCCATAATGTTCTATGTAAATTTTTCAAATAACCAGGTGTCCGCCATCTTGATTTTGCACAGTAATTATGTCGGTTCTGGCTTGGAATTAAGATTCAGTGCGGTATGAACTAGCTGCTAGGTTTTTTAAGAAAATAATTCAGCAATTAGTGCGGTCGTTTAAAATGTTAATTTCATTCAAAATGTGCAGTGAAATTGCAATATTTTTACATTTAATTTAGAATGTAACTGAACCTAACTACTGAATAGAAACGAAACTGAGTTTTAACGTTAAACAATGAAACAGAATTCCATATTCGCTCTGAATATCATTCTAAAAAGATATACCATTTTTCTAAAGTATTTCAAGGAAACAGACGAAATGGGAATTATGAAATCGCGTTATTTCCGGGGTTTTCTAAAAAGCGGTATTTACCGGTGAAATGGCCGCCATTACTGAAATCACTAGTAGGTATTCTTAGATCTGGATGAACGACGTTTATGACGTATTGTTAGGAACGATGTATGAATGAAACAAAGTGCAGACAGTAAAAATGTAACAATGTTTGATATTTTAGTAAGTTTAAGAATTCTCGTCGGGTTGATATAATTTCTATAAGCTTAGTTACCATACCGACATCTTATGTTTTTGTATTGTCCTGTCCAAAGGTGGTCTGGAAGAGGTCGGTTTAGCGGTAAGCCTATTATTGCGCCACTAACGAGGGTCCTTCGCGTAATAAAGTAACTCAGTGAAGTGGATAAATTCAATCTTTTTATGATTTCTTTGATGAAATTCACAGATAAGGCCTAAGTAAGGGATATGTAATATCGATTTAGTATGTGTCATGTATGATATAAAATTAAAATAAAAACTTACTGATTTGCAACAAGGAGTACCTACTTATGCTTTTCCGTCCATTGTCTCCACACCCCACTGTCAACTTAAGATTCGTCATCATACATACCTGCAACAAATAATAACAACATAAAATATGGAATATAAACTTCGAATCATAAGATTTTAGTATCTAAATAAAATTCAGTCTCTTTTACTACTCTTAAAATATCAGCAACTTAGTATATTCTTATTTTTCATCTTCCTGAAACATAAAGCTAGATTATCCGGCGTTGATTTTAACCGGTACCGTTAATCTTCTGCAAGCCGATTAGCCGGTAAAGGCGTGAATCACCGATTACTGTAGGTATTTACCTGCACTGGACGGTGTAACCCATCAGTGGCAAAGTTTCACAAAAAGCTTGAAACAGCTGCAAAATCATAAAGAAATCAAGTTCTAAACAGTCGACAAAGATACTTCCCATAATCTAATAAAAATCTGTGTTTATCTCAAAGTCTAGCAAGCTAAAGTGGCAGCGGGCCACACACCTCTCAGAACTGATGGTCGTTGGAACGGACAAGGTTCTCGAGTGGAGGGAGACCACGCACGAAAAGCGTAGCGTAGGACGCCCCAACCACTAACTGTAAGACGACCAGATGGAGTAGCTGGGAGCAGTTGGGTACAGGCAGCACAGGATCGGTTGCTCTGTAAATCTATGGGGGGGGGGGCTATGTTCCGCAGTGGACGTCCTACGGCTGATATGATGGTGATCTCAAAGCTACCGTCTTTTAACGTTCTCGTGAGATCCAGTCCATCCAAAGGTTGTCTGGAAGAGATCGCTTTTAGCGATAAGATCGCCACTTGTATTTCTGCAAGTATTGTTATTTGTTTTATAATTTAAGTGTGATTTACAATAAAGCGTTTTCTATCAATGTTACAATCTTAAATCTACCTTCTCATACAATGCGGTTTGCATGAAACAGTAGATTTTAACTTTAATAATCGATCGAAATAAACTAACATACAAAAAAATCTTAATTTTATGGAAAAATAACTGGTTTAGCAAATAATGCAGGTTGCTTCAGTATCTACGAGTAGAAAACACAGGTCGGTATCATAAGATTAGGGTAAGTAATGTTCAACGCCCAACATTGCCATATTCGTGTTTCGGCCGTAAGTAAACTTGCATAATCTTGCAGATTATCACGGTTATTGTGATTTAGGCGGAGAAATGTTTGCCTTACACATAGGTGAGGTGAAATTATATATCTATTTAACTGTATCAAACGAGTTGTTTATTTAAAATAGGCAAGCGTTTGACTATCACCTGATGGTAAATGCTAATGAAGATGGAAGACTCTTGTCTAGAAAGAATCGGTTCACTTTGGACTTCAAGACTTAGTGATAATGGTTTGTATTGGTATGAAGTCTAAGTTTTCACATCAGCTAGGTTAAGCAACGTTCTGCGCGATCATTACTTGGGTGGCCGCTAGTGACATTTTCAACTAAGCGCTTCAATGGTGGTCAACCAGCTCATACGAACTTCTCGACCAAACCGCATCTATGGAAGTATTTGATTGATTTCTTGATTGTCAAACTCTACATGCCAACTTTACGTGCTAAAATCTAATTCAAATGCTTACTTATTTAAATAACACAGTTTCAGATTAATTAATTGCATTTGTATTTATTTTTAAAAAGTATAAATAAGGTTCTGACAGAAAAATACAAAATCTGAAATAGGTAGTAGATTATTAAACGAAGGGATAAAGTAGTGTCTTGCGTCATCCGGGCGCTATATTGAATCCTGAGTGCAGAGAAGGATGTAAGCATGCCCAAGATGCAGACAGCTTTATCCACGAGGAGAATACTCTACTTATCATACTTTCTGCGAGACAATAAAAACCAAATCTAGGTTGGTGCATTCTGTGCAGAGGTTAGTTCGATTTACGAATAAGTTCATAATGTGTGAGGCTCTTTGGTTCAAATTCTAATACAGATGAGGTTCCAAATTCAAAACACATGCCCTCGCGGGCATAATGAAATTCAGTACAACATTACTCCTGACCTAGCCGTAGGGATTAAATCACCTGCTTTCGGTGAGGTTTACACGACATTTAATTTGACATTATCGAGCAGGTGCTGTGAAAATTATAATATTTCGTAATCTGACCTCATTTTCTTACACTGAATATTTTTTAGGTCAAGTGTGCGTACATGTTATCTCAATACCATAATCGTTCGATACAATGGTCTAATCGCCCCATTTGGTACCTTTCGGGGGGTTAATTGCGCGTGAAATGCGTTACCGGTACTACCGGTATATTTTGATAGTGGTTACCAGTATTTTGATAGTGGCATTAGAAGGGTTGAGTGGTTTTCAGAAGAAAGGAATATCCATCGAGCCTGACATAAATGTAGAGTATTATTATAGCATTACAATTTTATTGGTGGCTTTTTAGCAGTTAAATTCAGTTGAAAAGTTTAGTGACCGTCAGTTGCGGTCTATTTTGTCGCGTTTTTTACCCCATATCTATTTAGATATAACCAACAAACCGAAATTAATTTATTCATTAAAATCACCACGAAGACTCTCGGCTGGCGTGAGATGTGTACTCGTATCAATATCGACGGCAGCAAAATATCAAATCTACACTTTGCTGACGACCTCATATCAGAGAACGTTGAAGATCTCCAGGGAATGCTCGTAGACCCTCAGCAAGATTCAACAAAGGTCTTAGGATGAACATGTCCAAAACCAAGATGATTACCAATCTCGCTTGTACAAAACCTAACATAATCGTAGGCCCAATGGCAGTGGACAAGTTCATTTATCTTAGACACTGTTTATCCTTTGGCTCACTTTCCCAGAAACAAGAGATCTCGAGACGAGTCCAGCTAGGATGTGCCGCCTAGAAGACGTCCTAAAGTCTAAAATCCCTCAATGCCTCAAGAGCAGGGTGTTTAACCAATATGTCCTGGGCATTTTTACGGTTCCGAGACATGGCCGCTCACAAAGGAATACATGCATAAGATTAGAGTAGCTCAACGGACAATGGAGCGTGCCATGCTCGGTATATCACTCTTGGACCACATACCCAATGTAGAAATCCGACGTCGCACAAAAGTTATGGACCTGGCTATGAAAATCGCAGAGCTGAAGTGGAGATGGGCTGGACACTTGGCTAGGAGGGATGACGGGCGTTGGACGAAAGCGATAACAGAGTGGTTGCCAAAGGATGCTCGTAGACCAAGAGGCAGAGGCAAAAAAGTTAAACAAAAAATCTTTTTTCCAATTGTGAGGCAATCTATAGTTTGGAGTGAATTAGGTACTTATGTATCATCTGTATGGGACTTACAGTGAACTATTCAGTAATCTAATAACATCTAACACTTCAGAGTCATCAACTGACACTGAACTCTCCGCTATCTTATCACGATGGTATAAAGTTTACATCCTCTTGCCAAATCACCCTCCGCATAACTAACGACAATATAATTTTCAGTTCTATCAGAAGTAGCGAGTCCTAGCCTTAAGGCCTGTTCCACCAAAGCGAAAAGGAGATGAGATGAGTGAAATCAATCATTAGTAACGCCACGTAAATGACGAATATTTTGACGTGATTTTATTGGCTGAATTCACACATCTTCTCTCCTAACCTCTCCGCTTTGGTGGATAACAGCCTTTATTGTATTAAAAGACCTATATTATCACTGAATCGGTTCAGTAGTTTCTGAGAGTATCCTCTACAAAGATACATTGTGTTGGACCTGATAAAGGTTACAGGGAGTCGTTAGGTGCAAGCCGCACAAGATAGGTAGCTCTGGAAATCTATGAGGGAGGCGTATGCTCAGCACTGGACGTACTATGGCTGATGATGATAAAACATACAAGCAACAAACTTTAACTCTTTTTGAACGGCAAGATCTCCTTATCAACTTGTATGTATGTTTGTTTGTCCGAAGATAGCTTTCAAAGCATTGATCCGATCTTCGTGAACTTTGGTATCTAGTTAGGTAGTGATGGCACAATTCTGATGCGACAATAAGCTTATAATGTTGTTGTTAAGATATTGTGGTTCAAGAGGGGTCACAAAATTTCAAATCAGGTCAGTTTGCTTCAACTTTTCTTGTTAGCACAAGTAATGAGCGGAACTTCCGGCGTATGTTTTTCCGAACCAGTATAATCTCGGAATCTTCTAGTCTAGAGTGAATAGGTTCTTTTTAGGCGTGTGCTTCATCTTCGATCTCATCATCACTTACCATCAGGTGAGGTAGTGGTCAAGCTCTTGACTATTATAAAAAAAAGTTGGACGTTTAATGAAAGGTCTTCCGTCAGTACATTTCAACCCCATTTTCGATGGCGAACCACTAGTTTATTACTAGTCACACACATATTATAAATGCGAAAGTTAAGATGTTTTTGTTTGTTACTCAATCACGCCGCAACAGCTGAACCGATTTCGATGAAATTTGGTATATACCTAGATCACTACATAGGCTACCATTTATTCCATAAATCAGTTCCCATGGGATAAAAAAGGGGTGTCAAGTCAAGTTGCAACAGCGAGTTTAGCTTTATTTCCAGGTTACCTACTCGTACATATCTTCGCTGTTCTGACTAAGTGACGTAACCGACATTTTGGCGTAACTGACATTTGTAATGTTACTTTTATCTACTTTTGAAGACGAACCGATCTGTCCAATCGGCGTATCTGTATCTTCTACATATGTCTAGATGTATGTTTGACGTATCTACATATCTTAAAATTATAATACATTCGAAGTGTCCTAAGTACACTTACGACTTTTAGTAATATTTTCTAAAATGTCGGTTACGTCACTAAGCCAGAACAGCGACGATATTTAGTAGTGTAACGCGTACGAAGTCGCGGGCAACAGCTAGTTTATTATAATTAAGAATTGAATGCTGACAACCCTAATTATAAGAACCAGACAAAGCGCTGGTGGATGGTGATTGGTGACTGCCTTGTCTTTCCTATTAAATAAGATTTCGGTTATTGTTTGAGAGCCGTGGCCTAGAGGCGACGTACCGAACCGAACGATTCCAATTCCGGCCGTGAGAACCAATGCATAATGACGTGTCGCAATCTCTTACTCAATTAAAGTATGATGTCAATTCAATCGTTTATTTGCTAGAATGAATACACAAAAATTACATGACTATAGTTTGACCAAAAGCGCTATACCACTCCTTAGGAAAGTGCGGCGAGGTGGGGGCCGAGGAAAAAGAGCAAGAGTACACATGAGATCGATATCTATTGTCGGATATATCTTAGGATATCGTAAACGATATGGTTATTTTATATAACGATATGTTTATATTTTTTTATAACTAAATTATCTACAGATATTCTGATTTTCTTCATAGCTTTCTCTGTCTGCTTTTCGTTTCTTAAAATATTCGGCCACTTTAAAAATGACGGTCTTGACATCACGAGATAGCGCTCGTCCCATCTTTGGATATTAATCTCGTGTGCGTCTGACATAGACCGTCCGGTACAAAATCTATAGTGTGACCATTAGTGCTGTGCACTCTCTGAGGTATGCGCGGCGAGGTGGGAGGAAAAAAAAAACTGCATGAGTTCACATGAGATCAATACATGTCGGACATATCTTACGATATCAGTTTGCATTTCTAAGGCAAGACTTGTGGCGGGACGATGGTCGGAGGCCTTCTATCTGTAATATATTATACTTACTTAGTTGATTAAAATGTAACTTAAATATACTCTATATATTTTATTAAAAATATGCAGGTGATAAATAAGAACTAAACTTATAATTCAAAGGACTTGTTTTATTGAACATTTTTTATATTTACAAACAATTATATATTCTAACGAAAGTTATTCTGACATAGATTCTGTTTCAACTTCATCTTCCATTTCATATCACGAGATAACGCACGACCCATCTTTGAATATTTATCTCATGTGCGTCTGACATAGACAGTCCGATACAAATAACACTACCTGCCGCCACGAGCGTTGACGGCGAACTGACAGAGCGCAGCAGCCGATTCTCCCCCCCCCCCCCCCGTCTCGCCGCGCGCATACCTCATGGAGTGCACAGCACTAATGGTCACACTATACCTACCGCCGGCGCCGTGAGCGTTGACAGCAGAGTCAGCAGACTGATAGATCGGAGCGGCCGACACTTCCCCCCCGTCTCGCCGCACGAATACCTCAGGAGCGGTACAGCGGTTTCGGTCAAACTATAGTGCTTTCTTCATATTCTATTCTTGTATGTATTCATCAAATATTTCTCAGTATTTTGTTGTGATAATCTATACTAATAATACCTATAAATTCAAAAATAACTATTTGTTACATTTACGTGACTAAACAGCTGGACCCACTTCGATGACGTTTAGTATATAGATGGATTACGACTGGGGGTCAAACAGACTACTTTTTAACGTTTTACAAAAAACACTAGCAAAGCCGCGGGAGGCAACTAGTAATTATCTAGTATTAAAGTAAAAAAAAACATTAATACTAAAGGCTAAAGTTCGTTTTTTTTTCTAAAATAGGTATGTTTTTCAAATCGCACTCTGGATGGTGGATGGTAATTTCAAAATTGAAGATGGTTTATACAGGGCCTGGTGGATACTGGCAGCAGCTGGCTGAAGAACGCTGCCGCTTCGTGCGTTTTTTTATTAGGGAACACTATAAGTGTAGTACGTTTGTAAACCTATACCAACCTCTCATCAGTTTATGAGGCCCGCACTCGTCATCAATTCCTTTGAAGCCTGATTGTGGGAAGAATTTGTTAAAATTTCAAGGATCGCGGAAGGTCTACCACTATCTTAATAACTATCAACTAACTCTATTATTATATTTAATCAACTATATCTTCAAAGGTTTGCTGAAAGAAAACTTTTATTAGGGTTGAGCTCGCCTTTCTACATGTCCATTTTATAAGCTGTATTTGACTGTAATCTATTTATGTACAGTAAAGAATAAATAAATGGTGAAGGTGTGTGTGGGCTCCGTTAGTCAAGTGAATAATATTGCGTAAGATGGGGGGGAATAACAAGGTGTAGGTAAGGTACAGTTTTTGTGTACAGCCATATTCATCGTTTAATGCAGGCACAGGAAAGTGCACGTGCAGAGCTACATAACTAAGCCGTGCTTTTTCTCAGGACTGATAGCAGCGTACACCTACACGTCAGACAGGTGAAAAGTCTCATGTGCCTGTTATTTCACCGGCACTAATGCCCTTCAAACTAGAACACAGCAATGCCAGCACTACTACTTGGCGGTAGATATGGGTACTGTAGTAGTACTACCCCGGACGAACTCTTTCACAAGAAGCTCTTCTACTACTAATTATAAAAACTGTGTTTAATAAACTTAGCCCAGCTTGTACAACGATCCCTTAACGTATTTAGCGACTAAACATGTTTAAATTTAACGCATTTAGATGATTTCACAACTCCTTAAATCATATTTAGCCACTAAGTACGTTTAGGCATCGTAAGGCAAATCGCCCTTAATTTTGATATCTCACTCGATTGGTTTTGAATCATTTTTAATAGCCTGTCACTCTCGTGATTCAGAAGACTCCAATGATATCTTATTTGTCAAAATCTGTCAATCCGTTTAGCCTACCTACACGATGCGCCAAATTAACATACTTACACTCTAAAACCATTACCCTTCTTTAGCGTAGTCAGGCCATAAATGTATTTTTTCCCTTGCTACTTACATAATTTTAAAAAATCCATGTTCTTAAACAACGGTATAAATAGAGCAAGAGCCCAGGACAGGACAGGACGGCCAGACCTTCGTTATTTTATAAAAACTGAAAGATTCTCTGTGCATGTCCCCTATACAGGTAAGAACGACCAGCGACTATATAGTTTGGGTTGTGGTTACTTGGGCAGGTAACAGGTTAGTAAACGTGTATAAAATAGTATCTAAAACTCGTTCATTTTTTTATATTTTCTTCGGGATAACTTTAGAAATCTCGTCATCCATTGTCGGACACTTATGACAGTTGCTACCCCCCCCCCCCCCCTGCCAGACACCCCTAAACTTTAATAAATTATAATTATACTTTCATGATAGTATAACAGCTAAATTTTATACATGTTACTTGGGAACCTATAAAAAAATGTTACATCAATAGCCGGACAGTTTAAATGGTTTTTACAGTTTGCCAGATACATTGAAAGTCCGCTGTAGGTGCGAGCGCTAATGCTTAGTCGATTACGATCTATTATGTATGATACGTAATAAAAAAAAAGAATTTTATTATGTTTCTAGCCATGTTATATAAAGTAAAAAATGTTATTTTTATATCATAAAATACAAAAAAAGTATGATTACAGGTAGAAATAAATAATCATTTTTCAGCTTTTATAAAATAAAGAAGGTCTGGCCGTCGTGGGCTCTTGGGCTATAAGAGACCCATTAGTAAACCCATTTCTCCTATGAGTAATGCTTTTAAGCGCCACATCACAAGCTAACTATCTTATTGTCTAAGTAATTAACATTATAATACAACTATTATGCAAGTCTGGAGTAACGACTTCATTTAACTTGACACATTAAGGGTGTGCTCACACGATATCGATCATACATGACACAGATAATTAATAGGACTTTTTGACACAGGGAGAGACAGGAACAGAGTGAGGATTCAAATTTATTGAAGTAAAACTTCTTTACGTACGCTTGACTTGTGGAGTATGCTGGTGAATGCGTTACGAAAAGTGCGAACGGAAGTTGAGAGGGAGATATAAGTTAGTGAAGATAGAAAGAGAGAGTTACGTTTCGTATATTTTTAAACGTTAATGTGCAAGTTGAGTCTGTCCAGAATGAACATAGACTGATCGACCTACAGACATGTGGACAATTTTGTAAATGAACAATTTTATAAATTAAAATTTTGAAAAAGAAGTTTTACTTCAGTCGTGTGGTCTAAAGCACGCTCGTTTTTTTATCTGATATTTTTATCATTTTGATCAGATATAACTATTTTTCAGAGAATCTGTTAACTTACCAAACAGCTAGCTAGGCCAAACACGCAGACGCGAAATTATTTTTACGGGGAATTTACTTTATAATAGGAAAGATTTTCATTTTGAAAAAATAAAATACTGTTAATGTATTTGTTACCTACTAAGTACTTTTAAGATCAAGATAAATCATACTTTGCCTCATTCATTATTCAAATCCATTAGGCCATTAGGGTGCTACTAGGAGAAATCTCTACTCGATTTTTGAAAGCGAATGAAAACTAGATTTTAACAAGTCAGTTTTATATGCCAATCCATGTTTTATGGATATGTGGCGCAGGTTCAGCCCCTTTACCATCCTTTTAGTTTCATTGTAAGGAAACTCGGGACTTAGCTTCGTGCGCATGATGTGTCAAATATGGACACATTCGATGCGACAGACGCCTCTGCGTGTGAATAGACCTTAATATAATAACACCGGTGAAACACATTAGGCAATTCTATTAGCAAATATATAACCGTATTACGTTTCGATAACCTTTAATTACAGGTAAATTTATAATTCATCATCATCATCATATCAGCCGTAGGACGTCCACTGCTGGACAAAGGCCTCCCTCATTGATCTCCAGGAACTGCGGTTGGAAGCGGCCTGCATCCAACGCCGACCTGCGGTTCTTACCAAGTCGTCTGCCCATCTTGTGGGTGGACGTCCTACGCTGCGCTTGCCAGTCCGTGGCCTCCACTCGAGAACCTTTCGGCCCCATCGGCCATCTGTTCTGCGCGCTATATGGCCTGCCCATTGCCACTTCAACGTGCTAATCCGTCGGGCTATGTCGGTGACTTGAGTTCTCCTACGTATCTCCTCATTTCTGATTCGATCCCATAGAGAAACCCCGAGCATAGCCCTCTCCATAGCTCGTTGAGCGACTCTGAGCTTATTCATAAGGCCAATAGTAAAGGACCACGTCTCGGTTCCATATGTCATCACTGGTAACACACACTGATTGAAGACTTTCGTCTTAAGGCACTGAGGTATGTTGGACGAAAAGACGTTGCGAAGTTTCCCAAACGCTGCCCATCCGAGTTGGATTCGACGATTGACCTCTTTCTCGAAGTTGGACCTACCTAATTGGACTGTTTGTCCTAGGTATACATACGCGTCGACAACTTCAAGAGCCGAGTTCTCAACCATAACTGGGGCAGGGACGACATGGACATTCGACATGATTTTCGTCTTGTCCATGTTCATTTTAAGTCCTACCCGTTGGGAGACTCGATTGAGGCCTTCGAGCATCGTGCTGAGCTCTTCCATCGACTTTGCCATGACCACAATATCGTCGGCAAACCGAAGGTGAGTGATGTATTCGCCGTTTATATTGATGCCTAGTCCTTTCCATTCCAGAAGCTTGAAGGCATCTTCCAATGCGGTCGTAAACAGTTTCGGAGAGATTACATCTCCCTGTCTTACGCCTCTTTTTAAGGGAATCGCCTTCGAGCTCTGTTCGTGTACTCGGACTGACATAGTGGCGTTTTCATACAAACACTTCAACACTTCGATGTACCGATAGTCAATACGGCATCGTTGGAGAGACTCAAGCACTGCCCATGTTTCGATCGAATCGAAGGCTTTCTCATAGTCCACAAACGCGAGACATAGCGGCAAGTTATACTCTTCGGTCTTCTGTACGACTTGCCGCAGCGTATGTATGTGGTCTATGGTACTGTAGCCTTTACGGAACCCGGCTTGTTCGGGAGGCTGGAAGTCATCAAACCTGCGTTCGAGACGGTTCGCGATGACCCTCGAAAACAGCTTATAAACATGGCTCAAAAGCGAGATGGGTCTGTAATTCTTAAGCAAGGTGTTGTCACCTTTCTTGAAAAACAGAACCACCATGCCCCCGTTCCATGCTTTTGGCGTCGTACCTTCAAGCAAGGCGGAATTAAAGAGCTTCTGAAGGACTTTAAGTACCGGTGATCCACCCGCTTTCAGAAGCTCTGAAGTGATTCCGTCCTCACCCGGCGCCTTGTCGTTCTTAAGCTGCTTCAAGGCCATCCTGATCTCATACAGGCTGATGTCCGGAATATCTTCGGTATAATGTCGGGTCAGTTTGGCTCTTGGGTCGTTGGCCGCACTGCAAACAGGTTTAGTGACTGAATCGTAGAGCCGTCCATAGAACCTTTCGACTTCCCTTAACACTTCCGCTTTACTTGACGTTATGCTGCCATCTTCCCTCTTCAGCTTCGTCATGCGGCTCTGCCCAATAGAATTATCTCTCGCGAACACTTTGGAGCCTTTATTCCGCTCTATCGTATCTTTGATACGAGATGTATTAAAGGTACGAATATCGTGCCACAAGGATTTCCAAATCTTTCTATTGAGCTGCCTATGTGACTGAGCGTCATCGGGAGACTGCAGTCGCAAAGAACGTCGTTCAGCCATGAGGTTAAGGGTGTCATCAGAGAGTCTCTGAGGTCTATTGGTACGAGGGGTCTTAAAGAACTGGGACCCCACCGTATGGACAGTTTCTACGAACCTGTTATTGATCTCGTCCACTGATGCATCTACTTCTAGACAGTCAAAGCGATTTGCAAGTTCGAGTTGAAAGCTCTCGAGGTTTTGGATATGTGCGCGAGTGGGTCGGAGCGTAGATTTCATCAAACGGGACCTTTCAAGTTTAACGTTCATATTCAATGTGGCTCTAACAATTCGGTGATCACTGTCGGTTTTCACCCTGTGAATCACAGATACATCCTTGAATATCCGTTTCTTGTTGGTCAAGATGAAATCAATCTCATTTCTCGTGGAACCGTTGGGACTCATCCAGGTCCATTTCCTGTGAGGCGGCTTCTGGAAAAAAGAATTCATCATAAAGAGTCCTTCTTTCTCCAGAAAATCGGCCAGCCTCTGTCCCCTGGGGTTTCTTTTTTTTATAAAATTTATAATTACTAATTGATAACTTAGCTGTACTGTACACAAGGAGGGTAATGTTTTAGGGTACTTATTGTGTAGGTTTGTGGGTATGTCTGTACTTCGGATATAATGATTTCTCTAGTATGACTTTTAAATAAAACTCATTCGAATGTTAGAAAGGACTTAGAATTATGCTAATAAAGTAATGTTACAGTCAAAAACGTGATTACAATTCATTTGAAGCTCTTTACTGGCCACTTAACTAATACTAAATACCGACTGTACTTCTTAAATAGCAGCATTTTAATATGCATTTAATCATAATTTCAATAAGCATTTTAATCTTGTCATAAAGGTATTTATTTACATAGTCATATTTGTAGAATAAACGCGGAACATTGTCTTCTATATTTGCTAAAACGTTTCCATAAGGGCTCGTACACAAAACTGCGATGCGACGTCGCATCGTAAAAATCTGCGAGCTCCTTCGACGCATCGCAAGAACTTGCGAATTGATTCGCATCTCATTTTTCCTGTATTTCCTTAGCAATAACAAAAGTGCACACTTCTTTTTACGATCCATGTCACGACCTAGTTTTCAAAATACGTTCAGTACGGTTGACGGTCGTCGAAGGAATGGTCACCTTGGGAGACGCCTTGCCGCACGAAATCGCATCGCGAACAATTTTCTGCGTTGCGAATTTGCAACGCGTCGCATCGCAGTTTCGTGTACGAGCCCTAAGAGATAAGAGGCGAACTAGTCTTCATGTGAAATAGTTCGTCCGGGGAAGAACTACCGCGGTACTTATGTCTGCCGTCAGATAGTAATGCTCCGGAGCTATCTATAGATCGTTTGCAACGGTATTTAAGATGGCTTAACTGATTCCTATGTATTTTATGAAGAGATAATATGTAAACACTTGTATATTAGGTTGGGGAAAAAGTTACTTCGCATTTTTTTAAGAAAATTCAAAACTATTTTTAATATAGTTTATTTACATTTAACTAAAGTATGCAGGTACCATTTTGTTCGATAACTTTTTGCCATCTTGTAGGTAGGGACATGATCCCATTGCTATAGAAATTTTGGGGCTTCTGATCAAAGTACCGCGACAAGTAGTTTTGGCAGTCCTCTCGTGATATTAACCTGACACTGCCTAAAGAATTCTGAAGAGACAGAAACAGGTGGAAATCTGAAGGTGCAAGGTCAGGACTATAAGGCGGATGCATTAACACCTCCCAGCCAAACTCTTAATTTTTGCTGAGTGGCTAAAGATATGTGAGGTCTAGCGTTAACATGATGAAAAACCACACCTATTCTGTTGATTAATTCCGGCCGCTTTCTCTTAACTTCTTGCTTTAATGTCATCAGTTGTTCGCAGTAGAGTTCAGAATCGATGGTCCTGCCTAGTGGTAACAGCTCATAATGAATAACGCCCTTCCAATCCCACCACACACACAGCATCACCTTGTTGCCCGCGAGTTAACCCGGGTTTCGCCACAGTCTGTGAAGCCTGACCGGCCTTTGACCACGACCTTTTTCGGACGTTATTGTTGTACGTGATCCACTTTTCATCACCAGTTATTTTTTTTTACAAGTTCATACATACAATAATGCGAAAAGACTTTTTCTTCAACCTATTATGTATTTCAGTTATTAACTGAACATGTACACTACAATATTTGATTAGGTTAAGGTATTGAATATATGCAACAAGTAGGTAAAATTAAAAATGTAAAAAACCCGTTATACTGGTATAGCTAAGAACCACCCCAGTTAAACAAGCTATCTATTCAAAAAAGCCGCGTCGGGATCGGTCCATCCACTTGGGCACTACGATGCCACAGACAAACAGACACAGGCGTCAACACTACACAGTAGGGAATGCAATCTCGATCCCGCGGGATCCCGATCTCGTGTAATTTTTCGGGATCAATCCCGACGCATCATATGACGAGATCCCGTTCGAGATTGACGGGATTGGGCGGCAGTGGTCAGCGACGCTACACACGTCCGCTCGGGCCGCAAGCGGCGCGGCTGACTGACGACCGCGAGCGGCAGGAACGCCAAACAGCGTTAGAAAACTATTCCGACTATTTCCGAATATTAACGACAGGTGACGATAATTATTTAGTTGGTAAGATTAAAGAATAAAGATTTTTATTTTCTTTCGAGTAATATGTTATTTTAGTTAACCTCACTATCACAAACAAGCAGTTATTAGCTTTTTCAGTCATCCGAATTTAACATTTTTGTTAAACTAGACGGGATCCCGAAAATTCCGGGATCCCGCGGGATTGATATTTCTAATCCCGCGGGATCTCGAATTTGCAATCTCGAGTCGGGGTTGCATTCCCTACTACACAGCCTCATTCTGCATCATCATCATCATCCACAGCCCGACTTCACCCACTGCTGGGTATAGGCCTCCCCAATTTTGTGCCATCCGCCACGATCTTGCGCTAGTCTCAGCCATTGACGGCCCGCGACTCTAACGATGTCGTCCACCCATCTCGCTGCCGGACGTCCTACCCTTCTACCCATTCTGCGTCAGGGGTTAAAAATCAAGATTAATCGGTTGAACAGGTTGAAGTTATGTACAATCTATATAACAGTTTTTAAAAACGTTTCACTTTTTTTTTCAAAACTGGCTTTAAAAATCACAGGTAGAAAATAGAGCTTTTTTGCTATACATCACCGACAGATTATGAATGCGACTAGTAACTCACAAAGCCTCGCAATAGACCCGCTCACCGACAAATAAACTGAAACCTCCCAAAGAACGTGGTAACGGTACGCTCTCTACCATCCTAATGGTGCAAGATAGAGGTTTCATACTATTACTAGCCCCCTGTGCAAGAGGGGAGTTAAAAGTTAGACGTATATGTCTGGCATCGTAATTATTTATTTATTTATGTTATGGAAAACCAACAGCTATATTAACTTAACAATTAACTATATAATAAAAAAATTATTATAAAAGTATATATAGTAGTATGTAGTTATAGTAGTATTATACAAGTATCAGTTTTGGTGTCAAATTATAATTTCACCTAGAACATAACACACTGCCATTTATGTTCCATTTTAAAATTGAATCGCTACCAGCTTTTAACTCAGACCACATTGACAACGCGCAGTTAACGGTTCGCAGCGCACGCGCATCCGAGAGACACTAACCCCGTCTCCCTCCCTCTTGAGCCACAGAGCGAGATGCAAGAACAATCGCCATTGAATAGTCTGGATGACAGCCAGTCTAATAAGACAAGGATTATACAAATGATGATTATCAAATGATAGTGTTTAATGTTTCTGGACTGCATTTCTCGATGAATCATTAAGACAATATGGCCGTTGATTTGATTATTAATTTGTGTTGTGAGATTTCAAATCATGAAGTTTATTCATGATTTGAAATCTCACAATGATGCAACAGAAATAGGTCGTGATTCGTGAAAATGCATGATTTTCACTTTATAAGATTGGAGTTATTCTTGTTAAACGTAATGTTTTAACTTGCCTCTGACTACCCTTGGTTAGGATATCTTCATGGATCTGCGTACTGCAGAAAAGAGATCCGAGGATGCCGTCACGGCAATTAATATAGTCGTGAGCCTATTTTTTTTTAAGTTATACATGCGAATATATGAATGGTCGAATGTTTGATGCTCAATCACTATATATTTAATAAACTGCTCGGCTTGAATAACGAACCCTAAACTTTGACGTATTTGTATGATTTGATAACTCCCTAAATAATATTTAGCCACTAAATACGTTTAGGCATCATTGCGCAAGTCGCCCGTTTAAAATCCAATTCTTACTTTTGTTTACATACTTACATGTGAAGCTAATAAAAAGAGTGTAAAAATCATTTGCCAAATGATACTAAACAGTAGTCCAGCAGTGGACTGCTTACGCTTGATGATGGTGATGATGACTAAACTAGTGGTTCGCCTGACTAAACTGAGTTCACGCGAGTCTCCCATAAAACAAAAAAACTTTTTTTAACCCTCTTGAACCCCAATATCACAAATTCCCCTCCCCTCTCGCCCCTACATTTTTAGCTCATTTAGTCACACCAAAATTGTGCTATCACTACCTATATACCAGGATTGTGCCAACACTACCTAACTATATACCAAATTTCACGATGATCGGATAAACGCTTCGAAAGTTATCCTCGGACAAACAAACATACACACAACGCCGATTGCCCAAGTTGATTTGGAACAATAACAAAATCTAGGCTCGTTCAGTCTCAACTTTAATTTCTGTATCAGAAAATCTATATGAAAAGCACCACTTCATAAAGATCAGAATAAAACAAAGCCAAATCAAATGGCACTTCGTGCTTCACATTCGAAGAAAGCCAGTTAATCCTCATAGATGAAATGCGAAACAGTGACGCCGCATACAAAACTATTGTTTATCTCTACTAAGATACTTATTTATTTCTTACTTATTACTGGATCCCATTTATTCAAAAGACCATTGACCATTTACGGTGGCCGCTGTATATATGCCAATCGAACACGAAATATACAGTGTCATAATAATATGTAATATGCAATATTCTAACACAATGTCGTGCTGGGTTCTTAAAAATATACCTAGGAAGTTATCCTAAATCCATATCCGATAAAAACATCCACTAAAATGTCATTACATTTGGTAAGGTAATTATGAGAAAATATAGACACCATTGTGCATTACTGTACCGCGACCTTCCTCAAGTCGCGCGTTGAATAAGTTAGGTAACCATGTATCATAGTAAATCAGTTAGGTAAACAGTGCATTCATTGAAAAGTCCAATTTAACCTGCCTACTTTAAAAAATCGTTGGTTGTATGAAATTATCCACATAGACATTTAGGAGAAGAAAATCTCGATTAAATGTTGTTATTTCGTGCATCCTGAATCGGAATTTCACTCTGTCCTCATTTGGGGCGAAGGCTGGCGGAGTGCCAAACATGCAGTTGTTGCCTGAGATATACGAGGTTGTGTTATCCACCGAAATTGTGCAAGGCAGCATTTGGAAGTACATTTTGTTTGAGGCATTAGATACATTCTTTCTTTCCATGCCTACAGACCACCACTAGACGGAAAGATTACTTAATAAAGATTGTTGGGGGCCGTTGGACTGCACTAAATCGGTCGGTCTAGAAATGTATAGAGGTCTATGTTCAGGAGTGGACGTTTTATGGCTGATATGATGATGATTTCTTCATAAAACTTGTGCAAAAAAGTTGTGTAAAAAAGAGAGAACTATGACATTGATAACTCCTAGATTGTTTCCCTTGGTACTTGTTACGTAGCTACCAAGTGTCACGAGAAATGCATAGAAATCACTAACACTTATCTCTTCGTTACAAAACCTTTCCTCTCCATTAATTTAGCATGCAACAGAATTAAATTATTTAAATGTCGGAGCTTAGGGAAAATAAAAGTGCTAAGCCAATTACCATAATGTTTGCAAGCTCAAACAAAGACAAAATTGAGTTTGTGCTTTCTGCAAATATGCCCGCGGTACTGGGAACTTATTTTACGAAATAATAGGGAGAACTTTGTTTGCGTTCCAAGTATTAGCTCAACAAGCAAATAAAAGAAATAATACTAAGTGAAAAACATACAAAACCACACAAAAAGTCTTTGACACGCACGGCCTTGTATTAGACAGTAAAAAAAACTGGAAGACTGTAGTAATTTTGTGTAAAATGTCACATTAAGTATGTATTTACATAATATATATTTACTAATATGTATTAGACTATCTCCGTGGTACAGTGGGCGAATAGCCGGCTGAGACGCAGGAGGTAGTGGGTTCGATTCCCGCCGCGGATCAAATGTTTGTATGATCTACAGATATTTGTTCCGTGTCTGGTTGTTTCTCTATATATTATAAGTATGTATTTACAAAAAAAAGTATATAAGTATTCTATCAGTTATCTGGTACCCATAGTACAAGCTCTGACTAGTTTGGGGTTAGATAGCGCTGTGTGAAATGTCCAGCCATATTTATTTTATATTTATATTTATTTATTTACGAAAAAAAATGTATATAAATTATTCTATCAGTTATTTGGTTCCCATGGTACAAGCTCTGCTTAGTTTGGGGCTAGATAGCGCGGTGTAAAATGTCCAGCAATATTTATTTATTATTTTATTGGTACAATATAGCGTTGCTTACAAGTAACACCACCCCGCCAGCAGTAACAGCATACTCATCAAAACACGCAGAGAACTGGAAAGCAAGGGGCACTCAATATCCGTTTAGCGCAGACATCGGCTGTGTTTTACTGTGTACTATAAAATGGACGGACGGGTTTACGACCCACTACTGCCACTACTAAGTTATGCCCAGTGCCCTTCAGAGGGGTATATTATGCTATCTACTTCTTCCAAGTGTGTATATGGTATAGAACCAGTGATAATCTATGAAGAGCTTGAAGCGTCTCGTGCTTGGTCACCCTTAACAGTTCTTATTATTTTATTTATTAAATAAATAAATATTGCTGGACATTTCACACAGCGCTATCTAGCCCCATACTAAGCAGAGCTTGTACTATGGGAACCAGATAACTGATAGAATACTTTATACTTTTTTTTTGTAAATACATACTTATAATACATAGAGAAACATCCAGACCCGGAACAAATATCAGTAGATCATGCACACATTTGTTCCGCGGCGGGAATCGAACCCGCTACCTGCTGCGTCTCAGCTGGCTATTCGCCCACTGCACCACGGAGGTCGTGAAAAATTATTTGATCGAGGGAAGCGAGATCTCCAAATCAACTTGGGCAAATCGGCGTTTTATGTATGTATGTTTGTCCGAGGATAACTTTCGAAGCGTTCATCCTATCATCGTTAAATTTTATACGTAAGTAGGTAGTGTTGGCACAATTCTGGTGTGACTAATTGAGCTAAAAATCGTGGAGGGTTGTTGAGATATTGGGGTTCAAGGGAGTAAAAAAAATCAAAATGGAACTTAATAGTTCCTGACCTAATGGTCAGAATCAGTACATTTCGACCCCGTTTTTATTTTTAGTTTAATTCTTGTAGTTTTTCAGTTATTAACCATAATAAAAACTGAACTTTGACGATTTCACAGGGTACACACAGGTAACACCATTGACCTCACAATGCTGAAATTTGGTATTCGTGTAGCTTTAGTTACATAAATACTTATAGAGAAAAGTATGAAATTCAGAATAACTGCAATTTCTACCCCTAAAAAAAGTAACCAATTAACATGAACTCCCGTTACTTGTAATTTGAGTAAAGCTGTAGTCCGTTTAAGATAGATGGTTGTGCATTTCGTGGCACTATTAAGTCTAAGATTAAGGCCGGCTTGCACAACGATCCCTGAACGTATTTAGCGACTAAACATGTTTGAATTTGACGTGTTTGTATGATTTGACAACTCCTTAAATCGTATTTGTACTAAAAACGGAATATTTACCATGCTTTCAAAAGTTATATCCTTTAATCATATTTAGCCACTAAATACGTTTAGGCATCGTTGCGCAAGTCCTACGAATAATATTTTTTTTGGAAGACTTTCCGAGATCTCAGTTCGGAGCGGATCACTAGTTATTTATTGATTTAGTTTATTTTATTGTGTAATTATGTTCTATATCTTTGACGACCTCCGTGGTGCAGTGGGCGAATAGCCGGCTGAGACGCAGGAGGTAGCGGGTTCGATTCCCGCTGCGGAACAAATGTTTGCATAATCTACAGATATTTGTTCCGGGTCTGGTTGTTTCTCTATATATTTTATGTATATATTTATAAAAAAAAGTATATAAGTATTCTATCAGTTATCTGGTATACAAGCTCTGTTTATTTGGGGCTAGATAGCGTTGTGTGAAATGTCCAGAAATATTTATTGTAAATATTACACAATGTAATGCGCTCTTAGAGCAATGCTCGTAAAGGGTCAATAAGTCTAAACTTCCATTATGTTGCCACCTGGCTTTTATGACCTTTTGTACACTTATTTATCAAATAAATATCTTGTAATATCAGCTTCTACGAGATAAAATCAGAAATTATGTGATGCGTAGACAATTAAACAAACCAAAGTCACTGACATAATCTTAGAGGATAAGCAAGCTGAAGTGGCAATGGGCGGGATACATAGCTCTAAGAACTGACAGCCATTGGATAGAAAGGTTCTCGACTGTAGACCACGCACTGGAAAGCGCAGCAGAGGAGCCTAATGAAGTTTGCTAGGAGCCGTCGGGTGCAGGCCGCACACGAACGGTCGCTCTGGAAGTATAAGGGGAGGCCTAGGTTCAACAGAGTGGACGTCCTATTCTTGATGATTGATGATGTTTATGTAGCATTATCAACCTTTTTGCAATCCTGCATTGGAAGTGAACTGAACACGTGTCAGTGACAGATTACATACAACCCATATCTGATAGTGGACGAAATTGTACGTTCAACTGAAATTGGATATTTGATTGACGGTTTCATTTGTTCCTGAATTTCCTTATCATATTTTAGATAAATTATCATGCCTATTGAAGCTAGCCACTAAATACTAGAATGTACGGGTAAGTTCCAATAGATGTTTAGTAAAGTTCATCTCAGTCAACATTTAAGATCATTGACAGATAAGAGGCATTTGCAGTTGAACGCTTGCGTGCTTTGGAGGACACGTCAAATCTTGAAGCCTTCGAGCAGCTTACGTGAGAAATAATAGTATGAGTTTGTAGGTATTTTCAACATAAAATTGTTTCTTTTTAGGGTTCCGTACCTCAAAAGGTAAAAAAGGAACTCTTAAAGATCACTCTCTTGTCCGTCTGTCCGACTGTCTGTCCGTGTGTCACCACCGATTTTCTCAGGAACGGGTGGACCTAGCAAGTTGAAATTATACCAGATACTGAGGTATATAGTGCCTATTAGGTGTATAAAAATCAAGGTCCTGAGTCAACACGGTAAAAAGATATGGACAAATTTAGATTTTGGCGAAAACTTGTAAGTACCAAAATTTACTTTAATTTTCAACTCTTTTTATTTTTCGGAATGTTCTCTTTACTTGTGCTATAAGACCTTGCTTTTATCCAAAATTGAGAATTCTAGGTCAACCGGAAGTAGGTACCCTATAGGTTTTGAGTCGAAAACCTGTATGGTAGTTCCCCTAAAGCAAGCTCTTATCGCTATTAAGCCCAAATAAAGGAAAAATTCCAAAAAATAAAACAGATGTAAATTGAAGGGTGTCCTCATACATACATAGTTGACGCCAATTAAGATCCTCTGAGTTGTATGGGCGCTCATACAATTTAGAGGACTAGCTTAATCGGCACCAACTTCAAATAAGGTAAATAAATAAAATAGTGCTATTGAATAAAATAAATACTTAAATGGGGCTCCCATACAACAGACATGATTTTTTGCCGTTTTTATAGATAATGGAACGGAACCCTTCGTGCGCGAGTCCGACTCGAACTTGGCCGGTTTTTTTGATGGATTACAGTCTTCAAAGTTTGCCTGAAGCAAGTGTAGAGCCCGGTGACAGATAGAAGATTTTTTTTTCAATAAACATATTTGCCAAAATATTTTAATTCCGAAGACCGTGGCGCCAACAAATGTTTAACAGACTACATGTTTTAGAACCCTTGAAAATTATCTTCAGATCTCCACAAAAGCCTATAAAATTTACTAAAAACGTTAAAAAAAATCCAATAACTCACACACGAGTCGTTGACCTCGCCTATGCAAATAGCAGAGTCACATTGTTTTGGGTCAATCACTTCGCGGGTGACGTGATGAATGCTAACTACAATATAATGTACAAAATAAATATTTGCTGAATTATTTGCTTTCTAGAAAAATCAGAAAGATTTACCATTTGGAGATTCTGAAAGTATAAAAGGAAATAGAATTATTTTGTGTAAGGAAATACATAAAATTTAACTCCATTTGTTTAGCATGGTCCATAATAATCGATCACACATCTTTACCTACCTAACTATCAACTATTATCAAAAAAGTAAATTTTATATACTATTGAGTAATAAAGAACACACGCATTCTAAGCTTTTAAGTAAAAAAACTTGTTAATTATCATTCGCAAAATGATAATTTACAAAAAGTATTAATCATAAAAAAATACTCATCAACAACCAAAACGAAAAGGTAACATTTTTTCCCGACAAACTTAGATAAAACATTGCACTTATTTGTAAATTTATATAAAGGGCAATGTCCGTCAGTTGTAGATGGCATGGCAAGTTGTATGTGAGTCTGCCGGTTCGTTGGCACCGACAGTCGGACGTAAAATTTAAATAATGGTAGACGAGTCTAATCACGGAGAAAGGATGTGGCGGACAGAGCGTGTGTGGGCAAAAATAAGAGCTTTTTGTATTCAAACTACAAATAACTTTCAACTGATGTAGAACCCAATCTTTGCTTTTTTCTAAGGTTTCTTAACTCTACTTGACGACTTCCTTTATATAGATCTTGTTTTTTCATCATATATAAGTCATCATTTGACCACAATCTCTCACTGATGATAAGCGATGATGGAGCACGAAGGCTAGACCTTTCTAGATCAACGGGTTTCTTCTAGGTTCTAGAAGACACCTATTCTCTTATAATATCCCAAGATTGTAGTGTTATTGTAGTGTTGTACGCAACTGATATTAATGTGACCAAGAAAAATCCAGTGTCACAAAAGTAGTTGTTCTTACATTAAAAATAAGTTATTCCTATAAATAAGGTACTTCGTAAAGGACACATGGCTATTTTGTATTGATAATCAGCTTAAAAATAATTAAAAATCGCTAAACAAAACGCGTTGGCCTCATACTACTACTAGTCCATATTGTCCCATTGTTGGGCAAAGGCCTCCCCGCATTGCCGCCATTCACAACGGTCCAGTGCCACCGTATGCCAGTCCCTCTCAAAGGCGTTGGCCTCATATCTTTTTAAAGTAAAGTTTTTGTCAACTTTAGAAATATTTATATATATTAATTTTTTCATATCACCCCCTGGAGTGCGACGAGATGTGGCTTGCTCTATTGAAAAGCACAAACAAGAGCATGATTGTCGGCACCCCTTATATGAACATCATATCCCACAAGGCCGCCAGAGCTTTCTACGCTTCACAAGGGCCACGAGCGGTGACCCGGATGCCGCTAGAGGCACACTGTGGATAAAAAGTAACTTCCCACCACCTGATTTTATCACCCCACAGGAACAGTTACCACCCGGACACGATCTGCTGTGGCCAGTCTGGAAGTCCATAAACAGACTCCGCACCCAGGTTGGCCGCTGCAGACTTAATATGTGCAAATGGGGATTCAGGGACTGTAACGCAGTGCGACTGCGGTGATCCCGCGCAGTCAATGCAGCACTTGCTAATGTGCCCTTTGTGTCCGAACACCTGCACGATGGAGGACCTAATAACCGCCTCACTTAGTGCTATTGTTGTGGCCAAACACCTGTATAACATAGTATAAATGCAAACGTAGAACTCTTGACACGCTAACAAGAAGAAGAAGAAGAAATATTTACCGCGAAGTTTAATCCGCTTCCGCATATGCCTTAGATTTCAATTGAATCCAGTAAACTGTGACACGGGCTGCAAGCGAATCAATCAGTGGCGCTTCTCAATCACCCTCAGTCCTCGACACGACTCACATACCACAGACAACCATTTATTTTATCAATCCTACCTAGCCCTTGATAGGAATAAGTTTAGGGTGTTTCAGCGCGGTCATCTGGTTTTTTGAGTTGCTGACGATTCGGACACAATTTATTAGGACACAGTGTCCCAATTGACACTTGATTTTAATATATTTTTTTACTGTCGATTCGGACACCATCAAATTATTGAAGCTGTTGAGTACAGTCAGGTAAAAAATGTTTAGGCAAAATATAATGTAATGTGATAAAGCTAGTCAAATTGCTTTGCGAGCGTGAGGTGACTTACATTAATGTAAAAAAAACCACAAGTTTCATTCATAGAGTATATTTGGTATAAATCAACATCTTGTATACTTAGGCATCTATACACGGTGTCCTTTAAATCACTGTTTTCCCAGAACAAACGTTGTTCAGACCATGGTATATTAACAGTTTATAACATCAAATTAAAAAACAAAACGAAATCAGTCTTTGAAAAATATAAAAAGTTGCGAACTTAAAACGTCTATTTTAACGTTACGCCCTAAAACATAGTCAGCGCGCTGAGAGCGGTAACTACTAGGTACCTATCTAACTAAGGAGTAGGTAATCGCTACGGCTAGCGTACCCATGGACTTTATGTCACGGTTAGTTTTTTAACAAAATTAGACTTATTTGAGAAGGCCTAGATTTTTTCTTTATTCTCTTATTTGATGCTATAAAGTTATTAGACCATGGTCTGAGCAACGTTTGTTCTGAGAAAACAGTGATTTAAATGACACCGTGTATAATGATCACTTAAAAATATCTAATAGATATTTTTTAATTAATAATAATAATTTATTTATTCAGCAACAAACTTCAGTATTTCACAAACAAAAACTACAATGGTTTACTAGGTACAATACAGTTCAGGATGGAAAACATAGGTACCCAAACTAGGATGGACCTAAATTAAATACATATTCTAAGACAGTATATGAGTATGTTTAAAAATCACAGATAATCTAGTTCAAACATACCTAAAATTACAACTTATTATTTGTTAGTTTTCAACATCAGCAAGGCCTACATCTACTGAAAAAAAACGATGAAACTCTTAAACAAAATAAAAAAATACATAACCTACAATAATCACAGTATTTTACATAGCACTGATTTTATGATGCTATACTTAATGTTTATGAAAAAACACTCTCACAATATGTCTTAGTCACGAGATAAAAGCCATACTTATTACTCTTAGCATTAAGTAAGTACTATTTTTTACTGAAACCAGTATCATACAAAAATCTTACAGAAATAAACATAAATAACATTCATCAGGTAGTAAACATAATTAAGACGATATACAAATTTCATTTCGATGACAATTGGGCGGAGCATCCGGAAATGCAAGAAAGTGTCAGTACTATTTACTTACTTAGGGGAAGAACGAGACAAGCATGTACCATAGCCGTGTTGCATTGTCGCAGAAGTAAATGACGTAAGTGACAAAAGATAAAATCTCGAATTGCAAGGGAACCAACAAATGAAAAAAAATCCTTTTTCATTAATTTAGGTACCATAATATACCTACATAACTATGTAAAAAAATACTTTAAATCTTTTCTAGAGTCGGAGAATGAACGATATTAGTGTTTTAGAAGAACCGATTTTGACAAATAATTGAATCGATAAAAGTTTCACCAATTGCGTTTCTGACTTTCATTTATATAGTTTGAATCCTGAAGTAAATATTGCTTAAATATGAAATCAGTACTATTTTTAGTTATTGAATACGACAGTTACTTAGCGGCTCAACTTTTTTAAATATCGTCTTTAAGTGGTACGTCTAATTTATTTATTTACGTTATTATTATATGAGTATTAAACTAAGTTGCATTATTTAACTTACCCCCAAAAACATGAAGAACAATATAAACTGCCACATAATTTCTTTAACTTTCACACTTTAACAATGCGTGTCCTTATTTGCACTGACTTTCACTTACTCGCAAGACGAACTGTTTTGTTGTTTTCCTTCGGCCTTGGTGCAAATTAGAGCTATTAAATAAAGAGATAGAGAGAGTGTAACCTTGCTATGCATCTATTTTGTCATCTTGCTGTGCCACCGCTACGCCTCGGTAAAAACCTGTTTTTTATCTGACTGTACAATGCAGCTATTTTTAATAGTGTCCGAATCGACACTAAAAAAAATATTAAAATCAAGTGTCAATTGGTACATTGTGTCCCAATATATTTTGTCCGAATCGACAGCAACCCGGTTTTTTCAACAACAGGTTGTTCATTGTAGTTTCTTCTTCTTTGTGTCGATATAAACTTGAGAGCAAAAAAATCGCACATTCATGATTTTTTGACATAACTAAAAAAAAACAAAAAATATTATGTTTCTGTAATGCAGATTCATAGTCTATTTTAATACCTATCCAGTGGTATCTGATTTGTCTTTCAATCATTACATAAAAATGCTTTTGTGGATCAATAACAAAAATGCATGTTTAGTAAAAAATTCTTTATTTCAAGTATTGGTGTCAAAGTTATGAAATTAAAAGATAAAATTAATTAAAAGTTTGTTATTAATACCGAGTGTTCCCTCCCCTAGCCTGAATCACTGACTCCATCCGTGTTTTCATTGATGTTACTAGACTTTTGATAAAGTCTTGAGGAATAGCCTCCCATTCCTCTGCGATCGCCTGTTGCAGCTCCTGTAGAGTCGATGGAGGAGCATCTCGGCCTTGAACTCTTCTTTTCAGCTCGTCCCATAGATGTTCGATGGGATTGAGGTCTGGGCTTCGAGCTGGCCACTCCATAACGGTCACATCCACCTCTTGAAGGTACTCGATCACTATGCCAGCAGTATGCGGTCTTGCATTATCTTGCATAAACAGAAAGTTTTCGCCGATAAACCCAGCATAAGGTACGACGTGGCTCTCGAGTACTTCCTCAATGTATCGTATGGAAGTCAATCCTCTTGATTGGCGACCAGTATTCGGTCCGGTGATGAAGGCAAGCTCGGTTTTTGCTTCCATAGACATGCCTCCCCAAAACATGATTGATCCACCGCCATAGGCGACACGTTCTGTTATGCAGCATTGGGCAAATCGCTCTCCCGATCTTCTATACACCTTCCCCCGTCAGTCGTTGCCATGCAAGCACATCCTGCACTCATCAGAGAACAGGACTGCACTCCACTGCTCTTCGGTCCAATTCAAATGGTCTCGAGCGAACTGAAGGCGGGCTTCTCGGTGGGCTGTCTTCTCAAGTCAGGCCACCTTCTCTCAATCGTCTTCTGACTGTCCACCGGCTAACTTCTACTTCACGAACTTCTTGAAGTCGTTGGCCCAGTTGAACTGCGTTCAAACGACGATTTCTTAAAGATGTCGTTATAAGAAAGCGGTTATCACGCTCTGTTGTAGCACGGGGACGGCCCGATCCTTGTCGCCGTTGGTAGCCACCAGTCTCTTGATACCTCTGGTATACACGCCGAACGGTAAATCGGCTCAAACTCAATTGTCGAGCCACTTGACTTTGCTTAAGCCCCGATTCAACAAGGGCAACCACTTGAGCGGCTACTTCTGGTGTAGTATCCATTTTCGTGTTCCGTTTGAAGCCAATATCAATAGAGAACCTTTCACACTGTACGTTGGTATGCAAATGATGACCATTTTTTTTTTTTTTTTTTTTTTCGAATGGACTAATCTCGCTGTTGGCCTCTGAGGCCGTGACAGCTTAACCGAACTTTTGGCGAGCGCAGATGGCGCTCAGCCCTGTAAGTTTTTTAGGCAACTAGCGCAAGGGCACCACTTAGGTACGAACCTCGGCTTGGGCTGTTGCCGGGATGGGGATAGGAGAGAAACGCCCGGGTACATGTCTGTACCTCGTATAAGCGGCGACTGAAGGGACTCGTCGACCTCGCCGGCGAGGTCGGTGTTTCTGTGAAGTGTTTGCTCTGTCTGATATAGATGACTCACCTTCCGCATTAGCAGAGGTGATTTCGTCATCCGGGTCTCCGAGAACGTGTCTCGGACGACGGAGGATTTTGTTGGCGGGCGGATCCAACGGGTAAACCGGAATGGTGTGTACCAAAGGGTTCGGATGATTAGAGGCAAGTTCATAAAACCGCTTGGAGGCGAGCTTCATGAACCTGGCTATTGATTCTAATTTCAAATCGCGATGTAGGTCGTTATTGCGAAAATACCAGGGCGAGCCTGAGGCTTTTCGCAAGAAGCGATTTTGAATAACCTGAATGGCACCAACTTTAGGAGAGTGGGCAAATACTACAGATGAGTATGTCATAATGGGGCGAATGCACGCTTTGTAAAGAGTCACCTTATTTTTAAGGGACATTTTACTTTTCGCGCCTAGAAGTGAGGACAATCGTCCTAGGGTGAACTTTGCTTGGTTGCACCTCTTAGTGATGTGCAACCTAAAGGAAAGACGCCTATCGAGGATGACACCCAGATATTTGGCTGATGGGGCCCAGCGAATGGGCTGGCCAAATAGAGAGATCGGTTTGGGAGTGAGGTTTCTCCGTGAGAAGTACACTGCTGTACTTTTCGACGGGTTTACCTCGATCCGCCACTTGCGGAACCAAGTGGCTAATGAATGAAGGGCAGCCTGCAGCCTTATACCCACCCGATCAGGATTCCGATTGGATGTGTACAAGGCTGTGTCGTCTGCGTATAGGGCTATTTCCACTTGAGGAGTGCGGGGGATATCGCTGGTGTACAGCGTGAACAGGAGGGGGCCGAGAACGGAGCCTTGAGGGACTCCTGCTCTGACTGGTCTAGGACTAGAGAGAGTGCCTTCCACGGTGTAGCGAAAGCTGCGACCTTGTAGGTAGTCTCGTATGATGAGCACGAGTCTGTCTGGGACTCCGAGTTTGAATAGCTTGTAGATCAAGCCGTTGTGCCAGACTTTGTCGAAAGCTTTCGCTACGTCGAGGAAGACGGCACCAGTATCTGAAGGCCAGGTACTTTGCCAGTTGGAGAGGACATGCTCCGTTATGCGGAGCACCTGTTGTGGGCATGAATGTTGGGCTCGAAAGCCAAACTGCTCGTCGGGAAGGAGTTTGAACTCATAATGATGACCATTCCCTCAATATGCACTCTTTTATACCTGCGATAAATCCCGCCGCCGGCCTTACCTGGATCGAGCGACATAAGGGGGTCTATTGTTTTGTTGCTAATGAGTTGTTTTTAAAGGTAAATGTCAACCCTTTATCAGTTCTGCGAATGCCTAGATTATGCACTTTAATTTAATTTGATTTTAATTTGCTGTAAGCTCCAAATAAAAAAAAATTTAACTTTTAAGTAAAAATGTGCGGATGTGCGATTTTATTGCTCTCAAGTGTAGTTCATATTATTTTAAATCATAATTTTATATTTATTAGGTATAGCTCAAAATCATCAATATACTATTTATAAAACTTATTCAAAATAGAAGTTTTTGAGAGAGAAACAAGTTTGCATTTTAAACGAAAACGAATATTTATAAACTATTGATTAAAAGTTATATCTAACTTTACCGAGTTTACTTATGCAGAAGCGACAGATGGCAACTGTTGTAGACTAGATCAGATTCATCAATATTTAGGAATCTATTGATTTTCTATTCATTCATGCATTATGTATAGACATCTTACTTATTTATATGTACCATACATACATTCATAAACAGGCACAACCATTCATACTCACATATTAAATTTTCATACCCAAAGATGCTCACTAACTCCAACGCGAATTAGTAACGTAATTAATAAAGCTAGGAAAATAACAAGAAATTCAGAGAAAATCTCGCATTTTCCCCTAAACGAGACATTCCAATACCTTGCGTTGAACAACATCCTCATTACTCCCAAGAAACCATACCTGTAACAAGAAATACACTCTATTAGCAAGGAAATAAGGCTTAAATGATTAAATAGGAGTGGTACCAGTTGGTGTCAGGCATGTTCTAGTACTACACTGTTATGTATTCTGTGGCATAGGGCGATGACGTAACAACCGGTATGCTAATGAGACGTAGTAATCTTATTATTACATATAGTTAGTGACTGATGACTGATGTGATGTAGCATTACGATATTCAGAAATCTTAGAAATAATATAAGCTAGCTAATAAAATCCGTCTTTGTACAGCCTTCCATAAGCACTAGCTAAATTAATAAAAATAAATTTGGTGTAAAATAACCTGATTGGTAAATTTAGTAGGTAAATAGTTTATGCTAGTGGGACTTAAAATAAATACCTACATATTCACGTGCTTTTTCAAAATATTTAAAAACGTTTGAGCCAAGTTTCATACGAAAATGCTACATTTTCTTTGGGGCATTGCAACACAAATAGTTATTACCCGAATTCTTGCGCAGATTTGTCTTATTTATCTGTGCACTGTAAGTTGGGGCTGTAGAAGCGACTTAGCTGCTGTTTGTCATACGAGATTGCATTTGCAAGTAGCTGGTAGCAACTTATTTTAAAGTAGGTTAGATAGTGATGTTTTATGATAACATATAACATTGCAGTCTTGGGAAATTTGGCATTTTGGACCGTTTACTGTTTAAATTTACTTTAAAAATGGTTTTAATAGCTGCATTTTAGTATATTATGACACAAGTGAGCTAAGTTGCTCATTATACACGAGGCTGTGGTTTGCAGCCAGTGCCGTAGGCGAGGGCGTAAATCAGCCGAGTGTTTAGTGTGCTAGTTGCTACACAGTTGCTTACATGATTGTTTCAATTGACAAGTTAGATATCGTCGGCCTAATTGTCGGAATTCACTCTTACTTAAGGTACCTATAAAAAATACCCTCATTTTATACATAAATTAGGAGTAACTGAATATAAATCTCCAAAATTTGTGAGAATATTATATTTTTGTTGCCCTGAAAATTTGCCCAAATCGACTTATAAATTCCGATAATTAGGAGGATGTTATTTTATATGTATACAACTTATCAACTTAGTACCTAGATGAACTTGAAAAACTGTTGAATGATCTAGGTACTTAATAAACAGTTTTTTTGTAAGTTTTAATCTCGCGTTTGATCACGATCTCGCCTGAATGTAAGTGTGGGGGCATAGCTACTGCAGTATTTTCTGTGACTGAGTTATATGCAAGTCTGCATTTTGGCCAACGTGGTATGATTAGCGCGACGCCGCGCACAGTCGTCTCCTGTCTTTATATTAAAGTAGTTCACACAATGTAACGGACAATAAGCAGTGCTTCAGTAAATCCGAGTCGGTTGTTTGCATTCCTCTGCACCTTGCACTAGGAACCAAAGACACTATTGACTAGACACTGCCCGAAGTGATACTGATAATAGATAACTAGTAACCCGACAATTGGTGATACATATCCCAATAGTAAGCGATGTTGCAGTCTCAATGGAACACGCTTGTCTAGACGAAACCTGAATTTTCTTTAGGACCCTTGCCTTATACACGGGATTTAGGTTTGATGCACTGGACTGGACGTCCTATAGCTAGTGATGATAGGATACATACATCTGATAAAACCCTGCTAGTAAAAAAAAAAGTTGTACGAATAACATTGGAATTTCGTTGGGTTCCGCCCCCGTGCGGAAATTCCCAACAGTTTCCACCCGTGTCTGTTTACGATTGAGATGCTAATTTAGCACGTGTCTTTGCGTTGCAACTTGCACTCGCATGCTTATGTTATTAAGCTAATTCAGCGCTTGAAAGCTTAGGAAGATGTACGCTTAAGAAATCTGAATCAGCTCAATGACATTTAACAAGGTAATTTGATTATATTAATAAATAATGCTGGATATTTCACACAGTAGCGCTATCTCGCCCCAAAGCTTGTAGTATGAGAGCCAGATAACTGATAGAATACTTATATACTTTTTTTTTGTAAATACATACTTAATAGAGAAACAACCAGACCCGGAACAAATATCTGTAGATCATGCAAACATTTGTTCCGCTGCGGGAATCGAACCCGCAACCTCCTGCGTCTCAGCCGGCTATTCGCTCACTGCACCACTTTCAATACTTTTTAACTTTTTTATTTTATACCACCTGGATATGGAAGAAGCATATGGCCCACCAGATGTTATGTAGTAACCATCGCCTGTAACAAAGCATTGCCTAGTAGCACACGCATCCTAGAAACACACCCCACGATACACTGCCCTGCGTTCATCAACTTGAGGCATAAAGCTGTAAAGCTTCATGTGCCTATAATTTCACCGGCAACCGGTATAAAGTACCATTTGCCTCACCCCGGTCATACTCTATCTATACATATACCAAATTGCATCAAAATCGGCCCAGCCAGAGATAAATAAATATTGCTGGACATTTCACACAGCGTTATCTATCCCCAAACTAAGCAGAGCTTTTACTATGGGAACCAGATAACTGATAGATTACTTATATACATTATTTTTTTGTAAATACATACATACTTATGATATACGTATAGAGAAACAACCAGACCCGGAACAAATATCTGTAGATCATGCAAACATTGGTTCCGCGGCGGGAATCGAACCCGCTACCTCCTGCGTCTCAGCCGGCTATTCGCCCACTGCACCACGGAGGTCGTCAAGATACAAAGTTACTTTCGAATCTATAATATTAGTATACATATTTAGTAGGGCTTGCATTACGCCCTTCACCCCGACACATACAGGGAAACCTCGCATTCTTGTACTTTAAGTATTTGTTTTTGAAAATATTATTTAGGTACGTCACACGTGCTCTGAAAGTAGGTCATTGTAAACTCGATAATGGCTCCGTAAAGAAATATGAAAATAGAATGAGGCTCGCTGCATTCATAGTAAGCTAAAATTAACTACAATATCCATGGTAGATACTTATTCCTATTTTAAAATGAAAGAGGCCTTAGTGAGTGAAAAATAACGGGGACACAAATTTTCTTTTTAGCAACAAACTGTTTTTTAACGAATAAAAAAACTTCGCATTCGTGATGAAAAGTTATATGTTTATGCTCGGGTGTAAGCGATCGATAACACCCTCGATTAGCGTCCTCGCCCTCGAATTACAATGTATCATTACTCACTCGTATTACATATTTAGATATGCATGGATATAAATGCATTTACCTCAATCAACTGATAATGTAATGATAATTCTGAATATTCTGATGTATATAAATCGACTTGCATATTTTAATATTAACCATCGATTAGGTATTGAATTGCAATGTCTATGGTCACGAGCAGTTTATTAATGCAATTATCATCTCATGTACTTATTATGACTTAGTAAATGCGTAATGCATGTTGGTTCCGGAAGAAGTCACTATAGTCTACAGTAAACATAATAAAAGGTCGACTCGGTAAAAACAGATTAAAAACCTGGTCATACACGAGGGCGCCACTTCACAAGACTCCAAAAACCGTGTGTGTGTGTGTGTGTGTGAAATTTAAAGTAGATCGCGTGGATAAAAAATTTGGATTTCATTTTACATAGACAGCGCCATCTAAAAAAAACTTTAAAGATTATAATTTCAGATACATAATGAGATACAATCAATGACTCCATTTCGAGTTATTGATTGTATCTTATGTGAGTGGAGTCAGTGGAGTCTTCGTGCGTGTGCTTTTGATTTTTAACTCTCACTCTACCGGACTCCACGCGGAGTAATACCATAAAAATAAAATTTGTTTATTTCGTTTAGTTATTATAGCCATTGACTCATACAGGTTAATAATAAAAATAGAAATTAAATTATAAAATTAAAGTATTTAATTAGTAAGTACTTAATTAAAGTAATGGAAGCGAGTCCTTGTGAATGCTTTAGATAACAATATTCGCCGAAAGTTCTAGGCCTTCTAGTCATAACCAGCCTATTAAACACCAAACCTGTACCTACATCGTCTCGCTTATGTGTATCGTAAATACAGTCCTGGGTCCTCTGACCGAGGATGTCCACCACAAGGTTCAGAATTATGAGCCATATTTCTTTTTTAATAATTCAAAACCTTTATGTTGTTGGCTACTAGGGTTGCCAACTTTTTTTAAAGAATTTAACGTTTTTTATGTTTCTGAGGGGATAAATAAAAAGTACAGTCATCGAAAAAAGGACTTAGCATGAATTATCCTTTAAAATATTTTTATTGCACTTTTTGCGTTTTTTTTTCACAAATGATAGTTTCTCAATTCGTAGGAATCTTTTTTTTTTATTTATGTTCCCCGATTACTCGACACCTGGACCGATTCGAGAAATTATTTTTGTTTAAATGGGTATACTTCCCAGGTGATCCCAGTGGCACCAAGTCAGGATGTGATGATGGATCCCAAAAATGTCGAGGGCAACCCTCAATTTTTATTTGGACGCAAAATTGTTTTATGTTTTACCTCAGAACTCCGTCATTTATGAACCGATTTGAAAAATTATTTTTTTATTTATAAGAATATATGTACTTTCACATATATACATACTTTCATATCGGCCTTATAGATTTTTTTTCAAAATCAGTTTAGTAATTTGGTTTTCGGTTATATTTTTGTTAAAAAGTTACTTGTATATATATATTATATGTATGTATGTACATATTTACAAAAAAGTATATAAATATTAAATTTGTTATCTGTTTCCCATAGTACATTTCCGTACAGTTCCCATAGTAGCTCTGCTTAGTTCGGGGCTAGATAACGCTGCGTGAAATGTCCAGCAATACTTTAATTTTTTTTTATTAGTACTTTATGTCACGAAACGTTTTTACGTTTCATTTCACATTTTATTAGTCGAAGAAAAATAACGTGTACTATTTATATATTATTTAGTAAAATAACGTAAGATACTCTATTTGAAAGTGCGGTGGGCAACCCTAACCGCAACCTTAAGGATAGACACAGGTAGCAGGCTCTCAGTCCAATGAGCAAGGTTTAATAAAATCCTTTAAGAGTTTTATCAAGCGGCAAAATGGTTTGAACTACGAATGATTAATTTGAAATTATTTATTGGATGCAAAAACAAGTAGCTGTTTTGAAAAGAAGATTTTACCATAGGCTCGGTATCTATCAAAATTGGTAATTTAATTGATGTTGTGACATCATGCATTACCAAATTTAGATTTAATAACAAATTGCAAGAAATCTTAAATAAATCTAAACGCAAAAAAATTTTTTCACATCAACATCAAAATTTTAAATCCATCTCAAAAATTTTAAACCTTGGCGGGACTTGAACCCGCAACCTTCCTCTTGATACGAGAATGCACTATCCAATTGTACTACCGGGCTATAACTAACATCATACATACAGTACAAACCAGTAAAAAAACCATAAATAAATCGAAACGAATTCAATGCATACAAGAAATGAAAAATTCTGATGTTAAAACTGAATCCATGCGGAGAATTATAAAAGAAAAAATGAATAAAACCATAAAAAAGTCGCATCACAATATAAAACTGAAGATCCATAATCACCTAACGTCCAATCCTTCACAAGCAAACTTATTTACCTAACAGTATTTTTCATCAGTTGGCAGTTCGGGCAATGCAGGCACGGCGCACAGTATGCAAAATAACCACGGTCATCCACTTTTTATTTCTCCATTCGATAAAGAAAATGGTTTCAAATGCACGAGTAGAACATCCGAAGTTCAAATGTACGTAGATCCAGAGACATGATTTTTTTTTTCTAAATAATCTGTAATTTTATAAAATTGTAAAAATCTACAGTTTAAAAAAATTGTTCGTATACTTACTAGTGTCCTCATATAGAGATTTTACGTATGCATTATAATGTATGAAATGATTATACAGTAAGGCTCGAACTACCAGTCCGGTCTCTACCACAAAATCCTTAAACTCCTCTCCCCATAGTCGCAGAGTCATTGTTAAAAGAAAACTTAGAGGAATGCAAAACACAATTCAAATTTGATTACCTGTGTAAATAGTGGTGACATCATAAAAGCTTTCAAACTGATAAATGTTAAGAAAACCACGGACCTCTGGGGTATCTCTGTTAGCGTCGTGAAAACATTGATTAACGTAATTGCTCCCGAACTAGCTTTAATATTCAACGAGTGTATTGACTGTGGTGTATTCCCTGATCTAATGAAACACAGTAAAATAACTCCACTTTTCAAATCAGGCACTAGTTCTGATCCTGGTAATTTTAGACCAATCTCAGTACTTCCGACATTTAGTATGATGATGCTGCTATGCTGCTATTGAGCTGATGCTGGTATTGAGTTAATATCGCACGTATTTGATGCCTGGGAGGAGTCTCATGACGCTTTAGGTGTTTTTGTGATTTGTCCAAGGCATTTGATAGCGTAGGTAGACCATGACACATTGATCAGGAAACTACACCATTATGGCATTAGGAACGTTGTTCTAGACTTTCTTACTTCTTATTTAAGTGGCAGAGTGCAAAGAGCTGACGTGAATGGGAAGCGTTCTCCGGAGTCTCTGGTTAAAATGGGTGTTATTAAAAAATCATATTTCACAACATTCTATGTGCACATTTTTGACTGCAGAGGATAATTGGACTATCAACATAATGGTATTCGTTATATAATGCAAAATAAAACGCATAATGTGTCTAATGTAGAGTCAGTCACATATGAAATTGTCCGGTAGCTATTTAAATATTAATTATTTACCTACAAGTTTTTGGCATCAATGCTACCTATGCCTCGCAGTCGTAAATGTGGTGGAGGGATCTTCTTGCTAGTTTTTTTTTTTAAATTTGATAGAACTTCGTTTGACCACAATCTTACCTGATGGTAAGCGATGACGTGGTCTAAGATGAAGCACGAAGATCTAGAAGAAACCTATTTACTCTTACCTTAAAGATGCCTGGATTGTATTCTTTAGGAAAAACAGACGACGGTTAAGTGTTCCATACCTTAGCTAATAGCTGTACGCATCAAGAACGTAGAACTAAAACGGTGTGTGCAAATGAGTGGTATATCAACTAGGTACGGATGGTACTAGTTTCTCGACTCTATGATTTTGGGACACCTTTTTTAACGTACAGCGTACCTATATCAGTTATGACAATAAGGAATAAAGGTTAAGAAATAAGGATAAAAGTTCACTCTAACGAAGTCTCGGGTAACAGCTCGTGATTAAAATAAATCACGAAAGTTTTGTGAAGTTCTTATATATATATATATATTTTAATATTAGTATGGCAATACTAATATTAAATTGGCAATACATCCATTAACTAAGACATTACAGCCCCGTTTAAAACAAACACACGGTCGCTATTTGGAAGCATAATCCCGTAGCTATTGTTCAGGAATTAGGTCCATCTATTGTACGTACGGTATTACGTACCACCGACGCCGGCGCCGCGGTATCATACCACAATACTTGCCACCATGCATGCATTCCAATGGTGAAAAAATTTTAGAAATCGGCACAGTAGTTTTTGAGTTTATTCATTACAAACATACACACAAAAATACAAATCTTTCCTCTTTATAATATTGGTAAAGATAGATTATGTGGAATAGTTTTATGTGGATAGATTATGTGGAATAGTTTTTAAAACTATTCCACATAATCTATCTATACCAATATTACAAAGAGGAAAGATTTGTATTTTTGTGTGTATGTTTGTAATGAATAAACTCAAAAACTACTGTGCCGATTTCTAAAATTGTTCACCATTGGAAAGCTACATTCAGCCTGAATGGCATAGGCTATATTTATTGCTAGAAAAGATTAAGGATCCTTACTAAAACTTAAGTAACGTAACCCAAGGTGTAAAAAAGTGCCCTAAAACGTCTTTCGTCGCATGCGCTGCGGAAACTATTGATGATAGAACAAAAGTATGTTCTACAATATTAAAGAAGATATCAATATCTACAAAAAACTTCGTAATATTATAAAGAGGAAAGATTTGTTTATTTATTGTTTGTATAGAATAGACTCGGAAACTACTGGAACGATTTAAAAAAATCTTTCACTGTTGGGAAACTACACTATCTCCGGGTGACACAGGCTACTGTTTACCCAACTGCGGAGAAGGAGGGTAATGTTTTTATTAAAAAACTACGCGTGCGAAGCTGCGGATTGGTCAGCTGATAGTTTATATAAGTACGGAAGCCGATGGGTGCAGGCTACGTGTGTTCAGTGGATGTCCTTCGAGTTATATGATGATGGAACAATTTAACCTTGAATCGAAAGTCAGTGTGCATTCTACTTGTAAGAGTCCTAATACCTTATGATAAGATATCAAAACAATGTGTATGACATTGAGTAACCCACAGTAGCCACGCCACGTTTCCCCATTCATTATTATTGTTGTCACTAATCAGTTTCTAAACAAAGAACATTGTCTGTCAGTTTTCATTCGTCACGTTCAGTAATTAAATGAATAACTGCTGATGGGATAAGGAAGACCTTGAGGACATTCATTAAACGATTTGTTGCAAATGTTGCAATATCCCTGCGACCACTTTAACGGGAATCGGCGAATGTTTATGCTGAGTCTGTCTTTCCTGTGAAGAATCATATAGATAGTCATACAACGCAAACTTTCGACGAATCATCATAATGTTAGCGATAATTTTTTGTAGGATTGTTTATGTTAATTTGATGTCCGTTATTATCTTCTATAATATAAAAATGAATCGCAAAATGTGTTGTTAAGCGCATAACTCAACAACGCCTGGACCAATTTGGCAAATTCTTTTTTTATTGTATTTCTTATTGTCAGGAGAAGGTTCTTATGAAAGAAAAATTTAGAAAATTGCGCACACAATTAGAAAATTTAAAAATACTTATCCACCATATAAAATTATTTATAATCTAACCTTAGCGCTTTTATAATGTAACCTTATGACGTTTAACATAGAATTGACAGAATGCGTGCTGCAAATATCGTCAAAGAGGATGTAAAAAAAAATAATATCGTTTGAAACAGATGCTTCGATAAAAGTTATCCCGAGATATATTGTCTATATATATAAAAATTAATTGCTGTTCGTTAGTCTCGCTAAAACTCGAGAACGGGTGGAGCGATTTGGCTAATTTTGGTATTAAATTATTTGTGGAAGTCATTCATTTTCTCATACATAATGATGGCCGGGGACAACAATTGACAATTCTACCAGGGTGACTTATATTGACAGCCCGCGTTATACCTATGCATATCAAGCCGATACGAAGTTCAGCGGGTCCACTAGTAAATTTAAAAAAATGTGGCATCGTTATGGCCGGAATTCATTAGAGCGAATCAAATGAACGCACACAATTGGCGGTCTTATCGCTAAGTAGCGATAATTTATTACGAAAAATTAAATTAGATACAAACTCTCACTAAGTCACTAACCCTGATGAAGGTTCACGAATTGAACCGAAACATTGTCGGTCGAAATACCGATAAAACGGTACGTTATAAACCCCGTATTTATAATAATGATTGGATACAAACGTTCGAGCGAGATTATAAATTATTATTGTTGTCATCGAGTTTGTAAATTATTAAACACATTAATATCTATCTCAAAGGTCTCCGGGGCTGCAGACCAAAGTGACCTCAGCGTAAGCTGTTTAAATAATGGCAGCGTTTAATTAATAAACCCCAGGGGGATAATCCAGATAATACAAGATATTCTGCGCGAGTAGTGAAGCCAGCTCTCTGTACCAGACAGCTCATTTTCTAGCCAAAGGGCTGAAGCATACAGGGATCACTGCTATATTGCCTTTGCCAACTATAATTTATCAAGCGACGTTACCAATTTTTTTGTTTCATTTTTTACCTGACTACGGCAAAGCCGGAATGGTTATGTTTTAACAGTTTAAGTATTAAGTTTAAGTATATAGTCTTCCCATTTTGATGAGGTGTCAATCGATTCGTTATTATGGCCCGGGTGACATAGGCTACCATCCACATAGTTATAACTGTTGAAACTATCATGGTTATAAACACTATTTATATTACCCGTGATCATGGCGCATGCAACTGCGCCGAAATATCGGGATACTCACAAATCATGGTAAATATCCCGTTTTTAGTATACATAGTATCCACATAGTTATTAGATAGTTGGGTTTCAGTTTAAACTTATTGCTTGCTTTCTGTGTGTTGTTAACCTTATAGTGAACAATTTTGTTTTTAAGAGCACATCTGTAAATAAACTACATTAAACCATCAAGGATCACAATACATTTTCGTATGGTGGCTGTATTGCACTAAGATCGTTTGGATGACTCAACTGTTCTTTTGTGTGTATATTATGTAAATATTTGTATATTCCTTCTGTTAGTATTATTATTATTAAAGCCTTCTTTGTTTCCTTATCTGTTTTTTCTTTTCTCTAAAGTTGTAAATATTAGGTATGATTAGGAATCCCTCTTTGTGTATAGGCCTCCTCCTGTTTGCTCCATGTCTCTCTATCTTTTGCTGTTATCATCCACTGATTCTCAGCGATTTCAGTGATATCGTCAGTCCATATTTTTCTTGGTCGACCTGGTTTTCTTTTGCCGCTGGGTCCAATCCATCTCGTCACTCTTATGGTGCTTGTATCGGGCTATATGTCCCGCCCACCGCCATTTTAACTTAAGTGTGTAGTGGAGTGCATCTGTTACTTTTGTTTTTTTTTCTCTTATGAATTCTGTTAGTATTACTAGTAGGTAATAATTTGTGAAGTGGAGGGAGAGCATGCACTGGTTGGAAAGACGACCAGGGGGCAATTCTCTTAATACAATCTTAAAAACATAGTGACTGTTGCCCTAAATGTGCTTGGATTATGAATTGAATATATTTCCACTAATATTATACTTATTATTATATTACATATGTATATTACTATTTATGTTGGAAAACCAACAGCTAATTTTATTATTAAGTAACACAATAAATAAATGAAAGTCAATAATGGGTTTTCACGACTAAACATCATAATAAAACAAAATGTGAAGCGAACAAAGAAAAAGTCTAAACAAAGTGGTTATAAATAAATATAGAAGTTTACGTAAAAGCTTCTTATTAATATATAAATATAGTTAAAGTATACTTGTATCATCAAACTTCAGCTAGCTAGTCTAGCTGAACTTACACTCGTTCAGAATAGATCTAGATCTAATCTCTTTCTCAGCATAATCGCATGTCAACTCATATCATTGTATTGTCATTGTGAAGACCAAGTGAGGGTAGTTGCTGCAGCTGCCAATACTCCTCGACGGTAGATCCAAATACTCCGGCGGATTGGAGTACTTGGAGCTACCGTCAAGAAGTATTGGTATTGAAGTTACCGCGTCCCCGGCTGTTGCAACACAGTCGAAACGTCGGGATAACAAATAAAAAAGGTACATACGCGATAAATACCCATTTTAATCAGTAATTATTGTATTGGCTTACGTGAATACAGTTTAGGACATTTAACATGACGAGTCTAGATCGATAGTAGAATTTTATGTTACGTGAATTGGCCCCCTGATAAAGGTTGGTGGGAGCCGTTAGGTGCAGGCCGCACAAGATCGGTCGCTCTGGAAATCTATGGAGGAGGCCTATTTTCGGCAGTGGACGTCCTATTTCTGTCATGATGATGATAATGCTGAATAATTTGTGAACAAATGTATCTTAAACTCGAGATAATCATTATTTTGATAGTGTTGTTGCACCGCGTAAATGGCATTTTCATGTTGCCTCATCGTATTGTTTGGCGTCACAATAAAATGTCAGAGTGCAGACACTTCGTGGGAATTATTCTGATTTCTGACTTAAATTAAGTAGAATAACTTGTGCAGGTTGTTTCAATAAGGGATGAGAATCTATCAAAAACGTATTGGATCGACGGAACGGACGAGAAGAGAACGAAATATTTAAAAAATATATCCATACTATACTAATACATATTATAAAATCTAAAGTAACGTGCTGTCTATCTGTTTGTTACGTTTTCACAAGGAGACAGGTAGATTATGACCGGTATTGGGACATAGGCTAATTTTTACCCGACTGCGCAGAAGAAGGGTAATGTTTTTAATGAGAAACCGCGCGTGCGCAGCCGCGGGCGGCTTAGCTTATTCAAAGTTATTCAAGATATTAATTTAAACCAAGTAATTCATAACCTATGCGATATTAAATGTTATTTCACTTTCCAATACGCTTCCCTCAGCTTTATACAATACCAATCTTACCTTGCTTTCAATTTTTTATTGCTGCCTTATTTACAAAAAGAATATTTTATTTACAGTTTTCTGTAATAACGAAAGTTAAAATAAGGACCATTAAAGCACTTATAGTACTAAAATCCCTTTCTCATTGCCGTCTAAGCCGCAAATCTTCATTCGTAAGTACACAGCTAAAACAAATTGCAAGATGGCGAATGTGAGTATGGCCATCCCGCTATCTCTTCCCGCCAGCCCCGACTGTTGATACAAAATAATTAACCGTCTGCGTTTGAACCGCTCCGCTAATTATGGAGGAAAATACAATTTCTTGCTTTTGAAATCCACTTTGATTTGCTGTTTATGGAATTGTGGCATGCTCGTTATTTTAAATTTACGAGTATTGTCCGTCATTACTATTTTGTATTGACGAATTTTACAAAATATTTCCGCTCAACTCCGCTCCTCCCTTATTATCTACAACCTCTGTGGCGAGTAGTCCACTTAAATGTTTTGTGATATATATTTATTGATTAGAATACATTTTTCGTAACCAAATATAGTTTTGGTTACATCATCATATCAGCCACTAGAGATGTCCGCTGCTGAACATATGCCTCGCCATAGATATCCACAGCGACCGATCTTGTCCCCGACGGCTCAGTGTTACTAGCACGTATTTATATTTAGCAGAATATACATCATTTTATAATATCACTACACAATCTGTATTCATATCTGAGCCAAGGTCACGAAAAACCAGCAAAATGTGAAGAGCGCATCTGAACTGCAAAGATAGCACTTTTTGCAAATCGTGTCACCGGCTTTGTAGGTCGAATCTCGTCTACATTCTAATATTGCACTTTCAAAACGTCTCACAGTTTCAGACACAATCATTTTGGATTGAAATGTTCTAGAAATTTCAGTATTTAACTAGACGCCTATTTAGTATTGTTTGAAAATACGAAGAAATTTCAGCTTTCTGCGACTATGATTTTCAAAAGACTTTCTATAATTTACAAGCATCTAGAATTCTAGGCTTATGAAATACTAGCATTTCAAAAGGATCATTTTGAATATCGTTTTAATAAGTAGGCTTCTTATGACGATATCAATTTATTTCTTATGGATTTATGAAGCATAATACAAAATACGTGCCGAGCAAACTGAAATGTGGATTTGCTCAGGTTTCATAATAATAATAAAAAAACCATTGTTGCACGACTAAGGCTTTCTGAGAGAAAAAGGATGAGAGATCTAACGGCGCCTTAGTCGTAATCTGAATCATCTCACTAATTTCGACCTACTCGTAGACGTGAAATGGCCTGGTAGCACAGTTGGATAGTGCATCCTCGTATCAAGAGGAAGGTTGCGGGTTCAAGTCCCGTCTAGGCTTGAAATTTTTGAGATGATTTTAAAAATCTTAGGATGAGAAAAGCCAAAGATCGGGCTCAGTGACGCGTATTGGGAGAGGCCTATGTCCAGCAGTGGACTGATGATGATGATAATGACTTACTAGGCATCACTAAAACATTTCATCATGTCAAGTTTAAGATCTACAACACTAATAATCTACGAGTAAAACCGCTGGCAGCATGGTGCTGGCAGACACCACAGCGGTTCTTTCCTGTCACAGCTACTGCTGAAACTTGCCACCAGTTAAAAAGCTGTAAAATCATCATCAACTGACGGACAGAAAGGTCAAAATTGTTTTAACACTTATTATTTTTCTTGTATAGATACATTTTTGAGCTAGTAATAACGTATACAAGAATATTAAACCGAGTGTGTGCCGCACATAGCCTTCAACTTACAAACAAGTGTCACTATGTAGAGGAGCCGTATTAGATACTTCGTTTTGTCGCAAAGGCGAAATGAAATATAATAACGCCTCATTTTGAAAGGGGGGCGCAGACGGGCATTATAAAATAGCTACCTATCCACTTTATATACTCGTATTATCTTTGGACTGACGCCGTTTTTTATTACTAAGTAATGTAGGTCCTAACTATGTGAATAAAAAAGTTTTAAATGAGGGTAATTCTGTTGGCATAAACATAATTAAACTAAATTTAGTCAAACCTAGTGGAGGTCGAGAACTGGGCATCGAAATAGGGGACGTCCACCAGCGAGATGAGTCGACGACATCCATAAGACCGTGGGTCGTACGTGGTTCAGACTGGCACAGGATCGGGAAGAATGGCAGAAACAAACAGAGGCCTATGCCCAGCAGTGGGTCGACGTGGGCTGAAAATGATGATTGATGAGTCAAACCTAAATTGAGTTTAATTAATTAATTAGTTTAAACTGCACTAAAATAATTTCCATCCTTGGTTAGGACAGACTGACATTGTCATTTTAGCGTTAAGCTTGTTTCAACAGAATTCCCTTCAAATATCCCGTTTTTAGGCAAATAATGTTCATAACAGTTAAAAAGTCAGAAGGTATAGAAGAGTTAGTTGCATTTGACAGTAAATAACCACCCTAACCGCCGCCGGCCGCCATAACTTTTATACAAGAGTATGAAACAATAATGCGATTCGGACCAAATGTGGTACGAGTCGCAGTATAAACTAAAAACATCGGTTCATTCAAAGTCAAAGCCGACGCAAGGACGGGCTCGATTGCCTTCATTGTGTGCGTACGCGCAGCAGCCGCGCCGTGCCGGCCCGTGCCTGGCACGCGGCAGGGCTGCCAACAGGTAAACACCGCTACTCAAATTTACCTCTACAAGTTGCCCAGTTACCAAATATTACTTGTACAAAGTATATTTGTTTTAAAATCTATTATATTATTAATTAAGGTGGTTCAATTCCTATACAAATGTTAAGTGGCGATTCACTAGATCGTTACGAATCAGTCACGTCTTATTAATCTATTATCATTCGCGCAAAATCAATAAAATTGCATACTTTCATTCATAAAAAACCTAATCATTGGAAAAAAATCACAGATCAATGACATTTCAAATAAGTGAAGATGATGAATATTTAGATATTTGTGAATTTTATTGATTTTGCGGTAATAGGTATTATGACGAAAGTAATTCGATACCTATGCATATGTTTAGACATTAAATTTTGTGATGTTCAGTTATCTAGTGAATGTCAAATTATTGTTTGTATAGGAATCGTACCAACTTATTTAGATTTCAGAGATCATATTACAAATGAGGTAATTCTCTGACAAACCAAGTCAGAGACGTAGCCCAGGGGATTAGCAAACTGAGGTGACGGCCATTGGGGCCGAACAGAAAGGTTCTCGAATGGAGACCACTGGAAAGCTCACAGGAAACGAATGGATAAAAAAGGTTGCTGGGAACCTTTGGGTGCAGGCCGCACAAAATTGTTCGCTCTGGAAATCTATGGGCGAAGCCTATTTACAAGACGTCATACGGTTGAACGAATATCTGTGATGTTGATGAAGAACAATGACGTCCTCTCATATGTAGCTGAACTCTCAACGAGGGCCATACCACCTATTATTACATTGTTTAAATTTACAATTTATTATACAATTGAGTGTAAGATATGTTTGAAAATCATGATAGTTTGTTCTATTTAATTGGGTTCCCTTTAAGACATATTTCGTTTGTACGCCCACCCGGCTATCTGTCTTTCTAGGTCCTTCTTTAGGTCAGATACTATTTTGGGTGTATTGAACATGTATACTTAAATAAAAAATTGAAAATCACCAACCCCCTCTTTTTGCCTCGGTGAATAAAAACTGACATAACTAAGAATCAACCCAGTTAAACAAACTAGCTTTCTATTAAAGAAAACCACGTCCCAATCGGTATAATATATCATCTGTTTAGAAACTACGAAACCACACAGAATTAGGCGTCTAACACCCCATTTTTTTGTGTCAAGGGATAAAAACTTACAAAGGTTACAGTTAGACTTCGATATTTAATTCTAAATTCAATAAAAAGGTTTATAAAAGTAGGTTCTATGCTTATAGAAAAAACCGCGAGCACAATAGCAATTTACAGAGTACAATTATTAGCAAAAGGTTCTATTATTTGAATACAGATCTGAGAAGCTAAGTATAATGCAACAAAATGAGTTAAAATACAAAAACTAATATAAAAGAAGACGTGTTTGGTAACAAATATGAGGTCAATTTGTTTGCAGATTATGCAATTACAAATTTACAATACCTAAAGCTTATTGGATTTAAACGGATATCATAAAATCAATGTATTCGTTTATTTTCCATGACGCAACATCTGCTAGACAGATAATTTATTTATTTATTTAAATATATTAGAATATGACACTATATTATTTCTCTCTGTGTTAATATTAGCAAGAGAATAAAATGTTACTATAATTACTATTTAAAAATGCTCAAACCCGCCCCGGTTTCGCATTGAATATAGCCTATAGCACTAAAGCAGAGTGTAGAACAGTGCATCAGTGAAAGAATTTTCAGAATCGGTTCAGTCACTTCTGAGAATACCCCCTACAAATGTTAGTTTAAAGTCAGTAGATAAATGATGATCTCTTAGCCCCACTAGAGGAGAGTGGAGGTATAGCCAGGTAACCCTGTAGCCTATCTGTACTGTAGTGCTGCCCGGCTTGCCTCGGAACCAGTTTTGTAACTAGACCGCTAATGGAGTTGAATACCCTAGGAATATGATAACGGGATGGGGAAGGCAGACCATCCATCTAATTAATAAACATTAAAATGTGCAAAAACATGTTAATCTAGGTGATTTGCTAAAATTGTATTAAGCGTTGAACTAAACAAAATAATGAACGATTGGAAGACGCAGCAAGAGACCAAAAGAGATGGTGTGTCCGCATCCATGAAGATGTCGGGCTCTGAAGAGGTTTAACCTGGAGAAAGAATCCAGGATCGACGCGAGTGCCAGTACCTACATACTACAAGAGACCAAGAGCCACAAAGGGTTGTACTTACTTTCTTCAAAACATACAATAATTAAGTTAAAACTTATAATTTAAGTTTCTTAAAAGTAAGTAGTCTAAAATCGGTCAAAATAATGTCAGATCTGTGTCAGTCCGTCTATCTGCCGAACTCACAAGCTAACTACGAGTATAACAATGGTTAGAGGGTTGAAATCTGCCAGTTTACAACCAACTTCAAAAAAAGGAGGATGTTCCTATTCGGTTGTATTTTCTATATAGAAATATAAATTTTCTTTAGTAAACTACTACGCAGAAAGAATACGAAACTAAAATAAACGAAAAAGGCAATCGAAAGGCGACAACATTTCGGTATTATCTTCTCTTTGATCTGGGTGTGACACAATTAGCGAAGTTATAAGAGCGCAGTGTCGAATTAATTTTGTTTTTTGTTCTTTATGCCCGCGTCAAATCCTACCTATGTCTTATAGAATATAGAATATGTATATATTTATAAGGAATGTTTATTTATTCAATTTATAGCACAACCTCAATTAATGTCTTGTTGTAAGTGGTATTGCCAATTGTATTCCACTAAAGGTGTTTTTATTGAATTAAAATTAATTTAATGCTCACCTTACTCACCTTAAATTGGAACTTGGAAATGTTAGATAGATGTGCATGTGATAGATTAGAGAAATCTGATGCAGTGATAACTTCTTACCGTTACCGACACCTCTGTATATGAAGTGTAAACTTCTTTAGGCGCGTTGGGCATTTTTTGAGATGGGAAAACCCATTGAACTCACGACACTGTTACCGTTACCAACACCTCTGTATATGAAGTGTAAACTTCTTTAGGCGCGTTGGGCATTTTTTGAGATGGGAAAACCCATTGAACTCACGACACTGTTACCGTTACCAACACCTCTGTATATGAAGTGTAAACTTCTTTAGGCGCGTTGGGCATTTTTTGAGATGGAAAAAACCATTGAACTCACGACACTGTTACCGTTACCAACACCTCTGTATATGAAGTGAAAACTTCTTCAGGCGCGTTGGGCATTTTTTGAGATGGGAAAAAACCATTGAACTCACGACACTGTTACCGTTAGGTACCGTTACCGACACCTCTATAAGTATCACGTAATTGTTCAAGTTTTCGCTTCTGTCGGCACTCCCCCGGACTGCCACTTTTTTACAAATTGTGTTATAAGTAAGTTTTCTTTTGACAAACCTTTGAAGAGAGAGAAAGCTGATTGGTGTGTCTGTGTGTACACAGAGGAAATTTCAAAATAAAAAAGTACCTAAGTGTTTTCGTCCTAGACTCTAATATTTATAATTACACAATTAAATTTTAAAAGAATACTTATTCTTTTAAAATTATAAACATAAGGCATTACTGTGTAATCCATACTAGTAACTCTCTGTCTGTCTGTCTGTTAAGTTTTTAAGACTAAACAGATGGACCGATTTTGATGAAATTTGTTATACAGATAGATTATTGGTACACAAGCAACTGCGCAGGAGGGTAATGTTTCTATGGACAAACCACGCGTGCGAAGCCGCGGGCGGAGGCTAGTATGTAATAAAACATGAAGATAACCTTCAAGCATATTATCTAAACACCTATCTCATTTGCATGTGTATGGATGTCCTGAATCGACTTTTGAACATTTGTGTCAACAATACTGTGTCAGAGATATGGAACGAACTAATTTAACAGACAAATGTAGGTAAAATAAAGTAGGTAGAAATGTGTTTTTATTAGTTGAATTTACCAAAAAAACATCATCATCATCAACCTATAGGAGTCCACTGCTGGACGAAGGCACTCCCAGGGTGCGCCATTGATCCTCAACTCTTCTCATCAAATCCTTGTCAGCCACAGCAGTTTTATCCTTACAAAAAACATGGAAATATTTAATTATTTAAAAGATAGACATTTTAGATTTAGGAGTCTTATTTAGCTTATTAAAATAACGAGTAGCAATTAATCTTACGATAAATTTGAACATCATTAAATAACATATTTTTTCAATAAATTAGTGACCTTAAAACATGACCGACCATGACAACATGCCTGTTTGTTGCTCTAGCCTTGTCTATCGCCTTGATTCAGAGAATCAACAAGTGAAGTTTTGTTCGGCCAGCCCTTACTATATTTTCACGAGTACAAACTGACTAAGTAATCTACAAGTAAGCAAGTACTCGCTACAAATTACGTATTTATAACAACGCGCATGTTTCTGGCTCTTTTTTTGAACTGGTAACACAACCCTCACAGTCTACTAGCATCAGACGAGAGGTAACAACATCGATATCGGTTGACGTGAACAAACAATATTTCATGGCGACTGTGACGAACTCTGTGGCGCAGGCGAATAGCCGGCTGAGACGCAGGAGGTAGCGGGTTCGATTCCCAGCGCGGAACAAATGTTTGCATGGTCTACAGAAATTTCTTCCGGGTCTGGATGTTTTTCTAAATTGTATTATAGGTATGTATTTACAAAATAATAATAAATATTGCCGGACATTTCACACAGCGCTATCTAGCCCAGCTATCTAAGCAGAGCTTGTACTATGGGAACCAGATAACTGATAGCATACTTATATACATTTTTTTTGTAAATACATACTTATAATATATAGAGAAACAACCAGACCCGGAAAAAATATCTGTAGATCATGCAAACATTTGTTCCGCGGCGGGAATCGAACCCGCTACCTCCTGCGTCTCAGCCGGCTACTCGCCCACTACACCACGGAGGTGATACCTAGTAAAATATTCTACTTTATTCTAATGCTATAACGTACGAGCGTATACTGCGAAAGCAAAGTAGGGTAGGTACACACGGCTACACACCCAAGCTATACATTTCCAGTATAAGCTGACCTCGCATTGTGTAAGATTTTCGTAGAATGAGAAGGTCAGCTTATACTGGAAATGCATGATGTGTAACCGTGTGTACTACCTAATGTACCTAACTGTATTCGAATCGTGACCAATCTGACGTTATTATTATAATCCAAGTGTCCGTAATCTTCGGCACGCGTCATTATTGTCCGATTCTAATGCTGTGGTCTATAATCAATGGAAATTAGGCTAGAAAAGGTTGTTTTTATCATGAGTTAGCTGTTGAGTTAGAAACGCTATTGTAAAGCGTTTTTATTCCGAAGACATTCTAACATGAAAAGATAAAATTTTAGTGAACAAATTACTTAACTGCAATTTCAACTAAATTGGGAAATTAAGAAATTAATTGGTGAAAAAATTATTTGTTTCTGCAAAACTTATGAAACACAAATGTGTGTCAAATGTAACGTCTGCGCAAGATTCTCCACAGTCTCCACTTTGAAAATGTCAAAGTTCGCCTGCGTTTCACTAAGTAAACCATGATGTCTCCGGAATAAAGTCTAAACTTGCTCGAAGTCATTACGCTCCTATTATAGTGATTTGCCGTATCTGCGCTCGTTATATTGTAATGACTGCTGTGTACTTATTGAATCGTTTCAGAAAGCTTACAAAACTATATTTTAAAATGTCGTTATTTGCTCGTTACCACTTTCTAGGGCATACATAATCATAAGAGAAAAGGCCATATCGAGATATCATGGGTCTTTCTGTACCTTGTACCTACTACATTATTGACAAAGAAACAAATTAGAAGTTAAAATCCAAAAAAAATTAAGGCCATGTCTATAAAAAAACTAGGTACTAATTTTTTTGAGATTGTGTAAGTGTGTATACCTCTAAAACAGCCCTAACAATACCCGTCGGTACCAATGTTGTAGTCATAATAGTGGCTAGCGGGTACTCTGAATTCTAATTTAACTTTATTAATCAATTCCCAGCCATTAATCAGACTATACTAAACAATTTTAACCCGTTTCGCGTGAGCCAGCGCATTTTTTAACGTCACTCGAGGAAAGTTCAATTAACCCTCTCCACTTAAACTGTCTAAGTTTTACCTTTGCTATTACTGCAAATCTTTCTATTTGTTTTTAAATTAAATGTTTTTGGGGATAAAGTTACCTACTTAACATATTTATTATTAGTTGTGCAAATCTCAAGATTTACTCCAAGTCGCTTAGCAACAGTCGGATACCAATAATTTTCCAGCAAGCGCACCCATCCGCGTCCAGTCAACGACCTGAGCACACGACACTTTCATTGCATACTAAAACCATTACGTTTCTTCTCCCATCGAACCCAAGACACTTCTTACAAAACCCGCATTGAATGCCTAACTCGCGACATTTGATGCCAAATGCCAGGCTACTGAGGTAGTTGACATTCTTCCGTTGTAATGACGTTTACGAGGCTGTTTTTTGACATTGACAATGATGTGACAGATAAAGGCTGTGTTTAAACAGGCAGAAGGTTCACGCTATTTATAGGGATGATGTGGTGAATTAAAATATTTATCATCATTACAATTCTGAAGGTGCACAGACGTTTTATTAACATTTCAATGTTAAAAGAGTCGACGTTTTTGTTCGTCATATTTTTTACATTCTCAATCTTCTTTACTTAGTTATATTTCCATAAATTGTTATCTATCACAAAACATGCATGTAAAAAAATTATAGGTAAGTACTTCGAACGTCAGAGTTAGTATCATATAATACAGTTGATGGATGCACAATGATGAAGCAACCTTCAAACCCGGAAGAAATTCCAGATGTTTCCGATGTGTTAACTTTTTACCCAATAAAGTTTCACTGCACGCGACGCTCGCGTGAATAACGCCGTAACTGCACTTTTCATATAATTACCGATTGCGAACTATCGATACTTCCCGTCTTATGAACTTCGTAACACTACTAATCGATTTGTTTTCTCTACGAGTTGTTTGGTTAGATTAAACAATTAATAAATACAGGTTTTTGTAGTCATCGTATTATAAAAGTATAAAATTCCTAATAATATTGTCATGTAAGACTAATAATATAATACCTACCTAGATTATTTAATTGATACAAGTAATAGAGTTGATTAAATTAAAAATTAAATCAAATTAATTAAAGACATAAGAGGCTTTTTGTTTGTTAGTTCGTTTAAATACCTAATACGATGTATCCCCAAAAAGGCTTATCTTTTGTAAAATGCTGTTCACGCAATTTATTTCTAAATAAAATAAATACCTTATGGTACCTACTTACCTAAGTAAGTGTACATATAGGAAAAATACTAGACAGCCAATCAAAACCGCAAAGTTTCGGCATTGACCTTTAAGCAATGTTATTTAAAAGGTAATGTTTCGATTTAAAACCTTGTAAGGTTTTCCTGAAGACGAGACACCTTGCAGAGCAGAGTAGCAAACCATCAGTGGTCCAGTAGGCACTGTGTACTATTCTGTCACCGGTCGCGACTAGCAGTTTGGCAAGTTCAAGGCGAAACCCGCGAAACTTGTTTCTCTTCTCTCTTTCGAGCTTTAGTGGAAAAAGCGAGACGGAAGCTGTGCTTAGAAAAACGATTAATGTTCGGGATGCATGCTGTTGGTCAGATAGTTATTTAGTTTTATGGTGTGTCGAGTTTATTAAATAACCTTTTATTGTTCTTGATGTCCTAGAACCTTCTAATCTTTAAATACGTTCATTTTGCATAAAAGGATTTATTCTATTGGAAAATTTATTTAATTATATTTATTAAAAATTGGCAAGCTAGGTATTTATTTACCATCGTCATTCCAAGTCGATAGCTTCTTGAACACTGGAAATCACAGACAAAAGAAAAGTAGACGGAACCAATAAAATAAACAGAGACAACTTATGCACTGCCACAACAAGTTTTTATGATTTTTGTTTCACAGTTTCTTTCTTACAATAGTTGGTGAAAGTGCCGCAATTCTCAAGTTTCATTGTAATGTTTATCACCGTGGCTACCTACTTTTTAATAAACTCTCGCCGCAAATCTTACTGGTTTAAATAAAAATTATAAAAGGTACTAACTACCCGAGACAAGAGAGGGGAGTCTCTCTCAAGTTACAATTATGAAGAGAAAAAGACAATCTGCGTTATAACGAAGCTACACTAGTCTTACCTATAGGTAAATAAGTTAGGTAATGCTTGCTTTTCTGAATAACTTAGACGGAAGAAGCTTTTTTGGGGAGTTTTTATTTATGCGAGTTGTTTTAGTTCCTCTAGCACTAAGCGTAATTATAGATTCCACCATGACAACAATAAATATATAACGAGTTTTTACAAATCATATTTATAATTAGGTAAATGTTTTTTTCACCCATTTACCTAATTATTACAAAAATATCGTGGAAAGGAAAAAGGAAACCCTTGTAGGATCACTTTGATAGGTACTTACACGTTTCGTTTTCACATGAACACAGGAAAACAGATAAAGAGAGAATGATTCTTATCCGTCAATTAAAGTTACTCGGAGATCGTGAAATAGGCACTAAGACAAGGTCTTTATCGACAGTTAAGTTAGGTCTCAGTACCGGAAGTACCTAGTTTATTGATGGACGAGCGCCGACGCATCGACTTCCGGTAGTCAATGTCACGTGGGCCAGAACGTTCAATAAGTCAATTGTATTTTATTGTACAGATGAACTCTAGCGATGATGACTCATAGGCTAGGAGCCATCATCCGATCCCAGCCATCAGCGTTCATCCGAGAGTTCATCTTGAGTAATAGCCAATTCGAAGTCAGTCAACTACTGATAGATCTTTATGGGAACTGCAACCCTTTTATTTAGACAACTCCATGGAGATTTGAAAGTGTTTTCATTAGACTGTAACTTTTTGTCTAGATAAACAAAAAAAACCTACTAAGTACACACTGCTGCACATCAAGCTATACTGTTCCAGTATAAGCTGACCTCTCATTCTACGAAAAGCCTACACAATGCGAGGTCAGCTTATAATGGGTATTCAAAAAAAAAATTTAAATGTACAGTAAAAAAACTAGAAAATATTGATATAAGTCATAATTTAACCGAGCACTAGTATTTATTAAATTAACTAACGCGATCACTGAACATTATTTACTCATTAGTCATTACTTAATATTACTAGCGGTGATTACTGTGTGTGTGCGCGTCGTGATCGTTCATCCCACTGCGTAGATACGGTTAGTGTAGTGTGAGACCAAGTGAGGGTAGTCCCTGCAGCTGCCATCACTTCTCGACGGTAGGTAGCTCCAAGTAATCCAGTCTACCCGCGACCACGGCTGTTGCAACACAATCTAAAAGTTTCGAGATTGATCAAAAAATGCTTTTGACCGTCTGTCTGTCTGTTATAATCGCATCAGGTCGTATTTTTCAACCGATTATGACGAAAATAGGCGCACAAGTTCCTTGATTTATTTACTTAAATTTTTTAGTCGATCGCGATTTTTGATTGGGGGAAAAAAGGTGGGAAAAAAGGGGAGAAGTTTGCTGTAGCGTTATTTATCGACGGATATCAATCACATTTGAGAGGCACATTAAGGACTTCATTCTACACAAGATGTTGCGAAAAACATTCCAAAAGCGGGGGAGTGGAGGGGTGAAAGGGTGAGTTTACTGTTAGCGTTATATATGGACTGATTTCAATTCTTGAAATTATTTCGGAAAATTTATACCTACCTACCTATACCAATAAGACTACGCAGTCCTCTCCGCATTCACACCAGATTCGACCTCCTAAGACGCGAGTAATCGCTAATACTTATACAAATATTTTGCTCAAAAGTCTACTGAAAGAGCGTATTGAAAAATTCAAGCACCTGAAATTCGATTTAAAATTGGACTTTCTTCCTTAATTTTGTTGCGCAAATTACTTTTTGACTTGGGACGCGAGGTCTACTGTTCTCTCTCCCAGAACAAGTTAGTACCTAAATAAAAAGGTAAATACGGGATAAATTCCCGTTTCATATTAGTAATTACCGAGCAGTTTTAGATTAATTTAAATAAAAAAAATGTTATAATCGTATTTAACAATAATTAAGTAGCAACTGTTACGTAACAAGAGAACGAACTGATAACATGAAAAAACAGATTGTGGACCGATTTCCGCTCGATCGCACAATATCCCTCTATAGAAAAGACATAAACGAGCGCGCTTGCTATTGTTTGCCTAATTTATTACTAAGTTTTCCTATCTTCATCAAAAAACAATACTAATTAATAAGGACATAATAAAAAATCAATTGAAATATAAGAAAGAAAAATCTTCGAAATACTTTCCTGCCTTTTTACGTAAGTAAAGGAAGGTCAACGCACTCAAACCCATACTAGGTACCCATAAGCATACGCACATGTCAGATAGCCATGGAAAGGTGCGTCAGTCTCTCACACCATCCAATCTATGGAATAATTCCGATACACAATAGCACAAGCTTCGCTATTGTCTACGCTTTTTGTGATACAAACCATTCAATATGAATTATCATTGAATAGGCTTTTCAAGACACTTTTTTAAACAATTTTACTACCATTAATAAGACGAGTGTGTTTTAATATTTTACCTACACACATTAAAATACCTAAACGTGGTTTATTTAATAATTTTTATTAAATTTTCTTTATAAATTTTGCTTTTTAACACTTTATAGGTAGGTAAGGTACCTGGGTACCTCTCTATTAGGGTTGCCATCCCACCCGTACTCTAATAGTAGATTATTAACCAAGGGGATAAAGCAGTGTCTTCTGTCGCGGGTGACGATTTAAATCGCGAGCGTAACGAAAAGGACTCGAGGTTTACTGCCGAGCGTAACGAGGGTGTTAAAAACTTAACTCACGAGCGAAGCGAGGGATTTAAGACGAGTCCTGAGTGTAGCGAGGGATTTAAGTTCACCCAAGACTAAGACAGCTTTATCACCGATGAAAATACTCTACTTTTCGTACCATTTGCGAAAAAATTAACACAATAATAATATGAGATAAGCATTTATTAAAAATAATGATAATTAAAATAAACTTAACGTTTATGTATTTGAAGAAAACAAAAACGCGGCAATTTCCTAGACTAATATTTTTTTGTCGGAAAAGGAAAGGCATCAAGGTCATACGGCCTCGTCGGTTTTCGTAATTTTATTTAATAATCATAACTGCATAATAAATGCGTATTCCTTTTTCAAAAAGATGTATAATGATTTATATACAAACTCAATGGTGTAAACACAGATGTAATTCAGTATAAATTTCGGTAGGTATTCCAAATTTAAATCACATTCTCCCCCTAGAGGATGAATGAAATTCAGTACAATTTTCTTTCCCTGTTTTTAACAGATTAAAAATGACTATTGTTATGTTCGCTTTTTGTGGCATAGAATGTCACTTTTTTGAGCAAGTGGTACGAAAAATATAATATAGTCCACTTTTTCGTGCAGGTTTACTTTATAATATACTAGCTGACAAATCCGCAGCTTCGCACGCGTAGTTTTTTAATAATAACTTTACCCTCCTTCTCCGCAATTGGGTAAACCTGTGTCACCCTGTGGCCTGTGTCACCCAGGGATAGTTTAGCTTCCCAACAGTGAAATATTTTTTTAAATCGGTCCAGTAGTTTCGGAGCCTATTCAATACAATCAAACAAATCATTCCTCTTTATAATATTACGAAGTTTTTATAGATACATATTGATATGTTCTTTAATATTGTAGAACACACTTTTGTTCTATCATCAATAGTTTCCGCAGCGCATGCGACGAAAGACGTTTTAGGGCACTTTTTTACACCTTGGGTTACGTTACAAGTTTTAGTAAGGATCCCTAATTTTTTCTAGCAATAAATATAGCCTATGCCACTCAGGGTGAATGTAGCTTTCCAATGGTGACAGAATTTTTGAAATCGGCACAGTAGTTTTTGAGTTTATTCATTACAAACATACACACAAAAATACAAATCTTTCCTCTTTATAATATTAGTATAGAAATATAGATGACACCAATAAAGTAGGTACACTAAAGTACTTTATTTACGTAATTTTGAGTGTAACCGGCTTATAACTGGTTATGAACAAAATTTGTGCGTTTGATTCAGCGGGTCTGACTGAACGCAGCCACAAAAAATGTCGAAATGAGTTGTCAAAGTATGTTTTTAAAGTGAAACTCTTTTTTAAGTACTCTTTTTTATGCTGTGTACTGTACCTACTGTATGGTAGGTAGAATACGAGTATTTTTGTTCTACCGAAATGAAAAAATACTCTATTTGTACCAAATAAAGGTGGCAAGACAACTTTATTCTCAATCGTTGAACCGAACGTTTTGCGTACCCAGGTTCTTAGGGAATATAGAAGGTACACAAGTTAGGTAGGTATGTGAGAAGAAAAAGTTTTTTTTTTAATTATTTGTGGGGAAACAGGCTTACGGCCCACCTGATGGTAAGCGGTAAGTAGATTAAAGTCGGTAGGCAGTAGGCATAAAGTAGGAACTAGGCACCTAGGTGGTATCTAGAACAGGATCATCATCATCACCTAAGTATCTTTTCGTACCACTTGCTCAAAAAAGTGACATTCTATGCCACAAAAAGCGAACATAACAATAGTCATTTCTAATCTGTTAAAAACAGGGAAAGAAAATTGTACTGAATTTCATTCATCCTCTAGGGGGAGAATGTGATTTAAATTTGGAATACTTACCGAAATTTATACTGAACTACATCTGTGTTTACACCATTGAGTTTGTATATAAAATTATACATCTTTTTGAAAAAGGAATACGCATTTATTATGCAGTTATGATTATTAAATAAATGTACTCGACAAGCCATCGGCAAAAATAAAATTAGCAATATGCCAAAGGAAATTGCTAAATATTTAAAACTTAAAGATGTTGAACTCTACACCGGTCACTGCTTTAGAAGAACTTCGGCAATATTACGTCAATAAAAAGACACGGTGGTTGGAGCTCTGATAGAGTAGCTGAGGGTTATATCGAAAGCTCAATGGCGAATAAAACCATATTAAGCAGTCAAATTAACAAAAATATAAAACTTCAACTTCCGACATCTTATCTTCATCCGTAACTCACGATGCACCACCACCACTATCTCCGACGTATACTATCTACAATGAAACGCAAGTTCCTCAGACGCAAGAACAGAGAAATACACAAATCAACTCATCAACAATAAATGTACCAAACAAAAAGTAGCTGTGGGTAGCTGAGGGTTATATCGAAAGCTCAATGGCGAATAAAGCCATATTAAGCAGTCAAATTAACAAAAATATAAAACATCAACTTCCGGCATCTTATCTTCGTCCGTAACTCACGATGCACCACCACCACTATCTCCGACGTATACTATCTACAATGAAACGCAAGTTCCTCAGACGCAAGAACAGAGAAATACTCAAATCAACTCATCAACAATAAATGTACCAAACAAAAATGTAACTCTCTCTATCAATAATTGGACCAATGTTTCGAATGTTAACTTTTACTTTTAATTGTCATTATTTTTAATCAATGCTTATCTCATATTATTATTGTGTTAATTTTTTCGCGAATGGTACGAAAAGTAGAGTATTTTCCTCGGTGATAAAGCTGTCTTAGTCTTGGGTGAACTTAAATCCCTCGATACACTCAGGACTCGTCTTAAATCCCTCCGTGATTTAAGTTTTTAACACCCTCGCTCCGCTCGGGAGTAAACCTCGAGTCCTTCGTTACGCTCGCGATTTAAATCGTCACCCGCGACAGAAGACACTGCTTTATCCCCTTGGTTAATAATCTACTATTATAGATAAGGTGTTTAGATATAGATACCTATCTACTTCTGAATTTATATCTCTCTATTTATTTATATAATACTTTATTGCACATGAAATATAACAATAGGTGGGCTTAATGCTTACACATTCTCTACCAGCCAAAACCAGTGGTGGTACCTACCTAACCTCTATTACGTACCTACCGTGTGTGTGTGGGTGGTAGATAAAGATGGCTGGCTTGCTACAAAAAATGTAGGTAGTACCTACCAACAAGGTAGGTATTCATCGGACAGGCACCACAAGAACATAGAAACATACCTATACTGAAATATTTTTTTATTTATTTATTTATTAGGTCCACCAACAGTTGTTACATGATAATCTTATAGCTACATGCACAACCAATAAAATAAATACTAAAATACTGCTGCTCCACCATAGTATAAAACTATTCTTTAATTCTTTATTGTACACAAATAGATTTACAGACAAAAATAGCTTACAAAATGGACATGTACAAAGCCGAGCTTAACCCTAATAAAAGTTTTCTTCCGAAACTACAGAATGCAGACGCATTCTGCATGGACTACTTTCATGCAGTCGGCTAATAGTGACGTCCACTCACCCAATCGCAACGACAATAGCTGTACCCATGTACATATCTACCTAATTAGGTACATACTCACTAAAACCATCATTAGCTTACTACCTTGTCCCTTTAACGTAACTTAGCTATAGTAGGTAGGTGCTTACTTAGATAATAGGTAGTTTCTAACCTGTAGCCTAGGTCTAGCATAACATTTCGGAAAGTTTATGTTAGTCTACCGCTACCGTTATTTTTAATATATTTGGCAGTCTTTATGTATACAAAGCCTTGATAATTTGAAAGGAATTTCCCTCCACATAAGTTCCACGTCACCGCGTTCTTGTATTCTTGTAAGAAAACTTACCTACCTACTTCTAGCTAACTTGTTTTGGACTGACTTGAGTCAGTAACTTGAGTTATAGTATACCCTGCCTTCAAGTCTTTTATTAATAAGAACGTTATACACTTTCGAAATCACAAAACAGTAGACAAGACGCTCCAAACGAAATTGGGAGCGCTCAAAAGCGTCGAAAACTTTCATCATTTCACTGACCTGATAAATGTCGTGTGTCGACCTGCGCTGCCGCCGCCGTTGCCAGCAGAAGCAGGCAGAACGCCTGCCAGGCGCCCTGCATCTTCACTTCACAAACCACATCAACACTGCACAAAACACACACAAAGTTTTTACGAAAGTAGGACTTGAGAAAGTTTCGGTGTGATGGCGCGCGAGAGAGTAGTGAACAGAACGGGCGCGGGCGAGCAACTGACGGACGGACGGAGACGGACGGAGGGAGCCGGCCGGCGCGCGTGGCGGCAGAACAGGTGGGGTGGCCAACGTGAATGCTGATAAAACGCACGGATTCTTATGTAAATTGGAGGCTTTCATCAATTTCTGATTGGTATAATTATAATGCAGAGCCCGATCCTCAGCTCTTCTTCGGGCTCAATGGCGCACCCTGGGAGAGACCTACGTCCAGCAGTGGACTGTTATAGGTTGATGATGATGATGATAATGCAGAAGCTATTCCTATTTAACTATTGATTAAAACGGGTATTTATCGCGTATGTACCTTTTTTATTTGTTGTCCCGACGTTTCGGCTGTGTTGCAACAGTCATGGTCTCGGTTTGACTCTTTAATCAATAATTATGTACAGTGATCGCGAAAGTTTGGAAAATACTAGTCCTATTTGCCAGCGCATCAGGTACAGGTACGACAACCGTTGCTAAAGCCGAATAAAAACCACGACGCCGCGCCGCCATCTCAATAGGTAGGTACACACAGTTTGCTAAGGTAATTTGAGGAGGTAGGAACTTCTTACCTCCTCAAATTACCTTAGCAAAAGCAATCAACCCTGAATGGAACTCTTCGCATAGCTCCATCTTTCTCCTGCAAACTCCATAAAAATTGCATGATATTGTCAACACTGTAACCCCTCACTCCGCATTGCACAACTTACTCTATAGGTAAACGGTACCTACTTTCAAAACATCCCTAACCCCTCTTGTAGTTATATAAAAAACCCTAAAACTATGCAAATTAACGAAACTAGCAACCCCAACTCACACAGGTGGTCGTTTGCTGCGGCAGGTAGTAGCGGCCGAGCAAACAACATGGAAAAAGTTACTTTTGTTTATTCTGTGACGGACCTAAGCCTTGGTCCGTCACAGTCACTTAGTTTTCGTCATCCGCCGTCATTCTTCTGGACATGCAATATCACTACGTCGTATCGTGGTATCTCGTCCTCAAAAGTACCTACGGTAACTGATTATTTCCAGTACTAGTGGTTCGCCTCGAACTGAGATCTCGCCAGTCTCCAATAAAAACAAAAAATAGTTATTTGCTAGACAAGAGTTCAATAGTAGATTATTAACCAAGGGGATAAAGCAGTGTCTTCTGTCGCGGGTGACGATTTAAATCGCGAGCGTAACGAAGGACTCGAGGTTTATTCCCGAGCGTAGCGAGGGTGTTAAAAACTTAAATCACGAGCGAAGTGAGGGATTTAAGACGAGTCCTGAGTGTAGCGAGGGATTTAAGTTCACCCAAGACTAAGACAGCTTTATCACCGAGGAAAATACTCAACTTTTCGTACCATTTGCGAAAAAATTAACACAATAATAATATGTCACTGTCGCTTTGATTTAACGTCGTAACGTATTTTTAGAATATTAACTTATTTATAAAAATAAATTAAAATCAACTTAACGTTTATGTATTTGAAGAAAACAAAAACGCGGCAAATTCCTAGACTAATATTTTTTTGTCGGAAAAGCAAAGGCATCAAGCTCATACGGCCTCGTCGTTTTTCGTAATTTTATTTAATAATCATAACTGCATAATAAATGCGTATTCCTTTTTCAAAAAGATGTATAATGCTTTATATCTTTATATACAACCTCAATGGTGTAAACACAGATGTAGTTCACTATAAATTTCAGTAAGTATTCCAAATTTAAATCACATTCTCCCCCTAGAGGATGAATGAAATTCAGTACAATTTTCTTACTCTGTTTTTAACAGATTAAAAATGACTATTGTTATGTTCGCTTTTTGTGTGGTACAAAAAGTGGTTTTTTAACCGGTAAATTGCGGTTTACGATTTATGACGTATTAAAAAAAACTACTTACTAGATCTCGTTCAAACCAAATTTCGGTGGAAGTTTGCATGGCAATGTACATTATATTTGTTTTTTAGTTTTATCATTCCCTTATTTTAGAAGTAACAGGGGGGGGGGGGGGTGTAGGAGAGGACACACATTTTACCACTTTGGAAGTGTCTCTCGCGCAAACTATTCAGTTTAGAAAAAAATGATATTTAAAACCTCAATATCATTTTTGAAGACCTATCCATAGATACCACACGCGTATGGGTTTGATGAAAAAAAAAATTGAGTTTCCTTTTTAAGTATGGGGAACCCCCAAAATTTATAGATTTTTTTTCTATTTTTGTGTGAAAATCTTAATGCAGTTCACAGAATACATCTACTTACCAAGTTTCAACAGTATAGTTCTCATAGTTTCAGAAAAAAGTGGCTGTGACGTACGCACGGACAGACAGACAGAGAGACAGACATGACGAATCCATAAGCGTTCCGTTTTTTGCCATTTGGCTACGGAACCCTAAAAAAGTAATACACCAAGAAGGTTCCGAGTCTGAGTTTTTAACAAATTAAAAAAAGGTTGTATGATAAATTCGGCACCATTCAGTTTAATTAATTTAACCCGAGTATCTCTACAATAAACCCCAGTTTATTGTAGAGATACTCGGGTTTCGTGGTGGAAGCAGGTATGATACACGGGCTGCATCTCAACTTCTTCTGACAACACCATCATATGGCTCGGCAGCCTTTCATAGCAGCTTCCGCTATACCGATACCAAGTGTTGGAACACAATCCCACCACCCCTAATAAATATTATTAATGTTGATGTGTTCAGGTTAAAGTTAAAAAAACATGTATTTTCCTTACAACTCAACCAATCATGGTAGGCATAGTAGAGGCAAATTTCTCTTTTTGCTCACTCTTTATTCTTATCTTTGCGTCACTTTTTATTGGCCAGTCATGTTTTGTGTTTCCTTTAGTGTGCATATATTGTTATTGTGGATGTTTTTAGTGTAGTTGGTTAGGGTAGTAGTATATATAATTAATGTTTCTTTTAGTAAATAGTACCTACTGCTAATACTCAGGTACTGTTATTAGATGATAATCAGGCCGTCCGTGAAGTAAACACTGGCCTCAGCAGAAGACCAGTGCTTCAGCATGGTAACATGCAGAAGCATATGCTGAGCTGCAGGCCTTTTCGCCGTCACACTCTTGTATAATTATAATTTAATAAAACACGTGCCTTTGATAATGTTTGATTTTAAATTTAATGTAAATATGTTTAGTTTTTTATTGTATGAGATCAAACTCGTAAGGTTCTTTTGTAAGGCGAATAAATATTTGTTCTTTCTTTATTTCTTTCTTTATCCTCACATATGTACATAAAAACAAATAAAACACGAAGAAAGTTATACAAACAGGAAAATACAATAAAATGAACAATGAACAAAAATATAACATTATATGAGGTACTCAATATACCCACTAAGCAACTTTACACCTATAACACGAATGAGATTGATGTGGGTATGTATCTCATTAGGTACTAATTCATACGTGCTTCACAAAAGCTGAGACACATCCTGTCAATGGAATGTAGTGTATCCGCGAATATGTCAACCTCAGGGACAGGGTGTACATTTATAAGCTCATTCAGATGCGTTTGAGCACGGCAGATGGGTGACTGTTGTCTAGCGACAGTACGCGGAGGGATCGATCGGTGCAAAGAGTGGGACTCGCCCAAGGCGGAACCTAGCTCGCTGCTTAGGCACGCATAGGCGGCTCGCTTCGCTCACCAATTCCGGGCAATCATGGAGGTTGAAGTAAATAGGTTTTTTAATTTACAAACTTAGTGCACACGATGTTCTAAATTTAATTTACTTTATCCTCTAGGTAGCGGATAAAAACGGCTTTTGCACTCAGATATCGAAGAGCAAAAATACTCTTTCCGAGATGGGGGGATGAAAAAATAATTATAATCTCTGACTATCAAAATAGTATCATGAAATGCACAACCATCTAACTTGACCTACAGTTTCATTCAAATTACTGGTAGCGGCAGTTCATGTCATTAGATTTACTTATGTGGGGTAGAAATTGTAGTTATTCTGAATTTCAGACTGTTCCCTATATTTGTGTCACTAAAGCTACACTCGTGCCAAATTTCAGCACTGTGGGGTCACTGGTGTACCCTGTGAATTTCGTCAAAGTTCAGTTTTTATTATGGCTAACGGACTCGCGCACGAAGGGTTCCGTATTATATATAAAAACGAGCAAAAAAATCATGTCTGTTGTATGGGAGCCCCCCTTAAATATTTATTTATTCTGTTTTTAGTATTTGTTGTTATAGCGGCAACTTCTGTTGTAAAAGGGTAAAACGGGACCCTATTACTAAGACTCCGCTGTCTGTCATGTCCGTCTGTCACCAGGCTGTATCTCATGAACCGAGATAATTAGACAGTTGAAATGTTCACAGATGATGTATTTCTATGTCTATTTTCTATGTTCTTTTCTCTAATGAGAAAAATGTTGGGGGGTTGTTGAGATATTGGGGTTCAAGAGGAGTAAAAAAAAATGAGACTGAGAAATGGTCAAGTGGGACGTCAAATGAAAAGTCTTTATTAGTGCATTTTAACCTCGTTTTTATTTTTGGTTTAATCTTTGTAGTTTTTGCGATATTAGCCTTAATAAAAACAAAACTTTGACAAAATTCACACTCACAGGGTAGGTACCTACACCAGTGACCCTACAGTGCCGAAATTTGGTATGCGTGTAGCTTTAGTGACAAATATAGGCAAAAGTTTGAAATCCAGAATAACTGCAATTTGTACCCCAAAAAGAGCATCCAATTAACATGAACTCCCGTTACCTGTAATTTGAAAGAAACTGTAGGTTAAGTTTTTTGGTTGTGCATTTCGTGGCACTATTTTATTAGTCAGATTACGGCCGGCTTGAACGACAATCCCTAAACGTATTTAGCGACTAAACATGTTTAAGATTTACGTATTTGTATGATTTGACAACTCTTTAAACCATATTTAGCCACTAAATACGTTTAGGCATCGTTGCGCGAGACTCCCTAAGAATATATTTTTTGTGTTTTGGAAGACTCGCGAGATCTCAGTTCGGGGCGAACCACTAGTTATTCGTAATTATTTCCGTACGCTTGAGTAGTAAGTATATAAACAGAGTAGCAGTCGTCTGGCAACATTATGAAAATTTACAACGTTGACGGAAAATATTATTCTCCGTCTACGTTAAACATAAACCTAGTTTTTGGCCATGGGGCGCTCCCAGGGTCAAAAGAACTGGAATCCACTAAGTATGTAATTTTTGTCATCATTTGATTAGCAATAAACTCATTTAATCATACATGCTTTATTTCAGCTCATTCAATTTAACTTTTTCTTTTTGACTGGGAAATGAAAGGGGCCGTTGCATGCAAAGCTGATGTCGCATACGTTTGGTCTAGCACAGCCTCTGCATCACACACACGGCAATGCGTGGTGCGTTAGGTACCTAGCAATTGTTTACTGGACTTGCTCTCTAGTAAATTCAGGCGAACTCTCAACTTATTGCTCGTCTGCCGAAAGAGGGTAACTATGTATGTACGCATACAATAAATATCATTACTACCTCCTAGCACCCAACTGACTGCGACTGGATACAGTACAAAAGAGGTGTTAAAAAAAGTGCCAAAAATCAAAGTGTTGACGGCTGCCAGGTAATTTTGTTTGTTTTCAAAATATAGCGTTTATAGATTTTTATAGCGACATCTATCGCAATTTTTAAGATTACGGTCACGTGGGATAAAAAAAGTAAGTAGAGTCTGTTCACAAAGAGAACCGTCGGCGTCGTCGTGGCTAAATTGCGAACTCAAGTTCCGATTTTTACATGGCAACATTGGCAACCCATCCCGCCCACGGAACGGAAAAAACAGTTTCATAACAGAAAAAAAAGTTTCAGAACTGTTTTTTCTGTTCCGTGATCCCGCCATTCCAGCTATCAAAGCCTATTGATTTGTCATCAGTCATCAGTTGTTGTATTTTTCATTAAAAATGCCGAAACGAGGTAAAACTTTACAAAGTGCTACGAGATAAATTATATTTAACTTAATTCAGTTTTGTAAACGTGAAAAAGCAGCGCAAACCCCTATAATAGTGAGTTGAATAAGGTGACTAAGCGTGTGACTGCAATGACAGGTATTTAACAATGTTTGTATGTACCGTTTTATCGGTGTTTCGACCGACAATGTTTCGGTTCAATTCGTGAACCTTCATCAGGGTGAGTGCGAGGCGAGACGTTATTCGGAGCGGATCGCACTCACCCTGATGAAGGTTCACGAATTGAACCGAAACATTGTCGGTCGAAACACCAATAAGACGGTACGTGATAAATCCCGTATTTATAATAATGATTGAAATCAATCACGAAAGTTTTCTAAGTAAAATGTTTGTATGGTTTATTTCGCATGTTAATTTCTTTAACATTATTACTAGTCTTTAATAGGTATCTGTGTGTGAATTTAACAACAAACCATGTTACTAAGTGATAATTCCCTGAACATAACCTATCCTTTAATGGTTTGTAGTTGGCATAGGTCAATTTGATAGGTAATTTGTCTTTGTAGATAAAATATGTTAGGGTGACTAACTTTGGTTTCATTTTCAGGTGATAGTAAAGACACTGTCTCCAGAATAAAAAACAAGGTGTTATAAATAATGTTGTGTGGCGCACACCCGAAAAAAACGCAAAGGTAAACCTAAAGAAATAAATCTTGATGAATTTTAAAGTGTGTTTAATTTATACTTGCACATTCTTATACTTGTTTGTTTTTTTATCTTTACGCAAAACCTACCCTTGAACTTAGAAATAATTTTGGATTGCTAGGTCCGATTACCTCCTACACCAAAACCAACTCTTAAACTTTACACCTTTAATTATTAATTAGTAGGAATTATGTATTAGGTTTCATATAGCACCTAAATGGAATATGGAAGTGCCACTGGGCTTATTCCATACATGCCCAACGCGAACTATTTACCAACCTGTAGCTCAATGCCCTGATGGGCAGATTGCAAGAAAATATGGAGTTATAAAAAAATGTATTAGGTTTAAATTATTTATTTAAAATAAAAATCGTATATATTTTGTGCTGACCATTATCATAACATTACCGCCATTTTCGTGAATGACACGGGTATAAGATCAAAACGGAGCAGTCGCGCTATAATACCCACTCTAGATAGGTAATTCAGCGCAGCTGCGCCCACAGAACACACAAGTGTTCTGTGGGCGCAGCTGCGCTGAACATAAAAAACAATTTTTATGTTCTGTGGCTGCGCCCTCAAATCGCACTTCAACGGTTCTCTTTGTGAACAGATTCGAAAAAAAAATATTCGGAAACAATAATTTTCTAAGTCATGTTTTGGAGTTATGATGAAAAATTTCGAATTTATACCTTTTCCCTAACTCCGAAGTTTGCAAAGCGAACAATCTGAAATCAATATGATTGATAGAAATATATCTAGGTTAGATTAAAGAAATAAAAGTTGACTTTGTTTCTGAGTATGGCATGGCACTGCTAAATTACAATAAATTTATGTAGGTACGGAACCCTATCAGTGCGTGAATGACTCGGACTTGACCGATCTTGTTTTGTATTCGTGAATCAAGATCAAGAGAGAAGTAAATCAAAAAATTGTATAGAAACGGCCCGCCCCGTTCATCAAATACAAGTAAGAATACAAGCACGAAAGTCCGACCCTTACCCACATTTCCCAATCAAATATGGTCGAAGTGTTGAAGACCCATGATGGTGACCTTAAGGCCGTCATTGTTTGTCAGTGTCAAAATAATGTGACAAATTGTTAAACATTATCTGTTCTGTTGCCAGTCAACCTTTTCACAGTATTGGAAGCATTTTTTGTAGTTCCATCTCTCTCGGCAATAAAGATAATAATGAAGATTTCTTTGTCATCTCTGTCTATCATTGTATGTATGTAGTCAGTAGCATTACTTTACTAAATTATGGAACAAAACTATGCCGAATCGAGCTAGTCGAGTGGAGTGTAGCGTCGAAAATTATGATTTGTGAATTAATTTTCTTTAGATAGTAGATGGGAAAAAATGCTCTAGAATTGAATGAAATCAAAATGTCGGCTTCCGAAACACCGGACCTCCTTTTCTTTGATACATTTTCGCATGACACCAGCGAGGTAAACACATACCAAAACATTTACATGCCACAATGCAACATAATACTATTTTCACATTATCGATTTTCAGGAGCTGAATTTAGACCTAGTGCAGTTTCCAAAGTCTGTATACGTTCGGGAAATTCGTATAATTCCGCTGGGAGCCAGAGTGGAAGGTGATTTTCCCGGTGGAGTACGACTCGGCGCGACGAATCCGACCAAGTTTCAGATCGATTTCTTTGTGAACGACTTGAGCAAGCCGGGAGCTTCAACGTTTGAAGCCCTGGGCAGCCTGGAGTACTGCCAGAATGGACAGATCCATATGGAGTGTGGAGCCGGCTTAGATCAAGTGCAGATTCCAACTGATGGGCTTGTACTGAAAGGTTGGTGAATTTGTTTATAATTATCTTGTCACTTACAATCGTTAAGCGTTTACGATTTGAAAAGTGCTTTGCATATTGTCCCAGACAGGTAACCTCTTTCTTTCTGTAATGCATTTCAAACCAAATCATAAAACATCTTTTATGTTGTATTAAGCTTCAAAATATGCTATTTTAATGATTATTGAACTAATATCAGGTTGCTGCGTCGCTGGGTTAAATTTTCACCCTATCTGCTTATAGGCAGAATGTAATAATACTGACAGTACATTGTTACAGTACACACAGTCTGTTCTATGAAATCTATTTTTAATTGATAGTTTTGTTTGAATTATCCTGCTATTATATTATTATAAATGTGAAAGTTGTTGTGTGAATAGATGGATATGTTTGTATTGTAACTTTATCATTCTTCAACATAATAGAAAGGATGTGTTCTTGATATATGTTAATAAACAAATTGATGCCCTACTTTTAACAAAGTACTATAATTTATTACTGTATTGAAGTGTACAAGTCATACAAATTATAAATATTTTATCTCTAATCTAATCATCATCATCCACAGCCCATAAGTACCCACTGCTGGTTGTAGGCCTCCCTTTGTAAACGCCACCCTTCCCGGTCCTGTGCTGCGTGCATACAGGAGTTGACTGCAACTTTCTTTATGTCGTCGACCCACCGCGCCGACGGAGGTCCTGGACTGCTTAGGTCTGTTCTTGGCCTCCATTCGGTCACAGATTTACTCCACCTGCCATCACTCCGGCTAGCCAAATGTCCTGCCAATGGCTTGACCGATTCTTATGAATTTTTTCGTGTATATTCGGTAGGTATGCGAATATGTCGTAAAGTATTTTTCACCCTCCTACCCCCACCCCCTATTTTTAATCGCGATTTTAGTATTTTTGTACGAACAATATCCATAACTGTCGTTCATTGATGTAAAGTCATTTACAGGAAGTGTCACGTCACTTTGACATTTCATTCTGCATTTGATTTCTTTGTTAATTTATATGGCAGAACAATGTTTGTGGGGTCAGCTAGTATATGTATAATTTCTAAAAATATCTTAAAAAAAAGAAAGAAAAAAGAAATTTCTACCCTCTAATTCTAATTCTAGGGTGGGAGGAATAAAAGATCTGCACTGACGTCCCGCATTGGGGTGTATTGTGCATTACCCCCCTTCTAACCTGTTCCCAGCCATCCTAACTCATTGAAGTACCGGAGTAGGACTTTAGATTGGTGGCAGCAGCTTTCCAGGGTCCCCGTGGATGTTGAAGTAGTAGCGGTTTTAGTGGAGCATGAGGATTCGATGACCCCTTGCAGACCCGTTCTTAGTCTTCCGTTGTTTGTGGCAGTGCAGTGGAGTATCGCGTGCTCCACAGTATCTTCATCCCGAAGGCATCCGCGACAAAGTCCACTGTACGTGGCTCCGGTCTTTAAGAGGTGATGGTTAAGTTCGCAGTGTCCGTGATGATTCCCACCATCATCCTTAGATCTTTGCGTTTCATCTTTAACAAGGTGTTTGTTGTTTTTCTGTTTTTTGCCGGAAGCATTGTCTTTGTCTGCATGCAGTCGGCTCTACGTTCCCAGTCTTTCTGGTGCTCCTTTTCGTAATTCATCCTCAGTCTGTTTTTTATTTCCGCAGTTGGCGGATTGGAGAGATTAATATCATTTGTTTTTGGTGTTAGCTTGGCTCCTTCTCTTGCTAGGGAGTCTGCCTTGTTGTTCTCTGGACAGGAACCGTGAGCGTTAGTCCATTTGATAGTTACACTATTTGATAGTTATTTCTACCCTCATTGTATAATATAAAATTCTTTGTTTTCCAGGCTGGTATACAACCATCACTCTAGCTGTCTACGGCAACCTTACCCAAGTGGTCCCTGAGGGCCCAATCAGCGTTAACCCTCCCCCATCTGTCCCCAGACCTGCCATTGTACGCGAACCACCACCGATCCCACAAACCCTTCCTCAAAACCCAGAGTGGAGTCAGGAAACGTCAAATCCAATCCCATCGTACACAGGTAATATAGCCACTACAAACCCGGAGACTTATGGACCAACTAACTACCCAGAGAACTATGATGCTTACAGAGGAGAATACTATGATCCCAACGCGCCTAAAGATCCTCGCACCTACCATCATATAGAAGAAACGGAATGGGAAAAGCGTGACTTGAGCATCGAGAGAGATGACCGACTGAGACGTAGCTCGCGTTCCATGGAATTGGAAAGAGATAGAGATAGAAGAGATGGGCGAAGCAGACGACGCTCTTTGGATAGGCGTAGTCGAGAATCATCGAGATTGCGCGATAGGAGCAGGGAGATTGGTAGAATGCATTCAAGATCCCGTAGTCGCGACCGAGAGTACGTTAGCAAGAGTGAGTACAGACCTCAGAGCCGTTCAAGATCTAGAAGCATCGATAGACTTCGAGGAGCTTCTGGAGATCGCGACTGGGACAGAGGTTCCCACAAAAAAGACGACTATAGACGACACAGAGACTCATCTTACGACCGATCGCGAGGTGGCTCTTACGACAAAGACTCCGCTTCGTACGAACGCAGATCACCTTACGACAAACGTGCGACTTCTTACGAACGCAAACCTTATGAGAAGCGCGGATCGTCATACGAGAGGCGAGGACCGTCTTACGAGAAAGGCAGTCCTTATGATAGAAAACGCCATTCACCGTACACTCGCATCAGAGGATCAAGCTTCAGTAGTCGGTCACCGAGTCGCGATGACCCGAGGAAAAGGCCTAGGACTCCACCTGGTGAAACCCGCAGACCCTTATCCCCAAGGGAAGGTGAACCACCCAGCCCGATCAATTCCATCAGATCAGAAGACGGAGGGGAGTTTGAAAGGAAGCAAATACCGCGAGTGGATTTCTACCATCAAAGTTATCGGCACAAAAATCCTATTAGAAGTCCTTCTCAAGAAGTGGAACCCGCTCCATATGTTGAAACCCATACTAGTCTGGTGACCGTTCCTATTGTGGACACCCTTACTCCTAAAATAATTGAGTCTCCTATCCCTAATCAAGAAGAAGAAAAGTCAGACGGGGAACAATTCGAGCCGATTTTATCTGATGAAGATATTTGCGATGACCTTGAAGGGTCTACCTACATGGATGGTGATTATGACGTCAACGAGTACTGTGGTGTCGAGGATATCATTAAGTACTACAACCCTTTCAAATGCGAATGGAATAAATACCAGTATATTAATAAAATACATTTGTTAGGAGCTGGGAAAGAAGATTGTAAAGATGTTCTAACAGCGTCGTTTGAAGAGCTGTGTGAAGCCAGCCCAGATCTCTTTAAAATCACGGACTTGTTGAAAACAGTTAAAAAATCCGAGCAGAATATAACGATCAGCAATTTTACAGAGATTGATAACTCGTCGAGAGAAGATTGGGTCCATCAATGCGAACAAGCATTTGTGTCAATGTCCAATTTGTGCAAAAACACAGATGTTATTCTTAGAATATTCCCAACAAAAGATTCTACAGACGGCGTTGATGAGATTCGCGATTTGCTTATTAGTTTTACAAAGATCGGTCTCAATTTTGAGTTTGCTTTGGCCCAGCAACAACCTACATATAAAATCAGACACATGAAATGCGGGATCCGTCTCGCAGAAGCCCTTACTTCTCACAGACACAACGAAACTGTGGTCAGATACCTGTTAAGTATTGGAATAGATCTACCGATGTTACTATTGGATATGTATTCTAAAGAGTACATGGCTCTGAGCATCCGACTGATGATCTTGAAATCTCTAAACAGCTGTCTATCATCCAAACTGGCCATTGACAACTTTATGAAGGAAGCGGTATTCCCCAAGTTAGACAAAAACGATACCGACAGAAAACCGAAGAATGGATATCAAGCTCTCATTGCGATCATAAAAGATAACCCTCTCACAAGAATCAAGTTTTCTATCAGTGCTTTGATAAAGAAACTAAACGTTTACGAATTGTTAAGTAAAGTACACGATTTAGTGCTGAAGTTCAATGATAAGTCGGAAACGGGTCCAAAACTTGAGTCAGACTTTACAGAAAGCGAAATAAAGTTCCTAGTAGACGCGTTGGAAGAAGTGCTCCAAATGTACAGAACCCAGTGCTTCCACATGTCTCAACCGAAACGATTCCTTCCTGTATCTGCACAATTCGACATCAGCAAAGAATGCTCTAATGAAATACTACTAGAGTTCTTCAATATACACCGCATACTCGAAGTCTGCCTGTACATCTTGACCTGCCCACTAATTGCTAACAATCTAGTAGTCGTCAGTCCGATCCATGATCTAATCTATGAGCTGATCCACTCCGAAAATGGCATAAACTTCCTATACAGAAATATGGAGCTAAGCGAACTGCTGTTCAAAACTCTAATCCAACCTTATGGTCAAAACCCTGAAGAGTATATTTACCCTCACGATTTGACTAATTACACTGAACTGCAGATCTTAGGCCTTGAATTGGCTTATAGACTCAAGGCTTTATACCACTTGAAGTCCATCTGTGACTTGCAATCCGGCAATCATCTCGATGAAAATGAACTTATAGATAGATTACAATCGCTGTACTGTCTAAGCTTCGGCAGTGTGGGGAAAACTGCAGTCCCTGATGTAATCGTAATGGGTGACAACGCAGATTGTTTGATGGAAGTCTTTGAAGTCGATGTCAAGAGTAAAGGAAAGACCGATTCACCAGTGAAGCAGAAATCTCCAGCCAAAGGATATGCTATCGAACTTATAGTGTCCGCTATAAGATTCTCAGCTCACGTACCGTTCCTCAAGAAATACGGACAGCGGCTAATAGCTGTATCTAAAGACCACGACAGATTTGAACCAAGTGTTTCAGGCGTATTGCAAGAAGTGACTCCATACCTCAAGCCAATAGAAAAACCGAGCGTCTTAGCGGGAGACGATATGGCAGAGCTTATTGAGATCATAAAGCTATGCTCAGAACACGCACCGGACTTACCTGGAGAACTAACCACCTGCTTGAGAATTTTACGGCACTTCTGCATTTCAGACTACGACAAGAACATAACTATAGCCAATGAAACAACAACCGAGGAATATGTTGAGCTGAAGTACAAGTATAATGTGCTTCAGTTGTTTTCGCTGGATGGTGTGGTCAATTTAGCAGGCATTTTGGAAAAGTTGGCCTTACATTTCGATCAACCGAGCATGCACACTTCTTTCTTTGCATCTGCTAAGGGGTTACAACTGGCTCAAATGATGCTTCCTTGTCTAAGACTTCTAGATGAAATGTTGGCAAGGGTCGTGCGTTGCCGTGGACCGAAATTCAGAGATTTAACTGCTGCTCCAGTGTTACTAAAAAGCTATGGGATCACAAAGACGTTCCCGGTTGGTGCCGTAGGGTTCAGAACGGCGGCGAAGGCGTCAGAAGCAGCTGTCAGAGCGTTGCTCGCGTACGCTCAGCCAATAGCGGACGATGCTAACGATGGAGATTCTATCCGTCGAGGACCCTGGACTTCTCTATGCTCCGAAGTAATATCGTACACAATGACAGCTCCTTACACATTCGTACCAGGCCTATTGGTCTTCTCAGAGCTGCTACCGTTACCTCTACCGATGCAGACGAAAACGACTCCAACAGACAGAGAACTGGCCGACGCGGCGAATGAAAGAAGATTATGGTCAGCGCACCTACACGCTCTATCCAACGATTTGACGGATATGATTCAGATCATATGCATGTCTACATACAGACCTGTCGTTCATATGTTGCGGCGAGTGTGCGTGCAAGTGGCAGACTTGGCGCCGAACACAGCAGCGACAGTTGCAAAGGCTGCAGTGGGTGCTGTGACCAGGGAAATGAAGATAGGAGAACCAGCTTCTGCGAGCACCGCTAGGGTCCTAGGCTTTTTGGCGTGTCTAGTTTCTCACGCGCCTGTTAAATGTGCAGTCCTCCATGCGATGAATAATGGAGGTCCGCGTGCCAACGACGTGCAGAACGCTCTCTGCGGAGTGCTGGGTCTGGCCAACGCGTGCAACGAACACGCCGCGGCGCAAGAGTTCGCCGCGCACGCGCTGGCAGCCTTCTGCGATATAGAAATCACGCTCACCCCGGCTACGTCTCCCGATGTCCTTATCGCCAATTCTCTGCCAAACAAAGATGGGTTGGCAGCATTCTTGGAAGCATCCGCAGACTGCCTGGAGTCCATGACTAAAACCTGCGCTGTCGCTCAGTCGATCTTACGAGCGTACTTCGTTTTAACCGATCATGAGTACGGTTTTCAGCAGTTCAGGAAATTCGTTGCCAAAAAGCGGGAGTCTTTAGGGAAGTTCTTTAAATGGTCTATGGAAAGTTCAGGGGAGGATCGGGCGGAATGTCTCAGTTTGTACATTGATCTGATAAGGATGTTAAGGGGGGAAGAAGGCGAGGGGGGCGGTGTGGGCCGGAAGTCTGTGCTGAGTGTTCACGAAATGGCCGATATGGTGGGCTATGCGACCGGGGAGACCGACCATCCGATTATGAAGTTGGAGACCTTATTGAAGGTATGTTCTATTTGTTTCCATTCTCTCTTGAAGATTATTATTTGGGCCCAAATTTTGTTCATAGCCCGACTGTATTCTTGTACTGCTGGGCACAAGGCTCACTAAAGATATGTTTCTTTGTCTATAAAAAAGAAGTTAACTTCCGTAGTAAAGGATAGAGTAACTAAATATGCAATAATATAAGTTGGTGCACCTTTATCACAATACCTACATTCTAAGTTTTCACTTTCTCAGAACCTCGTCTTGAATTCCAGGAAAGAAACTCTGAAGAGGATGCCCTGGCTGCGGGTTTCGTGACCTCTCACCTCCTTAAGCTATCCTCCAGCACCCCCCCAGTCCCGCCGGGACCAGAAACTCCCGAGCCAATAGGAGGGACCGCCCCCCTTTCCGCACAGTTCCTGGGACGATGCGTGCATTCCTCAGGGGAGACGGCTGATGAGAGACTGACGACTAGCTACTGGCTGAATCTGCCGGTTGTTAACGAGGAGGATGATACTCATGAGAACGAACTGGTGAGTGGAAATGACGTTATTTGCGACAGATATCATAACTGTTCACTTAAAGAGGCTCCAACGGAAGACCAGCGCTAGGTAGCCAGTGCGAGCCAGCACTTGAGATTGGTCCTTTTTGTGTGAATCGCACAAAGCGATAGCCTACTGTACTATTTGCTTTGTGTCTTTTATTTTGTCTGTAATTTTTTTTTATTGTGTACAATAAAGTGTGTCTATTCATTTTCATTCATTCGCAATGGGTACCGTGAGACACATACTACTATGTTAGCTGATTCCCGGCTTGGCATGGATTTTTAACAAAATAAGGATAACTCTTTATTGTAATTACCACACAGAAACAATTAAAACACTAAAACTAAAAGGGGAATACAATGGGCGGTATTGTCGCTGAGAGCGATCTCTTCCAGGCAGTCTTTGGATGGATCGAAATTAGTGAAGCTATAACAGAGTGCGGTGTACTACATTTTAGAAACTGATCATATCTTAAACAATAACGTTTAGGTAACTAATTGATCGAGCGAAGCGAGATCTCCAAATCAACTTGGGCAAATTAGCATTGTATGTATGTATGTGTGTTTGTTTGTCCGAGGATAACTTTCGAAGCGTTGATCCGATCATCGTGAAATTTGATACATAGGTAAGTAGTGATGCCACAATTTTCTTGTGACTAAATGAGCTACAAATGTTGGGGGGCTTGTTGAGATATTGGGGTTCAAGAGGAGTGAAAAAAATTAAAATGTGATTATTAGGTCAAGTGGGATGTCAAATGAAAAATCTTTATTAGTACATTTAGACTTCGTTTTTGTTTTTAGTAAATTCCTTATAGTTTTGAGTTATTAGCCTTAATAAATACTGAACTTTCACAAAATTCACTGGTGTACCCAGTGAATTTTGTGAAAGTTACACTGGGTACACCAGTGACCCCACAGTACTAAAGTTTGGTATGCGTGTAGCTTAAGTGACACAAATATAGGCAAAAGTCTGAAATCAAGAATAACTGCAATATGTACCACATTAGATGAACTCCCGTTACCTGTAATTTGAATGAATCTGTAGGTCAAGTAATTGGGTTACTCATTTCGTGGCACTATTTTATTGGTCAAAGATTATGGTCAGCTTGCACAATGATCCCTAAACGTATTTAGCGACTAAACATGTTTAAATTTTACATATTTTTATGATTTGAGAACTCCTTAAATCATATTTAGCCACTAAATACGTTTAGGCATCGTTGCACGAGTCGCCCTAAGAATATTTTCTTTTGTGTTTTGGGAGACTCGCGAGATCTCAGTTCTGGGCGAACTACTAGTTAATAAAGTATAGCACTCAGCACTCAGGGATAACTGTAGCTTTCCACCAGTAAAATAATTATCAGAATTGGTTCACAAGTTTCTGAGACTATCTCCAACAAACATAAACTAACAAACAACAAACTTTTCCTCTTTATGACTAGTGCAGATAAATAATGATTTTAAATAGAATTATTTGCGTGCTGAATAATATTGTTGCATTTATATGTATAGTGTTATCCGAACACTTTATTAGAACATTCTAACACTTTTACAACCATCTCAAAAACTTTAAAGCTTTATTGTTTCAAGAGGAAGGTTGCGGGTTTCAAGTCCCGTCCGGCTTGAAAGTATTTGAGATGTTTTTAAAAATAGTCTAAATATTATGACTTATATTCTGTATTCCAGGTCCAATGCGATTTAGTAGAGATAGCCAAGTCGCACCTATCAGGCGGTGGGGAGTGCGGGGGCGAAGCGCTATGCGGCGCCGTGCGACGCCTGGCGGGCTGCCTCGACACGCGGCCGCAGGCGCGCACCATGGACGATAAACGACCCGCTGGTAATATTACAACTTATTGTAAACTAGCTGACCAGCGGCTTCGCACGCGTGGTTTGCCAATAAAAACATTACCTACCCTTGAATATTTCCATCTATCTAATCCTCGTCCGTTGCGCTCTTCTAAGTCCTTGAAACTTAAAATTCCTATCCACTCTTCTAACTTTTATGACAACTCCTTTACTGTACAAGCTATCCGTTTATGGAACTCTCTTCCTTCTTTTATTAGATCTGCCAAATCCCTTCCTATCTTTAAAACGCTATTGTTTAAGCACTATTTGTCTGCATCAGAGAGCTGAGTAATATTATTTTGTTATCATATACATAGGCTGCTATTTAAGAATCCGGAACTGGCCACTGCATAAATAATATTTAAAAAGAAATTATCACGTTTGAAAATGGAACTCTTTGGCTGTAGAATGCAGGTTATTTCGTCCGTCTGTCAATTGTTTTCATTGTGTGGCGCGATTTCAAAAATTGCGTGTCATTATCACAATGGATTTATCTCGAGAAAATTTTCGTGCGATGATTTTTTATGATTTTTGACGTGGTCTAACTCAACAGCAGTGTATCGATCAACTCAGTTTGACTTTTGGGGATAAAGCACCATCGAAGACTACTGTGTATCACTGGTTTAGTGAGTTTAATCGTGGACGTCGTATGCTCACGGACGAAATTAAAGATGGTCGGCCTAAATCAGTTGTTGTGCCACGAAACATCGACGCAGTGCGTAAACTAATAATGAAAGATCGTCATGTGACATATCGAGAGATAGAGGCGATCTTGGGCATTAGTATGACGAGTATACATAAGATATTACACGAACACTTGGCTGCAAAAAAAGTTTGTTCGCGTTGGATACCGCACAACTTGACAATAGATCAAAAACAGGCTCGTGTCGATTGGTGCAAAAAAATGATAAAAAAATACAAAAGTGGTGCATCAAAAGCTGTATATAATATCTACACAGGTAATGAATCCTGGATTTATGCATATGACCCCGAAACTAAGCAACAGTCAACAGTTTGGGTCTTCCAACATGAGCCGAACCCAACAAAAGTTGCTCGTGCGAAAAGCACTTTGAAGCAAATGGTCGCCTGTTTTTTTGGTATAGATGGACACGTGGCTACTGTACCCCTAGAAAATTGTAAATCTGTTAATTCAGAGTGGTACACGACCATTTGTTTGCCAGAAGTCTTTGTAGAAATCAGGAAGAATAATCCACAACGCAGAATCATTCTCCATCACGACAATGCAAGCTGTCACACTTCGGGTGAAACGACCCGATATTTGGAGGGTGAAACGGTGGAATTAACGAGTCATCCGCCATATAGCCCTGATTTGGCACCCAACGACTTCTTTTTATTCCCAACCGTGAAGAATAAATTACCTGGTCAACGATTTTCAACCCGAGAAGAAGCCGTTGAGGCATTCAAAAATCATGTTTTGGAGATACCGTCTTCCGATTGGAAAAAGTGCTATGAAAACTGGTTTCACCGAATGCAAAAGTGCATTGATCATCATGGCGAATATTTTGAAAAGCAATAAAACCATATTTAACAGTCAATGATAGTTATTTTATTTTATTCCGGATACATAAATAGCAGCCCTCGTATTATGTCGTTGTTACTGTTTGTATTACAGCTGTTTCATTTTTTATTTATTGTTAGTATATTTAATATCATAGAATGTTTATGTATAATATTTATGCTAATATTACCTACCCTGGTATCTATTTCTTCTGTTTTGCTTATGTAAGTATACCTACAATTAAATAAAAAGCTTATGTTATAAAGCTACCGTCCTTTAACGTTCTCGTAAAATCCAGTCCATCCAAAGGTTGTCTGGAAGAGATCGCTTTTAGCGATAAGACCGCCAATTGTACTATCGCGTGTCTAGTTTTAAGTGTTTTAATTATGATTTGTTAATTTAAGTGTGGTATACAATAAAGCGTTTTCTATCTATCTATCTATCTACCCTCCTTCGCAGTTGAGTAAAAAGTAGCCTATGTCTCAATCCTAGTCATAATTTTTTAATATACCGAATTCAATTGAGTTACTTATAATATTGCTATGGATACGGGATTTATCACGTACCGTTTTATCGGAGTTACGACGACAATGTTTCGGTTCAATTCGAGAACCTTCATCAGGGTGAGTGCGATCCGCCACCAATAGAAAACACTTTATTGTGCACCACACACAAAACTAATATGATTAACAATTAAAGAAATACCTAGTTATTATATCGCGAAGTACAATTGGCGGAGGTTTAATTGTATTAATAACTAACAACTGATGTAATTGAAATAAATGAGTATTTTATCAGTGATCTGGTTCCCATAGTACATGATTTGCTTAGTTTGGTGCTAGATGGCGCTGTGTCAAATGTCTAGCATTATTTTCTTATTGATCGAGCGAAGTGAGATCTCCAAATCAACTTGGGCAAATCGGCGTTGTATGTATGTATGTTTGTTTGTCCGAGGATAACTTTCGAAGCGTTGATCCGATGATCGTGAAATTTTGTATATACCTAGTCAGGTCATACATTCTGTCACATGTTTAATATAAAATAATTGAAACAAGTTTATTCATTATGTAACCATTTATATACCAAAATGAACTTAACAAAACATAGATTCTTATGACACTAAAGTTTATTCAAAATGACCTCCGTGATTTTGAATACAGGCCTTCAATCTGCGCGGCCAGTCGTCTATCGCAGCACGAACGAGGTCCATGTCAATATCGGCGGCTGCTTTAATCAAGGATGTCTTGAGTGACTCCAAATTGAGATGAGGCTTTGAGCACGCCTTTTCCTCCAAGTGTTGCCATATCTTGTAATCTAACGGATTCAAATCTGGACTGGAAGAGGGCCAGTCTTCGTGCCGGATGAAGTCGATTACACGCGCCGCCAGACAGTTTTGTGTGCTCTTCGCTCTATGAGCTGGTGCCGAATCTTGTTGGAATACCCAGTGCCTGTTATTGAACATGGTATGAGAAACAGGTTCCACAAGGTTCGTCAGGACTGTATTTTGATACACAACTGCATTCGTTTTTACACCTTTCTCACAAAAATGTACCTCTGTTAAGCCCCAATAAGAAACTCCCAACCATACCATGAGCGAGGATGGAAAATGACCTCGTTGGACACGCGGAATACCGTTGCTCGCTTCTTCACTACTGTGTGCGTACACCTTATCATTTTGTTTGTTGTAGCTCTCTTCTACGGTAAAATTTTTTTCATCCGAAAAAAGAATTTCCTGATATTTTTTTCCCGCGTACCGCTTCAACAAAGCGCGGCATCTCTTCAGTCTCAGGTCCATTAGACGAGCATTCAAACGATGTCCTGTTTTTCTTCGATATGCCCGAAGCCCTAAGTCTTCATTTAACACCCTTTTCACCGTGGTTCTGCTTAACCCCATCTGAAGGGCCAACAGTTTCTGCTTACGTTTGGGATTTCTTTGAATTCGCGCCTTCACAGCTTTTATCACTGCTGGAGTCCTAACAGACCGAGGGCGACCACTTCTTGACCTGTCATCTACACTAGAGTCTTCATTGTATTGTTTGATGGTGCGATAAACGAATCTTTTGGTTATATTCAAATTTTTCAGTATGTCAAAAATTTGAATTGGCGCGTAACCGCAACGATGCAACACAATAACTGCAACACGGTCTTCTTTAAGCGTCCACTCCATATTTAAAAATGAGTAAAATTCTAAAAAGTATACATTTTTATTTTCATGAACAATTCGAAATTCGAATTCTATAAACTTTTTTGTGGCCAGCATTCTAAAAGAAAAGTTTTTACTGTGTGACAATACTTATGACCTGACTAGGTATATATAGGTAGAGTTGGCACAACCATGGTGTGACTAAATAAGCTAAAAATGTTGAGGGTGTCGTTGAGATATTGGGGGTTCAAGAGGGGTAAAAAAACCAAAATGAGACTATTAGGTCAAGCGGGACGTCTAATGAAAGGTCACTAATGATAGTAATGATTAGTAGTTTTCGATCCCGTTTTTATTTCTGTTTTTGAGTTATTTGCCATAATAAAAGGGAACTTTGAAGAGGTTTACAGGGTACACGAGTGACCCCACAGTGCTGAAATTTGACATTCGTGTAGCTTTAGTGACACAAATATAGGGAGAAGTCTGAAATCTAGAATAACTGCAATTTCTACCCCAAAAAGAGTAACCAATATACATGAACTCCAACTTAAAACACCTGTCCATAAGACATAGTTTTATGGTCGATCCTCCACCGTAACAGCCATACGACTGTGGAACTATTTGCCCTTCTCTATAAGAACATCTTGTACCCATTATCTGTCCCTGTGTTGGAGTTGTAACTGCTTGTTAATTCATCATAACCATTTTTATGTTTGCTAATATTAAATTTGTGTTATTATTTTAGGTTTATAGTATGTAGGTATGCTTTTAATATTATATAGATGCACCGCCGTCATGAGATCAATTATTATCCTGTCCATACAAAGGTTGTCTGGAAGAGATAGCTGTTTAGCGGCAAGACCGCCCATTGTACTAAATCTATTTGTAAAAATTATATTTTACTACGTATTGTACTTATTTATTTTATTTTGTAGTTTACTTTGGTGTACAATAAAGAGTCATATTATCTTATCAAGTTTCGTTACTTGTAATTTGAATGAAACTGTAGGTCAAATTATTTGGTTGTGCAGTTCGTGCTCTGTTTTATTACTCAAAGATTAAGGCTGGCTTGCACAACGATCCCTAAACGTATTTGGCGACTAAACATGTTTCAATTTGACGTATTTGTATGATTTGACAACTCCTTAAATCATAATTAGCCACTAAATACGTTTAGACATCGTTGCGCAAGTCGCCCTAATAGTATTTTTTTTTATTGTTTGGTGAACCACTAGTAATTTATATTTCCAGTTGCGTTGTCCCGCGTCCGCGGCGACGGCAACCTGGTGGACGCGTTCCGATCGCGTCCCCCCAACACCTCCCGCCCGCCCTCGCTGCACGTGGACGACTTCACCGCCCTCGCCCACCGGTACCCGCACCAGCACCAGCACCAGCACACCGGCAGGTGAATGTCTGATCAACACCCCCCCCCCTCCCCCCTCCCTCGCACCCCTTAACAACCTTTATAAAGATCGTCTATCTATTTATCTTATTACTAGTGGTCCCGCCGAACTTCGTATCGGCTTGACATGCATAGTTATAACGCGGGCTGTCAATATAAGTCACCCTGGTAGAATTTTCAATTGTTGTCCCCGGCCATCATTATGTATGAGAAAATGAATGACTTCCACAAATAATTCAATACCAAAATTAGTCAAATCGCTTCACCCGTTCTCGAGTTTTAGCGAGACTAACGAACAGCAATTCATTTTTATATATATAGACAATATATCTCGGGATAACTCCTACCGAAGCATCTGTTTCCAACGATATTTATTTTTTTTACATCCTCTTTGACGATATTTGCAGCACGCGTCTGTCAATTCTATGTCAAACGTCATAAGGTTACATTATAAAAGCGCTAAGGTTAGATTATAAATAATTTTATATGGTGGTTAAGTATTCTTAAATTTTCTAATTTTGCGCGCAATTTTATTAATTTTTTCTTTCATAAGAACCCTCTCCTGACAATAAGAAATACAACAAAAAAAAGAATTGACCAAATTGATCCAGGCGTTGTTGAGTTATGCGCTTACCAACACATTTTGCGATTCATTTTTATATTATAGATTTATACTACATGGAGATGGAACAAGTTTACAAGAATATGGCCCACCTGATGTTAAGTGGTTACCATCGCATATAACAGTATTGCCTCGTAGGTGACGCGCGTTAGAAATGTGCCTCAACTTGAGGCATACAGGTGTAAATCCAGTGCAAGGGTGTTTAACCCGCGCATGCGCATGCGACTCGACAACTCTTTATTTGCACAATAATAATTATTATAAATTACAATTTGAATTTACGTACAAAATGATTGTCTCGAATAAAAAATGTGAAGTCCAAAAGGAGGACAAGGAATGACAGACAATTTTTAAACGAATTTATACCAGAAACAACTGTTTCTGATATGTTCTAATTACGCAGCACGCTGTTACTCAGGAAGTTGTGTCCGAAAACTTGCAAATACTACCAACTCGATCTGTATTTATATTTATGAGATTTAGTGTGGGGGGGGGGGGGGGTGTCAAAACCCATAAAGTTTGTGTGACGTAATTTATGGATGGCCCCTTAGGCTTACATTTGTTATTTTATTTCTTTTTGACTATTGTGGCTAGCTTGTAAGGTACTTATAATAAAGAATGTTAATTAATTCATGGTTTGTGATGGTTCGCAGGGGCATGCGCCGTGGGGGCGGGGGCGGGGGCGGGCTCACCGTGTCGGACCGCGGTCGGTTCGCGTCGGCCGCGCCCGTGCACACGCACTACAGGCATCTGTAAGTATCTCCATAATATACTTTAACTATGCTAAATCTGTGATGACAGATGACAGCAGAGCAGGACAGTGACTGAATGGTGGCCGAGGAGCGGGTATAGAAGGGTAGGACGACCAGCAGCGAGGTGGGTGGACGACATCGTAAAGGTCGCGGGCCGTCAGTGGGTGAGACTAGCGCAGGATCGTGGTGGATGGCACAAACTTGGGGAGGCCTATACCCAACAATGGGTGAAGTCAGGCTGTGGATGATGATGATGCTAAATCTCACTATCCTCCGTGCAAGGAAAAAGCTTAAAAAGGGGTACAACACTTGTAGTTTCGCTTTCCCCTTTACTTTCTTAAAAACATATGATCTTAGAATACATAACAATTCAGAAAATACTCGTAAATTACGTCTAAATTGTAACATTTTTGAATGAGTTGGAGCAATTTCAATCCCAAGCTTCTCTATCATCTAAATAATCCGATATTTTATAGTAGGCTTTTTTATAAAGATTTTGTTTAATTGCGTTTTTAAATTTGTTAATTGTCAATTTTTGTACAACACTTGGGAGTTTGTTATAAGAGCGTACACCTTGCCCTTTAAACGATTTACTAACTTTATGGAGTCTACAAGTGGCAACAGCGAGTTTATCTATATTTCTAGTATTAAAATTATGATTCTCGCTATTTTTCTTAAACAAATTAATATTTTTGTGAACATACATCAGATTTTCATAGATGTATTGACAAGGGAATGTCATAATATTTATTTCTTTAAACTTATTGCGTAATGATTCTCTGGCGCCCATATTATAAATTGCACGAACATCCCTCTTCTGCAGCACAAAAACGGTGTATCTGATGAATGAATATGATTTGTTTACCTAATTTATACTACCCCTTTTATTTTAACTCAAGATTTGCCAGAGGGCAATGGAACGCAGCGTTCTCGGATTCAGACGGATGGATCGAGTGAGAAACACCACGCTGCGTTCGTTGACAGGCATTGCCGATGTTGGAGAAGAGACAGCTAGGCACAAATGGGATTGGGCGGGACACATTAGCAGAACGCACCCCGGTAGGTGGGCTAATCTAGCCACAACCTGGAGCCCTGATGGAAGACGCGGTCGGGGTCGGCCAAGAAAGCATTGGCGAGACGATCTTGTTGCCTTCGAGCAGGAGTGGTGGAGTGTCGCACAGGACTTAGATAGATGGAGAAACTTGGGGGAGACCTTTGCCCAGCAATGGGACAATATCGCTTCTAAGCGATAAGACCGCCCATTGTACTATTTGCTTTATATTTTGTTTGTATTTTTTTTTTGTTTATACTGTGTACAATAAAGTGTTTTCATTCATTCATTCATTCATTCAATATAGGATGACAAAAAAAAATAACTATGTATTTAACTAGTAGCATTTGGTGATTGTCGTTGTTATTTGTCACAACTGGAAAATGTAAAACCGTTATTAGGACATAAGATATATTAGGCTGTAGGACATACACAAGCATTTTTAATTGATAATTTTTAAGAAGTGTTGATTTTTATTTAAATAAAATAAATAAATGTAACCTTTCCCCCCAGTCGTGGGCGCGGTGCGTGGGAGATGGGAGCTTCACACTTCGGCCACTTCCCTCCTTCCTCGCAGTACATGATGGGTAAGCTTTCATCATCATCATCATCCATAACAACCCATAAGACATAAGTACTTTATTGGTAAAATTATTTACATGTCATATTTTCAGCGTGCTAATTAAAATAAGATTATCGTTATCATAAAATACATAATACAAGAAGCCCACTGCTGGGCCTAGGCCCCCCCCCCCCCTTTGTAACGGGCAAGCGTTACTACTATTCAACCATTTTAGGATTACTGATTCTGATTACATTCATTTAAAGATGATGATACGATGATACCTAAAGTGATCTATATCGACCTCCAGGGGCCGACTAAGGTTTCCAGGGGGACTATGTCATTGAATAAAAATATTGGGGGTACACGATAACGAATCTCATTTAAGCAGGTTGTCAAAGGTTGTCTGGAAGAGATCGCTTTTAGCGATAAGACCGCCCGTTGTACCTTTATTTATTGTTTATTTCCATTATTGTATTTTTATTTGGTGTGCAATAAAGAGTATTTCATTCATTCATTCATTCATTAAGCAGGTTAATTTTACCTTGTTTTTGGCTTTTCATGATTAGAAAAATCCACATACCTACACACAAAGTACCGATTATTTTTTAAAGTTTTTCATACAACAGTTAATACAATACATATTTCAAAGTGAGTAGTACCACCGAGGAACTTGTACTAAAGCATGGAAGGAGTGCTAATAGCAGAAAGTGTCGGGTCTATACCCGTCTCCTTTTTTCCTTATGCAGTTCTGCCAATGTGTGAATAGATCAACAATTTTTTTTTACTAGCTAGTGTCCCACTGCTGTAAAAAAGACTCGCTCTCCTTTATTAGCTACCCGACTACGACAGAGCCAATAGGAAGGGTTATGTTTTAGCAGTCTATGTACGAGTATGTATGTATGTATGTTTGTATTTACGTATGTTCCTCCGCAACGCCTAAACTACTCATCCGATTTTGATGAATGAGGTGTCAATCAATTTGTTATTATGGTCTGGGTGACATAGAATGCCATCGACACGTAGAACTGTTAGAAAATTTTCGCGAACTATACTCATATTTTTAAGACAAAACGCGTCTTTTCGCGCACAGATTTATATCAAAATCATAATTTTGACTAACCTCGACGTTTCGGCCAAGTTACATCGGCCGTCATCAGCACATACTTCATTACATTACATATAAGTTACATCATTAGCAGTCTCTCGTGATCACGGCCGATGTAACTTGGCCGAAACGTCGAGGTTAGACAAAGTTATGATTTTGATATAAATCTGTGCGCAAAAAGACCCGTGTTGTCTTAAAAATATAGGTATTAGGTAGTCGAGTTTTAGTTTTTAACTTATATAGGCAGCGCCGTCTTATACTATGCCGGGGCCCTTGGGCACATAATAATTTGGGGGCCTGTTGGAAAGTAAAGAAGAAAAAAAAATTTTTCTGCTATGATCTTATATTCGAAGTGGTTTGTGTCGGTGACCGCTAGATGGTATAGCAATTCGTTTTACTTTCTAGGTACTTTTTAGGTAGGTATTATTTATGTTATTAGAAATCGGACATAGGAGCAGGAAATTGCTCTTTTAGAATGTTCATAGGAGCATAGTTACATAGTTTTTAGTTAAATTTATAATATTTGTTTCAGGCGGCATGGGGTGGGGCGGCGGGCGCGTCCAGCGCGGCCCGAGGCATCGCAACTTTATGCGATAGACCCTACGCGAACAACATGTATACAACAGACACACTGTACTTACATATTACTACATATAAGTACACGCGCGTTTATTAACAAAATAAAGTTATTTATAACTTATAGTTATTGTTTGATTTGAGCCTGTAATTTACTGTAATTTTTTTTTAGTTCTCTAGATGTTCGTTTCACAATCTCACCTGATGGTAGTGCAGAGCGTCTCATTACTGTAAATCGAAGCGAAGATGGACAGGGTGCCGACGTGAACAGTTGCAATGTTCGAACGCAATGTCGTACTGAGTTCTTATGAAACATTAGGAAGTGATTCCAAATCCTATCAGTTGAAAACAACTACTAAAGTAGGTAGAAAAGTAGGAATTCCGCGCAAAACTCAACTGGCTCCCTATCCGTCTTCGCCAGAATGCACATATTCTGTCACTTCTTTTTAACATTCTCTATAATCCCACTTCACCTTTTTATCTAAAGGAGCGTTTCGAGTTTCTGTATCAGGCACACTCTAAAACCCTTCGTTCTTACGAAGCTCTACAGCTTCGAACTTCCGTCCATAGTTCACAATTGTATGGTGACTCCTTTACAGTACAAGCTGTGCGACTGTGGAACACCTTACCTTTGTCCATAAGGTCGTCCCAATCTCTTCCTATTTTCAAAGTCAAGGTATACAAACAACCATTTCCTTTCGTTGTCGCGGAACTGCTAGTTAGTGTTTATGTTATTTATTTATCCTCTTTATGTAGTGTAGTTTATTTATATATTATTTGTATGTATTTAAGTTTATGTTTATTAGTATAATCAATATTTTGTGGGTTCTGTTTATGTCTGTAGGTACTCTTACACCGCCGTCTTTTGATTTTGTTTATCCTGTCCATTCAAAGGTTGTCTGGAAGAGATCGCTTTTAGCGATAAGACCGCCCATTGTACCTTTGTTTATTTCCATTATTACTCTTTTTTGTTTGGTGTGCAATAAAGAGTATTTCATTCATTCATAGAAACAGATTCCAATTCATCCTTCGTACTTTCGGCTTATCGACAAAATACTTATTTTTATTTTTTTATTATTAAGAGCCTGTAGTGTCCCACTGCGGGACAAAGGCCTCCCTTCCTTCTCTCCGGCTTCTCTATTTTTGGCTATCTATTATTTTTATTATTTATTATCTATTTTTGGCTTCTCTATTATTGGACCAATCCTGTAAATGGGCATCAATTTGGTCCCTCCATCTTCGCCGCGGTCTGCCACGAGATCGTTTCCCGTTTAGAGGCGTCCATTCTGTGGTGGTTTAGCCCATAACGCATCCGACATGCGGCAGACGTGGCCCGCCCAATCCCACTTCAGTCTACCCGCTTGCTGTCCGACATCCGCGATTGGCGTTTTAGAGCGCAGTATACTGTTACGTATGCGGACAATATACCTAAGTATTTTTTTATTGATTCGTGTCGAATATCACATGCATATTATTAAGTACCTTAAATATTCAAGGTCTTACCAAAAAAAAAACTTAAACACCGTTTAGCTTGTATTTAAGAAAATCCTACTCAAAGATTAGTACCTAAGGAATGTTTTTAACATTTGTTTAACGTTTTTGTGGTAACAAGGTGACTGTTTACGTCACCAGCATGTAAGTCGTTTGGTATATTTTACTTAGAAAACTTTCGTGATTGATTTCAATCATTATTATAAATACGGGATTTATCACGTACCGTCTTATCGGTGTTTCGACCGACAATGTTTCGGTTCAATTCGTGAACCTTCATCAGGGTGAGTGCGATCCGCTCCGAATAACGTCTCGCCTCGCACTGCGCGCCGCTGCTCTGCTCGCGAGTGGACGGGCGGGGTGGTGGGGATTGGGTCAAGCCCAATTGGCCACTTCGCCCTATCGTCAGTCAGATAAACTCACCTTCATACAAAACAGCACGTTACATGGCGGATTTACTACTTCCTTTCACAGGAAAGTCATTTAGCTACGTGAAAGACTCGACGCACTTTACTCAACTCTTGGAAGGAATAGTAGTACATGAAGATGAGTGTATGGTGAGTTTCGATGTAGCGTCACTGTTTACCAATGTACCGATAGCGGACACAATAACCATTATACAAGAGCTGTTACAAGGTTCATCAACACCTATCGGATGCATGAAGGTAATTGAGTATCTATTAACAAGTGGTTACTTTGTATGGCGGGGTGATTATTACATACAATTGGAGGGTGTAGCAATGGGATCACTAATAGCTCCAGTAGTGGCCAATATATTTATGGAGTGGTTTGAGAGGACGGTACTGGATAGCGTACCCTGTAGACCGAGATACTGGTGGCGGTATGTAGATGATGTGTTCGCAATAGTACGAAGAGATAGCATAGAAACCTTACTTAGCTATCTAAATTGTAAACATCCTAAGATATCCTTCACGGTAGAGCTGGAAAAAGATGAATGCCTACCGTTCCTGGACGTGTTGGTTATACGAGAACAGACAGGACGACTTACACATACAGTATACCGTAAGCCAACACACACAGACCGGTATCTTAGAGCTGACTCGCACCACCATTCAGCTCACTTAGCCTCGGTACCGCGTACTCTGATTAATAGAGCACTAAGGCTATGTGCCTCTCAGTACGTGAACCGCGAGCTCTCACACATAAAAGGAGTGCTGGAACAAAACGGCTACGGGTGGAGACAGAGCTGTCGAATTGCGGACACATCCACAAGATCACGCATAACAACGGTAAATAGAGCAGTAGCGTACTTACCTTTTGTGAAAGGATTAACGGATAAGATCGGAAACTTGTTACGCCATAAGTACAGCATCAAGACGATATTCCGTCCTCAAACACAATTGAGACAGCTGCTGCGTTCGCCGAAGGACAGAGACCCTCTGGGTGTCCCTGGCGTATATATGATACCGTGTGACTGCGGTAAATGCTACATTGGTGAAACAAAGCGTAACGTATCTACTAGGTTGACTGAACACATACGTGCAATGAAGAATGTTGACTCAAACAGTTCTGCAGTGGCGGAACATTTCCTAGATTCTGATTCGACGCACTACATACGTTTCGACAAGGCCCGGGTTTTAGCGAGAGAGAAGTTCTTCGTTCCTCGCAAGATCCGAGAGGCGATAGAAATAAGTCGTGTGCCGAACTTTAACAGGGATAGAGGATGGGTTCTACCGCCGGCCTGGAGGCCATGTCTTCATGATGCAAGTGACAGAAGAGTGAGTGAACCTGGTAGAGACATAGTTAGTGTTGTGTGTTTGCCTGTACCAAGAACTACAGAAGAGAGCAGCAGTGATGATAATGATGATGACACAGCGGGTCAACGCACTGTGCTTTCGTTGACCCAATCCCCACCACCCCGCCCGTCCACTCGCGCGCAGAGCAGCGGCGCGCAGTGCGAGGCGAGACGTTATTCGGAGCGGATCGCATTCACCCTGATGAAGGTTCACGAATTGAACCGAAACATTGTCGGTCGAAACACCGATAAGACGGTACGTGATAAATCCCGTATTTATAATAATCGTTTGGTATAATTCCATTATCATTATTTTACCTAGTTCAATACCTACTGCTCCTATTGGTGTTGCCATGTTGTGTACAAATGTTTTGGAGTATGCTCAATGTATTGAATCTTAGTTTTATTTTGTTGTTTTTTATTACAACATCATCATTATTAGCCAATAATTGAGATTCGTGGAAAAAAGGAAGGGAGACCTTTGCCCTGCAGTGGGACTCTACAGGCTGATAATAATAAAAGAATCATCATTATATCAGGCCCAGGACGTCCCGCTTAGATTTCCAGAGCGACCGCGGACCGATCGTATGCGGCCTGCACCCATTATGTATTTATTTTTATGCCTGCATTTATTTATTACATAGTTATCAAACATAAAACAGAAGTAAAGCTGATGTTAAATGGAGGAGACATTGCCAATCTTAATGCTGGAACTGCCATGGCACTTTCATCTTATAAAGGACTAGATGACCAATCCGCAGCTTCGCACGCGTGTTTTTTTAATTACCCTCCTTCTCCGCAGTTGGGTAAAAAGTAGCTTGTGTCACCCGGAGATAGTGTAGCTTCCCATAGAAAAATATTTTTTTAAATCAGTCAAGTACTTTTGGAGCCTATTCAATACAAACAAACAAACAAACAAATCTTTCCTCTTTATAATATTACGAAGTTTTTTGTAGATATTGATATGTTCTTTAATATAATGTAGAACATACTTTTTCGTACCACTTGCTCAAAAAAGTGACATTCTATGCCACAAAAAGCGAACATAACAATAGTCATTTTTAATCTGTTAAAAACAGGGAAAGAAAATTGTACTGAATTTCATTCATCCTCTAGGGGGAGAATGTGATTTAAATTTGGAATACTTACCGAAATTTATACTGAACTACATCTGTGTTTACACCATTGAGTTTGTATATAAAGCATTATACATCTTTTTGAAAAAGGAATACGCATTTATTATGCAGTTATGATTATTAAATAAAATTACGAAAACCGACGAGGCCGTATGAGTTTGATGCCTTTGCTTTTCCGACAAAAAGTATTAGTCTAGGATTTTGCCGCGTTTTTGTTTTCTTCAAATACATAAACGTTAAGTTTATTTTAATTTATTTTTATAAATAAGTAATGTTATTATATTATGTCATATTATTATTGTGGTAATTGTTCCCAAATGGTACGAAAAGTAGAGTATTTTCCTCGGTGATAAAGCTGTCTTAGTCTTGGGTGAACTTAAATCCCTCGCTACACTCAGGACTCGTCTTAAATCCATCGCTTCGCTCGTGATTTAAGTTTTTAACACCCTCGCTACGCTCGGGAGTAAACCTCGAGTCCTTCGTTACGCTCGCGATTTAAATCGTCACCCGCGACAGAAGACACTGCTTTATCCCCTTGGTTAATAATCTACTATTGTTCTATCATCAATAGTTTCCGCAGCGCATGCGATGAAAGACGTTTTAGGGCACTTTTTTACACCGTGGGTTACGTTACTAAGTTTTAGTAAGGATTCCTAATCTTTTCTAGCAATAAATATAGCCTATGTCACTCAGGGTAAATGTTGCTTTCCAATGGTGAAAGAATTTTTAAAATCGGCACAGTAGTTTTTGAGTTTATTCATTACAAACATACAACAAAAATATAAATCTTTCCTCTTTATAAAATTTGTATAGGTTGTCTTCGCAAGATGATGCGTCTCAATCCAACACCGGTGTGTCATTAAATGACTGCAAAGACACCGCCAAATAAATGTTGTAAAAATTTTTGTTCTGGCTCAAGTGCAATTCGTGAATATTTAAAAATCATACTTATCAAGTGACAGACGTGCTGTTTGTACAATGGGTTGGCACAGACCGCTTCAAGAAGCTTCTACTCAACTGCTATAATGATGATTTTGTAGATAGCTTGTGACGCTTGGAACCTCATGCTCTATACATCTCATACGAACAGGCATTCTATTTTAAAAATCTCAAGGATAGGTACTATCACTGATGGTGAAATCCTTAAACAATGTAAATTACCTAAAAAATATAGTTTTGTTGTCCGAGATGCTGTTCATTCTTTGCATTAGAATAATGAACAGGCAACACTCCTGGCGTCGGATTTTATTATAGTGATGGAGTGAAATAAAACACGACAGAACTGTTATGATATCGAATGATTTAAAACATGATATAGCCCCCTTCTTTACAAAAAAATATTACATGACCATCTTTTAGGAAAGTTAGTGTGTCAAAAACTATACATGTGACCGACGCGCCTCACATTTTAAAAATAATATTTAACTTTGTGAATTCATTTTATTACAAAGAAGATTTAAATGGTCCCGTTTCACGGAAAGGGACCATGCGATGGTCTTGGGGGGGACCTCAAACGTTCAGAAACGCGTGCTAGCTACAGTTACCTGCAACTTGCGAGCTATTCCCAGTAGTTTTACTGAGTAGTCTTACCAGTTGAACTACTGAGAATTTTCTTCCCAACAGACTTACTGATAGTAAGACTTCGCTAGTGTTATTTTTTTCCCATTAGTTTTACTTTATCATAATTTATAAAACATAGACCTCGTAATTGATAGACAGTAGCTTTATTCGTTCGTTCACCATGGTACCATTAGATAGTACTACTGATTGTACTGTGGTAATTTTTACTTGCCGTTGATCCATTAATGGTACTACGGATTTCTTTTTTTCTGCCCTGGTAGGTACCATTGATGGTACTACGGATTTCTTTTTTGCCGTGATACCATTGATGGTACTGTGGTATTTTTTATTTATCGTTGTACCATCACCACTAAGTCAATGCAATTGTTAATTAATTATTTGTCTTTTTCTTTTATTCATTTTATTTTATTGTTTATTTATTTATTTTAATTTCATTTTTTGAATGATGATTTCATAAGACATGTACAGATGGAGTTAATTAAGGCCGTACCCTGACCAATATAACCTTGAGCACTCGTTCCCTCTTTGCCGCACCCCACATCTACAATACTTCATGAAAATTACTAGCGCCATCTGGCGAACAACTTACGAACTATGGAACTGCGACTAGTAAAAATCACAGACCTTAGTTAGAAAATCACAGAGACGACATTGAATATTTTTTTTTTATTATTTCTATGAATGAAAGAAACGGTGCGCCTAAATAATTTTGGTCATGAATTCAGTGACTATACTTATCTCCATGAATACCTACTTACTTTCTAATTTTTGAACGAAAAAGCGTTACGCGATTCCACGAGACTTTCTCTCTTACAAAAATCCGAAACTAAAATGGAGACAAAATCAAAATTCAAGATGGCGCCACCATACATTTCAAAATTTTTTCCTCGTTGGTGTTGTTTTTATAGTTTTCGAGGGTGTTGACAAGAATTATGGGGTCAAAATCAAAATTCAAGATGGCGCCTCCAAAAATTTGCCAATTTTTTGTCATGGATGTCGTTTTCATAATTTTCGAGGGTATTGACAACGGTTATGGGGTCAAAATCAAAATTCAAGATGACGCCTCCAAAAATTTGCAAATTTTTCGTCATGGGTGTCGTTTTCATAGTTTTCGAGGGTGTTGACAACGATTATGGACGACGATATCAAGATTATGTAGAAATATAATATATCTTTTATTAGTTGATATTTCTTTTAAATAACAAATAGATAGCTCCAAAAACTGTACAAAAACGGTTTGCGTGGCGTTTTGGTCGGGGAGGCGCCTTAATGATGAGATTGTAGTTGGGTTTGCATTAGAAAAATTGCGAGTTTAGGAAATTAAAAATCATGTAAAGCATTGGTCTAAAATATCAATTTTATTTTAAGTTTGCCATACATTTGTTTTTACGTTGATGACAATATCAACATTGAATTACATTTTGGTTTTTATTTATTTTTTGAATATACGGTTAACAAAAAAAAATTATTTGACCATCGATCTAATGGAACGACGGCAAACAATAAAACAAACAACAAACAATTGCCCCAGTACCATTGATTGTACTATCTAATGGTAGGTACCACGGTGAATGAAAAAAACAAAAATTAAAATAACTGCATTTTTATTCCTACGTCATCTATTCTACCAACGTAATTTTTCCAAAAAATGCCCAACGCTTATATTCCCATTAATTAGTTGCATTTGGGCATTTTGAATTACCCGGTCGCGTTCAATGTAAACATTGTCTCTTTTATTTAAATTAAAATTGTTTTTGACTACGCACTTTTTGATACGATACGTCAGAAATCAAAATGTTTAACAAATGGTGTAGGTTGCTTTTTTTCTTACCAACTTCACCATTCAATACAAAATGCCACGATTCCAAATAATTGGTAGTGCGGTGCCGTTGGCCAAATACGCAAATCCTCTCAATTATATTTTTTGATAGCCAATTTCTGGTCATATATTTTTTAAATACGTACATATTTTCTTGTACATATGTGTTTTCCATCTCATCCACTATATAACTCCAACCGTCCAAAATATTTTCTTTAGGTAACAGTGGCAAAAGTTTGTAAAGTGACACTTCTGTATGCCTTTAATTTTAGAGATTTGCTTTTTCTATTCACTCTCACAATAGCATCCGCTTGGTAATATTTGCAGGAAAACGTACTTTATCGCCTTGACCATGGCGTCTTAGTCTGTTTTAAATGGCGTAGGGTTCCAGTTCGGTAATTGGCTTTTTATTAATTGCAATAGTGTAATATATATTTGCATTGTTTTATCCGGGAGGAAGGCGTAGATAACGGGTATTATATTTGTAGTCTCCTGAGAACTACCCAAGTCGCAATGTATAGTATAAAGCTGAAGAAACGGTACTGGACTTACTTCAAATGTGCCATCACTGAAATAGTCCTTACTTTCCGTCATAACTTCCTTTGCCACACTGGATGCAAACACTAAACTTCGTGCACCGTCATCACGATAGTAGTCCGCTAACAAAAAAGAATCAAATTTAGGCGGAACCTTAATGTCAGAAAAACTTTTGTGATATAATTTTTCTACTTCCAGTGTTTTATTTCGATGTCGGTAAAGTACTTACACTGGAGAATTCTGGTAACTTGCTTATAATATTAATCCCAGAATTGTCGAGTGAACCCACGGCTTCTCTGTAGATCCTGGGTAGGTACTGACACCCAGTCCTGGGTCTGATTCACTTACTTGTTTTTTACAATCGTAAATCTTTATGTCTATTTCGTTTTGAGCATGATCAGGAGTGCACGTTACTAAACGTGATGTACTTTTTACGACAGCATTACTAACAATAGTAACAGAACCGACACAACTGCTTTTACGATATAGAGCACATCGCCATATAATGCCTGCTTCTTTATAAATCTTTAATTTATAGTACTGGTACCCATTCAACAATAGTACTTCACCTCGTCCCCTTTTTATCACATTTATATCACACATTTTAAAGAATTAAATAAAAAATTACAATTCATTTCTCATTACTTATTTATTGGTGATTTGATAATTATGTGACAAAATGTCAGTCAAGCAAATGTTTTATCTTAGTTCACTATGTAGGTTTTCTATCAATTACCTAAGTCTACATAAGAGTAGGACTATTAAGAGTTTTATTTTACTGGTAAGTCTACTGGGTACAATGTTCCCAGTGGTCTTACTAGTAAGTCTGTTGGGAAGAAAATTCCCAGTAGTTCAACTGGTAAGACTACTCGGTAAAACTACTGGGAACTAACCCAACTTGCAAGTAAAGCAAAACCATCAGACAGCCATTTATTACTGCTCCAAAGACAATATTCAACGTCAGAGGACTTTTTTCAACCCCGGTTCGATTCTGCAATCACCATTTTAAGAGCTAAAATGTTGCACGCCTTTATTCCTACAACCGAAAGCCTTCTTGTAAAAAGTACCAGTTCTAGCATAGATATCATCGTATAACTATATTTTTTCTAATAAAATCGTTCTTGCTTTGTAATAATATTCTTTCGTTATGTTATTATGATACCACAGCAGTTTATCTAAGAAAGTATGTCTTATTTTGGCGCACGGAAGGCTAGATACCACGCTCAGTGCGACACGTACGTATGTAGGTATTTTAATTTATCTATCTTCTAAACGAATTCAGATCAGAATGCAGATAATGTAAAACTTCTGGTGTAATATAAATGTACTTTAGGCTATATTTTGAAATAAAAATTCTGTTTTGAAATGTTCACTTTCGGTTTTGTTGGCAAAAACATGATTTTTTTCAAATTTAATTTTATATTTCAAAAGAAAATTCCTACATAAGCCATTTCTATATAAGTTGCCATAAAAATATCATAAAATAAATTTGTTTAATTCGAGAAACTATTTCCGAAAAATACGAATTTCAATTACGGCAATTCTTTAGAAGCCCATAACTTGTCAAATAAACATCATACAAAAAAGGCACATTCATTCCTACTAGAGTGCAAATGCGGCTGCATAATTGCATATCAAAAAATTTCAGAACGTCACTTATTTTTCGGTGTCCGCTTCACGTGAAATGCCCCAGTTTCTACTACTAGTGCCTGCGACAAGATTATAGATGGAGTAGAAAAACTCTAAGTAAAAAAAGAGGGTACAATGAAAACAAAATTAGAAAATTTAGAAACAAATCAAGTTTATTTATCAAGATGAAAAAGATCAAATCATATTAGAATAATTATATAAGCTTACGAAACAGATATGTAACCGCTGGCGGATCCCAGTGGCGCAAACATAACCCTCGCTCTATATACCTTACCGCAAACAAATCAAACTCACTATACAATACCAATTATATATTACATATAGGTACATAAACGAAAACAAACTATCATATCATAAATCGCATCAACTAAAATAATATGAAAGATGTAAAATGTATAGTTACAATTATTATTTAACTCCACCGAGAATTTCCCAACGCGCTTCCTAACATTGTCCTTGTTTTTTTTTCTTATTTTCGTTTAATTCATTAAATGATAAAACATCTCACTAGCATAGGTATATTTACATGGCCATGAGGCCGCAGTCTGTTCCTTGTATAAAATTATCACTCGCGACATGGCACGTGGGGCCCAGGGGCCCCGAGGGGCCGTTGGCCGTAGGGCCCCTAATCACCGGGGTGCTCCGGGCACGATCTGTTCACTTCGAACCATTGGTCTATACACCTGGAATTGAGAAAAAACACGTGTTAACATAAGTAGCAAATGGGTACAAAGAAACACAATATTCGCAATAACACGTGAATGAATAACATACTTATATTATTGCACACATCTATATTATACATTATGAGTCCTAGTCTTAGTATGTATATGTAACTAAGTGATGAACACAAAATATAAAGACTTCACGTTCCATACAAAATATTGTTTCCTAAAACCCCGTATAATTTAGTTAGTACTTACCTATCGTGAGGTTACGATGGTGATAAGCATTGATCAGGGGCTAAGCATGTGCCAAATATAATATATAATGTACTTAGAGCTGTGGATTTGTTCAAAATAAAATAATATTCGGATTAGCCTCGATTTACTTCCTTTTTATCCTTAGATTTAGATCCTGAGTGAAAGGTAAAGTCTATTATTGTCGACAAATCAATTTCATCGGCAACAATTTAAAATTAGCATCCAGTACTGCTTACAAAGCTGGTTTGCGTTCGAAGCTCATTTAGTAGTAGGTAGTTTCCGCGGCAAGTGCAGTATCTACTGACCCAGATCTAGCCTAGGCTATCGATGCTTTGCTCCCTTTGTTCTGCCCTTTGTAGGGCGGTATCGTGTGCTTTGTTAGGGCAAGCGATGGCCACTTTAGTTTTGTAGCCCTATTTGGGGTATGAACTTTGACCTACAGTGGTATAGGGAATTATATTTTTTAAAATCGTCAGTGTTGGTGATGAGATGTGATGTTTTATGTTTTTGTGCCTCAGCAAGCGGTTATTCTCAGTTGCCCACACTTTCTACGCCTCCACTAGTGGCAACTGGGAATGACTTGAAAAATATTTCCATTTGCCAATTGCCTAAAATAATTCCAATAATTGGGAACGGTATTTTTTCCGTTCTCAGTTACAAACGGACGTGCAAGGAAGTTAATTTTTGTAACAAACATTGCTATGTTTATGACATGATATCTTTGTGAGTTAATAACAGCTTCGTAGAAACGTGTGATAGGAACTTTATTCTCCTTTACTGTAGTGGTAGACAGTCCAGACCTTTGTCAAAGTCTCGGGTTCTAATCAGTAAAAATTTGTACACTGACAAGTGTGCTTACTTATTTATCCACGCCTAAAAATAAGATGAAAACTATCATCTGCTACAGCTTGATTTTGACGACCTCCGTGGCGCAGTGGGCGAATAGCCGGCTGAGACGCAAGAGGTAGCGGGTTCGATTCCCGCCGCGGAACAAATGTTTGCATGATCTACAGATATTTTTTCCGGGTCTGGATGTTTTTCTATATAATATAAGTATGTATTTACAAAAAAAACGTATACAAGTATTCTATCAGTTATCTGGTTCCCATAATACAAGCTCTGCTTAGTTTGGGGCTAGATAGCGCTGTGTGAAATGTCCAGCAATATTTATTTATTTACGCTACTTTCTTTGTGATGTTTATGTGAAAAGAAAATGAGTCTTTTTATCCTATATGCGTTCCTTTAATGTTACTTAAATTTCATAACTGACTTTTTATGGCACCCAATTAGTCTCTCGTTAAAAAATAATAAAGAAGGTAGTCCTCACCCCTTATGGTAGATGCAGAGGCAGGGCAGGCGCGCGATGGTGTCCCCGGCGGAGAGTTCCTCCAGGCAGATCACGCACTCCCCTTTCGCGTCGTTCAGCACGTCCTCTGGAAACCACGGAAGAATAACATTAGTTTTCTCTTGGGAACTATAAACTTAGGTATAATCACAGACGACCAACGGGTCCTGACCTGACATAGGCCTTGCTTCATTCACCATCATAAAACTTGCTTTTCTATATATGATTTTTGTGAACATAAATTATAATTGAAGTATGATGCCCCTAAAAGACCATATGACCGATGGGGGAAAAAAGTAGTCAAGGAGTTTTTACTCCTCTCGAGTCCACGACACATATCTTTAATTTATTGATTCAATAATAAGCTGGTTCTCTCACGATATTTTCCTTCAGTTTTTCTTATATATTTGTAAATAAATGTAATATACTGACCATTATATGAAAGCCGTGGCCTCGTGAGGCACATGACCAGATGGCACTCGATGTCGTCCGGCAACACGAACTTGCTGCACACTGGACATTTTATACCTGAAACAATACAACAACCCATTAGTTACACTTCATAGCAAGAACAGTCACATGTGACAGTCAACAGCTGGGGTTGCATGTGACACGTCAGTTTATGGAACTCTGAGTATTGCCTAGGTACGGCCATCGTACGGCACTGCAACTCCCAGGCACATATCCTATTGTTGAAACAAAATTAAATTATTTTATTTTGCTGGAAGTATGGTTGTACATTGATGATAAGTTTTATGACCGAGTTAATAAATAGGCTTCCTACTAAAAAAAGCGCAGCAGAGGACTGCCCCCCACTAGAAAGACGACCTGTTAAAGGTTGCTGGGAGTCGTTGGGTGCAGGCCGCATAAGGTCAGTCGCTTTGGAAATCTATGGGGAGGCATATTGTAGCAGTTGTACATATTCCACACCAGTGGCAAGTTAATACACAGAATCAATAAGTCAAATGAAATCAGTTCTCTCGTCACGTCCACTCGAGATCGACGAGTCTTTTGTTACCTGTACCTAGGCAACATATAGGTAGGTAAACTTACAACTCAAATTAAACTATTTTCTTGCGAGTGGAACAGCAATTCTAGACTTCTCAGCTCTTTCAGTAAACTTAAATATAAGTGAGAAAGCTTTAGCTTGTGAGAAACCTACAAATCGCTTTGAGAAACTTGTAGAGGCAATTCAAAGTAATCAATGGTTTTGTTCACGCTAAGCTGTGCCATTTTCAGACTTTTGTATCGTATAGTTTAGTTGAGGGAAAACAGCGCTCAGCGGAAAAGACGCATTGGAAAGCTTAGCGCAGACCGCTCCCTACTTGATGAAAAGACGAACAAGTGCAAGATGGTTCTCTTTCAATTCAGTATAACAAGATTTAAGTATCACTTTAAGATTTTCAAGAAGAGTCATTTGAATTTTGTAGTTGTAGAAAGGCGTTGTAGAATTTTGATTTTTAGTGCGTAATAAACAGTTTCATGAATAAAATTATACTCTTGCTAATAATTTCGTAAGCATCGCCATAAACTGCTCCAAATCGGTAGCACCTCAGTGCCATCGCCTTATAAGCGGTCTGAATGAGTATTGTACGTGGAACATTACTTAGAGAAGGTTATCGTCCATTGTGAGACTACAAACAGTTCATAAATGTTCGTGTACTGATTGTGATTGGACTAGATCTACTACTCATCGGTAGATTCCTCTTCTTTCTTAGCGACCGACGACAGAGCGGTCGCAGCGCCGCAGACGAGCTGCCTCCGCGCGGCACTTTGCGGCAAATTTGAAGGCGCCCGTAAACATAATGGAGGCTTGCTGCGCAAAGAAATCGATGACGTGTGGCGGGCTCATTAGACTATCTGTTATCAACAGCTGATAGATTAATTGCATTACTAATAGGGCTGCGTTTCCACCAGAGCTTTGCGAGGAAACTAAGCGGTGAGCGAGGAAAGACACCAGTGCGATAGCTGCGCTGTGCCGCACGCCAATAAAGCAATCATATTGATTTAATTTTTGCTCGCTCTCCGCTTAGCTACCTCGCACATCTCTGGTGGAAACGCAACCTTAAGTACTGAGTCATTTTAAGTTTTGTAATCCAGCAAATGATTTACCAGTAACGTTAATCACATACTTTGTATGTATGTATTTGTGAAAGACATTTCGACCTCACACCGTGGGAACTAAACAATCATAGCAAACTTGAAATTCATCACGTGCATATTAGCTAATTTTATAAGGAAACAATGTAGAATGGTTTAACTCTTATCTGCAATTGGCTTGAGACGGTCGGAGCGTGCGGTGCGTCACCAAACTACCAACTTTCAGTAAGTATTCTATAATTTGTGGTGAAGAAGAGGTTTTGTACTAGTCGGTAAGGCTCTACGATTACGTGCATGAGCAAACACTATTGTTTTGAGACGCGTATCTTATTCGTTATCAAGTTTCGTGGAAATATGTGTTTTTTATGATAACAACCTTGAATGAATGAATACATAAATACATACAAAATTGTAAATAATTGTACACCGCAAAAGAAAAGAAACAAAGGCACAAATATAATGGGCGATCTATCGCTTATAGCGATTTCTTCCAGACAATAAATATATGTAGGTAGGTAGGTACATATCTTATATGATAGCGTTGTTTTAATTTATTAATTAAAATCGTTTATAAGGCTTTTTACAATACATACATAGTGTATAGAGGTCAAACAAATACGAAGCAGACCCTTATTTTCATAAACATTTCAAGAAGATAACTGAATTACTGTCCAATCTTTGACAGTACAATTAAATTACATAGCGACCCTAGCTGTAGCTTGGATTCGTATTCCGACAAACCGCGAGTTACGAGTTTCATAACAAGTAGATACTTAACTTTTCGCCTACTTTACGATACGAAGTTGTTTACATTCCGTTTCTCTTTACTGTTAACGATGGTAATAACATGGATGTGGTTTAATTAGTGGTAAAACCGCTCTTACGCTCTTATAGTTTAAGCAAAACAATTAACTGAGAAGCAGCGAGAGCTTTTCGGGAAATGAGAAGGCTTTTTCTTATTTGTATTGTTTAATATAAGTACATGTTACAGAAGATATACTTGAGAAGACTATGATAGATTTGGTAATTGGAAGTACTTAAAGTAATTGAGGTAACTTACAAATACATTGGATGAATAATTCTATATGGAATTACCACACTCAAACATAACTAAACGAATAAGGCAGTACAATGGGAGGCTGAGGCTTTATCGCTAAGTGTGATCTCGTCCGGTAACCTTTGAATAAAACAAAATTAGCGAACACTTTCCAGTTTTTTCATAAAGAAATTTATTTTGTATTACAGATTTTTATACTTTTCAACTTATTTATAGTTACATAAAAAATATTTCAAAGCAATTGAATTGGACCAGACCTTCGGCCAGTCAGGCAGCACGAGAGCTGCCAGGGGTCGGATCAAATATTTCCGCGAGGTCGAGCGAGATAATTGACTTGTAACCCCCGAAGGGGTGGGGGGGGGGGGGGCTGGGGGCGAAGTAATGCAACGTTCCTTTGTTGAGGAGGTAATTTGCACAACGTTTTACTGTGAATTTGTTTAATTGTCTATGGTTTTACATTTAGAAGAGTAAATGGAATAGGTTGTGCAATTTAAAGTATTTCTGGGCGATCGTCTTGTCGAAGCGACGCTGATCCGAGACCTGGTGCTTATGTGTGTTTCTACGTTGATTCAATGCATTGAAAATTTTAAATTCTGCGAGGCAAAGCAGCCAATGTCTAGTGGACACTTTTGCCTTTTAGTGATCTGGACAAATCATTATCGAACTTCCAAGAATTGTTTTGCACTAATTTCAGTCACTGATAGCCAGTAAGGGTTGATATAAGAAGGGGTAAGTAAAATGTTAAATAGTTGCAATTTTGCTTCTAACTCGAAACGATCTATGATGGTGAGTTTTGTGTTTATTAAAAAAAGTAGTGATGGATTTTGTAGATTTGTAGTATGTACTTTTTATATTTATACTATATGTACCCACAGTTGTCTCCCAATATTTATAAAATGTCTTATGTTGAAAAATTGCATTACGTTTTGTAGATTTTTATAGTTTGATAGATCAGAAACTATATGTCCCCCTAGTCCCTAGTCCTGTTAACTTTCGATTTATAGTTGTTTTACGCTGCACACTTGTACAACACTTGTATACTTGTGCAACACTGTACAACAATTTTTTTTAATTTTTTGTTTTGAGTTCGAGATTTCCATTAAAAAAAACTAGTTTTTTGAAGAATGGCGAAAACACCCAAAAGAGAACCGAAACAGTGCTTTATATTAATTGATACCGAACAAATATGGATTCTTAGGTGTCACCAAAGTTTTTTCGAAAGAAAGAAGAAAGAATATCAGCAGATTTTCTTCAAAATTAGTTGAAAAATGGCCTATTCGGAAAACGTGGAGAGCGCTTCTTGATCAACACTGCAGAGTTTTGGAAGGTGATAATCACTTTAAAGTGATTGTCCACCACCTACAACCGTCAACATCAGCTTGCAATCCTGGTCGTCCCATTAAAAGTCTCGAAGACCTGAATGACTAGTCGAAATGATGGCGACTCAACAATCTTCTACAAACACGGGATACTAATCAATTAACGACTGCTGCTGAAGTTTCATCGCGGTTAGCTGGACACCGAAACCTTGCTAGTGTCATTAGAGAAGCCAGCAACAGCCCTAGGAAGTGTCAAGTTATGAAAAAAACTATTGGTGCAAGTGAAAGCACTCAAAGGTGTTTGTCAAAAGATGAAGCTTTGGCTTATTGGATTGGATCGATATTGCTCCAACTCGTTCAAAATGTTAAAATTTAGACGTAATTTATTTTCTGTATTGTTATGTATTCTAAAAGGATCATTAAAAAAAACAACCAGCCTTGTTTCTTGCCTTTCTTTCCTGGCTTGGTCGCGAAGGAACAGGCAGGAACACAATACTCGAAAAGACTCTCGTTTTGCCACAAATAGAGATTTACTTAACATGTTACTAATCACATCTGATCCTGTAATTAATGGTCTTATGGCGGGTTCCTATATCCGTCGGTAGCCAGCTACGACTCGTTTCTCCTTGAAAACCCGTCAAAAGTTTGACACTAGTTTGACACTTTTTCAAGGAGATACGAGGCGTAGTCGGTTACCGACGGATATAGGAAACCAACATTAGAGAAGTTCCCAAAAAAACCGACAAGCAAACTTCCTTCTGAGGTTTTAGAATTAATAATGCCCCCTAGTGTAAATATTAGTAGTTTTAGTCTAAGTGTTATCTCTGAATATATCGTAGAAAATTAGTCAGAAGAAGAATTAAGCAATTTAGAGTGAATAAGTAAAGTAGAATAGTAATAAAATATATATAATTTTGGTTAATTTAGATATGTAACTATGTCCCATTCTGTAATTAGTTGTGAAGTTTAGTAGTTGAGTATATTATGACTTGCTAATCTTTTTTCAATTGTTATTTTTGTACCTGTCTCAATTGAACAAAAAATCTGTTGGTAATATTTGTTTTCTTAGAACTCGTGACCCTACCTACCTTCTTTTATTTGGGTGTTTTGTACTAAATCCGCAATAAGACATCGTAAGAAAGCAGTATGAAGCAAAAACCCCCCATAAATAATTGTGTCTAGCTAGCTTGTTCTGGAGGATTCACTGTGCGCCGGCGCGGTGCCTTTGAATCAGCTGAGCGCGGCGAGTGGGGCGTTCAACACTAAATTGCCTTGAGGGACGTCGTCATAGTAAGTACGAAAATTTAGGACGCTTGGTTTTCATACAAATTTACGCACTTACGTTATCTATTCAATAAAGATCTGTGATTAAAATTTCTAATATTCTAATACTTTACGTAGGTCTGATTTGATCTTGTCTTGATAAGTAAAAACTTTAACTTAACGGCGGTACTTTAAACAAATTAGTTACACTAAATTAGTTATAACTTGAGGTCATTCAGACTGATTGTGAATTTTTGTTTAAGTTTGTTAATGATTTTATTTTACGAATAGCAAAAGGAAGCTCGGTTAAAAAAATACCTCATAAAATATAACACGAAAATAAAACATACGTTTATATTGTTCGTTATTTATGAAATACGCGTTTTTTATCGCACGGGAATGGGCATAAATTCGCGTTTCGCCATAAAACGCCGCGATGGCGTCAACAAGTCATAAAAATAAAATATGACCTTTGAGAGTGTTAAAGTGCAAATCTTTAATATTTTATAAAAATCCAGTCAGCAGGGAGTTGGAAGAGGAAGGTAATGTTTTGTATCAGAGTTGCTCATATTTGAAGGAATACAAGAACCAGTAACACAACAGGTAATAGCAAAAATCCTACCTCTAATGATATCCACCCTTCAAAATTTAGTTTACAGATGCGGTTATTTAAAGAACCAAAAGATCTTTTGGAAAACTTTTGGAACCCTTATTTAATAGAAATAATTGGCGAAGAAAATATGAAGTTTTCAAAGGTTTATTAAACGGTAAGTTTTTAAACCAATCTACCGTCAATACTTTTCTTACGTAACACACAACGCTTCTCAGAACAGCGTATTTTTGTAACGGATAACTGCTTCAAACTTTTATTTTACATCGTGATTTTACACTAAACTATTAATTATTACAGACATCTGATATAAATATTCAGATTTCAGACAAATATGTGGATCTATACTTATTTTCTTATCATGACTTGTACGCGTTTATGGCCTTATGGTAGTCAAAATAGGCTAAACTAAGAAAACATATTTTGGGTGAAATATTTCGAAACCTTTTTAGTGGAAGAACCATAGGTACCATACCATCTATTAATGTATAATTTACAGCGTTGGCCGACTTTCTATTACGCCCAATTATTTTGGTTTTGTTTAGATCATACTCCTGGCAATAATCATCTTATTTCAGTTCATAAATGGATGCCTGTATCTTCCTGCTCATCATTATACCGTCAGCCACGGCACTGGTAGACTGTCGAACGGCCTGCCAAACTTGTCGTAGGTATGACGAGGGCATAGACGCTAAAGCCTTTGAGGTGTTCTGTACCATGTGCCAGGAGTGCAAGGAGAGGCATAAGCAGCAGAGGCTGCAGAGACAGAATACAGTAGTTGGAAGCGAAATAGAAGGTGTGACAGGTACGTCTAATGTTACATTATACGTGAATATAAAAATACAATGTTGTTCCCACATTTTAAATCATAAGCATATTTTACACTAGCTTCCGTCAGCGGCTTCGCGCGTGTTGTTTGTCAACAAAAAGTAGTCTATGTGTTAATCCAAGTTATAATCTACGTACATACCAAATTTCATCGAAATCGGTTCAGCCGTTATACGACGTGATTGAGTAACAAACAAACAAACATCCAAACTTTCGCATTTATAATATTAGTGTGATTCGAGTCCAGCGCTCGATCCAGTCCAGTGCATTCGAGTGCCAGTTTTGATTATTCCAGTTGCAATCCAGCGTTGGATTCGATTGCTGAACTGCTACTAGATTAATGTAAACCGGCCATCATTTATATACCTGGCTGGAAGATACCAGATACTTTCTGAGTTTACAGTACGAAACAAAGGATTTGATCACAAAATATGGTAACAAATATTATACGAGGTTTTTTATATTCCTAGATTAAAAAGCAACTCACAATTAATTAAATTATAACCTCTTTCAAAATCTAGCTTCCGAATAGATCCAAGTTATTGCGCCAATTGGAACCAAAAACCATAAGAAAGATATAACTTTTGAAACTATCACGGTTATGAGCATGATATTTTCACTAAAAACGGGATATTCAAAAACTCATAAATCATATAAATATCACATACGAAAGATGTTGACTTAAAGGTTTTCTTTCAGTAAATCTTCAGTTTTCACCGAATCAAGAGCAAAATCAAATGCAACCGAATTTACAGCAAAATCAGTTTCCACCAAATGTACAGCGAACTCAGTTTCTACCGATTGAAGCGCCTCCTCAGTTACCACCGAATCCAGAGCCTATATTGGAGCACTATGCAGAAGTCCTGGATATACCTGAAGGCTGCCCAACCCCGCCTCCTTGCGATGATGAAGTAACAAACCCTTATACAACAAAGGGTCTGGCTATCTCACCGAAGCCTACAACTACTAGCACGACTACTAGCACTACTACTACCACGACTAGACCGTGTCCTACGTTCAGCCCTTGCAGGCCTAAAACCGTGCGACCTCCATATATATTTATACCGCCACCACCACAAATGATAATACCTCCACCCATGCCTGTGCAAACATGTTACATGCAGCCAATGCCGCCTATCCAGCCCTATCCAGCGTACCATTACGCTCCTGCTCCAATGCCTTATGCCCAGGGTCCTATGCACCCAGGGTTTATGAAATCTTATTGCCCGTTAACTCAAGGTCCGTTAAACCAAAATAATACGTTTCCGGACAATAATCCACGGGAGGAAGTTATAGTGAATCAAAGTGATCAAGCACAGGATCATACTGGCATGGCGCCTGCTTCAGGAGAAGACTTTGGAACTGATGTTACTAAGAAGACGAGAATACCTTCAGTGCGGAAGAATTTACCTTCAAATTATGACTCTAAGAAAGACAAAGACTTTGTCTATGTGTACATAGGTGTTCCTAAACAAGTTTTGCAGGATTGACACTGCCTTTGTGAACTAATTTCGAAGTGTTTAATAATTATGTAAGATTTTAGTATTTATCTACGAGATTGCTAGCTCTTTGTGGCAGAGGCCTCTGTACAAAATAACAAGTAATTTATTCTAAGTCCAGTCTAATCCAGTCTAAGTATGGCGCAATTAAACAGATATGACCCGTAATTTAATATCTCTCGCAAACAACCCTCTGATAATTCATAACCACGGTCTTGGAATTAATTTTGTTCATAACAACTATCTGAAGTAGGTATTATATAATTTATCTTGTGATATATTTTACTTATGGTACAGTTCACAGAACTATACTACTGATGGAAATATACTTTTCAATCCCACCATCCACATTCTATTATCGGACAACCAGTCGCTCTGCGATGTGCCATCATCGCTACGTGGTAGACAAGACAATACCTCCCATACACAAAAACTCTTTCACGTTATGACGACCTCCGTAACCGACTATCAGTGAGTATCTAGTGAGACGCAGGAGGTCGCGGGTTCGATTCCCCGAAACCCGACTACAAAATGGGTAAGTAGATATATTCAAGCTTGATTTCGTTTCGAATATAAAAATAATCTTAGGCTTTGAATGTAGACCGTAATAAAGTAACATACTTCCAAACTAATATAAGGCTCGATATCGTGTGTAGTTACAATTATTAATGTATCTATTTTTGGAATGATCGAATATAACTTGAATTAATTGTTTTGTTATCAGTGTGGGTTCTAGATACTCTTTGTTGATTGTCTATTTACTGTTTCAATGATAACTGGTGGTTTTAAACTTGTATTTACATGTTATTAATTTTATACAAATTGGAACGGTCTTGTCACGGAATCGACAAGTGTCTGATACCCGGCGCGGCGGTAGGTACAGGGACTTTTGTGCGGGATCTGGAAATTACTCATGTTACTTGTTATTTATCTATACTTAAATAAATAAATAAAGCCTTTATTCTCACTTAATAACTATATACATACATACAATTTAATAACATTTACATAAAATTTAATAATATCATTCATTCATTAAAATTAATATCAAATTATTAATCATTCAATTATACACATTACTGTTATTGTTATTCAATTATATTAGTTTATTTCACTTAATTAATTAATTAATTTATTTTGGGCACCCAGAACTGGGTGTAGGCCTCCTCCATGCAATGCCACGTATGTTGATCTTGAGCGAGTCGTGTCCAGGTCTTGCCCGCAAGCTCTACCAAGTCGTCGCACCATCGTCTTTTCGGTCTTCCTCTTGTGCTCACCGCGTCTCGTGGGTACCAATGGAGGATACGTTCGCTCCATCTTCTATCCTGTGCTTTAGAGATGTGGCCTGCCCACTTCCACTTCAGTTGGCAGAGCATACTAACTGCGTCGGTGACTTTCATTACGGTTCTGATGTTGTCACTTCTGACTCTATCTTTTAGTCTCAAACCAAGCATTGATCTTTCTGTAGCTCTTTGAAATGTAGCTATCTTTTTTATTATTTCTTTTGTCAATGGCCAGGTCTGACAGCCGTAAAGCAGAGAAGGAAGAATTGTGTTGTCCATCAGCTTTTTCTTGAGATGGACCGGATTATCTATACTTAACACAGTAATATTATGAATGTGAAAGTTTGGATTTTCGGTTATTTCTTACTCAATCACGTCGTAATGGCTGAACCTGATTTCGATGGGTGTGTTGATAGATTGTGACCTGGATTCAAACAAAGGCTACTTTTAGTTGACAAACAACGCGTGCGATGCCGTTAGCGGATGCTAGTAATATTATAAAGAGGTATAGTTTGTATGTTTGTAGGGGGTAATCACCGGAACTCCTGCACCGATTACAAAATCCTTTACTAATAGAAAACTTGATTGATAACTTAACTGATAGATATCCCAGAGTGAAATTGGCTATATTTAATTTAAATAAAAAAACGTGTAAATCCGGGGCGGGGCAGCGGGTTTATTTACAAAAAAATAATCATATTAGATCATCATTAAAATAAGGAAGTTATCACGCAGCGCGAAGTAGATTGCACTCACCCTGATGAAGGTTCACGAATTGAACCGAAACATCTATTGTAACATTATCACTTACCGTTCGTAGGTGATAAAGTGTGATAACTCACTCACTTTAGATTCGCAAATAAAATAAATAATATTGCTGGACATTTCACGCAGCGCTATCTAAATCCTAAACTAAGCAGAGCTTGTATTATAAGAACCAGATAACTGATTGAATACTTATATATGGTTTTTGAAGTAAAACTTCTTTACGCACGCTTGACTTGGGGAGTATGCTGGTGAATGCGTTACGAAAAGTGCGAACGGAAGTTGAGAGGGAGATATAAGTTAGTGAAGATAGAAATAGAGAAAACGTGAGAACGTAACTCACCTTTCGTATATTACTGTAGGGGCATGAAAGAGAGGTGCGAGCAAACATTTTCTTTCTCTCAAATCTCCTATCCTTAATTAGCCTAAATTATACAAACTGCAAAAACAAAACACTCCTTCATGCTGTATAATAGAGTTCATTTAGCTATAGATAAAAAAAGTATTTACGACGTTTCGTATTTTAAATCTACCAGCTTCGGTTTACAAAAAAGTTCAGCTATTCTACAATTGATGGCAGGCAGCAGCAGAAAATAACTTATGTACTTACTGTATCCGCCTCGAAATCAGGTTGACATTTCCTTAAAACATTATTTTTACCGCTACTCAGCCAGTGCGGTAACAAAATATTGCTATTATCGATAGATTGTACCCGATTTTGGGTTTGATTAAAATGTTATAGGATACAAAAGGTGTTGTTATCTATAACCTAAAGATAATCTAGTTCAATATTTGACTAAAACTTACTAAGATCATTATTATTTACTTACAGAACTATTTTTTGCGAAGATCATGATGTTAATAATAATGCGCATGAACAAATATATGTGTCGTTATTCCCAGTTGAAAATTAAAATACGTAAGTTTTATTACGTCGTTTTACACGAATGGCCAGTTTCACAGGTTCCTGATAAAGTTCCAGATAGCTACGAGTATCTGACAAATAACGCCATACAAAAGTTGTTACTTTTTGAGGTTACCTGATGACACAAAGATAGACTCATAAATACTCAGTACAAGTTATAATTTTAACAACCCTTCATTTTGGTAAAGGATAAAAACCATTTGATGAACGTCTATTTATTTTTTTGTGAATTTTAATATAAATGGAGATATCGATAAAACTGCTATCGCATTAGACTACATCACTAACTGAGTAGCGGAAAATGTTCCAGAATGAGAAGAGGTAATGCGTAATCCAAAACAAGCTTTATTTCTGAAAGAGAATGATAAATTTTGGTTTAAAATTTTAAAGAAGTTTTACTTCAGTCGTGTGGTCTAAAGCACACTCGTTTTTTTTTTGTAGATATATACTTATAATATATAGGATAACATCCAGGCCCGGAACAATTATATGTAGATCATGCAAACATTTGTTCCGCGGCGCGAATCAAACTCGCTTCCTCCTCTGCGTCTCAGCCGGCTACTCGCCCACTGCGCCACGGAGGTCATCAAATAAATGAATCATAAATGCAAAAACTTTATAGCAATCTCTACCGCGACTAGTGAACCCTTATTCCACCCTGACAACGTCCTCGAACATTGTAATACCACTGATGGTATTATGTACCTAAGCACCGTATTTATGAGCCATATCTTATCGTATCGTAAAATCGTGTAATATCGATAGAAATATAGATCTGTCCCATTACTAGATTAGCTGGACTGTACCGATATCTGTTTCTATGTTCATTGCTTTCTGAATACAAAGTAAGAGCTTTCAAATATTTACGAAAAGGTGGTGGTGGTTCAGAGGCTTGCGATTTCGATTTTATTTATGTAATGACTAGCTTCCGCCCGCGGTTTCGCACGCGCAGTTTATCAATAAAAAAGAGTCCAAGTTTCAATCCAGGTCATAACTATATCTATCTATAGGTATATCAAATTTCAACGAAATTGTTTCAGCCGTTACGGCGTGATTATGTAGCAAAAAAAAACCGGACAAGTTCATGTCTGACTCGCACACCAAGGGTTCAAATACAAATTAACTTTTATCATTTATTTATTACTCGTGCGAAGATAGAAGCTTGATTTTTTTACGACTCCAAGGGACCATATACGTATTCGATATTAATTTCGACTTGATACCTCCACGCATTACTGTGAAAAAGGGCTTTTGAGAAACGGACATACAGACAGACTGACAGACGGATAATGATCTTATAAGGGTTCGTTTTTCCCTAAAAATATCCAAACTGTGCTCGTATAATAATATTAGTGTGATGAGGTGATGTGTTGACACACGCCCATGGCCCATCTGATGCTAAGTGGTTACCGCTGCCTATAACAATTGCGTTACATCAAAGGTACATTCGTTTGGGAGCTATGATGCCACAGAGACAGGCATCATACTGATAATAATGACATCCTTCTCTATTTCTTCGTAGAGAGAAACTTTTCTAGTGTAGTCATGCTATCCTGACTTGTATCATTCATCGCGGAACGGCAGATTACAAACTCCCATCAGTAAGCAGGGTTTGATCGATCGTACAATTTGTACATTCGAGTCAACAAGTGTTTGCGTGTTTGTCGACATCGTGTAAAGGGGCGTCTGTAACCTCCACGGGATCCAGGGCTCTGGAGTGGATGGCTTGTCTTTCAGCTGTATCGGAACTTTGGATTGATTTGTGTGTAATAGGGTTAGGAAACTGACGTATTGAATTAGGCAGGAGAAAGGCTAGTTGCCAAAAGGTAGTTGTGATTCATGACTGCGTTATTATTATTTTATTTTAAGAGTTTTAATAATGACATTCTGCAATTTTTGAGATTTTAGTATTTTTTCGCGATCGCTGTACATAATTATTGATTTAAACAGGTATTTATCGCTTATACCTTTTTTATATATTATCCCGACGTTTCGACTGTGTTGCAACACAGAAACATAAGCGAGGTACATACGCGATAAATACCCGTTTAAATCAGTAATTATTTCCTATTTTTGTATTTAATTTCAATCGAATCTGTCTAATTATGTTATTGTATGCTAGTATTGTATCTATATTTATGTTATTTTTTTATTTTATTTATTTAATTAAATCCACAGCCCTTAATATATAAGATACAAACCTATACTAAGCGCAACCTACGGCCAAAAACGGATTTACTTTATATAAAAAGTATTTATAAATAGACAGTCTAAATTAAACTAAAAATACGAACAAAGTCGGGGTAATTACACCATTTATAACTCAAGAACGGCGGGACCGATTTTGATGATCTTTGATTTGTTAGATTTGTCTCCGCCCCGAATAGCAGAATAACTATTAAAATATCGTAAAAAATCACACCAAAGGAAATTATGAAGAAACATAATTTCCTTTCGTTGTCTCGTAACTGCTAGTTAGTGTTTATGTTATTTATCCTCTTTATGTAGTGTAGTTTATTTATTCTTATATTATTTGTATGTATTTAAGTTTATGTTTATTAGTATAATTAATAGGTATATTTTATTTTGTGGGTTCTGTTTATGTCTGTAGGTACTCTTACACCGCCGTCTTTTGATTTTGTTTATCCTGTCCATCCAAAGGTTGTCTGGAAGAGATCGCTTTTAGCGATAAGACCGCCCATTGTACCTTTATTTATTGTTTATTTCCATTATTGTATTTTTATTTGGTGTGCAATAAAGAGTATTTCATTCATTCATTCATAATTTTCTCATACATAGATGCAACTAATGATGGCCGATCGACAGTTCTACGTATATTGGCAGCCCGCGTCATATGCATTTCAAGGCGGTACGAAGTTCGGCGGGTCAGCTAGTTGTATAATAAGTTTTGTAGTAAAATGAGTCGTCTCTTAAACCGTTCAACCCTAGAAGGCAATCTGAGTGACAACGCTACAAATTATTGATTATTCAAGCATTTATAAACCACTGTTCAATTTCCACTATAAGGGTGAGCTTAAAATACATTACTTAGCAAATGATCATACTACGCGACTTGTTCTTTGCAGGGCTCTTAGCATGAGCACGGTTTAAGTTTAATACCTATGTATCTCGATCTAAATGTACATCAACTGCAGAAACGGAAGATAATGAAGACTTTTATGGCTTACAATATAGAAAGAGAAAATGAAATATGCGAGGAGGGAATGTACACGGTCATAAATGGCGTAATTAGTTTTTTTGCATCGCAATAGAATGGATTTAGTTTCCTTGCAATTATTGTGACATTGTAGGTGTTTCATTAAGGCTGGTGTTTCTGCAATGTAACAATATTACTTTTTACCTAATATGTGTTTTAGTATGATAAATCATACATGCGCCGAGGAAGGCCTAGTAGACGCTGGCGTGACGATCTCGATGCCTGCGAAACAGATTGGTGGTATTTGGCACGCGAGCGAAAGTCCTGGAAGACAGTGGGGGAGACCTTTGCCCAGCAGTGGGATGACACAGGTAGTTATAAAGAAAGCTATATAAGAAGTGTTTTTGAGTTTTCCGATATTTCGGTTTATCCGTGATGGTGGCGCATGCAACTGTGCCGAAATATAGTGAATCTCAAAAACTTACAAATTACTAATCCGAAACCTGGAGTCATGCATGACACACAAACACATCGAAACAAGTATTAATAAAAAAACGGTCAAGTGCGAGTCGGACTCGCGCACGAAGGGTACGTCCGTATCTATAAAAAACAAAACAATCACGTTTGTTAAATGGGTAAATATTAATTTAATTATCTATTTTTAAAGTGAATAATATAACTCAATATTCTGTGAATATTTCAAGCGTATTGAATATCACGTTTGTTGTATGGGAATCCCCCTTAAATATTTATTTTATTCTGTTGTTAGTATTTGTTGTTATAGCGGCAACAGAAATACATCATCTTTGAAAATTTCAACTGTCTAACTATCATGGTTCATGAGATCCAGCCTGGTGACAGACGGACCGACAGACAGCGGAGTCTTAGTAATAGGGTGCCGTTTGACCCTTTGGGTACGGAACACCAAACATTAAAAAATTCTCGATACTTATAAAAACCGTAATAAATTTCCAATTTACAGGATCCTTCACTAAAAAAGAAAAGTGCTCATAATTATACGAAGATCAGGTCAGCAGCACATAACTAAGAACACTCCAGTTAAACAAGCTTAAAAAACCTCGTCCGAATCTGTCCATCCGTTTAGTTTGACGATGCCACAGATAGACAGACACACGGACAGACATAGGTGTCAAAGGCACATTCCTATTTTTGCGGTGGGGGTTAAAAATAATTGCAGATTACAAAAAAAAACTACCTAGTTATGTTGCTAAAAAGTTGTTATACGTGAAAACCTATAATTGGCTTGGATGTGTGTTTATTTATTTATTTGTTATTCAATCACGTCGTAACGGCTGAACAGATTTCGATAAAAGGTACATATGTACGTAGATTATAACCTGGATTAACACATAGACTAACTTTTATTGATAAACCATGCGTGCAAAGCCGCGGGCGGATGCTAGTAATAACAATAACAATTCTCCCGTGGACAGAATCGAAGTATTTCGAGGAGGGATGCGCGAGTGACGAGTTGGAACGCGTGTTCTTTGCAAACAAATACTTGTTAACAATAAGGTTAGCTAAGGCTATAAGGCTCAGAGTGTATGTGGTCGGTTCGTGCTTAAGCACAATAAAGGTGGATTATTTGCGGCTGCGATGCAACCATTACAATATATATATAGAGTTGAGCTACATTATAGCAGTAATAGCAAAACTATTTTTACATGGTTAGACCTTTTTGTTTATACCACAAAGCTGGCAAACAAATTTACAGGTACGCCACACTTGATAGTAAGCGATGATTATATTACATACGAATAGAACTAATACTAAAATACATACAAGCAGTAAATTGATGAATCACTATCATAAGAAGACTACTCACTATTGATCGAGCGAAGCGAGATCTCTAAATCAACTTGGCCAAATTGGCGTTGTATGTATGTATGTTTGTTTGTCCGAGGATAACTTTCGAAGCGTTGATCCGATCATCGTGATATTTGATAAATAGATGGCACAAGTTTGGTGTGACTAAATGAGCTAATAATATTGGGGGGGTTGAGATATTGGGGTTCAAGAGGGGTAAAAGAAATGAAAATGAGACTATTAGGTCAAGTGGGACGTCAAATGATAGGTCTTGATTTGTACATTTCGACTCCGTTTTTATTTTTAGTAAAGTTCTTGTAGTTTCCGAGTTATTAGCCATAGTAAAAACTGAACTTTGACAAAATTCACAGGGAACTCCTGTGACCCCACAGTGCTGTAATTTGGTATGAGTGTAGCGTCTGACGGATTAACTGCAATTAGTACCAAATAAAAAATAACCACACACATGAACTCCCGTTACCTGTAATTTGAATGAAACTGTAGGTCAAGTAAAATGGTTATTTATTTCGTGGCACTATTTTGATAGTCAAAGATAGGAATACCTAATCTTTTTTTATTTTAATAGAAAACTCGCGAGATCTCAATTCGGGGTGAACCACTAGTATATTATCAGAAGAATATAACAGGAATTATGTTTAAGAATGTGTCCATTGCCACTTTTCTTACATTATCTATTTAAAAGGATGACACTTCCTTAGTTTGTTCTCAAAAGGTTTAGTTCTTTTCAGTCTTTTCACTATGTCCGTGTTGTCTTCTCAGTATCTACTTTACATGGATTTAATAGCCCTATATAAATAAAAGTAGGCCTGGATATAGTTGTGTATATCCTGTAATAATCTGAGGCACATAACTATGCATTTCTAGTTCCTACAAACGGGCACTAAAGACCGACCAACAAACTCTAAGCATTGCTTGTACGCCGTCGGGTTTAATATCTACTGCCATTGTAATTTGTTAGTAGGTAATAGATCGTTAGATACTGTAGATATGGAAGCACACCAATATGTTTTCAACCTTTTGTCGACCTCCGTGGCGCAGAGGACAAATAGCCGACTGAAACGCAGGATGCTGCGGGTTAGGTCCCGTCGCGGAACATACCAATGAATCAATTAATTTATTTATTACTAGTTGACCAATCCGGAGCTCCGCACGCGTAGTTTTTTCAAAAAAAACATTACCCTCCTTCTGCGCAGTTGGGTAAATAGTAGCCTATGTCATCCGGGGATAGTGTAGCTTTCCAAAAGTGAAATAATTTTTTAAATACGTCCAGTAGTTTCGGAGCCTATTCAATACAAACAAACAAATCTTTCCTCTTTATAATATTAGTATAGACGAATATATGTATATTAGTAGAGACTTTATAATATTAGTATCTTTATAATTTATTTAAATAAAAAATATATGTCAGTTTCAATAAAATTATCGATGTATGATTTATGTATGTTTGTTTATCCTAAGATAACCGAGGTAAAAAAATATCAAAGTGTGATGTCTTATATCTTTTTCAGTATATTTCAACCCTGTTTAGGAGGGAGGCCCACGTTCAGCAGTAAACGTCCTATTGATGATATGATAATGATGATGACTCATAAAAATAACTAGGATAATTTTGAAACAACAATTTTACTGCCTGTTCCGCGAGGAAGGCAGGAAAATTCACTAACTATTATGAATTATCTGTTCTAGGAAGGAAAATGCGTGTATTTAATGATAGCGCTTATAAACATTTGTTTATGTAAGTTGCGTCATTGTTTTATTTCTATTGGAAATATTATTTTATACATAATGACGATGTACTGTAATAGAATAATCAGAATAATTGTAAAGAAAAACCCCTCTCTCAAACAAAGTAAATATTGGAAACTATATACATATTGGTAAAACCATTAAAAAATCTAGGTTTCAGAAGTTTAGTAGAGTTTAGTCTTTATAGCAGAGCTTTTCTAAAGCTTAATGTTATCCTCTTCTTGTTCTCGTGTCTCTTCTCATCATCATCATCAGCCCTTCTCACACATCACTGTTGAGCGTAGACCTCTCATTGTTGTCGCCATTCACCTCTGTCTTGCTCAATAACTCTATAACTACTAAAATAACAATAAGTGCATATTTCACCGCCTCTGAGTAACGCTATCCAACGGATAAAAAAAATATACGAATTTTGTTTTTCCATGAAAACAGATAATGAGAGAATGAGTTGTAAATTTCTAATATTATCTTCTAATCTAGTATTTACCATAGAGTATTCTTCTAGGCGGTCTTCTCATCTGCGCTCCGTAGGCGCCCGTGTCCTGCTCCGCATCAGGCACGCACGTTCCAATGATGATCCCCATCATTCCACACTACTCGCATCCGCCGCTGTCACCTCATATCCACATACGCGAGATATCACACCGAAAAACTCCAATTCAAAATGTATAAAGTTCAGTTTACACTTCAGTGCACGAAAACTGCACTGCGAATATGATAAATTTAATTATTTTAGACGTTCGAGAATTTTGAAGTTGTAACGCGTACGTTCCGTTTGACAGATGGAATGTTACTGGCCGTTATGTCATGGCAATGAGGTCGCAACGCAACTGACCGGTGCGGTGTAGGGTAGTGATAGTGAAGCTCTTGTCATTCACGCGAGGTGTGACGTCAGAACCGGCCAGCGGACGTCAGTTCATACACCGCGGAAAGGTTGTTTTCCATTAGCAAATACTGACGTTATAAAGTAGTATGTGCACAGTGGAATGTGTTTTTCATCAAACTCGTTATTTTTGAGTGCGGAGTTGCTGCAAATACTTTTTTCTGGAAAGAGTTTGCTTTAGAGTAAAAAATACTCGCAATAAAATTTCGCTTTTAGTTACTTTTACATTTCTTTTTGCTCCATAGCTATAAGATTTTTAATTTGTTCTAAGTACTTTATATTCGATTCAATTACTTTGAAATGAACCATCTCAAATAAAGATCCTCGCGTTATTTGAAGAAGTCTTGAATTAACTCCATGCATGTACGTAGGTACTGGCATGTTTAATACACGGTTAATTAAATTTTAGTATGCACTAAAATGTACACCAATTTCGACGATTTCCCTAGGAGATAAGTTAAATAGTATTTTCATTAAACTTGCCGCTCGAGTCCATACCCTTACCTTTGGTTATTTTGTACGCTATTTCATAGCTACATATTTTAATACTGAATCGATAATTGTATCTACAACGGATACTTAAGAGGATCATAATGCCACAACAATATAAGTAGAGAAGAGGATAGGTTCAGGCAGGTTTTCCAGAAAGAATCATGGAAGAATAGTACGAAGCATCATATTTGTCTCAGCCAAATCTATTTAAATGTCTTGCAGTACATTCATTAATAAGGATTCGTAAGGTTGTCTAGCTGAAAATAGAAATCCATAGTCATAATTGGATTTGCGGTTGAAGCCCACGTGAGCTCGCCTACTAGTATGGTGTATGTGCAATTCTACCGTTTGTCAACATGTGAATGTGATCGTTTAATTAGGCGTAGGAATACAATTCACAATAATAACTTGAATTAATATTCTATATCTGGTATAGTAAGCGACATATATTATGATAAGATCGACATTTTGAAGTATCTTGGTCAAAATAGCACCTATGCGGCAATGTCGATTCAAATAAAACTTAAACATTGTCAGTACAACCGCTAATTATAATACTATTGAGATATATATTAAAAAAAATTGGTGATCAACTCATTAACTGCACTGGAGTATTGAGACAGCAAAATGAACTGTTAAGAGACATTCAATAGATAACTAATGAAATCATATATTTTTAGGGTATAAGATACGTAAAGAATGATAAAGAAAAAATATTTAATGGAACTCCAATATTTTACAAACAACTACGCAGGACAATAAACTAAGCCAAAAGAGTTGATACTCGTAAATATAAACAAGTTAAGCATATGAAAAAACAAAGTAAATCGTTGTGAAAAGAGTGATGTTTTCAGAACCGATTTGGAAAACGGTTGGCACAATTAATAAAAAAATAAATATTGCTGGACATTTCACACAGCGCTATCTAGCCCCAAACTTAGCAAAACTTGTACTATGGGAACCAGATAACTGATAGAATACTTATATACTTTATTTTTTGTAAATACATACTTATAATATATAGAGAAACAACCAGACCCGAAACAAATATCTGTAGATCGTGCAAACATTTGTTCCGAGGCGGGAATCGAACCCGCTACCTCCTGCGTCTCAGCCGGCTATTCGCCCACTGCGCCACGGAGGTCGTCATAATTACGATGAATATGCATTTAGCTTCTCATTTTATGATTTGCGTAATCAGAAGTACACACCTGTATAAACAGGGGATCCTGAATGCGTGTGAAGAATATTTGGCAAATTAGGTGCGGAAGCTAATAATTTGCATATGCTTTGTTACTTAGCGTAGTTTGTTTTTAGTTACTTTCTCAAATTTAATTAGGATGATAAAAATAAAGGTCTACCCTGGCCTGTACCCTGAGAGCTCAGTAATTATAATTCACATCAGACATAAGCGAGACAATAGTAAAGTGTAGCGTTCATGTGTCAAACGCCAATATCATCAATGTTTTACCTAATGACAGCATTTGTACATTACAACAACATTATAATGTTACTAACCCTCAGCAGAACAGGCCTTAAGTTATCTTGTAGAAGGCGCGTGAAGAGGTTAAACTTAACACAGTAAATCGTTAGACCATTAAGAGGATTAACTTCCGATTTAAAACAAAAGGAGGTTTGACCAAGTTCAAGGACACTGCTGTCGTCATAAAATACGACAAGCACAAGGGTAATGACGTGAAAACTACAAATCCACCCGTTGCGTGCGCCCAATCTAAATAACACGTAGTTTTTGGAGCTAAATCACAAGTGAAAGATAATATTAGCTTAGAAAGGGTCCTGTTTTTGTAATAATGCGGTGTAGCGGTCGTGTTCATGCATTATAACTGGCCTGGCTAGACTTTATTTACTCATGGGCTTTTACGTGTTACACAAATTAAAACTTGCGATGTTATTAAGTGACTTTGAACGTGAACAGGTTCGTAGATTAAAATCGCGAGGGAAATTTCACTTTTGGTCAGTGCAAAATAAAAATCTCCAGGGAAAACAGGCGTGAAGTATTTAAGCTTGCTATTATTAAATTATTTGTATTATTAATTTTTATATAATTATTGTATGCTTTTGATTTTATAATTTTGAATATTATGTGTTAGCGTTTAAGAATTTTGTATGGGTTTTATATCTGAAATAAATGAACATAATATAATAAAAAAAAGTATAAGAGTAACGCACAACCGATCGTCTACATTTATGCCCAAATTCTAAGAACCCAACTCAAGAGTCTCGATTCACGCTAGATGCACTCAAGCGTTCCAGGAAAATCTATCTCGGCCTAGATCGGTTTAGAGAATGTTTATTGCCTTAAGAAATAATAAATTTCACTTACAAGACAACTTAATGCTAACTTAATAAAATTTGTTATGAAACCGGTGAGCATACATTTTCTAAACTAAGTGTAAATAGGTAATATAAACTAAAATGTATACAAAAAAAATTAGAACAAAAAGAAATACACTAAACAATAATATTATATGTTACCATAAGTACTTGTGTGTGTTTAAATCAACATTTCTACTTTAGCATTATTTGATTATCCCCGCTAAAAGCTTTACAAATTCGATTACTTCTCACTAATCCGACACAACTACGTTCACACCATAATAAAAGCCTCAGAAAAACCACTCTAAAAGTTAGGGAAAACCATCAAATAACTATTGCATGGTCTTAATACTTAATATCTTTCACATTTCATAATACTTAAATACTTTTTTTTTGTAAATACATACTTATTATAAATAGACATCCAGACCCGGAAGAAAATATCTGTAGTACATGCAAACATTTGTTCCGCGGTGGGAATCGAACCCGCTACCTTCCGCGTTTCAGCCGGCTATTCGCCCACTGAGCCACGGAGGTCATCAAATTAGCGGTACGTGCTGTGGCCCGAGGGTATAATGATCACGTGGCTTGCGGCCAGGAGGTGTAACTACCCTCACGCGAGCTTGTTGAATACTTAGTACGACTAACGAACCCGATAAGAGAAGTTGTGATTTATTTAAGAGATGGCAGATATCAAACTATGCCGTTTAATGTGGCCCGCAGTATATCCAGAAGATTAATGTTATTTGTTTAGAAATGTGATACGGCTATTTGTTTACGCCAATTTTAGTTTTTTAAGGTTCCGTGCCCAAATGGTAAAACGGGACCCTATTACTAAGACTCCGCCGTCTGTCTGTCACCGGGCTGTATCTCACGAACCGTAATAGTTAGACTGTTGAAATTTTCACAGATAATGTATTTCTAGTGCCGCTATAACAGCAAATACTAAAAATAGATTAAAATAAATATTTAACGGGGGCTCCCATACAACAAACGTGCTTTGCTCGATATTGGTAACGGCACCAGGTAGAAGTTTGAAATATTCACAGAATATTTAGGTATATTATTCACTTTAAAAATAAATAATTAAATTAAAATAAAATAAATATTTAAGGGGGGCTCCCATACAAAAAAACGAGTGTGCTTTAGAGCACACGACTGAAGTAAAACTTATTTTTCATAATATTAATTTATAAAATTGTTCAATTACAAAATTGTTCACACGTCAATAGGTCGATCAGTCTATGTTCATTCTGGACAGACGCAACTCGCACATTAACGTTTAAAAATATACGAAACGTTACTCTCTCTGTTTCTATCTTCTCTAACTTATATCTCCCTCTCAACTACCGTTCGCACTTTTCGTAACGTAAGTAAGTTAGTACTTCATAAGCATAAGTTTTAATTCAAAACATGATTTTTCCCATTTTTTTCTTGGTCGATATTGTTTTTTTGCCGTTTTTATAGATAATGGTACGGTACCCTTCGTGCGCGAGTCCGACTCGCACTTGGCCAGTTTTTTCTTATACATTAGGGTTTAATTAAGTATATTGTAGGTTATAAAATTTACTAGTTTAATTCATAAAATAAAAGTATTTTATGAATTAAAACGAAATGTCCTAATACTAATAAAAAATACATTCTTTTATTTCTCTAAAAAAGGGCACTTATGAACTAGGTAAAACTTCTTAAAGATTGTACAATATAAAACTTAAAAATAACCATAAAAAAGGTTCAACATACCTGTTTTGTGAGAGACTGGTGCCTAAGATAGATTTACAAAAAAACCTGTAATACAGGACACCCACCAGCCAGTGCTCTCACTCCGCGGCCACCAATTTCAAGTAGTTAAACACTAATTATATAAGTTTTCCCCAATTATTCTAGATATATAGCATGTTCATTTATTTAAGTTTTATTTATATATTTTTCTTTTTTAAAAATAATTTTGTATATGTATGTGTGAATTGTATACCTATAATCAGGAATGTCAAACTCATTTAGTTCTATGTAGATGATACGGGCACTGGAAACTGCGACACAGTATTTTACTAATGCATCTCCCCAGTGTTCACATTGTTTTACTTACATGTAAAAAGTTCACTGAAATACATAAATAAATTACAAATACCTGCATATTATTACATAAACGGAATGTATGTTGAGCAGGCGCTCATAACAATATAAAAACATCTAATTTCGCAACTTGTAACTAACATTATTTCATGATAATATAAACATGCCAATGATGAAGCAGCTCAAAGAAAAAGTGAAAGGCTAAGAGCTTTCAATAGAAGTATTCAAACTTACGGACCGATTTACTCATGAATAGATCCTGATTACTCGCAATTTGTATCTCTTTCACAAGCATCCTATGTCACATTTCATTCAACCATTCATTTATCTTTTTCATTTGACAAAATGTACTGGGTGGCGCAGATGGATCGGGTGGTTTTAAAATACTTGTCAAACTGTCAATTTTAAAGGTATTGGATTGAAATAAAGTGCAAAACGTGTAGTTACAATGGAAGTTTATTAACAAACAAATAGTAAAGGTTTTTTTTTTAAATTACATCCATCAAATGCCCTCCTTCTCGAGCGACGCATTCTTGGAGTCGGTCCTTAACGTTCCGCATTGCCCGCTCAAGCACATCACCAGGAATTGATGTGATTTCGTTGTGAATTGCTGCCTTCGACTCCTGTATGGTCCGGGGTTTGTTGATGTAGACCCTTGCTTTTAAATAGCCCCATAAGAAAAAGTCACATTCCATGAGGTCCAGTGAGCGAGGGGGCCAATGGAAATCTCCATTACGAGAAATCAAACGGTCAGACAGAGCGCGTATAGCTTGTCGTAATTGTTCTCTTCAAGTTGTGGGAGAAGAAATTATTCAATCATGTTCACATAACGCTGCGAATTAACAGAAACCGCCTACTCCCTTTCCTTTTTAAAAAAATTAAGGCCCAATTATCCCTACCTTAGAAACCCCACACCAAACCGTCACTTTGTCACTATGGAGAGGCCGTTGGTATAGCTCTCTTGGGTTAGTGTCGGCCCAGTAACGGCAATTTTGCTTGTTGACGTAGTCATTAATGTGAAAGTGAGCCTCGTCAGACATCATGATAATCAGGTTTTCATCTTCCAATAACTCCAACATCCGTTGGCTAAACTGAAGCCTTTGAAGATGGTCTGTTGGGAGAATCTTCTGGACCACCATTATTTTATAGGGGTGGAATTTCAGTTCTTTGTTAAGAATCCTTTGAAGGCTCCGACGTGATATTCCAAGAGCTTGAGCACGACGTCTCGTTGATCGACGTGGGCTCGTATTGACATCGCGTCTCACACGCTCCACGTTCTCAGGCGTTCTTATTGTTCGAGGTCTAGCCGTCCATTTTGGAGCACATGAACCAATAGTGCGGAAATTATGCACCCAACTCAATATCGTATCTCGCTTAGGAACACTACCGCGAGGTGGGATGTTGAAACGCCGGCGAAAGGCACGCGTCACAGCAACAATTGACTCGTTATTGCGTATAAACTCTTCCACTGCGAAAACACGATGCTCAACGGACCACGTAGCCATCGCGACTGACTGCCAGTCTGCAACTGAAATTTCCCGTCTCCCCACCACAGGACGAAGACCGCCGAACACCTGGCTTCTCCCCTCCAGGCGTACAGTCTACTTCAAAACCACCCGATCCATCTGCGCCACCTTGTATTTACCTCTTTGGTACAAATACTTAAAAGTCATGACGAAGTTGATTTAATTTGGTTATACGCAGAAACGAACTTAATATATTCATAGCGAAATAAAAAGTTTGCGAACAACAACAATTACAAATTGGACTTCACCCTTTACATTTTTAATACATAAAAATGTACGTAAACATTTTATTTTTTGTATCATAATATTATTAGTTTTCAGCTTATTAATTTAGAACTTTGTACCGCCATGTATTAGTCTAAGTTTTCTAGGTTAAGTTATCATAATTTGGTGTAACAATAAAGAATTATCTATTTATCTATCTAACTTTTTGGCTTGTTGCCCATTTACATAAACATTGTTATTTTAACCCCCACGTAAAAAGAAAGAATGGTTTTTGTTGTTGAATGTCACATAATCACAAGTCAAATTTAAAAACCCTCAAAAAGGGCTGCACCAATTTTCAACAAATAGAGCTGCATTGGATAGGTTATCTGTGTACGAGCTAAGATGGCTCAGGCAAAGGATTTAAGCTTATAACACTCCTCAGTTTAGTCATGGATTAGGATGTCTAGTAATACCCTAGATAAACCTGTATCCTTTTCCGTCTGAGTCAGTGAATTGCTCGCAACTTGAATCAGAGTTGATTCTACTTCGTCCTCTTATTCAGATGATTCCGTTGCAATCCAGTTGGGACAAGTCCCAACTGGATTGCAATGGAATCATAGACTAGCTAGCCTATCGCTTAGCAAATAACAGGCGTCGAGCACGTCACAGGCGGATTAGTGACGCCGTGCTGTTCTACTGGTTGGCAACCGGCAACCGTACTGCGTTGGCAACCGAGAAAGCCGTTAAAAGCTGGGACCAATGACATTGTAACGTGCCCGCTGAAGCACACTAAGTAGAAATAACAAACAGATTATAGTAACAACCTCGAAATTACCTAGGACACCAAAAAATACATCGATATAAACAAAAACATGTAAAAATGATAAAAAATAGTGTGTGACAGTTTCAATTTGACAGCCGCCACAAAAAGTACCATCTCAGCATTTTGCTGTGACGCAGCGCTGGTCTTCCGTTGGAGCATGTGTTGGGCACGGATGTCGGTTATAATTTAAAATATAATTAAAACTTAAATTAGATCAAACAAATATAACAGAATAAAACGAAATAGAGAAGACTTGACGGCCCGCGGCAGGCTGTGGGTGATGATGATAATGAGAAGACTGAATACTGAATCGCTCTGATAAAATGCCACCGTGTTCACCCATCCAAGTAATAGTTTTTGAGACGGCTGTTTTAGTGCCTGGCAATTTTTTTAAAGCTTCTTATACAATTTCGATATGCATTGATAGAATGCATATCGTGGAGTTTTGATGTTAAGTATTGTCGCTTACTACAGTGCGTACACACCCTAACAAAATGAGAGTTTGTCGATGACGTCAATCACGCAGATTCTAGCTAAGGATAATAATAGCAAGGTCTAGTGATCGAACATAAAAGTATGTTCAATTGAGAGCATTCATTTCCTTTGCGAAATGAAGTCTGCGCGTTTGCTTTCTAAGTTAGCAATCATCTATTCTCAAAGATTTGCTGGAATATAACTCTTGATAAGGTTTCTTGTACGTAACATTCCCTTTTCACGCGAAAAGAGGGATATTATAAGATTGAAGCCTGTCTGTCTGTGACATCGGAGTTGCCGAACGGATGAACCGATTCGGAAGTGGTTATTGGGGGGTGGCCCTTAGCCATGTTAGAATTTAACTGCAAAAAAAGTGGTAAAAAAGGGGTCGGGGTTTTTTTATTTTTTTGATTTATACTTTTGCCTGTGATTAATTTGAGTTGGCAGAATAATGACTAGCTAGATCGTACCTCTCTTGCAAATTACTGTTCTGTACCATAACGATCTTTTTGTGATAAAAATATTCAGTTTCAATAGCAAATTACGATTGCTTGTATAAGTAAGTAATTATAGGATAAGATTAAAGGACAAAACACCAGAATTATTAGGATCCTGCTTTTTGATTTACTAACATTCCTACTCGGTATACTTAATAGTCATACGTATAACGGCTCATAAATCCTCTTATATAGAATAAAGAAGGGGCAAAATGCCTACAACAGAAAGAATATAACATTATTTAAATAACTATAATACAGGAGAAACAGTTGAATCATCTAAAGGCCGTTGTAAATAATCTATAGATAGCTCAACTGCTCCAGATCACTACCAGGCGGAAGTGACCCCAAGACACTGCCTGCATTGCCTCTCTGGATTGCAATGCTTAGAATAAAAATAATCTGTTTTTTTTAATCTAGTAAGGAAGTTAAAAATCCAATTTCATACATTGCTTTGAAAGGTGATGGATTTGGATGAGTGACCGCTACTGCTTCTGTCAAAGCCATATCGGAGGCCTTTAGGCAGCCTAAAAGTTCCAACACCAGGGGTGGCCACTTGCTTTGTATAATACTAGCTGACCAATCCGCAGCTTCGCACGCGTAGTTTTTTCATAAAAACATTACTCTCTTTCTCCGCAGTTGGGTAAAAAGTAGCCTGTGTCATCCGGACATAGTGTAGCTTCCCAACAGTGAAATATTTTTTAAATCGGTCCAGTAGTTTCGGAGCCTTTTCAATACAAACAAACAAATTTTTCCTCTTTATAATATTACAAAGTTTTTGTAGATATTGATATGTTTTTTAATATTGTAGAACATACTTTTGTTCTATCATCAATAGTTTCCGCAGCGCATGCGACGAAAAACGTTTTAGGGCACTTTTTTACATCTTGGGTTACGTTGCTTAAGTTTTAGTAAGGATCCCTAATCTTTTCTAGCAACAAATATAGCCTATGTCACTCAGGGTGAATGTAGCTTTCCCATGGTGAAGAATTTTTGAAATCGGCACAGTAGTTTTTGAGTTTCTTCATTAGAAACACACACACACAAAAATACAAATCTTTCCTCTTTTTAATATTAGTATAGACTAGCTGACCCGCCCGGCTTTGCGGATTTTACGAATTGTTATCAAAATAAAATATAGCCAATAGCTCTCAAGGATAGTGTAGCTTTCGATCAGTGAAAGAATTAACAAAATCAGCTTAGTAGTTCCGTATATTATCCATTACATACAAACTTACCCCCCTTACCTCCCCATCAAAAAAGATTTAAAAGAGTCGCTGTGCCCCGTATCTGAACAATGAACTTCGAATATAAATTGTTCCAGCAGTAATGTCTATTATTATTGGGTATATCGATCGCACACGCGGTTGTTAAAAAATAATGTTCGAGCTCAGTGCTCTGTCACGAATAGCGACGACCAACCTTTTTAATTGTACGATAAAATGTCTCCGACTTTTTCATTGAAAATACATATTTAATAAGTAACCTTTGAACGAAAATATAAACGACTTTAGATACCAAAAAAACCCAAATTACTAAACCGATTATGATGAAATTTCTATGGGACCAATCAGAAAGTATATCCTTTCTAATAAATTTTCCAAATTGGTTCATAAAATAATACATATAAAATACAACCCTATAAAATTTGTTTTTTTTTATTTGATTTTTTTGGATTCCATCATCAGATCCTGACTTGGTGCCAATGGGACAACCTGGGAAGTATACCCCTTTAAACAAAAACAGAATTTCTCGGATCGGTCCAGGCGTCTTTGAGTAATCGGGGAACATACATAAAAAAAAGATTCCGACGAATTGAGAAACTCCTATTATAACAAACGATTGAGTATTGAACAACATTCTTCAGGAAAATTCATGTGTAAACTTTTAAGATTTTTGTAGGAATTCGAATTAAATACAATTTTCTCGAAACTTGATACGAAATTCTATAACAATAAACCGAAAATTAAAGCGATTCAAAACCTTTTTTAGATTGTCCGGATAAATATCTTAGAAGGGGAGGGGGAAATTCTGTTTACTAAAATATTCAGTATAAATACACGGTGTCCTTTAAATCGCTGTTTTCCCAGAACAAACGTTGTTCAAACCATGGTCTACTAACTGTTTATAGCATCAAATAAAAAAATAAAAATAAAAATCCAGACCTTATCAAATAAGTCTAACTTTGTTCAATAACTAACCGTGACATAGCGTTCATTGGCACGCTAGAAATAGCGTATTATCTACTATTTTTTCTTTTGTGGTGATACGGCGGCGGCATTCAAGGGGGTGAACGACAGACGTCCAGTCCAGTCTATTAAAAAGTACTCTGTAGTCATGTCAAAAATAGTATTTCGAATTAGAGTCAATGGCACACGCAGCAAATATTACGTGACCTAAGTTAGATACATAGTAGCTACCGGCGCGCCGGCGAGTGCGCTGACTATGTTGTAGGGCGTAACGTTAAAATAGACGTTTAAGTTCGCAACTTTTTATGTTTTTCAAATACCGATTTCGTTTTTTTTAATTAGATGTTATAAACCCTTTGTAGACCATGGTCTGAACAACGTTTGTTCTAGGAAAACAGTGATTTAAAAGACACCGTGTATATTTTTTCGTCTTTTTACAAAGTATTTTTAAGGGATTTCTAAATGCAAATCGCGATAGACTTAAAAAAAACTCTTTTGGAAAATCAATTGAAAAACAAATTGTCGTAAGAACAATTTTTTACTGATTTAAAGAGAATTTATAATTATGTGATGGTATACCTGCAGGTTTGTGTACGTAGCGTAACACAGGCCAGTTCAATATCAGAGCTATTTCTAAAGTTGCAGTGTTTATGTAGTACATAAATAAAAGGTTTTATTATAATATGTATTTTAGGCTGAGGTCGTACGCGCCCTAGAATAAGTTATTTACTATACTGTAACTATTTTATTGTTATTTTTGTTATTATTATTTTAACCTGTGTTGTCCCACTGCAGGGCAAAGGCCTCCCTCCCCTCTTTCCAGTTTTTTCTGTCCCCTGCTTTAGTGGGCCTGAATTAAATTATGTGTTATTGTTAGCGATAACATCAGTACCGGAGAACCAATTAAGAGTATCCAGTTAACATGAACTCCCGATACCTCTAAATTTGAATGAAACTGTAGGTCTTATAACTTTGGTTCTGCATTTAGGGCACTATTTTGATAGTTTTTTTTTGTATTTTCCACTTTTTTCTCTCCGACATGAAGATCGGAGACATTTGTATTTCGATAGTCAAAGATTACAAATAATATTTCTTTGTTGTTTTGTATGGGAGAGTCGCGAGACTACTAGTTTTATAGTGTTATCCGAACACTTACGGAAAACTGCAAGATTTTAAAACCATTTTCAATTTTTTAAAGCTGGGACGGGACTTGAATCCGCAACCTTCCTCTTGATATGAAGATGCACTACCGTCTAGGCTTGAAAATATTTGGGATGTTTTTAAAATATTGTACACACAAGTAAGTACTTCATACCATCATTTGAATGTCAACTTTATACCCTGTTATAAAGGTTTACATTTCGTACTAAAATATGAGTACGACAGTAGGTATATGTTTGCTTGATCGTAACTTTAAATGATGGATAGCAGTTTGATAGATGCACGTAAAATCTAGAAGACTAGGATAAACCTTCGTGTCGTGAGACTTGCTCGTTCATTTTAGGAAGTGATCGTAAATACATACACAATGTACAATTTATCGATTGGATTGTGAGTTAGTTTGGGCTAGATAGCGCTGTGTGAAATGTCCATCAATATTTATTATTATTAATTATTGTGTCTTGTTTCACCATGCTATGTCAAAATGTTTCATAAATATGATGGCTGGTATCCACCAAAGCAAAGCAGAAAGGAGATGTGTAAAATCAACTAATAGTAATGCACGTAGATGACGTAATACGATTTTGACGTGATTACATTGGCTGGATTTACACATCACCTCTCCTCTCAGCTTCGGTGGAAACCGGCCCTAAGAATTAACAGTACGTAAATAGTACCTTGTTATCAAATAGATTAATGATTACCCAAACGTTCGTAGCAGTCTCGTAGCAAGTGCGTAGCAGTCACGAAGCAAGTTCGTAGCAGTCTCGTAGCAAAATTGAACCACATCACACTAATATTGAAAGTGCGAAAGTTTTGATGGATTAGGGTTGATCTGACATTTGCCTAAATTTAATTCATAACCTGAAAGTGCCTATTAGATAGATAGATAGATAGATAGATAATTTCTTTATTGCACACCATTAAAAATAAAACAAACAAAAGAGAATACAAAATTAAATCAAAGGTACAATGGGCGGCCTTATCGCTAAAAGCGATCTCTTCCAGGCAACCTTTAGATGGACAGGATCTGTGTGAACAAATGAGAACTATTAATCTAAATTATATGTTTTTTTTACATCTGCTGCTATGTAATTGTAACCATTTTCGCAATAAATAAATCTTTTCATTCAAAGGTTGTCTGGAAGAGATTCATTTAACGGTAAGACCACCTATTGCATATTTATTGTTTTTGTTTGTTATTGTGTTTGTTATTTGGTGTGCAATAAAGGGTATATCTATCAGCATATGCATCTTTTACGAGGTAAACTGCGAGTGAAGCTACCATAAAACGACGAGTACATATATCTATTGTCTGCAGTAGCTTCAGTTGACATAGAAATACGGGTTCAACGCCCGGAGCGGGTTTATTTCCTGTTCCGGCGTTGGGCGGGCGGCAGTGGCTGGGCGGACCATTTCCGCCCTTATACCGACGCCAATGCAACCTGTATTGTCTTTGTTTGAGTTGAAATATTGATTTTGAATAAATAAACTATTGAATTCAGAGTGAGTCATTATAAAATGAATAGATTAAATAAAAATTAAAACTTCCCAACCAATATTATTTATTCATCAATCATAAACGCGGAATTGGTTCTGTTTGTTTCGATAAAAATATTTATACTGGAAACGGGAAAAAGCTACGTTTATTTAATAAGTATAGGTACTTAACTACTATGAACATGTGTATTCTAACTACTAAATGTATATAAGAAAACGATATAAGGACATACAAGATAAAGATTACATAAACAAAAAAGTGTATATGTAATCAATTCTTATGTTAATATTTATCAATTTGTGACCAATATAAAGCATTTTTATTTTACGTCCCACGCGATGTCGAGGCCCGTAAGCTAGTTTATACAACCGTTGATATTCTACTTTTTTAGAAAAGGTCCTCAACAAGAAAAAGAAGGTTCCCAAACCCTTTACTTATGTCCTGAGCACTCATAACTTCTCACTGTGCGGGTGTTATACCATACCACGTTATACGTTACGTGTATATAGCTCCATTACCATCACAGTTATAGCAGACAATAACTGCCAGGAAATTCTCAACTCTATGCAAAGGACAGGCATACGTCGGCCGTGTGTTAATAATATTATACAAAGTCTGTCCTTCTGTCTGGTTATAACCTGATTGTATCATTGATGACTCTCATAGTTTCACTAGATAGCTGATGAAATAGCAGGTACATAAAAAGGTTGCGGGACCAATGCAATGCAGGGCAAGTGGAGATTTACCTTGTGAGGTAATGCAATTAACAACTTAAAATCAGATAGACTAATCTGCTGATCCATACATTTAAGAATTTATGTTATGAACGTGTTTGTTAAACTGCTGTGGCACTGCTGGCCAAGGGCTTTTATCCCTCGATCCTGTACCAAATCTTTAATTGTATTAGCACAGATAAAATAATTGATTGAATGAATAAAGCAAAAACTATATGAAAAGCAGACTGACCGCTAAAGAGCGATCGACGAATGAAGACAGCATTTATTCAGTAACCACAGGTCTTACAGTTTATCTACAGTAGTACCCACAGAACAGAATAATACGTTAGTAACTAAAGTTACGGAACAATAAAGGTATCTATTACAGTAGGCACATCATAATATAATGGTAGCAAGTGCTATATTATGTGAGTAAAAGAAAAGCTGCGAGGACTTAGTTACGCAGCTTACATTGAAAGGGAATGGATTTAGGATTAAAACGTGTATTGTAGAATCATTCGTATAACTGATAATTGTATGGTCAGCCGGTTTGAAATGTATGAGTTGTTTGATAAGTCAACTTACTCTGACACTGGCCTTTAATAACAGAGGTAAAAGCTGTAGTGTGATGACAGAAATTAACACTTCTCGCAGAAGTTCCAAAAAATGTGCTGGATGAAGCAGTAAAGCATCTCCAAATGCAAAGAGGTCTAAGCATAATCGGGTAGAATGACCGGCAAGTCTTACAGTAAAATGCGTTATTGTTATTGTTGGCAGTTTGCTTTGTAGCCAGCCTTTTAGTAAATGTCGGTGACATATAACATATAGTTTGAAGGCTGGGTTAAAACACTGTTAAGCTGACAACCACACAAAGCCATGTGATTATTTTGCAGTGTGAAAGAATTTTTACCATAATAAATCTGTACATAGCAAAGAATTTGTAAATGTATTTTTATAATCAGATAGAAAATATTTTTGTTTGATAACCGAGATACAACGGGCAACCTTACCACTAAAAGCGATATCTTCCAGACAATTTTTGGTGAGTAAGTTGGTACGAGCTACTGGCCCGTTCTTGAGTTATCAAGCCAGCCGAGGTCTCCAGCACGACTTGACTAATTTAATGTCGGGACTAACATCTCGATCTGTGTCCGTTGCAGGGAAGCGACGTGTTTAAAATACCATCTATACTAGACGCCAACACTCCTGGCTGGCGGGGTCATAAAACGTGGAACAAGCGACGATGATATTGCTATCTCACTCGCTTCTACAACCCTTACGGGAGCCGTTAGTGATGCGCCGTACCTATCGATAACACTTATTATTACCAGTAATTGTATTGAAAAGAATACCAAACATGTTTGCCATGAGTCTAGGCGTATAGTATAGTTGGTGATCATTTGATAACCCCTTCCAGGTAATGATCGCGAGAAATGTTTCATAACCTAGTATAACTCTTCACTTTAGCTTGGTCATTACAAAACATTATAAGGCTCCTAGACCTAAATCTTCATCTAACTATAGCAGTCTGCTTCTGGACTTTTCTTTTCATTTTATTTTTATTATTCATGTGTTATATATTTGTAAATATTAGGCATTTAAATTGAATTTACATCATTATTTATATTTTTTGCATACCATTTAGCTAGATGGAGGTGCGCCACTGTGCGCAACTTCGTCTCTTCTTTCCAGTCTCTGCCACCTACAGGGCGCAGACCTCCGCTCTACCTAGCCAGCGGGCTTGCTACACTACGCTCAAACAGAAGGAAACCATACATCTGCGTGGTATATTATATTTTTAGGAGCTTATGAAAATGAACGATACCTTTTGTAACTCAATCGCGCCGCTAAACGGATTTAGATTGAACAAGAGTAGACTTATCCCGGATTAACATATGGGGCTTCTTAAATCCCTTTGCCACATAAACACTGACAATTTTTATCGCTTTTTAACCATGGACTAAGGGGGGGGGGGGGGGGGGGGGGGTATTACAAGTTTAAAGATGTTATCTGTGTCTTTTTGTGGCACATATTCCAAGCACATAGCCCGATTTCAATTCAAATTCCATATACATTAAAATCACAAAAATCATTGTCAAACGTGAATTTTACCACGTATTTCTTTGGATTTGAGAATATAAAAAAAGCTTTTTTCTAACACAAGAACATCATAATCCACAGCCTGACTTCACCTATTGTTGGGTATAGGCCTCCCCGTCTCACCCAGTGACGGCCCGCGATCTTTACGATGTCGTCCACCCATGTCGTCGCTGCTGTTCGTCATATCCTTCTATACCCGCTCCTCGGCCACCATTCGATGATTTCGGCCACCAAGAACATACTTTAACAAAATAATAAAGCGCGGAGCCAGGTTTATTTTTTATAAGAGCATACTGCATATTTTAAAGACTTTAAAATGAAAATACTTTTCTTCGTATCTTCAAGTCCCAACTTTCATAACAATATGGAAGGTAAAGTAACTCTGTTATTTAGCAACATGCGATTAATCTCGAGAGCATGCAAAAGCTTATATAGTAAGAACACATGTATTTTGAAACGTGCAATGTTCGACTTTACATATGAATTTATTATACGCGCTGTATATGCATTGTTGTGTTCAGTCGCTGGTTCTTTAGTTAGTCACCTACTCGTATTATTTTAGTAATTATTATTTTAAAGTTTTATCCAACACTTACGGCAATTGGTATCGCATTTTAGTATCACGATAAAGGTTGCGGTTATTTAAATAAATAATTGCTGGACATTTCACACAGCGCTATCTGGCCCCAAACTAAGCAGAGCTTGTACTATGGAAACCAGATAACTGATAGAATACTTGTATACACTTTTTTTTGTAAATACATACTTATAATATATAGAAAAACAACCAGACCCGGAACAAATATCTGTAGATCATGCAAACATTTGTTCCGCGGCGGGAATCGAACCCCCTACTTCCTGCGTCTCAGCCGGCTGTTAGCCTACTGCGCCACGGAGGTCGTTAATTATGTGAATTATGTCGTATTTATGTGACGATAATAATAACCTATCATTTTTTCTATTCACCTAGCTAGAGCAATCAGTGTGTTGCAAAGAAATTGCAAGTTTGCAAGAGTACGCAGTAAGGACATCGTGTAACATGGTATGATAATGGTGACTAGCATATATTCTGTCACTTATTCTGTAAATGTCAACCATATTTCAAATACATAATAAGCATACGCATAGATACACGCGTATTTGATTAAATAACATATTCCGTAATATCGTATACCAAAACAGAAAACTCCAAACATATCAGCCCTCTTAATTAAACCTCCGAATAAACTCACATAGAAACAAGATATTAATATTAAAAGCGATCGCTCGACTGTTTGTCTATTCACGACAAACCACTGATTGGATTGAGGATTTGCATCTATATAGCGTTTCAGGGAATTATTCAATCGGATTGGTCTTATACGACTAACATACAAAGCAATGTTAATATTGAGGTTTTCCTGATAAAATCCATCTGTGCTACGAATAATATCGAATTATTCTCGTCTCTTTCCATCGGGTTTCAAAGTTCTCATCAATGCAAAAGTAAAACAGAGTTACCAAAAAACTGGCGCGTTCTCGGATGACCTTTCTCGAAGAAAAGCAATTAATTTCTCTTTTAAAATGTCAAGAAGATTTAACAGCTCGTCAAAGATCTGCCTAACCATTATGGGGAATTGTTGTATTTGAATGATATATCCCACAAGTATAAATTAAAAATATAAAAAACCCCGTATTAATAAAATGTGCGAATATTAAATTGTACATTCCACAGTTAACAATCCCATAATAAAATTACATTTTACAGCTGAGATCCTTTCCACCAAAAAGGAGAAGTGCTGAAAATGTTCGGATCGGCTGATAGCAGTGATAACTAGCTTTCTGTTAAAAACTGCGTCCAAATCGGTCATCCGTTTGGGAACTGCGATGCCACAGACGTATATGCGTCAAACTAATAACATCCCTCTTTTTGGGTAGGGGTTAAAAATATGGAAATATGTCGACGTAGGTAATGTTTAATAAACTCGAGAATTTAATATGAAAGCTGTTACGTATACTGTCATACGGCCGAGCTTTGATCATCTTTATATTCCAACACAAAATACACGTCACGAAAAAATCATTTTGTTTCAATAAGAACAATATTTAATGTTTTTAATAAGCTAAGGAATTTAATATAAATTTCTGAAAAATATCGTCTATAGTTAGCACCGGGCTTCACCGGGATTACAGTTTAACAACTCAAAACCCTACATTTTCGCCTTTCCCACAACAGCCTTTAACGAACCATCCAAAACAGGGGCACTAGTAAAATCACTCGAACTGCAGTTTCTGAATTCAAAATAAAATACGAGGGTAGAAATTCGCAAATAGTAAAATGCGGAGCGTCGGCGCGACCGCTCGCGGCGGCGCCAGCCAGCGACTGACGCTGACGACTGACGGGAAAGGGGAGCGGACGGAATACGCAGGAAATACGATCAAATAGGGACGTTGAATAGAAACCTACAACCAATATGATCGTATCTGTGCGGTGGAATCTACTATTTAATATTCCCACATTTTACTTCATAGAAGCGATTTAGGGATTCGGGTTGCACTTTAAGTTGTCAGTCCCGGTAATGACAACACTAAAATGACACCTGTAGCAAAATTTTAGTGCTGTCGAACCCTTTGTACCAACAGAATTGGCCCCAGTTGGCGTCCCGGAGTTGCCCCAAATCTTGAAAAGTTACAAGTAATTGAATGTTTCTTGAAACCGTTTTCGTGAATTACTCTTATCTCTTATTAACGTATCAAACTTCAAATTAGAGTGGCCGGCGAGTTATTTTTAAAACCTTTATAATAATATCCTAACGCGATTAAGTGCGGCTGTCGTTACTGAATATGTCTTTTTTGTGTTTTTGTCTTGTGTGTCTTTCAATGATGTAAAGGCCAAGAAAATGTTTTAAAAACAAAAGTTTATTTTTAAATCCTATACGTAATAAAATAAATAGTTCAATTCCATTTTAATAATTTACCCTCATTCAGAAAAACATATTGGAAGGGGCGGAAAGGTTACAGCCAAAAGCTACATTTTCACGTAGAAATGGTTAAAATAACGAGGTGCCCGGAAAATGTAGCAGTTTTCCAGTACTTACTGCTTTAGTAATGGCGCAGGGATTTTTAGATCCAGTTACGTACACGTAGTTGATGGAAACGTTATTACCGTAGCTTGAGTTAAAGACTTTGTTGCAAATTTTCTGTGTATAAGCTGAAATGCAGAGCTGGAGCTAATGTAGCAAAAAGCTTGGTTGGTTTTTTTAATACTGGTTCTTTCTTTGTAAGTCTATTATGAAGCCTGGATATAGACTTAAATGACCCTCCTTTTGCAAAAAATATTTTTGTTAAAAAAGGAAAGTATTTTTAAGGATTAGCCTTTCGTCTTTTGATTCGTCATTTCTGTCTTTTGTAGTGTTATCTTGTGTAAAATAAAGAATAAAAAAGATAATTAAACTGTGGTCTAGGCTCTTTTTAGTAGTTTTATTGTTAAATAAAAACCCTACTTATCCAAAATTATGACCCGTCATTCAAGATTTTTTGGCAGCTTTCAATAAAAACTATCAAAAATTCCTGCTTGAGTTTCGCTTCGGTTTTGAGTTAAGGTTTATCATAAGAGTCTACCTAATCATATGCTAAAGCGTGGTTTTATGACAGATTTCAATTTCAAAACTTACCTTGTTACCATAAAAAACTTAAACAACAGACAAACGCGTCTTTAAAAAAATCCTTACCACTTTTTGTACTTATGGGATTTTTTTAAACACGCGTTCTTAGGGTTCCGTGCCTCAAAAGGTAAAAAAAGGAACCCTTATAAGATCACTCTCTTGTCCGTCTGTCCATCTGTATGTCCGTGTGTCACTACCGATTTTCTCAGGAACGGGTGGACCTAGCAAGTAGAAATTTATACCAGATACTGAGGTTTATAGTCCCTATTAGGTGTATAAAAATCAAGGTCCTGAGTCAACACGATAAAACGATATGGGTAAATTTAGATTTTCGCGAAAACTTGTAATTACCAAAATTTACCTTAATTTTCAGCTTTACCTCTGTACCTTGCTTTTAAACAAAATTGACAATTCTAGGACAATTGGAAGTACCCCATAGGTTTTGGGTCGAAAACCTATATGGTAGTTCCCGTTGACCTAGAATTACGAAATTTGGCAAAAATCAGCACAAATAAAAGAAAAATTCCAATATATATCAAAAGTTGAAAATTAAAGGGTGTCCCCGTACATACATAGTTGACGCTAATTAAGATAGTCTTCTGAGTTGTATAGCGCTCATACAATTTAGAGGACTAACTTAATCGGCACCAACCTCAAATAAGGTAAATAAATAAAATTGTGCTATGGAATAAAATAAATATTTAAGTGGGGCTCCCATACAACAGACATGATATTTTGCCGTTTTTATAGATAATGGTACAGAACCCATCGTGCACGAGTCCGACTCGCACTTGACCTGTTTTTGTGGTAAGGTAACCCAAACATAGAGTTTAAGTTCAGTATTAAGTTTCGTTCTGGAAAATCCTAATCTCTTAATTTTTTAAAGAATATTCTGGAACGATCAATACTAATGGAAAAGGTGAAGGAAATTTATAATCGGCATAAACTAAACTATTTAAACTGAACGTTTAATCAGCAAGTACAAAATCGATTAAACACAGCACGTAATCACTTTAAATATAAAACTAGTGAGCCTTGAGGCACGGCACGGAGAAATATACTTAGGAAACCACAGCCTTCAACGAATGAGACGGAATTGTTATTCATATTATAATAGGTTGGAGAAAAAGTCTTTTCGCATTATAGTATGTATGAACTTGTAATAAAATCTCTTTGGCTATACTATTTGTATCTGGCTGGTTTTGGTATCATTCAAAGTTTAAATTTTAAAGAAGATAATTCCAAATTCAAATTAGGAAAATGTGTGATTTTTATTTGTTTTTCGTACTGTAAAGATGAGTGAATCCAATGAAGAAATTCGATACTTTTTAAAATTTTACTACAAAAAAGGTAAAAATGTAACGCAAGCCGCGAAAAAAATTTGCGATGTTTATGGGCCTAGTGCAGTGTCTGTGAGAGTAGCACAAATTTGGTTTAAGCGTTTTCAATCCGGAAATTTTGATGTCAAAGATGCACGTCGCTCTGGTCGCCCTATTACGGATAAAATTGATGCCATTTTTGAAAAAGTGGAGCAAGATCGGCATATCAGTAGTTACGACGTAGCTGAAGAACTGGGAATTGACCACAAAACAGTTTTGGCGCATTTGAAAAAAACTGGGTACACAAAAAAGCTCGATATTTGGATACCCCACGAGCTCACTGAAAGAAACCTAATGAACCGTGCACTCATTTGTGATTCTTTATTACGACGTAATGAAACCGAACCATTTTTGAAGAATCTGTTAACTGGTGATGAAAAGTGGATCACGTACGACAAGAACTTGCGAAAAAGGTCGTGGTCAATGGCCGGTCAGGCTTCACAGACTGTGGTGAAACCCGGGTTAACTCGCAACAAGGTGATGCTGTGTGTGTGGTGGGATTGGAAGGGCATTATTCATTATGAGCTTTTACCACCAGGCAAAACCATCGACTCTGAACTCTACTGCGAACAACTGATGAGATTAAAGCAAGAAGTTGAGAGAAAGCGGCCCGAATTAATCAACAGAAGGGGTGTGGTTTTTCATCATGATAACGCTAGACCTCACACATCTTTAGCCACTCAGCAAAAATTAAGAGAGTTTGGCTGGGAGGTGTTAATGCATCCGCCGTATAGTCCTTCAGATAATACCTTGCACCTTCAGATTTCCACCTGTTTCGGTCTCTTCAGAATTCTTTAGGCAGTGTTAGGTTAACCTCACGAGAGGACTGCCAAAACTACTTGTCGCGGTATTTTGATCAGAAGCCCCAAAATTTTTATAGCAATGGGATCATGTCCCTACCTACAAGATGGCAAAAAGTTATCGAACAAAATGGTACCTACATACTTTAGTTAAATGTAAATAAACTATATTAAAACATGTTTTGAATCTTCTTAAAAAATGCGAAGAAACTTTTTCCCCAACCTAATATTTATTTCTCATTGGTTTAAGAGAATTATTTGAGCAAGAAGAAGTTATTGTTATACAGGAGATTGACGAACGCGTCTAAGAACGTGATCTCTGGGACCCAGACTTGTTTCAGCATTACCTATTAAAACATTTTATGAGACTAAAATTGTAATGGGTGAGACTAGCACAGGATCGTGGCGTATGGCTCAAACTTGGGGAGGCCTACACCCAGCAGTGGGTGAAGTCAGGCTGTGGATGATGATGATGATGAAAATTGTAAAATTGGACATTGGACGATACCCTAACAACAAAATGTTAATTATCGCAAAACGAACGAAACGTAGTATAATTTTAATAGAACCGGCCAATTGCGAGTCGGACTCGCGCACGAAGGGTTCCGTACCGTTATCTATAAAAACGGCAAAAATCATGTCTATTGTATGGGAGCCCCCCTTAAATATTGGTTTTATTCTGTTTTTAGTATTTGTTGTTATAGTGGCAACAGAAATATATCATCTGTGAAAATTTGAATTGTCTAAGTAAAGTACGGAACCCTACGTGCGCGAGGCCGACTCGCTCTTGGCCGGTTTTATTTATAATATTTTTTCAAGGGTGAATGTTTGTAGTGAACTAGTTTAAGTCCCACTTTCGCCAATTTCTTTTATAAACTCTTCAAAATATTTTTATTTAAATACAAAAATATTTACAAAAAAATATCTATTCAAATAAATCCTTTAAATCATTTGAATCGTCAAATTCATCCTTTTCTTACGAGTTGGAACAATTTCAGTACTAAGCTTTTATTTCATCTAAATAATCTTAACTCTTAAAATCAATTCCAAATACTCAGACCTAGGAATTAATTGCACATACGCCGCGACCTACATACTTACAATATATACTTAGATATACCTAGGTACGAGTATTACATAGTACCTAGATATTTACCTTTGCATCGCTCCATTGCTATAGTGACGTCATTGCACTGGTGTGGACCTAGTTTGCACTAATTGATAGGTATACATTAGTAACCGGCTATCTATACTAATATTATAAAGAGTAAAGATTTGTTTGTTTGTATTGAATAGGCTCCGAAACTACCGGGCCGATTTAAAAAAATCGTTCACTGTTGGGAAGCCACACTATCCCCGGGTGACATAGGCTACTATTTACTCAACTGCGCAGAAGGAGGGTAATGTTTTTATATGAAAAACTACGCGTGCGAAGCTGCGGATTGGTCAGCTAGTGTTATATACGTTGATGAGTTGTAGTGGAATGGTAGATAAAAAACACAACGAACGGGTAAAAAACCTCTTCCTTCGAGGATTCCAAGAATCGTGGCCTCAAGGGGAGGGGAAAGTTGGTTGGTCATCTTTTACGATATTACAACTTTATAAGAACAATCACACTTCTAGACAGATTCCCCAATACAGAAATTCGCAAGCGGACTAAAGTTCAAGACGTTAGCAAGCGTATATTGGGGCTCAAATGGAGTTGGGCAGTACATGTGGCCAGGCGTGGTGATGGCAGGTGGAGCAGGGTGCTGACGAAGTCGCAGCCCCGAGATGGAACCAGGAACGCAGGTCATCCGCCGGCAAGATGTGTCGATGACATTATAAAAATCGCAAGTCGTATATGGCTAAGAACAAAGCAGGACAGAGGCGAATGGCGACAACAAAGAAAGGCCTTGCCCAGCAGTGGGATGAGAAGGGCTACGATATAAGAACAATAACGAAGGAAAAATAGAAGTAAAACAAGAAAGAGGAAGGCCGCGAATAATAATAATGCTGGACATTTCACACAGCACTATCCAGTCCCAAAGAATAAGCAATAATAAGATACATGAGCCAGATAAAGGAGTAGATCGCTGTCATGTCGTGGTAAAAGAAACCGCCTGAGACAAATTATCATAAACATGAGAGAGAAATAAGATAAGCTATCTTACCAGAGACAAAAGTTGAATGTTCAGATGGTAGAACGCTTACAAATCACTTGCGGGATTCGAACCCACAATCTTCGAATCGGATATCGGGGTACATCCCACAAGATCACAACCACCTCTTTGTATGAAACAAGATATTTAATATTCAGAAAGTGATCATATATAAAGGATTAAATATATTACACCTAATGGATCACTTCGAAAGATCCAGTTAATTATAAAACGTCAACCCATAACGTGAGAGCTATACAAAATAATAAAAATATATTTTAAAGTATGGTCAGCATCAAAACTGAACCATCATCATCCGCAGCTGACATCATCTAGGCTTCCCTTTTGTATATGCCACCTACCACCACCTGTCCAACCAAACACGAACTAAACTGAACCATCATCATCCGCAGCTGACATCATCTAGGCTTCCCTTTTGTATATGCCACCTACCACCACCTGTCCAACCAAACACGAACTAAACTGAACCATCATCATCCGCAGCTGACATCATCTAGGCTTCCCTTTTGTATATGCCACCTACCACCACCTGTCCAACCAAACACGAACTAAAGTGAACCATCATCATCCGCAGCTGACATCATCTAGGCTTCCCTTTTGTATATGCCACCTACCACCACCTGTCCAACCAAACACGAACTAAACTGAACCATCATCATCCGCAGCTGACATCATCTAGGCTTCCCTTTTGTATATGCCACCTACCACCACCTGTCCAACCAAACACGAACTAAACTGAACCATCATCATCCGCAGCTGACATCATCTAGGCTTCCCTTTTGTATATGCCACCTACCACCACCTGTCCAACCAAACACGAACTAAAGGATTACCTACTATTTTACTTAATACGAGAACAGAGTAGAATTCGTCTGTGTTCCTGAAAGATGATCTTTGCCATTAAGACCAGAGTGAACAGATTATGTGTAGGCAAGCGTGCTCCTTCTTCGACCAGATCATCATTTGTCAGATGAGGTAGTAGTCAAACACTTAGTCTATTCCTAAGACTAGGAAATCCCAAAACAATCTGATCATAATACCCAATGAAGTCAGGATATTTATCATCAACAACCTACAGCAGTCCACTGCTGGACGTAGGTCTCTCTAGGTGAGCCGCTGGACATGATCTTCAGCTCTTTTCATCCAGTCTCCCACCTACAGAGCGCTGATCGCCGCTCTATCTAGCCAGGGGGACCACTTCAGAACACGTTTACCCATCATCATCCGCAGCCTGACTTCACCCACTGTTGGGTATATGTCTCTCTTTGCCTGTGCCATTCTTCACGGTCCTGTGCTAGCCTCATCCAGGTTCGACCGGTGATGTTTGCTACATCGTCTGTCCATCTCGCTGCTGGACGACTAACGTTTCGGTACCCTGTTCGTGGACGCCATTCAGTAGGCTCCTTACTCCACCTATCGTCACCTCGCCTTGCCAGGTGTCCTGTCCAACTCCATTTAAGGTTGTTTATACTATTCCCATTGACCTTCGATTCCCTTCGGATCTCGATGTTGGGAACACGGTATATAAGCTTGATGACATAGCACGCTCCATGGCTCTCTGTGCAACTATCATCTTATACAGAGCCTCCTGCGTGAGCGTCCATGTCCCGGCACCGTAAGTCATGATAGGCTGTAAGTCATAAGTTATGATCATGGATAATATGATAGGACACACGTTTACCCAACGTTTATCGAATGATGTTAATAAATGCCGACTGTAAAACACGTAACAGACACATTTGCCTCCTGTCCCGACGATCCGAAACCCATCTCACTGTCATGTGGTAACGGAAACGTCAGAGCCAACGTATTGCAAGCGCATTATTCAGACGAAATAATGGCTTTTCATTTTCGTTATTATCCAAACACCGCCTAGTAAATATCATTTTATATACAAGATCGGTCACTCGGAAATCTGCGAGGCAGGCATATAAAGATTATCGAGTTCAGTTTCAATGAATTCAGAAGATGTTGTCTTCAATTTGGAAAAGTTCACATGCGATACAAAATTGTACCTTTGTCACTCTTATGGACTCAATCTTTTATTCCCCCCCCCCCCACCCCTCCCCTTCTTAAGGGTGAGTTTGAAGCTCATAAGGATGCGAGAAAAAAATCCACTAATGAAAGGCAAATGAAACAATCCTATTAGTGATTTTTTCCTCACTCACCGCTTAGCTACCTAGCACATCTCTGGTGGAAACTCACCCTTAGACAAAAGTATTCTAAAGCGTCAAAAGACTGCACGACCCCATCATCACAATTATGTAAATCCTTCAGTAACTTAATCCCACTCCGTGTAATTTAATATCCGCCTTAAAAGTTAGTGCCAGTTCCAACTTAACTGAATAAAAGTTGTAACGAGACATTGTAAAGAATGTAATAAAGTAGCCTGACTCGTAATTCTAAAACAACTTAACTATCTTCAAAGTTTTTTAATAGGACTACTACTACGGGCTACGAGAACTGCTGGCTGGTTTCTGTACGGACGACCAGATCGTGAGGCCGATCTAATTAACCTCTGATCTTCTGTGCCACTGATACTCAATAGTCAATGCATTTATTTCTATCACATGGTTACCATGCACATGTACCTATAAGTAGGTAATTTCAAAGGGTTTTTAAGTTGCTAGTTGGTCGAAAGCTTTCGCCAATGGTATCAAATTAACTCAGCATGATTGTAATTTTCATTGACAGGAAAATATTTATCAAAACATTTGAGTTTACCAAACTTTTACGAAAGTAATTTGACTTGAGCGTAGTGTAGGGCGGTCCCCACTAGATGAAAAATCAAAATCAATCAAAATAGCTTTATTTTGGAACAAAAACATGGTACAACAATACTGGAACACGATAAATGACTTAATAAAGGTTACTGGAAGTCCTTGGATGCAGGCCGCACAAGATCGGCGCCTGTAAATCTATGGGGAAGATCTATTTTCAGCAGTGGACGTCCTATGGCTGATATGATGATGATGAGAATTAATTTTACTTAGTTGTTTTTAATTATTTTACTTACTCCCTAGTTAATTTGATTCATCAGATCAGATCCTACTAATCGTGCACCTCGATCAAGCCGTCTGTATAATCCTAAAGCATTTTATTTACAGATCTCGATGAGCGAGCTTTCTCATAAATCCGGGGGAGTTGGGAAACAAACAACTAACGGCTAACTCACTAATGGTGAGTGAGTCAGTGAGAACACAGAAAGAGAAGGCTACAAAGTGATTGAGTGTCGGTAGTGAATTGGTTACTGAAATAATATTGTATGTGGTATCTTTTAAAATGGCAAAAAGATGGTACTGCTTCTTTAGAACCAAGGCAGGTAGTTAAACTCCTTTTTCCAATAATACAAACTGGTAGCTAAAACTAAGCATCTGCGAGTCGTTTTAAGTCCCAGCACATTGTATATTTCACGGTAACAAGGCTGTTATTATCAGTGTCTCTATATTTTAACCAAACTTCAAGAGTAGTACTCTAGATATAGTAGCATATACTACAAGCTACTCCCCGCGGCTTTGGACGAAATATTTGTCAATAAAACATTACCCTCCTTCTGCGCAGTTAGGTAAAAAGTAGCCCATGTCTCAATCCCGGTCATAATCTATCTACATACCTAATTTCATCGAAATCAGTCCAGTCTTTTACTCGTGAGAACGTAACAGACAGACAGAGTTACTTTCCAATTTATAATATTAGTAAGGATTGCATTGAAACCTCAACCTAATATCCTAAATTCAATCACACTATCACACTAATATTATAAATGCGAAAGTTTTGATGTGTATTTGTTTGTTACTCAATCACGTCGTAACGGCTGAACCGATTTCGATAAAATGTCGTATGTACGTAGATTATAACCTGGATTAACACATAGGCTACTTTTTGTTGACAAACAACGCGTGCGAAGCCGCGGGCGGAAGCTAGTTATGCCATAATTTCCTCGGTAAATTAAAAAGTAAAAGAAGATAAACACAATAAACCTATTGAAATACACATAGTCTAGAAATCTCACATATTTTTAGTCCGAGTTATAAGCATCCTTTATTCTGCTATGTTCATTGTCCTGTCTTGCCAAATAGTTTCTGTGGCAGAGGGATATGTGGTCCATTTTGTGTGATGTGTTGGATTGCATTTAGGTGAATGAACGGGGTTATTGCGGCTCTGATTGCAATGACAGCTCATGTATTTTAGCTTTATCCCTTGTTTGCTGGAAATTGACGTTGTTTACGGGATTCTGGAAGCTTCTATTTAAGCTAGAATGAAAGTGTAGTGCTAGTCTTGGCGGAACAGTTTTGTTTTGTAATACAGGTTCTTTCTAGGCTTTATCACTTCCCATCACAAGGTAGTGCTCAAACGCGTGTCTATAAGAAAATATGTTACTTTTTACTATTCGTAATAGGTTTTAAGCTCATCGCTACCTATCATAATGTACAATTTAGCTAATTAAAAAATGCGACCATTACTGGTATGGTAGAGAGAAATTTTCAGAAAATAAATTTCCAGGTCTAATAAAAGCTCTGAAACCAGGTAAAAATGACTACAACCTCGTACAATAAGAACCAACAAACTTATCTAAAATATTTACTACATTTCTAGATATAATAAGTTTGTTGGTTTAAGGTGTTTCTCGAAGCTTCTATTGTGGCTAGAAAGCAGAAATGCCGGTTAAGTGAAGTGGGCTGCAGAATTAATACAATGCACAATGAACTTTCAGTTGGCACAAATCATGTTTGGCACCGATACCTCGATTGTAAAATAAAATATCAGTTTAACGTACGCTCGTTTCGGTCGAGGTATACCGGCCCCTTGCTACTTGGAAAGCCCAATTAAACAACATAATAAATTAATTTTACTTATTAATGATTTCCAATGAGTAATACACGGACTTAAATGAAAATAAAATACAATAGACGCACTCCCTGTGCTCACTCTGTGAAGGCAACCACACCTAACGATATGACTCTGTGTTCAGCTCAGTGATGAAAAAAGTAGGTTATATGAGCTAGTGGTCAACTAGTTATATATAAGGCCACACTTAGATCTAATTAATGACTCTTCGAAGTATGGGAGCGGTCATTTAAAAACTAACGGTCAACTATGCAAGTGTGACCTTCTCCCAACTAAGCTGATCTGATGAAAACAGATAAGTTAGTTAAATTACTTATTTGTCATGAAAGAAATAGGTTTTTATCTGCGTTACATCCACTTCCCAGTGGAGTTCATCAATCAAATCCTAAGTGTATTACACAGCTTCTGAATTTAATTTAGATAAAAGTGATATGGATGCATTCCATAGAGAAAGTCTGCCTGTGCGGCCGCCAGCGGCAGTCTGGCACGGGGCGCAGGCCGGCTGCCAAGCCGCGGTCGACGAGTTCGATACCCTCAGGAACTCTACTGAATTATGCAGCTTATCATATTAACTCTGACGGGCGGGAGTTCCAACGCGACTGCGATCCAGTTTACAAGGCATTGATGAGATTTTGTACTTAAGAACAGATAATGTCGTTTTTAAGATAAAAACCTTAAGATTTTGAAATCATCCGACAAAATATTAACCTGATGGGATTTAATGATTGTGGGTTCAAATACCGCTTGGTTCTTAATTTTCGGGATATTTTTTAATCTTGGGTATAAAGCTGGATCTTTATTTATTTGTGTAATTAGAACGTGGCTAATTATACTAGTTACAATACATTCCCTAATAATATTATTTGGAATAAAAATAGGTACCAGGATTTAAGTGATAAGGAAAAGAGAGAGAAAAAGAACGATTTCAAACAATGAACATCGGAATCCGGAATCTAAGCGATTCATAAACGTCTTGAAACTTGAACAGATACCGATATAAACGATTAAACCATATCCTTACTTTACAGTTAAGCGAAAAATGAAACTAGTACGAAATATAACGAGGAGTAGATTGAACTTCTATTTTTACCCCCAGATTGACCACTGAATAATTTACCCTGGCATATTGCAAACATCCACCGACGACATGATGACAATGCGATATGCATATCTTTAGACCAATCTCAAAGTCACTGCACACACTTGACCCGACCTATAGAGGTTATCAAGACTTTATTATATAGCTACTTCATTCATTTATTCATACAAAATGGCTTTAACAAGATGAATGATATGATAATATACTCGCTTTGTGTTCAACTTAAAGACAGTAACATCAAGTACGGTTACTAGTACGGAGTTGGCAAGAGCAGTGAGTTAAAACTTAGTTTAAATGAAACCTTAAAAGCAAGATATGAAAGTTGTAATCGCTAGAGAAACTTACATAGGAAACATCTGCTTCACTTAAAACTAGTCATAATATGTGAGTACAGAGTCATAGCCATATAAAAGCTGATACACTTATTAAAAGTGTCCAAGCTATAACAGTTACGACCAGCATTGGGCATTCCTTTCAGTGACATCGTAAACCAGAGGTATATTGGATCTTTGTGCTGCATACGACACCACTCGGTACTTTTACACTACCCGATACGATATTATGTATCCGACTTAGAGATAAAGATCTGTTTCAATATCAAGAGGCTTAAAAAAACCTACGTTAAGCGATGTGGTGCTTTTCGTAGGTGATGGATGAATTTAGTTTATAAACATAGATTTGTCAATAATAATGAATCTAGCTATATATAATACGGACCACACAACGGTCCCCATCTCGGAAACTATTAAGAAATTTCGTAGTCTTGTTACTCTTTCTGACAAGTGTCCTTCCTAATCACCGTAATGCATCAAAGCTGGAAGTTGACTTACAGAGAAACCCAGAATAAAGTTGAATAACCCGTGTTCCAAGTAGTGGAGTCAATTGATGTCGGTATCGGGTCGGCAAGTATAAATGCCCCCAATGCAACTGTGTCGTCGACCATAAGTTCAATTCTACACCCGACAACGCTACTGTGTTGCAAACTGCCTTTGTAGATGTTAGATTACTTTGTCATGTCCATCTTCCAATTGAAAAGGCAAATGCTATTTGCAAAAGGCAAATGGGAGGAGTCTACGATGTTTATTGGGACGGAGAAATTGGAATTTAAAAGGGGCGATTGGGAAAATTTATTTAAATTGGTAGATAGAGTATATTACATTGGAATAGGAATCTCAGCCAGATCGAAGTGGTATCAATTACCACACATCTGTGCATAAAAGGAAACAGCACATAAGAACCAATCTATTCACACGAGACTGTTTTTTTATTGGACGTAATGCAGAATGTTACGTGGCTGAATTGTGGTAGGTATTGCTGCCTCTGACCTAAATCGTAATGCAAACGAAAGTTGAATAAAGTTAAAAATACGAGAACTGTGGTTTTACAAATTGAAGCATTTTCCGGTTTTTTTTGATCCGATTCTTAAGGTCATATCAGAAGTTTACGGATTAAAGGTAGAATGGTGGCAACGTAGCTTAATAATACATTATTGATGGATCATGATAACTATTTTTTTTCTTAACCTATACTTTCCCACTGCTGGGCAAAATTCTCCTCCATGTTCCTCCGTATCTCACGATCAGTTATAGGCAGAAACACAAACCTGACTCATCGCGGTTCTTACACCACCACCGTGACTTGCCCATTATTATTTACAATTCTTACCTGAAACAAAAATAACATAATTTTTAACAAAACTGTGGGAAACAGATCATCTGAATGCCAATTAAAACATGAAAGTTATTGTATGCTAATGAGGGCAAGAGCAACAAAATAAATGCCAAAATGCATGAAATATTTATAGGTTTTTACATTTTAAAGTCTTCGCGCGGAACAAAATCAAAATTATTTCACCAAACGAAACCTAAATGAAGTCTGTTTTAGTTTCATAGCAATAATGCTTGCTCACAGCTTGGATAGTGTCTCAGATCTCTAACTTAGTGCGCAGGGGAATATATGTAAATATTCCTACGCTTAAGTAAACTCAGTTACATACATGTACAGCGCAATTCTAAATCACAGGTAGTAAATATGCATTTAAAATAGCGGCAAGGTCAGTCAAATGCATCGCTAGAAAAAATGCATCATTACAAATGCATCATTACAGCTTTTTCTCGATACACGCAAACTTATAACGTACTTGTTTTAAAAAAAGCTTCGATTGCGAGACGGATTTGGAATTAATAGTACTTAACAAGTTAGTTATACCAAATGTGCTGCTTTTTGTACTTGACTGACTAGATGTCGTATTGTATTATGTCAAGGAACACATAATATGCTGAAGAAAACACAAGGATAATTGAAGTAATCTCATAATTGCATCACATAATCATGTTCGTGCCATCGTCTCAATTACACCTAGTTTTATGATATTTTTCCTTATATTCCAATACATAATAATGACAGTAATAATCAATTATGCTTTGACGTTCCTCTTCCTATACCTAGGTAGTTATTGAAGTGTTTAGCTAATTGGTACCTATAAAGTGGTGCAAGGTACTACTCTTTAATCATACCACCATCGACAGTAGACCTCATCGTAGTGTGATTCAATTCAATGCAGCAGTCGATAATTTTATATAGAGAAGAAGTATAATCGTAAAATCAAAATGTTACAATTTAGATGTAATTTATTTCCTGTATTGTAAAAGGATCATTAAAAAAACAACCAGCCTTGTTTCTTGCCTTTCTTTCCTGGCTTGGTCGCGAAAGAACAGGCAGTAAAACTGACGTTACAAAGTGGTCCTTGTGATTTTTATGAATAAAGATTTTGACTGACTTTGACTTTGAGTTAATCGTAGTGGAAAGCAAAAGTAAGTATTCAATAAAAGGTTCTATTAGCTACGTACGAGTATCAAGAGCACTTTAAACAAACACTAACTCAGAACCATTATTATAAGTTCAACAATCCAACGTGAGGACTACATACAATGAATATAGTGGTTCCCACGCTAAAAAACATCAATCCCAACTCTATTGCAAGGAGATAAAATTTAAAAACCATTGTTTCAATTATGCACTCGGACTCAGGAGCTGGTCTTCATCTTGAACTCTATTCCAAGGTGGTAAGGTTCAAGTGCTTGCTGACGTCATCAGCAAATATAAACAGGAATTAGCCGAAGATGGATGGATTTATAAGTGGTCTGATGCTATGAAGTTATTTGCGGAGTGCGTTTGCGTACTTCGAGTGAAAATCTCAGCGCATAAGTGAAGTTATCATAAATAATGTGAAAGTGAAACAAGTTTCGATACTAATGGCGAGGTTGAAAGAAATAACATACATTTACCTATTATTTATTGTTAACAATACGTTTGAGCTCGAGCCTCGAGTTTAAGCATAATAGGAACTATCCGGCAGGATAAAAATCTAAAATAACTTGCATTTCAATACAAAAGTTATATGTATGTTTGGGGTAAAATCCACTATGACATTCGCTACGCTAACTTGGATGAAATTCTGAATGTACAGATATATATATATTACTTTTGATAAGAAAATTAGAAGAAATTGTTTTGATTTATTATTAGCACGTGACACGGAAGTATGTTCATCCTCATATGATCCCTATTAAGAGTTGAACCTCATGATATAATTTCAGAGCGAACGATCATGTGCCTTCTTATGGTTATTTGCCTTCTTATGGTGTAATAAATGTGTTGACTGCAAATAATACTCCAATAACATCCCCTAATAATACATTTCTTTTTAAATACATTCTGCAATGAGTAACAAAGAAAGCATTCAACTGTGAAGCCGGATGATAGAACTACCCTCAAACCCTGCCGTGAAATATCTGCCTCCGCCCGGAAATAATGCGGAAGGTCTAGTCTATTCTGTGAACCTATGTCGGTGTGGTGTGCAGAGAACCTATGGCTATACCTACACCACAAATGACATTTCACTTTCTCTGACATTTCATCAAAACTGAAGAGAAAATCCAACATCGATTTTGACTCTATAAAACCCGCAGGTATGGCTATAGATATGGTGATACTTAAAAGGCCTAAGTGACCGATGATACAGAATGTAAACTGGCAAACGCTTAGACCTCACAACCATACATAAATGTATTGGCGAGAGTATCCTCGCTCAAAAATGTTATAATTTAGGCGTAATTTATTTTCTTTATTGATAGGTATTCTAAAAGGATCTTTAAAAAGAACAACCAGCCTAGTTTCCTGATTTTTTTCTTGGCTTGGTTGCGGAGGAACAGGCAGTAACATTTACTATGATTCTAATTAATACTAATAATTTAAATATATATATACCTAGTCAGGTCATAAGTATTGTCACACAGTAAAAACTTTTCTTTTAGAATGCTGGCCACAAAAAAGTTTATAGAATTCGAATTTCGAATTGTTCATGAAAATAAAAATGTATACTTTTTAGAATTTTACTCATTTTTAAATATGGAGTGGACGCTTAAAGAAGACCGTGTTGCAGTTATTGCGTTGCATCGTTGCGGTTACGCGCCAATTCAATTTTTTTACAAATTAAAAAATTTGAATACAAATTATAACCAAAAGATTCGTTTATCGCACCATCAAACGATACAATGAAGACTCTAGTGTAGATGACAGGTCAAGAAGTGGTCGCCCACGGTCTGTTAGGACTCCAGCAGTGATAAAAGCTGTGAAGGCGCGAATTCAAAGAAATCCCAAACGTAAGCAGAAACTGTTGGCCCTTCAGATGGGGTTAAGCAGAACCACGGTGAAAAGGGTGTTAAATGAAGACTTAGGGCTTCGGGCATATCGAAGAAAAACAGGACATCGTTTGAATGCTCGTCTAATGGACCTGAGACTGAAGAGATGCCGCGCTTTGTTGAAGCGGTACGCGGGAAAAAAATATCGGGAAATTCATTTTTCGGATGAAAAAAATTTTACCGTAGAAGAGAGCTACAACAAACAAAATGATAAGGTGTACGTACACAGTAGTGAAGAAGCGAGCAACCGTATTCCGCGTGTCCAACGAGGTCATTTTCCGTCCTCGCTCATGGTATGGTTGGGAGTTTCTTATTGGGGCTTTACAGAGGTACATTTTTGTGAGAAAGGTGTAAAAACGAATGCAGTTGTGTATCAAAATACAGTCCTGACGAACCTTGTGGAATCTGTTTCTCATACCATGTTCAATAACAGGCACTGGGTATTCCAACAAGATTCGGCGCCAGCTCATAGAGCTAAGAGACTGGCTGGCGGCGCGTGAAATCGACTTCATTCGGCACGAAGACTGGCTCTCCTCCAGTCCAGATTTGAATCCGTTAGATTACAAGATATGGCAACACTTGGAGGAAAAGGCGTGCTCAAAGCCTCATCCCAATTTGGAGTCACTCAAGACATCCTTGATTCAGGCAGCCGCCGATATTGACATGGACCTCGTTCGTGCTGCGATAGACGACTGGCCGCGCAGATTGAAGGCCTGTATTCAAAATCACGGAGGTCATTTTGAATAAACTTTAGTGTCATAAGATTCTATGTTTTGTTAAGTTCATTTTGGTATATAAATGGTTACATAATGAATAAACTTGTTTCAATTATTTTATATTAAACATGTGACAGAATTTATGACCTGACTAGGTATATACATATATATATATATATTGAAAACATCGTAAGGAAACCGGCATGCCCTAGAATCACTGAGATATTATTACTACGAACTAATAAAACCTCACGTGAATGTTTAACTTATATGCAAAAAGTGGGCATGTAACAACTGAAATGTTAGGACTTGGCTCTGACTGCCTCTTTGTAGGATATCTTCATGGGTCTACGAACTGAGTAAGGGATCCGAGGAGGTTTAGCATAGGGATTAATATCGTCGTGAACTCTTTTATGCAGCACAGGATCGAGATATCTGGAATATAAGAATATCGCTTCCGAATCGGTCTAGCCGTTTGGGAACTACGATATCACAGACAGACATAGGCGTCCAACTTACAACACCCCTTTTCTTACGTCGGGGTTTAAAAATACCTATAAGTTCAAAATTCAAAACAAAGGAAACGTATTGTCACCCGGAAATAAAAGTTTACCACCCCTCTAGTAGTGCTAGACTTTCAGACAGTGGTGTCTCGACGTTTCGATCGCAAGCGACGCCAGGTGAGAAACATAGCTAGACACACAACAAGTGCATGCTTTAGCTTTTGTATAGTATACAGGGTGTATTTGTATAGTCTTCAATTTTTAATATAATAATAATGTTGGGGCATTTCACACACCGCTATCTAGCCCTAAACTAAGCAAAGCTTAGGCTTAGCTTACTATGACCAGAATACTGATAGAATATCAGTATCAGTAAACTATGCAAAATTTGTCCCACAGCAGCGGGTATAGAACCCTCCTGCAGCTCAGTAGCGCTGTGGCCGTCAAATGAAAACGGTTCTAACCCTTTTCCTTATTTTACCACAAAATATATAGGTACAGAAATGAAGCTAAGTACAATCTTAGATAAAGCTTAGATCGATACTTGATCCGTTTTTACCATCGCAACAATTTCTATTGAAAATGTGGGGGGCTGTCCTACTTGTCTGTATTTCATTCCAACCAAATCCACTGTTCCATTCGTCTGCTACAATACACTGCTGCCATGTATGAGAGGGTGGATTTACAACTTAATTGTTATATTAAAATGCTTTATGATATTAAAATAATCAAAGTTAAATAAATTAATGAATGGAAAGTCTTTATGATACCTTACAAGCAAGATACAACAAAATGATGAGCAAGTGAATGTATAAAGCGATATCTTCCAGATAACCTTCAGACGGAGAAAATATGGATGAAAGATTAAAGAAAATTTTAAAAATATTTATTTACTGCCAAATCTATAGAATACACTGTATGTGTACAATAATATCCAATTACTTAAAATACCTAGTATTTTGGCTAGATAGATAATATCTTCGTTGCACACAAAGAAAGTACAATACAACTATAAAGCACAGGTACAGGACCTTATCGCTAAAAGCGATCTCTTCGATGCAACATTTGTATTCAAACAACTGGCATTTCTCATCGGTGTACGAATTCACCCTGTTCGTACAGTAGCTACATACTTACTGCACAGTTGCATAATTTGTGCACTAGACTAGATTGTCTGGGAGGGTGCGAGACAAATTAATGGCATTTTTAATTAATCCTCGACGTTATGTTGTAACTAGAAAACATCATGAACATGCAGGCGCTTATAGGCAACGGTGACCACTCGTCAGTAGCCGTCAGCTTGTGACATATTATTTAGACATAGTACATATTATGTTAATAATTCTACTATTTTTTTAATGCTTGTCTTTTCAGACTGTGCCTCGTAGCACAGTGTTTATTGGATGTTTATGTATTGGAAAGTAGGTTTATTGAAATACCTCATGTTTATCTAGGTTCAGATATATTTATATCAATGTTTCTTGGAATTTAAATTAAACCTCTCCCTCTACCAAATATGTACTATCTATAAACTGTTTGTCCGCATTACACAAAGGTTAACTGGAAGAGAATGCTATCTAGAATTAAGTTCGCCTATGTACAGATTATTTTAACTATATGCAATAAATAATATTTCATTAATATATTCATTCACAGTATGATTAGTGCCAAATTAAGCATAGACAAATAAAATTAACGACCTGGTTCCTTAAAACAATTTTCTATTAACTGTTTAGGATTTACTACTTAGCGAAATAAGTACATCCATCCATACCAATATGTACGAGTATAATATTAGTGCGAAAGTAACTATTTGTTTGTTACCTTTTCACGACGGAAAAGAACGGATCGTAATGAAATTTGGCAAAGAGTTAGATTATATTCTCAAGAAGGACATAGGCACATCATTTATCTCAAAAAATAATCTTGAAGGGGTGAAATAGGGGTTGAAAGTTTGTATGAGTAATCCATAATTCCTTCAGTTAGGGATCTGAAAATTCATATTTAAGCTATTGGTAAGAAATACAGAAATACGTGTTTCAACGTTTTTTTGCAAAATCATCTCAAAGGGGTGAGTGAGGGGGGTGGCTAAAGTAAGGGGTTAACATAATGAGGTATTCTTTAGATGCACTCCCTATGTACCGTTGGTAGGTATATAGATAGATTGTGACTGTGATTGCGTTTTACCCGATTGCGCAGAAGGAGGGTAATGTTTGTATTGACCAACCACGCGTACGAAATATATTAACAAATATGTTGAATGCCACATCGCCACATTTTTGACCCTTATTATTTACACTATAATTTTGATTGTTTACACAAACAGTAAGTTGATGGACAGCTACAAATGGTTTCGCAGAAATATCTGTTTTGATCTGAAACCGTTTAATAAACAAAACCGGTTGCATTAGCCAAGAGTCAGTGAGTTTTAGAAATTTAAACCCCCCCCCCCCCCCCCCCTCCCTCTAGATAAATAAATAACCAAACTGACACATACATGATCCCACACTGGGATTACACGTGTGGTACCACAATACCCAGGCCCGGAATAAATCATTGAACAATTATTAAACATGGAAATAAATATGCCGGAGCTGAAAAAATTAGCTTTACTTCGCGAAATTATTAAGTATTCCTTTTATTTTGAACAAGTTGTATGCCCGCGACTTCGTCCACAATTTTCTGGATCTCGACAACAGTGCCTACCGGTTTCAATTGTCTAACTAAACTATCCAGAGACCTATTCAATCACACACAAAAAAATTAATTAAAATCAGTCAAGTCGTTTTTGAGTTTTAGCGAGACTAACTAACAGCAATTGCATGTTTGCTTTTTATGTGGTGTACAATAGTTTTCTATTCTAACCTAGGTGCGGAACCCTCGGTGCACGAGTCTCACTCGTGCTTGACCGGTCTTATTTTAATTAACTTGTTCATAAATTAGCTAGAAAAACAACATGAATAGGTCAAGGCAATGTCTGCGGTTAGCTGACAACAGGAACAAACAAATAATGTCCACCATCACCTGGCATAGTTCCAGAACTCTCTTGAACCGTTTCATTAAACAATGCTCATTCGTTTCCTTTATTCAAACGTAAAAGCCAAGCTCATTTTCTAAAGTTCGTTTCCTTAATTAATTAAGATATATCACGACACTTCTATCAAACCCTTATGTGCCAAATAAGAAAATAAGCTATAATATAATAACGTTTTATTTGCAACAAAACTAGCTTATCAGATAAAACAAAAAAGGCATAAACAAAAGTGAAGGTTAATTTCTTTTGGAGATATCAAAAAGGAGGATATCCGTACACAAACGGAAGTTACTAACCCAGAGGATTAGCAAGCTGAAGTGACAGTGAACGGGGCACAAAGCTCGAAGACCTGTTCAGCAATTTTCGGCCAAGCTTAAAAGGGAAATGATATACAAAAAATTATATAAATAGCGGAAAATACCACAGAAAAGACTCCACCGCGCTCCACGCCCTTGGACCCCATTTCCATTATGATCTAACAATGAGCTCTTTAAAATTGCTAATTGGATCGATAACAAACTCTCGTATTGAGTGCGAGTGACATTGTGCGGGAACAAAGCCTGCACCGCTGCACAGTTCAGCGGGTATACCTTTTCACGGTACCTATGACTATGTGGATATATTCTTTATTATCTTACAGCTTCCAAAAATACAAACTGGGTATCGACCACAACGCCTGCTGCAAAAATAGTATAACATTATTTTTAGGACACAACCTCGTTTATCTTTTTTATTTTAATATAGGCTCGCATTTGGTCAGGATCTCGCCTCATGTTTAGCGATGATGCAATATTGCCTAAAAGAAACCTGTACACTCGCGAGTTGAAAACACCCAGGTTGTAGTTATTAGGAAATACAGACTCCTGCAAGGCGTTCCACTCTTTGGTGATGCGCACGATATAAGTGGTAGAGCATCGTTTTGCATTCCTACCATAACAGCGGTGGCGCCCCGCAGAGCGCTTGATGGTAATTGATGGCTTGACCGAAGATGAAGCAGGCTTGCCTAGAAAGAATCAGTTTACTCCGTGATCATAATGGTCTAGAAAAAACAGAGTTTTCTTTTCACATGATATAAGTTGAATCGAATTGTTTGGTTCGGCAAGGAGGAACGTCGACTAATTGGTACTTCAATTCGTCTATTAGACCGATTTCAATGTAGTTTTGTATTTGTAACTGGCGTTTGCGAGATGTTTTATGGCTCTGTGCTGGAAACTAATGCACACATTTTCGTCTGGCTTCATATTTTTTTAAACCAACTTGAAGAAGAAGAAGAAGAAAAAATATTTATTCAGACCACCACAAATGGACACAGAAACAAATGATACAAAAAATATAATCTAACTAAAAAATATAAGTGTGATGGCGAACGGGTCCTCAGCTCAGCAAACTGCAGATTTTGTTACTTCACATTTCTAAAGAAAAACAGGCACCGCTTATTAAAACTTATTTTCCCCGTAAAGGTATGATAGACGGTTTAATAAATTCGCACCGCGCTCGCCGCTGCGCTGGTGTAAATCACTCGCTATGATTTAAGCGCTTTTAAATTTTAACTTGAAACTTTCATGATGCAACTTCATAGTTTACGGTTCAGCTAGGATCACTGCCAGAGTTTGTTAGACGTGTAACGTTGCCTGAATATGATTTTGTTTTCAAAATGACCTGAATAGAGAAATACTTGAAGTTCGGATTTATTGCATCTCCATCAAATCAACACTTGCCGATAAATAAATAAAATAAATAAATAAATCTTTATTCATTTTTTCATATAGCTAAGATTAACATTAGGGATTAATATCTACTTATAGGTTAAATGTCAATGGTTAAATGATTTATTTCAAAAAATGATGCCATACCTTCTAAACAGATACAAAACACTATACTTACGGAGAAAAGCATTGGCAATAATAACGTTTAAGAACTTTACTATCCGTGCTAGTTAGAACTGCGCTACAGCAGGGTAACATATTTATGCAAATAAATATCTTGCAACTCTTCTCACTCCATAACAATACTATGCGGGACTCTCTTTATACTACTCGTATATACTACTAGTTAAAACATTCTTCAGAAAGATAATAATAGCAGAGCATTCAGCTTAAACAAACATTTTTATGAGAGCGTCAAGAAATTAGTATTAATTCTCATAAATCAAGAGTTTTAAGAGTGAGCTCTGAACGGAATTTGGATTGCAAATTCTTGGGAAAAGCCTGGAGTGGTGAGTGACCGCAGAAATGCTCGACCTCAGGGCCGGTATCCACTGAAGCTGAGCGGAGAGATGTGTAAAATCAACCAATAGTAACGCACGTAGATGGCGAATGTTATTACATTTTCACGTGATTCTTTTGGCTGATTACCTACCTTTGTTTATATTTATGTCCGTCCCCTTTTTGTATGTCATATAGGGACTTTTGTCCATGAAAAAGGCGGAAGGCAGAAAGTGGATTTGGTCAGAAGAGCCGAAGACCGGCCCCCTTATTACCTAAGCCAAATCGATGTCGTGTCGCTATCGCTAGTCATACCATTCCTTTCACACGTGAGGTACGTACTGTACGTGTGAAAGGGATGGCCTGACTAGCGATAGCGACAGGACAGCAATTTGGCTTAGGTTAGAGGGCGGGTTCAGTGGCGCGTAGGTATCGGGAGAGATGCATGTCCAGCAGTGGACTTATCTTAGCTGATGATGACTTTGTTTTTATATTGTTGTACTTATGATTGTGTTAGATATATTTTATCTCTTTCATTATTATTTCTGTTGTTTCAGCTTCATTGGATACCGTCCTTACTCGTGTATCGCCATTCCCAGTATTTTGAACTTGTTTATGAATTTTAAATCCAATAAACCCTGCATGTTTTTCACCATTTGTGAATTGAGAAAGTGAAAGATTGTGAAAGATGTATTAAACTGTAATAATGTTGCTTGTTTAAATACGATATTATTTAGATTTAAACTTTACAGATCGATAAGCCAAGATGCAATAATACGAAGGACAAGTAAAACGGGTATTAAACTGGGGATTTCTGACAAAAAACTGTGGGAAAACTTTCGATACTGTAAATAAATAAAAACAGCTCACTCTGTCATAGTACTTGGTCGATTTGAAAATAACTTATTTTATTTGCAAAATTACAGAATAAAAGAAGAAAACAAAAGAAGTGATTTGAAACGTTTATTTTTTATATAAATTATAGGCTTTCGATGATAATAAAATATACGTTAGAGGTGCCGTTGTAAATCAAATAAAATAAATGAACATACAGTCAAACAAAGAGTAAATCCAGTTGAAAATTAAAACAGCATCGAAAATGGAAACCAACCGCATTGCAAGGTTCAGTCAACACCAATAAATGAAATCAGCTCTGAAACAAATTCCGGGCGTTCACGCGAGCCCAATCAATCGTATTATCCAGGAATTCAGCTGATTTCCCCTCCAATTACAACAGCTTTGATGATGATCCTTCAAATTGAGAGCTAACGAACGGGCCGTTGCATCCCACACGTCGCCGATTTCATTCGCAGTACGGCTATACTGTTACGGCATTCTTCCAATAAATGATTTTACTATTTTGTATTCCCTGTTCCCAGAAGCACAAGTGTGCATGATTTGATAAACGGTACTGTTATCGCGTAATAGCACTGCAGCCGCCGATCGGCGCGATTCTTGCAATTGGGTGCGTAAATTTACGTATTTACGAGAAAAACTGCGCACTCGGTGTATCGTTTTCTAGTTATTTGTACTCCGTTCATACTTCAAACCTCCTCATAAACCTCCCCATACTTCCTCAAAAGAAAAATATATTTTAGAGGCTACATTTTAGCTATGGAATGGTCTACTAGTCAGGCAGACTTCCTGAAAAGTACAATCTGGGTATCTCGAATAGGTGTCTTTTACATCTTCGTGCTCCATGGTGAGATTGTGCTTAAACGAAAATCTATTTTAGAAGGCTGTTTTTCTCTTCTGGTGCCTTATGAATGAACGGACCCTGTAACCCTGTCTGTTGAAACGTTAACAAAATTAAATAATTCATCGCGCGTCAAAGGATTATCTTGTTATTCCGAGTTGTTACCCTGCTTGTTTATGTACTGGCTTTTAATGTTTGTGCAGTCCGTTTTATTGAAAACCAGTTGAAGTGTACAGCCTGCATCATTTATGTAAACTTTAGCACTTTTACTTTGTAATTTCCAGAGGCTTTACTTAATTCTATATTAAAATAGAAGAAGGAATTTAAAATTGAACATAAACAGGAGGTAAAAAGCTACGTTTTATTTTGTATAATTTTATTTATTATTATATATATTCACAGTTACTTTACCGTATAATATAAACTAATGGACATATAACTGAACTTAAAGCAAATTGAATTTCCATTATGTAATGCTTAAACATCTTGGGGAGTAGCGTGTAAAACTTTTTTATTAGCCGCAGAAAGGGCGCAAAGAGCAATCCTTAAAATTTCCACTTTTCGTCCCTTTCTCTATCCAACCCACTTATTATATAGGTATAAGTCGTGTAAAGTTCTGACAGTTAGGCAGCTATTTATACTAAACATAGTTTTAAGACAACACAGAGCACTACCCTATAGCACTGAAAGTACTAACAAAAGACGAAAAGATATCGTCCACACTAACAACACCCCAGTAAAGCATGCTTTTGCATCCAGATTTCTAATGTTCCTAGGACCATTGCTGTACAACAGGCTAAATCGTAAATTGAGCATCCACTCAATGAACTTCTCAAACTGTAAAAGAGCCTTACAGTCTGCTCTATCCAATCTATCTTACGAGGAAACTGAGGAATTACTAACCGTTATAAAGTAAGATTTTAAAGATACGTAAACGTCATACCTTCCATGTTTGCACTTAGTTTATTTAGTTATTTTTATTTTTTTCATTATGTAAATAGATTCTAAGTTTTGTTAATTTGAGTATTCATAAATTACCCCAGTCCAGACTTATTCGCCTGAGATACAGGTATTCCTAGTTCAGGCAATGTATAAAATCTTACCTATAAGTAGATATTAATCCCTAATGTTAATCTTAGCAATATGAAAAATGAATAAAGATTTATATATTTATTATTAAAAAAAATCGTTTATAATCTGACGCGCCTGCGCGGCTGTCTGCAATAACATATGTACCTACTTAGAAATAAAATAATGTATAAAACAAATAATGGCACTTCAATTAACTGAGTATTACATATTTGATTTGACAATTTGAATGGATGATATTGATATATATGAATACATTGAATACCCGCAAGATAAAAGTACAATCCAAGTGAGTCAATCGGAAAGGAAATAAACAAATATGAAGCAATTTCCTTATCTCATTATCTTATCAATCAGTCAACCATGATGATATGTGATAACAAATAATAGACAAGTACCTACATAATTATGTACTGAGTACGTACTTAGACAATTTAAGAAAATATATCGCATCGTAGGTATAACGAAGCATGCATAGTTGTTCTTTACAGAGCAACGTTTCAGTCAATACTTGAATATGTGACCGCTAGTGACATTTTCAATTTACCGCTTCTGTGCTTCATAACTTCATAAGGCACAGTCAGATGTCGGTCGGCTATAAAAGTCGCCAAGCCATGTAGGAAACCCTCAGCTCAAATAATACTAACTATACTAACTATTACAATTGAGATGGCCTACAAATTCGGACACCATAATTAGCTAATTGCCTATACGAACTTACTATATCATTATAGGAAGTAAATCAAAAAAATGCATGTCATAATGGCTCGTCTATTGTTTTTATTCCATTGTATCATTCAATGTTTCGTTGCAGATACTTAACAAGGACGTATTCAAAGGCAGATGCATTTGTACAAGGTTTTAGATTGGAAAGTTGTATTCTGGGCTCATTATGCGCGAGAATTGTGCAAATAATTGACAGTTTGTCTGCCTAATTCCCGGGAGATAAAAGGGAATCGGTAGTATAGATAGATATAGTCACTGACTACGCTGGCTCGGCCACGAATACCAATTAGGGGATGATCCCACTGCAAAACGGAACTACCATCCTAAGTTTGTTTAGAAGAAATCGCTATACCGCCCATTGTATATTTCTGTTAGGTTTTATTAAGTTTAAAGGGTTTTTTTATTGTGTCATGTTATTGTTGTTTTGCACAAAGAAGTGTTAATCTATCTATCTACCTACCTGATACCCAAAAATCAAAATTAAAATCAAACCGATTTTGATTACATAGCTTCTACTGCCACATACCAAAATTCGTTTACCCCCATAGATGTCCGAAGCAACCAATCTCATCCTTCCATCAAGTGGCCTTCTTGGGTTTTGACCGTGCTCACATCTTGGCTGAAATGTTCTACTTACAGTATCTATTCTATCTCCAGTCACCAGTATCACGCATCTACTGATTGAACCACCAACTTACCTGCAAAACAGAAAATTAAATTATTTTAGCAATCGCACAAAGTCAATATCTACAGATAAGGTAAGTACTTTCCCTAAATGATTCGCAGAATGATATTTTAGAAAGTTTCAATAACATCGTTATTTACGTCTCAATATTATGTTATCAAGATCCACGATACTGACAATAAATTGTTGCAGATATGCCATCATATAAATTAATAACTTTAAGGTAACATTAAACTGGCATTTTGGCCCGTACGTGTGAGATACATTGAAGTTTTTGACCACTACCTTTCGCCAGCAAATACTCCTTTTCAAGTCTACTATAAAATACACTTAGTACATTATTTAAAGAGCTTCAGTATTATTTGACCAACTCAGTATTCACTCTCTTCTTTTGTGTAGTTTTAACATATATCCCCGACTAATATTTTAATTTTAAAAAGATCCTCTCTATCCAAAAGGTCGTCTGGTAGAAATAACGTCTACGCGATAAAACCATTAATTTTACTTGTAACTGTGTTTTATGTTTTTACTTTTATATTGTATACTCATTCATAAGCCTGCTGGCAGAACAGTAGGATCTGCATTGCTCTGCCAGCCCGTAGAAGCCGCACAAGAAATCTTTATCAACAATCTACAAAACGATATCAATATCATAAACTAGGAACGTTCATTGTAGGAACTTATCCGCAATGCCATGAAACGTTAAGCGGTAAAATAGGAATAAAACGGGATAAGTCCGGATTAATCGCCGAGCTGAAAGTAAAAAGCCTCTACGGTAATTGCAACCGAGAAAGTATATAGGTACTATACTATATCCGTGGAGGAGTGGAGGTAAAACGCCAGTGAATGATAATAAGACTCTATTTACTGGAAATGGCTTGGATAGTGAGTAAAATTACCTCACACGGGGCACTTAAGTTGGTTTAAAACTTTGATTTAATGATGTTCAGAAGAAAATTGCGAAAACGTTTCCATACCTACCTATTTCTGCCGCCAAGCAGCATTGGTGTGTTTCGGTTTGAAGGGTATGGTTGCCGGTGAAATTACAGGCACAAGAGGCTTTACACCTGTATGCCTCAAGTTGATGGACGTCGAGCAGTGCATCCTAGGGCACGTATCTAAGGTGCGGGACCTAGGAGGCAATACTTTGATATTGGTATGCTTGCCACTTAACATCAAGTGGGCCGTATGCTTGTTCCATGTCCAGATAGTAAAATAAAAACCGGCCAAGTGCGAGTCGCGGGTTCCGTATCATTATCTATAAAAACGGCAAAAAAAACACGTTTGTTGTATGGGAGTCCCCCGAAAATATTAATTTTATTTAATTATTTATTTTTAAAATGAATAATTTAAATAAATATTCTGTGAATATCTCCAGCGTATACCTGTTGCCGTTATCAATATCGAACAAAACCGAGCAAAAAAATCACGTTTGTTGTATGGGAGCCCCCTTAAATATTTATTTTATTCAGTTTTTAGTATTTTTGTTATAGCGGCAACAGAAATACAACATCTGTGAAAATTTCAACTGTCTACCTACCACGGTTCATGAGATACAGCCTGGTGACAGACGGACAGACAGACATACAGCGGAGTCTATGGGTCCCGTTTGACCCTTTGGGTACGGAACCCTAAAAAGACGGGTATAGAAGACGCCTGATTTGAGGATATCAGTAACTACGAGAAAACAAATTTAGAAGACCAGCCCTAGTATACTCGTGCGCGATAACTTGGGACCTGCTAGGAATGCGACTCCCCGACCGCTTCCCCTGCACTTCCCCGATGGCGCCCGTATTGTACCGTTCGCATCACTATTTTTTACTAGGGTTTTTAGTCTCGTACTGGCCTACGTCACGTAACGACGCGCTCTGGAATTCTTTTAGTTTTCGTTTGTGTTATTGTTTTGTTGTTGTAGTTTTTGTTGTTATAGTTTGTGTCATTGTTTTGTTGTTGTAGGTTTTGTTGTTATAGTTCTTGTTAAGTGTTTTTGTTATCATTATGAAGGGTAAACCTTTGCATAGCGGAGAAAGAAACCTCGTGCTAAAAGTGTTAAGAGTTTTTAGAAAACGAAAAACGGAACATACAGTTTTGTTTACCTGTCCACTAAGTAGTGACGAAGATGAGATAATGTAAATAATAGATAAAATAAATGTATAAACTTAAACATTGTATTTTTATTTTATTCAAATAGTGTAAAAAAGATTAGATAAAAAGCAGCGTCCTCCCTGAGTAACATAATAAATTAGGTTAAAAAAAACAAAGACGAAGCCGCGGGCGGCTGCTTGTTATGTTCGCTTCTTTGCGGGCGGTACAAACACGCCAATATGACGTCACCGCGCTCAGGTCCCAACTTATCGCGCACGGGTAATAGAGTAGCATGACCGCCATAGAAACATTTATTTCTATGGAAGAATAGAGTAATAATACACATTGTTATACAAGGGCCGTACGCACAGAATAGAGAATAGTATTTTGTGGGCGCAAGTGATCAATTTTATTGCACCCGAGATATTTTGGCGAGGGTACTGTTGATCGCTTACACCTGAGTTTAACGCATAACTTTACATCACAAATGCGAGGAAATTAAAAAAGTTTTTATAACAGTATAAAGAAATAAGGATTTGCCATGGAGGTTGTATAAAATTTTAGTAATATTATGAATGCAATGAGCTGATTTTCGCATCGGCTATCGAGCTAACAATGACCAAATTTCAGAGCATGAGTGGTGTAAAATGTCGTTTTAGCGTAGACAGTAGAAATAAATACTTTCTACTCTCAGTAACTTTTTTATAGCAGGCATGCCACTAGGGTTGGTCTACCTACAAGTATTAGCTTCTACAGGCCTTAGTTGATTTTGATATTAGTTCATGTGACATATTTGCTTAGAACAATCTTCTGTTGCATTTTTTTTGCTTTTTAATTGCCGGAAGAGTACGTACCATATTGTTCTGCCAGTCCAGGTGAAAAGAGGTTAGCAATTAGTATGATCATACATCATACTAATTATTGACTCAGAATAAGGTCTTGTGATCGATGATAAACTAATAAGAGATTATTTCCAGTCAGTTGACAAATAAAAAAAATACGTCATCTGTAAACCTGTATAAAAACTATATCTATACTTTACAACCTACTAATACTATTTTGATTACAACCTACTAATACTATTTTGATTACAACCTACTAATACTATTTTGATTACAACCTACTAATACTATTTTGATTACAACCTACTAATACTATTTTGATTACAACCTACTAATACTATTTTGATTACAACCTACTAATACTATTTTGATTACAACCTACTAATACTATTTTGATTACAACTTACTAATACTATTTTGATAACAACCTACTAATACTATTTTGATTACAACCTACTAATACTATTTTGATTACAACCTACTAATACTATTTTGATTACAACCTACTAATACTATTTTGATTACAACCTACTAATACTATTTTGATTACAACCTACTAATACTATTTTGATTACAACCTACTAATACTATTTTGATTACAACCTACTAATACTATTTTGATTATAACTTACTAATACTATTTTGATTACAACCTACTAATACTATTTTGATTACAACGTACTAATACTATTTTGATTACAACTTAGTAATACTCTTTTGATTACAACTTAGTAATACTCTTTTGATTACAACCTACTAATACTATTTTGATTACAACCTACTAATACTATTTTGATTACAACCTACTAATACTATTTTGATTACAACCTACTAATACTATTTTGATTACAACTTACTAATACTATTTTGATTACAACTTACTAATACTATTTTGATTACAACTTACTAATACTCTTTTGATTACAACCTACTAATACTATTTTGATTACAACCTACTAATACTATTTTGATTACAACCTACTAATACTATTTTGATTACAACCTACTAATACTATTTTGATTACAACCTACTAATACTATTTTGATTACAACCTACTAATACTATTTTGATTACAACCTACTAATACTATTTTGATTATAACTTACTAATACTATTTTGATTACAACCTACTAATACTATTTTGATTACAACTTACTAATACTATTTTGATTACAACCTACTAATACTATTTTGATTACAACTTACTAATACTATTTTGATTACAACCTACTAATACTATTTTGATTACAACGTACTAATACTATTTTGATTACAACTTAGTAATACTCTTTTGATTACAACCTACTAATACTATTTTGATTACAACCTACTAATACTATTTTGATTACAACCTACTAATACTATTTTGATTACAACCTACTAATACTATTTTGATTACAACTTACTAATACTATTTTGATTACAACTTACTAATACTATTTTGATTACAACCTACTAATACTCTTTTGATTACAACCTACTAATACTATTTTGATTACAACCTACTAATACTATTTTGATTACAACCTACTAATACTATTTTGATTACAACTTACTAATACTATTTTGATAACAACCTACTAATACTATTTTGATTACAACCTACTAATACTATTTTGATTACAACCTACTAATACTATTTTGATTACAACCTACTAATACTATTTTGATTACAACCTACTAATACTATTTTGATTACAACTTACTAATACTATTTTGATTACAACTTACTAATACTATTTTGATAACAACCTACTAATACTATTTTGATTACAACCTACTAATACTATTTTGATTACAACCTACTAATACTATTTTGATAACAACCTACTAATACTATTTTGATTACGACCTACTAATACTATTTTGATTACAACCTACTAATACTATTTTGATTACAACCTACTAATACTATTTTGATTACAACCTACTAATACTATTTTGATTACAACTTACTAATACTATTTTGATTACAACTTACTAATACTATTTTGATAACAACCTACTAATACTATTTTGATTACAACCTACTAATACTATTTTGATTACAACCTACTAATACTATTTTGATTACAACCTACTAATACTATTTTGATTACAACCTACTAATACTATTTTGATTACAACTTACTAATACTATTTTGATTACAACTTACTAATACTATTTTGATAACAACCTACTAATACTATTTTGATTACAACCTACTAATACTATTTTGATTACAACCTACTAATACTATTTTGATTACAACCTACTAATACTATTTTGATTACAACCTACTAATACTATTTTGATTACAACTTACTAATACTATTTTAATTACAACTTACTAATACTATTTTGATAACAACCTACTAATACTATTTTGATTACAACCTACTAATACTATTTTGATTACAACCTACTAATACTATTTTGATTACAACCTACTAATACTATTTTGATTACAACCTACTAATACTATTTTGATTACAACCTACTAATACTATTTTGATTACAACCTACTAATACTATTTTGATTACAACTTACTAATACTATTTTGATTACAACCTACTAATACTATTTTGATTGTAATTGTAACTCTAAAATAGGCTAACTAGGCTGTTTTTGTTTTGTTTTTGTTCCCGACATCTTTCTTTACAATATTCAAACGTAAAAACCTGTTATTAGCCTTATGTTTAGTTCTAAGCTATTTATCCAAACAATTTGTAACGCCGTTGGTTTTTCTAAATAAATAAATATCCACAGTAATTAAACCTTCCAGGAATGTAGTTCTAAGTAAAGCAGAGTTCGCACTAACGAGCTAGCCCCTAAATGGATTCCCCGCCGCTGCAATCGATAGGTCGTGTGCTAATGCCATTGCCTTTACAGGAGTTTCAATAGAACCTGCTCATTATGCAAGATATCATACTAATGACTGCAGTGCGCCCAGTAAGTTCATTCTTGAACAATATCATGATGATGGGATCAAAACTGTTAGGCTAAAGTAGTTTCTTTTGGTATAACAAAAGGTTTAAACAAAGAAATAATGGATATTATGACGATGTGATGATGATCCTGTATGATAGACCCAAGATCCCGCTGTAATCAGTTCATCCATCATCATCATCCACAGCCTGCCTTCACCCATTGTTGGGTATAGGCCTCCCCAAGTTTGCGCCATCCACCACGATCCTGCGCTAGTCTCACCCACTGACGGCCCGCGACCTTTACGATGTCGTCCACCCATCTCGCTGCTGGTCGTCCTACCCTTCTATACCCGCTCCTCGGCCACCATTCAGTCACTGCCCTGCTCCATCTGTCATCACCACGTCTAGCCAAGAGTCCCGCCCCAGACCATTTGAGCTCCATAACTCGAATCCTAACGTCATGAACCTTCGTTCGTCTACGGATCTCGACGTTTAGAACTCGATCTAACAGTCTGATGCCAAGCATGGTACGCTCCATGGCTCTTTGTGCAACTCTTAACCTGTACACAGCCTCCTGCGTGAGCGTCCACGTCTCGGCACCGTAGGACCGTAGGTCATGGTGGGCAGAACACATTGGTTGAATAAGCGGGTCTTCAGACACTGTGGAAATTTAGGCACTGTGGAAATTTAGGTAATCAGTTCCAATAAGCGCAATTTCAATCTCACTCAATATTTCTACGAAATTGGATAACTTAGCCGGCCGCCACAACTTTAAGTTTTTTTTAAATTTTGTACCATAAGAAAACACATATATAACAAGTTATTTGAAAACTTATAGAATGCTTGAACGCCTTAACTAAACTTGACTGAACCTGTCTAAATGTATGCAATACATGGTCTAATATAAACGTATCTAGCCTGTTGGCACCCACTGCTGTGTAAAAGGCACCTACTCCCTATGATGCCACTTTCTCCGGTCTTGCGTTAACCTTATCCATTGCTGACCGAGTACTCAAACGATGTCGTACGACCATGCTCTGGTAAGATAAGAAAGATAATAATGTCTTTATTGCACACCATTAAAAATAAACAAAAGAAAATACACTTTTAAGGGGACACCGCAGGGACAATCGCCCATACAACACGTACTACCAAGATAATTTCTAATTGGAGCATATTTCTAACTTAATATGGTATTATTTTAATTTTAATAGTATTTATCTAGGTTCCCAACCATATATTAGATCAAAATACTTACCTAAAATGAAATAGAAGCGTATCGCATTCTGCATGTTTTTACGTCATAAAAGACCTGTTTTCAACCTAATTGTTTCGTATTAAAAACAACAACATCTTACGTATCCTAGTCATGGGAACATAGATTATATCGTCTAGTTACAGATTAACAACACAATGAGAAAAATACAACAAGTTTTCGGTCATAATTTTTAGTATTACGGAACATGGTCAAAATCTAATCAAATTTAGAATCGTTCTATTGCTATCACTGTCGCTCTGCGTGGCCAAACTTCGCCACTAAACAGGGATAGCGATATTCAGGCCGAAGTTTTTGACGCGGCCGAATTGAAGTTGCGCTCAGGGTTCGCCGGCGCGTTAAATCATAGGTACACTGGGCGGCCTTTTTTTTGTTAATTATGCGTTTGACCTCGATCTCGCCTGATGGTAAGTGATTGATGATGCAGTCTACGATGGTACACGCTTGCCTAGAAGAAACCTATTTACTCGCGACTTGAAGACCTCTAGGTTGTAGTAATCAGGAAACACAAACTCAGGCAAGGCGTTCCACTCCTTGGCGGTGCGCATAATAAAGGTGGACGAGTACCCCTTTGTGCGTATGGGAGGTATGTCTACCAGGCCTTATCGCTAAAAGATCTCTTCCAGGCAATCTTTGGATGGACAGGTTCTTTGTGAGAAAATAAGGACGGCGGCGTAAATCAGATATTATTAGAACAAGCATATATTACAATTTTATAAAAATGTGTATCACGAACCCAAAGAATTGAGGCTCAATCACGTGCGGGCTGCACGGTTACAGTTAGAGCACATAATAAAGACATCTATCTCCATTATTACTGTACAATAACCACAATTAGATGAAGCATCTAGATTCTAGATAATTCTGTTGATATCATCTCTGCTTGCAACCACAATGCGTGTGCGCAGCCACGTCACGTTGCGCAATGTACTTCATAATCATAGATGACTATCTATTATTGTTCCCAACTGTTGCTATAGCACATCGACGTTAAGAGAGAGAGAGAGATGATTGTAATGAACTCTCTTTCACTCCGATTACATAGATGACATGATGAATTTATGATCGAGTCTCTGTTTCCCGATACCCACAACCTAGGGGTCTTCAAGTCGCAAGTGAATAGGTTCTTTCTGGCAAGCGTGTACCATCGTAGACTGCATCATCGCTTACCATCAGGCGAGATCGTGGTAAAACGCTAGCCTAGAATTAATAAAAAAAAATGTGCCAAGCATTAACCAGCAACTACATGCAGCTATAATGATAGTTTTATCGAGTAGATTTCCTTTTAAATAATGGTTATTTTGCGATGAAGAGGGAAGCTATTAAATACAAGTGGTACTTAAACATCAAAGTAAACGAAACCTCAAAGAGGAAGTGACTGGTAAACATTGCAAATGATATGTTCGCTGTTAGAATTATCCTGAGGAAACTGACATATTCTAGGAGCAGCAATTGCAAATGGAAAATTAGATGTACAACTAACATTAGACTAATCGGAAAAAATATTAAGACCAGAAAAAAAATTTAAAATATTAAATAGATTTTTTTCGTATCGAATCACATAAATGCCTTGATCACGACCAAAGTTCGTTGATCCTCATCAATCCTGGACTTTATTGCAGTACTGAGGTTGAAGGCCATTGACTTCACCTTGTTATCCAAATTAGTAATGTCCTGTCGCTCTTTTTTATGGCTCAGTCATTTCCGTATTATAAATTCAAAGAAACCATTTATAGGCTAGAATAAAAGCGAAATTTTGCGGGAGTGTTTCGTAGATTGAATTCTATTTAGAAGCTAAATCGTTTATCCTGTTTCTGACTGAAAGGTTAGAGCCTTTACGCGTCAATTGGTTGTCAATAAGTAATATTGAAGAGGGATCCACTGAATTTGTAATTCGGAAATAAACCGACGCTTACAAAAACAGCACATTTGTGTTAACTCTAAAAATACAGAAAGATTTGTACTTTCGAAGGATTGCTCATGACATGTAAGTATATTTAAATGTAGTGAAAAAGTTAGACATCTAGTAGTGAGATAACCAGATGATCCAAACATTACGAGGCAGATTCAGGACATGGAGAATAACACAAGCAATTAAAGTTGATGATGAATGATGATAATATGGGAAAACAAGATACTGCTAATTCTGTTATCAGATAGTGTTCTGTCGTCAAGCGTCGACAAGATTTTACGTATTTAATTACTACTCAAACACAATTAACTGCAAAGGACAAACAAGATTAGAACTATAAAGTAGAGCCTTTCTAAACTGTTGAGCACGCGTCATCGCGCCAACAATGCAGCGTCAACGCACCACACCAAGGCAACGTTATTGAACCTTTATCTTTCCTTTGTAACATTATTGATAATACTCTACTTTTAAAACAACATATTAAATTGTGGTACTTGGATAATCATAAGCCGCCACAATAACATACGCAAATAAAAAGTAACTTCCAGAAACTCCGTGTATTATTTTTTATATTTTATTTATAAATCTACAAAACAGATAACTAATTATCAATCCACTTAGCACTAATTAAACTGAACATAAAGTTTTGATCCAGATTGAAAACAAATATGTATGTGAATACGATAAAAAGTGTAGCATGCATTAAAATTAAATTACCCTAAAACTAGAAACCGTAAGTTTCCGCTCTAGACGTAACAAGGTAGGCAGTGGGCGAGGTTTACCCGAAAGTTGAATTTCTCTAATTTCTAATAGTTTTGTGGTCTTTATCATCATTTCATTTCAGACTATTAAATGTAGAGAACTGAATTTCTCTCAACTCTAGTATCTATAATTTGATTGTGACGATCTTCTGTAAGTCACGCATCAATTTTAATGTTAATAGTCAACTTGTTTGACTAATTCTTGTCTAAATTAACGTTTATTTTATTTTCATGACTACTTTGACTTTCTAAAACAGGTCTAAAAGGCGCGGTGGCAACTTGTTACAAAACATACATATTTTCCTTTCTAGCTATTACAGGCATTTATGTTACTAGTCGAATAGAAAGTTTATTTACAACTGCATCTATACTGTTACTATGTCACAGAAATATTTTGTAGACGATTATATAATTGGCAAAATTGCTATAAAAATTCTACCTTTCAAGAACGAATGTTTTTTTTCTATAGTCAAGCGCTAGTGGTTAAGCGCTTAACCACTACATCACCTGATGGTAAGTGATGGTATTGTCAAAGATGGTGCATGCTTGTGTAGATTTTGTGCTGTTCATTCAGCGTCAGATAATTGACAAGAAATTCATACTCGGTTAAAAACAACATAACCACTACCTCACGTAATGGTAAGTGATGGTGTTGTCAAAGATGGTGCACGCTTGCATAGATTTTGTACTGTTCATTCAGCGTCAAATAATTGTCAAGAAATTCTTACTCGGTTAAAAACAACTTCTTAGGTATACGTTTTTTTGTAAAGTGACTTGCAAATGATGTGTGTGAGGTCAATAGCACATATAGGGAACAATGCTACTTGATTATTATATTTAATGCTTATCAGTAGTGATAGGTGTGATTTGGAGAAATGTCACGGTTTTATCTAATGTTTCGAATTTCAGCGAGGAAATAATAATAATAATGCTGGACATTTCACATAGAGCTATCTAGCCCCAAACTAAACAAAGCTTGTACTATGGGAACCAGATAACGGATAGCATATAAGTACATATACTAATTTCTTTTGTAAATTGTATATACCTATAATATATAGAAAAATATCCAAATCCGGTAAAAATATCTGAAGACCATACAATACAAACATTTGTGCTGCAGCGGGAATCAAACGCGCAACCTCCTGCTTCTAAGCTGACTATTCGCCTACTGCGCAACCTTCTGTGCTAAAAGTATTCACTACAGTCTACGATATGACAGTAACTTAATACTTAAGGTGATTTCAGGCTTCAAAACTAGAAGTCTGGAGCTCTAGCGTTATTAGTTTTAAATTCAATTCAAAGTTTGATACGCAGCACATTCTATTATACCATCCGAAACTAGTAATCCTGCTTAGAAGTTTAACTAATTCAGTACTTGTGTACTGGAAATTACCTATACCTATATAGCGTGGCAGGGAAGTTATATTCAGAATTTTATCAATATCAAATAGTTTTATTAGCCGGCACTTCCCTAGAATTATTCATCTACTTGTTAGTGACAATCATAAAAACTTTGTCATAGTAACTATAATTAAATCTCTGTTATACTTGGAAACTTGTATCATAAAATATAATCTATGACTTTGTAACGTACTAATGATAATATTGATATCAATAACTCTAAAAGTACCATTAACTACATTGTTTGAAGTAATGTTGTGACTTGGTAGTTTACCGTTCGTTATATCACTATTTTAATAACAATTATTGATGTACTCCTGGAAGTAATTTAATCTGTGGATGATGTCGTGGGTCATGCATTTATTCATGTTACTATTAGCACTAAGTTCTACTTCTTAATGTATGACTGTTTATCTTCCCAAATAAATAAAATAAAATAAAGTATATTAAATAATAACTAGGTCTTTACATCTATTGATTATGACTTAAACAGCGTCTTGTGGTACGTTCACAGCTTCATCTGCAAACCTCTAGATGCATTGCTTTAGGTTGGATGGAGTAGCAGATTAACACATATATTATTAGAGTATTAGCTTAATAGATCTTATACGTGATCTAGTGCCCAACCAATGTCAGGTGAGGTTGAATTGTCTGGACGGGTAACTGGGCACAACAAAAACTATATTAAATCAACTGTTCTGACAGCGGGACGTAGATGATTTACGATTACGAGCTGCTAAACACAACACAACGTAATATGATATCCACAGAGCGTAACGATGCAATAGTTACTGAAAAGCGTGCATCGATCTCAAAAAGATTTGGGTGTATTTAAAAAAGTCTTCAAATCTACGATAAATCTTAATATTAATAAGCAAAACTTAAAATAGGTAGTGCTAAATGAATTGCAGACTTTATTTAATAAATCGAATGTTAAGAGATTACCATACGAAGAAATGGGTACTCTTTGTATGACCTGTTAAAAACAAATAACCTGGAGGACAGAGTACAGCTGAAGAATGGCAACAGGCGGTGAACGAAAATCAATCCGACCAAATGCATTCGCAAGGCTTACTCATATTCTGGCTGTAGTGGACACACTTAATATAAGTGATGATGATTATAATAGTAGGTATCATTTTGACAACACTTTGATAAAAAAGAACGTTCCCTTCAGACGAACACTGAGGCAATAAACTCCGAATCTAATTACATTATCAAAGGCACGCTAGGTGCTTCGCTAAGCCGAAATATTCCTTCTGTAAGATTCAATACCGCCCTTGTATCGTTATTTGGCTTCCGATAAGGCTTCGACAAAGTCAATGTGAAGGTTGAACGTAAAGTAAGTAATAGGATCAGATTTGATGAATATATATATGTATTAATATATGAAGAGAGAATTTTGTACCTCCTTTAAGCTTACTGCGCGCACGGAGGAGTGTGCATAGTTAAAGAAAAAAATTAATTTCGGTTGATTTTCGATCACTGTGCACTGGCAACTAGTATTAATTAAATTATAATTTGTAAACAAAACTTTAAGTTGATTTCAAAAACATTAGTTAAAATTTCAATCAGAGACTAATCTTGAGGTAAATTTGACACAGGTTTTTATCTTCTTCCTGCCCATTTCCCACATTAAGTGATGTCGGCACGGCACAATATGTATTCCTCTTCCAAATCCCTCTATGAGCCGTCATCTCAGTATAAATTCTCCTGAAGTTTGATACTGCAAAACACCAGTCTATTTTATTTGGATAATAATGATCTAAACGATTTCATTACAGGAAGAAAGTCTAATATATATTTGATTTGTCAATTATTCAAGCTCAATATTGAACATATGTATAAAATTGTACTAGATGACTAGCCCCGGCCACGCGCGGATTTTAATCAAAATAAATTATAGCCTATAAGCACTCAGGGATAATGTAGCTTTCTATTATGAGAAAGAATTTTGAGAATTGGATCAGTAGTTCTCGAGATTACCTCTACATCCAAACAAACAAACTCAGAAACTTTACCTCTTTATAATATTGGCATAAGATGGCATGGATTTTATTATTATAACGCAATTTTCTGTCATAAAAATTAAAATATATGCACATATACTATACATTATATAAACAATATAATGTACCATCCGTAGCTTGTTCACCTTTGCTTTAGGTTATAAATTATGTTTAGATGTTATTATCATCATCATTATCCACAGCCTGACTTCACCCTCTGCGGGCTAAAGGCCTCGCATAGTTTTTGCCATCCATCGTGAACCTGATTAGATATTATATTTAGGGGTTTAATTTCATTTGGGTTTCTTTTACAATTTATCCAAAAACAATAATAAATGATTTTTGTAAAAAACTAGCATAATAAGTGACTTTTAAATTTTAATAATAATAATTCATTTATTTCATGTAAATACAAATGTACAAATTGTACAATATTGATGGTAGGAGTTTTATATAAGCGCTAGATTTTGCCTTGCCGCGTACAAGTATTTTATAAGTAATAATAAACATAACATTCAAATACAAAAAACATTAAAATTACATAATTACTTAAATTTAGACTTACTTAATTTTATGACTGTTTGAAATTTTTATCTAGAAATATCTTATTAATTTTAGTGTCTGTGACATATAATTTAGCACATATTAGTTAGTTCGATGCCATTAATATTTACTATTTATTTCTTTCGCATCACTATTCCGGGTTATTGTATGACGACGTTATGACGTTATCTATAAAGTCGGTTTAGCAATATACACATTTGATTTTATCTTCTTTCTTTGTCCGACATTCGAGTTAGAAAAGAGAGAAACAACTGCATAAATTAATGATATCGTAAACTTGCGTTTACTGGCAATACTGTTAAGGGCTATTGCCAATTCAACTAATATACGAATTTTATCTACGTACGACGGAGCAGTGCAAGCAATTCGAATTTTTGCGCGTATTTTGATGGACTTTGCTTCGGGTAAATATCAGTGCCACCATCTAAGAAAGAACCAGTGACACGACCAGATTATACAATCTGCCGTGCACCTGAACTTATTATTCGTCTCACGATGACTCAAAAGGTAATCAAAATGTTAATTGGTTGAACTTCGAGACATTGAATCAAGTTTAGAACGTCCTGACCGCCCGCCGGCATTAGTGCTCGCCATAAATAGGCTACTGCACGAGAATTGCTTATTTAACATACATAATAAAGCATATGCCCAAAACCAGATTTATTGCATGTACCTATAGTAATTTGGTAATGGTTACTACACAATCTTGTTAGAATATGATATTATGTGCATACTAATATGTCAACACAACAAGCGACGAAAATTCGGTTTGGTCAGCAGCAAATATGTCACTGTCAAGTTTCATCCATATGTCACGCACTGACCCACCACAGACAACATAAATTGGCTCTACCTTACATTTATGTATTTTATTCTTTCAAGTTGGTTTTATTATTTACGTATATGTATCTATGGTCTATGTACCTGTTTACTTATTTATTGTTCTGCGTTCGTGGGGCTACCCATGGGGTCCATCAAAAAACCAGCGCCGCTTACCTTCCTCGGAAGACCGTATTGTCTGTACCTCCTACCTAGGTACAGACAATATGGTATGTAATATACTCGTACTAAATGTTAATCTTGTGTTTTTCCTGTGTTTCTTTATATAATTTTTCTTTTTAATAATGTATAGTGTTTATGTAAGTAGGTATGTTTTTCTGTTCTGAATGGTATGTCCTGTGTGTGTGTCAAATAAATGTATTTTCTTTCTTTCTTTCAAAGGTACCATATCTATTTCTGCTGCCCAGCAGCATTGCTGTGTTTCGTCTTGAAGGGTATAGTTGCCGGTGAAATTACAGGCACACTGGGCTTTGCACTTGTATGCCTTAAGTTTATGGAAGCAGGGAAGTGCATCGCAGGGTACGTTTCTAAGGTGAGTGACCCTGATTGTTCCATCTCCAGGCAGTATATTAAACAATATTAATAATAAGGTTATTACCAAAGGTAATGGACAAGAGCAGCCAAGTAGGACTACCCCTTACTGAGATAAAATATCTAATACTGAATGAGAGAACTAACGATGCCTACTATTTTGGCACCTTTTCGGCACAGTGGGTTCGTTTCCCGCAGCGGAATAAATGTCTACAGATATTTTTTCCGGTTTGGGTATTTTTCTAAATATGTATTGTAAGAATATATTTAAAAAAACTATATATGTATTCTATCAGTTATTTGGTCCCCACCCATAGTATAAGCTTTGTTTAGTTTGGGGCTAGATGGCGCTGTGTGAAATGTCCAGCATTTTTTTTCTTTTTTTTCCATTATTAAAAGGAAACCATGACTCCAAGAAAGTCCATACAGGAATCAATGATAGCATCAATATACCACTAGTGGTTCGGCCCGAACTGAGATCTCGTGAGTCTACCATCAAAACCAAACAAATATTATTCGTAATATTTGACTATCAAAATAGTGCCACGAAATAAATAACCAAATTACTTGACCTACAGTTTCATTCAAACTACATGTAACCGGAGTTCATGTTAATTGATTACTTTTTTGGGGTACAAATTGCAGTTATTCTAGATTTCAGACTTTTGCCTATATTTCTGATACTTAAGCTACAAGCATATCAAATTTCAGCACTGTGGGGTCACTGGTCTACCCTGTGAATTTTGTCAAAGTTTACTTTTTATCATGGCTAATAACTCAATGAATTTACGGAAAATAAAAACGGAATCTAAATGTACTACTACTGAATATCTTTCATTTGACGTTTCACTTGACCTAATAGTCTCATTTTCATTTTTTTTTACCCCTCTTGAACCCCATATCTCAATAACCCCCCAACATTTTTACCTCATTTAATCAAACCAAAATTGTGCCATCACTACCTACCTATGTATCAAATTTCACGATGATCGGATCAACGCTTCGAAAGTTATCCTCGGACAGACAAACATACATACAACGCCGATTTGCCCAAGTTGACTTAGAAATCTCGCTTCGCTCTATCAATAACAGAGGTAGTCAGAAATAAGACCAAATAATGTGCATGGCTGACTTGCTGACAACAGTTACCAAACATTTACCTTCTCTGAAAAACTAAAAGCCATTAACATTCTAAGCACTTGTAATAGAGTCTAAATTACATTCCCTGTCACGATTGTGTTCTCCGGTAAGCGGATCTCCTTGAAGTCTCGACTCACTTCACTGGGCACTATAAATATAGCACTTGAATCCAAGTTACCTGACATTTGCTGTATTGCGAATTGTATCGATGTAAATATATTTAAATTCAGATTATAAAAGAACATTAAAGTTATAAATGTGAAAGTCTGATCGTGAAATACCGACCTGTGAAACCTTATTGGAACCCCAAAATTGGTTCACTAATTGCACCAATTTGACAACGACATGATAGAAAGTTTATGAATCCAAAGTCCAGTGCGACCTTTCAAGAGTAATCGCTAATCAATCGTTACATAAGGAAAAGTAGGTACAGATACAATAATTGACTGCTCGTGGAAATATAAACACCGAAACACATATCTTACTATTAACACCTTCGACACCAAGTTGCTAACAAGCATAACCTTGACGAAGAACAATATAACGGTTGAGTATCTGATACTCAAGATCAGTGGCTCAGTTTACTTAGGGTTACTACTTGAACATTCAAAGAAATCCAATAATTAAAGATATACTATATCCTGGATCAGAATTATGTACTGCTATATTATTACTCATTTATTTCAGACCAAGATCCATAGCTAACAACTAAATAATACACATCGAATTACATACAAAAATTTAATTAATTAACAATTAAAAATGGTCAAAATTACTATAATAAAATAATAATGGGAATGGGGCTAAATTCCAATAAAAATGACTAAAATTAAAAAATCAAAATGCGAGGTCGGCTTTAGGATAAACCATTATGCTTTTAACGACGAACCAATCCATTACAAAGTTTCCAACACTGTTACTATTATATTTCATTAAATGCCCAAAAAGTGCCAAAAAAACTATGAATTGAGTACCCTAAACTCACCCTAAGCTTCATACTTATTTCTGCCGCCAAGCAGCATTGCTATGTTTCGGTTGAAGGCTATGGTTGCCGGTGAAATTACAAGCACATGAGGCTTTACACCTGTATGCATCAAGTTGATGGACGCAGGGCAGTTCATACTTTAGTTATAGGCAATGGTTACCACTTAACATCATATGCTTGCTCTATCAGGTCGTATAAAAACTAAAAAACACAATGATTCTTAGTACTTAGTATTCTGTACTTTCATACAATAGCAACCCTGCTGTAACTGCGCAGGAGCATACCGACATCCGGTGACACCGAGATGATTCAGAGAACAAAGAACTCAAAACGAATCGCACTCGAAATAACCGTAACTGAATTTATGTGCCGATTTACTACTCAATCGGGAAATTGATAATGGGAGTTGGAAATTGAAAAGCATTTACAGAAACATTGTGAGAAATGCATGCAATGGATGGACTATTAATTTCAGATCACAGGCCTTTTATTTTCTTATGCGTATGTTACAGGAGAAAACTCAATACAATAATATTATAAGGACGAGAAAAAGTAGGTAAGCAAGATGTTGTGAACCTTATGAAAAGCCGTGAACCATACAGTATAACAAGTATCACCATATCGGGGAGTATGAATAAGACAGGTTATTTGCATCAGTTTCCAAACATTTCAATTAGTCTCCACTGTTATTGGAAATTCTAATTAAACAAAGAAAGCAGGCATAAAATGGCATTCCATTATCTGAACAGAATTAATCTTAAAGGATAATATACATAATATAGATAGGATTGTATTACGTAATAGCGTTCTCAAACTGTTGACTAATCACACTTTCTCTAAGAATAATCTGATACAATTTTCGTTAAACTGGTTTTAGCCCACATCAAGAGTTTATGACACCATATCGATAAAATATATAGAAAATTTTACCGTTGGCGTTGAAAGAAACTTGGAGATCGGACGACAACACCTTGGAAATAGTTCTAGAGTGGATAAAAGCCAACTAGCATTGTGTACTCAAATGTTCGTGTTTGCTGGAACCGTTGTTTGCCTAATAATACACATATTTTAAATACTATACTTACTACTAATATAGCTGTTTAAACACCTGTTAGAAACTTTAGAACTGTCGACGATTCAGGAAAATTGTACTAATACTTTCTGTTTCCTATATAATTAGTATTATGGTTCAAATGACTTCTTCCTGTTTCACAAATACTAAAGATTACAAACAGAAACACAAAGGAATTTTCCTAGTGTGCAAATTTTCAAGGCTCAGTACATGAACTGAATATGTAAACAGTTCAAAGCCAAGTATATAAATATTCATTTGCGTTGTCATCGGTATTCATTACAACTTGGGCCTACTGCTGTCCAGTCTATATCCGTTGTTTCGTATGAAAACTAAATAAAACATATATTTAGATGTATCGCGGATGCCTATTGCCTGCGGCTTCATATTTTACTTTTCTCTCTCTCTCTCTCTCTCAACATTGAAAAAGGTTCTGCCGTTCCGGGTGATTGAGTAACATACAATCATACAAACGAAAATCACTTATAATATAAGTTAATAAATTAGTACCAAAACAAAAAACTAACCGGCCAAGTGCGAGTCGGACTCGCGCACGAAGGGTTCCGTACCATTATCTATAAAAACGGCAAAAAAATCAAGTCTGTTGTATCATAAATATAACCCCACTTAAATATTTATTTTATTCAGTAGAATAATTTTATTTATTCACCTTATTTGAGGTTGGTGCCGATTAAGCTAGTCCTCTAAATTGTATGAGCGCCCATACAACTCATAGGACTATCTTAAATGGCGTCAATATGTATGTATGAGGACAGCCTTTAATTTTCAACTTTTGGAATTTTCCGTTTATTTGTACTATAAGACCTTGCTTTTTGCCAAATTTCGTGATTCTAGGTTAACGCGAACTACCATATAGGTTTTCGACCTAAAACCTAGAGGGTACTTTCGGTTGACCTAGAATTGTCAATTTTGGTTAAAAGCAAATTCTGAAGAATGAAAAAAGCGAAAATCTAAATTTGCCCATATCTTTTTATTGTGTTGACTCAGGACCTTGATTTTATACACCTAATAGGGACTATAGAACTCAGTATCTGGTATAAATTTCAACTTGCTAGGTCCACCCGTTCCTGAGAAGTCGGTGGTAACACACGGACAGACGGACAAGAGGGTTATCTTATAAGGGTTCCTTTTTTACCTTTTGAAGTACGGAACCCTTAAAATTTAACTAACCGAGTTCGATACCAACAGCTATCGTGGCGTGCATTAATATAAGTCCTAAAAACCAACAACACCGTTAAAACATTTAAAGAAATCGACCATTTTAAGTTTTAGCATTTTACAACGGAACTTGGAAACGTTAAGAGCCAAGCCACCAACAGAACACGACATAAAAGACAGAAGCTATTACGGCGCGACTGCAAAATAAACAAGTGGCCCTAATATAGCACCCTGCGAAACCCGTTCTTGGACAACCGACCGGTCTGCTGCACCGAACAGACACGGCGTCCGATGGCGAGCCGATTCTCGTTGCGAAACGTACACAAACAACCCAGCTCAGAGGCTTTTAACCGTGCACATGACGATTGGTGACTATCTAGCAATCCTGCGATTGGGTACACCTACGAGACAAGTATAGTGATATAGATGAAATTAACTTAGTGTGGTAACGCTATAATTTAGTTTCTCTCTGTGAAAGCATTTTGATGTTGTTAGAAGTAATTTGCTTGTCAATAATTATGACATGAATAATGCAATTCTATGTGGAATGAAAGTAATGAAATATGTATGAAATTCTGAAAACTTATACCGTTTAATCGCATGATGCTCCACATAACCACTTAATAATCTTCAATTGCGATTTCATGATAATTTGAAAACTGGTAAAGAAATAAGGATCTTTAACAAAAACGAACAAGCAGCAGCTCTGATAAATTTGATTTTGTAGATCACGTAGATAAGGGCACTCAATTGTTTTTTTTAGATAATCCAAATGATTGAAAGTTAGGCATTATTCTTAACGTTTCTTTGAGTTTCGATCTAATATATATTAGTAAGGGGTAAAGAAATAATTCATTTATTTCATTCAAATTGGGATCATACACATACACACAATATTACAGTATTATGTTAGTAGATTATAGTTAAAGTACTTATTCTAGATTTTGTTAGTAGATCATTTATATAAGATAACATTAATGTTTTCTCCAAATCAACTTAGGCAAATAGGCGTTGTGTGCATGCATGTCATATGTATGTTTGTTTGGACATTTGGACCGCGTTTTTATTTTTAGTTTAATCCTTTTAGATTTGATTTATTTAGCCATAATAAAAAATGAACTTTGACGAAATTCACTAGGTACACCAGTGACCCCACAGTGCTGAAATTTGGTATTCGTGTAGCTTTAGTGACACAAATATAGGAAAATGTCTAAAAAATCTAGAATAACTGCAATTTATACCCCTAAAAAGAGTATTCAATTAACACCAACTCCCGTTACTTGTAATTTGAATGAAACTGTAGGTGAAGTTAGTTGGTCGTTAATTTCGTGGCACTATTTTATTAGTCAAAGATTATGAATAATATTTTTCTTGTTTATTGTGGGACTCGCGAGATCACAGTTCGGTGCGAACCACTAGTATATATATATGATAAGAAATAATTATACAGAATTGAATTGACAAAATGATCTCCAGTGACATTGGCATTTACATTCAACCTGCAATACCTACCAACAACCTATGCACGAATGTCCTATTTATTTAAATTTCAGAGTAAATAATAATTGTTTTTCATAAAAAAACACATTTCTGCTTCAACCATAGATATATAAATTAATTAATTGCATCTTTTTAAAACAAAAATATGATGAAAGAATGAATGAAAACACAATATTATACCATAAAAAATAAAAATTACAGAAAAATAGAAAACACAAAGCAAATAGTGCAATAGGCGGTGTTATCGGTTTGAAGCGATTTCTTCCAGATAAACTTTGGATTGAGATGATTATGTATCACACTAATATTATAAATGCCAAAGTTTGGATGTTTGTTTGTTACTCAATCACGCCGTAACGTCTGTACCGATTTCGATGAAATATTGTATATACGTAGATTATAACCAGGATCACCACATAGGCTACCATATATCCCATAAATCAGTTCCCATGGGATAAAAATGGGGTGTCAAGTTGCAATAGTGAGTTAAGCTTTATTTCTAGGTTACCTACACATTTAGTAGTGTAACGCGTACGAAGTCGCGGGCAACAGCTAGTATTTTTATAAATTGAACAAAACATAACAACTAACAAATTGACTAGTAACTTAACAACAACACTGTACTCAATATGAATAATATTGTCATAGCGATAACTACAATACCCTCTATAATATGAATATTTGTATAATGAAGTTATCTTAATGTGATAAGGAAAGTTCCAACTTCCAATAGCAAAAGATGGCCGCCAAGGAAAACCGGATCCTATTAATGATGGTGATATTGAACTAATGACTTTACGTACGAGGCGGGAAGGTCCGTACTTACGCAAAAAATACATAATTAAACAGACAATCAGGCCTATTATTGCCATTACTAGCTTCCGCCAGCGGCTTCGCATGCGTGGTTTGTCAACAAAAAGTAGCATATGTGTTAGTCCACGTTATAATCTACGTACATACCAAATTTCATCGAAATCTGTTCAGCCGTTACAAAGTTCCGGGTTTATAATATTAAGTGGGATTATAGGAGTTTAAAGTCACCATTGATATTATTGTTTTTTTATGTTTCAGGCAGCGCTATATTCTACCATACTAAGCAAATCGTGTATCATCGAACCCGCAACCTCCTCCATTATACAAACCGTAAGATAAACACTTTATATATTGTTAGTAACATTTTACAAATTGAGAGGAACACCAAAACAAATGCATTTGCCTTTATTTATCACAATTCTAAACGAGTTCATTTGTATTCATTAATTGTTAAGTATTTCAGAATTTATCTTTTTTGAGTCCATTGTGATAGACGACCTTCTTCTTACTTCGTTTTCCTCAAAATAACTATGGAAAGCCTTTATAATGATGGCAAAGTAATTTAAAAAATGAATCCAAAGCAAATACTTATTAAACTCAAACATACATATAATAAAACAATCTAGACTAGAATCTAGTCTAGATAAATAATAGTTTTAATGTGTAAAGCATTATCCTATCAATTAACAACTCAGTAAAGTAATATGAATAAAGATTACACAATCCGTGGCGATAAAGGCGATACCAATTTTTCCCGACGATTCTAAACGAACAAATACTAAAACTATAACAAATACATTAAAGAATAATGTTTTTAAACATATGTATTCCAAATCTTGTAAATACATTAATGTCATATTCAGTAAAGCTAGTTTATTAATGTCAATCAGAAGTCATTTATTTATTGGTAAGTACATTTATATGATTTTATAAGGCTTCTGCTCTATCTACCAATCATCCACAGCCCGACATAAAATATCAGCAGAAGACCAGCGCTGCAGTACGGCAACATATTGTAGCAAATGCTGAGGTGAGGACCCTTTCGCCACCACACTTAGCAGTTAGTTATAGTTTTAGTATATAAGCAATAGTGTTTTTTTTGTGTCATTTGATTCTTGTGGTGTTATGAATATTTTTTTAGGGTTCCGTACCCAAAAGGTCAAACGGGACCCTATTACTAAGACTCCGCTGTCTGTCTGTCCGTCTGTCACCAGGCTGTATCTCATGAACCGTGATCGTTAGACAGTTGAAATTTTTACAGATGATGTATTTCTGTTGCCGCTATAAGAACAAATACTAATAGCAGAATAAAATAAATATTTAAGGGAAGCTCCCATACAACAAACGTGATTTTTTGCCGTTTTTAAAGATAATGGTACATACGTAACCCTTCGTGCGCGAGTCCGACTCGCACTTGACCGGTTTTATCTTTTTTTCGAAGTATGTTTTGCGATTGTATATATAGAGTCATCATTGCGAATTATGGGCTCAGTTAAAGCATATAAACATAAATCCAATAATTTACAAAACGGAATATTCATTCAATACCTAGATCGTACATACATCAGACTAATATTGCACACCTGCAGGCTATAACTACCTTGTATAATTTCAATAAAGCATAGAGAGCGCAAAAACAGAGCATTGTCTACTCACCGATTTCTTTCCTCGTATAGTGCCTCTCACCATTGTGAGAGTTGGTGGTCCCGAAAGCCTGACCCATTTCTCCTTTATCACAGCACTAGAGATCACAAATTGAGAGCAGAAACGTCAAGTTTGACAATCAGCTGTTTATCTGTATTGTACATACGCATGCGCGGGCTCATGTCACTGTGACCGGCGCGCCCAGTCGCGTCTCGCACTGTACTGAGGAGCTAGCCGGTGGAGCAAGCCGGTGACCGATAACATGGGATGACCTACATTCTGCGCAAGGGAGATGGCTTGCTTCTGCTGGCTGCGCTGCATGCAGTACGATGCACCGGGGACCGGGACACGGTCTGTTTACATTGGGCGGGCCCACAATGATGTACATTTCAATGCTGCTACATGACAGGGATTGATGCGGTGAAACTCGCTGGCATACTTGTTACTTGTCGACAAGTTTCAACTCAGCTGATTATACTCGTATCTGGGATTATATTTATTTCGTATTCCATATCGTTCGTATTCCATCCGAGAGTCCCGCAAGCGTTATCTATTCGCGCTTACTACTTGTAACACGAACGCAGGTGAGCGAGCGCCACTCAATACAATTCCTAAGTTATATAACGATCATTTCTTGGAAATTGATTTTTTTGCAAGCTCACCCGCCTTGTGAAAGCAATGTCTGACTATCTAATTAAAATTTTTAGCGGCTAAGTTACTCATTACTAAATGTGAACCTGTATTGTGTAGGTACATAGGTACCTAGGCACTTGCTTGCCTGCATATTATAGGTTCATCTATATAATTATATGTTTTGTATGTAGTTGTATACACTCATGCCCACCAACTGTATATCTGTAATCTGTGGACAACGGTGCTGGTTATGCCTGTAAGATATCTTGTAATAAATATTAAGTCTAGTATTATTTAGACATACTTGTTTGTTGTCTCAAATAAATAAAAATAAAATAAATGATACGTTCGTATTGAAATCACGAATATTTTGTGGCAATATTCGTGGCGAATGTGTTCCGTGCCGTGCGTGATTCATTCAGCGCATGTAATTTTCAAGAAATTTGCATGTTCCTTAACAAAATGTAAACAGAAGATAAGAAATTTATTGTTGTCTGATAAATCTTAGTTTTCTAGAGCCAACGTCCGTTTTCAGCCGACAGCCTATTTAACTCGACCTCTAGTCTTATAGAGTTTGCTTCAGTCCGTTTACCTTTAAGAAACAACTGTAAGTAGAAGTATGTAGGTATTCAATGCCAAAGTGTCAATACCAAAAGTAATTATTGGCATAAATTGTGACGCAGTTGTGACACATAAATAAGGTAACATAAACATACGCAATACTACATAAAGTAAATCAAGAATCAAAATTGTAACTAAATGTAAAAATGTTGAATGTAAAAACGACATAAGATGTCGCAAAATTGCAATCAGAACACAACCCGACAAAATACTATAAATAAAACCAATATTAATGAAACGAAAATGGTAAGATATCTTGGATTACTAGAAGACGGAACCTTCTTCTTTGAAGAACATTGATAGAGCGAGGCGAGATCTCTAAATCAACTTCATCAACTTGGGCAAATCGGCGTTGTATGTAAGTATGTATGTTTCTTTGTCCGAAGATTACTTTCGAAGCGTTTATCCGATCAACGTTAAGTTTGGTATATAGATAGGCCATCACTATATGGCACAATTTTGGTGTGACTAAATGAATTAAATTGGGGGGGGGGGGGGGGGGGGGTTTGGTGTGATAGTGGAGTTCAAGTGGGGTAAAAAACTAAAAACTATCCGGTCAAATGGCACATATAATAAAAGGTCTTTGTGAGTACCTACATTTCGACCCCACTTTTGAGTTATTAGCTATAATAGAAACTGAGCTTTGACGAAATTCACAGGGTACACCAGTGACCCCACAGTGCTGTAATTTTGTCACAAATATAAGCAAAAGTCTAAAATCCAGAATAACTGCAATTTGTAACCCAAAAAATATAACTAATTTACATGAACTCCCGTTACCTGTAATTTGAATGAAACTGTAGGTCAAGTTATTTGGTTGTTTATTTATTTCGTGGCACTATTTTGTTAGTCAAAGATAACGAATAATATATTTTTATTTTTATGTGAGATTTGCGAGATCGCAGTTCGGGGCGAACCACTAGTAATTATGTATTTATAAAAAAAAAATATAAGTATTCTATAAGTTATCTGGTTCCCATAGTACAAGCTTAGTTTGGGGCTAAATAGCGCTGTGTGAAATGTCCAGCAATATTTATTATTTATATACCTACTCTTATTTTAATTACTAGCTATTTTTATAGCTTAAATACATAAATATTTACGCGATGGGTTTTCAGTATTTGTCTAGTTCTTTCCTCAACTTGTTTATTCAGTGCATACAGCTGACCGTTTCCGAGGACCCTATCTGTGGCGGCGGCAGCAGCAGATGTTTCTTGCAATACAAGACGAGGCTGAGCCCTCGACCTATTTCCACCACTTTCTACTTAACTGCTACCTACAATAATGTACTAAAGTTTCTTAGTATTAAGGCCCACTGTTATACTGACCTAGCTTTATTTGGTACTTATTGTACCTACCTTCTTCACTCAGTTTATTAGGTGTGTGTGTAAATAAATGCGTTTTATTTATTTATTTGTAATTTAACCTCCAGTTTTGTGAAGAAGGTTAATAAGACAAAGTAGTACAGTCTGCAAGATTCGTTTATTACGGTATTACGGAAGATTTTATTAAAATTGCCAATTAGACTGAGAAAGTAAACCGTAATAGAGAAATATCCGAGAACAATTCTTGTGAACTTACTGTTGTTCTTGACCTTTGTAAGAGGATTGCTAATTAGTCAAATTGGGCTAAAAACTCTGTTATATGTCGACATTTAGCTGACATTTCGGAATTCAAATATTTTCGGGGGCAAATCTGTATCAACCAATTAGTTATGATATGATGTTATTCAAATTCAATCAATTTATTTACCTTAGGAACACAGTGCACACTTGGTTGGTGTTGTTCCTTCATGAAAGTTTATAATAAACCTATTCCCTATTTTATTCTTGTTTATTTTATGTTATTTTTCTGTTTTAGATACTTAAGGGCTTTTATTTTATGTTGCCCGAAATAAAATATTTTTGGTTTTATATTGATGAACTTGAATCCCTGAAGAGTTCCAAATTAGTTCTTTTCTTACCCTCTGTTTATTTGCAGTTTGTGGGGCGTTTTTTTCCACATTGTTTTATTTGAGTAATATAATCAGTTAATAGTTCTGTAACCAATTCATGAACTGTAGTTTAACATAGGTCGGATTGAGGAATACAAAGTATAGGACGCCTTCCGGCTATATGGAACAGCAAAATGATATGGGTTGTTTGCAATAACTTAATAACTGAATTTTCTCTAAAAATAACCAGCAATACGGTGAAAGGATATACTTTCTTAAACATGTAAAAACACAAGCAACCAAATGACAAATTTAAAACATATGTGGTTTCAGAATATAGTTTAACAGAATGAAAGCCAACATATGGATCACACGGTTAGCTGATCGACACATTTTCTGATTGCATTTGCAGATCGAGATTTGAAATGGTCTGTATTCGACCACATCAAATGAATAGTCAAACAGTCTCCAAGGATATTGTTTAAGATGCGACTGAACTTTTTGTAGACCGAGGTTTTGCGGCGGGGATTGATACGACAAACTTTTGTGGTTTGAAACGACCGTGATGTTGAACGTGGGCTATGCTTTGTAAGGTAATTTCTGTTTAATAGAATCGAGATCTAATAAATAACATATTAAGTTGGGGAAAAAGTTTCTTCGCATTTTTTAAGAAAATTCAAAACATTTTTTTTTTAATATAGTTTATTTACATTTAACTTAAGTAAGTAGGTACCATTTTGTTCGATAACTTTTTGCCATCTTGTAGGTAGGAACATGATCCCATTGCTATAGAAGTTTTGGGGCTTCTGATCAAAATACCGCGACAAGTAGTTTTGGCAGTCCTCTCGTGATGTTAACCTGACACTGCCTAAAGAATTCTGAAGAGACAGAAACAGGTGGAAATCTGAAGGTGCAAGGTACTATCTGAAGGACTATACGGCGGATGCATTAACACCTCCCAGCCAAACTCTCTTAATTTTTGCTGAGTGGCTAAAGATGTGTGAGGTCTAGCGTTATCATGATGAAAACCCACACCCCTTCTGTTGATTAATTCCGGCCGTTTTCTCTCAACTTCTTGCTATAATATCTTCAGTTGTTCGCAGTAGAGTTCAGAATCGATGGTCCTACCTGGTGGTAACAGCTCATAATTAAAAATGCCCTTCCGATCCCACCACATACACAGCATCGCCTTGTTGCGAGTAAACCCGGGTTTCGCCACAGTCTGTGAAGCCTGACCGGCCTTTGACCACGACCTTTTTCGCACGCTCTTGTCGTACGTGATCCACTTTTCATCACCAGTTATCAGCTTCTTCAAAAATGGTTATGTTTCATTACGTCGTAATAAAGAATCACAAATGAGTACACGGTTCATTAGGTTTTTTTCAGTGAGCTCGAGGGTTACCCAAATATCGAGCTATTTTGTGTACCCAGATTTTTTTAAATGTGCCAAAACTGTTTTGTGGTCAATTCCCAGTTCTTCAGCTACGTCGTAACTATTGATATGCCAATCTTGCTCCACTTTTTCAAAAATGGCATTATATTTATCCGTAATAGGGCGATCAGAGCGACGTGCATCTTTGATATCAAAATTTCTGGATTGAAAACGCTTAAACCAAATTTGTGCTTCTCGCACAGACACTGCACTAGGTCCATAAACATCGCAAATTTTTTTCGCGGCTTGCGTTGGATTTTTACCTTTTTTGTAGTATGAGTGAATCTAATGAAGAAATTCGATACATATTAAAATTTATGATCGAATTTCTTCATTAGATTCACTCATCTTTACAGTACGAAAAACAAATAAAAATAACACATTTTCCTAATTTGAATTTGGAATTATCTTTAAAATTTAAACTTTGAATGATACCAAAACCAGCCAGATACAAATAGTATAGCCAAAGAGATTTAATTACAAGTTCATACATACTATATACCTAGTCAGGTCATAAGTATTGTCACACAGTAAAAACTTTTCTTTTAGAATGCTGGCCACAAAAAAGTTTATTGAATTCGAATTTCGAATTGTTCATGAAAATAAAAATGTATACTTTTTAAAATTTTATTCGTTTTTGAATATGGAGTGGACGCTTAAAGAAGACCGTGTTGCAGTTATTGCGTTGCATCGTTGCGGTTACGCGCCAATTCAAATTTTTAAAGTACTGAAAAATTTGAATATAACCAAAAGATTCGTTTATCGCACCATCAAACGATACAATGAAGACTCTAGTGTAGATGACAGGTCAATAAGTGGTCGCCCTCGGTCTGTTAGGACTCCAGCAGTGATAAAAGCTGTGAAGGCGCGAATTCAAAGAAATCCCAAACGTAAGCAGAAACTGTTGGCCCTTCAGATGGGGTTAAGCAGAACCACGGTGAAAAGGGTGTTAAATGAAGACTTAGGGCTTCGGGTATATCGAAGAAAAACAAGACATCGTTTGAATGCTCGTCTAATGGACATGAGACTGAAGAGATGCCGCGCTTTGTTGAAGCGGTACGCGGGAAAAAAATATCGGGAAATTCTTTTTTCGGATGAAAATTTTTTTACCGTAGAAGAGAGCTACAACAAACAAAATGATAAGGTGTACGCACACAGTAGTGAAGAAGCGAGCAACCGTATTCCGCGTGTCCAACGAGGTCATTTTCCATCCTCGCTCATGGTATGGTTGCGAGTTTCTTATTGGGGCTTAACAGAGGTACATTTTTGTGAGAAAGGTGTAAAAAGAATGCAGTTGTGTATCAAAATACAGTCCTGACGAACCTTGTGGAACCTGTTTCTCATACCAATATCGCAACCATATGTTCAATAACAGGCACTGGCTATTCCAACAAGATTCGGCGCCAGCTCATAGAGCGAAGAGCACACAAGACTGGCTGGCGGTGCGTGAAATCGACTTCATCCGGCACGAAGACTGGCCCTTCCCCAGTCCAGATTTGAATCCGTTAGATTACAAGATATGGCAACACTTGGAGGAAAAGGCGTGCTCAAAGCCTCATCCCAATTTGGAGTCACTCAAGACGTCCTTGATTAAGGCAGCCGCCGATATTGACACGGACCTCGTTCGTGCTGCGATAGACGACTGGCCGCGCAGATTGAAGGCCTGTATTCAAAATCGGAGGTCATTTTGAATAAACTTTAGTGTCATAAGAATCTATGTTTTGTTAAGTTCATTTTGATATATAAATGGTTACATAATGAATAAACTTGTTTAAATTATTTAATATTAAACATGTGACAGAATTTATGGCCTGACTAGGTATAATGCGAAAAGACTTTTTCCCTAACCTATTATTTACAAAATCTACCGTAGCCCATGGAGATACAATATGACTGTATGGAAAGAGTCATGAAATTATAGCTTTTGCTTATTCTTCCTTACAATGTTTATGTTTGCACACAACAGATATTCAATGACTATGTACCAAATGTTTAACGATAATGCTACGACCGTGTTTAACTCACCAACTGCCACCACTTTTTCCCGAAGGCAATTTTGTCAGTTTTTTCGCCTTCATCACAAACAAGCTCGATTTAACTAAATTTCCCTAATCCAATTGACGAACTAACTACATTTAAGTAACTAACGCTTTAATTGTAGTATATTGTAACGCAAATAGCGATTGCATCTGTATCCAATCACAGCTAATGACAGAGCATAGATAATTGTACAATTACTGGCTCTAACTGATGCCAGTAAACTAATTGACTGCCGTACAATCAAATAAAATTACTTTGGTCTAATTAGTCTAATGGTGTTATTTGAAGAGATAGTATTTTCTCGGTTTCCGGTACCTATGTTGGTTTGTTAGATTGGAAATGTTTTATCACTGAATAATTCCAACTGTATATATGCGAATTGAATGCTAGAAGGAATTAAGTTCGCCTATGTATTATTTTATTAGTCCAATAAACAATTTTTTAATCTAATCTTTATGTTCACCATGTTGTGTAGTGTGGCAAAACAATTGTGTAACAGTTTCGTATGTTTGTTTTTCTCTCTTTACCTGTTATGTACGATAATATTGGAGATTCCTAGTAGGCTGTGTCCTAGGTTGATCCGATTGGTCAAGGCTCTAGTATTCGCAATTGTATTTTCAGCCCTCATGCTCTGTAAGATCGTCATTATTAGCTCGATACCTGATGCGTAAATGCGATTTACGCCTCTAGGGGCGTAAGTAAATTTTAAAATAGAATGAGGTTTATTGCATTTTTATTACACTAAAATGAAATACAGTGGCAATGGGAAGGCCACATCGCTCGTAGAACCGATAACGATAAGACGCAGCGTAGGCCGGCCCCCCACAAGGTGTACCGATCTAGTAAGAATCGCGGGGAGCCGTTGGGCGCAAACGGCTACCAACCGCTCGTTGTGGCGATCTAAGGGTTCAGCAGTGGACGTATACCAGCTGATGATGAAATACAATCTCCGTGACAAAACTTATTTATATTTAAAATAAAAGAGGTTGCATTCATAAATGTTGAAATGAAATACAACCTCCATGACAAAACCTAATTTATATTTAGGCCACATTCTTAATAATTCACTTCCATGACAATGACAAATTCTTCTTTCTATTGAATAAAAGAGGCCATAGTTTAGTAGTAAAAAACAATGGATACCGCACTCATATTTTCTTTTTAGTAACAAACTGTTAAAAAGTCCTCGCACTCGTGATGAAAAGTTATGTGTTATACTCGGTTGTAAGCGATCTCGACCCTCGACTTATTATTAGCGTCCTCGCTCGCTTTCATATATCGGGTGCAATTGATCGTTTACGCCCTTTGTATAGCAATTTACTATTAATATCAAAGTCTTTGGTAGTATTGAGTTCAATGCCATTGCACAAATCTGATATTGCTTTTGTACCAGCATACTATCATTACTTTAACCAGGCCATTCCAAATAGCAGCCTCAAATGGCATATAAGTGTGTCACTTATATGCCTAACTTCTCAAAACGTGAAACCAAGTCACAGTGCGCTACTTCCCCAACAATTAGTATAGGTACTACTTGTGTAAACTAACTGTCCAAGTTTCTGATACTCAGAACTGTTGTTATAGTAAAGACAGATGACGTCACTTTACCGCTAGGTTGACCAATACAGAAGTGCTTACCTGAAACAAGGAAAAGGTCAAATTAGTGAATGATGAACTGGCGACGTTCACACTTTTACATGAATCATAACTAGAATATAGATAGATTATTATCCCATCCAGATGGCTGGTGGGACGTGGCAAATGATCGTGAGATGTGGAGGAACAGGGGGGAGACCTTTGCCCAGCAGTGGGAAAATATAGGTTAAATAATAATAATTACCCTATAGTACAATCATTTTGAAAGCACGGAACGGTAGTAAAACAGTAAATTATGTACCAAATAAATAAAATAAAAATACATTGCAGCTCTAACAAAATAACAGAAAGAATTATATTATAAATTCGAAAGTTTGGATGTTTGTTCTGATCCGATTTCGATGAAATTAGTATGTACGTAGATTACCACATAAGCTACTTAATATTCCATAAATCAGGTCCCATGGGATAAAAAAGGGGCGGTCAAGTTGCACCAGCGAGTTTAGTTTTATTTCTTGGTTTACTACACAGTAGTATAACACGTACGAAGTTGCGGGCAACAGCTAGTTTACAATAAAATACAGAAGAAACAGTTGAATCATGTAAATATTACGATATAAATATTATTATATATATTATAATAAGTATAAATTCTAATATACGAGATTGTAACATAATCTAGTCTATTAGTTGGAAGACCAAGTAATCACTAGCTGAGACGCAGGAGGTAGCGGGTTCGATTCCCGCCGCGGAACAAATGTTTGCATGATCTGCAGATATTTGTTCTGGGTCTGGTTGTTTCTCTATATATTATACGTATGTATTTACAAATAAAAGTATATAAGTATTCTATCAGTTATCTGGTTCCCATAGTACAAGCTCTGCTTAGTTTGGGGCTAGATAGCGCTGTGTGAAATGTCCAGCAATATTTATTATTTATTTATTTATTCACCAAAATACAGATAATTTATACAAAATATGTGGCGAAAACATGAATGGCAACCGTGATCATCATCATATCAGTAAAAGGATGTCCACTGCTGAACATAGGCCTCCCCCATATTTCCAGTGCAACGGCTCCCACCAACTGTTATCAGGTCGTCTTTCCATTTACGACCTGATACATGGCATTTAGTGAGGGGTGAGTCGTACGCTGCGCTTTCCAGTGCATCGTCTCCACTCGAGAACCTTTAATTAAATAAATGGCAATGGTACACCTTCATTCCATAGGTAATGCATCTGATATACCTACCGTGGTGCTTGCTTAGAACAAGTAAAGCAGCATTATAAAATAAAGTTTAATTGCGTGCTGATTCTCATCAATGCGTACGTAGTTAATTCGTTAAAAATTCTAGAAAGTGAAAATATCAGATATCACTGAAAACGTGCCGGGTCATATTCATAGAAACGTCATGTTTGTTTACGCTAGTAATATCTCTCCAAGTTCATTTATCTGCCTCGCTTTTACATCGAGGAACGTTCACATCGAAAGCCTATAAATACATTCGTTCAATGCGCCTACAAGTTTGCAATACCAGTAACTCTCGGCGTATTGCTGCAGAATTTACATCAGGCGTTTCTCCATTCTTAGGTTTATTTTATTAATTTGTTTATAATGCAAAGAAAGAAATATTTCAATTTTATCTATATGTGAGGTTTATGCTAGCCTTCGAGCGGCTTACAACTCCGATACTTAGGTAGGATCTCATACGAAATTTCTTAGGTAAGTAGTAACTTTTGCTTAGAAAATTTTCGTGATTGATTTCAATCATTATTGAAGTAAAACTTCTTTACGCACCCTAGACTTGGGGAGTAAACTGGTGAATGCGTTACGAAATGTGGGAACGGAATTTGAGAGGGAGATATAAGTTAGTGAAGATAGAAAGAGAGAGAGTTACGTTTCGTATCATTTTTAAACGTTAATGTGCGAGTTGCGTCTGTCCACAATCAACATAGACTGATCGAACAACAGACGTGTGGACAATTTTGTAATTGAATAATTTTATAAATTAATGTTTTGAAAAAGAAGTTCTACTTCAGTCGTGTGGTCTAAAGCACACTCGTTTTTTTTTATAAATACGGCATTTATCACGTACCGTCTTATCGGTGTTGTCTTGTCAGTGCGAGGCGGACGTTATTCGGAGCGGAACGCACTCACCCTGATGAAGGTTCACGAATTGAACCGAAACATTGTCGGTCGAAACACCGATAAGACGGTACGTGATAAATCCTGTATTTATAATAATGATTAGTAACTTTTGCTTGGAGATTCTGTACTTTGATTGATGTTGTGGATAATAAAACACGGAGATAACACAATAAAAAGTATTATTATATTTTTGTAATTTGTAAATTTGTAACATCAGTTGATACAGTAGTGGTCAAGCGCTGACTATCATCGATAAAAAAATTATCCCTAAATGTTTTGTTAGGCAGAAGATAAATACGTAGCGCACATCCAAATCCCATGTGCTTGGGATTGCGTATGACGGCAACCTCATTATCCCTAAATGCTTTGTTAGGCAGAAGATAAATACGTAGCGCACATCCAAATCCATGTGCTTGGGATTGCGTATGACGGCAACCTCATTATCTCTCGCTAATTTTGTAAAAATATATTTGATAAAAAAGTGTGTTCATCGGGATATCAGTAATGTCAACAAATCAGCCTTGAGTCTAACAGGAATATGAAATGAACTAGGTACTGTGGCCATGGTTCATTATTTTGAAGAAAATAAACATTTTAACGAAAAAAAAATGTTCCAAAAATAACCTAGCCAATCTACTCGTCTTTGCCCACCAATCATCTCAATCATCAGGTCAAATTAAAACTTGTAATCTCATCCAAACTATATTTCGGAATTGAATTTTTTTTTGATAAATAACTGTTGTAGTAAATTTATGCGACGTTTCAGACCAACCTTTTTAATATTAAGTTATTCAAAGTACGAGTATCATTATGCTCTTTATCGGCCATATCCCGGTTCAACGGGCAGACAACTCAATTGTCCTTGTGAATTGCAGATCGTACCGTTTGTCCCTTTGTTAGCGGTTTATGAAACGGTTGCCTTTTGGACTGCCGCATGCCGCGTGCCGGTTCATCTGAGCATTGTATTAAAAAGTAAGTTATTGGTAAATCCCATCACTGTCAACTTAGTACGTCTTTGGATCTGGGCTTTTGATGACAGAGCAACAAACAAGTAATCAAAGTTTCGTACAATACGAGTAAGTAGGATATATTTTATGTAGTTAACTGGTTACCAATAAACATATGGCCAGTGTGGAAGTCGCATAACCGACTCTGCACCCGGTTTGGTTGCTGTCAGCCCGTTACATCTGTACGAGTAACTGGGGTTTCAGGGAGCCAAGCCTAATGTGATTTAATTTAATATAATTATTAAGGCACACAAACAATATAAACTAATAAAAAAATAGAGTGGCGCTCCGGGAGTGCCGACAGAAGTGAAAACTTGAACAATTACGAGATACTTATATACAGAGGTAAAGGTAACAGTGTCGCGAGTTCAATGGTTTTTTCCCAATCTCAAAAAATGCCCAACGCGCCTAAAGAAGTTTTCACTTCATATACAGAGGTGTCGCTAACGGTAACAGTGTCGCGAGTTCAATGGTTTTTTCCCATCTCAAAAAATGCCCAACGCGCCTGAAGAAGTTTTCACTTCATATACAGAGGTGTCGCTAACGGTAACAGTGTCGCGAGTTCAATGGTTTGTTCCCATCTCAAAAAATGCCCAACGCGCCTAAAGAAGTTTCCACTTCATATACAGAGGTGTCGCTAACGGTAACAGTGAAGCGAGTTCAATGGTTTTTTTCCCATCTCAAAAAATGCCCAACGCGCCTAAAGAAGTTTTCACTTCAATTATAAAATAAAATGGCATAAAATAAATAAAAACTAATAGTTAGGTAAATAAAGATTTTTGTTGAAATATTACTTTTTCAACACAAGCTTTTATATAATTCATAATCAGAACCGCGAGCAGATTAAATGAGCCCAAACAGTAGTAGGACTATTATAATCCATTCAGAAGTTCCGTTGTCTAGCATCCGTCTCCATGATGAGACCACCTCCATGGTACCATATTATTGCATAGTCACCGAAGTTACATAAGTATTCCAAATTTCAGCTCAATCGGTTGAGGGGAAAGGGGTTAAAATTCAGTTGCAAGATTCCACCCGGACAAACATACATACATTGCAAGTTAGTAAAAAGCTTGTAAAATATAAATGTTTAGACAATTATCACATAGAAACACTCTCTTTATGATGGCCGCTTCGAGCCAATAGACACCCTGGTATGCTCTCGTGTCTAAATACCCGTACGAGGGGAGACTTAAACGATGTCAAAGAAAGTGACATTTAGCTGCCTATTATCGAAAAATAATCTAGTTTTATGAAGTATCGACACACTAAGAAGAAGCCAGCAAGCTTTATGTTTTATCACAGACCAGTATAATTTAATAGACTGTCAATGTCTATAGCAAATCACATATGTATTAGTTATCAAATCGTAACCCGCAAAAAGCTAAAAATTCCGTATTATGGCTAGATGGCGCTGACTCATAGCTTGGAAACTTACATAGCGGCCATTGCAACCACGAAATTAAAATAAATTTACACCAAAATATTTCTAGTTTTTTTAGAATAAGTAACATTGTTCATAAAATAAGATTGAACGATTTTAATTTATATTGATTATTTACCAATTTCATATGCTTAATCACAGATGGTGTGGTGATAGACTGAAAGATAGCATACAAAGCGCCGAAAACGGAAAATAACGTCATCTAAAAATATTTTTTTCGTACCATTATCAGCGGTGGTAAGCTAGAGGTCACATATTGATTTTATTTAATTAACAATTCGTAACTCCAAGCGACATCTCAAGTCCTAGCAGGCAATCAGATATCGAGTTACGATATTTTGTAGGACATTGTTACTAGTCTGTGGTTTTATCAACAATACGTTATTGTAACTAACCAAAGCAAGTATTGAAAATTGTTGCCTCGGGCGGGACAAAGAGTCACGTCCAAAAATAGCTGACACCAGCCTCGCAAGGACAATGAACATACACCCGTCCTCACAGCTCACGGGGCACTGACCACTCACCATACGAGTTTATAATATTTTAGGACATGTTTAGGCATGAATAAATGATTTAGTCATCTCTGAAGAGAGCCAATTTTATCGAATTCATCTTTTAAAATCTTATTAGAATTCAATGATGTTTTAGAATTGCTAATTTCTGGTAAGTCGAATTTATTATAGCACGAAATAAGTAAAATACTGAACAATTGACTAACCACGCTTTTCTCTCCAGAATACAAACTATAAATTATTTGTTATAAATTTATTTTATTAGTTATATAAATTTATTCAATTCTATTATTATTTTCTGATTATTTTTTGTCTTACTGGCTAAGTAGTTAATAATTATTACTATTTAATTTAAATTAAACATATTCTATAATTTTAAATTATTATTGTATTAAGGTTTTAGGTAGGTAGATTTTCAAAGGCATGCCATTTATTTTAAGGTAATTTTATTAATATTTTATTGTAAATATTGACTATTTTTATGTTATTTTAATGCTTAAAATGTTACTCGCCCTCCGCCTATTTGCATACCATTTATATTCAATTTGATGTTCATGTATGTTTATGTATGTTGGTGCTCAATAAATAAAATAATATATAAAACGTCAATATTTTGCGGTCGGTTATTCAAAAATGTTAAGTTTTTTTATATAGATACATCTTCGTTTGACTACAATCTCACCTGGTGATAAGCGATTATACGGTCTAAGATGTAGCACGAAGATCTAGTAGGTACCTATTCACTCTCACCATAAAGAGACCCAGATTGTAGTTTTCAGAGGTCAGACGTAGGCAGATAAGGATAATTTGACACTTTATTTATTTATTTAAAGATACACTAACAGTACACATATTTTATCACTTTATAGCTAGTTACTAGATTTATGACGATAGTCATAAACACATTTCTGATACGTGCACCAATTACAGGTACAACATTACTTTACAACATTCGCCAACGACGGTGAAAATATAATTGAATTTTTACATATACTAAACTAATACTAACTAATAAGTGTAAATAACAGATTTTAAATTTCAATAACTTACCTAAAATCGTCATAGTTTGAGTGTGTTGGTAGCTACTTTTGGAAAACCTTTGATATACAAGTTTTTACAATGTTTTAAATTAAATACCTACATGATGAATGCATGCTTTGTACACTAGCCTAAACTTACGGTTATAAATTAAATATATTTAATCTCATTTTAAGTGAACTGTAATTTGTTCTTATGAGAATAAACTCTTTAAACCGAAGTGTTCCGATGTTGTTTCGGAACACGAGTGCAACATTGCTTAGTGAAATGTTACAGAGATTCTGGAGGAGATGGCAGAACGCTCGCCATCTCCAATGAGATATTTCAGACGCTTGGCAGTTTCAGTATTTTAATGAACAACATTACAAAGAAAATTAACTTGATGTTTCCTATTTAGCTCCACCCTACACTTACACGGCAAACGAAAAGAATAATAAATAAATAAATGGCATCTATATACACACACACCTATTACACTAACAGAAGTAGGTAGGTACAATAAGACTAAATAAAGCTAGGTAAATTGATGGAATGGAATGGATTCCAATCCAATGTTATTCTACAAATCAAACGGCCAAATAATAATAACCTACGATATCCGGACGCGGCGACCTTGTAAAAACGTCCGCAAGTTGTAAATCTGAATCAAAATGTCTTAGCAACTAGAATTGCTAAGTGGTAAGACAAATTCGCGCACTGCGGGCTACAACTCAAGTCGGCCCATCTGTCAAACATTCGTTGGAAATTGATCGGGCATTGTATTTAGATTTGCGGATTCAGACTGAAAGCAAAACATATTTTGAGAAAATGAGGATAGGTTGTAAATGGTACTGTTGTTTTGCACAAGAAAGCCTTATCTACAACTTTTTATCTTGTTATGTCCTGAAGATGTGATAACATTAAATACCATAAGTCCCGCAATCTTAATAAAATCAAGAATCATTTCCGGAACTTATTTTATCTCCTAGTTATCTGCACTGCACACATTCTTTTACATGATTTCTCAATATTCATGTTTCATTATATTGAACTTCAGAACAGGATTTGGCAAGTCTTCCAAGGTTATAAACCTAAACAAATATCGAAACAAGACAAGCTTTCATATTAGAATTCCAAAGCAAATATTGGGCACAGTCTTCATTCAGAAGTTGGCAAATTCACTAGAACCGGTCTGGAGACGACAGCTTGCAGGGTTACAGAATAGAGCTGTAACAAGGTTGTCAAAGGCAACATGATAAAGGTTGCCGGGAGCCGCTGGGCGCAGCCCGCACAACACTGCTCGCTCTAGAATTGATGGGCAGCATAGGGAATGAGGTACAGCAGCACTGTGCTGTATAAAATCGTCTTCAATATGCAAAGGCATCTACTTATAGAGTAGTCGATCGATTCAAAGGTTTAGAATTTATAAGTTTCCGCACACAACACATGGCAATAAAATAGTTGTAACAGTAATTTAACTTGGACGAATCTGCGTTGTATGTATGATTTATGTCCGAGGATAACTTTCGAAGCGTTGATCTGATCATCGTGAAATTTGATATATAGGTAGGTAGTGTGGGCACAATCCTGGTGTGACTAAATGAGCTAAAAATGTTGAGGGGTTGTTGAGACATTGGGATTCAAGAAGAAAAAAATCAAAATGATACTACTAGGTCAAGTGGGACGTCTAATGAAAGGTATACTATCCGTATACTTCCACTACTTTTATTTTTGATAGAGCGAAACGAGATCTCTAAATCAACTTGGGCAAATCGGTGTTGTATGTATGTATGTTTGTCCGAGGGTAACTTGCGTAACGTTGATCCGATCATCGTTAAATTTAATACATAGGTAGGTAGTGATGGCACAATTTTGGTGTCAAATGAGCTAAAAATGTTTGGAGGTTGTTGAGATATTGGGGTCCAAGAGGGGTAAAAAAAATGAAAATGAGGCTAACAGTTCAAATGTGACGTCAAATGAAAGATATTCAGTAGTAGTACATTTAGACTCCGTTTTTATTTTCCGTAAATTCTTTATAGTTTTTGAGTTATTTATTAGCCATGATAAAAAGTAAACTTTGACAAAATTCACAGGGTACACCAGTGAACCCACAGTGCTGAAATTTGGTATGCTTGTAGCTTTAGTAACACATATACATATAGGCAAAAGCCTGAAATAGAAAATAACTGCAATTTCTACCCCAAATAAGAGTAACCAATTTACATCAACTCCAATTACAACAACAGTTACCTGTAATTTGAATGAAACAGTGGGTCAAGTTATTGGTTAATCATTTCGTGGCACTATTTTGATGGTCAAAGATTACAAATAATATATTTTTTTGTTTTTAGGAGAGACTCGCGAGATCTCAGTTCGGGGCGAACCACTAGTGTTATTTAGTTAGAGTGCATTTTTATTACACTTTTTATCACAGTGACCGTTGATCAACATTTACGTGAATATCACAAAAGCTTCACCATTATTTTGTTTAATAATCCTTAGATTCAGAGTTACATTACCGTATATCATACATTTATTAACATAATACTGAACTTAAAAAAAATTGAATCTACATTATGTAATACTAAACTTTTATAAATTTGACGCGGCAAAGTAGCCCGCCAGTTAACTTTAAGATACTTATTTTAGCTAAATTTTTACATAAAATATAATAAAAAATTACAAGAAATAGTTTAAAACCACAGTTTAACCATAGTTTTAAATTCTCCTATAGTACCTCTAGGTACTATTTACAGTTCTGCATTGCCTTCCCATTTAGCCAAATAAAAAATGCTTCTCGATGGACTTAGAACAACCCTAGGCAGCAAACACAAGCAACGTGGCTAAGCGTCCCATGTTTATTATACGCGATTTCACTAGCTGCTATATTTCTGTGGCTGTATTGTGTACTGTGTGTGACATGTTTGTTTGATTTAATTCTAGTACCTTCGGCCTTTGTAGATTTAGGGATTATAACTTCCCATACAAGTTCGGTTTCCTTTAAAGGTTTCACATCATGGTTGTCATAAAGCTTTAAAACAGTTGTGTGTAATTTGCTTACATTATACCTATTACCTATTATTATTTCTTTAATATCCAAACATCATTTAATATTATGACATGTAATTTCACACGCCACTATGGCTTAATATGGTGAAACTATTTAATTTTGTAACATCTGTATAATACCAATGTTCTGGCAAATAAATAAATCCTACTAGTATTATAAACGCGAAAGTTTGTATGTATGGATGTTTGTTACTCTTTCACGCCGGAACGGCTGAACCAATTGCGATGAAATTTGGTATGTAAGTAGATCATAACCTGGATTAACACATAGGCTACTTTTTATTGGCAAACCACGCGTGCGAAGCCGCTGGCAACAGCTAGTCTTTAATATTTTAATCTTTGTTTTTCGTCGTCTCCTTGTTACTAAAAAGCAATAGTTTTTTGTATCTATGAAACTTTTTGTAGTGGAAATTCAAAAACAGATTTTGAAACTTCAACAAAATTAATTTTTCGAAAGAAATAAAAATAATAAAGCACTCAATAAAACTAGATGATCAAAATTTTGCAAATAAAACATTTCTGACTTAAAAACCGTGGCCAGTTCTCGCTTTATTAGTGGCAATTCGCGTTTGCTCTCTAGTAGATATTATTATTTTCAAGATCATCCTCTATCGACTGTGACGTCGGTCAACGATACAGGAAGATTCAAATCATGACGTCACTAACGTAAAAACACAATTTTTCTTTCAGCAAAACTATAACAGATGTGCTAAAAAGTTACACGGAAGTCGCTTTATTCAAGCTTTTGGTCAAGCAAATAAATAAGAATCGTGAAATAAATAAAAGTAATCAATATAAATAAACTATAAATTATATCCTGCTAAATTATAGATGCGGAAGGTAGTGTTGTTGGGGTTTCAAGCAACCATAGGAAAATATTGGGTTTATAACGCCAATTAACGCCATGCAACAGGTGAATAGATTTGCATGATTTAAAACATATAAATTATCACCTAGCTGGATCGAAATGACACATAATTAACATAGCTGCGGGCGGATGCCAGTGAAATAATATTTTTCCGATAAAGAGACTAACACGATAAGCGATATTCCCTAAACTTATTTACCAGATAAATATGAACTATGTTAAATCTGATCAGATTAGCAAGCTGAAGCAGCTCGAAGAACTGACGGCTGTTGGGGCAGAAATATTCTCGAGTGGAGACCACGCATTGGAATGCGCAGCATAGGACGGCCTCCCACTAGATGGAAAGACGTCCTTAAAAAGGTTGCTGTGTGCCGTTGGGTGCAGGCCGCACAGGATCGGTCACTCTGGAAATCTATGGGGAGGCCTATGATCAGCAGTGGACGTCCTTTGGCTGATATGATGATTATGATGTGTTAAATCATGCGATTAAAAAGCATATTAACTAAGCAGCTGTAGACTGAAATTTAGAAAAAACTGTCTATTTAAAAATAAACGGCAGCAGTTACAAGGTCACACGCGCGATACGATTTGCAAAAAAATATACGAAGTGCGTGAAAACAACTGATGTTCTCATAGAGCCATAGATTGGAAATTGACCATGATATTACGACTAAAAAAGGCTCCAGAATTAACTAAGAAGTTAATCTCCAATAAACAATAAAATAAAAAATAAATCAAGAAATGCTAAACAAACGGTAATATTGTAGCGAAAGACTCTAATGTATACTACAATAATAACTCCTCTGGTTGGTTAATCGTTCATCGTATCTCTTATAGAGTTGCAATTATAAACTGTCAGGCGCTTGCACATTGAATATATTAATTCCGTCTTGCGATAGCCTACAATCGATATCTATTGAAATTCAAACGCAGCAAGTTCCTTTCCACAATTGTTTGTGTGGAACTAAATAGATTACGCATGTTACACTATAATGCGTATTTTATTGGTAAACGAGATTTTTACTATTACTAACTATTTATCAGATTGGTGTTTTTACACACACAAAATTTTATGTGGGTTTACTTCCAATAACAACTGATGGCCGATGTAAACAGTCAAAAACCATGTTTGCATCTTCAATATGGCAGTTATCTTATATGTGTTAGATATAAAGTATAAAGAACAATTTTAAAGATCCATCATCAATATATACCCGAAAACCTGGCATAAGTCTTACCGGGAATATCTTACAAATTGAAAAGACATGGAACACCTTCAGAGTAACAAAATTCTCGGGTAACATACTCATAGAGTTGTTTACCCAATGGATCTCGATATGAAATTGAAGATTCTGAAAATTTATATATATCGAGGTTTGCTCAAAGTTGGATCTCGTTGACGAAAGCCGAAAAGTATGAATAGGGTTTGTTTTGATAAGGATTTGCTTTGCCTCACTTGGTGAATTGAATGGAAGTCTGCAATTTTAAATCGAATATTTGTGAAACTTCAAAGTTAAAGGTTGTTTTGTAAAAAAACTGGTCTAGATTTAGACATGTTCTTATGTAAATTTTTAGTGAAGAAAGTCCACTGCAAAATCTTTACTCCACTCTTCTTTCCCTCGAGATAATGCGTTTATATAGAGCACTAATCTTGATATAATATGTCAATCGACTATCTTCTGGTCCCCATCAACCCAGCCCAGCAGAATAAAATAACCTTATCAAACTGGACCATCTCGATGCATCTCAGATTAAAATTGCACCCCAAGCGTTATTTAATGAGAAATCGGCTCAAGTCTCGTCAAGTAGACGATCGATCAAGATCTTCAACTTGGCTGAATGGGTCAGCGTAGGTATGCCCTACTTTTATGTGGGGTATTTAAAAATAGCCCGGAGATGCCAAAATAATTACAAGCGATGACAGACAGGGTAAACAGGGTCGCTGGTCGCAAATTATTGCGAAACCTAAATAATTGTCGCGATGAATCCTTGCTGGCAGTTTAATTTGGCTTGTGGTTTCGACTAGGTTTATTTATCCAGCGGTTTAAATATTCATTTTGAATTGTTTAGAGACTGGTTATTTAAAGCTGTAATGATTTAATTTTAAAATTATTTATACTTAATCAATTTCTCTTTGAAACCTCAATATAAATAGAGTATGAGATAAAGAAAGGTTTGCTCTGTCGCTTGCTTACACGTAGTTAGATACAAATCCATTGATGATAATTGATAAGCATTTATTTATTTTCTTTAATGAGTAGTATGAAAAATCTCTTTCATTCCAGTGATTCGAGATACACAAAACTTCTCAAATTGAGACTTATGCAAAATAAATTACCTATTGAGAATCTCAATACTCCATTTTCGCATATAAGTCTCTTTAACTTAGAAAACTCAGATAAGTCAAAAGGACAGAAAGAATAAAAAGGAGGCCGTGCTTACAGTCCACACCACAAGCAGCAAGATTAATGGTTCTTGGGAATTCGCAACACGTTTGTCCGACATCATGATATGATAAACTAGGCTTAATCACACACCGTAGTTCTGGTAAAATGGGAAACCAGAAGGATAACTTCGTGTTAAATCGCTATTCACACACACAACCCGCATATTGACTCAATTTAGCTTAGTTGGTCGACAGTGTAGGTAAACAAGAAGGTTTGTATCTGAAAAATTGGAGGCATCCTATAAAACCTGTACAGTAAAAAGGTCCCCATTTTTTGCGAAACATCCTCGTTTCTCCTATAACACCTCTATCTACAACTTCATGGAGGTTTTATAATAAAGGCGAATGAAAGGTCAATCGTAATCAGACATGCATATACGAGTGTATGTTTTTGGAACTTATGATACTGGTTCCTAAACTTCATTATGCTTCCACTAATGCAAAGTTCTATATCGTAAGTTGAGTTGAAAATTTTTCGCAGCATCCCGGCAAACTATTAAAACTTCAAGTTTTATGACAAACGACCCAGCGAAGTTGAGCGTGATAATAATAGAGTGAACGTTTTGCTAAACCATTTTCAAATTGTTATTGAAGACGTCGATTGAGACTGGAATTTATAGGCTATGAGGGATGTTTGCTAACTTCCTATTAGTGCTGACAAAACAATGCAACTAAATAGTATTGATGTATGTAGGTGACAATCGAGTACAGACAGATACTCTTACTTTAGCCGATAAGCTACATTTTGTTGACTAAACTGCTTTAAAATGTTATTAGAATCTACCCAAATATTCTTATCAAATGAGGATCTGAAAATATTTCCGTCCCAATACCGGGCTCTGATTTAAATACAAAAGTTATTTAATGTCGCTGTAAGGATCTATCGAGGCTCAACCTGACCTCACGAGAAAGATAAATCAAAAAACAGTAACACAACGAATAAATAGGTTTCGACGTCTGCAGCGAATCAATATGCTGGCAAAACCAGAGGATAACGAAGTGCTTTATAATCTCATCAACCCAGTTTATTTAACACAATAACGCAGCAATAACACGTTTAACCGTAGGTGCACTCTCTACGCATGCCAGTCGCCACAGAACAATGTGCGGTGCATCAAAAATAGCGAGTTAGCCCAATTCCGCAAGGCCACTTTATTTCAGTTGGAAAGAGATACGCTTCCAGTAAAACAATAACTTTTTTGCTTTGGACTAATAGAAAACTACAAAAGTAGTTTCCCGAAAAGAAGTCGCAAAAGCAAATTTCAGTGAATATTTACAAAACGATAACATAGCTGCGGATGCGGACAGACAGACGGACAAAGAATGTACTACATATGGGTTTCTTTTTAGCAACAAGGTAACGAAGGAAGGTCTCGCAGGTTTTTTGGTGTGGTTGTTTGAACTACGACTATGTTTACCATGTGACAACGTTGCAAATAGAGAACTTACACAGTCTTCGTTCAAAGACCATGACAGAGCAATCGATTTGATGAACCAGTTGATTTCTACCATAACATCTATTTAATAGCATCAAGTGAATGAAGGACTGGATCTGATGCAATCGTAAACGTAACGAAGAGGGTTTTAGTTACTTTGGTATAGGCTTAATATGCTGTTACGAACGATCAATGTTATTACGAAATTCATTGATCAGTGTCCTAATTTTTCACTTCTGCTATATAAAAAAGTTTTACTCTAAAATTAACTCTATTACTGTTTGTTTTTCAATTGTAAATCGATTATAGGAATCTTTTTCGCCTTCAGCGTTCCAAAGCTTCCAAAGCTTCCAAACCAATATTTTCGGTCCATCGGTCAATTTTTACGATAAAACAAGATCTTTATAGTGTTGCGTTTTTCCGGTTCTCTACAAGATCTTATCGAGCAGCTCAATCAAAGCTACCTGCAAGGGTTTTTGAACTTGAAGCCGCAGACCAATCTGAGAATAAACCTAAACCAGATGCAAGGAAACGTAAATAAAACTAGCGGGTCGCCCAGTTGGAGGTCACGGACGATCAATCAATGTCAAGGTCGGCCTCATCGTTTACCTACCTAGACAACGGCAACGACACGGCGTGTGGCGGCGTGCTGATAGATGGATGCTTGTAAACGAACAAATTAAGACATCGTTTGACTACTATACCCCATATTTGATTCCATTTTCCTTAGAAAGCTTTCGTGATTTATTTCAATCATTATTATAAATACGGGATTTATCACGTGCCGGTTTATCGGTGAGTGCGAGGCGAGACGCAGTTCGGAGCGGATCGCACTCACCGTGATGAAGGTTCATGAGTTGAACCGAAACATGTCGGTCGAAACACCGATAAAACGGTACGTGATAAATCAGGTAATAGTGATTTGATTCCATTGTCCAATATCAATCACCGTTGGAGTCAACGGTCAACGTAGTTGTATTGTATAGTGTAACCAATTTACAAATTTCAACTATTCTCTTCAACATCAAAGTACAAAAATATTTAAAATTACTTTAGTTTAATTACTTCCAAGTCCAAACTTAGTTTAGGTTCTAAAAAATGAATCCTTTTTCAAAGCATACTAATGAGTCTCATTTATGAGCGACTCAACAATGTGCCTCTTTAGTTGCAAAAATGGGCAGGTTTATAGCATTGGCGTACTAATAAATTATTATTATATTATCTCATTTCTTTCAGATTAAAATCCTTAATTACTTAACAACTCATAATTAAATACATAACTAAAAAATATTAAACAATTAATCTACATATTAAAATTAAATTATAAATGTTACTATTAGATTATATTGGGATAAGAACAAGAATAATTAATATAACAGGAGTTACTTGGCTCTCACTGGCTCACAAAACCGGATAGGTAACCAAGACAGAGGTAATGATTTATAAACAATATTGGTTCTTTGCGAGAACAGGATTATTAAGATGACAAGGATCATGTTTAATTAATTTTATTAATTCAAGTGGCATTAGACTCATATTAAATTCATACAAACAAATAATGAAAATTAAAACAAATACAAATAACACAAATTTATTAGGGTAAACAACCTTTTCAATGTCAGAGCCAGCTCCGAACTCGTAAATCAATCCATAGAAGTAGACATCACAATTAAACAGACACTTTTTATACAAGTCTGTCCAAAGTTGCCGGTTGGCGTTTTGCGTCAAATAATAAATTGCAATTTGGCAACTCTCCAGAATATCGTGTAAGCGATGTGTGTACCTATTATTGGATTAATATGAAAATTTAATGGAAAATATGATCCAGTTTATCAGGAAGTACCGTCGTGAAATTAGCTAATCTTATCTTGGGTGTATTTCTATTCAATGTATATATATAGCAGAGTTCATTGAATTGACAATATTTTGTTTACTACAAACATATAATGCAGATATTTTTATTTTTAATGCTCGGTATACAATAACCACCATAGTAAGGACAAATTTACATAGCAGATAGGAAACTTTCCATAGACTTCAAAGTTTAGATAGGGGCAAAACAATGCAGCTTTTTCAAGAGTACTTCATTCATCTCTGTGGTCCCACTTGAAGCACCAGCATCGTCGAGAACAGAAAAGTAAACACGAAACAATACTTTTTAATTTGTTTCATCGGAGTCGGTTCAAGAATGGCTGAGCCATATAAATCCTCGACAACCTGACGGCAGCTACGACAAAGGTGGCGAAAGGGGGTAATCTATGGCAACATAAATATCAGCCAACATACCACAGTAAGCGACTCTTTAGTATACATCATGTAAGAAATGATATTAAACGTATTGTCTCCATTTGGCTCTGCAATGTTACAATTTCATCATCTACCCACCTTTTGTGCGAAAAAGATTTATCAAAGCTTCAAATTCAAAATGCATTGTTACTTTAAAGTACAATACAGTTTGTTGTTGCCCCATCTACCAAACTAAGCTGTTGCCAACTTGTATCTTGGTAGATAGTGCCTTCCCTTGTATTCCAATTAATATTACAGTGTACCATATCTACTATTAATTCATTCATTAAATTTAAAGCTAGGATAAAAAAAATTAACATAAAAAGTGACATGCAAGCTATACAACAAAAATAAAATTAAGTAAAAAATTATGAATTGTATACATTTATAAAGACATTCTACATACTTATAAAATCAAAATTTGCGGCATTGCTCATACAGGTATCACAGAATATTTAACTCATTATAGGTAGTAAAGTAGCGATGATAAAAAAATGTATTAATCAATTTAAATATAAAATGTATTGGATCATAATAAATTAAAATAATAATTAATATTCACGTGCTGCCATCAGCTTAATTGAGTAAGCAAATGTTCTCAAATCAAAAATAAAGAAAGAGAATACATTTATTTGAAGACATTACAAAACAAAAACATGCAGAGTACATAATAAAGATAACACGGTGACATAAGGTGAAATAGAATAGAATAATTAATTTAAGACAATGTCCATAGGATACACAAACCATAAAATCAATAATTACAGATATGGTATCGCCTTCCAATGACGTAGATGAGGTAAATTCACGCCTTTTCTGACCGAGCAAATGAAGAAATCTCAAGTATACTTGATAGACTTACCATATTTTCAGTTCTCGCTATATCATGCTGTTCGGCATAGGTCTCTCCCAAGATGTGCCAATGTCTCGCAGATATGAGATGTACGCTCCTCGGAGGCATAGTAACGTGACTCGCCCTGTAAAATCCCCACAGTAACAAGTCTGGCTACCTCGTGGAGTACAGAACAGAGTAATTACTCCAGCTCACCTTGTCGCGATCCACAATCACCCACATGGATATTAAAATACTCATTTATCATGTTTAATTAGTTCTGAATTTCTGAAGCTGATTGCAATCGTGGCTTTAGATATTGAAACGAATTTCTGAATTCAGTTATGAAAGGATTTTGGTGAATCATATCGTACAACTGATTTTTGATTGCGACTGGGTTTGATGTGTGTACTTCGTCAAATTCGGTTTTTTGTTTAAAAAGGCAATGCAAGTCGTTTGCATTTATGTATGGGGAAAATCAGTTTAGGATTTTTGGAGAACCATGAAGAGTTTTTTAAATGTCTTGTTTGTAATGTGAACTGGTTTTGAAAAATAGAGCCATAGTGTATTGGCGTTTTGGGTGTAGATTTTAAAGGCAGTTATGACATGACTCTTCGTTACATGTTGTATGAGCAGGAACTCGATGCAGGTCCTTGAAACGTCGATACTAACCGCCGCCGACTAAACTAATTCTTAATTAATAACACTTCAACACGCAATGTTTTCACGTCAGTTTCCGTTTGAAACTGTTAAGTCGAATGCACTGTGTAGGTACTAGGTACAAAAGAACACAACATTCTTGAAGATGTCTTCAAGACAGGTAGATATATCGTATATACGCAAATAGTCTAAGTTTAAAGCTTTTTCAAAGCAATACTATTTATTACCTAGTGTATTTCAAAACTTTCCATCGAAACATCAGCAAGTAAATTAGTCCCAGGCGGAAAACCACTTGCAAATAACTGCTAAAAGCCGACCAGCAGAATAGTATTACCAGTCTACGAACAAGTAGACCCGTACTAACTAACAAGCAAACTGTGCCCGAAGTCAAGTGAGCGATCACGATTCTAACCAAGCCTGAAAGGGTTCGCAAATTGGAGTTTGAAAATACCGAACTCTGAACCCAGATGAAAATGTCTGCCATGACCAATTCCATTATTAACTTGGGGACTTCATAGCTGGCGTTTTTGCTTCGATCGCAATATTCGAGAGTAGTTTTTAGAAGGTTATAAGGAAACTGTACAGAAAAATAAATGAATGACCGTAATTTTAGACAAATTACCTCAACAAAAACGAAAGTCGTTAAAATAATTTTCAACAATTCGAAATTGCAAATATCATTCTGATTTCAGAATTTCAAACACAGTATAATTACGGCGTTCAAAATCTTGAGAGGAATAACTTACCACTTTTACTTGAAATTCCAGTTCCTTCTACATTTCTATATCCCGAGTGCTTCCTCCATAAATATCATTATCTAACGACACCGACAGTAAATAAACCCTCATTAACCAGTTCGATATACTGACGTCGGCATAAGATCACGCTTATATTTAGCTGTGTAAAAACGTTAATACAAACGTTAGCGAGTTTATCGGGCGCTGTGTCACTGCCAAGGAAACAGTATTCTTCTGAGAGATATTCATTTTTGCGCTCTTTTATTTACATCGTCCGTCACTAGCTTTCGCCCGCGGCTCTTACTTGACTCACTATCGATTCCAGTTCTTCGAAACGAACATGCGGTGTTTGAACACTCTTTTAAATCCCGATTATTTATTGTCTGATAACAAGCTGACAACAATTTTCCAATTCGTTTGCGTTACAACATTATTAAAACCATACAAAAATAAAAAAATAAAATAGCCAAATACGTCCAGCTACCGTTCTCAAATGATGCGCTTACCAACGAACAGCATTTAATTTTTATTTATATATATAACATAATTATATAAGATATATTACATAATTACATATATATTACATAATTATATAAGATTAAGGAGAAATTATCAATAAAATGAAACTACTCTAAAGCTACGAGTATCTCTAGTGGTGGCTTGACATAAACTTCATCGTCATGAATATATGCCCTCATTTCATTTGTAAAAAATATATTTTAATGATATCGGATCATTTCACAGTTACAAAACTGACGAATCTTATTTATCTGTAAAATGAAAAACAGCAAGAACATATTCAACATAATGTTAATAATTAACATCTGGCTAGTACCTACCAAAAAATAAAATTAACGACTGCATTGTTAGCATAATCTTCCACAAGTTTCTGAATTATGGATTAAAGACCATAGTTTTTGTGGAATGCAATGGTTGACCGGCCACATAAAGATTTCGAAGTTAGAGATGTCGGCTGAAAGGAATCAGCGTTGCTTGAAGATCGATAAAAGTAAAATCGATTGAATGAAAACTTGTTCGTCGCGACTCGAGACTAAACAGTCGAAGCTGAAACACTACAAAGACAATTCGTCCGTTTAGATCCACGAGGCAGTTGCTAATTTATTCTATACTTTATTTATAGAAAATACAATAGTTGATCGATCGGTTGGTTACAGCTTACAGGCAACCTTCTCAACTCTGTATGTTGAGGAGGCTAAAAATACCCGGGTCCGCACGAAGACGACTGGCCTTCAGAGTGAGACACTGTTTTTTAAAACAACCGGTACTGCAGACTTGTTTTAATATTCGCAAATTGTCACTTTTTTTCTGGTACGAATAACTAACAAATGTTGTAAATCTTCTTGCTCTCCAGAATGTTATAGTTGCGGTAGGTTAGTAGTCTTAGGCGAATAATCGCTTAAATGCTATCCAAAAGATTATATTTATAATGTTAATTTTCTTTGAATTGCATCTTTGTTTTTTATTACGGTAATGATATTCATAAGTAACGAAAGAAAGCTCGCAATTTGACTCTAAATAACGTCGAGCAATGCAAATCATGATTTTAACCGACTTGAAAAAAGGAGGTGGTTCTGAATTCGGTTGTATTTTCAGAACTCCATCATTTATCAACAGATCTGGACAAATATGTTTTGAAGTGCAAGTGAAAGTGCAAAGCGCGGCAGGCTCATTAGTACGTCTCCAGCCTAACATAGGTGGACACAGAGCCTCCTGCCGCCATCTCTTTGGTGTCATGCGATCAATGGCTATGTATAGTGCGCCGGTGTGGTTGGACGCTCTAACTGCCAGCAACATAGCTCTTCTGCGGAGGCCGCAGAGGATAATGGCGATTAGAGCGATTCGCAGCTACTGCACAGTTTCATATGAAGCTGCGTGCGTACTGGCGGGCCTACTACCGTGGAATTTAGACGCTAGTTGTCTTGCGTCAATTTATTTTTGGCGTGAGCAGGAAATTGCTGGGGGGCAAACACCGGCCCCAAAAGAAGTAGAAGGTAAAAGGGACGAACTGCACGATGCACTCATTGAGGAGTGGCTCCAGAGGCTGGCGCAACCTAGCGCTGGCATTGAGACTGTCAGTGCAGTTCGTCCCTTGTGGCTTGCTAGAGAGCATGGTTCGATTATCTTTCGATTGACACAGGTGCTTACGGGGCATGGTTGCTTCTCAAAGTACCTGTGCCGAATCGGACGGGAATCGACGGCAGAGTGCAAACACTGCAGTGCCACAGAGGACACAGCGCAGCACACGCTGGAGCTTTGTAGTGCCTGGGCAATGCAGCGCCAGTCACTAGTAGCTACAATAGACCAGAATCTTTCGTTGCCGAACATAGTTGAGGCTAAGCTTGGCAGTGATAGAGCCTGGGATGCCGCAGTCACCTTCTGTGAGGAGGTGATGTCCCAGAAAGAGGCTGCGGAAAGAAGCCGGGAGGATGACCCTCTCGCAGAGCCACATCGCAGACGAAGGGCCGGGAGAAGGCGAAGACAATTTCTTTGCCTTCTTGCGCTCGATAGGAGCCAGCAGGGTTCGGGTGCGGGGAGCTCCGACTCTGCATTGCACAGGCCTCCTACGCCGGGGAATGTCCTCAATATTCCAGGACATTCCTCTTTCTCCCTGGGGGGAGCCAGAGAGGTCCGCTTAAGGCGGACATTCACCGACAGGGCCGCGGTTGAATCCAACCGGGACCCCGTGACCCTGTCCAGTGTTAGTGCAGCATCGACTCACTCATCTCAAGATGGGCGGTTTGATGATGCACTGGCACTGAGGTGAACGAAGGAATATCGGTGGGTTTTTAGTCGGTATGCCGTTGGTTGTTAACCTACGGAGAGTCCGACAGACCCCTTCAGCTGTCCCCGAGCTGGAGGACATGCGTTAAGCATTTTCCCATTGTAATAAAGACTAAAAAAAAAAGTTAGTAGTCTTAGGCGAATAATCGCCAAAATGCTATCCAAAAGTTTGTATTTATAATGTTAATTTTCTTTGAATTGCATCTTTGGTTTTTTATTACGGTAAGGATATTCATAAATAACGAAAGAAAGCTCGCAATTTGACTCTAAATAACGTCGAGTAATGCAAATCATGATTTTAAACGACTTCAAAAAAGGAGGTGGTTCTGAATTCGGTTGTATTATCAGAACTTCATCATTTATCAACAGATCTGGACAAATATGTTTTTAATTGAAAGGAAAGTATATCTTTCAGATTGGTCTCATAGAATTTCATCAAAATCGGTTAAACGGTTTGGTTTTTAAATCAAAATAACTGGTTTAGATTTTCTGTTTACTAAAGTCAGTTATATTTTTTTAAGTTAATTGTTAATCGATTGTTACTACAGATTTCCTGGAGCTGAAGTTTTGTCGGCGATTCCGGAAAATCCTAAATAAAACTCCGATAAACTTTTGGATGACATCCAATACAAAATTGGATTTGGTCCCTCGAACAATTCAAATCCTCGATTCGAGGAATCCCGGAAACACTTTGATTAGACCAATGACCCTTCCATTCCACCCAGGAGATTGGTCCGAAGAGTCAGATCACACGCTTGACAGTTGACACACTAAATGGAGAACTTTAATTCTTGCCAAGCTTCGGGATTCGAGAACAATAATCCAGACAGGGCTGGCAAAGCGAAATGGATTGTTTGTTGGTAACCTTTTAGTTTGATTAATATATTGGCTATTATTGATACAAGAGACGTTGCCTTTGGACATTATTTTTTACAAAACATGATATTTGTAGGTTAGGACGTCTGTCAGTCATAGTACTCATAGGTACTCTCTTATGCTTATTGTCGAAAAATATTAGTGGCTTTTGCAAAAAAAACGTGTCTTCTGAAAATCATGTCGTTATTGTTACGTTAATTTCCTGAAATTGCGTTTTAATTCAACAGAAATCTTTGTTTGATCCACATGCTATTTGTGTACACAAAAGATCACTCTCAAAGCTGCAAGAAATTATGCGATCAATGGCATTTTACTTAGACTGCAAAGCAGGAATTTACTTTGTGCTTCTTTGGTCGGATGAATACGAGTATTGTCAGATATTTGCATTGTACTCTTTGAGGTGGAAGTTGAAATAAATAAAGAAAGAAAGAAAACATTTTATTCAACAACCACACAGTAATAAAGGAAAATAAAACACAACAACAATAAAATCTATCCTAAGCACTAACAAACTAACAAACTTAAAAGCTCAAGCTGAATAGGTACTCAGCTCAGCATGATGCTACGGTATGTTAATATGCCGTAGCGCTGGTCTTCCGCTGAGTCCAGTTTATATTACCTCACGTACCTCTTGATCAAGGGTAGCCATAATAAGACAAACACAACTATTGTTTAAAACAAACCAGATTAAATACATGCATAACAAAATTAAATACCTACTATTTTAAACCAATAACACTATCACTACTAACTATCACACTTAAAAAAAAACAAAAATTCGCTGGTATATTTAAGACAAGACATGGAGACCGGGGAGAGAGAGAGAGAGAGAGAGAGATATATATAGAGAGCTTCAGCTACTGCCACTACGGTTGGTTTAGCTGTGTTGACAGAATATCAGCTTTGAGTCTTAATCTAAACAAATTAACTGAACTAACATTACATAGAGTTGGAGGGTATCGTTCCAACACATCGTAGCGCAATAGCTAAAGCTACCACGAAAATCTGCGGTGCCATGTGCAGGCGTCACCAGAAGAGATTCTGAAGCTTTGGTGTTATATTTATTATAATCGCGGAACCAGGTTAATTTGCGAAAGATAAATACATTATCCATACATGTACCTACAATAGATACTTGAGATTTTTCGAGAATCGAGTAATTTTTTTCTGCAACGGCGTTGCTGATAATTCTGCCACAACCGAAGATATATACTGGTAAAAAAGATTGTCAACATTTGATGAAGAAAAAACTTATCCATGGTCAAAAGCTGCAAGATAAAAGCTAGCAACCATGCTCAGGTTCACAGACCTGCAGTGCGTTTGATGGCTGCTAAATAAATATGAACTGGCAGAGCTCCAAGCGGGAATCAAACCAGATATGTGATCGGACGATACTTGTGCAATTGTGTTGATCTTAATGCGTTTCGGAAGCAACAGTTAGATGAACTGATTGATACCACCACCATCCATCCTAAGACTTAGACCATAATTCTGGTGTTTGGAGAAAACGATGATAAAATTTATGTCTATGGACAAGATATTTTTTCATCAAACATTGTACATTATTCGAAGTGGATTTCCACTTGTGCATAGTCTAACCAGGCTGATACTTTAGTAAAATTGAGAGTAAAGTTCAGTTCAGTCTTTATCGCCGATGCCTCGTATTCGCAAATAGGTTTCCCAGAAGCCTGAATGACTGAGTTTAACCGCCTATATTAATATGTATCAAATATCAGCAATAACTGTGTCAATATTAGCATCGACTAGACGTAAGCGCAGGTTTGTATCACTCCAAACCGACTCATCATTACAAAACTAGCTCTATCGCACTGACTTAAACATCATTTTGGCTTAGATACAGGTATTAGATGGTGGTCCTTTTTTTAGAATTAAACTATCATATCCGGCGCTAACTATAAGGTTCAATATCACTCGCGCATGACCAGGGTTAAACATTGTATTTCGACAAGTGAAATGTATGTACGTTAATACTATTATTGGTACTGCGCTGCGAGTGCGCACTATTTAAAGATATGGGACAAGTCAGTGGAGCAGTTGAACGATCCGGATACGGACGGAGCAGTGCCAAATAATCGCCAGGTGGTAACAGTGTACCGTTTTAGAATTAAATTGCACCAGTTTGGAATATGGATGTTTGATTGCGGACTGCTCTAATAAATGGATAATAAAGTGTATAATTCCTTTCTGAACTCGAAACTGTACATGAATTCGCAAATGTCAAGGACTGGTATTGATGATTTTGCCCTGTGATGTACTTTATCGGGGCTTTAGTACCCGTTTCAAATCGCGAATGAAAAATAATTCGACTGAGACTTTTAAGTGAATAGACTAAGATGATACTATGTTTAAGGTATAGACGTAGACAATAATTTATTTGCCACATAGTACTCATTATACATTTACAACAGACAAATATGATAAATAGATAAATAAGAGAAGACTCGGCAGATAATATGAGCAGAGACTCTCTTAGTACGCTCTACCAAGGATACTATTTGCAAGTTATAAAAAATATTGGCTTAACATTAGGCAGAAACGTTTCTACGTTTAAATTCGTTGCATACTTGATTGCAATCAATTTTAATCCATTCTCAATCTCAATTTGGCAGTTTCCATCCCATAATTTTTTTATTTTTTTTTATACCACTTATATGGCAAACGAGCATGCAGTCCACCAGATGTTAAGTGGCTACTGCAGTCCATGGATATCCACATAGAATTCAAAACAAGGTATTATGTTGTCTTGATCTCTATGTGGATATGTTGCCATACTATAGGACTTACCTGTTATGCCTATGTGCCAGTAATTACAGGAACATACCATTACCATCTAACCGGAACACAGCAGCACAATTACTGCTATGTGGCGGCAGATAAAGGTAAGGCGGTGGTGCCCACTTCCTCGAGCCCGTTCACAAAAGCTCTACCACCAGTAAATAATAAGTAGTTAATGGTTCATAACGAACTCTTGGAATATTCCAGCATTGCGACAAAAAACCATAACTTAATACAGCTAATGCGCATCGGAAGAGCAAACTACACGGTAGATTAAGCCATTACTAGGCTTATTAAATTCGCGCCGCCTCTAGCACCTGTTAGACTGCGCTAGGGAACTGACGTTTGGGTGCTAATAAGAGGGTAATTTTGGCTAGAGGACTTAGTAGCATTATTCTATGCTAGTCGCTAGTAGTAGTTTATTGTTAAAATATTAATTTATTAAATATCGTGAACTACAACGAGGTTATGGAAGTTTTAATGATGTCTAAAACCATATCTTTGTCATGAACGCACGCACGGTGGAATCAGTGGCGGATTTACCCCAAGGCCCAGTAGGCCCGGGCCTAGGGTGGTCAGATAACAGGGGCGGCCAATCGTGACAAAAAATTCGCTAATGATAACAAGAAATAACTCAAAGTACCTGAATATTGTAAAGGCTCGCGCACATTAAGGCGGACCGCACTACGCCGCATCGTATAACAATAATCTTCCTAGGTCACTTTCCTACATCCTGGGTCGAAAATAAAACTTAATTTTGTCTTAAAATTCAAGTCAAAATTATGTCGATTTTATTTAACCAAATTAAGACAAAATCAAGACAAACTTTGCTTTTTTTATTTAAATTTGCCATAACATTCTTAGGATCGATTTAAGACAAAAATGTCATATTCAAGTCTAAACTCGACTTGGTTTTGGCTTAATGTAAGTCAAAAAAAGGTAAAAGTAGGTATGACAAAATAAAATCAATTTGGATAGTTTTACTAAATGTTAGATATAATAGTTAAAAGCAAGAGAAAATACATTATATATTCTGAATCTGTTAGAACATGCGTGTATATTAAAAATAAAAATAAATTATTCATGAGCGATTTTTCACTCAGGTATTTGAATGGTGAACGATTCAATTATTATTAATTTCAATTCTGGAGTTAGTTGAGCATTTTGTATACTAGAATATCGAGAAGAAACAGGGGCGGCTGGTACTTACAACATGGCCGGGGCCTAGGGCGGCCAACACTGCAAATCCGCCACTGGGTGGAATACCACAAAATAGTTCCTCTAAGATAACATCTACGGTGTAAGGTGTAGAAAGGAGAATATCCAAAATGACTGACTCTATAGACATACCTCCTTCAGGATGTGACTCCAGACAAAACCACTGAGCCACTAAGCACTGGTTATTCGTCTTAAGCCCCGTTACATTGGCCATGGTCATCTACAACATTTGCTAATAAAGTAATAACAAAAGCATATATCGACGATTTAATGTCAAAACTAGCTTTAGTAGAAAGCTGATTGAGAGAGGCAGAAAATACATTATTATTGCTTTTTATATTTATTATTGTTATATTATTAGAGTTTTTCTATCAGACTTTCCACATGGCTGGAAATGGTTTTAATTCTCTTTTGTGTCCAAAAGTAAGCGAATGAACGCCAATAGATATTCAACGTTTCACGAAAAGATAGAAAATGGTCGCGAAAATAATATTTATTTATTTTAGGCAGACAACGATGTTATTCAAGTTACAAGTTAGTGATGACTTTAAGAGTTCCTTGTGAAAGGGCTGGCTCTGAGACGTATTACCACCATACCTATGTCAGCCACCAAGCAGCATTGCTGTGTTTCAGTATGAAGGGTATGTTTCTGTTGAAATTACTGGCACATGAGGCTTTACATCTGTATGCCTCAAGTTGATCTACGCAGGGCACGTTGCTAAGGTGCGTGACCTACGAGGCAATACTTTGCTATACGCGATGGTTACCACTGAACACCCAAGGGGCCATAAGCTTGTTCCATCGCCAGGTAGTATAAAAAAAGTTAGTAACGAACGTCGAGTGGTATAAAAAACTTTTTATATTCTGAACAGATGACTCGCCAAGCTAAGTCTGCTCATCCGTAATTTTCAGTTTTAAAATTCACACGAAACTAGATTTAAGAGAACCGAATTTTTAAATTCAAAAATATATACCACCCATTTTATACATTTGCAAACATTTTAGTAAAACCTACAGAGCGTATTTTTAAACTATACGAGTTAAAAAAAATCGGGAAGCACTCCTTTCAGATATTTCTGCGCTACCTTCCGAGTCGCATTGAATAATTCACCTTACATGCTCAGTTACTTACTCTATCAGTCACAAGCCCACGACGGCGACGCGACGTACTCCAATTCTTTTAATGTATATATACATGTATACATAATTACTGATTAAAACGGGTATTTATCGTGTGTGTCCCTTTTTTATTTGTTTTTAAACTGACCTATCGCAGGGTGACCAGCCAGTGGCATGTCTAACTTTTAAAAGCGAGATTGTTTGATTTTAGTTTTAGAAGTGAGGCACAGAATATACATACACGTGCTTTTTCCAACATTTTCACGAGACCTTGCAGCGGCAGTGTTGCATCATGTTACTGTCACACACCTCAATGTCAGCTCAAGAAAGTCACGAAATTCTACGTCTATTTCATGTGATCTAATCAGATAAATAGGCGGTTTATTTCACAAAGGCGAGATCGAAAACACTTAGAAACATCTTGATGGGGTTGTGAAGTGCAAAAGGAGAAGATTTCCAAATTCTTTTATCATATTTATAGGTTTTCTCATCAATTAAACAATTCATTTAGATTTTTATTGAATTGACAGTAATACGTTAATTGCCAATGTTAATGTGGCCCGCGTTTTGTTACCAGTGGATCTCCAAGTTATTTTAATCTATCTTATCTTTAGTTAGAACTGTTTCTTGTCAGTTTCTACAACCCGTGAAGTTTAGGCCAGATAAAACAACCTGCCAGTACAAAAGCCGATGGAAAATCTCAAGATACAATGGACATTGAACTTACAAAATCAGAAATACAACAAAAATAAAAGATTTTGCTAGAATGTGTATGGAAATTGATGGTTGTTTTCGATGAAAAGCGTCACAGGAAAGAGGAGTAGTACTGTCTTCGTCCGGCGCACATAGAAAATAAATTAACAACAGTTGGTAGGTATTGTATCATATAACCCTGAATAAGTGTGGTGATACAAACAAAAGTAATCTGGACTGGACTAAGAATTGTGGTATATCACAATTATTTTTTTAACAAAAATATAACCCACTTTAAATAACAGAAAAAATCAAACAACTGAACCGATTTTGATGAAATATCTATAGGACCAATCTGAAAGTATGTCCTTGCAAATAAAAAAAAATACCAAAACGGTTGATAAACCAGTAGTAGTACCTTCCATCATCAGCTCACCTGACTAACTCAAAGGAACATAAGTAGCGGTATATACGAGAATATACTATTTAAAGAATTATCCACTAACTTCTAATAGTTATGGAGTTATACTTTCCATCATCAGCTCAGCAACATGAGATGATCAGTACCAGACGAAAACACTTGAATAGTTTTTTTTATAAAAAATACTAAATAGGTACGTTCCTATAAAATTTGAGGATTGCCCTCGATTTTTTTGGGATCCCATCATCAGATCCTGACTTGGTGTCAAAGGGACCACCTGGACCACCTTTTTCAACAAAAAAATAATTTCTTGAATCGGTCCAGGCGTCTTCGAGTAATCGGAGAACATACGTTAAAGAAAAAAGGATCCGACGAATTGAGGACGTCCTCCATTTTTTTAAATCGATGAAAAAGCTTACAAATTAAAATGTACGCACATTTTAAGTTTTTTTGATTACAAAGGAAATTAGTGTCGGGTGATAAAGATAGGGAGACAAGATCCTTCTCGTATTTTAATTTAAATAATTTATTTATGAACTTTATTATCTAAGATTAATGTAAAGAGAACTCTTTTATGGACTGAATTATATTAAACGTGAAGACTTTTCCCCTAAAACAGAATATTTAAAAATAATCCAAAATTTCCAACAAAATTCTGCTTCAGGAAAATTAAGAGAACTTTTATTTTTTGCGTCTGTCAACACTGGCGATTTTAATGTAGAATTGAACAAGGATTACAACATTTTGCACCTTGATGTAAATAAACACGACCAAAACGTATCACTTCACCGAACCCTGAACAAAACTACTCGTTCAATCACTGCACTGTCTGCCAAAGTAGACGATTGATATGCATCTGTCTTCGTGAATGCAAGGTTGATGTACCAGTTGGCATGTTTTAAGGTTTTTAGCTCAACGTTCTTTAGCCTGAAGAGCACATAAAATGTCATGTTTTAGAAAATCCAGAAATCTAAAATTTGCTTATGAAATACTTTTGTAAGTTTTTAAATGACGTCACGAGGGGGAAAGTTCTCAATTCGTCATTATGTTTTTAATTATTACCACGTGTAGGTAGGTAAGGTATACCGTTTACCAGGGAGGACCGATTGATCTAGGTTACTATTACCCACCTACGACTGTTTACAACTTTTAAAGTCTACTTGACAATCTCCGTGGCGCGGGCGTAATGGGCGAATAGCCGACTGAGACACTGGACGTTGCAGATTCGATTCCCGTTACCGAACAAATGTTATTCTACAGATATTTTTCCAGGGTCTGTTTGGTTCTTTATATTTCATAGGTATGTATTTACAAAACAGCTTTGCTTAGTTTGGGAGTAGATAGCGCTGCGGTGTGTGGAAAGTCCAGCGTTATTGATTTCAGCTACTTTTAGTGGTATTTTTAAGGCAGCTAGCTAGCAATAACCATTAGACCAAATGACCGTTAAAAACTATGTCATATAAACATTTCCATCCGGGTATGCAAATAAATAAATGGTTTGACGCAACCCCGTCCCAAATGTACTATTATATTATAAGCAACAGCACCAGGAGCTCGTAAAACATGATACTATATTAATATTCTGCGCAGTCGAGTGACGTATTGATCAACCCTAGCTTCCCAACATTAGCTGATCAAACGACTACTAAATGTCAAATAACAGAAATACATGTTATATTTTCAGGATGTTTTGATCTTTGCGATGTTCGTCCATTAACTTTGAGAGTTTTTAATTTGTCGCGTGAAAACTGTAAGAAACAAAATGTATGTTAACACTACTTCAATTTTCAATGAGCCAAATCTAATGAACCCATAACGTATAATCTATGATAAGTAGTTATATAGTCTTTTTTTTATTTTTTATTTTATTTATTGAGGAACAACAAACAACTACATCTGTTTAAATACAATTCGTGTAGGTATATTCTGGGAATGTAAAAATTATTGATAATGTAGCCCACAACGTTATCCACATATTAAAACAAATACGTCTTGTTACAAATAAGGAAATGTTAAAGAGTACAACGACAAGTGTCGAAATCTCTCATATTTACAAGAGTAAGTAAAAATAAAGATTTTCTTAGGTACTAGAAAATAGGGATACAATGTTTTGAATGTTTTTGAATTATTATAGAGTAGAAACAAGCTAATGCCGGCGGCTTCAGGTAGTTCGTGTAATTTGTGAATAAAAAGTAGCCTATGTCTCAATTCAGGTCACAATCTTTCTAATACCAAATTCCATCTAGCCGTTTAGTCCGTAAGTTTAAAAATGAGTTAGGTATTCAAAACATGCAACTGCGACCTATCTAGGTCGTGCTAAGCTGTAAAAGAGCAAAATATGGCAAAACAAGCTACGCCATTTAACTTAAAACTTGACGTTACTACGGAAACCACTATGAATTTCGGAAACAAGTCTTTAAAATTATTACCACTATAACTTTAACCAACACTGCAACAAAACTACTAAATTCCAAGCGCAAGTAGGTCGGTAACCCTAGCTGCGTTCTGAACTTCAGACCACTCCTAAATTATTCGCACAAACACTAAATAAATTCAGACTCAGTCTGCAAATTATGCAAAGTTCTGTTGGTTTAAGCAGAAGTTAAGTTGCTTGCCTATTCCGAGTGTCAGTTAAAACAAAATTATATAAAGTATATTTTTTGAACTCTGTTTTTTGGAACGCCAAGTCTATAATAAAGAAATCTGTAGGGACATGGTTAAAATAATTTTGGTAATTGTATAGCCAAAGTCTCAACCGATTTGCATTTAAAATAAATTAATACGAGGAATTCAGTGTTTAATAAAAAGGAACTATGTATCAGGGAAAATTGTTATATATATTTAAAACTTACTGAATTGTTAATGAAAGTAACGACTCTGTCAATCTCTCCCATACACAAGTATAAATAAAAAGATATAAAACCTTAGACCCTCTCGTTGCGTAGTTTGTGTAGGGATTCAAAACTGGCATAATCACACCAGCTACAGCTTTCTATTTAAAAAAATCTCGTCCGGATCGGTCCATCCGTTTGAGAACTACGATGCCACAGACAGACACAGAGACATATGCATCCAACTTATAACACCCATATTTCTGCGTCGAGGGTTAAAAAATAAAAAAACCATAAAAAATATTAACGGAAGGTCAAATAACTAATCATGTACTCAAACTGTAGTATTTTCGATGCTTGTAAATGAAATGTTTGATGTTAGCTGAAACGTGATCGCAATGCGAACGAAAATTGACTGGAATTAAAATTAAGTATAGGCTAACCATTCCTATTGTACCATATCCAAACACGGATCTAAGCTCAAACACAAACACGAACCTTGCGCGGTGCCGGCATTCTCATACTTCGATTTCAACTTCGCCGCGGTCGCTTTCGCGTCCGACCTCACGGTATCAGTCGCCGTCGGTACATCCCTAGACGATGTATGAGTTGAAGTCCTGAAGGATAGTGTTGTGGAAAACGATGATGAGAACGAGGAGCCGAGACCCAAGCCGAGGGTGGTGCGGTAGCGGCGGCGGTACATGACGTGTGTTTTGTGCGACGGACCGGGCACGACTGAAGACTGAAAGCGTGTGCCCGTGCGTAGGCGCAACCAGGAACAGAGTCCCGATTTATAGACGGGAGCAGCTGATCTATGACGGGAGGGAGGACCGCCGCGACGACGCGGCGACGCGGCGCGGCGCGGCGGCTAAACTTTACAAGTATAGTACCGACATCTAGCGGGAAATAAGGGTAAATATTCTTGGTAGTCGATAATTTTTCGCGAGTTTGGTTTAGGCATGAATATTTATATTTCGTGACTTAAGTAAGTTATTACACCTGGGTGCGATCAAAAACCGGCATCGCTGACGTCGGTATTAAGGCTGCCAAGTTAAAAAAAATGGGATTGGGCAGGTCATGGCTCCCGTATGCAAACTGATAGGTGGACCAAGGTCGTAACTGGATCCGTTGGATGGAAAGCGACGCCGTGGAAGGCCTAAGAAGCGATGGCGCGATTATTTGGACGCTTTCTATAGGGACTGGCAGGATTTGGTACAGGATCGAGATAAGTGGAAACATAGGGGGAGGCCTTTGGCCAGCAGGGGACAGCATAGGCTTGATAAAAAAAAACAGTAAGTTATTTAATAAAATATGAATAGATTCAATTATAATAATAATGTTGATCAATAGTCCTCGCTTGCAATTATATATGTGCAAGCTTGTTTACCTCTTTTCATTTAATTTTGTATTCATTTTGTTTTGCAGGTTTTTATTTAATTTATAATAATAATTTTTTATCTTGATATTATTCTAAATTTACAAAAATATAAGAAATTCTCACAAAATTATACGCTCTGCTATGACTAACTAGCCTCAGGTTTGTTTTTTGGTGTCTGAACCTGAACCAAAAGCCAGGAATCAGTGAACAAATTGTAATCACTAAACAAAAATGATTATGTTACCAATCCTTATTGACAGGCATCCACTATGGTTGACCAACTGACAAGGGGATATCCCTTGTCAAATGTAGTGCCTGGCAGTTGATCCACTGGCGAGACGTTATATGCATAAGTAACTACTTGATTTAGTATGAATGATGCTTTAGTACCCTACTATAAATGTCATCATTTGTATTTAAATAAATAAATATTGCTGGACATTTCACACAGCGCTATCTAGCCCCAAACTAAGCAGAACTTGTACTATGGGACCCAGATAACTGACAGAATACTTATATATACATTTTTTTTGTAAATACTTATAACATATAGCAAAACAACCAGACCGGGAACAAATATCTGTAGATCATGCAAACATTCGTTCTGTAGCGGGAATCGAACCCACTACCTCCTGCGTCTCAGCCGGCTATTCACCCACTGCACCACGGAGGTCGTCATGTACATGTATAATGCATAACAATGACATACAATAACAATGAACAGCATTATCTGAACTCCGCAGTAATATTATGATGTAAGTATCGAGCTGCACCTTTATTTGCCCACTTTACTAAAAATATTTTCCCAGGTACATAAGATTTCTTGTGAAGCCTGTTGTTTATTTTTCTAATGAGAAGTGTTTATGGTGGTCTGCAAATGTAGTGAAAAACAAGAATTGTTTGCATTGAAGCAAGATAATTTCCATTATATGGTATCTAGGTACAGAAATCTTCTAAATTCGAATGCACAAGCTTTTGACTCATTACATAAACAAGTTCTAGACGGTTCAGGCAGTGCAGATATTGCACAATATACCATATTGTGGAATGGAAATTATGATCTTTTCACTTTTACAAGTAGTTGAAAGATGAACCAAAAGTTATAAGCCAGGTACTCACCATTCAAAGACCAGATGTGCGAGGGCAGAGAGTGGGCTGCATAAACTCGTCCCAGCGTCAAGGACGTGCCCGCCACCGGCCCCACTTCCTCATTAGAACTTGAGTCGGTGTCCGGGCTGGCCGCCGCCGAGGCCTCGTAGCTCGCCGAGTTCGCAGGGATCGCTATAGCTTCGTGTGACGCGTGCAGATCTGGCACCGAAGACAGGGATCGCGCGCGTTGCCTGTCGCTCGAAACCTGGATCCCAGGTATGGCCCGCAGCAGACTAAACCCAGCTCCTCCCGACACCACCTCCGAGCTAGAGCTGGTGGAGAAAGTCCTCGTCCGAGGACTCTGCCCCCCGTTGGCAGTGCTCGCCTTTGCGCCCATCGTTACGCAAAATCACCTGTCACGCACAAAACCAGGCTCACAAGCGCGCGCGACTCCTACCCTTGATACCGAAGGAAGACATCGTACAGTGGGCGGGTTTAGGCGAGATTTGAGCCCGAAATTACAGTTCGACAACAAACACAAAGTACGTCGCGAAATTGTAAACAGCCTGCCTGCACCTTCTTGCAAAATTTTGACAGCCCTGAATGACGTGAAGTCAGCAGTAAGGGTGCGTGCTGCGCAGTGTACGTTCGGAAACGGTAAAAAAAATCGTTGCTTTCAGGCAGAACATCCGATACTTCGAAAAAAATAATAACAATATCAAGTACCTAAAACAAGACAAGTCATTTCTTATTGCCGTCCATGTGGACGGAAATCCAGTGCATTTGTCTGATTTGAAAAATAGTCGGTGACAACCGTTGTTGCAGCGAAGCATCCGAAAACGAAGCCACTCGTGTCATAATGGCATAGATGTCGGGAATCGAGCATGTTTGCTGAGACAAAGGGCCTCAGCAATCATGCTCAAATTCCTTCTTTCCTTAGCAATTCCTGCTTCAAAAGGAATTTGAGCATGCTCGACGCGCTGCAGCATTGCAGTTCAGGGAAAATATTCAAGAAGGAAAGAACAAATATTCAGTTTATTCACTCATTCATTATTCAGAATATTCACTCTCACTTCCTTTGACAAATATTTTTGAAGTAAAACTTTTTTAGTAAGTAAGGGAAGTAAGCTGGTGAATGCGTTACGCAAAGTGCGAACGGAAGTTGAGAGGGAGATATAAGTTAGTGAAGACAGAAAGAGAGAGAGTTAGGTTTCGTATATTTTTAAACGTTATTGTGCGAGTGCGAGTTGCGTCTGTCCACAATGAACATAGACTGATCGACTTAAAGACGTATGGACAATTTTGTAATTGAACAATTTTATAAATTAATAGAAAAAAGAAGTTTTACTTCTGTCGTGTGGTCTAAAAAGTACACTCGTTTTTTTGAATTTCAAGTTCCTTGGAAATAGTGGAGCCCTAGCTACAAATGTCAATACTATGAAAATGTCAATGTGAATGTTATATTTATATTATAGTGATTGATTGCAAGCAACTTCTCCAAACTCCGAATTGGCGAAGTTATAGATTTTTCGATACAATTTGATTGATGATGTGTTACAAAACTTACAAAAATTTAAGGTAAATTAAATAGGTTGCTTGGAAAAGGTCAAAATTGATTTCGACTTCGGAAATATGAATAATCCAACCATGCGCTCGGGCACTGTAAGTTTCTGACCCTAGCCACAAATGTCAATACTATGAAAATATCAATGTGAATGTCATATTTATAGTGATTGATTGCAAGCAATTTCTCCGAATTGGCGAAGTTGTACATTTTTCGATACAATTTGTTTGATTGATGATGTGTTACAAAACTTACAAAAATTTAAGGAAAATTAAATAGATTGCTTGGAAAAAGTCAAAATTGATTTCGACTTCGTAAATATGAATAATCCAGCCATGGGCTCGGCCACTGTAAGTTTCTAGCTCAATTATAATTATAATTGCAATTAAATAATTATTTCTAGCAACGCGCCTGCGTTCAACAATAACACTATTTCATACAACAAAATTATGTAGCTCTCTGCGTATTATTTTATTTTACGTACTGTCTTGATTTGCCATTTACAAATAAGAAAAAAGCCTGAACCATGGAATCAAGCTAGAGCCAGGGTCCTATAATGCCTTCCCAAATTGTTCTTACAAATCATCAAATTGCTTTCAAAAAATGTTATAATACTGAACTAATGTTCATTAATACAAAGTTTAATGGCTGCCTGCAATGCAATCACCAATTCATTTTAAATCAAGAATTAGTTGAGTAGTAACCAGCAATTACTATATAGGTTAGTTTGAGTGACTCAGTATACTTTATTTATAATAGATATCTCGTACAAGTGAGTGACTGAATTTTTAGAATGTAGGAAGGCCTCACAAAAAACGCAACAACAATCATGGATACGATATATAACAACTTTATGTACGATTGGTACAAGCTAAAAAATTCTGCACATCATCATCTAAAGTGTGCAGTATTTTGTAGCTCGTACCAATCGTACCTACCATAAGTTTTTTATTTATGATGCGACAAGTGTCTTCCATAATTATCTAAATAATAAGACAAACAAAGTAAACATTTGGACTTTCAACACTTGTTAAGACTGATAATGTGCAAAAATCAATGCAAGGTGAGATACAGGAGGAATAGGATCCCACTCAACTTGAACATTTATAAATTTAATTGAAACTTTGTCAGTTGTAAAACAAACAAAATGGTACATGATCATTTGCAAAACTAATGATTGAAGTAAATCACAAAAGATTTCATAAAGTTACTTAGTGGTTCTTATTTGATACTGTCCCAGGTAACCTTTTGGCACTCAAAGTTCCAAAAGTTTTTGTAAAGAGTTACCACAAACATTACTATATGAATTACTGCACAAGTGTACAGAGTGTAAGCAGACTACTCCCCATAGCTTTTATGCTGAAATAACTCTTCTAAATTAACAACTTAATCTAGGGAACCAACAATCAATGTAAGCAAGAAAAAAATTATGTTTCTGAGAATCTGAACATCTCTCTTGAATCATCAAAATTATCCATATTATTGCAATATTTTTAATTGGTATGGTATAACGAGTCTCTAAATTCAGTGTGCCTCATGGTAAAGGCTTCCTCCAGCATTTTCCATTGAGATCTTTCTCAGGCAACCATTCTCCAGTTGGGCCTGCTGTGAGTTCTCATCATCCCCCCTTCGCTATTATCCACCACGGCTTCTCTTGCCATCTCGTGGATACCAATTGGTAATGATTGCAATAATGTTTATTTAGTTTCGTCATAAAAGTAGTAAGCCTGGGAGAGATCACTTCAACATTTAAAGGATACCACCACGTATTGGTCTTAAGTTCTAGCTTTTCTAGGATAATTAACTGTCATAAATATATTAAAAGTCTCCCAATTTATGAGTGTAAGACATTTCTCTTTATTTTCTGCCAAATCTCAGTAAGTAGTCTATTTAAACCTAGTATAAGACAACATTAGCGAACCATGTCCTGATGCTTGTTAAGTTTGTTTGCTTTGCACGGCTTGAGCTCAAGTAGAACCTACCGCTATTACAGCTGGGTGTGCCGCAGGTGCCGTTGCTTGATGACGACACCATCGCCTTCGGAGATGAGGATAATGGAAACAAGCATCTTCCGTGAGTATACTTACATTTTTATTAATTTACAGGAACCACAAAATGTAAGCAACATAAGTTAGTGCTTAACGTATCAGCAATATTCAGCTTGTGAGCTTTTCAGAGCTTCAGTAAGACTAGAAGGAAATAGGACCCTATAAAATTTGCTGACAGTCTTTAAGTGCATGCACAAGATCGACCATTCTGTAAATCTACAGGGAAGGCCTATACACCCCATTGCGGGACGTCAGTACAGATCTCTTATTCTCGCCACCCTAGAATTAGGTAAGGCGTATGTTCAGCAATGGACGACCTACTGCTGACATGTATATGATGAGCTTCAAAAGGCATGTTTAGGTCTAAGCTGTAATGATGATAATGAGACTAATGTCCAGTAACAAAGTAAAAAGTTAATACCAAAAGTAAGTTGTTAGTAGGTATTTATCAAATTACTATCTGACCCGCATCAGTTTAACAGGAATTTTTATCAAAAAGAAATATAGCCTAGCACTCAGGGATAGTGTACATTCTATCAGTGAATGAATTATCAGAATTGCTTCAGTAGTTTCTGAGATGAACTCCAAGATTATTACAAACAATGTATTAGTATAGATTAGGCACTAACTACTACATATTTTTACGGGAAACATTTTTCATTCAGAATGAGTTGTTACAAAGATTTAGCTGACAAATGTTAACTGTACATTTCAGGCATCCCTACATAGTATTCTTCCACTGGGTATTCCGGAGCTCAGCCATTGTAGTGTACGTTCTCTGCGGTTGGTTCTCAGACTCATTCATCGCCAGTTTTGTCTTGGTGGTACTACTGCTGTCTGCTGACTTCTGGACTGTCAAAAATATAAGTGGTAACAATTCATTAATTTCTCTGTGGTTCAGAATATTTGATAGGAGGTACTGTACTGCACAGCAATATTGGGGTCAGTCCTCTACACTAGTCTAGCCAAGCTGGTCTAAATTGGCCACCAGTCAGTACTGTGGTGATAACTTCTATTTAAAAGTAGTACAATGAATGCCTCTAATGTTCAGTACAAAATAATAATGTGACATAACACAATACAATTATTATGGCGGACTGATTCTCAAAATAATTCAATAATGTAATTGTTGTTTAATCTGTACTTGAATTTGACTTGAATTGTTTATTTAATTCAGTAATATGAATTATTACCAACTGCACTAACATAGTTTTAAGATTTCAGGTTTTACTAACAAATTATGGATGTAATCATCTGAAATAAATTATTTTGAATTGAATTGAATAACATTCCTTGAACTGTAATGGTGCCTCTACACATACGTTCATCCTCGATGAGCAAGCAGCGCCGGCCCTAGGTATTGATCTGGTAGAGCGCTTTTACATCACATATTATATTTCAGTTTATCTATACTAATATTATAAAGAGGTATTTGTTTGTAAGTTTGTTATGGGTAATCTCCGGAAATTCTTTTATTTTGAACGCTATTAGTGCAATGGCTCACAGCAAAACGGATGTATTTTAAAAGTGATATTCAAGTGCACATTTCTCGATTCGACTCTAGCTATAGCAAAATTGCTCTAAAACACAAGTAAATACAATCTGTTAAATTATTATTTCAGGGAGGTTGCTGGTCGGTCTACGATGGTGGAATTATGTGGATGATGATGGGAAATCTCACTGGGTATTTGAAGCCAGACAGGTGAATGTAAATCAAACATCTTTTCGTTAATCCTAATCTATTCATCATCATAATTCATCTCCCAACAGGGTCAATTGATCATGTATTTGTACATATCTAATTACCATTTTACGAATATATTGTAGAATACAATAAATGATTTGAGTATTCATTCTATAGTATTCAAAAGAGACTGGGTAAAAGTGATCTGTGGACCAATAGCGATACTGTAGTGGTATTTCTGTGGGAATACCTCAACTATTATACCCTTGTGCAGAGTGGCATAAAAATCTGATTCAGCATTTGTAGAAAAATAGTATTTGAGATTTACACATTTTTATGATACAATTTTGAGATACAGGCGCTAGTATCGCTATTGGTTCATAGACCTCTTCCCATACTGAAGTCTCTTTTAAAATATTAAGTTTTGTTCAGGAATTATGCACCCAATTAGTCATCCTTGGCACAAAATAGTAGTCCAGAGTGAATAGGTTCTTTCTAGGCAAGCGTGCTCCATCTTCGATCACACCTTCACTTACCATCAGGTGAGGTAGTGGTCAAGCGCTTGCCTATCATCAATAAAAAAAAAAGAAGTTTCTATTTCACCCAGTTCCTATTTTTATTATTAATAATTGTTCTTGTTTTAATTTTATTTTCTGTGTTTTAGTTTTAGATTTGGGCTGTACTAAGTTGTCTGAAATAAAATATTTTTACTTTATTGATGTCTGTAAAAAACCATACGCTTTCTCCAGGTATAGATTGACACTTACTTAACCCTGTCGTATGTGTAGAGAGACCTGCCTACTATATTTTTGAAGTGTTTCCTCAATCCAAAACCAATATTAAGTAAGCAGGATTACCTACAACTACAAAACGCTAAAGGGTGCACCCTAACTAAACTCTTTTCAGATCGACAAGGCCATTATGATTTGATAGATGTATGGGGTACATTAGCACATAAAAACGGCAACAGATAGAACTATTTGCCTATTGTAAATTCGACGTTTCGCGACCGATTTTTGTCACTTTTTTTAAGTACCTTTGGTGTTACAAACGTCCATAGGCTACGGTAACCGCTTACCATCAGGTGGGCCGTATGCTTGTTTGCTACTTTAGTGGTAAATAAAAAAAAAAGGTAATAACCCGGCCTATCAACTAAATTATAATGTAGATGTACCATTTCCAGAACCGCGTGAATCAGAATGAAAGCAGATTGTTCTGGATGGGACTGATCCTGTGTCCGCTGGTGTGGTCCCTCTTCTTCATCATATGCCTATTCGGACTACGGTTCAAGTGGATGGTATGTTCAATATTGCATGCTGTAACGACCTTAATGTTGACGACCTCCGTGGCGTATTGGGTGAATCCGGCTGAAACGTAGGAGGTTTTGGGTTTTATTCCCGCCGCGGAACATATGTTTGCATGATCTACAGATATTTGTTGCGGGTTTGGTTGTTTCTCTATATAATATAAGTGTGTATTTACAAAAAAAGTATATAATATTCCATAAGTTATCTGGTTCTTATTATTATTATTATATTAGGGCTCCCCATAGATCTCCAGAGCGACTCCTCTTGCTCGGCCTGTACCCAACGGCTCCCAGCAACCTTTATCAGGTCGTCTTTCAATCTAGTGGGGGGCCGTCCTACGCTGCGCTTTCTAGTGCGTGGTCTCCTCTCGAGAATTTTATTGCTATGATATGATAATAATGTGGGACTGGGCAGGACACGTTTGTCGTATGCCAGAGGAACTATGGGCGAAAGTCACTACAAAATGGGTTCCAAACGGGCGGCGGCCTCTTTGTAGACCCAAGCGGAGATGGAGGGATGAACTAGATGCATTCCAGAAAGAGTGGCCCCAATTAGCCAACAACTGGGATTCGTGGAAGGAGGGAAGGGAGGCCTTTGGCCTGCAGTGGGGCTCTACGGGGTGTTATTAAAATAAATAAATGATAATAATGATAGTATTTGCCTTGACTGATGATGATATTGAGTACCGCTTTATTGTACACTAGAATTACTAGAATTAGCTTATAACTAAACACAGTACCATGGGCGGTCTTATCGCTGAAAGCGATTACTTCCAGGCAACCAGCTGTATGTGTATGTCGGGGGGTATAAATTTACCTTTTAAAAAAATGTTTTACATAACAATTCAATGTTGATCCTTTACAGCTGGTAGTCCTGATCGCCCTGACTCTAACCGTAAAAAAATGTTTTACATAACAATTAAATGTTGATCCTTTTCAGCTGGTAGTCCTGATCGCCCTGACTCTAACCGGCGCCAATCTGCTCGGTTATATCAAATGTAAGTTCGGAGCTAAGCAGGACCTCAAGTCCGCAACCACAGACTTCATGAAGAAACAGGTACTAAATCCATTTTAATAAATCTTACATACTGGGTCTTTAGTGTTTATGTTACGAAATTTTTATTTTTTAATATATTCGTTTTAATTGTCTTGACCCTAGAAGGAATAAGTAATACTCCCAAAATTCAATATGGCGGCTGTCGATTTCAATATGGGTGGGCATGTTGCAGTCAGTCTTATAAAGCTACCTTACACTTTTAAATGTCCCACGTTTAAATGTTTGCACGCCGACTCACGCCGTCCAACAAACAACTAGGGCACAACAAAGCTTAGATTTGTTATCAAACTAATAATATTTGTTTTTTGATTTTATTTAAATTTAAAACGACTTTTCCTTAGAATAAAATATGTTAATATGACATACATTTCCAAATTACCCTCTATATAGAGAAATGTATGTATGTATTTAAAATTAGAAATACATACAATTTCTAAGACTTGAAAGTTTGTTCGAATGTTGTAAACAATCTATACTAACGAATTTGAAAAAACCTACCCGTGTTTTTATTTAATGTTGTACATAAAAAAAAACACTTGTGTATTAGTATTTATTTGTATTTTCCTGTGTTTCAGATTCTCCAAAACGCAACATCGTTCATGTTCGCGCAGCCGAGTCCGCCCAACGCAGGCAACGCCGGGAATGCTGGTGTTGTATAACTGCGACTAACACCCACAGTATTCATAATAGAACGAGCTTTGTGACCCAAATCAAATCTTTACCGTCTTAAGATAAACTATACTCTGGCAAATCAGTCGACTCATCATTTTGACGTTTTGAAATGTCAAAATGCGTAATGTTATAACACCCCAACCGCTTGTGTTCGTATGGTATTGTTATAGCATATATTTTATGCAGAGTAATTTTAATCGGCTCAGTTATAGTTAAATTTTGTTTAAATTTAGTCAAAGTCTCAGCACTGTTCATTTTTTTCACAGCACAGTTTATTTTTGTTCGTAATGTAGCAACCCGCTAAACGTTAACAATATGAATCGAACTATTTGCCGGAGTATAGCATTAGCTTTGGAATAGTTACACCGCGTTGTCTCTACCATTGACGATAGTGACATCTATCGCCCCGTGAATGAACTACTTGGAGTCATAGACATGAAGCTGACCTACAGAGCGTCAATATGACATTGAAACGGCGACATCTAACGGCAAATAGAAGAATTATCCTAGATCGCGCAAACGATGTGCTCTCAGAATCGAGCTTAGATAAATACTTGGTGATCCTGATGACTTCAGAGTCATCTACTCTCGACAGAGCACCGTTACAGATACGCCGACCTCGCCGGCGAGGTCGACGAGTCCCTTCAGTCGCACAAGGTTCAGATATGTACAGGGGCGTTTCTCTCCTATCCCCTCCCCGGCAACGGCCCAAGCCGAGGCTCGTACCTAAGTGGTGCCCTTGCGCTAGTTGTAGCTCGCCAAAAGTTCGGTTCGGTTTGGTTCAATGGGTAAAGAAAAGTAAATTTATTTCATAAATAAGTTTACTAACTTAACAACTATACATAAACAAAACATGCATCAGAGACTCAGTGCAACTATTCCAAATTAAATGTGAGTTTATTGGTAACAGGTATAGCTGGGACCTTGTAAGATTTTTTCTTGTCTGAGAAGAAGTTCTGTATGTAAATTGTATAATACCGGCTTGTGATAGAAGTTGTATGCAGAATGCAGCGCATATTGGTAACCGCCTGTATATGTGAACAATAATAAAATAACTTGTGGAAGGAACATTTCTAAAAAGTTCGATTTACTAAAATATAGGTTTCATCCTGAACATCTAAAAAATATTCAAATGATTATCTTTCTTGTTAACATTTTAATCTGTGAACTTATTTTATCTAAGTCTTTTAACTTTGAGGGAGTTACCAATAGCACCGCCTTCGTACCTTTTACGGTACGAAAAATATCTACTGAAATATTTATATAAATTGTTTTATTAGAAAACAAAATTTGATTTAAGGAAAGAGAATCTTATTGTTAGGATCTCTTTCTATTTTGTGTTAATGCATTCCGGTATTTTTAAAATTGAATATGAATTGTCTTATCTAAGTTTAAATATGTTTTATAGGATAGCAAGATAGTTTAAATATATTCTGTTGATGGATGCACGGTTAGCTTGCGTGATATCTGGTTAAACAGTAGTATATTGTAGACAGTCTACTCTAAAAATGAACGCCCTCACGTATTATAGTGCGTCACCATCACAGCAAGACAATTGAAAGTAAGCCTTGTGTTACAATGAATAAAGAACATTTCGCTTTGACGTAATAAAGTGCAGGGGAGTTCATTTTTAGAGTAGGTCTCTACAATCGTGTCCCAGGCACTAGGTACATCGCCTGCTTACCCACACTCTATCAGACAAATTAAAAAAAATATAGATGCAAAGATCTTCATTTAACCACAATCACACCTGATGATGGTTAGCGATGATGTGGTCTAAGATGAAGCGCGAAGATCTAGAAGAAACCTATTCACTCTTACCTTATATAAACCCGGATTGTAGTCTTTAGGAAAAATTTCCATCCGAATATGAATTTATTTCATATGCGAATAGGAAATTTCGCGCAATATTGCTACATTTCCTTGTAGTAGAATAGGATAAGTTATTTATTTTATATGTACATCTAAATTAAATTTACGAGACGATTGAAGCCAAGGAATTAATGAAGACGGATAAGACGCATACATGTAAATATGTTTAAGTTTTCTGAATAAATTAATTTATCGTCTATTTATCTTGTTTTCTACTTCTTATTGTTCCATTGGTTTATCATGATAAGTGGGAAATAAAAATATATCCTATGTACTAAGTTCGGAAATGAAAGTGAGCATTCTGGTGTGTAGGGACTTGTTAGGCTAACGGCTTCCGACGTGGCTTGACTTCATATACCTTGTAGTCGTCACTACTTCCCGAATATTGTTTTGTAACATACAATGCAACTAAATATAATCACACTAATATTATAAATGTGAAAGCTTGGATGTTTTACTTGTTTGTTACTCAATCATGTCGTAACGACTGAACCGATTTCGGTGAAATTTGGTATATACGTAGATTATAACCTGGATAGCATAGGCTACCCTTTATCCCATTTATCAGTTCCCATGGGATAAAAATATTGTGTCAAGTCAAGTTGTACACACGGTTACACATCAAGCTATACATTTCCAGTATAAGCTGACCTCTCATTCTACGAAAAGCCTACACAATGCGAGGTCAGCTTATACTGGAACTGTATAGCTTGATGTGTAGCCGTGTGTACAGCGAGTTTAGCTTTATTTCTAGGTTACCTACATTTAGTACCTAGTGTAAACGTAGTAGTTAAATGTTAATATATATTTGGTAGGTATGAGAATAGGTCGTATAGTATTTTGCACCCTCCTACCCCCACTTCCCATTTTTTAATAGCGATTTTAGTAATTTGTATGAACAATAAGTAATATTGTAGTAATAAGTAATTGTATGAGTAATAAGTTTGTATGAAGTGAAGTCATTTACATGAAGTGTCGCGTCACTTTGACAAGAGTGTTTTATCTTAGTAGTTTTCATCCCGAAGTTCCCACGGGAACGGAACATTTCAAGCGTGCGAAGCCGCGGGCGGGTCAGCTAGTATAACTATAAACATTTGCAAAATGTAATGTATTTACAGTAAAAATATTTTGATACATAAACCTTGAAAGCTGCCTTAGTGTGGGGTGGTAGCTTAAAGCTTGTATCAAAAAATGTTGATGAACCTTAGTGTTTTGAAAGACCAATTTAACGATAACCCAAAAGATTGGGTGCGGGAGTAAAAAATTGTCACCCCCAACTTCATTTAAGGGTGAGGTACCATAAGAAACAAGTTTTTTTATTCATTACTTCCTAGGCGTCGTCGTCATAAAAAAATATCATCTTTTACAGCACTAATAGTGAGTAAAATGGCCGTAAAGGGTCGGAAGGACACAGACGGACATAGCGAAACGATATAGGTTCCGAGTTTGACTATGTAACTTTAAAAAAAAAATATACATATAAATTCGAAGTTTTTTGACTGCAAAAATATGCTCCAGGTGAGGCTCGAACTCACAACCCCGGCATTACTCACGAGCACTGTCTTATAAGTACCGTGCGCTAACCAATTGCGCCACTGGAGCTATGTCAAAGAGCTTGAAAATAGCAATCAGACACAACGTCTGGTTAAAACAGTCAAATGATGTTCTTTTTCTGTTAGCGAGTTGTCAAAAATCGTGTACATTTCTGATTCGAGGTGCTTGCGTTGTGGAAAATATCTAAAAATGTTATTGTTGATTTTTTCTCACTATTAAGTAATTTGTTCTATGGAATTCTTATAAAAATACTTTTGACAGCTGGACAAATTGAAATAAAGTACACAAAATAAACAAAATGGACCAGAAACGTCAATGTTGTGATTTGTAATCGTATTTAATGAAGTGTTTTTCTTTCTGTAGCTAGAATTCTGCATTTCTGCAGTGCGTTTTAAATGCAGTGTTGAAACAGTGCTTTGTTACATGGAAAGACTTCAAGTAAAATGCTTGATTACGTGTCTTTGTGAGTTCGTTTGATGATATACAAACATGAGTTGGTTCGACACTTCGGGGCTGACGAACCTCGCTAAAACAGCGCTGAAGGAGGCACAGAAAACTATAGATAAGGCCTTGGATATTCAGGATGAAAGCAGCGAGGAACAGGACGATGAATCTCCAAGCCGTGAGCAGCCCAAGACGTCCCGTAGTCAAAGTGGTACACCACAAAAAGACGATTTCTTTTCTTCCTGGGGTTTGACAGTCAGTGCAGAAAGTGACAATGCGTCTACAGAACCTGCGGTTGTCACCGAGAGTCCCTCAAAGTCATCCAACAATAATCAGAGTATGTGGGGCTCCTTTGCAGGGTCCTTCTTCGAACAACCTAAAACAGATGCTGCCATAGTCAAACCCCCAAAAGCTAAGTCCATGAATGTAATAGCTGACTCTCAGTTTGGCAGCCATGATGATCTCTTCTCTAAAAGCCAGTTGGTCATGTCAGATAGTGAAAGGCTTGAATACAAAGTGATTAAGAAAGACGATGTTGCTAAAGAAGAACGAAGAAGCTCATCCCGCTCAAATATTTTATCTCTCGTGTCCAGTTCAGATTCTGTTGAAGTTTTATCACAAAGTTTAAAAACCACTCCTGATTCAGAAGCATCAGTTCACTCCATATCCCAGTGCAGTAGCGGTCAGAAACACAATTCTGAGTCAGTAGAAATATTACCCGACAGTCTTGTCAGTCCTAGTTCCATAGAATGTCTTGGCTTTGACAGTTACACTAGTGATAAAACAAGCAGCACCTCTTCTATGCTGTCTCCTGGTGATATCAGTGATCAAAAGTCTACACCTGTTGGAGACAGGACAGAGAAAGCTGAAACAGCTGATTCAGTCAGCTTGGTGGCTGATGATGACGAGGACACAATGTCCTACAACTCCATATCTGAATGTACTGCGCCAACTGTCCTTGATACTGATGATAAAGTAAGCATTTTTCCTAAATTAATCAAAACCGAGCCTAGAAAGGGAATGGAAAGGGAACTAATGAATTTAGAACAAGCTATTTTACCACAGAAACATTTAAGTGAAAACTCTTCTAATGACGGCTCCTCAGACCGAACATTAAATGCTGATAATGACAGTCTGATATTAGAAAATACTATAGAAGAAGAAAAGAAGGAAGCTGAAAGGTATCAAGAAGATATGATGATGGAAAAGCTAAGCGACTCATCTTCATTCTACAACGTTAATGTTTCTAGTGAAATGCTCCAGTCAGAAAGCTCAGCTTTTGTTGAAGTTGAGAAGCAGCAATGTAGCTCCCAAAGCAGTGCTTCCTCACACAAAGAATGCAGCTTGAAAGAACGGACATCACCCATAAGCTCAGACAGTAAGAGCGACCTAGTCAAAATCGGTTCTGACCGAACCTCTGGCCATACATCAGGTGACGAAGTGGAAACTGCTACGTCTTCAGACATAGAAATAATACCGAGTCCAAATGGAGATGGTTTTAGCAGGAGCAGTCCAGCTAAATACTGCTTCAAGAATGGCAAATTCGATGGCACAACCTCACCTAACTTAGTAGATTTAGTTCTTGGTAAGTCCTTGGCTACAAAGATCAGGGGTCACACAAGGGAGCTCTCTGAGACCTCTATTCAAAGTAATACTAGCGATGAGAGCCAGGGCTCGGAGAATGAAAGGCTGATGAGAAGGTTATGTGAAATGGCAGAGATTTTAGACGCTAGAGAGAATAGACTGATGGAAGTAAGTCGGAGCAATGCGGAGCTGGCTGAGAATAATGCTGAGTTGAAGAGTCAGGTGGAGTCACTGATGACTAAACATGAAGTTGGAGATATTAATATGATCACAGAGGATTATACGCAGAGGATGTCAGCTTTGGAGAAGAAGTTTCAACAGGCTATAAGAGAAAAGGTAAGACACATTCCTAAACCTATTTAACTACCCTAACTAAGGGCTGGACTCTTTGTATTCAAATCCATAGAGAAATAAAGACAAAACACTTTGAGTCATAGCATAAAAAAAACTAAACACTGTTTAGTGCGTGTTTAAAAAAATCCTATAGGTACAAAAATTGATAAGGATTTTTTTTAAACTAGCACTACACAGTTCTTTTACGTTTTCATGGTAACAAGTAAGTATAATAGATAAAAGCAGTTAGGAATGTAAAACCATAAGATAAATAATGTTATCAATCGCTTTGGGGTGCGAAAAGCGAGCAACCGCTTGAATAGTGAGCTGCGAGTTTGATTCCAGCCGCAGACAAAATTTTGCATGACTACATTTACCTAGTTCTGGATATTGTGATACAATGAAACTAGACCTGGACTGATGTGAGTATGTATGAATCAAATATTACCAAGTTAATTATTTGCAAAATTACAAAAACTCCCGATCATCACTTTTAACGTTGGGGGTTAAAAGGTGACATAGCTAAGAAACCGCGTCCAAATCGGTCCATCCGTTTGGGAAGTACGATGCCGCATACACATAGACAGACATAGGCGTCAAACTTTAACACCCTGTTTTTGTGTCGGGGCTTAAAAACTGCAATACGTTCGAATGAATGCCAACCCTATATTTTGTATGATCACGCCAATTTAGTTTTGGTCGTAAACCGATAGCTAAAACATATTTGAAGTTTGAAGAATGGAGTTACACAGTCTTGCTACTTACTTGCTAGTTGGATAACTTTGAAAAGATGGTGACGTGTCGACTGAGATTTTCCTTGAAAAAGGTAATGAGTTTTATGTATGTAATAAACGGGTTTATACATTCGTGGTCTCTCACTATGGGCCTCATAAGAAGGCTCAAGGTTGCTCAGCGGGCTATGATGCTAAGAGTATTCAATTTTGTAGATTGCGCCGTAAAGTTAATTGGCCTTGATGGATCACCTCTTCTCTGCGATGCATCTAATCTGAATGTACATTTAAATTCAATTAACGGTAGATCATTATCACGAGTGTACAGTCTGCTATGTACCTACCTATTAATTAACAATTTAAGAGTAGGTACCCAAACAGTGATAGATCTTTAATGCACTGGTTACTAATAAAACGTAGCAGACAAAAACACTTACAAGTTAAATGTACAATGGGCGGTCTTATCGCTAAGAGCGAAACAAATGCTCAGATCAGAAATTTTCAATCCATGAAAAATGTTGAATTATGAGCACTGTTATCGATTATCATGGACTCCATGACTGCTATTGAAATGTTAACTACTTAGTGGCTGGCTTATGTGGTCGTAGGCCGTAGCTGTCCTCCCTGTCTAGGCCTTATTAGCCATGAACGTAAGCCCACTTACCTAACAACGGGTGTTGCTTAATCACCTCTCGAAGTCACTGTGTGTGCGGCCAATGTGGCTGACTGTACCAACTACCATCAATAAATACCAGAATCCTTGAATAAAAGAAATCATTAAAATTATAATATTGTTTAGCGCAAGCCTTACGCCTTTTCTGTCCATTAGTAATTCCTTATTTAAATTGTGGTTATTTAGCTACTGAGTTAATACCGTATTTCTGGTGATATGGCAACTATGAACTGTAAACTCTCGCCTATGAATATAAAGGTCAGGCATTTTATCTTTTCTAACTGATACTTGGTTATTCTTCGTTCGTAACTGGTTTCGGTTGCAGGACGCACAAGATCGGTCAAAACACAAAATCCTCCATCCAAAGGTTGTCTGGAAGAGATCGCTTCTAAGCGATAGGACCGCCCATTGTACTATTTGCTTAATATTTTATATTTTGTTTGTATTTTTTTTTTGTTTATACTGTGTACAATAAAGTGTTTTCATTCATTCATTCATTCATCGGTCGTTCTGGAGATCTATGGGGGTCTATATCCAGCAGTGGATGTTGTAAGTGTAGTTGAGTTCCTTGTGAAAGGGAAGTATTACCACCATACCTATTTCTGCCGCCAAGCAGCATTGCTATGCTTTGGTTTGAAGGGTATGGTTGCCGCGGTGAAATTACAGGCACAAGAGGCTTTACACCTGTATGCCTCAATTGATAGATGCAGGGCACGTAAGGCACGTTTCTAAGGTGCGTGACCTACGAGACAATAGGTACTAAACGTGTTCAATCACCAGGCCGTATAAAAAAAGAACGCTCTTCTTATTGATATGATGATAATGAACTGGTTTTGGTTATAATAAGGCATGCTTATTCTTCGATGGAAATCATTAGGGTACCTTAATAAATACTAAATTTTATCTGTGGTACCACGACATCAATAAAAAAGAGCTCCCAACCTTAGTATTTATTAATGTACATGTAATAAACAATAAAAAGTTTTCTCCCGCGCTATATGGCCTGCCCATTGCCACTTCAACGTGCTAATCCGTCGGGCTATGTCGGTGACTTGAGTTCTCCTACGTATCTCCTCATTTCTGATTCGATCCCGTAGAGAAACCCCGAGCATAGCCCTCTCCATAGCTCGTTGAGCGACTCTGAGCTTATTCATAAGGCCAATAGTGAAGGACCACGTCTCGGTTCCATATGTCATCACTGGTAACACACACTGATTGAAGACTTTCGTCTTAAGGCACTGAGGTATGTTGGACGAAAAGACGTTGCGAAGTTTCCCAAACGCTGCCCATCCGAGTTGGATTCGACGATTGACCTCTTTCTCGAAGTTGGACCTACCTAATTGGACTGTTTGTCCTAGGTATACATACGCGTCGACAACTTCAAGAGCCGAGTTCTCAACCATAACTGGGGCAGGGACGACATGGACATTCGACATGATTTCCTTACATTACATTACATTAATTCCTGAGTGCTGTTTTATTATGGTAACAAATAAGTAACACCGCCTACTTGCTACACAGTACTCACGCAAAGCGAGAGCGGGTTAGCTAGTCCCAAGGTTCTGAAAGAGATCGCTTATAACAATATGACCGCCGATTGTACTTTGCGATTTAATTAAGGTCAACATGTTTGTTTTCTGTGGTATTAGCTGCTGTCCGCGATCCGGACGCGTGTGTACCAAATTTCATCGAAATCGGTTTAGCCATTACGACGTGATTGAGTAACAAACAAACATTCAACTTTCACATTTATAGTATTAATGCGATTTATATTACGGATAAAATAAAGGTTTCTATTCTGTTCTATTCAAAAACTAGTGATTTTCCAGGATAACCTTCGAAAGCAGCTAGACAGCCTTAAATCCAAGAACTCCAGTGACTTAGAGAACACGCTGAAGGAGAAGGAGGAGATGATAGCGCAGCTGCACGAGGAGGGGGAGAAGCTGGCCAAGCAGCAGCTGCAGCACTCCAACATCATCAAGAAGCTGCGGGCCAAGGAGAGGGATAACGAACAGGTCATCAAGGGACTCAGGTACACATAACCCTCCTTTTGCTTTGCCGTAGTAAAAACATGCTGCTTTGTCACAATCATGTTAGCAGACTGACTGACGTTACAAAATAATACATTTATTTATTAAAATAAATAAATAATAATACTGGACATTTCACACAGCCCTATCTAGCCCCAAACTAAGCAGAGCATGTACTATGGAAACCAGATGACTGATACTTATATATATATATATATATATATACGAGCATATATAATTTGTAAATACGTACTTATACTCGTAATAAATAGAAATTACCCAAACCTGGAATATCTGTAGACCATGCGAACTTTTTGTCCCGTAGCGGGAATAGAACCCGCAGCTTCTTAAATAGATTATAAAAGATTTGTTCCGTCTATTCAGGATCGTAGGAGATATGCGAATTATCTTAAATCAAGCCAAAATATTACAAAAAGTTTCATGTTCGTGTTGTTTATCAAATTATTAGATTCTTCATGTCGCGGGTAAAAATCTCTGCAATAGTGTTAAGTAATGGTGTTTATGGTAATTTCCAGAGACAAGATAGCGGAACAAACAGCTGAAGTGGACCGCGCGAAGAGATCCATGGCTGCCAAGGAAGAGCTGGAGGTGAACCAGATCGAAGCCGTCTACCGACTCACCACCGCCAATAAGAAACTAGAGACTGAACTCATGGAGGTAAAACCAAGCACTTACCTTAAAGTAATTTTTTACAATGTTTTTTTTTAATTCAAATATATTTATTTGGAACAATGAATACAATATACCTAGTCAGGTCATAAATTCTGTCACATGTTTAATATAAAATAATTGAAACAAGTTTATTCATTATGTAACCATTTATATACCAAAATGAACTTAACAAAACATAGATTCTTATGACACTAAAGTTTATTCAAAATGACCTCCGTGATTTTGAATACAGGCTGCGCGAATCAATCTGCGCGGCCAGTCGTCTATCGCAGTACGAACGAGGTCCATGTCAATATCGGCGGCTGCCTTAATCAAGGATGTCTTGAGTGACTCCAAATTGGGATGAGGCTTTGAGCACGCCTTTTCCTCCAAGTGTTGCCATATCTTGTAATCTAACGGATTCAAATCTGGACTGGAGGAGGGCCAGTCTTCGTGCCGGATGAAGTCGATTTCACACGCCGCCAGCCAGTCTTGTGTGCTCTTCGCTCTATGAGCTGGTGCCGAATCTTGTTGGAATACCCAGTGCCTGTTATTGAACATGGTATGAGAAACAGGTTCCACAAGGTTCGTCAGGACTGTATTTTGATACACAACTGCATTCGTTTTTACACCTTTCTCACAAAAATGTACCTCTGTTAAGCCCCAATAAGAAACTCCCAACCATACCATGAGCGAGGATGGAAAATGACCTCGTTGGACACGCGGAATAGGGTTGCTCGCTTCTTCACTACTGTGTGCGTACACCTTATCATTTTGTTTGTTGTAGCTCTCTTCTACGGTAAATTTTTTTTCATCCGAAAAAAGAATTTCCCGATATTTTTTTCCCGCGTACCGCTTCAACAACGCGCGGCATCTCTTCAGTCTCAGGTCCATTAGACGAGCATTCAAACGATGTCCTGTTTTTCTTCGATATGCCCGAAGCCCTAAGTCTTCATTTAACACCCTTTTCACCGTGGTTCTGCTTAACCCCATCTGAAGGGCCAACAGTTTCTGCTTACGTTTGGGGTTTCTTTGAATTCGCGCCTTCACAGCTTTTATCACTGCTGGGGTCCTAACAGACCGAGGGCGACCACTTCTTGACCTGTCATCTACACTAGAGTCTTCATTGTATAGTTTGATGGTGCGATAAACGAATCTTTTGGTTATATTCAAATTTTTCAGTATGTCAAAAATTTAAATTGGCGCGTAACCGCAACGATGCAACACAATAACTGCAACACGGTCTTCTTTAAGCGTCCACTCCATATTTAAAAATGAGTAAAATTCTAAAAAGTATACATTTTTATTTTCATGAACAATTCGAAATTCGAATTCTATAAACTTTTTTGTGGCCAGCATTCTAAAAGAAAAGTTTTTACTGTGTGACAATACTTATGACCTGACTGTATACATGCACGTTAAAAACGTTGGCAAGTGCAGTGACTGGGCAGCAGTGTCAGCGCCCTCCTCCTTAACATAGATATAAGTTCCTAAAAGTATTGCGTTGTATATAAATGTGTGAGAACCATCCCCTGTGGGTGGGGGAGAGAGGGCTCGTTGGACGGAGAGCTGTGGTTAGGTACAATCATATTTATAAATCCATATATAATATGTTGTGTTTCATATCCGAGTTTTATTATTCGCAAATGGAAAGAAGTTACGCATAGTACAACGAGCGATAACAGGCGCACGCACACATAGACGCGCGCGTACGAGGATCTCGGATCAAAACGGTTCGAACGTTCGACCGACTTATTAATATGCGTCTTTGTACGAAACATAGCTTCTGTAAATATCTATTTTATAATGTTGGTATGGGGGGCTGGCAGTGCTTTTTCGTGATTTTTAGGGTTCTGTACCTCGAAAGGATACCTTCGTTGTCCGTCTGTCTGTCTGTCATTCATGACCCTTTTCCCCAGGAACGTGTGGAGAACAACTCAGATCCCTTAAAGCTGTTAAAAAAATGAAACATCGTAAGTCAATGCAATCAAAAAATACGGCTATTTGTGACTTATAACACCTCTATTTTTCCAACTGCGATACAAACTTGTTATTTGTAGAATTTATCGGTATGAAGGTCACAGGAAAATATAAATACAAAAAATGTACTTTTTGGTACATTAACTAACCCAAACTAGATATCGTTAAACTCGCTATCTAGTTAAACGACGCGAATGATTCGGATTTCCTTAAAAAAAGTGATAAATTTACGTAGGTATTGATACCAGTGCTCGACCTCGAGCTCGGTAAATGATTCATTGAAATCCATCATGTTATTAACCATTAGGTACTTATCACTGTAATTTAAGTACATACGCATTGTCTGATCTGTTATCTGCGTAATAATTTCTTATCAAATCACATAACAGATGACAAATAACAGCTCTGGTAACAGTTTATAATGTTGTACCCATATTCTAGTACTAACACGCATGAATAAGATAGTTTTTTTTGTTGTAATCAACACCAATAAATACTAAACAGAGCAGTATAGCGACAACAATAATTTTTTTCTTTAAAATTTGCATCCCACTACTGGACAAAAGTCTCTCCCAAATAGAAATAAATAAATAAATATTGCTGGATAATTCACACAACGCTATCTAGCCCCAAACTAAGCAGAGCTTGTATTATGGGAACCAGATAACTGATAGAATACTTATATACTTTTTTTTGTAAATGCATACTTATAATATATAGAAAAACAACCAGACCCGGAACAAATATCTGTAGATCATCAAACATTTGTTCCGTGGCGGGAATCGAACTCGCTACCTCCTGCGTCTCAGCCGGCTATTCGCCCACTGCGCCACGGAGGTCGTCAAGATTTGAAACTTGTGGGGAAACACAGAGACAATTATTTGTAATTGTTAACAATTGTCCCTGTGTTTCCCCACCAATCTTTCTCTCTCGTAAGCCACAAAACAACGCTTTCTCTCACGTAAGCCACAAGATCGTCTCCAACGCTTTCTCGAAAAAAAAAGTGCACAAAAACATCGTAGGGAAACCGGCTTCTCCTAAAACCTTAAACGTTGTAGGCATTATCAATAACTTATAAATTCCGAGAATGTACCTCTCTATCTTCGAGTCTTAATGCTCAATGCTGAGGATAACCTCCTCCGTGGGTGATTTTTTTCTTTGATTATGCTGCGCCATCGGTGTCCGTTGGCGGCGACATGTATGGCATCATGAAGCTTAGAGTCGAGAGTTGTGCGGACCTGGTCAGACCAATCCGCGGTCGTTTCCCCTCGACTTTGCCAGTGATGATGAGTTACTCCAGGTTGTCATTATGTTTCCTCGCTATGTGACCAAAGTACTAGAGGACTGGTTGGAGGCCGATGGTTGATAGCCTGGTAGTTATCTTGAGTTCCTTGAGTATTGAAAGGTTAGTCTTTCGGGCCGTCCAAGGAAATCGCAGCATTCGTCTCCAACACCACATCTCAAAAGCGTCTACATGCCCGCGATCCTTCGCTTTGAGAGTCCACGTTTCTGCACCGTATAGGAATATGAGACTAGGCTTCCGATGAGTCTTATCTTAGTCCCGCTGGAATTTTTTTGTCTTTCCATAATCCCCTAAGCTGGATCATCGCGCTTTTAGCCATCCCTATCCTTTTACGCACTTCGGGTTCACAGGAGCCATTGTTAGACATGCTGGAACGGTACATATATGAAGTTGTCTACAGTTTCTAGATTTAGTGCCCCAGTGTGCTCAAGTTTTTTAGTACGGTCTATCACCATAACCTTCGTTTTAGCTCTATTTATGGAGAGTCCCAGATCTTTACTAACTCGTTCCTTTTGGTGAGAAGGTTCAGCATTTCGGCTTCTGAGAATGAGAATGTACCTACATGGATTGTATATAAATCATATAATGTAGTTGTTTGTTGTTCCTAAATAAATAAAATAAAACCAAAAATGTAAAGGCTTGTCCGGGAGTTAGTATTCTAATAAGCGGCGATGGGCTTGCAACCTGTCACCTGAATGCTTCCAAGAATGCAATAAGTGGGCATGTATCAAACGTAACGTTTGGACTTGCATCTGACTACCACCTTGTGGGATGTCGGATCTGTGTACTGAGCAAGAGATCCGACGATGTCCATCTTGGGGATAAATATAATCGTCATTTAGTACAAGCTTCCGCGCGCGGAAGCTTGTCAATAAAAACATTACCCTCTTTCTACACAGTCGGGCAAAAATACCTTAGTACTTAGTGCTATGCTAAGTACTAACTATCCTTAGTACTAGTGTTTGTACTTAGTCTTCTTAGGGTTAAGCTCGCCTTTGTACATGCCCTCTATTTCTATACTTTTTAAATATATTTTCTTGTGTACAATAAATAATTTGCCTCATCGACACATCAAATTTCACCGATATCGGTCCAGCCGTTTAGTCGTGAAAACGCAACAAACAGACAGCGAGACATATAGACAGACAGACAGACAGAGTAACAGAGTTACTTTCAAATGTATAATATTAGTAAGGATATGGACCATTTATTTTCAGACAAAAAGCGCGTTAGACGATGCAAATCAGCGCCTCGAAAGCTCTCGAACCTCGCTCGACGCCGCGCGCAGGGAGCTCTGCGACCTGCAGCGCAGCAGCGGGGAGCTGCAGCGGCTGAAGGGGCAGAGGCCTGCGTTGGAGGAAAAGGCCAGTAGCGCGAGGGCGGAGGCCGATAAGCTACGCGCTGAAGTCACACAGCTTAGAGCTGATATGGCCAGCGGTCAGTCAAATTATAAATGTATTTAATAATAAACTTTATTTCAGGCAACTCCGATGCTTGAAATATAAGGGTCTTACCACAAAAAAGTTAAACACCTGCTAAACACTGTTTAAAAAAAGTCATAAATAAAAATTGTTATGGAATTTTTTAAACACGAGTTAAACAGAGTAACTTTTTTTGTGTTAACAAGGTAAATTTTACCCTAGTTGATGTTTTTCATTGAAGGACCGCAGCAAACCTAGTCACTTAACTGTCATATTAGTAAATAGCTTCCGCTCGCGGCTTCGCACGCGTGGTTTGACAATAAAAAGTAGTAAAAAGTATATTTCAATCCAAATCATAATCTATGTATTCACTAAATTTAATTGTTTTTTTTTTCAACCGTTACGCCGTGATTGAATAACAAAGAAATAAACAAACATTCAAACTTTCGCATTTATAATATTAGTGTGATTTAGTCTAATTTGTCTCGGACATATTATAGTGACAAAGCCCCGTATATTTTGTTTTAATTAAAAGTTTATATTAAATAAAAGTTATATTTTGTTTAATAGCCGTAAAGTCATTGTAAATATCCTGTTTTTACTGCAAATAGAATTCATAACCATGATAGTTTAAAAATTTAAAGAAATGACCACCTTTTGATATTTTTTTTGTAATTTTCAGAGGAGAAGCGCTGGGTGTCCCGCGAACAGGCCCTACGTCGGGAGCTAGTGGACGCGCGTGAGGCGTGTGCCGCGCTCGAGACGCGCGTGAGCACGGAGGCGGGCGCTAGTCTCGCGAGCGGCGGCGACGCGGCCGGCGTGCTGGCGCAGCTCGCGCATCTGCAGCGCGCCGCCGTCGACAGGGACCGTGCGCACACCCGCCAACTAGGTAACGAAACAACACTACTGACGACGACTAGGACGAGAAACAGCACAGTTGGCTAAAATTAATAATCTTGCTTATGGATATGAAACGGCCCCAACACCCATACTAAGTCCGGATTTACAAAATTACACCACTCGATATAATTTATACTAATAATATTTTTGTATATTTCAGCGGAACTAGAGAAAGCCCTGTTTAAAGCGACAGAAAGAGAGAAGGTATCTCGCGAGGAGTCTCGAGCGCTGCACGACCGCATCAACACCGCGGAGCAGCTGCTGCACGACACGCAGTCGCGACTACACCACGTCACCGCGCAGTGCCAGCGTGCAGTCGACGACTGCTCCACTGCACAGGACTCATTGCACAGGTAACAATCATTATCAGGGTTCAAAAGTCGCTTTGAGCAACTTGTCTCCTCGACATTCATTATTTTCATAGCAGATTGATGGCAACTTCGCATTATACAGAACAAGCCTAGCAAGATAGATACTTTTATAATATCTTTAGTTTTCTATGGAGAAATAAAATTCGTTATTTGGTTTAAAAATACTGCAAACTTATTTACTGTTTTGATACCTATTCGTACCTAAGCCACTTTACGCATTTCACAAATTACTCTATATATCTATCTGTACGAAATGGTATCATCGCATTAAATAAAAAAACCGGCCAAGTGCGAGTCGTACGCGCGCACAAAGGGTTCCCTAGGGTAAGGTATCTATAAAAACGAGCAAAAAAAAATACGTTAGTTGTATGGTAGCCCCCTTTAGTTATTTGTTTTATTTTAATTTAATTTTTATTTTTGAAGTGAATATATAACTAAATATTCTGTGAATATTTCAAGCGTCTACTTGTTGTCGTTATCAATATCGAGCAAAAACGAGCAAAAAAATCACGTTTGTTGTATGGGAGCCCCCTTAAATATTTATTTTATTTTGTTTTTAGTATTTGTTGTTATAGCGGCAACAGAAATACATCATCTGTAAAAATTCAACTGTCTAACTAGATACAGGTAGGTTTATCAGATACATCCTGGTGACAGACGGACAGACAGACAGACAGTGGAGTCTTAGTAATAGGGTCCCGTTTTACCCTTTGGATACGGAACCCCAAAAACAAACTAGCTAAATAGGTAATTAGGTCGTGTGTCATCATTGTCACTAATTTTCTCAACATTTGTTGTTACTTGTTTCAAATGCTGCTGTATACTTCTTAAAAAGACTAAACTAACAAAAAAAAATATACTGAGATAATTTATGATTCTTATAAAGTACCTATTTTTATTTACGATCTGGAGATGGAATATGCATATGGCCCACATGATGTTAAATGGTCAATATCGCCAACAACGAAGTCGTAGGTCACGCACCTTAGAAATGTGCCCTACGAGGCATTACAATGCGTCCATCAACTTGAGGCATACAGGTGTGAAGTCTCATGCATATGCCTGTAATTTTCCCCGGAAATCGTACCCTTCAACCAGAAACTAAGCAATGCTGCTTGGCGGCAGAAATAGGTATGGTGGTATTTTCCCCGGGCGTGGCCTTACACAAGAAACTCGTAAACCTAAGCATATCTTCAAAAAACTGTGATATGTGTTTTAGGAAATCAGCCGAGCTTGAAAGTACAAAATCAGAATACGAAGCACAACTCACCTCGCTGAAACAAGCGCTCGAAGAGAGCACGCAGCGGCTCGCGGCCGAGGCCACCCACTTGGACGTGGAGAGGAAACGAAACGCAATACTGCAGGTTAGTCACGTCTCTACCAATCAATATGTAATCAACGACTTATTCAATTCAACCTTTATGATTGTTACCTATTCACGTATCTACATAGCAATCTACAATTTAAATTAAGTATATAATAAATTATTTGACAATGCCCCTCTACAGCAGCTATAATCTTAAGTACTTATTAATCGGTGTTTAGATGACTATTATGAAATGCTTGTCTGTTGGTAGCACCTCCAAAATTATGGTGCAATGAGCTACTTGGTAGATAATAGTAGATTGTGTCATAAGGGACCAAAATAATGTATTGAGGGCGAGAGTGATTGTTTGAATCCATAGCGAAGCGAAGGATTCTAAGTAGAACCTTAAGCGTAGCGAGGGATTCAAAGTACGTAGCTCGAGGTTAAACAATTTTGGTACCGCGTGGCACACTCTGTTTTTCATCGAGGGTATGAGAATAATAAATAAGAGATGATTTTAGTAGTGACGAATATTTACATAACCAAAATACAAATTTATATTAATATTTGATACGTTTTCGCAATTTTGAAAGTTTATTGTAGCTACAAACCGTATCTGTTCCCATCAAAACAGCCGTTTTGATGAAGAAAATGCCGTTCACTTATTTATCACTTGGGTATTCGTACTTCAGACTCTGGTTGATGATCATGTTGAGACAATGGTGACATTTCACGCTGTTTTGAATACAGTTTCTGAAAATGTCTGCTTCATTGTAATTAAACTTTTCATAGGCTTTTAGATATTTTTCTCTCTATTTGTTTGTTAGTAAATTGTTTATAACAGTTTCTGCGATTCATTTTACACTTTCTGGTGTTAATAATTCACTTTCACTTCTAGAACTCATCTTTTATTCAATTTGTGTAAATCTTAATCAAATTAAAATTGTCTGTAATCTTTACATACTATAAAATGAAATCGCTCCCGCTGTCTGTTCGCTTAGATCTTTTAAACTACTCGTTTAAAATTTTTAATGCATTATTCAATAATAGATAGAGTGATTCAAGAGGAAGGTTCGTATGCATAATACATATGTACATAGTAACTGCGAAAGTAACTGTTTGTTTGTTAGTTTGTTTGTTACCTTTTCATAACTAAACGGCTGAACGGATCGTAATGAAATTCGGCAAGGAGATAGATCCTGGGGAAGGGCATAGGCTACTTTTTACCCGAGTGCGCAAAAGGAGGTTAATGTTTTTATTGAAATACCACGCATGCCAAGCTGCGGGCGGGTCAGCTAGTATTTTTCTAAAATAATAAAAAAACGGATTATAAGTTCCCACGTATTTTTTTTAATTTGATTAAACGAATTGCGTTCACACGTTTTAATTAAATAGTGTTTCAAATTCAACTGTCAATTTCATCACTGTTTATAAGTGCGCCGGAATGACCCATTTTGCGCGCACTTATCGAGGAGCCCTTCGCCTCTTTTCGAATGGATGGGATGAAAAGCCTATGTAAATATTGAAGTATTATAATTGACGTAACTAAGTGTTCTATTGTGTCCGCACGGTTTGAATGAGGGTGAATCACTTAACGATAATGGCGTTATAAGCGGCACATCCACTAACGTTAATTCCTTCTGACTTGTATCGTTCAAACTGTACAGAAACGCGACGGGATAAAACTCTGAACTGAACTGTTCTGCCGTTCATTCCATAGCGATTGTAGATTACGGAATTATAGGAATGCTTGCGTTTTGATTCAGAATTATGACATTTTAAGGGACTTGTGACGAATTTTTTAACCTCCGCTTAGTGACGTTAACTGACAATAAAACAGACGTGACCTTTATTGACGAGTCTGAGCGTTGTAGTTTTGTTGTTAGGAAGAACAAAAACGTGATCTCAACTAAGTTAACATAAAATCTGATCTAAATCTAGTCCCAAACTAAGATCCATCGTCCACTCCATTCAAAGACGGTGTTACCTGTCATTGCCTATTCAAATTTATTTTTATACTAACACATATAGCTTTAATATCCTTACTAACACTATGTGGATCGCTTATTGTTTCAAATAAATGTTTATTTAATTTAACAAAATGTATGGGAGCCAGAGAAGTTAATTATATATATATATATATATTGGTGGATAATTGGTGTTTCCAGGAGCAGTTGTCGTCCCGCATCGAGGTGTCGCCCCCGCACTCCGTGGCATCCGACACGTTGTCCAACTCGCTCTGGCAATCGGTATGTACACGTGCTCTGTTATCACTTATATTTGTTATATTATGATTATTATATGTTCAGAAAGCTAGCAGTCTCTTGGAAACAAAAAGGTGTATCTATCGGAGATAAGAAGCTTACAAACCTGCGCTTCGCCGATGATATTGTTCTCTTTGCCCCCACAGCACAAGAACTCCAAAATATGCTCCAAGACCTGAGCACTGCAAGCCTTGAGGTTGGACTAATGATGAATCGGTCAAAGACACAACTAATGACTAACACCAACAAACACAAAATCATGGTAGACGGGCAAGAATTATACTACGTCGATGAGAACATTTACTTGGGCCAGATTGTCTCCTTCGAAAACAGGTAGATAAAGAGGTCGATCGCCGCGTCGAAAATGCCTGGAGGAGCTTCTGGTCCATGAAGACGCTAATGAAGGGAGACCTTCCATTGTCACTTAAGCGTAAACTCATCGACATGTGTATTCTGCCCGTCCTTACCTATGGTGCCCAAACTTGGTCATTGATATATTCTCAAATGTCCAAACTCAAGGTTTGCCAAAGAGCTATGGAACACAGTGTGTTAGGGGTAAAGAGAATCGACAGGATCCGCAATACCACACTGCGCGCGAAGACAGGCATCACAGATGTTGGTGACAAGACTGCCAGGCCAAAGTGGGACTGAGCGGATGACGTCAGTCGTATGGTCACAGACAAATGGGCAACAGTCGTCACACAGGGTGCCTGAAGATGGGCGTCGAAGCCGGGGCAGGCCGAGGAAGCGTTGGCGTGACGACCTCGATGCATTCCAAGATGGCTTGTGGGATGTGGCGAGTGATCGTGAGATGTGGAGGAACAGGGGGGAGACCTTTGCCCAGCAGTGGGAAAATATAGGTTAAATAATAATAATAAAAAATAATTTGTCAATACAAATTAACGTACCTACATGTAAACTAGAGATGGTGCGCTTTTGAATACTAAAGTGAACGAGCTTTTATGACGGATTTGGGAAGACGCATGGTTTCAAGGGTACGGTTGCCGGTGAAATTATAGACACATGAGGCTTTACCTGTATGCCTCAAGTTGATGGACGCAGAGCAAAGTATCGTAGGGTACGTTCCTACGTGGCAGTTCTCTGTTAAAGGCGATGGATACCACTAAACATCAGGAGGTCAATTCCCGTACCTTAAAAAACGCCGCGCGCGATGCATCGCACTCCTCACTTAGCGTAACGAACTCTTAATCCTTTAGCTATCCTGTGGTGTAATTACGTTTTGTATGGAGCTGACAGATATGTATCCCCCGATTTTGTTATCATTAGTTTTTTGAATAATTCCATTGAATTGAAATGAAATGTATTTTCCAGAAGCTTGGTGTATAAGTTGTTACAGCTATATAGGTAGGTTTCACATACTTCACCGATTAACAGCGTGCAAATTACAGTTACATAAAATTAAGTTTCACATAAAAATTCTTCAGTTTAATAAAATCAATCAATAATATCATCACGTATCGTGAAGACCGTAAAATAATCAATAAAAAAATTCAAATTATAAAGACCATGAAATTAATAAATTAAAAATTAGTACTTATTTCAGAATTTCATGTCAAAGAAATGATTAATCGTATAGAAACACTTGTCAACTAGCCACTCTGGCCCGTACAGCTTTGTCGTTAATTGTTTATTCGGTAATTCTCCTATGCCCCTTGGTATTTTATTAAATATTTTAATTGTCATTACATAAAAATTCTTACTTTTAAGTGCCGATTTACAGATTGGTAGGATAAGCTTGGTGGGGTCCCTTTTTTATAACAGATGACAAGTTATCGGCATAACGATTGAAGACATTACTATTCTCTATTCAATAATTAGCTACGCTATAACGGTATGGGGGAATAGTTCGAACATACGCAACGTGCTTATTGCTCAAAAACAGGCAATAAGGATTCTAAGCGGGTTAAAAAGTACAACATCAGTAAGAAAATATTTTGAGCAACATAAAATAATGTCTGTAATATCCCTGTACATATTTAAAAGTCTCCTTGAAATTCACCAAAACAAGGATACAGAGTATATTAAGAAAAAAGACACACAACTATAATTTAAGGAATAAGGAGAAATTATATGAACCAAAAGTAAGACTAGCTAAAGTGCAAAAGCAGGGAGAATATAATAAATTACTAATGTACAATGAACTGTCAACAAAAATTGTAAATTTAGAATATATTTCTGATTTTAAAGAAAAAGACAAATGGTTTTTTGAAAGACATGCTTTTTATTGTTTAAATGAATTTATGAGTTTTAATTTATTAGAATCTTCCTTTGACGCAATTATTTGACATATTCCACCATTATACTTTCTTTTATTATAATTTAGTTTTGACATACCGTTTTAGTTAGGGAACCTATCATTTTGTTTTATGTAGATTAACCTAACCTACCTATCTGTTTTGTTTTTAATATTTTGTTATGACATGATTTTTAATTATATTATTTTTTTAATGTAATGTAATGTGTTTTAAGTTTTTTAATATTAATGTAGTTTTATAATGTAAAAATTGACATGCCTGTAACAACCAATGTTATAATTAAGGTGAAATAAATAAATCTGAAAATCTGAATATCCTCCCAGTATGGAAGCAATTTTAATGACGTATTCACGTTTATAATGATTTAGTGTATATTTAAGAATGTGTATTGTGGTTGTCAGGAGGAGGGCGGCTGGTCCGGCTGCGCGGCCTCCGCCTCCGCGCTGCACGTGGAGGAGACGCTGGCGCTGGCGCGGCGCCGCGAGGGCGAGCTGCGCGCGCTGGCTGCGGCAGCCGAGCGGCTGCGGCACGACCGCACGCTACTGCAGAGCACGCTGGCGGCCACGCAGGCACGCCTCGATGACCACCAGGTACACTACAGCTCGGTGCTCAGCAGACTGGACTGTATTTTATTTCTTTTATTTCTTCAGGTTATAAGATAAAAGCGCGTACTTGATGATCACAATTTTGTATGAAATTTGCGCTAGACTTAAACAAATTTGTTCCTCGCTCTAGCGCTACTGCGCGGATTTACAATTTTAGACGTTTTCACGAATTAAGTGTCTAATCGTCCAAATGACCGTTAAATACTAAACAAAGACATATATAACACTTCGCAGCTGTCTCGTTGTTGACCGTCAGTCACACTACTACCGTATAAGTAAGGACGCCTCGGCAACTTTCCTCTTTCCGAATTACTAGGATTATGCTCTTCAACTCTTCAAGTCAAGCGTATTCCATCTTCGACCACACCTTTACGAGGGTGCAGCCGTCAACCGACCATAGTACCAACCGGCGCAGTGATGTGACTGTTGTGTGTGATTTATTTAATAACTTAGTAATTCTCTTACAGAATCTACAAGAACAATACGACGCGCTCCTCCAAATGTACGGTGAAAAGGAGGAGCAGGTGACTGAACTAAAGCTCGACCTACAAGACGTGACGCAGCTGTATAAAGCGCAGCTGGACGAGCTGGTGGCGCTAAAGCAGCGCGCCGGCGCCGGCGCATAGCAAGCCGCCTGCAGTCTTTGCCACAAGTATTTATGAGGATGTTGAGCGCTTCTGTGCCTAGGAGGACACGTTGACTCTCCCGAATGACATCGTCAGGTGTACGATTGAGCGCTCATCTTCTAAGGGGCTGGACTTGATATTGTCAACGTCGGAAGCTTAATTGAGCGCTTCTGTGCTCAATCTGTCGATCTGGCGACTAGCCATGTCGCGATCACAAACGAACTACGAGCTTACAAAACTAATTATCTCTGATGGATGATGTTGAGACAAGACTTTAAAAATTTAGAGAAAACAAGCCATTGTAACAGACAAATCGACAGACAACATATTAAAACTAAAGTGCTTATCTCAAATTATCAAATCTGGTAACATATTGACAAAATAAATGACCTTTATTAATTTTCCATATAATACGTTAGTGGATGGGCCGCTGCTATTTTATCACATTTTTAGTGAAAATGGTATAAGCTTATAGTTTCAAAGGTTAGACGAAAGTTAAATACGTTACAACCTGGTTTATAAAAGAAAGGAATCTAAAATGTCGTCGAAAATCATTACCTCTCACTTGCACGCAATGCGTTGCATTCGTGTGTCGTTCGCAATCATTTTAGGCGCCATTTTTGATTAGTTTCTTTATTTAAACCCAGGTTATATTGTTAGCGCGAGGCCCCTAGACCCCGTTATAATCGTAAAAGGCTTGCAAAGACTGCTCGTAATACAAGGATATGATATAAATGATATTAGCATAAAAATATATGGAATAGTGATAAAAGCTTCACATAACCCTAATAGCGAAACTGAACTCACTAACATCACTCCGATTGTGTTGTCAAGTTAAATGAACAGATATTTTAATATTCTGTACTTCCTAGGAAAGTATTAACAAAATATGCATTTATAATAAAACAGTTGAGTTATCTAAAGACCGTTGCAAACGATCTATAGATAGCTCAACTGATCACTACCAGGTGGAAGTGCCCCTGACATTGCCCTACTGAATTGCAATGGTTATGCTATGACACAGTTAAAAGGATTCCATACGGATGGATATAAAAAAGATGCCGATTTTTCAGCGCTACCAATAAATCAAATTTTGTTTGACAACACGATAAGAGGTTTGATGAAATTAAACGATTTATTACGCATAGACATTGTAAATACCATAATATGTTTGTCAAAATGAAATGTGTGATATACTAATGCGCTGTCCATTTAGTCCGGTCACATACCATCGCAATTTCGTTTCGAAATTTCTAAGGCGGCAAATCCATACAAAATCGTTAAAAACGAAAATTACGTACGTGTGTGATTAGGTCCTTGATTTCGTATGGATTTGCTTTCTTCAAAATTCCTATTCGATATCCGATTGTATTTGACTGATCTTACTTTCTATGCGTTACTATGCCAAATGCACTTATTTTTAATTTGTGCTAAATCAACAAAATTGGCAGAATTCGTAACTCCATTTGGCCAAATTTTACAGGAACAACATAAAGTTTGAGAGATTTATATTGTATTACTCTCACTTTAGGTATAAAGTTAGGGTATTCTAAATACCATACAGAAAGAGTTACTCACTAAATATCTCTCAAACTTTGTGAGAAAATGAGTTTTTTTGTAAAATTTGATAATGATCTAAGGAATGGTGATAATTAGGGCGACATTGCTCCTTGATGTCTAAATTAATGTTCCTCATTATACATTCATGGTACTTATAGTATTTAAAATTATATTAATCTTACTAGTACATAACTATTTATGCCGATATTTGGTTTAGCAGCGCAAAGGATCTGGCATTGTCTAGACTATCTCCGTGGTACAGTGGGCGAATAGCTGGCTGAGACGCAGGAGGTAGCGGGTTCGATTCCCGCCGCGGAACAAATGTTTGTATGATCTACAGATATTTGTGCCGTGTCTGGTTGTTTCTCTATATATTATAAGTATGTATTTACAAAAAAAAAGTATATAAGTATTCTATCAGTTATCTGGTACCCATAGTACAAGCTCTGCTTAGTTTGGGGCTAGATAGCGCTGTGTGAAATGTCCAGCCATATTTATTTATTTTATTGTTCTGCCAGACTAGAAGATAACTAGAACTAATGTCTGCCATTATAGTGCTTAAACATTATGTGCCTAGACTCAAATCTTTGCTAAAAATATGTTTGTGGTATAGTTTTATTCAAAATTCCATTATTTATATATGTTTTTTGTAAATACTCCAAACTCCAAATGCACTTTCTTGCTAAAGCATAAGAAAACGTATTATATTTGCCTTAACTTAAAATCGTTATAAGTTTATAGTTATTTAATATACAAATTCTCGTCAAAATATTGTCAAAAATCCTAGTTTAGAATTGGTTATGTGTTGTAAATATGTTAGTATTGTGAAGTGGTTGGTTATTCGTTACGTGAGTAGATGCAATATTGTAATATTATTGCTTCATATCAACAATTGCAATTATTGAGTGTTATGTTCCTTTACATTTTATCAATATGCATATTATGTTATGTAAATAAAACATTTCAAATTTTATTCAGTGGACTTTTTAAATATTTCCCAGAACCGTATCTCAGTCCTCTGTTGTTTGGGTAAAGTTAATACCTTAGGGGTGTATCAGTAAAAAAGCCTTTTTTATTGTACCATTGAATTAAGAAAAGTATCCTCCAGGAGTTTTAGGCCGCTCCAAGGCCTCGCGCTTTTTGGGGTTTCGTACCTCAAAAGGAAAAAAATGGAACCCTTATAGGATCACTTTATTGTCCGTTTGTCTGTCTGTCTGTCAATACCCTTTATCTCGAGAGCTCGTGGAGGTATCGAGTTGAAATTAAAACCATATACTCAGGCCTACAGTCCCTTGAAGCTGTGAAAAAATAAAAACTAAGTTAACGTAAAAAAAAGATACGGCCGTTTATGCCGCAAAAAACATATATTTTCTCTCAGGTCTCTCAAGGGAATCTAAATTTAAAGGTTACTTTTCGTTCACCTAGAACTATGAAATTTGGCAAGTAATATTGTCTTATACTGCTTATTGTCGTACAGGGAAAAATCAGAAAACTACACATTAATCATACTGTTTGGGGTATGTACCAAACAGTAAGAAAAGCTGGGGTAAAATTGCTAAGGGATGCTAGCTGGGGTGGGACTCTAAAGAGAGATAAATAACCGAACTCGTCGAGTGTTGGTCGTACACTGATTTATTGCTTTCATCACAAATTCGAACCATTATTGTAACTAGGGCAATGCATGCTATGCTAAAAGTAAATATATTATTTATACACAAGTTTAAGCTGATTGTACATGTGTGCGTTAGCTCGTACATCTTGCCAACCAGAAAAAGAAGGAAAGGCAAGCCCAAATTATAATTGTGATTAGTTAAGCTAGGTAAACAAAGTAATAAAAAGTACTTGAAAGCTTAATAAATTGAATTAACTTAAGATAATAAAAGTGTTCAGCGGCGTTTTCCTCAGAACGGACGTGATTCCAATTCGATGCTGGTATGATTTCTGTAATCTGTTGAACACGATTCGCGACAAACTGTTTCCAACGAGATAAGTCGCCGTGTAGCCATCTCAGAACTACAGTGGAGTCAGTCCATGCGTAAACATCAAAATTTTTATTTACTAAAGTAGCTTTTACGATTTGTATGAGCTGAGCTAGGAGCAAGGCACCGCACAGCTCTAGACGCGGCAGCGACACTTTTTTCTTTAAAGGCACTAGCTTGGTTTTCGCTGCAACGAGTCGTGTTCTGCACTCACCCTTATCCTCGTGCGCTATTAGGTACACGGCGCAAGCATAAGCCTTTTCCGATGCGTCGCTATAGCCGTGTAGTTGAAATGCCTTCTGTGTGTCGCCGAAATATCTAGGAATATCAAAGAGGCTAACATTTTGAAGATCATTCCTTAGCTGTACCCATTCGATTTGGGCTTGTTCCGGGATAGGGTCATCCCATCCTATGCATGAAGACCATGTATTTTAGAATAAGATTTTAGCTCGAATAGTAAGTGGCGAGAGCCAGCCCAACGGATCAAATATTTTTGATATTTCTGAAAGTAGCTGGCGTTTCGTGTTGCATTTCTCGGCGTGCTCTACTTTGTAAACATGAATGAGTCAGAGGACGGTGTCCGTCTAAGCCCCAGTGTTTTTTGAGACTCATGACATTTAAAATGAAAGGGCTTGTCGAGCTGTTCTGTAGACAAGTTTTTCAAGAGCTCTGGATCATTTGCTGACTATTTACGTAGATTCATCCCTGCGCCTCTTAGTATCTCTATCAGCTGGTATTGTAGTTCCCGAGTACCCTTTATGCTATTTTCGCCGCTAAGTAAGTCATCCATATAGAAGTTATTTTCTAATGCTTTCGCTGCAAGGGGGTACTTTGAGGAGTCGTTTTTAGCTAGTTGACGCAGGGTGCGCATGGCTAAGTAGGGGGCTGATTTTGTCCATAAGTGACTGTCCTTAATATTTTTTCCTGAAGATGCTCATACGGGGTATCTCTCCAGAGGATACACTGAAGATGCTCATCGCTTTTTCTGATCAAAATCTGTCGAAACATTTTCTCTATGTCCGCAGTTATGACGTATTTGTATTGTCTCCAGTTTAAGATAAGAGTTGGTAAGTCGTGCTGCAAGTTCGGACCACATTCCATGACGTCATTAAGGCTAAAACCGGAGCTTGTTTTAGCTGATGGGTTAAATACAACACGCATGCTGGAAGCAGTAGACTCTGGCTTTAGGATTCCATGATGAGGCATGAGGTATGTGGCGTGTTCACCCTGCTTCGCTGGGCGCATGTTACCAAGCAGTTGGTATTCGTGGATGAACTGTGTATAGCTAGTAGATTAAGCTTCATTTTTTGCCATTTTGTTTTCTAGCTGGAAAAATTGTGCTGTCGTCTTTTGCTTTAGAAGATCCTAATTTTTTTTCATAGTTAGGCTTCATTGGTAGGGCTCACTCGTACCTACCGTCGTCAAGACGCTTCGTAGTAGATATATAATGCTCTTCGCAAAATTGTTCCTCTGTAGTGAGGTCACACGATATGTTAGGCATTTCCTCCATTTCCCAGTATTTCGATATTTCGTTTAAATTATTGACAACAATGCTGCAGTTGAACGTTTTGACATTCCCAGATAAAATCCAGCCTAGTTTCGTTTGCTGCGCTATGGGTGCGTTTTGAGAACCCTTGACAAAACCGCTCATGATAATATCTGAATACACGCTGGCGTCTAGCAATATGTCAATAGGCTTAGACACATTATATTCAGGATCTGCTAGCTTCATAATAGGTTGGGGAAAAAGTCTTTTCGCATTATAGTATGTATGAACTTGTAATAAAATCTCTTTGGCTATACTATTTGTATCTGGCTGGTTTTGGTATCATTCAAAGTTTAAATTTTAAAGAAGATAATTCCCAATTCAAATTAGGAAAATGTGTGATTTTTATTTGTTTTTCGTACTGTAAAGATGAGTGAATCTAATGAAGAAATTCGATAAATTTTAAAATTTTACTACAAAAAAGGTAAAAATGCTACGCAAGCCGCGAAAAAAATTTGCGATGTTTATGGACCTAGTGCAGTGTAGAGTCATGTGGGTCAAGTGTGCGCATTTAAACTTTGACGCTTCAAAAACTCGAAAATTATTTGTAGAATTAAACAAAACTGTGTTAATTAGTAAGACTGTTTATTTGTAATCAACTCAGACATAATAATAGTATTGTCAGTAGCTTATCTTTTAAGAAACTATAGAAAACAAAGATCGCTCCATACGCGCACACTTACCCCAGTATAGGGGTATGTGTACGCAGCAATGTGGGTAAGTGTACGCAACAACAAAAAAAGAAATATTGAGCTATATATTTTTAGAACATAAACAATATTATATAACTATAAATATTTTCATCATAGCTACTTAAAGTAATCAACTTAACAATCATCTTAAATCAAAATATGAGATCAACTTGAACTTAGAAATCCTTAGTTACTTTGTCATATATGTATCACAAATAAAAGTTCGAAGCTAGTGCACTGTTCGTGCCACCAGGTTCCACAAAGGCTACATTCAATCCAGTCTTCAGTCGGTGGATCAACATACTTTTCGCCTTATATTAGCCTTATATAATTATTATAAGGGGCATTTTCGTCATTTTTTGGTTTCTTAAGAGTCTTATTTTTAAAATAATTTTTTTTTGGCAGTCTCAGGTGATTTTGTAGTAGTTTTTTTTAGTTTTTAGTTTTTTTTTTAAATTAGTCGTATTTTCTTTTTGGCTAATTTCTCTTCTTCCTCTTTTTTCTTAGTTTTTAGTATTCTTTTAAATCTAGTCGTATTTTATTTTTGGCTAATTTCTCTTCTTCCTTTTTTTTCTTAGTATTTAGTATTTTTTTAAATCTAGTCGTACGTATTTTCTTTTTGGCTAATTTCTCTTCTTCCACTTTTTTCTAAGTTTTTAGTATTTCTTTTAAATCTAGTCGTATTTTCTTTTTGTCTAATTTCTCTTCTTCCTCTTTTTTCTTAATTTTTAGTATTTCTTTTAAATCTAGTTGTATTTTCTTTTTGACTAATTTCTCTTCTTCTTCAAGTTTACTTGTACTCTGAAACAAAACATAGCAACGCATGTACAAATATAATATGCAAGCGGGGTAAGTGTACGCATGCGCATACTTACACGACAGTCTTCTGCGCACACTAACCCAAACCATCGAAACAGAATTGTATGAATGTCGTTGATTATTGCGTCATCATAACAACTTAAACACTGGCAAATAACAAACTAGATATTATGTTACACTCGATAGCAAATAGGATATTTTCAAAAAGTTTACATGACTACAAAAGATTACGCATCAAATGTGGCAAAATTTCGTAAATATTTTAGCAAAAATCTTCATTTACCTGTCAGATCAAAATGGCGCGTGAGCAACTGCTGTGATACCAGCGCTTTACAGGATGTCCTGCGGGGTACTGGAAAGGGGGGTTGCCATTCCTTAGTTCTATATAGCTTTCGAGATATTTTGAATGCGCACACTTAGACGCTGCGCACACTTAACCCACATGACGCTATGTGAGAGTAGCACAAATTTGGTTTAAGCGTTTTCAATCCGGAAATTTTCATATCAAAGATGCACGTCGCTCTGGTCGCCCTATTACGGAAAAAATAAATGCCATTTTGAAAAAGTGGAGCAAGATCGGCATATCAGTAGTTACGACGTAGCTGAAGAACTGGGAATTGACCACAAAACAGTTTTGGCGCATTTGAAAAAAACTGGGTACACAAAAAAGCTCGATATTTGGGTACCTCACGAGCTCACTGAAAGAAACCTAATGAACCGTGTACTCATTTGTGATTCTTTATTACGACGTAATGAAACCGAGCCATTTTTGAAGAAGCTGATAACTAGTAATAAAGTTGGATCACGGACGATAAGAACGTGCGAAAAAGGCTGTGGTCAAAGGCCGGTCAGGCTTCACAGACTGTGGCGAAACCTGGGTTAACACGCAACAAGATGATGCTGTGTGGGTGGTGAGATTGGAAGGGCATTATTCATTATGAGCTGTTACCACCAGGCTGGACCATCGATTCTGAACTCTACTGCGAACAACTGATGAGATTAAAGCAAGAAGTTGAGAGAAAGCGGCCGGAATTAATAAACAGAAGGGGTGTGGTTTTTCATCATGATAACGCTAGACCTCACACATCTTTAGCCACTCAGCAAAAATTAAGAGAGTTTGGTTGGAAGGTGTTAATGCATCCGCCGTATAGTCCTGACCTTACACCTTCAGATTTCCACCTGTTTCGGTCTCTTCAGAACTCTTTAGGCAGTGTCAGGTTAACATCACGAGAGGACTGCCAAAACTACTTGTCGCCGTATTTTGATCAGAAGCCCCAAAATTTCTACAGCAATGGGATCATGTCCCTACCTACAAGATGGCAAAAAGTTATCGAACAAAATGGTACCTACATACTTTAGTTAAATGTAAATAAACTATATAAAAAAAATGTTTTGAATTTTCTTAAAAAATGCGAAGGAACTTTCTCCCCAACCTAATATGTTGGAGGTGGAACCATGGCTGCTTTGAAAATGAAACATTGGGAAGGTCGCTAATAACTCGAGGGATGATGCATGCTTCAGTATTAAAACTGTAGTTGTCGTAGATAGACTTGCATTCCAGAGAAATAAGATGTTTGCTTTGTTTATGAACGATACTAACGCCAGACACTGACGCGTTAAATTTCTGACGTGGCAGTCCTAACAGCTGTGCGGCATTCTCCGATATAAGGGTAATCTGAGAGCCCTGGTCGGGTAATGCCCTTAGAGTGACGTAATTACCATCGATCGCTTTAATTTTTAATAAAACAGTAGCTAATAAAACTTCTTCGTCGTCAGCAGAAACGTGACTTGCTGTGTGTGGCTTGTTGCTGAGCGGCTTAGTCGATATTGGCGATGTTGTAGTTAAAGGCGATTTTTGCTCAACCGTAGATCTAGCGTGCAGTGACCCGACGCCGGCTGTTATATATGCGTCATGTAATTTCGTATGATGTTCACCATTGCACTCTTTGCACCTTTTAATCGATGTACATTTATTGTTAGTGTTTAAATAGACAGTTTTTACATAACTGGAGCTTGGTCACTGTCTTCAATTTTGTGTCCGGTGGCATGTTGGTGAACTGTAGGCATCGGTAGAGCTCGTGATCAAAATTACATAGAGGGCACTTACACGTGGATGTAGAAGCTGCTTGATATCTCGATGAATACTTATTAGTATAATGGCTTGACTTGTAGCTTGGCTTTGCTGGATACGATGGAGCTGGCTTAGCTGGAGAATTAGTGTTGTCTTTCTCTTTCTTTTGGGTAGGTTCTAGAGCAGGGATTCCCAAAGTGGTCGATATCGGTTTCCTAGGGGTCGACATAAACGAAAACTGATTTTGGGGGTCGACGAGGTCTAAAAATCGACCCCTATTTAATTAACACAAGTTCTTATTTAAATCTTTCAAGATAGGTAGGTAGGTACTGTATTGTTTATGTTGTGTTACGTGTACTAAGAATAATTAATATTTTTGTAGGAAATAGCATTATTGTAGTTAGTAATGTAAAGTCTCAAGTTCGTACGAGATGAAAAACTCGGCAAGTCAGTGTGGACAAGTTTGTGCAAGATAATGAGTTCGAGCGTACGTCTTTCAGGCGCGTTTTGACTTGCTCTCTATTTGACGCTTACGCGATTAAATACGAACGTCAAGAAAAACTAGACAAAAGACCATCCATAAGATCGATGTTTGCGTCATCATCTATTAGACGATGATGGTTTACGAGCGTCCTATAATATATCTTTACTAATAGCGAAATCGGGGAAACCCCACACAATTGGAGAGCAGCTTATTTTACCATCCATTGCGGAGGTCCTTAACAATGTATTGCACAAACCCGCACATGCTATTTTAAAGAGAATACCTTTGAGCAATTACACCGTTCAGAGACGCATAGACGAGATGGGACGGGATGTGGAAAACATTTTATGCAAGTTCTTACAGGCCAACAGATTCTCTCTCCAGTTGGACGAGTCTACATTACCCGGCAATGAAGCTCTGTTGTTAGGATATGTTCGATATATCAAAGATGAAAATATGTGCCAAGAACTGCTTTTTGCTACATATTTAGAGACTGATACCAGAGGAGAATCGATTTTTCAGGCCGTGGAACATTTTTTTACTGACAAAGGTATTCCATGGAAAAACATTGTTTTTGTTGCGACTGATGGTGCACCGTCTATGGTTGGTCGTCATCGTGGTTTTATAGCTCACTTAAAGCGACAACTGCCTGATGTACTGGTCATTCACTGCGTGATTCACAGGCAGCATTTAGTAGCAAAAAAGCTGAGTCCTAGATTGCATAAATCTCTACAATATGTAATAAATGCTATCAACAAGATTCGAAGCAATTCTTTGAACTCTCGGTTATTTGCTCAGCTATGTGAGGAAAACGACGAAGTCTTTACTCGATTACTTCTGCATGTTCTGTTCGCTGGCTATCAAGAGGCTCTTGCTTAGAAAGATTTTCAGGCATTTTTGAATCTGTGTTGGAGTTTTTACAAGAAAATGATCCGAATTTGAAAGAAAATCTGAACAATTGTAAAACAGATATTTATTATCTTTGGAATATTCAACAAAGTTAATTTGCAGCTGCAGGGTGACGATCTTAACTTTATTAAAACAAAATCAATAATATCGGCCTTCGTGGGTAAATTAATCCTTTATAAACAAAATTTAGGCAGAAAAAAATATTCGCAGTTTCCGCATTTGTCAAAATTACCAGAAATCCTTCACGATAATGACATTTTATTATATGTCACTCACTTGGACGCAGTACACAAGGATTTTACGGAGAGGTTTAAGGATCTTTTAAATTTACAAATTTCTCAATGGATAATAAATCCGTACAATAGAAGAAGCCAATGTGATAATGCAAGAAGAGTTGATTACCATCAGCACAGACGAAGAGCTTAAGCAGAAGTTCAACCAAGGCTATCAAAAGTTCTGGTTGCAACGCAACATTGAAACACAGTATCCTAGATTGTGGAACATTCCTGAAAAATACCTTATCGCTTTTCCATTATCATACCTAGTTGATAAAAGCTTCAGTGTGGTTACAAACATTTTGACGAAACAAAAAAACCGTTTGAAAATCAACGAACGTGGAGATTTAAGGCTACAACTCACCAATATTGAACCGGATGTAGCTAGAATTAATAGATAGTCACCAGGTTCATCCATCACACTGAATGTTTTATTTTCTCTTTGCGAATTAATACTTTTTTAAATATAATTTCCTACCTACTTAAGATTCTTTAAGTACTTAATTTGTAATAATCATTATAAATTAAACTTGATATTTACTGAATTGTATGTCTTTTTATTTTGTTAAATTTTGATGAAGTCAACTTTACTCACTTAACCAAGTGCAAAGTTTTCCAATTGGTACCTTAGTACCTAGGTATTTTGTATAAATAGGAAAAAAACGAAAGATAGGCCCCCTTATTCATAATAGTCTGCTAACTAATTTAAAGCATTGCTAATTCTCACTTTGTCTTCTTCTATTGACCTAAGTCAAAATGAAAAATAACACTCTGTATCAGCTGTTTTAAGTTAGCGGACCATTATGAATAAGGGGGTTGATCTTAAAAGTAGGTAATTTGGCCATGGGGGTCTGAGGTAACAGTTCATTTTGGAAAAGGGGTCACTTGTCCAAAATAGTTTGGGGATCCTTGTTCTAGAGCGATAAACTTACCCTCGAGAAAGCCCATAAGCTCATTTAGAGTAGGCAACTCTCTCGGAGATTTGCGTGCTTCTTTGTAGGCGGTGTAGGTTTCGCTGTCTAGCTTTTTTGCTATTAGATGAACGAGTATCGGATCCCACGAGTTAGTATCTACACCTAAGTTATGAATGGCGTGAATACACTCGGTAGTGGTGTCGTAGAGACGTTTTATCTCGTACGACGTCTGCTTGCTGATGCTGGGCTGATTCAGGAAGGTATCAATGTGGGTAGTGAATAACACTTGCGGATTGTTGTAGCGATGTGTCAATATCTCCCAAGCTATGTCGTAATTTTCAGCCGAGATGTTTAAATGCTGAATAAGACGCTCTGCTTCTCCCTTTAATTTACCTTTTAGGTGTTGCATTTTCTGTGCTTTAGATAGAAAATTATTGTTATGTATCGACTCGGAGAACAAATCGAAGAAAGTAGGCCAGAGAGTCAACTTTCCTGAAAAAGTATGTATTTCAAGTGAAGGAGTTTTTTTTGAAGATGCGTTGTAGCCGATAATTTCTGATTAAGCGCCTTTTTGGTTGTCTTAAATGATGTTAACTGGGGGCCGAGTCACCCACGTCCGTAGGAGAATACCCATATAGAATCCCTACACGTGGTCCCCGGGTGGTGCCAATCAGGTGAAATCGGTGGTAGGCTTCGGCCGCGGCTGATCACCACCCACTGGTCAAAGTCGTGTCGCCAAGTAGCTCCGCTGCGTTCCGACACTGTGACTGGTGTAGCCACTAACGGGGGCGGGTCGACGTGATGGTCTCATTGCTGGCAGTCCGACCTGATGCACACAGATAAGCGCCGCATCGGATGACTAGTCGTGGAGGGTAGCGGGATCCGAGGCACGGTGCACCGCTGGCCGACCGCAGTCAGTAGGGTGCCCAAGTAGCGAAATAGCCACTCGTGAAAGGGTGCCCCGCCAACTAGCGAAAAATCCCTGGATGCGCCATGGTGCCGGCTGGCGACCGGACGAGAAGGCCCTATGGACATCCTAGGGGGGGCTCGGGCGTCCCCGCAGTCTCCAGACTAGTCCTCCAACGATGAAACTTTTGGTGTGCGTCTGAGGGTTATTAGTATAAAGCCCCACTTCACTACCGCCTCCTAACCTTAAATCACTCGTAACCATAATGAAAAGTAGAAACAAGAGAACATTTAAACAGCGGCTGCACTCCCTCTCACTCAAAGTGCACCTCTGCAACATCCGAGGTCTGCACTCAAATCTCGTCGCAGTCCATCACCACCTTGAGACTGAGAAACCAGCTCTCTTGTTTCTTTCGGAGACGCAGATAAGATGTCCGTCTGACACGGCGTACCTCTTGTATCCAGGGTTTACCCTGGAGCACAATTTTAAACCCCGTGCGGGTGTCTTTGTGTACGCCCGTGATGATATCTGCTGTCGGCGTCTCCGAAACTTTGAAGATCCCAGCTTTTCTGTTTTATGGATTTTGGCGAACTCAGGCCTTGCAAAAATTTTATATGGCTGTATTTACCGTTCGCATAGTGGAGACCAGGAGACGACCAAGCTCATGACTTACCTCAGTGAGGCGGCGGACGCCGGCCAACAAAAGTACCCATCTGCTCAATTGGTGCTGTTGGGGGACTTCAACGCTCACCACCAAGAGTGGCTCTTCCCATACCAAAGCACTGACCACGCAGGGAGAGAAGCGCGAAAACTAGCTTTATCGCTTAATCTCACCCAGCTGGTCCAAGGAGCAACGCGGGTTCCTGATGTTGACGGCCAAACAACCAATTGCTTGGACCTTCTACTGACAACTGATCCAGACCGCTACTCCGTATCGGTTTCATCACCTTTGGGTAGTTCCGACCATTGTCTGGTGAAATCTGTATCTGTCAACTCCCCGCCCGATCTTAGCCCTAGAGGCAAGTGAAGAGTATGGCAGTACAAGTCAGCTGATTGGGATGAAATTCGTGCATTCTTCGCATCATATCCTAGGCAGCAATTCTGCTTCTCCTCGGACGATCCTTCAGATTGCGCGGATGCCGTGACAGATGTGCTGCGTCAAGGGATGGAATATTTTATCCCATTCTCTGACGTAACAGTGTCAGGCAAAGCTCAACCTTGGTTCGGAGGCGAATGTAGACGCGCTGAAATGCAGAAACATGAGGCATACCTGGCATGGGTTGATGCTCGAAACCGCAAAACCAAGGACCTATCTAAGAAGAAGACAGCTTATAACAAAGCTGCCAAGTCCTGCAAGAAGGCTTTACGGAAGGCGCGATTTGTCCACATAGGCCGAATAGGGAACAAATTAGCATCGTACCCATCGGGCAGTAAGGCGTTTTGGTCCCTGGCTAAAGCGGTTCAGTCGAACTTATGTTGCCCCTCACTACCTCCACTGCTGAAACCTGACGGTACTCTGGCCCATACTGCTGAAGAGAAAGCGCATCTGTTCGCCAATCTTTTTGCGGAATCTTCTCGTCTAGATGCTGCAAGCGGGACACCTCCGAGTCTACCGGATGGTGGGGTATATATGCCGGAAATCCGCATACATCAGACCGAGGTTCGAAAAACGATGCAGAATCTGGACGTGAACAAAGCCAGTGGCCCTGACGGTATTCCGGCAGTTGTTCTTAAATTCTGCGCGCCAGAACTCGCTCCTGTACTGACACGCCTCTTTCGCCGCTCTGTGAAGTCTGGGCAAGTGCCGAAATCCTGGAAGCTTGCAAACGTGCAGCCCGTGCCTAAAAAAGGTAGTCGTGCCGACCCTTCTAACTACAGGCCCATCTCGGTCACGTCCGTCATTTGTAAGATTATGGAACGTGTACTGAACAACAGGCTCCTGGCACACCTAGAAACGCATAACCTCCTCAGTGATCGACAATATGGCTTTCGCCGAAATCGGTCTACTGGGGACCTTCTAGCGTATGCCACGCACATATGGAGCGAGGCCGTAGAGAAGCACGGAGAAGCGCTGGCTGTTTCTCTTGACATCTCAAAGGCCTTTGATAGGGTCTGGCATGATAGTCTTATTAGCAAGCTTCCATTATACGGTCTGCCCACTGGTCTGTGTGTCTGGATATCGGACTTCTTGAGGGACCGTTCGATACGAGTTGTCGTTGAACGCTGCTCGTCCGATCAATTGGCGATCAACGCCGGGGTCCCACAAGGGTCAGTACTTTCCGCAACTCTGTTCTTGCTGCATATCAACCTTCTGCTAAAACCCGGTACCTTTGGGTATGCAGACGATAGCACAGTTGTGGAAAGCTATACATCTAGTGCACGAGCCAGTAGAGCGCAGATTCAGTTACTCAGGGAGGCCATGGTCAAGCGCTTAAACTTGTCCTTGAAGGCAATCTCCGACTGGGGTGATGCCAATCTGGTCAAGTTCAATGCGAATAAGACCCAGGCGTGTCTGTTCTCCGCAAAACGAAGACAATTTATCTGAATCCTACTTTCCGAAATGTATCCGTGCCGATATCTGACCACCTCGAGCTTCTTGGTATCATATTAATTCCGACTCTCAATTTCGGCTCCTACACTGAGTCGAAAGCCCAGTTGGCTGCTAAAAAGCTTGGTATACTCGCAAAGGCACTACTTCCCACCGGGACAGTTGCTCAACTTGTACCAAGCACAAGTCCGTTCGTGTTTGGAGTACTGTTCTCACCTCTGGGACGGATCAGCGAAGTACCAACTTGAAGCTCTGGAATCAATTGAGAGAAGAGCCAAGAAGCTCTTAGGCAACGATGAGCTAGTTGATGTAAGGCTCCTCAGCCTGAAGCATCGACGAAAGGTTGCTAGCCTCTCGGTTTTTTATCGAGTACATTTCGGGGAGTGTGCGGCGGAACTTTTTAACCTGATCCCACCATCTCCTTTCTATCAACGGACAACCAGACGCTCTACGGTGCGCCACCGCTATATGGTAGAAATACCTCTCATTCGCACAAAGCGGTTCTCTTCAACCTTTATTATGCGCACCGCCAAAGAGTGGAACGACTTGCCAGAGTCTGTGTTTCCAGATAGCTACAACCTGGGTATCTTTAAGTCGCGAGTGAATAGGTTTCTTCTAGGCAAGCGTGTACCATCGTAGACTGCATCATCGCTTACCATCAGGCGAGATCGTGGTCAAACGCAAGCCATATATAATAAAAAAATATGTTTTCTGCCTGATAAATTCATCCTGGTAGATGTCATCTTCGCCTTCAAGAATGTTATTTATTTCGAGATGAAGCTTGTCGATATCGTTCTATTTAGATTGGATGCTGCGTAGCTCGTCTTCTAATTCCCACTTCTCGCTTACTTTGATGCTCGATATTAGTCGCTTAAGCTCTCGAAAGTTAGTACTTTGCGAGGACAAAAGCTTGTCAACCTTGTTAGTAGAACCAGTCTCGATTTCAGTACCTGCACCTTTTTTTGGTACCTTTACCCGAACCGGATGCTCTCTGCTCTTTATAAGGCTCATAAGCTGCTATTTTAGCTCGCGTATCACTATAGAATTTATTCATACGATCATAAATTGATTCCTGAAAGTATCTTTGAGATTTCGTCGCCAACAATTCAAGAGTAGAGTTGTTACTATCGAACTCTCCCCAGAAGTTATCTAAAGCGTCTAACATTATCTTCAGATACTCCGAGGTCTTTCGATGAGCTGAATCCTTATCGAAGTTAGCCCCGATGCGCTGAAGCTCGGTGACAATTTCTGCTTGACGGTTGAAGATTGCTTAGTAGTTCGTCATGGTAGTTAGATAAGCAAGTAAAATATGAACGATCTTACTTGAATGCTGCTGCTAGGCAAGTCTCCCGACTCACGCAAAGAAGAGCTGTTGCTGCTGAGTGAGTCTCCTGACCCACGGAAGATGAGCTGATGCTGCTAAACGAGTCTCCTGACTCACGGAGGGAGATCTGATGCTGCTGAGTGAGTCTTCTGACTCACTTGAACGTCACGTAATCGCACAGATACGAATACGAAAGTCAAAAAAGTTAGCTAAAAGCCGACAGCTCACGGGTTTTTAACACGTGAACAGTCTTCGTTACTGCACTGGGTCAATGTCCGCGGAATCGAAGGAATTAACACTCCCGTAAGATCCCGCTTGTACGAAAGCTCGAAGGACCAAATGTATGGGGTATGTACCAAACAGTAAGAAAAGCTGGGGTAAAATTGCTAAGGAATGCTAGCTGGGGCGGAGACTCTAAAGAGTGATAAATAACCGAACTCGTCGAGTGCTAGACGTACACTGATTTATTGCTTTCATCACAAATTCGAACAATTATTGTAACTAGGGCAAGGCATGCTATGCTAAAAGTAAATATATTATTTACACAAGTTTAAGCTGATTGTACATGTGTGAGTTAGCTCGTACACATACAATAAATAAAATTGAATCATAAAAAATATAGTCTTTATTTAAAGTACGTAATCAATTATCAAAACTGTCGGTACAAACTTGTCTGTGGGCGAGTCCGACTCGCACTTGTCCTGTTTTTAGTTTATAATAAATAATAATAGGTGTAGTGCTTTGCTTAGGTATAACGTCAGATAAATAAAACAAAACAATTAACATACACCATTTATTAAGATTAATGAAGAAGCAATACAATCACACTACAGGTGAACGCATTTCCAATAAGACAGATAGTGTGCTAGATATACTCAGCCTATTTCCCCTAATAGTTGAGAACGGTTTATTTACGTTCCTTTCGGTCCTCACTATTTATAAAATACGTTTATTTTTTAATATTGCATAATTGTAACGACCATTTTAGAAAGATTCCGTGGGGTCAAGTTACCCACAAAAACTGTAGCGTCAACATTTCGGATTTCAGCATTAAACTATTTTATTGATCACCATTTGACCAGTTATTTGCTAGTATCATGCATGGTGGTAGATAAATATGTCTATATAGCATAGGTATAGGTATAATTTCGATAAACATGCTTTTTTAAATACATTAGAAACACAAATCTAATTCTCAAAGATATCTATGCGTATTCAAATACCCAAAAAACCGGTAGCAATGGTATTCTGCAAGAGTGAAATGCGATCACCTTTACAAACATACATACGCTAACTACACGTGACATGAAGAGTTACATACATACATACACCGTCTGCTCGAAGGTTAGTGCGGATACATACTAAATATGATTTTTAACTCATTTTCTGTAAAATATAATTAAATATGCTGTAAAAAATATTTTTATAATAAAAATTTTTTAAATAATAACGCGATTCAGTTTTTTTTAGTTTAGTAGATGTGTAATTATAGTCGGTGTGTCTAAAAACCCTTGAGTTATTATGTGTTGTGGGAAGACAATTAACAGTTTTCAAAGTAATTGTTTTTTATAAACTAACATCAAATTCACATTGAATCATTACAGTACTAATGACAGGTGCACATACATTACGGATAATTCACACTCGCTTATTCGAGAAGTACTTGCAAGACACACATTTTGCAAATACAGCAAGTTTCAACAGATTCGATTATTAGCATGGTATGAAAATTATTAAAATATTTTATATTTGCTAATTGACATCCAATTATTTTTACCCACAGCTTTAAAAAGTGGAATGTCAAAAGATACATTGATTATTAATTTATTGATTAAGTTAGTTCTATTTAGATCGCATTCTCGCTTGCAATTACCAATTACGTGACCGATATTATGCTATGTATAACTATTTTAAATTAGACGTTTATATGCGAATTATTCTAACATTCAGAAGATGGTTTCAAAGCCGGAGGTTTACAGAAAATGAACTAAGATTAAAATACTTATAAAAAGTACGATATACATGAATATTTGGTTAGTATTAATAAAAGGATGAAGTCATAGTTTTTGATAAACTAACAGATAAATTCACTATTTTATCGAATAAGTCGAAGTCGACAATATTTTGTTATTAGTGATTGAATCGTCCAGTAGTCAGTGCATTAACTAAATGACATACGCATATGCAAGATGAATTATGTAGATGAGTATGTCGTCCTAAAATTAGCGATGTTGACAAATTAAACCTAATGAATACTTTAATTAAAATGAGAATGATAAATTATATAAAATCCAGAAAACCCGAACATATTCTTATCAAAGGATAGCTAAAAACAGTGAATTTATCTCTGACATCTGAATCGTCGAATTATTATTAGCCTAAACTGCGTTTTTTTTTAATTTTATGTTTTTTTATAAAAGCTTTATCCGTCGAAAGTATCGTATCGAAGGATGTTCTCTGAAGCGTAAACTTCATGAGATTGAGACACCAACACCTAACTCAGAATACAGAGCATCCTGCGTCTAAACTATTGTACCGGCCCGATGCTTGTCTAGTTCCATTGCACATGTTACTGCGAACGGTCGAGTCTAGCCGTGTGCTAGTGCAGAGGGGGACAGTGTCGGAAACGGAACAGAGGTAGCGCTCGCACATCGAGCGGAGAAACCGCGCTGTGAACGGACATCGGGCCGCAATAACATAAAGAGCAATCATAAGATCGTCGGGCGTTCCTGCTCGACTTCGCCCCTGGCCCCTGGGGCTCCGGGCCCTGGGCTCTGGGCCCCGGGGCTCTTCGTGACGTCACGGTCCGCGCGCGGGCCGCGTGGCGCAGACGGGGACCGTGCGGGCGGCGTGTGAGAGAGACGGAGAGGTGTGCGCTCTCGCTCACACCCACGCCATCCAGCCTTCGTACATCATGCACAGATTCTCGGAGCTCGTCGCTTCCTTTATTATGTAGTCCACCTGAAACCAACATTACGATTACATTCTGAGACGGTTAAACATTTTATAATTGTATTAAATATATATACATTCATTTATTTCAGGCAACTTAGTCCATAATTAAATTACATTCATATTACACAATTCAACAGAAGCAGAAGATAATTAGGTAACTTTCTAGTGCAGGCGCTGCACATTTTTTTAAGAATAATGGTCAACAGTAATGGCAAATCCAAAATATCGGCTGAAATCCAAGATCAGTTTAAAGGTTTGTGTGTACCTGTTCTTGCAGCGAGTGTCGTGGTAGTGAGTCCTGGTCCCGTCCCTCCAGCTTCAGGCGCACGCGGCGCCACACTCCCGCCCCCACCGCGCTGCGACCCACACCGCCTCCTCCACTTCCACTCCCACTCCCACCTAGACACATACAACGTTCTGTTAACTATTTACAATGAGAGGGTAACAATATACTAGGAATTGACAAAGTGCCGCATCCACCTACAATATTTTCGTATATCATTGGTTTATAACAAACTAAAGAACATAAGACTAGCTGATCCGCTCGCAACTTCGTTAGAGCCAAGCAGCGCCTTTTCATACACTTGTCTTGCACATTATAAGATATCGCGCTGAAAACTATTTATATCAGAAATATAAAGCCTATAGCACTCAGGGACAGGGCAGCTTTCAATCACCGAAATAATTCTCAGAATCAGTCCAACAGTTTCCAAGACTACCCTTACAAACAAACATACAAACTACAACTTAACCTAACTCGCCTTATGTTGTTTACAATATATAAAGGTAATTCAAGAAAATTAAAATATAATTAGGTCGTTTTGCTAATAGGATAGGACCAGTGCCGAAATAACCACGTAGCAAGAGTAGCAATTGTTACGGGCACAAAACTTTATACTTAAGAACTCAAAGCAGATCAAGGGCCCCACGATAAAATTTGATATGCGCCCGCGCTTGCTTAAACCGGCACTCAATAAGACATACTGCTCATAGGTCGTTTTAATATGAGGTATTTGTGCGTAAGGTCAATTTGCTTTTAGGACCTCGTGATGCGGAATTCTGAAACGACTCCTTTGACATTCATATAAAATATTGACGACATATTTGCCTAAGTTTCCACGAGGTTCTTAGAAAACCACCCATTTTATCATTTAAATGAACACATGAGCTGTTAATGTTCTCATCTGCATGAATATTATCTGCTGTAACCTCTTAGTTTATTTTCATTGTTATATTTCTTTATTTAACTAACATTTGGTATATATTTTATATATTATTCGATCTCTTGCTTCCTAGTAAAGGTATGACAAGCAAGATTAACCGATTCTTGAAGTATACTAGATTGTCGCAAGTTGTAACAGTGCCTACTCATTTTTCGGAAAACAAGGAGACTCTTCTTGACCTTGTATGCACGGATTGTCACATTCGTGGCGTCAGAGTCACTAATATCACGGGTTCATTGGGTCATGCTTTTGTTTCTGTAACACTAAATATAAAACGCGAGAGTATATCTCCAAAGTCTATAACATTTAGGCCTCTCAAAGACGTATGCCAAAAACTGTTTGATAATGATCTGTTGGCTATCGACTGGAAACCTATTACTAATGCCAATACTGTTGACGTAATGGTGGATGCTTTTACGACTATTATTACAATTTTACTAGATAAACATGCACCTCTGAAAACAATACAATTAAAAAATAAGCCTGCACCATGGATCACGGATATTATAAAAATAATGATGAACTGTCGCAATGAAGCGCACGACAGATACCGTAAAACTAAATCTGATAACGATAAAAAACGATATAAGGAACTTAAGTCGCTTGTAAAAAAGTATTCGAAGTGAGACAAAAGCGTACTATGATTACAGTATAAATTCTGAGCTTAAAAATGAGAAAAAACTCTGGAAGAACTTAAAAAAAGATGTTCTCCCTAGTTCCAATGATAGTAACTGTCTACCTGATAATTTAAGTTGTCCCGATGACATCAATACTCACTTCTTAAATGTTCCAGGTACGAATACGGTTCCAATATCCGTAATGGCATTTTTTGAATTTAATAAATTTAATAATAGCATATTATTTTCTTTGCAATCAGTATCTGAAGAGGAAGTTGCTAAAGTTTTGCTGTCTATTAAAACAAATGCGCGAGGAATAGATGGGCTCTCCATGGATATGGTCTTGCTTACTTTACCTATTACACTGCCGTTGATAACTGCCATTATCAACAAGTCTATTCTAACTTCTACCTTCCCCAGTCAATGGAAAATTGCCAAAGTGAACCCCATACCCAAAGTATCTAGTCCAACTGATATCAAAGACTTAAGACCAATCAGTATACTACCAGTTCTTTCGAAGATTATTGAAAGGATAGTGTACAACCAACTAAGTAAATTTGTCGAGCTCAATAATATCCTGCCTGATGTTCAGTCTGGTTTCCGTAAGGGTAGAAGCACTACAACAGCTTTACTGGATGTTGTTGACAACATACTTGCGGATCAGGATCAGGGTATGGGCACGTTATTGGTACTACTAGATTTTTCTCGTGCCTTCGACTCGATAAACATCTCATTGCTGCTTTCCAAATTGTCATATTATGGTGTGGATGCCTCCTCGGTCTAGTGGTTTGATAGTTATTTGACAAACAGATCTCAATTTGTTCAAATTGACAGGGTAGATGGATCGCAACTTTTGTCATCCCAGAGGATGGTTAGCAGAGGAGTTCCATAGGGGTCAATTTTAGGACCCTTACTTTTTATCATTTACAGCGCCGATATTTGTTGGCATATCAAACATTGTAAATTTCACTTGTATACTGATGACGTACAATTGTATTTGCCCATGTGCCCGAGAAACGTATCCTCTGAAATGGTAAAAATATAGGCCGTATAGTGCTATGGTCACGGAATAATGCACTGGTCTTAAACCCCACAAAGTCGAAATTTATGGTGTTTGGCTCAAAACGATTTATAAATTGCACAGCGGGTAATAGTTTTAATGTGAGCATTCTCGGACAAAATGTCGAACAGGTTTATGAAGCTCGAAATCTCGGTATCACTTTTGATAGTTCTCTTCGCTTTGAGGGTCACATTTTAAATATGTTGAAGACTTGTTTATTTAGATTGAAATTGTTTTATAAGATCAATGCATATCTGAGGGAGGAAATCCGAATTAAAGTATGCGAAGCTTTAATATTGTCAAAATTAAATTACGGAGATCTTGTGTACGGTCCGCGCTTAACTGCGAAAACTGCTCGTCTTGTACAGAGAATACAGAATGCTTGCTGCCGGTTCTGCTACAATATCCCGCCGCGAACGCATATAACACCATATTTAAATAACTCTTCTACTCTTAACATGGCTTCGCGGCGAGATTTACATCCAGGAGTAATGGTACATAGTGTCATGATATCTGAGATGCCAGAGTATTTGTACGCCAAGCTTGACCGATCAAAGACTAAGTACAGTTCGAGACCAACCCGTGACTTGCTACATTATAGTAAGCATAAAACTGTAGCGTTTAGGGGCAGTTTTCGGTACCAGGCAACCAAGTGTTGGAATAACATACCACCACCTTTTCGGCTACTAAAATCAAAATTTACATTTAAAAAACATTATAGGAAACATTTAATAGAAAAACAAAAAACTGGTTTGTCTGGTACAAATTGTTATAGTGCGCCGTTCACTTGCTGACGCGAGGGTTAAGTTTCTAGTATATTTATATTTATTCGTATTATTATTTATAATTTACACTCGTAACATTTCTTAACATTATTATTATTCCTTACATAATATATTTATTTCTTCTATCTACTTATCATAATTATCTAATTAAGCCTATCATAATTGTATGCAAACACATTCGTTCTTAAGAGTTCTAATGACTTGCCTAAAAAAGGTTTCTGCAGAATAACAGCGCCGAGCTGTCGATCGGTGGCGAGGCATAATGCTGAGCTGGAACCCATTTGCTGCAGTAGCACATACACACCTACTTGCCTCTTTTTAATTTTTCCCTGACTACATTGTAAATTTATTATTTCATTCTATTGTTTCTATGTTTGTTGTAATTTCTGTTTTCTCTTACTTGTGCTTTCTCTTTGATGTTATACCTTTTGATTGTATTGTGTGAATTTGTGTGTGTTATGGTAGCAAATAAATGTCTGTCTATGTCTATTTTTGACATACCAATATTAAGCAATGTAATAAAATGGTGAATAAATGAATACTGAATACAAGGAATGATCTCAGAGTAACGGTGGTAAGTTGCAGTTGTAAAGCGTGAGTTGCCTCACCTTGTCTGTTGTTCCGTGCGGCGGCGGCGGCGACAGCCGCGGCGGGCGCGCACAGCGCCGTCTGCCGCGACAGCTTGTTGCGCGTCCACTTCTCAGCGGGCCACTTGCTGTGCACGCTGCAATACACACACGGGCTAGTTCTAATCACACGCAGCGATTACATTTACAAACTTACAACATATTTGTTGATACGCCTAATAGTTAATATATTTTTTTGTTAATTTTAAATCTGCTTATCAGATAAATTAATATTAATTGCAACCGATGAAAATGTCCTCAAACATAATCAGTTACATCTATCTAAGAGCACAGTACAATTTAAACTAATAGTCTGTGAAGGAAAACTGTACAGATGGGCAGTTTAGGTTGCCCTCTCCCCCATCCGTTGACGTCATGTATACTCACTCTAAGAGCGCGTTTCTGGCCGCTGGTAGCTGCTGCAGCAGCGCGGTGGCTGCAGCCCCCGCGGCCCGCACCTCGCCCTCGCCCGCCTCCGCGCCGTCCGCCGCGCTCCCCGCACTCTCCGCGGTCCCGAGGCACGCGATAGCTCGCAAGTGCTCTCCGACCACGCGGTCCAGGTTCAAGTACTCGGCGGCTGGGTTGTGTCCCTGGAATATGGATGTTAGTAAATGGAATAAATTAATCTGGATCGAGTGCGAGCCTCGAACGCGCTACACACGGATGCGTGACTTGATGACGTCACCGACACACGCGCGGCTCGCACGCGTCAGCCACGCCCACACGCTGCGCATGCGAACACGGAGGCGAGACTTCATACCGACACCGACACAAAAACTAGAACTATGGTGCGCTGTATATAGCTGTTGGCGCGGCTCAATATCCATGCGCGGCATGTGCTGCAGTGGGAAGGTAGACCCACGCATCCTCTGCTTGCCTCTGCGTTACGCAGCAATGGAACGGCACCTCAATCAGTACTCACGTCGTTAACTGTCTGCAGCACTTGCAGCGGCCCCTTGACGTCCTGCGCGAGGTCCCCGCGCAGTCGCCGCGGCGCCTCCACGCGCTCGGCGGCGGCGCGCAGTGCGTCGCGCGCACTGCACACGCGCACTCGCAGCGCGCCCAGCTCCGACACCAGGCTCGACGACATCTCGCGGAGGAGGGCCGATACGTTGTCAACCTCAAATGTACAAGTATCTTTATTGTACACGAATACACCCATAGGACTGTAAATGGGCAAGCTTAAGAGTGGTTTTCCACGAGAGCTGTGCGAGGAAGCTAAGCAGTGAGCAAGGATAAAATTCACCATTAGCATTGCTTCATTTACCGCTTCGCCCAGCACTGGATCTGTTGCTATCCTGTTGCTGGATTTGACACACATCCGTAGCTTAGCAACTTAGCACATCTGTGGTGGAAAGGCAGCCTGACCCTAACAAAAGTTTTCTTCACTTCCGTAAAGTTGCAATCCTCTCGATCTTTTACAGAATACATTTCGGGGAATGTGCCCAGGAACCATAAGATCTAATCCCTCCATCTCCTTTCCATCAAAGGGCAAGCAGGCGCACGGCTCAGTACCATCCGTACCTAGTTGATATACCACCTATTCGCACACACCATTTAGGTTCCGCGTTCTTGATGCGTGCAGCTAAGGTATGGAACACTTTACCCTCGTCTGTTTTTCCTATAGAATATAACCAGGGCATCTTTAAGGTAAGAGTGAATAGGTTTATTTTAGATGTTTGTGCTTTATCTTAGACTATATCATCGCTTACTTAGGTGAGATTGTGGTCAAACGAAGATCTATTTAGTTTATAAAAAAAAGAGTTTTCTTCAAGTGGGAACCCAAACAGGGATATGTTATGTTTAATGATATAGCTGAGTATTTATAGATCTGATTGGATATGCTTTACAAAAGATATACATGGTATAATGCAATAAAACAAACAAACTTAAAGTACACGCCATTTATACAGATTTTTCAAAGGAATTTGATGTGGTTAATCATAGAATCCTAATTCAAAATTTAGGTCTTGTAGGAATTTGTCGTTTACTTTTGAGATAGTGTAATTAATACCGCTTCAACTGATCTCAAATCGTAATGATTCGTGGATAAAAATCTTTTTCTCAATATGTATTATCCGGTGCGCCTCAAGGTTCTCACCTTGGTCCCTTTTTAATCTTAGGGTTTATCGATGACCTTTGCAATAATTTTACTTCACATTTCAAAATGTTCGCAGACGATTTAAAATTGATCAAGGTTATTCACTCAGGATAAGACATGCATGTTTCAAACTACTATTAAATATTCAATGTGTTACGAGTAAACTACTAACCCATTGTGTGTCGATATTTCCTTCTGGGTGCAACATCTCCATGAGGGATTCTTCTGTCGGCGACACGTCCAGTGAATACTTCTGGGTCAGTGTACAAGCCTGGAATTTTTTTTATAAAATGTCTTGGTTCACAAATATCACACGTTTTTGCAGCAAGCAGGTTTTTCAACACGCAAATTTTAACAATCAATACAAGGTGAATTTGTAAATAGTTTACAAACACGGAGGGATAGTTTTGCACGTGATTCAGAACAATAATCTGTATTTACTTCCATCCAATATTGATGTTGAAAATTCATTGTACAGGCGTCTCTAGACAGTGCGGTTTGTAGAGAACCGTGGATTTTCAACTTGAATAATTTTGGTCTATAGACAGACCTCTCTTATACTCTCTCTCTCCGCCAGATGATTACCTTCTCCCAGTGCGCCAGCGCCGTGGTCATAGTCCGGAGTGGTTTATTGTTGGTGTGCTGGCGCGCGGCGGGCGCCGAGCGCGCGTGCAGCGCCAATGCGCGCGCGCAGCCCGCCAGGCGCCCGGCGCGCGCCGCGCTGGAGGCCCACGACTCCTCCAGGGACGACAGGGCGCCGGAGAGGGACGGGTTCGCGCCTACACCCCATTTCACTCTACAATGGTAATAAACAAATATAAGTACTGACGACTCAAAAAATGCATTGAAATATGTAAGACGCATTGAAGTCTCGCCCTTTCACCGCGATGGTTTTGTAATCTCGTGTTGATTTTGTAAACGGTTTTCTTCATACGTTAATTTAAGCCATATCTAACTACAAACTATTCAAACGACGTTAGATTTTTAGGACATCTTACTTACTGGATTTCGACAAAAATTCTAAATAACAAATCTTAAATAAATTTTTCGAAAATCTACCCTTAGATTTCTTAGTGTTTTTACAGTTTAGATTTTGGCCTTCTTGGAACAAACTCAACTTTTGGGTGACTTGCGTAACGATGCTTAAACGTATTTAGTGGCTAAATATGATTTAGATTAGATTAAAAAACTCATTATTGCACTAAAAAATAATACATAGGCGAACTTAAATGATAATTAGCATTTTCTTCCAGCTAACCTTTGTGTCGTGATGATTTAATAATAAATCTTTATTTCAGGCAACAATAAAATTTAAAGAGTTTTCAAGTCATACAAATATGTCAAATGTAAACATGTTTAGTCGCTAAATTAGGTTAGGGATCGTTGTGCAAGCCGGGCTTAGTGTGATAAATAGTTCTAAGCATTATAAAGTGTAGGGGCAACTGCTACCCTGTACAGTGAAGTGTAGGGGCAGTGGCGGGGCAACACCTTAATTTGATGTGGGCAAGGCAAATTTTGCGAGGCACTATTAAATTTTTCGAACATGTATGTTACTACTATTCCATTCATTTTTTGATGTCCGTTGATTTTATTGTTGCAATCATCTTGAGAAAATGGGGTGGTATGACCAAGTAACGTACAGCGAACAGGGAATGGAATAGTAGCTATTAAGAGTTAGCCGATCGAGCCCGTAGTGTCGCAAGAAAACGACTAATGTAAAAAAATCAAAACTGTAAAATTTGTCCGTCACGTTCACGGCTTGGTAATGCATAAGATTCCTAGGCGCGAGGCCGTGGGCGGTGGCCCACGTCGCCCACACCTTACGCCGCCTCTGACAAAAGGATTGGTATGCTATTAATTAATTAACTCATTTATTTCAGATTAAAAACCACAATTTCTTAACAACTAACACAAAATAAAATACATAAACACAAATTATTAGGCACACAATTTAATTACAAATAATAATAATAATAAATATATAGTAATGATTGAATGGTATATCTAAAAACTATAACAAATCTAGGTATTTTTGTTTGTCAGTATACATACCATGCAACAATGATTCATATACTGGCAATCAAACCTACTTGCAAACACGCATAGGATGCCGCTGGAGCTAGCCCGAACCCTGCGCTACAGAGATGTACACCGCTTTCGCATCACTGTGTAGAAACAGTCAACTCGCGCAGCGGCAAACATCCCCGAAGCGCTGCAGAATCTAGGCAGCCCCATCAGCACCCTGAACGCATTATTGTACTGAATACGTAGCGCGTTGTACTGTTTAAGCACTCAGAGGCTGTGATTCAGCCACAGGCTGTTCGTGTAGAAGTTCGTACAGTAAGCTCGGAAAAGAGTGACTTTGACTTCACTTGAGCATCGAGCGAACCTGCGGGCTCGCTCATGTTCGTTCTAACACTTCGACTACGCCCTACGCTCTATTAGATGGGAGTGGTACCTCTGATGCGCAGCGTTGAGTAAGGTCTGCGCCTTAGTATTAGCAGAGAGCAGGCGCTCCATGGCCAGCACGAGCTCCTTCGCGCGGCGGCTCAGCAGCGCACCCGTCTCCTGCCCGCTACCTAGCAGCTGGAACGTACAAATATCAACATATCAAATACACGCCCTCCGTAGCGCAGCGCCCGAACAGCCGGCTGATACTTATGAGGTTGCTGTTTCGATTCCCGCCGCGGCACAAATATTTGCACGATTGACAGATTTTAAATTTTGATTTTCTATATATTATAAGTACCTATGTATTCACAAAAAAAGAAGAATATGAGTATTCTATTAGTTATCTGGTTTCTATAGAATGAGCTTTGCTTAGTTTGGGGCTAGATGGCGCTGTATGAAATGTCCAGCATTATTTATTTATTTATAAAATATCAAAATAATTATTTGGTTTAAAAACACAGGAATCAACAACAAATAATAAACGTTGGCAGCTGCACAAAGTTAGAAAAAGCTGCGTAGCAGTGTCAGCGCCTAGAAGGAAGAAATTGCTTTCAACGATAAGGACGCATATTGTACTTTAATTAGCATAAACTAGTTCTTTAAGTATTCCTGTTGTACATCCGCTTCACCTAATGCTATTGTTGTGCCCAAACACCTGTCCAACATAATATCAATGAAAACGTACAACTCTTGACACGCTAACAAGAAGAAGTTGTACATTAAAGCGTTATTCTATTATATTCTTCAACCATTTGTTGTTCCTTACTTATACTTCAATACTAAATAAAACACTTTGAAAAACTAACAATACTAAAAGTGAATATAAGTTAATTTATATATAGCTAAAATGTAGAATACAATAGATAAAAATTATGTAAAATGTTGTGAGGCATTTTAGTAACTTATACCGATCGCACCCACGCGCGCGCAAGATGACATCGTATTCGGCGCGTACGATGCGGTGCGCACGGCCTCAACTACCGCGGCGCATGTTCGCTCCGAACACAATTTTTTTTTTATTTTAATTTATATATTCATTAATTGACCCACAAAACTGGACGTTACACGAAACAATACAAGGGAAAAAATATACAATTTTACCATAGACGGCGTCCTTTGTACGTCCTAGAAATACCGGTTAAACGACACTAATAGTTCGGCGCCTATGCTTCGGTACGCGCGTTGAGGATAGGCGCGCGAGACTACGTGCAAATTCAACGACCGCAACGCATGCCCCCCGCGGTGTCTTCCGCCGCGCGTCATCTACGGACGCCTGCAAATATTTGAAAAGAACGCGTCGTTTCTTTCGTCGTTAATAGCTTTTCCATAAAGTTAGATCGTGCGGGATATTACCTCATTATGTGCGGCGGTCCTGTGCAGCAGCGCGCGTGCGTGCGCGGCTGCCGTCACATGGTCCCTGGAGGCGCGCGCGGCGGCGGCGAGGCGCGCGCGCGCCGACACCAGCGCGTGCGCGCACCAAGCCGCGCGCTCTGAGCCCGCGCCCCCGCTCCCGCCCCGCACGCACGCTTTCTCGCACAGAGACTCCAGCGATACGCTCCACATCGCACCTGCGATATAGACAACAGAAAAATATGAAAACAAGTAAACTTTATGTAATTCAAACTATTTAATTAACTTGTAGCCTAGGCAAAGATTTTCCTCAAACCCCTGAGGCTATCTCTATGCTTTACGCCTTCTCGCTATCCAGGAGAGGCGTACAAATGGTTCTGGTGACGATTTATCGATCGTAGTATGCGTTTCTGCTGACTCCGTAGGCTAGATCGATCCCGATTTAGATTTAAACTTACCGATCTCCTTCTGTTCTACTTCAGCTCTCAAGTCGAGCCTGCGCCTACGCAGCAGAGCGCATATCACGCAAGCCAAAGCGCGCGAATGTACGCCCAGCAAGCTGCGCGATACAAATTCTGCTATAAACCTGAAATCACAATTATTGTTGTATTACACTTAATCTTCAAGCCATCATGTGCCACTATCAATTCAGTTTGTTAGTCCTCTGGGCTAACGTCAGTATCTTCGGTTTGTGCTACGCTATTATTAAAAGGTGCCAATCCTCTAAGGGAATATAGCGGTTACCGTTTAACAGGCTTCGAGAGCGCACTGTCGTCAGGCACGGACGCGGAGGCGGAGGGACGCGCGAGGCAAGCCAGCTGTGCGCATACTGCAAACACCTCCGCCACGCACTGCACGCGACGCACTAGAAACGCTTCTTCTAAAACTGCGCGAACTGCTGGACTTTGGAGGGCAGCCTGGAATAATATAAATAGTAAAGTATAAAGCTAGCAGACTGGATTGGGGTATAATGTTTCTTCTTGAAGTCAGTCACAGAGTAATGATGGCCGATGGACCGATGACATTGCAACGATTGCAGTCTGCAGATGAAGCGACTCGTGACCGCTCGTCGAGGCGCTTTATGGAAGAGGTTTAACGCTGTTGCTTTAAAAAGATGTTTTCAACCAATTTTATGGGTTAATAGAAACAAGCAGACCACGGAGACGTTGAGATCTATCTGAAATTTATGAAAGAAGTTTGGGCATTTGCCTGACGCTCGATTTTTATATTAGAAAGGTAAGTATGGGCTTAGCGTCACTTACCGACATATGCATAGCGTCGCTGATATGGTCGATCTTCCTCCAGGCTTGAGGCACAGGTATAGCCAGATGGTCAGCTAACTCTCTGGCTCTAAGTTCTACAGCCGCGAATAGTCCATTGAAACCCATTAGCAGCATCCGCCCGGATTGACCCTCGTGTTCAGATGAGGTGGTGAGGAGTGCTTCGTAGCGGGTTCGTAATTCGCTGGCTACAATCATGCTACCGCTTGCTGGGGACTGAATAGAAAGATTAGATATCAAATAAAGTAATTAAATATGGGGAAAAATCCAGCATTTAAGAAGTTATAGGGTCAAAAATATATTACCTCCATATCCATGACCAGATATCTCAAATGTATCTCCAATTGTGCCAACAGCTCGTTTAGCTGCATCGGCGTGCTCATGATGACAGCATTCAGCTCGTTTATCATCATCAGCGTCGATGGTTCTTCCGAATGGATCTTCTTCAACGCCTCAGGAAGAATGATGGTGGTGAAGTTGAAGTTCAGTTGTTGTAAGTCTGCTAGGAGTAGGTTTGCGTTTCTGACACATTCTACAGCGACGGGTAAAGACGTGTCTTCTGTTGACGCTGATTGTAATGGTAGTAGAGACAGCAATTCCACCGCTTGGGTCGACAACGAGCTCATGTCGTCCAAGAACCACTCCCCCTCTCTAGACATCAGGTCGACGAGGCAATCGCCAGCACTTTGAGCTCCATTCTCCAGCATCAAGTATCTTCTATTCAAGTTACACAGCATCCCTATCACTACTGATTCTAGAGACGAAGCGGCACCATCTTCGTTCCTCACCCAGTTGGAAATGTTAGCCTTAGCTTCCATGTACGCTTCTTGAGCAAGAGCTACGGCTTCTGGACCGCCTTCTAACTGCAATCGCTCAGCAGCTTTCACCAGATTTGCGTTGGCTTCGGCACAGAGAGCTTGTAGTCTGTAACCGTAAGCAATCATCTGCTGTGATGTTTCACCTTTGATGTTCTCAGCGTTTACCAACGCAGTTACTTGGTTGGACATTTCTCGACACACTTCAGGAGATTTGCTTTCTAAAGCTGTAGCAAGGAACTTTCTGAACATCACTATACGATGGTATTCAGTGTGGCTTTGAGGGTAGTATTGGGAGACAGCCACGAATTGCGAGAGAAGTTCTAGGCAAGATCGAATGATGTGCAGTGTTTGTTTCATTGCTTGTTTTAGTTCAATTTCTACCTGCTCGCATTGGGTTAGCATGGAGCTCTGTCCAGCGTTGGTCAGAAACTCTTTAATGTGATCGAAAATAGGTTTTTCTTCATCCTCTGGGGTAGAGAACTCCTGAATCCAGTTGAGGAGTTGAGGTCCGTTCAGTACTTCAGTGGTGTTCGAAAAGGTTTCTATTTGTGTGTCAAAATCTTTGAGGATTTTGACTAGTGCTTTCATAGAGTCCTCAACAGCGTTCTTAGCTTGTTTGTACGTAGAATATTTTTGTGAGATGGCATAAAGCGGATGATTGTTCAGATTCGGTCCGTAGGCTTCGATTTCTTTGATCAAGGCCATTTGTTGGTGACACTTTTGAAGTTTCGACTCGACTGATTCCAATTCTTTATTCTCTTTGAGCCAGTTGTCAGCGCACTGCCGAATTTCCGGTAAAACGGCTAAAAATTGGTCCCTGAAACAATGTGAGTGTTGATGAATTTTTACGAAGGATTAAAGTCATTCCCCTCAATAATTCAGAGTTAGAGTGCTAAGTGGAATCTATTTTTAACCCACTCTAAAAAAAGAAAGAAGTTCTTAATTCGTTGGAATATTTTTTTTATGTATTTTCCCCGATTACTCGAATACGCCTGGACCGATTCGAGAAATTATTTTTTTGTTTATAAAGGTATACTTCCCAGGTACTTCCATCTGATGATGGGATCCCACAAAAAACAAGGGCAACCCTCAAATTTTATAGGGACGCAATTCGATTTTATGTTTTTACCTCAGAACTCCGTCATCAACCGATTTGGAAAATCCTTTTTTAATTTGAAACGATATACTTTCATATTGGTCTCATAAAAATTTCTTCAAAATCAGTTCAGTAGTTTGGTTAAGTTGGTTATATTTTTGTTAATAAGTTAGTTGTTACTTTCCTGTTCAGATTTATTTTCACGCCAATTGATGCGTCTGCCTGTCATTGAAAAGTAATTATGTCACGTTAGATATAATTTGAAACCGAGTGTAAATAATTGACTTAAATGTTTACTAAAAGCTATAGTTAATGTGTAGAATAAAGTTTGTTAGTTTGCTGTTGCAATTCACAAGACCTAAACTTTGTGTCAGCACATACCCAGATGCCTGCGTGTCGGCTTCCGTTAACGCATTGTGAGCGTAACGTATTGTCTGCGAGCGCGATATATCCTGTATTTGCTGAGGGTAAATAGCGGAACAGATATGCGTTCACTGTTTGTTACTTGTCAATATGAATGTTATTCGTGGATATCGTAATATAGGGTAACAATGATATAAGTACAAAGCTTCGCAGCATGTCGTAGCTACGCCTGGCTACGAAAATGCTACGCCGTATGTTTAGTAAGTATTTTCCTGTTTGTGTCCGCTTTTGCCTTGAATGCTCGCCTAAGCCCTAATTTTAGATTGTTTTCTAAACAACATGGCTATAATAGCAACAAATGGTTAAGAAATGATCATTTTCTAGTTTCGTATACCATTGTTATGTCACATATACCAACGTTTAAATACAGTATTTTTAGCACAGTGGTTCTTTTAGTATTGGATACTAAGTAAGGCTGGATCTTATGGGCTATCAAAGTTGGCCACTAGCTGGTACAAATATATTAATGAGGTAGCACCTAATGATAATGCACCAGGGGGTTTTATACAAAGGCGCGTGAGGAGTTTCTGTAGATCCCATGGGCTTCTCAGCCATTACCGTATCTATATGCAAGTTGAACTCACGTGATCTCCCCCAGGTGATGCTTCAGCTCCACAGCCCGCACCGCCATCATGTCCCTCGCAGCCCTCACGTCTCGCCGGCCCCGCCTCCGCCGACCCCCGCCCGTGCCACCCCCCCACTCCACCAGGGGATCGTACACGAAAGCCTCCAGGAGAGTCAGGAGGGTCTCCCGGCCCCGACGCATGGTGCGAAGCACGTGCTCACATGCCAGCCGGAATATGCCCTGGAAGAAGAAACTTGGTTTAGAATATGAGTATGTTATTTGGAATACCAGTTTTTATGACCCATTAGTTAATGAGTTAATGGAACCTGCGACTCTTTGATAATATGATCAATCAATATGGAAGTCCACTGTTGAACAAAAGCATCGCCATAGATTTCCGGAACGATCTTCTGTGCTTACATGCAACGGCTCGTCATCTTTCTATCGAGTGGGAAGTGGGGGCGTCTATGCTGCGATTTCAATCTCTACTCGAGAAATTTTTCGACTCATTTTACTCCGATGAAAAATAGTCTCTAAATACAGAAGTATTACCTATTTATACTTCAAGTACAACTGATTTACTTGCAGTTTATCAGCAGCGGAATTTTACAGCCAGAAACGTCTTCACTTTTGTATCTTCAGTATTAAAATAATCTATTTAAATTTTTATGGGGTCACAGCGATAATGATATTTCAAGATCTCTGATATAATTAGGAAACTAAATAGTTGCCATGATGAACTCGTCTAATCAGTCACTAAAACCCATGGTGAATAAAAAAAATCAAACTAAAAATTAGCCTTATTACGGGAGATACTATAAAGATAACATTCTCAGATTTTACGTTAACAAAAGTAAACCTCACAGACACTCTGTCTCACAAGGCTCTCACAGACTCTCACAAGACAACTAGCAACAAGCCTACTATAAAATTTACGATTTTATTGACGATAAAAAGTCATGGAGGAATATTATTTTGTAAGTTATAGCACAGACCAATATAATTTAAATAGACTGACAGTCTCAAACAAGATAATGTAACTCGATACTTGATTACCTGCTAGGATGCAAGATGTCGCTAAGAGTTACAAATCGTTAAATATATGCCAACCTTTAGCTTACTACCGCTCATAATGGTACGAAGAAAAATAGATGGCGCTATTTCCAATTATACTTGCCCGATAATATTATTGCGCCGTTGTGACCTTTACGTTGTGCGAGGTTGCCGCTCTTCAGTTACTTTAAAACTTTAGTCTAGCAATTTTTAGAGATTTGCGCACATTTTCTCAGAATTGCCAGAACATGAAAGTTTCCGTCAAAATAGGGATTTTTTTAGGAAAGGAAAGGATAGATATATTTTATTCATTACATACGTCTATGATCGTACCACTATTACTTAAATGCGGAAATACCTACATATTTGTAAAATAATAATACATATTTATAGTGATGTACAGATAAGTAGAACCCTTTTTGAAAGAAAATAAAATTAATTTGTAAGTACCCGGCAAATGCATACCTACTACAAGATAATACGTTCTATTAATTTGAACTGGAAACATAATTACTAAAATAATGAACTCAATACGCACACAATATGTACATACATTATGTACAACAAAATATCGACTTACTAGTCGCGACTTTTGAGAAGTGAGGTTTGGCAACACAGCATGTAACAAAATTAGGTACAAAAAGCGTGACTTTGCTTGCTTCCCGGCTGTCAATGTCAGTCAGTTCACGGTTATCTTTCGTTCCTTTTGTTTCGGACTTTGTGTTAATTTTGTGTTAAACGCCATCTAGGTAAAAACGATGTGCTACCTTCCCACGCCATCTGTGATTAAGCATATGAAAGTGGTAAATCATCAATAAAAAAAAAATCGTTAAATCTTATTTTATGGACAATATTAATTATTCTAAAAAATATTGAAATATTTTGGTGTGTTTTAGTGGAAGTTTATTTTTATTTGTTGGATGCAATGACTGCTATGAAAGTTTCCAGGCTATGAGACAGCGCCATCTAATACGGGATTTTAAGCTTTTTGCGGGTTACGATTTCTTATATGGACATCTACAGTCTATTGATATTACTAGTCTCTGGTGTGTGAGTATAGTGAATAAGAATTGTTTTGTCACTAGGTGTACCTATTTATTTGTTTGTTGTGACATTCATAATTATTATTGGTATTATTTTTTATGCTATGCTTTTATTCTGATATTGTGCTTTGATTTTAATTAGTTATTAAATTATGAATTTAACCTTACGTTTTAATAATAATTGCAAAAATTGTATACCTGATGACGTTCAAAAGTGTACCCAAGCATACAATGTAAATGTACCTAAATGAATAAATATATTTTGAATTAAATTGAATTGACTCAAATGACTGCGCCACAGGTTCTAACCTCTCAAAGTTACGACATAACTCTGGCACCACTCTAAAACTCTTTTATTTGCGAATCCGAGTGGTTCCCGTACTAAGATAGTTAGTTACTAGTTAGGAGCAAGATAAATGAATAATAAAACAAGCTGAGCTGACGCTGGCAGTCACAAAGCGGACATAAAAACCACATAATTGCTGGTTTACAGTCGGTGCATGCTTTATGCAGTCGCTTACATAGAAAGCAGGCCGCGGTAAATAATTACAACGAGATAACGTGTCATATTAATACAGTGCCTGGTGGCAAGCTGCAGGTTCATCTAGCTGGTTGAAAGATACAGCCAGAACTGTCTAAACCGCGGACTTTCTAACGATGTTACTTGATCTTTTGGTAAAGGTCTCAGTAAAAATGTTAGCTTTGTCATGAGCTAATTTGAAATATGACCAGACGCGTGTTATTTATCGTGGCCCCTTTTAGTGCGCTGATTCGTTACTTGTAATTGATGATATATCTTCTCTTTTGCTGTGGTACATGGTGGTCAACAGTTAGATCGTTCTATCACCTGTCAATTTCCATTCAGAGAATTGGGTGAAGTTCATTTAAACCAATTTTAGCAAACAGTTTTCTCTTATCTTCTTACCTTTACCTATGAAATTGGAGATTTGTATGAAAATTTTAACATAATATAAATATTTAGTTATTTTTTTATTTGAGCTAATTAAAGTATTGGCCCAATTTATCTATACAGTTTTGCCTGGCAGTTTGTTTATCCCTTTACTGTAGAAGTCTGCCGGACGGGAGGCGATGAAGTCAGCGAAAGTGGTTTGTACTGCCTCTCGGGTATTTAATTTTTTCCCACTTTAAAAACTGTCTAAATTTTGAAAAAAGTATAAATTTGTTGGGCATGGTCTGGTAAGCACGGTGGGTGACGGAGAGCTTCCAGCTGTAACTCTTGTAGCTTTGCGATGGTCTGTCGTGAAGTGTGAGCTCGCGCGTTGTCGCGGAGAAGCAATGGGGAAGAGCGATTGACCAGTCTTGGTTGTTGAATTGCGAGCTTCTCCATCATTGTTTGCAATTATTGGCAACAGACATCTGCCGTCAATGTTGTGCTATTAGGTAAGAAGCTGTGATGTACAAGTCCGGCACTGGTCCACCAGACAGTCGCCATCATCTTCCTATGAGTAATCTTTTTTTTAGCGCACTGATTAGGAGCTGTACCCGGGTCCAACCACTGAGACGAACGCTTACGGTTGTCGTACAGGATCTACTTTTCATCGCAGGTAACAAATTGATTTAGAATTCCCTCGTTTCTATACCGATTCAGTAGTGTTATGCATGCTTCGACGCTTAAGTCTCGCTGTTGGTCGCTTAGTTCGTGTGCCACCCACTTATCGAGCTTTTTTATCTTTCCTATTAGACACTTCCATGTTGTGTTGACACTAACTCCAAGGCCCGTAGCCAGTTCAGCCGTAGATTGAGTTGGATCCGCTTCCACCATCGCCTTCAATTAGTCGTTGTCGACAATCGTTACCGGAAAACCACGAGGCTGGTTCTTCAACTCAAAATTTCAAGATTTAAAACGATTGAACCCATAATGGACCGTGATTATGCAAGAAGAGTTAGGCTCGTACACGTCATTAATGTTTCGTGTTGTTTTAGCAGCGGTATTTCCACGTAAGAACACATACACGAAATTACTACCATAATTTCACAAAAATATGACTATCAAAAAACAAATGACTGAATTTGAAATTAACACGTCTGTCGAATAAAATTTATTTGAAATTCAAGTTGCGTGCCAATCCAAAGATAATTAAATCTGAAAATGCTGGTTATAAAATCTCCAATAACATAGGTAAAGACCTATTTACACTCCAAATAAGTTTTCAATTTGTCAGCGCTAGTAACCTGCTTTGTACATTGCTGCGGCTCTAAATGTGTACGCCTTTCCAAGTACAACATTGTATGTAGGTCGAACCGCTGAAGAGAGAAGAGAATGCACCCTCCATTTTCAGAAACATTATTCAAATTCTCTTAGAGGTTAGAGAGAGGACGATCTTTATAAAGAGGCTTTCGTTAACAGATTGGGTAGTTTTTTATTGAGCTAATATACACTATAATTTTGTTAATATATCTTCAATACATTTCTAAACTAACAGAATAAATGGGCAAAAACTATCTATTGTCAGTTCGTTTTTGTCTAAAATGTATTCCTAAATAAACCTTATATCGTTTATGTTCCAACCAGATATTATAGGAGGATATTCCCGTGTCGGTAATTGAAAATTACTATATGTTCTAAAATATTTTTAAAACATTTTAATTCATGTGGCTGGACAACTGTCTGCAATATCTTGCAAGAATTAGTTCCAGGTCTTGGTATTGTGGTATTCATAGTTCCTGACATCCTGATAAGAATTTTTTAATTGTTTTAACATTTATTTTTAATCTAGATCTGATGGTAAGCGATGATGTGGTCTAAGATGAAGCTCGAAGATATAGAAGAAACCTATTCACTCTTACCTTAAAGAGACCCGGATTATATTCTTTTGGAAAAACAGACGACGGCAAAGTTTTCCATATCTTAGCTGTACGCATCAAGAACGTAGAACCAAAACGGTGTGTGCGAATGGGTGGTATATCAACTAGGTACAGATGATACTGAGCCGTGCACCTGCTTGTCTTTTGGTGGAAGGGAGATGGCGGGATCAGATTGTATAGTTCCTGGGCACATTCCCCGAAATGTATTCTGTAAAAGATCGATAGGCTTGCAAACTTACGGCGGTGTTCGAGACTTATCATAAATGGGTCTTAGTCTCCGTCTTAAATTGCTCACAAATAAGCCTAAAAGCCTTACGTTCTATCGAGTCTAAGGTAGCGTGCTGGTATTTGGCCGAACCGTCCCAAAAGTGGCAGCAGTTCTCCATACGAGATCTAACTTGTGCTTCGTAAAGACTAAGAAGCTGTCCTGGTGTGAAGTATCTCCAGACCTTGTTGAGGATGCCCAGCTTCACGGCAGCTGTTTAAGCCTCATTTGCATGGTGTTTGTACCCATAATTGAGGTGACGCTCCTACTCCGCGCTATGTTTTTGGTTACATGAATTGGTGTTCACTTTGTTGGTGCCACAAATAATACCTATAGCTCACGACTATATTATATGAATATTAATCCCCATGTTGATCTCTTACTCAGTACGCACACCCGAGAAGAGATCCTACAAGTAGTCAAAGGCAAGTCTAAACATAACGCTTGATTGATGCCCACTTCTTGCAAACCAGTTAAGCATTCACGTGACAGATTGCAAGCCCAACCTGTACTGAACTAAAAGTTAGATAACACACATGTCATCTAACTTTTAGTTCTAGAACATGCCGGTTTCCTCACGATGTTTTCCTTTACGGTATTTGAAAAAATATATTCAATTTGCAAAAATGCATGTTTTTCGTTGAAAAAGAAGTATGCAGGAAAGACATTTCTGCGGCCGGTAATAAAATAGCGTTGAATGTAGGTCGCGTGATCCCATCTCATTCCAGATTGAGGAACCCGCTCCAATAACTCGAGTAACGATACCCATATTCCAACTCATATTAAAATTGAACATCTATTTGCTTATTTTGTACTATGAGTGAATTATATTGAATTGGTTAAAGAATATTGCATTTTCTAGACTATTGTCTACCTAATAATATAATAAGTATAAATAAACATTATCAATCGACACAGTTCAAAATAAAGCGTCCTCACAGTGTGACGAACAACGAACTGATACCTTTTTCCGATGTTTTATTTTTCTTTAGAGGTAGGTACGGGATGCCGAATAGTGATCATCGACGCAGACTATAATATTATTAATAACAAAAAGTATTGTATTGTATAACTTCCTCCGCCTAAGCTTACAGTGGTCGGTACAAAGCCGTTGTACACACGTATTACGTACAAAATAGAGCTTGAGGCCGCTAAGCTGTGTACACACTGAATATTGCAACTCGCCAACTTCACCCCATTATACCGAGATGCCGAGAAACTTTCCACTACTAATTAACCTGCTTCAGTTCAGTACAAATAAGATTAAATTTTAAGAGCATAAGTATCTAACTTTGATGAACTTTGCCTGTTCTAAACTTAAAGTATAACTAAAATTTAACAAACAAATTAAATAAAGATTTATTAAGTTTTGTTACAGCTTCATAAGACGATAAATTATTAAAACTACGTGGCTTGGTAAACAAAATAAGTAAATTTTCAAGACATACTAGAACAGACATTATAGAATTAAGAATTTAACTATTAAATATGTAAAATGTTACTTTTTGTGTTTTAATATTCGCCTCAAATAAGAGTACATCCTTTACTTTACTTGATAAAATAAATCTTCAAAATGTACGTTAGTAGCTTCAAATATTTGAAGAAGACGCTTCTTTGTGGTGCCGAAGTATTCCATGCGGGCTTTTGTGGACTCGTTACTTGAAAATGGGGAGTTATTTTTGACGTGATTTCGGCATATACTAATGCGATTACGTTTCTTATTAGGGTAGAATGGCATAGATCAACTGGCTTACAAGTATATTCTACTTTTAGGAAAGCTTTTCATCGGAAAATCTCTACTAAATTTCACATTTTAGGCAACATAACATTCACATACCTACATGTACTGATCCATATTCCCTGGTGGATTTTAGGAACTTCGGGTACAATGGTACCACAACATCCAACCCTGGAGAAACATTTTCATATCATCATCATCATCCTCTTGCCTATATAACCCACCAAGTGAAGTCGGCACAACATGTATTTTTTTTCTTGACTGGTATTTCTGCCTAAACTGATAAATATATCTACATACATATGAAAGACAAAAAGAAAGAAGACATTTATGCAAACGTTTGTCAACCGGTGTCACAAACACTCGTTACAGTCAATTGCTCGACCACTTCGCCACAGACACAGTCAATATCCCGCAAATCTGTTAAACTTCCACGTTGCGTCACGTAGCTCTTAAAGTACGTTACGTAACTGTACGCACGTTGACGATATATTTGGCGAATTACACATTGTCCTAGGTGAGCGAAGCAAAGCGACAAGTAGCGACGCGATACGAGTCAAATTAAAATGTATGAAATCAGTTTATTTGCTACCAGCCATCAGTTTCATCTAAAACACGATGAAAACACATTGAAAGTATTATGTAAAGTAAACTCTAACAGCAAGCTATATAAGCTTAAAAACTGAAACCCGGCTTCGTAATACCTATGTCGCATAACGAATCGATTGACAGCTCATTCATCAAAATGGGATGAGTAGTTTAGGCACTACGGTGGAACATAAATTCATACGCTGCTAAAAAAAATTCCCTTTCTTTTAGCTTTGCCGTAGTAGGGTAAAAATGTAGCATATGTCACCTGAACCATAATAACGAATCGATTGACATCTCATTCATCAAAATCGGATGATACGTTTAGGCGCTACGGTGGAACATACATATATACATACATACTTACATAGACTGCTAAAACATAACCCATCCTTTTGACTTAGCCGTATGAAATGAGAAACGATGCAAACATTACGACACAACTCTGTATCTGACGTGCGTGTTGTCTGTCTGGTGCGATGTCAGATTATCTCTATTCCCAAAGCTAGGCTAGCATGCCCATATTAACCACCATAGAAAAGTTTCCATAGTAGAGATTTTGTTAAATAAATAAAATAGTATGCATCTCGCCGACTGCACAACAAGTCCGCACTGCATCCCGTTGCGTCGCATACTGATCTACGAACAACGCAGGCCACGTGTTTGTACAGATTGTGTACAGTTGATTTTTAATATTTGTAGCATCGCATCGACTCGCTTTGTCGCGGTGGCTTGTAAAGGACAACGCGTTACACAACCTCCTATTTATAGAGATTACATATTTATAGATATTACATAATAATAAAGCAAGCGCAAACTTTCCAGAAATTTGCATATTAATGCGTCTAATGTGTCGCTCTGTTTGGATTATAGGAATAAGCTGGGCTGTATCAACATTGAGCACACATTCTGTTAAAATGTATTTTACATGGTATTTGGTACACGGGTGCAAAGTGAGATTTGGTATAACGGGCAGCTATTACTGCCGTTACACCTACAAGAATACGATCTTGGGAGAATTACACATTTTTTTGGAGAAATTCAATAAGTGAATCGAATTATGCGAAAATAACATTTTGGCTGAGAGCTGTTGGGTGCAGACCGCACAGGATCGGTCACTCTGGATAGCTTTAAGCGGGGCATGTGTTCAGCAGTGCACGTCCCATGGCTAAAACGATAGTGATGATGATGAACTACTAGAACCTTTGCAGCTTACAAACGTTATTTGGCAAGACACCTTAATTTTAGAAAATTGCACATTCTCTTTTAAAATTTTTTAAAATAAAAATTACAGTCATCTAAAAAAATTCTGTGCTCACAAACAAATGTTTTTTTTAATCACTTCAGCTCGCTAATCCTTTGGGCTTGGATACATAAAGTTTGGGCTATATCAGTAACTTGGTTTGTCTACCATCTTCTTATTTCGATTCGATATCGTAGATAAACGCCAAGCATAGTCTGCTCTAAGGGCCTTATCACACTGGCGAGTTGCGAGCGTGCTTCTAGCGAGGCGAGTTTGCGACGGGCAAGCCGCGTTCGCTCAATAGGTAAACTCGCGTGTCCCGCCACACTTCAGCCACTCAAATTGTAGAAACTAGTGTAACGTATAATTTACGTATTGTAATAACGCGGCCTGCACATCGCTAACTCGCGGCGTGTTCGCGACGCCCTCGCGGTGAGCACGGTCACAAATCGCCCCGTTGGAAACACGCTCGCAACTCGCCAATGTGATAACGCTCTAAAGCAGGCTGGTTGAGCGACCACGAGTGATTGCTAGTAGTTGCCGTATCTCAACTATTTATTAAAATTAACTTGACGATAGATAAGTACCTACCAAGTACTATCTATCTTTACCACATGTACTTCTAAGGTTGCTAGCAAATCACTTAGAGTAAGTTGGTTCAAAGGTTAGCCCGCTCTAAAGCACGTAGTCCTGACTGATCTAATCTAAGAAACAACTGAGACAAGAAACACCTAATCAAAGAGGACCTTGTCGCTCCAACTGCGGCTAATTTGACGGACAACTCTGCGTACACGTGGCATTACTGGAGATATACAGAGTGGTTAATTTTAAATTAGGTAAGTTAATGTTCTCAAAATGTATCTCCGATCTTTCGATTCGTCAGATGTACTAATTTTTACCGAGTTTAGATCGCCGGGAGCCATTGGGGTCAGGCCGCATAAGCCCGCTCTAGAAATCTTGGGTGAATCCTACGTTCAACAGTGAACGTTCAATGCCTGCTATAATGGTGATGATTGTTTAAATTAATTTTTATTTAACTCATGTGCCATTAGACGCATATTTAATTCACAAAAACTATACACACAAATAATAAATAAAAAATAAAATACAATTAACACAAAATAATGAAAACATTTAAGTATAGTTTATCTCTCAAAACTCAGCTTTCAAATGAAACTTAAACTGATATACTACCTGACTGAACCGTTTATTATGTTGAATACCAGAAGGGTGACTTGCATCAACAATAAAATATGCTAGAACTTTCCACACTCAAATATATTTTCTAAACACGATTATTTTGAAATGTCAATTAGACCGCCTGCCAACTATGATTAGGTCTTCCATTATTATACTTACTTACTCTTTTGGCGCAGGGACCTCAAAGTGAGTCTTGGCCTCCGACATGGGAACTACCACTTTCCTCTGTCCATTGCCATCTCTTGCCAGTCGTCGGCTCCAAGGTAGCGCAGTCAAACTTATCATAGGATCAAAATTTGAATCACTTTGTATCTGGTACAGGCATAAAATATATATTTTATAGCTGTTTAGTAACTTCAAAAAGTTTGCAAAACACATTATGTAAAGTCTTTGAAGTGTGGTACGATGAAAGGAGAACTTTTGGGCATGCTTTTATTAGAAGTAACTTCTCTGATGTTAATTAAATGTAATGTTTGGAATAAAGTTTCTACTTATTTTGTGACTTCAACAAGTTACTTGTGAAAAGGACTTTGTCTCAATGTGATAATTCTGCTATTGTTTGTAATAATTATTATCATGTTACACCCGTGATTCGCAGTACCCAAACGGATGAACCATTTTCAATAACCTTCAAAAACTGCAATTTGTAGCAGCATTTCGGCACCGGCCGTCAATTCAGCGCCAAGCTTTTCATGTTAATTAATAACCCGATTGCATCGAAGTGAATGAGGGTAAATGATTTTATAATTTTGCAAAAAGATGTTGCAAGCTTTTTTTTACTTATAAACTTGTTTTTGTGAGATGGCTTTTAGCTTAATTGGGTTCAGTCATTATCGTAAATAAGGATTTTTTTTTGTAAAAAAATATATGTTAATATTTGGCACATACCACATACCTTTCTTCACGTTCACCTCTAAAACCTAGCTAATGTAATAACTTATTTAAAATGTTTAAGTTGGTATTTTATGTAAGAATTAGTTAAAACTAGCCTTTTATGGCAAACGCAAACAATTCCAACACAATCGAACAGTTTAAAAATACAGTGTTCCTGCAATCGAGTCATCAATATTCACGGTAAAGGTATTCGTCTAGTAGGCACAACAGTGGCTACGTTCTCCACCTAGCTGCTATCAGCAACTTGTTATCAGGCGCTGTATACACGTAAACATCGTCAATAGGTATCTCGTGTATATATCAGATATTATATAATATTAAGTCGGACCAAATTTACCTATTACTCACATGATTACGTAAATTATATATGATAGATGTTTGATCTATGCATTCATTTACGAAACTAATCATAGGTTTTTTTAGTGTTTTCATCGGAAGGTGTGAGAAAATCTAAACTTGAGTCTCAATTCACGTTTGGGCATAGTTTTTTTTAAATGAGGTTTATATTTTGAAGTACGTTGTATGCGAATTCAAGTTAGCTCCTATGTTTAATGTCTGTACATGCCTGTTTAATACGTGCACTCTAGTGGCCGCTGAGCTGAACCCTCGCACAAAGGGTTCATTTATTCATATTCACAAGTACAGTCGAATCGGGAGCGGAAACGCAAGGACTTGCAGCTCCGTTAGAGCTCTGAATTTTTCAGCGCAAACAGAAACTACTTCCGAAGCTGGAGAAAGCAAGTTTATGATTAGAGATTGAAACTAGAAATTTTATCCGCAGGAAAAGTACAGTTCTTCTAGTTTTCTTGCTTTATGTTTTATATGGTAGTAAATGAAGGAAATTGCATCAGTTGTACTGAATAGAGCAAAGCTCTTATATCTGATGATGAATAAACAGAAAGCTTGTTACACCAAGCAGTAGGTGCAGATGGGCTAAGCTTATGATGATATGACAAGCGATTATCTCAATTTGTATTGACGTTAGCAATCTTGAAAAGATTATATATATTTATTTTGAGACATATAGCAAAGTCACAGATAAAACAAACCGTGGGCAATTTCATCTAAACTGTTGATAACTACAACCTGGGTGTCTACAAGTCGCGAGTGAATAGGTTTCTTCTAGGCAAGCGTGATCCATGGTAGACTGCATCATCGCTTACCATCAGGCGAGATCATGCTCAAACGCAAGCCTATAAGATAAGATAAGATAAGATAACTCTTTATTGTACACCAAAGTAAAATACAGAACATAATTCTTACAAATAGATTTAGTACAATGGGCGGTCTTATCGCTAAAAGCGATATAATGTATATAAAAAAGGAATTTGTTAATAAATCCAGTTATATCAATGTGATAGCTACGTCGACTCTTCTACGAACTTTGCTTAACCTACAGATGTCGCTTTATGCCCGATGCAAAACGAGTGGTGTTATACGCTTGAAGCCTTTTCCTGCTTGCGTCTCTCAAACAGATGTACTCAATGAGATTTTTTGTTTCAAAGCTAGTATTTGAGAGAGGAATCTTAACTTTTAGTCGAAATTGATTATGATAAAAATAATACCAATACCAAATCAAATCCAATTTCCCATTAGGAAAATATCTTCAGTATTTTTGCCAAGTATTTTTGTATTACTTGTCTAGAGCTAATTTATGTCACGTTTCCTTTTGTCACTAAACTGCGAAATAACACTCGAATACGTTTCAAAGAAATAAAAGAAACGAGATTAAAGCCGCTATTTCGTTTGTGAGATCGCGGGCGCGATAAGCTAGCTCAGTTCGAGTTAGCTTATTGTGATAAATCATCATTGCTCTTTAACATCTTCAACACAAGAGATGTAACGCCAGTTGTTAGATAAGTAGGCACTTACGTTCATGCCATGTAAGACTAATACGGCAGCAACAACTACCACCGCATTTTCTGCATGTAAATGTCTCTTTAGTTGATAAGGCAAGAGGAACACATTATCTAAAAATTGTGCTTCTGAGACCAAACATCGAACGAAGATCAAGGGAAGCAACGTCGTCAGAAATGGTTACTTAATGCCACGTTTTGCACTATTCTACACTTGCTTACTAAAAACTCGCTAAAATATTTATAATAAAGCATAGAAAAATAACACAACTTTTAAGCACTGCATTAAAACTACAAAAGGGGAGGTTTTTGATTTAAATTGAATACTTTGAGTTTATTCAGTACAACTGAAGTTTGTATGGAGTGATTTAGCTTTATCTAGTAGGACTAAGAATAGACGCGCTATGTAATATCGCCAATTGGACTACGATGCGCTACGACCTCGTAGCAATCAGCTACAGCGTAGCACTCCGCTACGACGTAGCAGCGTAGATGTAGAATTTAATTTCGAAGCCAGTTTAGGTTTTTAGTTAGTTTGGAATAATCCCTTATACAGGCCGCACAAGATCAAGCGCTCTGGAAATCTATGGGATGTCTATGATCAGCTGTGGACGTCTTTTGATGATAATGATGACGGGACCATTACGAGTAGGGATTACTTATGATGTATTTGTACATTGATGTGTCTTATATATATGTATATATTTATTTATTTTGCTTATGTAAGTACATTGTATAATCAATATTCAATTATTTTTATTAATAGCTATCGTCCTATAACGTTCTCGTGAAATCCAGTCCATCCAAAAGTTACAAAAAAAGAAAAAGGCGCGCAGTGCGTGCGAGGCGAGACGTTATTCGGAGCGGATCGCACTCACCCTGATGAAGGTTCACGAATAATTGTCGGTCGAAACACCGATAAGACGGTACGTGATAACTCCCGTATTTGTAATAATGACATCCAAAGGTTGTCTAGAAAAGATAGCTTTTAGCGATAAGACCGCCACTTATACTTATATGTGTATTGTTATTTATTTTAAGTGTGATTTACAATAAAGCGTTTTCTATCTATCTATCTAGGGATTACTGCAAACTAACTTAAAAACCTAAATCAGATTATGCTAGAAATAATAAAAACATACGCTCTAATACTTACTGATATTGCACAATTCTATTGTACTTGTTTGTTTTGAAGTTGGTGGTATGTACGAAATATGCATATCGATATACCAAACGTACATATTAGGTTAAGAGCGAAGTTCGAAACAGGCATAGCCAGGGCATAACAGTGTACATACATGATCGTACATTCGCCTTTGAATAATTAGACCTAGAAATTATAATAACTGAGGTTGACTGATACCCGTGTGTTGTACATTGCTACGGTTCTTGGTTACGGAGAAACTGGCGGTAAAAGTGACGTTTTAAAGTAATCCTCGTGGTTTCACTCAATTCATAAATATTTAATTGGGTTGAAAATTTACATGCGATACTAAATCATAAAAAGACGACCAGATTTTTTTTTTGATTTGGTCGCACTATTTTCACGTAGCGGCTACATTGTAACAAAAAGAATTCGCGCCACAGTAAACAAACCAGTTGTGAGGGTGCTACGAGGTAATAAACAGTATTACACATAAACATACATATTAAAATTCATAGCAATACGCGCGACAAATAACCTTACTAGGTAGACGGGCACAAATTGTTTTATTTAACAAAAACCTCATACTTATTTTAGTTGTCAACATGTTTTTTTCTGAAGCTACGTAGCACTCAAAGCCTTCAAGTCCTAGGTAAATTAATTAGTGCAACAAAGTAAGCGTATCGCAGCCACAAGCGCAAGTCGCGACTCCACGACCTGCCTATCCATTCGGGAAGGTACTGTGACTTCCTTCATGGGCACCTTGGTCGGCAAGAGTTGCGCGCTGCATGTTTGCTATTAATAATTTTGCGTGCGGCAGTGGTTCAATATTTTAAGTTCTGTTATAAAGCAGCAGTAATTGTTTATTTTGTTTTTTTATTAATAATACTAATTTTTATATTTTTTTTTACATACAATTTATAAATTAAATATATTTAGATGTCTAGTATTATGCTTATTCTCATAATTTAGCCATGCCCGTCTGTCCTTCGGTACATCCGAGAGTCAGAAAGGTGTTACATCCATTTTACTCGTACACTATAAATACTGTAAAGCTGACATGATCATATATGTATTTTGGTGAAGCCTAATAAACTATGAAATAAAAACCAGTTATTTTAGGGTACCTCCCTTTTATGTCAGTACGGGGTATTTTTTGACCTACGCACCCCATCCTGTGGGGTCTTGAACAGGTCTTCAAAAAAAAAATGAGCTTTAATTAACTATGTCGATAAAATAATCTGTAGATATTCTGACAACACCACCATGTGGGATACAAAGCTTGAAAGAGATAGAGAGATAAAATAATCCGCATCCGTATATTCAATTTAAAAAAACTAATTTATAAGTTTAAAAGTGGTCATTTTCGTAATAGTCGTCATATAACATTGAAATCACCTTGAAACAACGCACCGCAGCGTCCCGAATCGCAAGGTAGTTTGTGGTACTCGTAGTTTTTAACTCAAACTCGCGCCAGCGACACTTCATTAAAACTTGGACTGACTTTGGAAATAGTTGTGCGACTGTACGCGAACCAGTAACTCAGGATTACACCGAATTTAGCTACACTAATATTATTGGGGTTGTGTGGTTCCATAGTACTCGACTCGGCAGTTCCGGATACCCACGATTAACTTGTCTATGATTTATGTGACTTTTAGGTGTTACTAGTTAACGAAATGTATATCATGTCGATTCTGAAAAAACATGATAAATGACATTGGACTGAGAAGTGTGTTCTGATATTTACAACACGACATTTTTGCAGTCATCTATCGTACGACGTCCATCAAAAATGTACAAGATTTTATCGACAACCACCCATCTAATTTGCAGTGGCAATGTATAAAGGTTATTAGTCATTCAAATAGAAAGCTTTGTGTTCAAAGTAACACTACTGTTTTTGTGTTACATTGTGCAGAGACGGAGAGTCCAAGGCTGACTTTTGGATGCAGTTACTCGTGAAGTTCTGGAGTTCTTCAACTGAGAAGCACTGTGTCTTAAAGTGGGCCAGCGGGTGTACTTGCGATCTAATCCGAGTGCTAACGTAGTAAAAAGCTTACTGGAGAATCGATGAAGATTTTATAGATTTAAAGTTTGATTCCGCGAATAATTATTTGTGAAGCGGGCGGCTAAAAATGCCAAGTTAACCACTAGCTCAAACGAACTTACTTTGAAGATACTCTAAGTAGCAGGTATATGACAGTTGCAATTTAGGGATAAAATCGATTTTCCATCTTATTGTCAAACAAATAATCGCCATCCCTATTAATCAAAGTATTTACGCCTGTTTATTGTTTACTCGTTCTACTGAACAGAATTTAATGTAACTTTCAATTTGAAAGTGGCATTAATTGAGGAAGATATATAAACCCGTCCGTATAATCAGATCTTACGTCGCGAGCGAATAATGGTAGTTAATACTATAAGCCCCAAATTACATGTGATAATTCTGATTTGGGCCCAGTCAGCTAATCGCGAAGGCACAATAAGATCTCAGGTGAATAACATTGAAATAATAATGAGAGACTTGACCCGTACGTAGCAGCAGTATGCGATTGTTACTTAACTTGAGTTTCTTCACGTGGTGGCCTTATTAATGTAATGTTGCGCATTATTAATATAAATTTGCTAAATTTTGATACCTTCTTCAAAATATAGAAGATATTCATTTACTTGAAATAATAAATTATTGTTAGTGCCGGAAAAGAAAAAAAAGTAAAATCTCGTGAAACGTACCCTAGCGCAGTTTGTTGTGCTATCCAATGCTGGGCTTCCGCAGGTAAGGTCAAAAGCATACCATACGTAAAAGCATCAATACTATAAAAACTTTAATGTCAATCGTGCACACTAAACTAGGTGTAGTGCGCAACTCATAACAGTATGATTTATGGTCAAGTGAACAAACTCACATCGACATCCCGAATACAGTCAAGACGAGACCTGTTGTAAAATTCATGGTTTCAATGAGTTATACTTGAGGGAACCCCAAGATTGTAGCTTTGAAACTGAGCCATTTTTACTGAGATATATTCGAGAATCTGCGCGCCTTCTATTTGAACTATTTATTACCACCTCTATTTCAACGGGCTAAGGTTGAAGTTGTGGGATCTTTGATTGTGCCATTAAGAACAAGCACCATCGTTGAGGTTTCGAAAGAGCTCCGCAGACTCGTAAATCCAAGGCCTGCCGGTTACATACAAACTTACTGGTATAAAGATTAATGTAGAGAGCAAATCGAAGGTCGCGAATAAGAATTCTCGAGGTTGCTCTTGCTTGGCGGAAACAATGAGAGTTTTGCGAAGGTGATGTGGAACTACTACTATATTTTATAATCGTCAGCTGCTCGTTAGGTAAACGACATAATAAAAGTCACGGCACCGCAAGGAAGAAGCTCAAGAATGGAGACATAATGTTGGGGCGACTTGTGGAACGATATCTAATCGTATTTAGGCCGGCTTGCACAACGATCCCTAAATGTATTTAGCGATTAAACTTGTTTAAATTCACCGTATTTGTATAATTTGAAACTCCTAAAATCATATTTAGCTACTAAATACGTTTAAGCCTTTGCTCGCATTGCAAAAAAGTAAATTCAAAAACTAATTGATTATAATTACTTTTTTCTAGTTCCTGTGTAGGTATTGTCTGTATGTTGTATGCTGGCTGTTATATATTGTAATTACAGAAAACCGTATCTAAATCGGACCAATCGCTTTGGAGATAAATGGGAACTTTCGTTGTGTTCACAAACACACACACAACCCGTCACTCTAAACGCATATACCTTCGATAAAAAATGATAAAAAAGATCGTTAAACAGAATAATCAGCCTAGTTTCTTGCCTAATTCTTCGCGGAGGAACATACGGTTAAAATTTACTTATTAAAGTGATACATGTGAGTTTAATGAATTTTGAGCACTCTCGCTGTTTTTCAAAGACAGAGAGAATTCTTCGACAAACGATCGTAAAAGATAAGTGTTCGCATTGTGAACTACTTACTGTTTAGTCAGCCGTTGAGGAAGGATGTGCTTCCTTCTCTGAAACTCACACGAGGCTACAAACGAGCCTTTGTATGTCTTTACATATATGTATTATGTGTATCTAGTGATCGTAAGGCAAAGGATCTCGTTAATAAAAGACTTGTTTTTCGTACAATTTTTAAGAAAGTTAAATTAAATCGCGACAGAACTGGTTGGCAGAATTTCTACTAAATACTCGTATAGCCACAGATTTACAATAATTATGTAAAATCCACCGCCGAGTCCGAATAAGTCGGGTCAGTCGTTTTAGAACTACAATGTTAAAGACATACACGCGGACAACAACATGACTGACTAATATTTTTAAATTATAACATCGAACATTTGGGTTGGAGTTCAAATTAGCAATAAGAGATTAAAATAAAATCTTTGTAGTGACAGAAATTTGCGCTATAAGCACAATTGTAAGACGCTTGTTTGCCCAGCCCTCCCATGGGAATGAGCCATTCGCATATCGCATCGCGTCGTGTACACTGTACACGGGTCTGCTCGCACGCTCGCACTGTAATTGATGTAACAAAAATATAACGCAGTCAGTGATGTAACATCTTTGTTTTAATTCCATCCATCTCTATCCTCAGCAAGAGTAGACGATTCAGAACAGCAGTACTTACAGCTTACTAAACTAAGCCCGGCTTGTACAATGATTCCTAAATCATGTTTAGCCACTAAATAAGTTTAGGCATCGTTGTGCAAGTCGGGTTAAATCCATGCCGGGAGACGAAGCCATGCCAATAACCCGTCAAAATGTGGACTATGATGGCTGATTTAAAAAGAACAACAAGCCTTGTTTCTTGCCTTTCGTTCCTGGCTTGGTCGCGAAGGAATAGGCAGTAAAATTGATGTTTAAAAGTGATCCTTATGATTTTAATGAATAAAAAGTTTTTGATTTTGATCGTGGCTTGATCCAGCTGATATGTAACGACCAGTCAAGTTAGGTTACAAGTTTAGTACGTAGACTACATAATTGCTAGAAAGCTACGCCGCACCGTAGCAGGTACGCCATCCGTAGAGGTACTACGCGTGCTGTTACATGCTACGCAATTTGTAGACGTGCTACGAGAATGCAGAACTAACCATTCAATCCTTGTATTTGTGAAACGGTAGATAATTAATTTCATTAGAGCATTACATTTACTCTATCAAACAACAAACTTCCCTTTTAATTAAAAGGGGATAGTTTGAAAGGTTTTAAAATCGTTAGCACTTCTTGTCATCTAATTTTAGAAATCCGAAGCCTTTAGATCTTTCGAGAAGAAATATCGATTACGTACACGGTTGGGATTTAAACTCACAACCTTCGGACGGAAGCCGCGCCGTGCTGTTGACGTCGTGGGATATACCCCGACTTTCAAAAAGCATATCTATCAGCTATGAAAACGGATAACATTCAACCTGACCAAACTTTCTAATATGATATGCTAGTTTATTTCTGCAAAAATATGACATATCTAAAATCGAATCTAGAGCACACAATACGAGTATCTTCCAATTTCCCGTATGCATTTATCATGCCATCTCTATTATGGCTCTCTCATTTCACAGAATCCTACTAATATGATATATGCGAAAGTTAGCATGTTCGACAATGCAGCAACGACTAGAACAATTTAAATGGAGTTCTGATATGTGGTGTTTGACAACGCAAAACAAATGTTATAAGTTTGAATCCTTTATTTTAATGTTAGTGTGTGTTTATCTGTGTGTCAAGGGTTAATTTTGTAAAAAATAACAATAGAGTTCGCCATCATCCTCATCATCTGTAGGACGTCCACCGCTAAACATATACCTCCTCCATAGATTTCCAGAGCGCAATTATCTTGATCTCTCCGTTCTACACTGTAGTTTCCGGTACGTGGTCTCCACTAGAGAACCTTTCTGCTCTATATCTAAATATATAAAATAAAGTCGGTTTAGTTACACCATTTGATAAACGCTGCCTTTAGATTACAAAAATCTAACAAAAGCTTTGTTGGCAATGCGGTGCGGTTTTATAATAAATTACCCAAACTTGTCATAGAATTAAAAGAAAATGCATTTATGAAATATATAAAAAATCTCTTTACGAAAAAATGCAGCATGTTATATTTTTTATTGCACAAAATACATAAATCTATACACAGGCGAACTTAATGCTAGCAAGCATTCTCTTCCAGTTAACCTTTGCGTAGTGTTGAAAAAATATTTTTGTAGGTAGTGCATGACATAATGTAGCAGGAAACAATTTATAATAAAAAATAAGACTAAGATATATTGAGAATACGAACGAAACATCAAATATATATAGAGTATTTTCAATAAACGTACTTTCAAATATTACATCTCAATAAACACTAGTTGAAAAATAATAGATAAACTAATAAATAGGTAGTTACAATAAACCTAAATAAACTCATATCATATAAAGATAACAGAGTGGACAAATGACAGAGCATCTACAGGACACCACTCATTTTGTAGGCTTCGTTCATGAGAGTGAGGTAGTGCTTGGTACCTTGACTTTATCTTAGAAGTTTGGAATGAATAGTTTTACTTTTGACTAAGCCCTGTACAGCTGCACAATTTGTATTTTATCGGACAAGGCCTTTTTACAGCTGCTCTAATTTTAATTATTTGTTGTTTTTAAATTTTAATATTATTTGACAAAGCCCCTTTACAGCTTCATCTTTCACTTTGTACTTGTATGTTTGTATTTGTTTGTAACCTGGCGTAACTTAGCGTTCCTAATGATCCTAAACTTTGAATAAATGTATGTCTATATGTATGTCTATGTTTATTTATAACTCAAGAACGGCTGGACCGATTTTGCTGATCTTTGATTTGTTGGATTTCTCTCCGCCCCGAATAACAGAATAACTATTAAAATATCGGAAAAAAACACGCAATAAAACTATGATGTAAATTCTTTTTCTCATACATCTAGTTGCAACTAATGATGGCCGATTGTCAATTTTACCGGCGACATACATTGGCAGCCCGCTTCATATGCATGTCAAGGCGGTACTAAGTTCGCCGGGTCAGCTAGTCTAAATATAAATAACTAGCTGACCAATCCGCAGCTTCGCACGCATAGTTTTTTAATAAAAACATTACCGTCCTTCTCCGCAGTTGGGTAAAAAGTAGCCTGTGTCACCCGGAAATAGTGTAGCTTCCAAACAGTGAAAGAATTTTTTTAAATCGGTCCAATAGTTTCGGAGCCTATTCAATACAAACAAACAAACCTTTCCTCTTTATAATATTACTAGCTGACCAATCCGCAGCTACGCACGCGTAGTTTTTCAATAAAAACATTATCCTCCTTTGCGCAGTTGGGTAAAAATTAGCCTATGTTACTCAGGGTAAATGTAGCTTTCCAATGGCAAAATTTTTTTTTAAATCGGACCACTAGTTTTTGAATTTATTCATTACAAACATACACACAAAAATACAAATCTTTCCTCTTTATAATATTAGTATAGATGAAGTTTTTGTAGATATTGATATCTTCTTTAATATTGTAGAACATACTTTTGTTCTATCATCAATAGTTTCCGCAGCGCATGCGACGAAACACGTTTTAGGGCACTTTTTTACACCTTGGGTTACGTTACTTAAGTTTTAGTAAGGATCCCTAATCTTTTTTAGAAATAAATATAGCCTATGTCACTCAAGGTGAATGTAGCTTTCCAATGGTGAAAGAATTTTTGAAATCGGCACAGTAGTTTTTGAGTTTATTCATTACAAACATACACACAAAAATACAAATCATTCCTCTTTATACTCGTAAGTATAGATAAATAACAGCAGTCACATAACTCCCAGCCCTACACTAGAATTCCCTGCAGGTACCCCTTTATCAAGGGTACCAGACACTACCATTACCAGGTTACCAAGCATTTAGTGCCCTTGTTTAACACAAATGTGAAGCGAAGTGCAAAAGCTTATACCGTTTATTTCGTCCATATCTTACATCTGGCCATCATGCACCCCCATCGAGTTAGCGTTATCGCAGGAGGCTGTGGCAACGGCACAAAGCCACCTGTCATTGAGATCGCTATCTTAGGGTTAAAATGGCTAGGACCGAGCCGAGGTATAGGGATTTGACGGATTGGAATAATTTTTGAATGGATCTTGATAGAGGTAAAATAATTATGATGTATGATTAAAAGTAGTCGAGTTCCTTGTGAAAGGGCTCGCCCGGGGAAGTACTACCATCTAACCTATTTCTGCCACCAAGCAGCATTGTTGTGTTTTGGTTTGAAGGGTATGGTGCCGGTGACATTACAGGCACATGAGGCTTTCTATCTGTATGCCTCAAGTTGATGGACGCAGGGCAGTGCATAGTAGGGCACATTTCTAACGTGCGTGACCTACGAGGCATTTCTCCGTTATAGGCGGTGGTTACCACTTAGCAATCAATTGGACCATAAGCTTGTTACATCTCCATGTAGTATACAAAAAAATGATGTATAGGTAATAAAACAAATAAAAACCCCGTCCCTCCCTTTTTGTTTCTGGTGACAACAAAAACTCACATAGCTAAGAACCACCCCAGTTAAACTAGCTTTAAATTCAAAAAACCTTGTTCGAATCGGTCTATCCGTTTGAGAATGACAGACATAGGCGTCAAACTTATAACACCTTTCGTTTTGCATCGGGGGTTAAAATGGAGAATCATAACAATATTCTCATTACAATAAAGTATACATCTCATTACCGTTGATTTAAACACACAAAGCTCATCACATCAGAAACGAGAACTCTAATGAAATTTTCGTAGTCATATACCTACCCACACAACATTCAATTACCAACTAAAATAAATAAGGGATGAAAGGGAACAATTTCGCATGTGAAAGAAGGTCATAATTATTCAAAGAATTCAATTATTATAACAAAGGCTTTGTAGGTAAACCAGACCGGTCACGAACACAATTTTGAAATGAAAAACTTTAGAAATTTTTGGAATCAAACAGCTTGTTAGAATTAAACAGCAGACGTAACAATTACAAGTTTCCAGTAGGGAAGACATATCTAAGGTAACATTCTGAAAAATTCTAAATTCTCCAATCAGATTGGAGAATTTAGAATTTTTCAGAATGTTACCTCAGATATGTCTTGCCTAAGATTTCAGAAATCTTAAGGCATTGGATGATTTAAAGAGACAAAATGTAACCAAAACAGGCAACATACATAGCCCTGGCCCCACCTTCCAGAACGTCGTGTATTAAGTAAGGTACCCGAACACCCTAATACCGAAGAAATATCTGCAGATCATGCAATTATTTGTCCCGTACTTGCTAGACTTGCTAGACTGACTTTAACTATCTGCCATCTGAGTGACATCCGACCGTCTGTGGCAAAGACTATGCAACACTTGACTATTGGGCAATCCCTCTATTTGTCACACTATACAAATCCAACGCGAGTGGCAGAGTTCTGGAAACACACACGGTTCAAGTTGAGTTAATTGTCTCTCTGTGACATTCGACCTTTACTTGGCCTGTTTCACTCCGATCAAGTTCTCAATAGGGAAAGTTTTCATAAGCTACCGGCCAGCCAGCCAGGTTAGCATGAACACCTTAGAAAAAAAATCTCTACAGAAGAATATACTAACATGACATTAAAATATTGGATTTTGTAGACCTTCGACGTTTGTTATTGCCAAGATCAACATCATAACCTGCCCTCCGAAGCACCAAATCACTGAATAAATGCCACCCATCCAAATTGCGGAAAAGTCGGGTAAATTTGTTACGAACAACCAGGCAGACGAAAGACTATGCCAGGCTTTCTATGCAAGTTGACCAGCCAATAACCAGTGACACAAGGAATAAATGTGCCATTATTTCTTCTGGCACGGAGTACTGGCCGTAATTGATAGAAAAATGTGTAATTAAAAGTTTCCAACGGATGATAAATACAGCCTTTAAGAGTTTTTCGAGGGCCGCAGTGGCTTCCCTTGTTAGTTTACTATTACAGTCGACATTTCGACTGTTTCTATGGTGTCTTGAGAGGAGTTTGCAGGTTCTATTCCCACCGCGAAAAAAAATGTGTGTTTCGTGTCTGGGTGTTTCAACAAATAATAGTAAGTATTTACAAACAAATAATATATAAGTGTATATCAGTTATCTGGTTCCCATAGTACACACGGCTACACATCAAGCTATAAATTTCCAGTATAAGCTGACCTCGCATTATGTAGGCTTTTCGTAGAATGAGAGGTCAGCTTATACTGGATATGTATAGCTTGATGTGTAGCCGTGTGTACAAGCTTTGCTTAGTTAGAGGCTAAATGGCGCCGTGTGAATTACAATTAATTATTTAATTATATTATTTATTTTATATCAGTGCGGCACCTAACGGCTCTCAGCATTCGCTCATACTCTTTATTTTATTCATTCATACATTTATTAAAACCGTAGGGACACAATGGAACACTTTTTTACGTCAATAATAGTACTTACTTAATTACATGTCTTTATCTAAGTAGAGGTGCCAGAAACAGACAAGCATTTCATATATACCTATTTACATTTAAGCTTAAAAATACTGACTATTAACTATGTAGGTATATAAGATTATAGCTGCTGTAGAGAGGCATTGTCAAAGAATTGATTATAATAGTACCTATTTTGAGTTCTAAACTGCTGCTTATGTCAGTTAATAACATTAATTTTATTAAAAACATTGAATTGCATTAGTCATTGAATAAAATATAAGGAATGTCAAGATATGCATTAAAAAATGTCAAATCGTAGCTGCTGTAAAAGGGCATTGCATCTTACCTAAATAAATCATAACAAATAAAAATGTATATACCTAATCCTAGTATCACAGAAACAACTATTTATATAAAAAATAATAATAATACATAATACATACCTTCTATCAAGTAATTTCCTGTGAATTGGAGTCATCCTTGAGAGCTTCAATCATGCTATAGTAGCTTTTCCTAATTAATACTAATTACAATTTTATTTTGTATATGGCATAGTCCATTTCACGCAAATCTTTGTGTAATTTATTAAATAGTTTGACTCCATTACAAAGAAAACTCTTTGAAAGTTTAGCTAACCTAATAGTTGGGTGTCGAATGCTACCACCATGCCTTGTTTGGTAGGAATGGGTAGAACGGTAGAACGCTCTCAGCATTAGGTTATGTTTCCATCGAGAGACACTTGCACATATATTGCACAATACTAAACTACAATACAAATCACGTCAAGTACTTAAGCAAGTACTAGCAGTACAACTTCCAAGTACTGCGTGGACGTGTCTCTGAGCTAATGAAATTAATCTCTGCATTTGTATAGCTCTTAAGCGTGAAGTTGGTAGTTTAAATCTGGATGAACTTGTTAGCCAATTTTTAAAGTTTGACAGAATTTCATAGTTCAGCGATTTCTATGGAATTCTGCCGCTGTAATTGTGTTTTTTGTGATCAATTAATACAAAAAGAAATAACACCCTATACTCACATACATATTGTTTCAAAAACTCGTTTTTATTAGTTCTATAATACCACAACACAAACCTTAAACAAATATTAGCAGATTATGCAAACATTTGTATAGGTGCAAGATTGAACCCTTTATCTATTGCCTCTCAGTCTCAGTTGCCTACTAGCTTACTACCCCCGGAGGACGTCACAGGGGAAAATGTAAAAAGATCTCAAAAGCAATAGAATGGCGATTGAACAAAGTGAAACTTTAATCTCCACACGTATGTTTGCTGTCAAATATCTGTATCGACTTTTGCACTGCTCATTGAAACCTTTGCAATTCCTTTTTACATTTCTAGATATGTAAAGGATCTTTTCATCACTCATGCTCTGAAAGTTGGTAATTGTTAGCTCAATAACTGATGCGTAATTGCGATTTACGTCCCTAGGGACGACGTAAGTAAATTAGAAAATAGAATGAGGCTCATTGCACTCATACTAATAAAATACAAACCCTATGACAAATCCTTTTTTATATTATTAAATGAAAGAGGCTTTACTCATAATATACTAAAATGAAATATAATCTCCATGACAAATCCTTATTTCTATTTACAAATGAAAGAGGTCGTAGTCTAGTAGTGAAAAAAGCAATGGATACCGGAAACGCAAATTTTCTTTTTAGCAAGAAACTGATATAAAAACACTTTTTTTTTCATTTCCTCGCATACTGTGGACTAACTGGATCAATTTCTACTAATCATAGTTACGAATACCTGCTTTCGAACAAAAAAGAACAGCATATAAATCAGTCTAGCCGATTTGAGAGCTGTCGGAGAGGCAGAGAAAGGTATAACACCAATTGTTTGTATAGAGGGTTAAAAAGTAAACCAACGCTCGCTTGGTTCGCTCGCATAATAATTGCGGTAAAAACAAAACATCTTATCTTTTCTGTTGGACACATAAACCGTCCGTGTGATTTAGTGTTAATATACTTTCGACCGGTTTTATTCAGCATTTCTGTTATCTCGCGTTGATTATTATCTCATTCGGATGAACTTTTTTTGCTCCTTCTCCTATTCACTTATAGACATAGACAGACATTTATTTGCTACCATAGCACACACAAATTCACACAATACAATCAAAAGGTATATCAAAGATATACCGTATATAGTAGATACATAAAAGAGAAATCATAATTTTATATCTGTGTCAGTTATATTAGGCAATTTATTTATCCAGTGGCGCAGTTTTATGTAAAACTTTGTAACGAAGCTGTCTTGTTATGCATATTTTTTCGTTTGATGTATGGAAGACCTTACTTTTATGTGTAAGCTTTGTATATAACCTGCGTCTCCGTCAGCGTGTATAAGATGAACTGGGCAACATCATGATTTAAATTCCGGTGGTGCTGTTAACCTTAAAGTACAGATTTTTAAACTTTCAAGCACAGACGAATCTTAGAATTTGCCGTAAGTGTTTGGATAACACTATAAAAATAAAATACTCAAAGGTACAGTATCGTCTCCGCGGAGTGTCGCTCCCAAACAGATGGATATTTTTATTGGTCAACCGCTTGACCATTACCTCTCCTGGTGATAAGTGAATTTGAAACATTGTGTGTGATAGATAGTTTTTACCCAACTGTTTTTACTGTACTTACTTGTTAACTAATACAGATATATTATGTAATTTTTTTTCTATATATTACAAATATGTATTTACAAAAAAAACATATGAGTATTCTATTAGTTATCTGGTTCACGTAGTACAAGCTTTGCTTAGTTTGGGGCTAGATAGCGCTGTGTGAAATGTCCAGCAATATTTATTCATCTATTTAATATTTAAATAGAAGAGTTTGAAAATAGTAGGTTTCTTTAGTAAGTACAATTTAAGTAGCAGTCTTTTTGAAATAGTGTTTTATAAAAACATATATACGAGCTTGCTCAATTCGATTGCCACCCAGCGATTACGTAACGAAGTAACGCCTGCATAGCTGCCTGAATAATTCATACAGCCTAATGGGACGCAGTATGCCACTCGAACTTACCTGATATTTGAGAAACAAAGGAATTTGTTGAGTCTGTTTGAATGACGTCAGAGCTTTCAAAATCACTAAAGCGGACGACCCCCCATTCCATGAAGAGACGACCTACTGAAGGTTGCTGGAGGCGATACAGGCGGCACAAGATTGGTCGCTCTGGAAATCTATGAGGAATGCCCAGGTATGTTTAGCAGCGGAAGTCCTTTTGCTTACATTTTATTTAATTGATGATACCAATATATTGTATATAGTACATAGTTAGCATACTTTTATGATTTTTAAGCTGGTAAGGATCAACATCGAATTTCAAATGCAACCCGTAAATACGACTCTTAGTGGATCTCATAATATCCCCAATAATTTAAATACCAGCGTCACTCGATCCATGGCAAAATTTGCTAAAGCATTGCCAATTAGCGGCAGATGCAAGTTTAAGTCCTGCTAAATATAAATTAAACCTACTTTGAAATTCTACATGGCGTATTAAACAGGTTTAGTAATTGTAATTTGGTTTAACAATAAAGAGTTATCCTATCTATACTCAGGAATAAGTTTGGCCTTCAACAGATGAAATTTCAGCAAATCTTTTGTCATACAACCTTCAATCCAATCTAAAGCTCCTTCGCAACAGTGAGTTTGAATAATGCATGTCGCCGTGAATCGCGTCGCACGTGTGCAGGCGACATGCGGAATGCAATCGCACTGATTTGCTGTTTGCCGAACTTGTGTGTGCCATACCAGCTGATTGCCTACACAATATCACTGTACATGTTTAGGTACTGAACATAATAATAAGCCATTCACTTTTTGACCTTTCTAGATGGAGAATTACCATATTACAGAAAACAGTAAAGGATGCTAATATGTAGGTAAGTGGGTGGTTGCTCACAAAGTTTTTAATTTAACAAATACTTAGTGAAAATCCACTGTTTTTGGTGAAAATTTACCCTGTAGTATGACTGCTTTTCCACCAGCAATGTGCGAGGCAGCCAATCGTGGAATTCATATGGGACTATGAAACACAGGTTTAATTTATTTTGGGGCGTTCCATTGTGGCCACACACAGCAAGTAGATTAAACCAAGTAATAACAACCTCAGCAAGATGGGCCATTCCGACCACAACAACAGCCCAGAGAAGTATCAGCGCTAATTACAGGGATTATAATTTTACTTAAAATTATATTTACGGAGTTTTAACTGATATGATTGCTTTAATTTTGCTGTATATATTAAAATTCATAGCCATGATAGATACATAATGATCAAACTTCATATTATGGACAGACGACTTGATAAAGGTTGCTGGGAGCCGTTGGGTGCAGTCTCCACAAGATTGGTCGCTCTGGAAATCTATTGGGAGGCCTGTCTTCAGCAGTGGACATCTCTAGTGGCTGATATGATGTTAAGTGATACTTATTCGAGGTCTCTATTGCGAGGCTACAGTGCTTTACTATTGATTTGATTCATCAAACTGACTCTCAGTTCACTGTCATTAGGTATTGAAATAAATCGATTCTTGAAATGTTCTAAGGCACTGTAAAAATGTAATTTTCTAGGTAATATTCTAGAAATATCATGATAAAATAATAGAGTAATAAACTAGTTTCACTTACAAATCCATTAGTGAAGTGTACCTCTATTTTCTGGCAATCTTTCAACAATTTTTCATCTTTTATAGACGAACATTAGTTCCATCAATTTTTTTGTTAATATACTTGCTTCTAGGACAATTACAATTTTATATTACAATTATATTCAATTATATATTACAATTTTTTTATACAACATTTTTTTTATGCAACTTATATGGCAAACGAGCATGCAGTCCACCAGATGTTATGTGGCTACTGCAGCCCATGGATATCCACATAGAATTCAACACAAGGCATTATGTTGTCTTGATCTCTATGTGGATACGTTGTCTTACTATAGGACTTAGCTGTTATGCCTATGTGCCAGTAATTACAGGAACATACCATTACCATCTAACCGGAACACAGCAGCACAAGTACTGCTATTTGGCGGCAGATAAAGGTAAGGCGGTGGTGCCCACTTCCTCGAGCTCGTTCACAAAAGCTCTACCACCAGTAAGACATGGAAATTCCATGGACATGGTATTCCCACAACATGGAAATGGAATAAGCAAATGGTCCACCTGATGTTAAGTGGTAACCATCACCTATGAAAAAGTATTGCCTCGTAGCTCACGCTCCTTAGGAATGTGCCTTACGATGCACTATCCCGCGTCCATCAACTTGAAGCATACAGGTGTAAAGCCTATAATTTCCTATAGTAGTACCTATAACTTCACCGGCACCTTAAAACTGTCAAACTGAAACACAGCAATGCTGCTTGGCAGCAGAATGAGGCGGTTGTGGTGGGAGTCGAGTCGAGTATAAAACCCCGAACGAGCATTTCTCACACAACTTTACTATTACTGCTACTATTAATAACCTCTTAGGTCTATCATATTAAACCTAAAATTAACTTAATATTACGTTTTGTCTGGAAGCTAGCAGACTGGAAAGATTCTATTAGAGTTTAGTAAAAACTATGTCGAAATTATTATAGTGAAGGTGGCGTCTGGTGGTATCAAGAAAAAACGTAGTACTTAGGGAAGGTTGAATTACCAGAACCACTTTTTCCACTATAACAACAAGTACATGAATAAACCATTGTCAAAATAAACCTAACCCTAATACTTCTATTCGGCGTTACACTAAACTTATGTGGTGATCCAGGTTATAATCTACGTATAAACCAAATTTCGAAATAGGTTCAGCCGTTACGGCGTGATTAAGTAACAAACAAACAAACATCCAAACTTTAGCATTTATAATATTAATGTGATAATCTTTGAAGCATCAGTTACAGACCGGTGGCCTAATGCTGAGTATATCAAAAAGTTCATGTCGTTCAATGAATCAGACCCAAGCAACAATAGCCCGATCAACATCGATGGACAATTGGTCACCTTGTGTGATCAATATAAGTATCTGGGTAGTATGATGCATAACTCTGGGAACGTGGAATGTAATATTCAGCACCGAATAGCCGCAGCATGGCTAAAATGGCGAGAAGTAGCCGGTGTCACCTGCGACAAAAGAATGCCAGTAAAACTTAAAGGTCTTATTTATAAGACTATCATAAGACCAGTTTTAACGTATGAAAGCGAAACTTGGGCCGTAACGCAGAAGAACATACATACCATCCAAGTCGCTGAAATGAAGATGCTGAGGTGGATGTGCGGCATCACCAGGTTCGATAAAATCCGTAACGAGTAGGTGCGAGAAAGCCTGGAGGTGCGCTACATCGCTGACAAGATGCAGGAGAGTCGGCTGCGATGGTACGGTCACGTGAAGAGGAGGCCACCTGACTACCTAGGGAATTTGGCACTACAACTTTCCATCCCCGGTCGAAGACCTAGAGGTAGACCCAAGACAAAGTGGAGAGATGTAGTGTCAAAAGACATGAGAGAGTGCCATGTTTCTGATGACGACGTCGAGGATAGAGCGAAGTGGAAAAGAACGACCAGGAAAGCTGACCCCGCCACCATGTGGGATACATAGCTGGGAAGAGAGAGAGAGAGAGAGAGAATGTGATAATCTTTGACTAATAAAATAGAGCCACGAAATGCACAACCAACTAACTTGATCTATAGTTTCATTCAAATTACAAATAACGGGAGTTCATGTAAATTGCTTACTCTATTTTAGGGTAGAAATGGCAGTTATTCTAGATTTCAGACTTTTCCCTATATTTGTGTCACTAAACCTAAACTCATACCTACCAAATTTCAGCACTGTGGGGTACCTGATGTGAATTTCGTCAAAGTTCAGTTTTTATATTTTTAATAACTCAAAAACTACAAAGATTAAACTAAAAATAATAACGGGGTCGAAATGTACTAATGAAAACCTTTGATTAGACGTCCCACTTGACCTCTAGTCTCATTTTGATTTTTTTTTTACCTCTCTTGAACCCCAATATCTCAACGACCGCTCAACACTTTTATCTCATTTAGCCACACCAGGATTGTGCCAACACTACCTACTTACCAATACATACCAATCAAATTTCACGATGATCGGATCAACGCTTTGAAAGTTATCCTCGGATAAACAAACATACATACATACATACAACGCCGATTTGCCCAAGTTGATTTGAAGATCTCACTTCGTTCAGTCAAATATGCACGCGTTCTGGTGTCACTTAAAACTGGACTATCAATGAGAATCGGGAATGTTTCAAGTCATAAAGAAACCCATTAGCGACGCAATTCGTGGCTTCGTGCATTTTATTTTTAGGCACAGCTCGTGAAAAAGAGCTATAAGGGCATGATGAGCCAGGCCACAGGTTACTCCTAATATAGATGTGCACATTGCTATAAGCCATCTGGCAGGTAATCATCAACAGAGCTCCCGTTGGGACGAGGCGAGCTCTATCGCTTGCGCTGATTGCCCTCGCCTTTATTACCGAGGTAAAGTGTATTGCATTCCAGCTTTATATGAGTTTCCGTTAGAGATATTTTGATTGCATTACAAGCCTGAAACTATACATAAAAATAAGTTAGTTTTACAGTTAGTACTATATAAATAAACACAGATAAACTATAGGCTCATTGATCTTTGATAATTCTTCTTACAACAACAGTATAATATGTGCGACTATTGTTGATACTGTTAGGTATACAAGAAACACCACACTACACGAATATTACGATAATGAGCATTTTGAAGCTTTAAGTATATTTCGTAAACAGGCTCTATGGTATCGTATATAGGTATTCGTATCGAAAGAGTGTTAAGGAACCCTTAAAGCGTTTTTGACTGTTGATAAAACGTATCAACATGCCAAATTTCAGTTTTACAGCACTAATAGTCTTCGAACAGACATACAGGTACGGCATAACTATAAGGGTTCCTACTTCGACCACAGAACCCTAAAAGCTTTTCGGGGAAAGTTAAGTAGGAGTTAGTTTTTCTTGGGAACAAAAAAATTACGCTAAAGAAAATTATATTTTTTAAATTCACCAAAAAAATTACTTTGAGAGGTTTCATTTCAATGAGGCGAAGAAATGTTCCAATCGAAATGAAGACTTCAATAAGACAGATGTCAGAGCGTCATTGGTTTTATTATTCTTTGTGATATTAGGTTCTTATAATAAAATTGTCTACAGCGTGGGTGTTCAGAATTACCGATGTTTGTAAGACATTTGCAGACAAGTCTTATAGTAACCTTTATTTTATTCTAAAAATATTTCGTACTACTGATTTATTGTAATTTCTACAAGGTAACGCCTACAGCGCAACCTACATGTAATGATTTGAGGAAAATATCTAAAAGACTGCGGGTATATTTAATTTTACTTTTGGGAATAAAAAGGCGCCTTCGAGGGGAGTCACACATGTATCCTTTAAAATATTTGAATTACAGCAGTAAAGCCGTGAAACCAAGCATATAATATATGAAGACTGCGATGCACAAATTTAATACTTATAGCACAAATTTCAAAAATCTAAAAAGTATGTTCACTTTTATACCGTAGCACTTTATTTTGTTGAACGAGCAAAGCGAGATCTCCAAATCAACTTGGGCAAATCAGCGTTGTATGTATGTATGTATGTTTGTTTGTCCGAGAATAACTTTCGAAGCGTTGATCCGATCATCGTGAAATTTGATACATAGGTAGGTAGTGATGGCACAATTTTGGTGTGACTAAATGAGCAAAAATGTTGGGGGGTTGTTGAGTATTGGGGTTCAAGAGGGATAAAAAAAATGAACATGAGAGTATTAGGTCAAGTGGGACGTCAAATGAAAGGTCTTCGTTAGTACATTTCAACCCCGTTTTTATTTTTAGTTTAATCTTTGTAGTTTTTGAGTTGTTAGCCATAACAAAAACAAAACTTATACAAAATTGACAGAGTACACCAGTGACCCTACAATGCTGAAATTTGGTATTCGTGTAGCTTTAGTGACACAAATATAGGGAAAAGTCTGAAATTCAGAATAACTGAAATTTCTCCTCCTAAAAAAAGGAACCAACTACATGAACCCCCGTTACCTCTAATTTGAATGAAACTGTAGGTCAACTTAATTGGTTAGGCATTTCGTGGCACTAATTTTAGTCAAAGATTAAGGCCGGCATGCACAAAGATCACTAAACGTATTTAGCAACTAAATACGTTTCGGCATCGTTGTGCACATAGCCCTAAGCATAATATTTATTTTGTTTTTTGGGGTGATTCGCGAGATCTCAGTTCTGGGCGAACCATTAGTTATACGTTTTTGAAATCTTCTCATAAACATATATCACGTATCGCTATACATGGAAGGTTCACATGCCTATTGAAACTGGCGACTGGCATTTTTATTCTATGACACTTGTACCCTAATTTGACACCTCATTCATGTGAATCTATCACACGAAATAAATTATGCCTTTAGTGGGTAAACATGTCAGAATGTATTCTTTGAGCCGTAGTCTCCTAATAATTTCGCACTGGACTAGCAGTGAGCTCTCGTAGCGATATCAACTTGTACTACGTTCCCGTATCAAGAGAAATGTTTTGAGTTTTAATCTCGAGTAGTTCGTTATTTTGGGGTAACTAAAAAAAATATTTTATTATAATCGTAGTGTATAAAAACTACGTGAAATATTTTTAATACCTCTTAAAGCTACCGAAGCAACTAATTTTAGACTGAGTTGGTATTCGACTAATTGAGGATTACAACATAGGATCAGTGATCTTTTCCAAGTCCTTTCTAATTTATCCCATAAAGGTCTTCGGAAGTAATGAACACATATATTACTTTTCGAGTGGAAATCAGCACGTATGATTTTACTTGTGAGAATATAGTTGACCCGCCGAACTTCGTACCGCCTTGACATGCATATAACGCGGGCTGTCAATATACGTCACCCAGGTATAATTGGCAATTGTTGTCCCCAGCCATCATTTTACAACCATACTTAACCAGAAAAAAATACGTTTAGATATCATTTGCGTTTTGTTATTACATGTCAAATTCGTTTTTGTTATACCACGTTTTATAGTGACTTGTATTCTCTTTGACGTTTTATGTCACGTCACACGGGAACGCGGTCGAACGGGATAAAAAGTATTCTATGTCCGTCTCCTGGTTCTAAGCTACCTCCGCACCAGTTTTCAGCCAAATCGGTTTAACCGTTCTTGAGTTATAAATAGTGTAACTAACACGACTTTATTTTATATTTATTTATTATTTTATATATACCTAGTCAGGTCATAAATTCTGTCACATGTTTAATATAAAATAATTGAAACAAGTTTATTCATTATGTAACCATTTATATACCAAAATGAACTTAACAAAACATAGATTCTTATGACACTAAAGTTTATTCAAAATGACCTCCGTGATTTTGGATACAGGCCTTCAATCTGCGCGGCCAGTCGTCTATCGCAGCACGAACGAGGTCCATGTCAATATCGGCGGCTGCCTTAATCAAGGATGTCTTGAGTGACTCCAAATTGGGATGAGGCTTTGAGCACGCCTTTTCCTCCAAGTGTTGCCATATCTTGTAATCTAACGGATTCAAATCTGGACTGAATGAGGGCCAGTATTCGTGCCGGATGAAGTCGATTTCACGCGCCGCCAGCCAGTCTTGTGTGCTCTTCGCTCTATGAGCTGGCCCCGAATCTTGTTGGAATACCCAGTGCCTGTTATTGAACATGGTATGAGAAACAGGTTCCACAAGGTTCGTCAGGACTGTATTTTGATACACAACTGCATTCGTTTTTACACCTTTCTCACAAAAATGTATCTCTGTTAAGCCTCAATAAGAAACTCCCAACCATACCATGAGCGAGGATGAAAAATGACCTCGTTGGACACGCGGAATACGGTTGTTCGCTTCTTCACTACTGTGTGCGTACACCTTATCATTTTGTTTGTTGTAGCTCTCTTCTACGGTAAAAAATTTTTCATCCGAAAAAAGAATTTCCCGATATTTTTTTCCCGCTTACCGCTTCAACAAAGCGCGGCATCTCTTCAGTCTCAGGTCCATTAGACGAGCATTCAAACGATGTCCTGTTTTTCTTCGATATGCCCGAAGCCCTAAGTCTTCATTTAACACCCTTTTCACCGTGGTTCTGCTTAACCCCATCTGAAGGGCCAACAGTTTCTGCTTACGTTTGGGATTTCTTTGAATTCGCGCCTTCACAGCTTTTATCACTGTTGGAGTCCTAACAGACCGAGGGCGACCACTTCTTGACCTGTCATCTACACTAGAGTCTTCATTGTATCGTTTGATGGTGCGATAAACGAATCTTTTGGTTATATTCAAATTTTTCAGTATGTCGAAAATTTGAATTGGCGCGTAACCGCAACGATGCAACGCAATAACTGCAACACGGTCTTCTTTAAGCGTCCACTCCATATTTAAAAATGAGTAAAATTCTAAAAAGTATACATTTTTACTTTCATGAACAATTCGAAATTCGAATTCTATAAACTTTTTTGTGGCCAGCATTCTGTTTTTACTGTGTGACAATACTTATGACCTGACTAGGTATATAGATATAAACTTGCCTTTGTACATATCCATTTTGTAAGCTGATTTTGTCTGTAATATATTTGTGTATAATAAAGAATAAAGAAAATTTAGTCTTTCATACTTTCAGATTACAGTCTTTCAGAAGTAAGGCTCGAAAGATTCATCTGGCTGCACCAATTTCTACAAAGCTAAAAACAATCTGGTTTTAAAACACACATCGGGGTTAAAAATAAATAGAATGACCTTATAACGTAACATAACCTTTGTAAGACAACCCAATACAACCCAAGACTGATTGAACGTATACTGCAATCCACTAATGTGCCAGTCGTGGAACATGTTTGACATTCGCGACATATTTAGGTCACTGTCAATATTTAGCACAATATTTACATGGCCCAATGGCCTATAAAGCAGGGTAGGTTCACCTCCATATGTCACTACATACCGATACATTGACAAGGCCGTATTTTACCCCTATATTTTAAATTTGTATAATAGCAAACATTTTAATTAACCGTGAAAATCCGGCATACATCAAACCTAATGCTTGGACTTTCCTTTGAGTGTTCTAGTGGTATAGTTAGTAGTAGAAGTAGTAAGTAGCTCCTTGTGAAAGAGTTTGTCCGGGGAAGTACTACCACCGTACCTGTATCTGCCGCCAAGCAGTAATGCTCGTATTTCATGAAGGGTGCTAGTGAAATTACAGGCACATGAGAGTTTCCACATGAATGAATGAACACACTTTAATGTACACTTTAAAAAATAAAAACTACAGACAAAATAGAACACAAAACAAATAATATAATGGGCGGTCTTATCGCTTTGAAGCGATTACTTCCAGACAACCTCGCATGTCTCCGAATGACAATGCGCGTATGCTTTTAGCCATCAAAAGCCAAACGGCATTTGGACAAGCGTCCGTTAAATACGGTAACTGCTTACCATCAAGTGGGCCGTATCCGTAGTGAAAAAAGAGATAAAGATATATGGCCATTGTATGTAGTTTATGTATGTTTGTAACTTCTTTTGAAATCTATTAAGAAATATTTGTGATTTCTAATGCAAGGCAAATTTGCAAACAAAAAATTAGTCCAGTAGTTCAGTGCATGCATTGAACTCGTTCTCTTGGAACTAAGTTTAATCTTGTAGGAAAAATGCGATGTAAGAATTTAGACCAGTGATGTTATTGGATGACTCCGGAACTTGAGCTTGGACATTCATTTCGTATCGTGTATGCGCAAACTACAATCAAGATTCCAAGATTTTTAAAAATAAGATTTTTACGACCTAGACGTGAACGTCTAGGTCGAAATTAAAATCTTATTTTAATGGCCATTTCAATGGCCTGGCAGCACAGTTGGTTAGTGCATCCTCGTATCAAGAGGAAGGTTGCGGGTTCAAGTCCCGTCTACGCTTGAAATTTATGAGATGATTTTAAAAATCTAGGAATTTTCCGTATGTGTTCGGATAACACTATAAATAAAATACTAATAAATAAATAAATATTGCTGGACATGTTACACAGCGCTATCTAGCCCCAAATTAAGCAGAGCTTGTACTATGGGAACCAGATAACTGATAGAATACTTATATACTTTTTTTTTGTAAATACATACTTATAATATATAGAAAAACATCCAGACCCGGAACAAATATCTGTAGGTCATCCAAACATTTTTTTCCGCGGCGGGAGTCGAACCCGCTACCACCTGCGTCTCAGTCGGCTAATAGCCCACTGCGCCACGGAGGTAGGTACTATTACAATCAAGATACATCGCAAAACCTTACATACCGAAAACAGAGTTACTTAGAGCAATATAATTGTTGTATGAAGAATAACAAACACGGGTATGAACTGTGGAGAACTATCGCCAAAAACAAACCGTCCGTATAAAGAACATCGTATAGTTCATCCGAATTGAGTATGGTCAAACAAAAATGTACAAGTATTCCGTCTGATGGTATTTGACGACATCCGTGGCGTGCCGAATTAATAACCAATTGAGACGCAGGAGGTTTTATTCACGCTGTGGGACAAATCTTTGCATTATCTGGATATATTTGGCAACGGTGTTGGGATCAGAAATATTTTAGTGACTGCTCTTTATTCTTGATTTTAGGTATATAAATAGATCAAAAACATAACACACACAAAGGGCACGTACAAAGGTAAGCTTAACCCAAACCAGAGTTTTCTTCCTGTTGTGTGTTATTTAAGCAACACAACATTCAATAACTTGCCTCTATATTACTCCTTAATACGCAAATAGTCTTCTCCACAAAAAAGATAATAAAAAGTGTTTTCGACAGGAAGCCGACGACGGTTCGAGAGAAGCGGCGCCGAGTAGTAAAATATTCGAGTTCAACATCCCCAGACCTTCTTAGGTTATTACAATACACAATGATATCATCTGGAAGGTCACATGAAAGGGGACAAATCTTTGCATTATCTGGATATATTTGGCAACGGTGTTGGGATCAGAAATATTTTAGTGACTGCTCTTTATTCTTGATTTTAGGTATATAAATAGATCAAAAACATAACACACACAAAGGGCACGTACAAAGGTAAGCTTAACCCAAACCAGAGTTTTCTTCCTGTTGTGTGTTATTTAAGCAACACAACATTCAATAACTTGCCTCTATATTACTCCTTAATACGCAAATAGTCTTCTCCACAAAAAAGATAATAAAAAGTGTTTTCGACAGGAAGCCGACGACGGTTCGAGAGAAGCGGCGCCGAGTAGTAAAATATTCGAGTTCAACATCCCCAGACCTTCTTAGGTTATTACAATACACAATGATATCATCTGGAAGGTCACATGAAAGGGGATGAAAAAGGTAAACCACAAAAATTTGTGTGGCAAGCGTCAATAAACATTTAGATATTGTAACGCTATTTTCGAAGTATTTTAGAAGCTGCGACGACTCCCTAGCGCGAATATAACGTTTTAGGGCGATTACATTTTTTTTTTTTACACATGATAGAACTTCGTTTGACCACAATCTCACCTGATGGTAAGCGACGATGTGGTCTAAGATGTAGCACGAAGATCTAGAAGAAACCTATTCACTATTACCTTAAAGAGGCCCGGGTCGTATTTATTAGGAAAAACAGACGACGGTAAAGTGTTCCATACCTCAGCTGCACGCATCAAGAACGTAGAACCAAAACGGTGTGTGCGAATGGGTGGTATATCAACCAGGTACGGATAGTACTGAGCCGTGCGCCTGCTAGTCCTTTGATGGAAGGGGGATGGTGGGATCAGATCGTGTAGTTGCTGGGAACATTCCCCAAAATGTATTCTGTAAAAGATCGATAGGCTTGCAACTTTACGGCGGTGTTCGAGACTTTGGGTCTTAGTCTCTGCCATATGTGGCTCACCTATAAGCCTAAAAGCCCTACGTTCTATCGAGTTTAAGGTAGCGAGCTGGTATTTGGCCGAACCATCCCAAAGGTGGCAGCAGTACTCCATACCAGACCGGACTTGAGCTTTGTAAAGACTAAGAAGCTGTCCTGGTGTGAAGTATCTCCTGACCTTGTTGAGGATGCCCAGCTTCATGGCAGCTGTTTTAGCTTTAGACTCGATGTAATAGCTATATATATATATATAGCTAAAGTTGAGAGTGAGCGAAACCCCTAGGAGCTCGAGGTGACCTTTTGCAGATACCGGTACATCTCGGAAAATGGGAACTTGGGAAATTCGAGAAATTGGAATATTCGTGTTTGTGACTCGCATTGTCACAATGTTCGCGTAGATGAGCCGACGCGAGCGACAATTACGCGCTCGCTGCTCGCAAGCAAGATGAACGACGAGCGTACCGTTTAGGTCTCGTCACTCGCCATGTCGAATGTGCAAATGCAATATTAGACGCCAGCCTAATTTTCAGAGTTTTAGTTGTTTACTGTTCATGAAGCTGATATTATTAAACAATATAGTATTATCACTTTGCTTGCGTCTCGTGAGCATAGACTTCATCACCATGTGAACGTTGAGGCTATCCAGCTCCTCGACAACACGGACATAGTGAAAAGATTCAAGAGAATTAAGCCTTTCGAGTTAGTGTAGTGTAAATTAGTAGATAATAGTGTAAAGTAGTGAAAGTGTTAGTTCTACTATAAAGAAATGACTTTGCCTTAACTAGAGACAGTAAGAAAAGTGTTACTGGATACATTCTTAGTATAGAATTATACTAAAAAACTAGATCAAACTGAAATTACTCATTAGCCTATACATGGCTAGATTGTAATAATATTACTTGGGTATAATTTATACTTATATAATTATATTATTATTACTTACGACGACCTCCGTGGCGCAGTGGGCGAATAGTCGGCTGAGATGCTGGAGGTAGCGGGTTCGATTCCCGCCGCGGAACAAATGTTTGCATGATCTGCAGATATTTGTTCCGGGTCTGGTTGTTTCTCTATGTATTATAAGAATGAAATTACAAAAAAATGTATGTAATTATCTGGTTCCCATAGTACAAGCTCTGTTTAGTTTGGGGCTAGATAGCGCTGTGTGAAATGTCCGGCAATATTTTTTTTATTATTAGAATTGTACACAAGAAATAATAAAATATATAAAAAAAAAATTGCTTTCTGACGTATATTGTCAGACCATCTGAAGAAAACATTGATTTGATTATTCAAAACATTATTGATCGAGCGAAGCATTCTTAAGATCTCTAAATCAACTTGGGCAAATCGGCGTTGTATGTATGTATGTTTGTTTGTCCGAGGATAACTTTCGAAGCGTTGATCCGATTTTAATACATAAGTAGGTAGTGATGGCACAATTTTGGTGTGACTAAATGAGCTAAAAATGTTGGGGGGTTGTTGAGATATCGGGGTTCAAGAGGGGTTTAAAAAAATAAAATGAGGCTATCGGGCCAAGTGGGACGTCAAATGAAAGGTATTCATTAGTACATCTAGACTCCGTTTTTATTTCTCGTAAATTCTTTATAGTTTTTAAGTTATTAGCCATTAAAAAAACTAAACTTTGACAAAATTCACAGGGTACACTAGTGAGGCCACAGTGCTGTAATTTGGTAGCTTAAGTGACACAAATATAGGCAAAAGTCTGAAATCCAGAATAACTTCAATTTGTACCCCAAAAAACTGTATCCACATTACATGAACTACCGTTACCAGTAATTTGAATGAAACTGTAGGTCAAGTCTGTTGGTTATTTTTTCGTGGCACTATTTTGATAGTCAAAGATTACACATAATATTTTTTGGTTTTTATCGGATACTCGTGAGATCTCAGTTCGGGGCGTACCACTAGTATTTTGGTATTATTCTAAGTTTCGCGATCAGTATACGTAATAATTGATATTAATCGGGTATCTATTGCATCCAGTTTATTATCACTAATCGGTTATCGTTACGATCAGTGACACAAGTTTCACACAAACAAGTATAAATAAAAAAACGTCGATACGTACAAAACCCGTAACAAATTTCCATTTTGAGATTGACTCTGAGATTCTTTTAACCAAAAAGGAAAAGTGGTTCAAAAGGTCCATCCGTTTGAGAGCTACGATGCCACAGACACACCCGGCTTTTCATACCCCGCTCCGGGGGTTAAAAATCTATGCCTGATTGGATTCAGTTTGAGTTGGAACAAGCATATGGCCCACCTGATGTTAACTGGTAACCATCGCCTATAGAAAAGTATTGCCTCGTATGTCACGCACCTTAGAAACGTTTCCTACGATACACTGCCTTGCGTTCATCAACTTGAGGCATACCGAAACACAGCAATGCTGCTTGGCGACAGAAATAGGTATGGTGGTAGTAGTTCCTCGGGAGAGGCCTTTCATAAGGAACTCTACTACTCTTAATTTAAGTTTGATTTGAGTTCTAGAATACGAATCTCAGTGTCTCTATCAATCTATCAGTTTATAGTTTGAAAGTACAAAGGTTAGCTGGAAGAAAATGCTTATTAGAATTATGTTCGCTTTTGTATTAATTTATTAGTGCAATAAACAATGTTCTATCTAGCTAGTCTCTAGAAATTTAAAGGTATACAATTATTTAAACATACCCACCAACGCTTTTGAGTTCAGAAGTTTTAATAAGTTTATTAAATTAGTAACAGAAATTAAAACATTTTAATGTGACATCAACCGCGGTTGAGTGGACTTCTTCCCTACTTCGTCTACTCTACTTCTTCGTCTAGAAGTAGCTTATTTTTTATTAGTTAATATTTATATTATACTGGCTTATATTGCTATAAGATTATTAAATAAATAATTCTGAATATTTCACACAGCGCTACCCAGCCCTAAACTAAGTCAACCTTGTATTATGCGAACCAGATAACTGATAGAATACTTACATACTTATTTTTATTGTAAATAAATACTTATATAGAAAAACATCCAGACCCGGAACAAATATCTGTAGATCATACAAACATTTGTTCCGCTACGGGAATTGAACCCTCAACCTCTTGCGTCGCAGCCGGCTCTTCGCCCACGGCGCCACGGAGGTCGTCGTTATTGTGAACGTTTAGGAAAAAGACCAGAGTAGTGAGACGATGTGAGTCTAGCATTAGTGGCATTTTTGTTGCAAACTCATTTACTGAAGCATGAATAAAGTCCTCTCACAAATAGACAAAGACAGGTTGTGAAACTTGTAAATATAGTTAACAACTCATAGTGAAAGAGCCACTGTTGACTTTGTAACATTATACTCCAGAAAAACTCTCAAGTTACGTTGTGTAACAGTGTTAGAAGAGACTTTCCAAATCCACCCAAACGGTCCTAAAGCAATTTTTCGTAGTAAAATCAATACTTAGCTTCCGGGCTCCAGTGTCTCCTACCCCGAATTTCATCTCGAAAGGAAGATCTGTAATCACGATGGAGTAAATCTTCACTCAATCTGCTCAAAGGAACCTGAATCTGATTGGAATTTATCTGTTATTCGTTTCGATTTGTTTCGATCAGTCTTTATCGGCCTTATTCCAAAACGCAGTCTAAAAATAGTACTGGGTTTAAACCAAATTTAAACCAGATTCTACAATAAACTTTATAACAAAAAGAAGTTTAACACTAAACCATGAATCGTTTATGGTTTAAAGTTAGACTCTCGAGACCCCTAGTTTAACTCTGGTTTTTCTTGTTTTGAGGTTATCTTTGATTTTATTTTTGTGTTACGTATTGATAATAATTTACCGAAATGTGTATTAACATTATTGACTTGATAGATTTAGAAGATATAGATATGCTGGAGACGTTCCGGTGATCTGATAGACCTCGTCACCGATTGAATCCTTTCTAATTAAGTGATGAAGATTTATGTTTATTTATTGCGTGAAGATTTATCTCACGAATGCAGAGGATGCATTTTGAGCCTCGAAATTTCAAGTGGTTTGCGCGCTTCGCAATTGGATTCGCCAAAAAGTAAGTGTTTATAACCTTGTAATACATAAGTTTTATAAAAACAAATATGATCAATTTACTAATACATTATTATTGTTCATTCTAGATTCAAGACGATACCTACTGCTTATTTACACGGTGTATCTCAACCAGCTGACTAAGTTACCATCTCAGCTAGCTAGCACGGATGCCCAGAAGATTTATAAAAATGCCAACTTTAGGCCAGCAAGAGGAGAGCATAAGAAAATTCAGTACAATAGCAAATTTGATGTTCTTCAATTAATGTACTTACAGGTAATTTTGATTTTAGTTTGTTACTGTCTAATAAAATATACCTACATACAATCACACCTATTTTATGAAGCTAAACTAAACTAGACAAATCTAAAGAATATAGGGGACTAGATAAATCTTAAAAATTTTACAAAGATGGTATAAAACAAAATATTAAGTAAAGATTAGAAGTACTAAAATGTATTAACTTTTCAGGTAGTTTGTGATGCTGACCTGAAGATTATGGGCATAGTGACCATGTAGCGTGGCAGTGTGCATGACTCAAGAATATTCCGGGAATGAAGATTAGATCAGAGATTTGAGGCTGGTGCATTCTCTGAAATATTACAGGAAGGCAGTGGTTATCCATGTACTCCATATTTTTTTACCATTTCTGAATCCTAGAACTCCCAAAGATAAAAACTACAATAGGTGCCATATCCGTACCGGGAACACAGTGGAAAGATGTTTTGGTCTATAGAACCTACGGTTCCGCTGTCCTTCACAATATTGCCATTAACATGAAAGAAGACCGGTTTCCTGGTGAGAAAGATAGCAATAAACTGACTTTTTCAAGGGAACCTATACCAATACCAAGGTGTATTCATAACACAGTACAGGGGAATAATAGGAGAATCCAGTTTATTGAAACTCATTTTTAATGTAATTTATATTGTATATACCTATGAAACCCTATAACAATGTGGATACCATTTTCAAAATCTGTCTTGAAATACCTAGTAATGTTATACTAATAATTATTATTTTAAAACAGTCATAATCAAATATGTATTTCAGTTTTATTCTATATTTGGTAAATTTTAGGTACATTTTTCAATATTGGTGTCTTATAATAATAGTCATTTATTGTTAATAATAGGGTGTTATTTTACATTCTAATAAAGCTATTTCTAATCCCATATTTATTTATTGAGCTACTATATATTGTTTATGTGTTCAACTTTCAGCATTTCTGTCTTTTTTTAAAGTCCCTTTGTGAGTGATAGACTGGCACATTTCTTCAGTTCTGTAAAACAATAAAAAACATTGTAAGAAATTTCATGAACTAGATATAAACGTATGAAGCAATATGAAGGGAAACAAAGTAATATATGTACTTATTATTATTCTAATAGTGCTCACAAGACTTACTTTTTCTTCAAAACTCCAACTTTCACCCCCTCATTTGTATTTTGTTCCATTTTTTAACACCAACGCGTTCTCAACTCAGGTCAATTATGTACAAATTGATATATTGGTATTTGTTCAAGCTAAAGGGGAATCGCCTAGGATTTCCTCGAGTTTTTTCTGTGTTTTTTGTTTTTTCAAAGTGTTTTCTCAACAAAGCTCCATCACAAATATTGTTTTGATTGACATGGTCTGACTGACTGACTGATGGTTTTGAATTTTGCATGCATGACGAAAATTCACTCCGTTACACGCATGAGTTATTCAAGAAATGATAACAACTTTAATATGAAAAACTGTCAAACAATAAATCGCCCATGTTGTTTTATAACTTATTTTAGTAATAAATAGATTAATAATCTGTCATTAAACATATTTCTTATCCTTTTATACCTTAAAGAAAAAATCAACAATAATTGAAACGGAACGTTGCATTGTATGGTTGTAGAATGAATGAATGATTATTTACCAATATCTAAATATAATCTATGGATTTAAATAAACCATGGTCTATCTCTGGTACTAAGTGATCTTTCGTTGGTCTGTGTTTTGTAATAAGAATGCATTTTAATCCTGGTATCAACTTTAATACCGAAACAAACCTTGACTTCTTAGTTCTGGTTTAAACCTGGACTATTGTACTTTTTTGGAATAAGACCGTATTAGTTTACATTTTGATGACACTCGATCTGAATATAAATTGTAAGAGAAATTGAGGCGAAGTTCTCTAAACAACTCGATTTTTAAATAATGTACCCGGTTGGTATATACAGTGAGGTACCGTAGGCTGTCATACATCACACTGCAGATAAAATGTTAAGAAATAATATATCTATAAAAGTTTAGCTTATCTTCAATCACGGCAGATTGTATCCTTATTCCAGGGAGAATAAATTGTCTAATGCCCAATATTGTCGGCTAAGCGCTCTAGGCTTTGTGTAGGTGTTTTAATATAGCTGGGCCCAAAAAGAATGTTACATTTTTTTCCAATGTCACTGCCCACCTTAGAAAGAAACATCGTCGCAAAATAATAAATAATTATTTTGGCTATTAACTCGATTCAAATTCTATGCCGCTTCAATTGAACTCCCGCCAGATGATATAAAGGGTGTTTAGAATTTGAAACCATAGTATGTCAATTTAAGCTTTGCAATATTGCCGCGCAACGTGCTGTTGTGCGAAAGTTAATTTAGTTGTGATCAAATCCACCGTTGGATGTGATGCAATTCAATCTTCGCAAAACGTTAGACACGATCCAATATCGCCAGCCGACCCTCACAGATTTGAATAATGTCCACTGATTCCCTGGAGACACTGGCATGCAGCTAATTTCGCCGCCACCCCGAGGGATCTCTTTGACACTGTAAGGCATGAAATGTGGGTCGCCTGAATTCTTTTTGCTCTACGCTTTCCGCAGTTTGCTGCGCTATTCATTAAAATTCAGAGTAATTAGGAACATACTTTGTCAGCGCTAAGCAGGTTGTTTCACGGTGATGACAATTTTAAGTTTCATTATATTGGCGCCCGACGTGGTGCTGAGTGGGGCTTATATTACATAAATCTAGGTAAAGTGATGAACAAGCTCATTGCATTCATTACTTTTAAAAGAATTTGAACTATGTTTCGCATTTCGTTGTTAATTAAAGAAGGTAGCGGTATTTTAGGATTCTAGCATCTGTAGTCTCTGCTCACTCATCAGAGAAACTGCATTTATTTATGTCGGCCATACCTATTTATTTCTAGACATTTTACAGCTAAAAGCCACTTTCGAATGGCGGAAAGTGCGAGCAATTTATCTCGCTTGTTAGCAATTTTTCAGTCGAAACAAATTTACATTTCCTCGACATTTGCTTTCATAATATACGCTAGAATAGTCACGGGATTGATGCGTACACCCGAGTTTCCAAACGTGCTTTGCATAGTAAAACTAGTTACATCGCGGTGTACATTGTGTACAGCGTATTTTTAACTGCAAACATGATCTCTTTGTGTTGCCTACAATTCTGTGTTTTGCTGGTTTTTGGCAAGCGTTTCACCACTACCTCATATTAAGTGTTGGTGTGGTCGAAGATGAAGCATTCTCGCCTAGAATGAACCTGTTCACTCTAGACTTGAAAACTCTAAGACTTTAAAGGTATTCTAACATCAATTAGTCGTCTTCGAGACCAGAAAGAATAGGTTTTTTCTAGGCAAACGTGCTCCATCTTCGATCACAATTTCACTTACCATCAGGTGAGGTAGCGGTCAAGCGCTTGGCTACCATCAATAAAAAACATGTAAATTCATCGTTGGCACTACGGCAGCCAAATAATGTTTATAAATAATGCTCTTGCTTAATTTTTCTTTGGTCTGTAATCATTTAGGCATTTTATGTTGCGATTAGTTAGTCAGATGCTTACATAAATGCAATAACAGATACAGTACTTACAATCAGCGAAGACAATTGATTAAAGCCGACCTCGCAATCGAATCGAGAGGCACACACTAACCACATACTATTTGACTACAGTCGAGTTATTAAGGGTTCCGAACCAAAATGTTTTTGTGTATAGTTTAGTAGTTATGATAAAAATTAAGAACAAAATTCCGTGTTTACTTTGCATGTACATGTAAAAGTCTAAGCTTGATGACAAACAACTATTCGCCCGTCAATCAACAACGCAGCGGGTTAGCCATCATCACCGGTGGTCGTACGCAACATTACAACCTACCAGCATGATGTCCGATAAATTAGATTTCGTTATTGCCCTTATTTCCCTTATTTTCTGAGTCTTTGAGCATCGCCTTATATAATCAAGTCAAAAACGTGTGATTTGCAATTTTTATTTTGTATTTCAGTATGGTGTTAACATAAATTAACATAGATTCCTATATTATGCCGGATCCATATGTTGGCTATATTTGCACCAAGATATAGTCTTGGAGTCAATGAGTGGTGCAGCACACTTGGATGCCATAATTGACCGTTCAAATTTGGAGCGAAGCTTGGACCCAAAGCATAAGCCGTGTGTTGAGCCGGCATTAGTAGTAGTATCCAATCCATGCAGTTTCCACATATTGCAAGTGTAGCAACCGCGTGGATAAGAGAGCAAGCTCGTTGAACAAGGTTCAGGGTTGGAAAGAGCACTGCAGTATTGTGTTGCTGCGGTTTAATGATGATTGGAGAGCAAAAATGTTTCAAAAGGGAAAAAATATATTAACAATGCTGTGGCTTTTAAAAAACTGAAAAGGATGTTAGAGCAATTTGTACATCTATGCAGAATTCAAGGTTTCAAGTATCAGTAAGGGATGATAAATTAAAAATCAAGATGGTTATAACTCAAATCATAAAAGTAAATAGACAGAGAAGTCATATATCTTGTTCGTATTTAGCACACAAATAAATCCCGAACCTACTCGTGTAACAGCCGAAACAAAACTACTTTTTAATCTGTTTAAATCTGTTTTGCGAAATCGCGTTAGGACTAGTTTGTTTATTTGCAGATAAAGTTTTAGCTCAATAACCTTCTGAAAGAGGTTTTGTAAGTCCGAGCCCGGACCGCAAACCTTGAACTTTGGATAACGTTTGATATTGCTCCACACATGGTATAAAGCGACCAAGTTGACAACAAACTCGTTTGGAGAATCGTTGCAGTTAGGTGGGGTGGGATGCTTATGATGAGACGATCTCCGTGGCGCAGTGGGCAAATAGCTGGCTACGAAGCCGGAGCAAATGTTTGCATGATCTACAAATATTTGTTCCGGGTTTGGGTATTTTTCCATAATTATAAGTACGCGTTTACAAAAAACAATTATATAAGTTATATGGTTCCCATAGTACAAGCTTTGCTTAGTTTGGTGCTAGATAGCGCTGTGTGAAATGTCCAGCATTGTTTATTTATTTAAAGACCGAGGGAGCGAAGCTTCTCAGAGATTGGTCAAAAAATGCTTTTGTCCGTCTGTCTGTCTGTTCTCACCTACAGGTCGCATTTTGCAAACCGATTTTGACAAAAAGTGGCACACAAGTTCCTTGATTTATTTAAATTTTTTAGTCAATCGCGATTTTTGATTGGGGGGAAAAAGGGAAAAGTTTGCTGTCGCGTTATTTATCGACGGATTTCAATCAAATTTGAGAGGCAAACTAAGGACTTCATTCTACACATGATATTGCGAAAAAAGTTTAAAAGGGGGAAGTGGAGGAGTGAAAAGTGGGGGGAAATTAGCTGTAGCGTTATATAATATATTGACGAATTTCAATTTTTAATTTTTTTTTGGAAAATGTATACGTACGTATACCAATCAGACTAGGCAGTCTTCTCCGCCTTCTCGCGAGAGGTCTAATGTTCTCACAGAACCACTAGTTTATATAATGTTGCAAAACGTTATTATGCGATTTGCTGTCAACTGTATTTAACATTCACAACATTTTATTAAATACGAATGAGTGGACGACTTAATCATTGAATAGAATATACGGAAAACGAGTAATAAAACGGATCATAAACAAATAGGTAGTTTATGAACCGTGATCATAGTCATGGGTCGTAGATGGGTAAGAGTAGCTCAGGATCTTGATGGATGGCACAAACCTAGTGGTGAAACGAAATAGTTCGGGTATTGGATGATGATGAGTTCGAACCCACTAGCATCAACATTTCATCATTCTAGTTGGTATTCAAAATTCCGAGCAACAATGTGTACCGTAATATATCAGACAAAAATGGCCAGTCACCTGTTTCAACAGTGGTTAAAGCAGAACGCTGAACCTTTTCAGTGTGCACAAGCCCTAAACAAACACGAATGAAAATTACATTAATATTGATATCATAATAGCTATCTAGGTACACGGAGATAATGAATATTACATGAACGAAATAACTATCAAAGCAGATCTAATCTCGAGGGACAGGACAGCGAATTAACTTCAAGCGACTGCTTCAAAATTAAAACATCATGAATGTTGAAATTGATTGATGATACGACTATACAACTATGTGTATGAAGCTAAATAACTTGGACGCAATCATGTCAGCACTGAGTTAATAATACTGAAACAGACTAACAAGGTAAACTATCGCGTTTTTTATAAATAACAGCTTCACCTCTTACCACGTTCTAGCCTGATGCAGTCTACGATGGAACACGCTTGCCTAGAAAAAACCTGTTCACTCGAAACTTAAAGACCCTCAGGTCGTAATTAATAAATAAACTAGTGGTTCTGCGCGAACAGTACACCTCGCGTCCCAAGTTAAAAAACTAATTGTCACAAAAAAATTAACGAAGAAAGCCCAATTTTAATTTGAATTTCAGGTGCTTGAATTTTTCAATAGGCTTACCTATGTAGACTTTTGAGCAAAATATTGGTATAAGTTTTAGCGATTACTCGCGTTCCCTTGGTCCTAGAAGGTCTGGTGGTCTGGTAGTAATCTGGTGGCTACGGGTTGGTCTCTTGAAGACGGAGAGGACTGCGTAATCACAAACAGCAAACGACAGCAAACTTTTCGCTCTTTCTCCTTCACCCCCCGACCCCGCTGTAGGAAAAAATTTCGCAACATCTTGTGTAGAATGAAGTCCTTAATGTGCCTCTCAAATGTGATTGATATCCGTCGATAAATAACGCTGCAGCAAATTTCTCCCCGATCAAACATCACGATCTGCTAAAAAATTTAAATAAATCAAGGAACTTGTGTGCCAATTTTGCCATAAAGGCATTTTTTGTCAATCTCGAAACTGAGACGCTTCCCTCGCTCGGTCAATAATGCTGGACATTTCACACAGCGCTATCTAGCCCCAAACTAAGCATAGTTTGTACTATGGACACCAGATAACTGATAGAATACTTATATAAATTTTTTTTTGTAACCAAATACTTATAATATATAGAAAAATACCTAAACTCGGAATATATATTTGTAGACCATGCAAACCATTGTCCCGCACCTGCATCTCAGCCGGCTATTCGCCCACTGCTCCACAGAGGTCGTCGAATTATCGGGAAATGTAGATTACAATGTAAATAGATATATAGAATTAAAGAAGGCGTTCCACTTAATCTTTGCAATGAAATCAAGATCACATATTTGCTATATCAATCCTACGCATGGTAATAGACGGACAAGTCATGGAAACGTATTCTTCATTAGCGACATTCTACTGTTGAAAACGACAACTTGAATGGGTCGTAAGGGGGGTGGCATGAACCAAAAGATTACGCCATATCCGTGCATTTGCGTTACATATTTGCTATTCTAAGTTGCTTAATCGAAAGTAATCTAGCTAGACTGGATTATTTATTAACTCCGTGGCGCAGTGGGTGAATAGCCGGCTGAGACGCAAGAGGTAGCGGGTTCGATTTCCCGCCGCGGAACAAATGTTGACATGATCTGCAGATATTTGTTCCGGGTCTGGATGTTTTTCTATATATTATAAATATGTATTTACAAAAACAAAGTATATAAGTATTCTATCAGTTATCTGGTTCCCATAGTACAAGCTCTGCTTAGATTGGGGCTAGATAGCGTTGTGTGACATGTCCAGCAATATTTATTTATTTGTCCATAGAATTAGTTCACTAGACTTTATGTACTCGTATTTAAGATGTAAGTGATGCTCTGACCTGAGAAAAGGGAAAATCAAAGTTCAAGTTAAATAATGTCATGACAGATTAAAGGTAACTTTGTTTGGTTCCCGGAATGACGGTGACCTCGCAGAAACAAGTTCAGGCATATTTAATGGGCCAGTTCGCGTTAAACACCAAGATAAACGAATTACTGCTATCCAGCCCAGGCAATCAGCTGCGCCCTTGACTTGCACAGTCAGGCATAACTTAAATAATATTAAGATTTTTTAAAGGGTTTTATCGAAATTGTTTAAAGCGGCAACTTTAACACGTACTAGTTACTTTTAGGGCGTAAAGGCCCAACATGATGTAACATTTTTTTTCGATTCAAATGCGCGTATAAGGTTTGTACAAAGTTTTACGCGTTTAAATACGCCGTGTGCATTGGCCCTTACATAAAAACAATAAGGTTTTAATATAATTAACTATGTAACTGACTGTACCCTGCTGGGCTTGCCCTTTGCTTTACATATACAACTCCAAAGTAACGGTTCAACACGTTAATATGTACATTTCAGATAACCAGAGAATAGCGAGAATAAAATTGGAACTTAAAGGAACTTAAATTCAACCTTAAATTGTACAATGGCTAAGGGAAGATACAGAATAAAGACCAAAATTGAGTGAACTGAGACATTGACAATGAACATTAGAGAATTATAAAATTTGTCTAAACTAAATTTAGGGTATACTCTTATTACGTAAATGCTTGAGGAAACGTAATTAAAACTATTCTCATAAATAGTACAATTGTAATAAGAATGTTTATTAAAGTGTAACACAATGAGAGCGGCCCTCCAGCACGCGCAAACACGTATACAGAACCCGTGCTCATGAATTATTTACCACGTGCGGGAAACTGTGCTGCTAATCCTGGAGTATCATTACAAAACGGTTTTATGTAAATCAAATCAACTTTATTTATTTCAGACAACATTTATACTTAAAAAAATAAAGGATCTTATCATTTTTTTACAAATATAATCTAGTACAATAAGTAGCTAGTTGACTGCACTTTTCACCAACTATTTTCTGTTTTTAGTAAACGTTTACTGACAATCTTTAGCGTACGTTAGGAATTCTATTTAAATATTAGTTAAAAGTTAAAATTCTACCCGACTGCTTTACACTCCGGATTTAGAACGTTTCAACTTCATCATCATCCATAGCACGTCCACTGCTGAACATAGGCCTCTCCCACCCCCAACCGGCGCCTGTATTCGGTTGCCGTTACGGCATACGCAGTCAAAAAGATCAATATAAACACCGTTTTTGTGCTGCGGAAGAGGGCTGTTCGTGCAATTTATAATATGGGCCCCAGAGAATCATTACGCAATAAGTTTAAAGAAATAAATATTATGACATTCCCTTGTCAGTACATCTATGAAAATCTGATGTATGTTCACAAAAATATTAATTTGTTTAAGAAAAACAGCGTTAATCATAATTTTAATACTAGAAATAAAATAAACTCGCTGTTGCCCCTTGTAGACTCCATAAAGGTAGTAAATTGTGTAAAGGGCAAAGTGTTCGCTTTTATAACCAACTCCCATGTGATGTACAAAAATTGACAATTAACAAATTTAAAAACGCAATTAAACAAAATCTTTATAAAAAAGCCTACTATAAAATATCGGATTATTTAGATGATAGAGAAGCTTGGGATTAAAATTGCTCCAACTCGTTCAAAATGTTACAATTTAGACGTAATTTATTTTCTGTATTGTAATGTATTCTAAAACGGATCATTAAAAAACAACCAGCCTTGTTTCTTGCCTTTCTTTCCTGGCTTGGTCGCGAAGGAACAGGCAGTAAAATTGACGTTTCAAAGTGATCCTTGTGATTTTAATGAATAGATTTTGGACACAGAAACCACGGCTGCCTGTGATGGTGTCTTAATGTCAGCAACAAAAAGTGTCTACGTTTGCGCAGCGCCTCACTAGACTGTAAGATTCCAGATTAAAACGTCAAATAAAACTTTCCCTAGCAGTATAACACGCCATCCTGAATTGGTGTAGTAACTATAGTATCTGACACGGTCACACATGGATCGAAACAATTCCCGAGTATCTTTGCTTCCACATCACTGCAGCGAGGGTGGCCGAATTGCGATATGTTTTAATGTGTATTGATACCTGACAGGTTTTATACGCGTTGATGCAGACGCATTAACTAAATAAATTGTATGTTTACCTATCGAGCCTGTTGGCAGTAGGGCATTCTCTGCTGGATATTGCTGCCTCTCTATTACGCCACTATCTTCGTCCTTCTCTATCTTTACCTATTGATGACCGACCACTCAAACAATGCCTTTCGACCGTACAGCTTGTGATTTGTCTAAATAGTCAACACATATCTCTTGGCCAGTATTCCAACACCGCGCTAGTCCATCGAGCTTTTTACCCAAAAATTTCGTTTACATACTCCTGCCAAAAACAGCATCGTATCTGTTTCATGCATCGCGGATTCAAAGTATAGGTCATTACTTACCACTGTAAAATGAAAATGATTTGTTACAGAAATCTGAAGACACGTACCTGAAAAAAATTAAATAGTAGATTAGAAAATGTGTTGAAATTATCTGAGATACGTTAAAAGAACATTTTACTCCTGGTAGATTTTACAAGTAATTTTTCAACAAAATGTTACCGACTTCAGAAAACAATATATAAAAAATATTCTATTCAATTTGCAGATGCCTTTACAAATTGAAGAGTTTGATGATTTTCTCATGGAAACCATAATCAAATCATGCCCAAATTTATATGGGACCATCCCTGTGGTTCCGAAAAACAAGAAAAGAATCATTGGAATCAACGTGGTAAAGAAATATCGCTGACGATACATTAAAAACCGACGAATTGAGATATCCTTTTTGAAGCCGGTTAGAATATCTCCAGACACTACCGTATTTTAAAACAGCCTGAAGAATGAATAGAGATAGAGACAAAAACTTTTAAAACTTTAGTACGTTCTACAAAGTTGTCTCTAGGCTTATATTAAAGCATCTAAACAAAAGCTAAACAAACTAGTAATAAAACTCAATTTACGAACAAAGCCTTTACATAAGTGAGATAGATCTCTGAGGGTCAAGGCCAAGTCTGATGTAATTTTGTTGTACTAAAAACCTCTCTATGCCTGAAGGGACAATGCAAAAACTTTGAACAGTACATTTAGATTATTTCTCCCTTGTGATCTTATACAAATTAGTCACTTTAACTTATGTTAACGTTTTTTTTACATTCGTAATTATCGATGTCATTTGTCTGTGACCATCCGAGAAACTGCATTGGAACTTAAACCCTTAAAATTCAGCATCTTTAAATTCAGTTCACAACTATTAGTTGCAGCCGGCCAAGGTGTTAGCAACTTTTGTCCTCATCGCAAAGTTTCAGATCATTGTTATTCAGAAGTGGGTCCGAACTACCGAAGGCGGTATGGTTAAAATCCCATTACTGCGACGTCCAGCTGTTTGCAATAAACTGCAGAAAAACTTCCCCGCCACATAGAAGACGAGATTTTAATAAGACATTTTGTTGGTCAGTTGATCACAGTTTTATTACCATTTTTGGCTTTACTGCTTGCACTTTGCTTAAAAGCTTGAGTGACTGAGACTGTACTGGCACATTTTTAACAAGCTTTTATTAGTTCGAATTCGAACTTTTTGTCGAGTGTAACCTGCGTTTATTTATTTAGTTATATTAAAAAGCCTAACTGAATTTTAATCGACACTGCCAACTTAAAAGCCCAAACACTAAAGTGAACCGACGCGATACCGCACAATTTATTCCCATCACGTTGGCTTTATTGTTCACTGTCGCTAGAAGTTATAATTCAAATAAACCTAAGTGCAAAGTTTTGTGGAGGAAATAAAATATTCTAGAAAAGTAACCCCCCGGGACTAATACACCGGCAGAGCTGCGACTGATCGCAAAATATTGCCGTAGAATGCGATATTGAAGGCATTTACCAAATTGGTTTCACAACTTAAAATGGCGCCCAACTAGGGACTAGATTTTTTGCAACAAATTGTGCTCTAGCACCATTTCGTTTCTTAGATTCGAAACTCGTTAAAACTGTCGACAGGCACTTACGTACCTGTGACCTACATTCTTAGCACAAACAATGAATTCAACATTTATTTTACTGTCATATTGACCACTGTCGCGTCTGGAGCGCCACCTAGCACATCAACCGTGAACTATAGTTATCGATCAAAACATTATTCGGGTCGTCAACATTTTATTCGTGACATTGAAATAAATACCGAACATGTTGGACATGCGAGGCAATAACCATTTGTGTTGGCGCCCAACGCGGTGCTAGCGAATGAAACGAGTAGGTAGTCCACCCTCGCGTGTAATTGTTAAGGGTGTTAAATAAATGTGTTGTATTTAGACTCGATGCAACCGTTTAGGCTTAGGCAGCCGGAACTATGGCTATTTTAGCGAACACAAGCGTCAATGCGGTTGTGACAACGCAACCATCCATCTCGATTGGTATTCAGGTCAATTCCATTGTTTGGATATTATTCGGACACAAAACAAGCTTTGCATAATCAGACCGTTTACTGCACTAGAGTAACTGTAAGCTAATATAAACTTTTTCATTTGGTAGCAAGTTTATGTGCGTAGGTGTATATTTATATTACGTGTGTACTCTGAAGTTGAAATTCAAAGTTGTTTAGTAACTTTAAATTAGAAGGTAACTGAAACTATTAAAACAGTTTCATTCGTTTAAAATTAATTTGGCTTAAAGCACATATGGATAACTAGTTGCCGCCAGCGGCTTCGCTTGCGATGTTTGTCAATAAAAAGTAGCCTATGTGTTAATCCAGGTTATAATTTACATTTATACAAAATGTCATCGCAATCGGTTCTGCCGTTTCGGCGTGAAAGAGTAACAAACATCCATACATCCATACATACAAACTTTCGCGTTTATAATATTAGTAAGATGGTAAAGCTGAATTCTTTAGTGAAATTTATACCTGAACTAAATTTTAATTAATAAACATTAAAGCAGTTCCAGAGATTGAATGATGATGGATGGAGCAGGACAGTGACTTAATGGTAGCCGAGGAGCGGGTATAGAAGGGCCGTCAGTGGGTGAGACTAGCGCAGGATCGTGGTGGATGGTACAAACTTTGGGGATGCCTATACCCAACAATGGGTGAAGTCAGGCTGTGGATGATGATGATGATGAAACATTAAAGCTTGGTTTCAATTTAAATTGCTAGAGTTGAGTAAAGACTGCAAATTGAAACGGCTTTTAATGGGCACATTTTAAACAATATTCCGTGGAAGGTAATCCACTAGCGCCAATAATTCCAGCTTAAGGCAACAAGAGAACGGACGATTCTAATAAAATTTTATTAGCCAACATAAAAAGTAAAGGGTGCCTTTTTAGGGATTATTTTAGCGTCAGTTTATACCAGTTTATTTTATATCTTATCAGCGAGTTTGCGTGGAACTTATGAGAATTGGACATGGCACTCATTTCACGAAACATTTCTTTCAAATCAAAACTTCAACTGTATGCAAATTATTAAAACAATGCTGCATATTTAGATACATAAATGCAAATTGAGTTTTTTACTACTCAAAAAACTAATCTACTGTAAACTTCGTGACTCAGTCACATAAATAAATAAAACATTTTTTACGGAAACTCCGAACAAATCCGACTCAATCGCGTCTAAATACAACTTCTCACTTAGCTAGAGCGAGGAGTCCAAGTTTTCACTGTAGTTTTTAAGCAATGTATACACTACACCATACTTACAGCATAGCTAAATTAATGATAATTAGTTATTGTAAAATATATTATGTCTTCCATTAAAAGTTAGCTAAGGCCTAGTTATGTAAGTGCCTATTTAAAACCTTTCGGCTAATAAATATTTTTTTATTTTATTTAATCCCTCCCATCTTTCCCGGTATTGCAAGACAACGGTCAGCAATAAGTAGGTGAGGGGCGGGCGGGCCGTGATGCGGGTACCTACTCGTACGTATAGGTTCGCGGCAATTCTGCCAGTAATGGCCCTAAATACGACGCCGAATCTTTATATCGTTCATTTCAAGATAACATGTCGGATATTGAAGACATGTTCTTCCAACTAAATTGAATAGATAAAAGGTAAATTTAAAGGAGGCAATAATTTTATAAAAACCTAGCTTAGCTCGGCTTGCACAACGATCCCTAAACGTATTTAGCGACTAAACATGTTTAAAGATGTATTTGTATGATTGGACAACTCTTTAAATCATATTTAGGCACTAAATACGTTTAGGCATCGGTGACAAGTCGCTCTTTTACATGACATAATATGATGAAATCGTGTCTTTAACTGGTACCTATAATTCCGCGCGCTATCAGACTGGGATGGAATGAAACCTTGGAAATAAAAAAAATGTAATTTATAGTGCGAAGTAGCGTTAGCAAAGAAGTTCTGAATGATAATTATTATCCAACTCTAGCAAAACAAAAAGGGGGATCAGGAGATTATGTCTAGGTATGTAGGTATGAATGTATGTTCGTTCGTAGGTATGTTTGTATGTAAATAAGTTTACAAAAAATACGTATGTTTTATGTATGGTTGCAAGTGTGTGGATCATAACCCCCATTTGGCTTTTCCTAATAATAAATAATAATCTGATTATTGTTCTGAACTTCATTGCTAACGCTATTTCGCTCGTCATTTTCGATTTACTTCGACAAGGTTACAGCCCATTCTGATAGCGCGCGGATAATACCACTCCACACCCGACTTCTTAAGTTGTAGAATGATACTTTCTATGTTGGACAAAACATAGTAGCCAGTCTACTAGGTCAATCCAAGAACCTAATAAGTTTGTCAACACGTAATCTTCCGTCTAACTCCAGAGCTAACTCATTACTGTTTTCACTAAACACCTCACTTATATGTATTCTTCAGGATGTTTACCCAATCAGTGTAGTGTATCGATTGAGAATAAAACAGTATCTGGCATCAAGGTCATCCAATATACAAGCTAGCTAAATTCGAAGAGCCATTTGCAGCCAGCATTACAGTTCAGCTGATGAAATGCAGCCATTAGATAAATTCAGCGGAGCAATTTGTCACGGCAGAACTGGCTGGTGGTAATGCTAGTAGCCATTTTGTAGCGTAATAGTTTATGCATGGTAATTGGTATCATTATTTGTGTTTATATTGGTGAAGATTTATGGTGAGACCAGTCCAGATGTCCACTGACTGGTATTACAAACATTTATCTTGGAAACGGCAATTGACAGCACTTGTTTTACTTTTCTGAATGGCTTAAAATCATCAATTCTTTATGTTAAATTCGTCATAACACGATGTAGCGTAGTTTCATTATATAATTCCCAGAATTATCATGCAGCGCGGGTGACGTTTATTTGTATGGAAAATGGCATAAAGCATAACTAACTTACATAAAAACTTATTGAGTGGAAGTGTACCCTGTAGGTATTCTAATCACGTAGTCAAGAGTGCCAACACTATTAGGAAAATTATATGATAATGTACCTACAGAGAGATATACAATCAATACAGCCGGGGCCGAAATCTTAACATACCACACTAAGTGCTTAGTTGAAAATTCCACTAAAATAGCCTTTGAGCCATGTCGGAGATTTTCAAGCGCCACCACACTAATGCAGGCAGTCGGAAAGTCTATAAAAATTACGAAATCAGGTTTGGCCAACTCCTGTAAACTTGCTTGCAGTGAGCTCGTATCCCAATCCCCATGTTTCCATTATATTACGAGTTCAGCTTGAAGGGCAAGGACTAAAGTCTCAGGGCCGCTTACACAATGCGATCACGTATGCGGTTCAATGTCAAAGTATTTGCTGTAAAAGGGTTCAAACGAGCTTATTTAGAATTCCAAGAATAGCCGATAGACTGCAACTGAAATAGTTATTGGTTTTACTTACTGCTTGTTTCTACATGCGGTTCGGTTATTTCAAAGCTATTTTAGTATATGTATAAATGGGTTATTTTGAAAGGCTTTGTATAAAAGGGTTGATCAAAAATAAATTGATTGTATTATAAATTATTTGTAAATAATAAATTGTATTGTCAACAAAATTCTGTATATGTACTACTGCGGTTTAGGTTCGCTAGTTTCTCTAATGTTGCCTGGAAGAGATTACCCGCAGCTTTAATGCTCATCAAACTGCCTTTGTAGTCAAACGATTATTTTATCTGTGAAGTGATTCTTTATCTTTAGAAAAAAATTGGTCTTTGAGAATTATTTCACGATGAACACTGTTCAGTCCGTCAATTATTGCTCTCCAGTTCTCGTAGGCGAGAAGAACGTGGGATGCGAGGAGAACGTTCTTCTAAAATATTATACTGACTGCAAGTGTCTTAGTCAATTTTATCTGCACGGATAATGGCTTCCAACGCGGCCTCATTATCGGACGGGATACTGGTGTGCCATTACAGCTTCATAGAAAGCTCTAATGAAGCACTCTTCAGCTATACTTGAGGAACTAAAGTTGGAGAAAATTTCAAAGGCAAGTAAATATCAGCTTTTTACTGGAGAAAATGCATGTTTTCGTTGATTATTATTTGAAGGATTGACCTTGTAGTGTGATATGTATTTGTTTTCGGCTGGTGGGAGACATGCTTCACAGTCTTGGTTGATGCATCATGAGAATCAGAAAAGAATATCTAAAAATACATTTACAGCGTTATAATATAGCTAAAACTTTGAAAGAAGTTCTTAATCTGTTTCATCTTCGCTCATTATCCAGAATCGCCGTCTGAATATCAGCTGAAAATTAACGGGACACTTCGATCAACTTCGCTTATTAAAATATTATCATAAGGACAAAACTTCAAGTAATGTTTGTGAGAGCTTAGAAGGACCTCTTTAACATTCTTTAACGGTACTCTCTAAGTTCATTCAATTTCAATTTGTATTTGAAAACATTCTAAAGAGATCGCTTAAAAACGATGAACCTTTAACTTGAATATTATCAAGAATTTCTATCATTTAAACCTAAAGCATTTTCATATATTGATTTGAGAAGCAAAGTGATCTGGAAACTTTGAATTTACCTTGATCAGTTTCTAACGCAAGTACTTTTCTCAGTTTAATATAAAAATTGTGCCTATTATAAGTAAAATAAGAGATCTGATGTAGCAATAACACTGGCTTATAAAACTCTGCAATATCAGCCCTCGTGTATTTAATAAACATTTCAGTTTACCGCCGAACCCCTATAAACGCAACCGCAGAAATACTTAGCAGAGCGAAAGCGGGATTAATGAATGCCTCCATATGTAGCGGCAAACATTTTCATTTGCCCACGGCAATTATGCCTTATTACCTGGTCACCAACATACCGAAGGAGTAGTTACACGACTCGACGAGAGGCTGGCTTTCAAATTTTCAAATTAAATATTTGATGCAACATTTTAGTTACAGCGCCATCTATTTCGAGAGTACGTGGAATATGTCGATGAACGGTAGAACCACAAATACGTTTTAAGTTTACCCCTATCAAAGGGCTTGAGCGAGTGTTTTCGCACAGCGCAAATTAAAAATCCAAAAACACCCCATTAGCACAGCAAACATGCATTTATCGAAACTACCCTGAAAGCGCTGTTTATGCAGCCATAAATAATTTCGAATGAAACGCGGTCGGCGCATCGCGTCACTCGGATGGACACAATTTGCATTTTAATTCCTTGCCACTCCGTTTAATGGACACGGACAAACATTCGACAGTTTGTATTTTCAAATATGCCATTAAGAGGTGAACTGGATCTTCGCTTTTAGACAAAGTCTATGCATATACCAAATGCCAAAAGCATAAGTGTTATTTTAGGACTCATACAGCCTACCATAAACCTTATATATTTATCCAGTCCTCGTGATATCCCATCATGTTTAAATAGAATTGTAAGGACAGCATCAAATCAAATCAAAATATTTTTATTCCATAAAGATACATTGTTTGTACACTTGGAAATGTCATAATTTTCACAGAATATAATCATACATACAAAAATTCATATAACATTTAAGGACAAGTTAGCAAGTACATAAGTACAATTAGAAACACATGTCATAACAAAATAATTAAGGGTTCATTAATACAGTCATAATTAAATAGTACTAAAGTGACCAGCAAGAGCTTCGTCAAGGGTATAGTAGGACTTTTTCATCAACAACCTTCTGACTTTATTGCTGAAGTCTGCAGTGTCAGCGTTTCCTACACTATTATGTAAGTTTGTTAAACAATTTAATGCTTATGCATAAGTAACTGTTACCTATTTTGGCAAGTCTATGTGGAGGAATTGATATATTATTTCGATGTCTTGTTATATATCTATGAGGTTCTATGAACATACATCAGGTTCTGGTATGTATATTCTCCAGCCATTGGCATTATTTATACATCACATACAGTTTAAACGTGGAAGAGAAGGATATTTATTATGCTTAAAGGTAGGGCAACAGGCTAACAGGCGACATGCCTAGTAAGGCCATAGAGTACGTTAACAATGTAACAAATTAATAGAGGTAGCATAGCAACAAAGCAAGCGTTAGTGAGTTTATGACATCAGTATCTCACGAACCAAACAAAGCAGTTCGAAAGCGTGTGCCTTTGTGTTAGTATTCCAATAAGCGGCGATGGGCTCCACTTGATGATTGTCACTTCTACCCAAAATGTGGGTATGTATCAAACGTAATGACTTGCCCCTGACTACCCCCATGTGGGGTAGTCAGGGGCAAACTCGTGATGATATACGAGTTTTCGTACTGAGTAAGAGATCCGAGGATTGCCAACGCGGAGACTACTATAGTCGTGAGCTATATTATTTATTGATACAGCGAAGCGAGATCTCCAAATAAATTCAGGACGAATTGGCGTTGTATGTATATTTTTTTATTGATGATAGCCAAGCGCTTGACCTGCCTCACCTGATGGTAAGTGAAGGTGTGATCGAAGATGGAGCACGCTTGCCTAGAAAGAATCTATGTTGTATGTATGTAAGTATGCTATGTAGGTATGTATGTTTGTTTGTCCGAGGATAACTTTTGAAGCGTTGTTCAGATCATCGTGAAGTTTGGTATATAGTGATGTCACAACCGTAGTGTGACTAAATGAGCTAAAACAGTGGATCTGGATGTTTTTCTATGTATATATATATAATATGTATATATATATGTATAAGTATATATTTACAAAAAAAAAGTAGACAAGTTATCAGTCAGATAAGTTATTATATCCGTTATCTGGTTCCCATAGCACAAGCTCTGCTTAGTTTGGGGCTAGATAGCACTGTGTGAAATGTCCAGAAATATTTATTTATTTATTCAAAGAATAATTATATTGTTGACAGAACTTTATTGCTTTAACCAGCAAAACGTTCATTTATCCGACCGGGAACAGGTAATATGTCCTCCACATTTTACAGTTCAGAGGTTCCGATATTGCAGTGGAGGCACTAAACTTGCGCAGCTTCAGGTCGCCCAAATTTATGACGACACGAAACGAGCACTGGGTGTTAGAATAAAATATTAGACGCAGGTTTCTTGAAAAACGTGTTTTGTATTAATCTCGTTATTTTGAGGATAAGTGAATTGGTATTATTGAACAAGGTACAAATGGCCTCTAACAGGAGCCGCTGGGGACAAGTAATATGCACCATGACAGACATCATAGTGATAACAATCTTCTCTTCTCTAGGTATAGCTTTAGATAGATAGATAGATAATTTCTTTATTGCACACCATTAAAAATAAAACAAACAAAAGAGAATACAAAATTAAATCAAAGGTACAATGGGCGGCCTTATCGCTAAAAGCGATCTCTTCCAGGCAACCGTTGGCTGGACAGGATCTGTGTGAACAAACAAGGACGGCGGCGTTAATGAAATAATAACTAACAGAATAAGTACATAAATGACTAAAATAAAATATACATATAAATAAATATAAATATATTTATAATATTAAATAATCAACTTCTAAATACATAGATAATTAGAAAAGAAAAATAAAAAAATATGTATAAAATTTAAAGTTCAGAAGTCTTAGTGAGCGATGGACGACAGATAATGTTTATTGACCATGTTTTTAAAAACAGGAAGGGATTTGGTGTTACGAGTTGAAACAGGTAGTGCATTCCAGAGTCTGGTAGCCTGAAGAGTGAAGGAGTTAGTATAAAATACTGAGGTATGATGAGAAGTTTTCAATTTAAGGTTTTCAGCGGAGCGTAAGGACCGGGAGTTGGAAACATGAAGAAACTCAAAGCGTTCTTTGAGGTAGGGCGGAGTAGAAGAAATGAAAAGGATGCTGTAAAGGAGGGACAGGATATGAGCATTCCGACGAACTCGGATGGGTAACCACTTAAGCCTGTGGCGATACTCAGAAATGTGATCGTATTTACGCAAGCCAAATATGAATCTAATAGAGAAATTCTGGAGACGCTCTAGCTTGTTGAGTTGATCTTCAGTTAAATCAAGATAGCTGGCGTCAGCATTGTCGAGAATGGGATGCAACAATGATTGTGCAAGTGCAATTTTGGTGGAAGTTGGAAGGAAGTTGTTAGTTAACACTCAATCTGGTTGATACACAGTGGCTACTCGGGAACATGTTATTGGCTCTCTCACGTTGTAATAAGCTGTTGGTTCTCCTATAAATAAAATAAATAATACATCAATTAATATGTATTTTATTTACATTCTTATAATCGACTCTACAAATAAATAAATAATACTAAACATTTTACACATCGCTATCTAAGCCCCAAACTAAGCCAAGCTATTCTAAGTATTCTATCAGTTATCTGGTTCCCATAGTACAAGCTCTGCTTAGTTTGGGCTAAATAGCGCTATGTAAGATGTCCAGAAATATTTATTTAAACTCAGTGTTATCGTCTTCTTTACCGGCAACGATACGGCACCGGCAAGGCGACGGCGACGGTACGGCAGTACCAGTTGGTCAAATGCCAGCACAGTCAGATGAGCTGGAGTAGTAATGCAAGAGTGTAGGTATTATTATTCAATCCGTTATTAAAAGATACCTACTGTACTAGGATAAGTTCAATTACAAAATTGTCCACACGTCTGTAGGTCGATCAGTCTACGTTCATTCTGGACAGACGCAACACGCACTCGCAATTTGACGTTTAAAAATATACGAAACGTAACTCTCTCTCTCTCTCTCTCTCTCTCTATCTATCTTCACTAACTTATACCTCCCTCTCAACTTCCGTTCGCACATTTCGTAACGCATTCACCAGCTTACCACTACCCAAGTCAAACGTGCTTAAAGAAGTTTTACGTCAAAAATAACTAAGCCAATTTGATTTTTATATATTATGATAAAATAATACACGATTCAATAACTCCTATCCGCAAAACATTTACGCGTTGAGCGACTTCGCTCATATTGTTTTTTTAAATACTTTCGTTTCTATCATCGTACATAACACTCATATTTTTTTCTCGTCTCACTTGAAATTGCCTACAAACTTCGGCCATTCGTCAACAGTTTGAAAACACGGATAAGCCAGCTTATCCGGCATAGAAGAAATAAGTATTCTACCCAACAAAAGCTTCACTTTAACATCACAAAAGTTACCATATTTTATAAAACTGTAACGCTTATTTCAGACCCTAGTATTTTACAGAATTAGAATTTCTCAGAAAAAACGAACTCACTCCGAATCAGCACACAATGTATAAACATTGTGTGCTGATTCGGAGTGATGTTGGCCTGTTATCGGTGGAGGCTTCACCAATCGATAGGTTCCGGGTGAAAGTGAGGAAGGACGAGTTGGCTGGCGGCCAAGCGGCCAAGGTCTACCGAATACCAACAGCTGAGATTCTATTTGGTTGGGGAGAATTGCCGAACCTTGGCAATGAGTATGAGATATGCGGGCATAAAGTTTGTAAGGAACATTGGTGGATAGAGGTTAGTGTGTCAATAGAGGTTAGTGGTTATACCACAGTTCATAAATACAGTAAGTCTTGTATCCAGTAAATATTGTGTACAAAGTTATGCAAAGGAGGGAGATTTGTGAACTATTGTTTTTGGCTTTCCAGTAGGGTCTAGTGAATGTAATGATGATGAAGTGTTTCCATTGCTGTATAGTAGGCTGGAAGTTTGAATATAATATATTGTACAGATCGCAATAGCAATCGCAAGTGCTTAGACAAAAGCAATTACTATCTTTAATCATAAAGTCTCAAACTTGCTTTCAGCATTGTCAAGCAGTTATAATATCGAATATGAACATCAAATAACTCAAGATGTTATCTCAAGCATCATTGGTTCCATTTCGATAAAATCGCAATCATTTCTCCGACGAGGCCGCGGTAATCTGCCAAATATACATTTTGGAAATTGAGGGTTGCAGTGATTAAAGTCGATATTCGCGTGATTGGTCGTTTCGACCGCAAATGCTGGGCGTTTATAAGATGGTAGGTACATATTTAAATTGGAGCGCAGTGACCGACCTCGTGTAGGTAAGCTTCGGGCTAAAATGAACGGCATTGAGTCAATACGATAGAGCTCAATCAGGCGAATGTAGGTGGTTTGGTGGCTAGTGACCATGATTTTAGATTCTAGGGTTGTCATCAATCGACAAGGCATGGGAAAGGTAGCTAGTCCACTAGTAGCATTATCCACTGAGCGCTTCCATGCTTCGAAGGGCACGTAAAATTTTAACAATTGACAATACTCTTTACTACATACAAAAAACTATAATGATAAGGCATACCTGGAACAGATCCTTTTACGACACTGGTCCATTCCCCAACACAATTATTAAATGTAGAAACTAAAATATACTTAATAGTGACACGATGAAGCAGAAAATATGAAATGGGATTTAAATTGGAACGCAGTGATTCGGCTAAGTCCTCGTAGTTCAGATGAACGGATACGAGCCAACCCGTTTCAATCAGGTGGAGTGCATATTTTTCAAATGATATACTATTTCAGGACTTATTAGATATAGATATAAATGCATAATATAGGTACCTGTAATATACCTGTATAAAGCCCTGTAGTCGTATCCACACGTATAGAAAGCTATCAAGAAGAAAACGGTCTGAAGAAAATGAAAAAGGCGCAAATGGCGAATGTAAAAATTCAATGGCCTCTCGGTAAAATTACAAATATCGGTGAAATAAGGAATCTGTGCAATGTGGCTTGCAAACTACGACTGTGGCAAGTTAGCGTTAGCTTAGGATATACGTTACTTTAGGTACTTTTGTCAGTTTTCCGTGTTATCACCATAGCACGTGAAAGCGCGACACCAGCGGCGAATGACTTATTAACTCGGACGAAATTGTACATGGCTGGTAGAATGGCTTAAGCCTCTCTCTAGAACGATGCTCTTTTGACACTCAATTTAACGAATCCACCGAACGTTTGGGTACTACAAGGTAATAAAGAGTATTACATACCTATATAGATTCGCAAAAAAAATATAGTCCTTAATCGGAAAAAACAGACCTTTAGAGATAACTAACATGCGTAATTTGACAACATCTTTTCGACTTGTTTTCTCTTGCCAAATATAGATACCTCTTTATGCCTCTCTGAACTAACACACGCACCATAATTTGAACGAATTTGAGACTGCTGCGCGAGTACATTTTGAGATCGAGATACCGAGATACGTAAGACCACAAGAAGAATGACGACGGAGGACGACAAACTTCTCAATAGAGCGCGCATGTTAAAGTAAACGTGAAATAAGACTTTTCATGTCATGTCACGCGTGTCATATCTCACAGCGCGCATGCTGACTTTTAGATTTGTAGACAACAACAGAACTCATATTTTAATAGAATAAAAGTATGATCCTGTACTAAGATTAAACATTTATAATACATAGCTGACGTCAGAGCCTGCAATATTCCACAGCTAACGTAGTTTCTGGAGCAACTAGAGCTTGCTCCGAGATCGACGCCGGCCCTTTCAACCTGCCTACATAATTGAGCAGCTAGCTAGACCTTATGAAAACCCTCTAGTAACCTCACAGGGTTTATTTTAACCAGGTTTATTTTTAAGGGGCATGACATTTCAGAGGAGGTTCAAAGTACAGACGTGGTCCCTGACTATAGGCCTCATAAAAAAGCTCAAAGTCGATCAAAGTGCTGTGAAGAGATCTTTGTGTGGTATTTCTCTACGAGATAAAATCAGAAATGAGAAGATTCGTAGACAAACCAAAGTTATTGACATAGCCCAGATGATTAGCAAGCTAAGGTGGCAGTAGCCGGGGCACATACTGGCACATACTGGTGGTAGAGCTTTTGTGAACGGGCTCGAGGAAGTGGGCACCACCGCCTTACCTTTATCTGCCGCCAAATAGCAGTACTTGTGCTGCTGTGTTCCGGTTATGGTAGTTATGGTAATGGTATGTTCCTGTAATTACTGGCACATAGGCATAACAGCTTAGTCCTATAGTATGGCAACGTATCCACATAGAGATCAAGACAACATAATAGCTTGTTTTGAATTATATGTGGATATCCATGGACTGCAGTAGCCACTTAACATCTAGTGGACTGCATGCTCGTTTGCCATTTAAGTAGTATAAATAAAAACATAGTCCAAAGAACTGATGGGGAGAATTGGTTTGGAGAAAGGTTCTCGAGTGGATACCACGCTCTGGGAAGCGCAGTGTAGGACAGCCCCCCACTAGATGAAAGGACGACCTAATAAAAGTTACTGAGAGTCGTTGGGTACAGGCCAACTCTGGTGTCATTTTAGGCGTATTAGTGACCGTGGGACGTCGTTTCACCTAAATAATAAGTTTACGACTAAGAAAGGTACACTATGGCCGCTTCTATTATTTTCTAACTGCAAATTGGTGTGTTTTTCAAAGATTTCAGCGCAGGTTCTGGCCTTTTGGCCCCGGCCTTACCCGGAGCGAAACATTGCGGTTGTTTACGGAGTAAATTATGTGAATTTTTAACATGCTATCCTATTTATGGAAAAACTTTTATTTTCATGCACGGCAATCTTGTGAAATGTTTTATTAAGAGGTTAAAAGCACAATAAAAGTATTAAATAATTTTTAACCATCAATGTAAAATGCGTTGAAGTGGCAATGGGCAGGCCATATAGCGCGCAGAACAGATTGCCGATGTGGCCGGAAAGTTCTCGAGTGGAGGCCACGGACCGGCAAGCGCAGCGTAGGACGTCCACCTACAAGATGGGCAGACGACTTGGTAAGAACCGCAGGTCAGCGTTGGATGCAGGCCGCTTCCAACCGCAGTTCCTGGAGATCAATGAGGGAGGCCTTTGTCCAGCAGTGGACGTCCTACGGCCAATATGATGATGATGATGATGAATGTAAAATGTAATAGGTAGGCCAACCAAACAAATAAACAAATTTTATTACGTTTTTTTTGTTTAGCATTTACGAGATGGTAAGTATATGGCCATTCTTGTAGATTTTTTTTTATTTAAAAGTTCTTCGGTTGGATGGAAGGAAGAGGGGAAGACCTTTGCCCAGGAGTGGGACAGTATAGGCTATACCTCTCTAAAGAAAGTAAGTCTAGTGAGTCAAAAACACTCTTCAGATCCTTCTGCCAGTCGTTCTACAAATGTCAACTAAGAAGTCGCACAGCAGTATACGAGTGGCTTACAATAACGTCTTCAGACACATGATGGGTCTGAGGCGCAGCTACTGTAGCGCTTCGGAAATGTACGCAGAGGCTGTGGTTGACTCTTTTAATGTGATCCAGAAAGAGGATTGCCTCCTTCATGTCCAGAGTCGACATGTGTAGAAACACAATCATCAAGAGTCTGGCGGATAGACTGATTGCTGTCGGCAGCGTATCGATGTTGGGTGGAAATAGCCACCTAAGACCTAAGACTGAACATAATATTTAATGAAAATGAAAAATATTTTGTTAGCAACAAAAAGCACACCTTATGACTAATAATTTTAAAACAGATCATTTTTAAGTGAACTTATTGTTGAGAGGGCTTAATAACTAAATGGTTTAGTCGGTGGTCTTCACACTAGGCAAAGCCTGTATCGTGAACATCTCGAAATTCTTATATGGCAGTTGTTTATATCTCGGACTAATAAATTAATAAAGTTACCACCTAGTTTTTTTTTTAAATACAAATGTAACATTACGAATACTGTTTTATTTTATTTTAATTATTGTTTATTTTTAATTTTATTACAGTGTATTTTGTAAAATATGGATCATTGTGTCTGCAATAAAGAATTTATTATTTCACTTAGAAATCTTTCGTAATTGATTTCCAACATTATTATAAATAAGGGATTTATCACGTACCGTCTTATCGGTGAATCGACCGACAATGTTTCGTGAAGGTTCACGAATTGAACCGAAATATTGTCGGTCGATACACCGATAAGACGGTACGTGATAAATCCCTTATTTATAATAATGAATTGATTATTATTATTATTATTATAAAAACAAATTAAAAATGATTAAATAACGCTAATAATATTTTTAGACGAATATCGTGCTTGAAACAGGGTTTTAATTGGTAATTAGTCGCATTATAACTTGAATTTAAATCCCTTACATTTAAAATCACATTTTATTTCTGCAATATAATTAATGACTTATTAAAATTTTCCACCGAAAGAGAAGATTTTACGATCACGAACACATTTCAGTTCTATCAACTCCAATTCAAACTATTACTGCGGAACGATTAATCTGTCATTTTTTAATTTATTATCAAAGAATACCTTTTCATAAGATTTAAAGAAACTAAAAAAAAAATATTTATCATTCTCGTGAAATCCAATGCATCCAAAGGTTGTATGGATGAGATGAGCGATTAGGTATTTTAATTATTATTATTGTGATTATTATTTGTGATTTAGTTTCTTTTTTTTTTTTAATTTAAATGCGGAGAACTATTTTAACATAAAGTAGAACAACTTTACTCAGATTTACCCCTTTGCACTAAATCGTTTACGGCGAATTCTTCGCCATTAATCATAAGTTCCACTTAGGCTAACCTGACAACAACAAACAATACAAACAACCAAGTCTATTTTCTGAAATAACTTAAAAAAGTAATAAACGAATTACAAAAAAACTGCTATCCCAACACCATGTCAATTTTCCAGACCGTTACAAAAATAAGCACTTATTAAACGGCTCTCAAAGAATATTATCTGAAGGAGGGAGAATTGCTTGTAATCACGCGACGCAAGCCGTGACGAAAATTCCCAGTCACGAACCCAGTCACCACACAGACAATAGAGATGTGCTTGTATCACTCAAATCTAATATCTTCTTCTATTGAGTAACTCAGTATTTTAACTTATATCAAATGCCATTCAATCTTATGAAGTTCAAGTGCCACATGTGTCACATGTGAGCAACTCTCGCTGGTTGACTTTCAAGATAAAGAAAAGGTGTGCTGGTGGACAAAATTTGTACTAAAAGTGACTGTACGATAGATCCTAGCGATGACGACGTCGTGTATAAGTATAAGGCAGAGTACAGTGTACAGAGGCTGCCTTTCCCTTATTATGTAAATACCTACTAAGATATCATGCTTGGGGTTTTCTATTTTGTTAGTAATTTTTTTGTTTATATGGTGTACAACAAAGTGTTTTTATTCATTCATTCATTCAAGATCAATTTATCAAAGACAAAACCAACATGCTCTGATGCCGCACTATCCTTGCCATCATAGGGCAAGCAGCCACACGGCTTAATATTGGTCTCTTTTAGGTATAAGTGAAGAGGTAACTTCTAGATATTCGTGCTCCATTTTAACACACCATCATCTTTTACCACCATGATAGATTGTGGTCAAATAATCCTCGTTCTATCCTCTATCTTTATTAAAAAAACATATTTTTAAAGAAAATCAGATTGGAGTTCGGGGAAGTGAAGAGCAAAAATAATATATCATCAATATATATATAATATATCAATAATATGATAATATCATCATCTCGAATGGGAAATAAGGAAATTGTTCTGCTTGCGGCATAAGAGTACTACTATAACTAAAGTGATTCGTTACTCCGTTTGAAAACTCATGAATCATTGATATCTTTGGCTCTGAGTTGCCAGTCCACTCACCACTCAGACAATAGATTTAATAAATTTGCATTTTAATCACTGCGTCGCCACCCTCTGTTAATCGGGAGAAAAATGAATGAATTTAAATATGAACTTTGCATAAGTCAATTTGTATCCAGTTTGTTAAAGTAACGTGTCTAGAGGGTGGATGACATGGGGGATGACCTTCTAGTGACGAGGGAAAACTGATTCAATTTCGTTCTAGTTAAGTACGCTTTTAGAATGAGAGGACACCGTGAACACCTCTTCGCTCTTAGGAATGGACCCACATTTTGATCACAAAACCACAGAGAAAATGAATGAAAAGTAGGTTATGTCTTGAAAAGGCATGCATATAGCTGTAATATTAACATAATCCATTTTCCCTACCTTAGCACTTACAAAGAATATTACTAGCAGTTTTAAAGTTATGCATACAACTTTAACCTGCAACTTGGCCGCTTCCCAAACATACACTGGGTGAGTATTTAATCAACTTTAATTGAACTTGAACTATCAAAAGTTCTTGTATAACCTAAGGACATAGCTGAATCGTCTAAACGTGTTTTATTTATACCTGCATGCGAAGGTTTTTAAGGTGTATGTATGCAACTATGTACGTATCTATGTATGTACCTAAGTCTGTTCATTTGGGGCATCGTGTAAGGTAAACGGATTCGGATTTTGACAATTGAGGTATCATTGGAATCGTCTTAAATCACTAGAGTGACATTACTATGTCACTCTCGTTTTTTATGAAGTGTCAGAGACCGATCACAAGATCGGTCGCTATGGGAATGTAAATGTATTTTGTTTTATTATTTTGAACTTCCGAGACGAATGAAGCAACAGTTTAAGTCAGAACAGTCAATATCTCTCCAACAACATCACATCATCCATACATATCCAGAGCGAGCGATCTTGTGTGGCACACAACGCCTCCGGTCGTCTTTCCATGTAGTGGAAGGCAGCCAAATGTCACTACCGATGCTAATACCTTTAAGTACTGTGTACGAACACCGCCGTAAAGTTGCAAACCTATTGATCTTTTACAGAATACATTTCGGGGAATGTGCCCATCAGCTATACGATCTTATCCCGCCATCCCCCTTCCATCAAAGGACAAGCAGGCGCACGGCTCAGTACCATCCGTACCTAGTTGATATACCACCCATTCGCACACACCATTTTGGTTCTACGTTCTTGATGCGTACAGCTAAGGTATGGAACACTTTACCGTCTTACCGTTTACTGTTTTTCCTAATAAATACGATCCGGGCCTCTTTAAGGTAAGAGTGAATAGGTTTCTTCTAGATCTTCGTACTACATCTTAGACCACATTATCGCTTACCATCAGGTGAGATTGTGGTCAAACGAAGTTCTATCATGTTCAAAAAAAAAAAAAAAGAACGTCAAGCCTAAATTTAAGGAGTGACTTTAAAGACTTGTCGTAGTCCATTCTCGTGTTACCAATTGATAACACTTACTGTCTCTATTATACAGCAGCATAGATATAGTTCCTTGTGGAAACCCGCACCCCGGGGCCATATTTTCACACAACTGTTCTTCACTTTAAAGTTCCCACGTCGAAGAAAGTGCTACGTAGAACGCTTCGTCGTTTCATTTTCTGATTTAGATCTCGAATGCCGTCGTGAAAGGGCTCCGTTTGTTTTTTTTTATTGTCACCACATTTAGCTCACGTGTGATACGAACCTAACTATAATTTATTCTTTAAAAATGCTTAATAGGCTGAAGTGGAATTTAAAGCGTTTCGCTTTATCGACGAGAGTTATGTTTATCAAGCGTACTCTTTATTATCTCGTAGCACCTTTACGAAGACGTAGATCGACAAATAGTGTTTTATAAATATTGATGAGTCCTCGACAGGGACACAGAAATGGCGAATGCCAAGTTTTTTTACAAATATAGTGATACTCGTATATGAATGATTAAAATCAAGATCTTGGCTCAGACTATTTAAAAAAGTATAAGTTAAAAAAACTGTTGCGATATATCCGCTTTGTAAATTGTTAAACAGCTAGCATGCTTACTTATGCATTTTTTTCCGCAAGTTTACCGTTTCAATTATTTCAAGTACATTTGATTTCATAGCTTCCAAATCGCTCAATCAAAATCCGAACCAATCAGGTGAGTGCATTATTCACTCCAATCCAGTAATCAGATACAATGTAGCGGCTGATTGGCCAGCTAACCACAGACTGAATCAGTATATCCGATGAGGGGTAGTGGGAAACCAACTTACGTAATAACAACTGGATACTCTGTATACCTCCTATACTAGCTCTGTATGAGCGAGGCACTTACAAATTGAAGATACCTGTATGAACACAGGTAAGTTGTTGCACTAGCTGAATGAAGAATGAAGCCGCGGAAATGTTAAACATGATTATAGATAAGCTATAGACTGTGTCAGATTTGTATGGGGAAAAAAATTGTGTTAAAATATCCAGTTTACTAGAGCTCTTTTTGTTCCTTTATGTTAAAAATGTATGTGCACCAAAAAGTAAGCCGATTAAAACACATTTAGAGGTCGCGACGATTTGAAAGATACAAAATAATACCAAAATTTTACAAAATAAATAGTTTTATGGTTATAATATTCGAGTACGCAACACTGAAGTTCGCTGGGAATCCCCGTGCGGAGGAAAATTATTTAGCGGTTCGGTGGAGGACCGGGGATTTACCTTACACCGGTCATGACATGCTCTATGCGATTCATTAGTTGAGCGTAGCGCGCGGACGTTATTTAGATAACTTACGTTAACAATCGTTTTCACGTAAATGGCATTGCATCCTAGTACCTATTCATAGTAGTTACAACACAACATGGCTTCTACTAGTAGTTCGGTGCGTACAAGAGCATCAGCAGAAGTGTGGTTAATTGGGAAACCAACTGAATCTCTTACTTCCGCGAGGCTACCTACGAACGGAGATGTACTAAGAAGATTTCATTTTCACCACTTAGAAGAGAAACAAAGTGTAAAACAAAGTGTGAAAACGACAACTAAGTTAATTTTACACATTTGGGAGAGAGCGGTGATTCCTACTTAAAATCAAGACAAAGTGGAAATGAAAATTAATAAGCTTTTGAAAAGATACAATCTTTTAAAAAAAAGTAGAAAAAGAGATCTAGAATCCTGTCGTATGAATGAGGAGCTGTTCAAATCAGATCTTTTGGAAATTTTTGATATAGCTACTTCGAATGCATTGGAAACAATGACAAATGAAGCAGATAAAACATTTCTTATCATGCAAAGAGAAGACACATTGAGTTGCAGTATGGCCGGAGTGGATAAGGTTCTTGATGAAAAAGAAACCCGGAAGCGGAAGCGAGAAGCAGAGATTGAAAAGAGAAGACTGAAGGTAAACAGTCATCAAGAAATCAATGCGAAAATAAATGTCGATTCCTTAGGTTCTAGTCCTTGCAGCTTCAAATCTTCAACAAACGAAGAATTTTACCTTTCTTCTGCTTCTACACCCACAGAAAAAATAAATCCTCAAAAGAAGTCTCTTCTACTTAATGCAGATGTTGTTACAGCAATGGATCGAGTTAATCTCTCTGGTCGAAATGCTATGTTTGTGATTGGATCAGTGGCTAAAGCTTTAGGAACACAAGCAGAAGATATATCTTTATCACACAGCACAATCCATCGTATGAGGAAACAGGTACGTGAAGTTTTTGTGGAATCAGATAAGACATCATTTTCTCCTCAAAATCCTCTTGTTTTGCACTGGGATAGTAAATTATTGCCTAGTATTGCTGGTGGAGTTGAGAAAGTAGATCGAGTGGCTGTCCTCGTCACTGGCGGTGGAACGGAAAAACTATTAGCAGTACCGAAAATCAAAAGGAGTACTGGACAAGAACAAGCTGATGCTTGCTTGAAAGTTCTTGACGAGTGGGACTTGAAAAATGATGCGCAGGGACTTTGCTTTGACACGACTGCTTCTAACACTGGCTTGAATATGGGCGCTTGCACTTTAATTGAAAATTCTCTCGAAAAAGATATGATTTGGATTGCTTGTCGACACCATGTTTTTGAAGTAATTCTCTCAAATGTTTTCAAATCGTGGTTTGGATCAAGTGGTGGACCAGATGTCAATCTATTTAAACATTTTCAAAAGAAATGGCCGGAAATAGACCAAGAGAGATTTGTAGTCGGGAACGACGATTTATTTCTGGCTGCTGAACTACAAACCCTCCGGCAAGAAATGAAGTCATACTACAGCCATGCAATCGAAATTCAGCAACCGAGAGCCGACTACCTTGAGTTACTAAGTATTTGCCACATCTTTCTTGGAAAGCCAGAACCAGCTACCGACGTGAAGTTCCGGGCACCTGGCGCCTTACACCAGGCAAGATGGATGGCAAATGCTATTTACTGCCTTAAAATTTATATATTTCAAGATCAATTCACTCTTACTGCGTCAGAGAAACGGTCCGCCGCAGACTTAAGCCTGTTTGTGAGTCTCGTTTACGGGCGTTATTGGAACGAGGCCCCCTTAGCCGAGAGAGCCCCTCTGAACGACGCGGACCTTTTTAAGTTACTGGAAAAAGACCCTAACAAAAGCGTCAGTAACACCGCATGTCAAGCATTACGCCGACACCTTTGGTATTTTTCGGAACATTTGATTGGATTATCTTTGTCCGATTCCCGAGTAACTCTCGAGACCAAAAGAGAAATGGTACAAAATATTATGCACAAACCACCTAAGTCTAAGGCGCTGAAGAGACTGGATGGCAAAACTTTTGACCCACATAGCTCTTTACAGTCTTTTTTTACACAACGGACCGCGATTTTGTTTGACTTATTAATAAAAAACGGACAAGAAAAATCTTCAATATTTTTAGCTAAAGACCCTGTAGAATGGCCGATGGACGAAGTTTATGTAGAAATGAAGAAGAAAGCTAGACAAATGAAGGTTGTTAACGATTGTGCAGAGCGTGGAATCGCATTAATCAGCACTTTTAATTCAAGTATTACAAAAGATGAGCAGCAGAAGCAGTATCTCCTCCGGGTAGTAGATTTGCACAGAAAAAAAATCCCCCTGGCCTCCAAATCTCATATATTTTCAACGCATATGGACAACAAAGATTCGCATTGACTGTTGTGACCTATAATTGTTAAATATTTGATTATAATAATTTTAATAAAAACAAAACATCAAAAGTACATTTCTTTCAGTATAATTCCCATATCAAAAAGTTTCAAATCGTCGCGACCCTTAAATATTATTATATTTGACTCAAATTTTGCACAGGGGGATCCTAAGGCGATATGGAACAAGAAGAGCCTTAGCGAGAATCGACATTCGAACTTTTGTTTTTTTGAAACAGTCTAATAAGCTAGGTATATTTAGCACCTATTGGTTTTTTGTTATACCAATCGAATAACGCTTTATTGTACACCCAATACTTATAGAACTAGTTTATGCTAAATATGGTGATGAAAATTAATGAGCGAAGCAGTATTGGCCGGCTGTGCACAGGGTCAAATTAAAAATATATATAGAACAGTACACATAATCCTAATACATAAATAAATACCTAAAGATATACTAATATATACCCTACTATAAACATATATTATCATGCACACTAATATTCTAAAAAGAAGAAAATTCAAATAAATACATAGGTAACTCAAAAGACAAGAAAGCTAGGCCTTAAGTTAATGCATTAAATAAGTACTGTTACGAGCTGAGGGTTCGAGATAAAACAATTAAAATGGATCTAACCAAAATAACACTTTTATTCAGCACTAAAATGATAAATACACGATCTTAATCACAAGGATTCACAACACACTAATTCACAACACTATCGCACAATAAACCACTAAAAGTCACCGAAATGTTCGCACGTATAGCCAAATCCAGACTGACTCTCTCAAGCGTCTCTACGCACTATTCATACCGCGCATTATTTCCAGAACCTTCTCGATGATTCTACCAGTTACTAGAAAAGTGTAGGTATTTCGACTAACGACTATTTCTTATTCTGTGCCACTGTAGGTAAAAACGAAGCAAGTAGGTATATTAAATACCAGGTATTACCTATTCTGTGACACAGTAGGTATAACTCCGAGAAAATGACTATTACTTTACTATTACTTATTCTGTAACAGCCTCGGCGTAACAATTAAAGAACATTATAGTTTATTTAAACTTCATGACATTTTTTTAACCTGACATAGCCAATTTGAAATTTTTATGTCTGTATAATGTTTCTTTTTTTACCTGTTAACATATAAAATAAGTAAGTATAATAATATGTTTTGCTCGGTTCTGTTTGTTTGTTGTTTGCTGTGAGGCAGGATCTAGCGCTCTTTAATTATAAACTACAACACCTGTACCTACAATGTAACCCAGATCCACAAACAATAAAGATTTATGAAATCTTCAACAAGACATCCGTATGCAAGGATGTAATACGAGTTATGCGAGGTTCTCCTCGACGAGACCTGTGATAAATTTGAGATCGTATGAAACACATACTCGTACTATACAACATACCTTTACAGCTTTAGATTCATCAATTGAAGATGATCTATACGGCGTATGGTGACTAATTATAACACTAGGATAATATTGCGTTTACACCAGAGAAGTGCGAGGAAGCTGCGAGGTGCACGAAGAAAATACCCACCAATAGGATAGCTGCGCTGTTTTGTTTTTTTTTCCTCGCTTACCGCTTAGCTATTTTTTTTGATGATTGTAAAGCGCTTGGCCACTACCTCACCTGATCATAAGTTATGGTGTGGTCAGAGATGGACCACGCTTGCCTTGAAAGAACCTGTGCACTCTGGACTTGAAGCTACCTCGCACACAACTGTAGCGTCTGAGTCAAGTTTATAGATGGAGTAGACCTGCTCAGCATTTATGCCATCCTCTCAGCTTAAATAGTTAAATTCACAGAAAAGACATGGCCGAGCTTCGAACCCACAATCTCCTGATCCATCAACGTCCATCAACTTGAGGCATAAAGGTGTAAAGACTTATGTGCACGTAATTTCACCGGCAACTGTACCCTTCTATCCGAAACACAGCAAAAGCCTCTGATATGACCTCCACATAGCCATTCATGTATTTGAAATTTTACCTCAAAACCTATTTTATGTAATTATCGAGTGTTTTGTCTTTTTTTCTTCTTGTATTTTCCAGTTTGTCAGAAAGAGACATTTTAACTATTGGTGTTGTCACAAATAAATGTTTTGATTTGATTTAATTTACAAGCTAAAATTGGTTAACAAAATGATTGTGAATTGCTATTCAAGACTTTAAATTCTAATTTATAGGCAATCGAAATATGGCTGGTAATCGAATAGGTTATATCGTGTTGCCTGTCCGGGAGTATTACATGTTTAAATTAAATTCGCTTTTGTAATATAATATCGAGTGTCGAATTACTATAGTGTCAGCTTTTCGATAGCAGTCAAAATGTATGCGCTGAATATGTCTATCAGCCTCTTCATTGAGAAATCCACGAGAAACGAGGTACACGCATCAAAACTGACAAAAGCTGGTAATGATCAAATTACGGTGAAGCTCAAATAGGGGCAGTGTTAACGGGGCAAATCATAAGTTATTATCGAGTCGATGATTGGATAGGAATCCATCTAGCGGCCTGCGGGGCATCTAGTTAATTCGGTCGACCACAACACAGATAACTTATTAGTCACCCCAGGTAAGCAAGTTATAGACGAGTTTAGATATACCCTTTATTGCACACCAATAACAAAGCAAAAATCGTCGTTGTATGACGTGAAGTGATTTACATTAAGTGTCACTTTGACAAGAGTGTTTTATATAGTTTTTATCCCGAAGATCGGATCCCGGGAACGGGAAATTTCAAGCGTGTGAAGCCGCGGGCGGGACAGCTAGTAATTTATAAAATCAAAAAACAAAACACCACGACCTCTACCAGGGACCATAATCAAGTAAAGACTGTCCTCAGTTACTTGCAGCTCGTGCCGTCTAAGCCCCGCCCTGTCCGCACCGGGATTGGAACCGACGACCCGTGTGCTGATTGCCAATTAACGTCGACAACAGTTCCGCTCTTGCTGATTTGCGAGCGAGGTAATGACTCGTATGCCGCCCTAGAGCTACAAGTACGGCGAAAAATAATACTTTACGTGTACGGTCTAAACGCTCTTTGAAAAGTTATTAAACTATACTGATAGTTAAGCTGCATCTCCCGCCTCTTTCTTCTAAAAATAACAGACAGGTAGAAATAAATCTAGTATTCAGTTAATCTAGTTTTTAGCACTCATGTTGCACTCAGGTTTTTTACTGGACGAGAAAATGGGCACCACCGCCTTACCTTTATCTGCCGCCAAATAGCAGTACTTGTGCTGCTGTGTTCCGGTTAGATGGTAGGTAATGGTATATCCCTGTAATTACTGGCACAAAGGCATGACAGCTAAGTCCTATAGTATGACAACGTATCCACATAGAGATCAAGACAACATAATAGCTTGTTTTAATTCTATGTGGATATCCATGGGCTGCAGTAGCCACTTAACATCTGGTGGATTGCATGCTCGTTTGCCATATAAGTTGTATAAAAAAAGTCCTTTTTTTCCTACGAGTCAACGTTTTTTTCTGTTAGGGATAAATCAAAATGTCAGTTATCAAATGTAGTTTTCTGAAAGAGAACTTTTAGATTTATGCTCGTTGTACCATTATTTATTGTGGTTTACTGTTTATTTATTTCATATGCAATACATATATCTGTCCATAGATTAACAAAGTATTGTAAAGAACAGAAACATACAAGCTTCAGTCTTCCATGCTGATAAAAAAAGCTTCATTATTATTCATCGTTCAGCATCCACATTAAAAGTAGCTTCTCGAACAATACGGCACATTTGTATAGGCCACAAGTACAATAGAGCGAGGGTCCGAATGCGTAACGTAGTCGCGTGATCAATAAAACGGAACCTTTACTTGTTTCCAAATCAGTCGCTTTTTAGTTGAATCTAGTCTTCTCAAACCAGGTTTCAAGGTTGGTACATCTAACTAGACTTTAGCGTAACCGTTGGTGTATCTTGGCTCTTTTGTAGAAAGAAGACCAAATTAAAATTCATGTCGATAAACGGAGAAGCTAAACAGATTAATTCCAAAAGCCTTTAAGAATTCTGAGACACTTTTTTAAGCATATAGCTTATCTAAATAAACCTCTAGCCACTGTATTCAAGAAAGTTCGACACATTGGCGATCCGATAACAAATAAATCGCACCGTTATAACTGGTAAGACTTTAAGGGGAATATTTAAGCAACTTGGGATGAGATGGAAACGGAGATGGACGCGGACGGAACGACGGATTTAAAAAGACTAAATTAGTGCTACTTTGTAATGCTTGGTCGTTTTAAACTAGACGTATTCTTTAGTTTACGTATAAGATACTACTGCATAGACAACTTTTATGAATGAAAAAAATACATTTTTATATGTCTTGCGCTTCGTCACGTCGCGAACTCGCGGCGAGTTTACGACCCAATCGCGGTAAACACGTTCACAAATCGCCTCGCTGGATACACGCTCGCATCTCGCCACTGTGATAAGGCACTAAGAGGTCCACGTAATCCGCTCAAGCTTTCGCTGAGTACCAAGAACAAAGACTAAATTGAAATTGAAAGCCAATTCTAATATAACGCTAAGACTTAGTGCAGGTTCCAAGATACATCGACGTAACCATTAATACTAGTCCACCAGGTAACGGTCCGCTCTGAGTGGTCACCCGAGAACACTAATAAGCAATTATGAATCGAGAGGTTTCCCCTTAGAGACTATAAATAGCCAGATGTACCAGAGCATCCTATTGTTTTGCAAGCACTATGCAGCACACTGCATAACACAGCAATAGGTAAATTTAACGTTAAGCTGCAGGTACGAGTATACTGGAGGTATGGTTATCCGAGTTTTTGGAATGACGCGGAATATGTAGCATCTGCCCGTTTCATTAATTTCATGAAGTGGAAAGTGAAACTCTTCAATGGCTAGTAAACCTCTCGAGTTTAGGTTCATTTGGATGGTTTTTGTACACGCTGAATATGGCTGCACTTATACTATGTTACATTAAACACCTTGTACCTACCCATTTTACGCAATAAATGGATTTGTATTTTATTTGTATTTATTTGACGAGTCCAATGCTGTGTAATTACCGACGACGGCGAGAAACACATTATTTTAAACTATAGTTTATTGATATGTAGCTCGTAAAGATATTGAATTTTCATTTATTCTTATTTTCATGTTGTTCTAGATCACGAACTATTCATCGAATGCCTGTCGATTTAGTTATTTATGTAGATGTGGCGGTACAGGGGCCCAATTTACCAACTTCACAAGCTTGTTAAGCGAAGTTACACGAACATGTCGTGATTCTTCTTCTTCACAAGCTTGTTAAGCGAAGTTACACGAACATGTCGTGATTCTTCTTCTTCACAAGCTTGTTAAGCGAAGTTACACGAACATGTCGTGATTCTTCTTCTTCTATAATCATCTTTATACACTGTCTACATCTGTATAAAAAGCCTAATATAAAATATCCGATTATTTAGATAATAGAGAAGCTTGGGATTGAAATTGCTCCAACTCGTTCAAAATGTTACAATTTAGACGTAATGTCTTTTCTGTATTGTAATGTATTCTAAAAGAATCATTAAAAGAAACAACCAGCCTTGTTTCTTGCCTTTCTTTCCTGGCTTGGTCGCGAAGGAACAGGCAGTAAGATTGACGTTTCAAAGTCATCCTTGTAATTTTAATGAATATAAGATTTTGACTTTAACTTTGACTTTGACTTGTCGTGTCAATGACTGATAACTTTAAATTGTATTGATTTCGACCGGTGAGTAGCAGTATTCCGTCTGCTTCGAGCCCACTATCTTTGGATCTGGCGAGGCTACCGCTGCTCGCGACTACGTGCGTACATAGTGGTTGTGTTGTTGCCGCAGCTGTCGATACCGAATTAATTTGCCGTTTTGCTTGATTTCTAATCGGCGATAAATAATTCAGGTCACTTTAGGGATTCACAATGAAGCTTTATATTATTTGGCTTTTGAAATACGACGGCTTGTTATACTGTAATAGTTATTACTGATGATTTGCAAGATTTTGTAAAATCATACTAATATTATAAATACAAAAATGAGTTTGTTTGTTACGCTTATAAGAACCTGGATTGAGACAAAAAGATTATTTTTATAGACAAAAAACGCATCCGAAGCCGCGGTCGGAAACTAGTTTTAAATAAAACTTTAAGCAAGTTGATTGATTGATTGAAAAATTTGCATAAAAACTAATATATCTGTACATAGGCTATCTTAATGCTAGCGAGCATTCCAGTTAACCTTTGCGTAATGTGGAAAAATATATTTTGTAGGTAGTGCATGACAAGTACCACGAGTAGTTGGCAGTAGCAAGTTCATGTGTTTGTGACCAACCCTGGTAATCAGAATTTTTAGGAAAAAAAAGGACTGCGACGTACCTTCGAAGCCTTGTCTACTGTCTCTGTCACTCATGCCAAAACACGCGCAGTGTAGAACTAATTGGACGACCTCCGTGGCGCAGTGGCTGAGACGCAGGAGGTAGCGGGTTCGATTCCCGCCGTGGAACAAAATTTCGCAAGATCTACAGATATTTGTTCGGGGTCTGGATGTATTTCTATATATTATAAGTATGTATTTACAAAAAAAAAGTATTGTATCAGTTATCTGGTTCCCATAATACAAGCTCTGCTTAGTTTTAGGTTATAGCGCTGTGTGCAATGTCCACCAATATTTATTTATTATTTATTTAACTCGAGGCGAGAGAGTACAAAACTAAAATTGTATAAAATTATGATTAATAGAAAAACTCTCTACCTTAAAAGTAATTAGCATAAGTGCCGCACCTCACAAACGGACGCTTCTTATACCACCTTTTATAGATGATAAAGGCACATTATCAAGATGATTGTAACTAGATTGAAGTAACGACTTAAGTAACGAAGAACGTAGTACGAAGTAACGTAGACGAAGTAACGAACTGTGTGAAACTGTGCTTTTGTGAACGGGCTCGAGGAAGTGGGCACCACCGCCTTACCTTTATCTGCCGCCAAATAGCAGTACTTGTGCTGCTGTGTTCCTTGCTGTGTGTGCATGGTAATTGTGTGTTCCTGTAATTACTGGCACATAGGCATACCAGCTTAGTCCTATAGTATGGCAACGTATCCACATACAGATCAAGACAACATAATAGCTTGTTTTGAATTCTATGTGGATATCCGTGGGCTGCAGTAGCCACTTACCATCTGGTGGACTGCATGCTCGTTTGTCATATAAGTTGTATAAAAAAAAATGTCCAGCAATATTTATTATTTATTTATTATTATCTTATTCAAATATCCTATTTAACACAGCAATACTCTTAAAATAACGAAGCAATGCAAACTCAAAAGGTCTAACTGCAGAATCATCCAAATAGCAAGCTTACAACCAGAAACTACGAAAAATAAAAAGCTGAACTCAAAGACTGTTGAGAACAGCCCTCAGTCTTCAAGTTCTTAAGCAGAGCCTCTTTAAGTCGAGAGGTAATTACCATCTTGGTCAAGAGCAAGGGACCTTGCAAGAGTGCTGTGACCTCAGCTTTTGTACATTATACAATAAAAAGCACAATAGGAGCAGATGTAAAGCTTAGTACAACGAGCGAAAACAGCCACACGCACGCATTGACGCGCGCACGAGGATCTTGGGTCAAGTCGATCGAAGTTTCGAACAAATTTCGAGATCCTCGTATGCAGTAACAAGGTTGCTAAGGGCATGAAAATATTTCTTTAAGAAGATAGAACACCTAAAAATTACAAGTAGTGGCCTGTATTGACAAATGATATATATGTCTTTTTAAACAGTTTGGAAGGTGAATTTTTTCAACTGTTTCCAAAATAAGGTGGGGGTTCTTAATTGGGTAGTTTATTGTTTTTTTTTTTAGTTTGTTACCTGAGAACTGCGTCATATATAAAAAAAGATATACAAATAAAAATATAACTGATTTCTATTGGTTTCATTTAAATTTCATCAAATCGGTTCAGTAGTTTAGATAAGTCGGTTATATTTTTATTAAAAGTTACCCGTTGCTGGGAATCGTCAAGCGTTTGATCACTACCTCATATGATGGTAAACGGTGGTATGGTCACGATGGAGCTTGCCTAAAAACTTACCTTCCAGAATCCAGTCAGATGAAAGATAGGTAACCAGACTAGAGGCGCTATTCTAACATTCAGTTAACAGCACTCAACAATTTAATTAAAACTGCTACATATTTTAGCTATTATCATTAAATTTTGCCATCAAAGCCATCAAATTAACATCGAGAAACGTCATCTTTTACTATGGGCCTCTTAAGAAGGCTCGCGGTCGCTCAGTGTGCTATGGAGAGGGATATGCTTGGTGTTTCTCTACAAGACCGAATCAGTAATGATGAGAAGATTCGTAGACGAACCAAAGTCACCGACATAGCGCACAAAGGATTAGCAAGCTAAAGTGGCAGTGGGCAGGGCACATAGCTCGAATAACTGACGGACGTTGGGGCAGATAGGTCCTCGAGAGTAGACCACGCACTGAAAAGCGCAGCATTGGACAGCCCCCGGCCAGATGGAAAGAAGACCTGATAAAGGTTGCTGGGAGCCGTTGGGTGCAAGTCGCTCTGGAAATCGATGGGGGAGGCATATGCTCAGCTGAGACGTCCGTTGGCTGATATGATGATGATCGAATGAACTTATGCACCGTTCAATTCGCCAATTTTTTTTTTAATATTTAATAATTACCTATACTTTCCTACTGCTGGGCATAGGTCTCCCCTATATTCCTCAACATCTCACGATAACTCGCCACGTCCCACCAGCCATCTTGGAATGCATCGAGGTCGTCACGCCAACGCTTCCTCGGCCTGCCCCGACTTCGACGCCCATCTGCAGGCACCCATTGTGTGACGACTGTTGCCCATTTGTCTGTGATCATACGACTGACGTGACCCGCTCAGTCCCACTTTAGCCTGGCAGTGTTGTCGACAACATCTGCGATACTGGTCTTCGCGCGCAGTATGGTATTGCGGATCCTGTCGATTCTCTTTACCCCTAACACGCTGTGTACCATGTCTCTTTGGCAAATCTTGAGTTTGGACTTTTGAGATCCATTACGAGAACTTTCGAGAACGTAAGGAAAATTAGGAAAATTATTATTTAGAAAAATTCGAAGGAATGTGCCATCGATCAGTATTCTAATAAGCGGCGACGCAACCTGTTACGTGAATACTAACGACTATGCAAAAAGTAGGCGTGTATCAAACGAAATGTTTGGACTTGACTAACCCCTTGAGGGACATTTTTGTTTTTGCGGTACATTGTGTCTCAAGCACAAGCGGCTACCTAATTGAGGAAACTGGTTAACAACATGTCTGCTGTCACCTCAGCTTAGTTATGACTGTGATCTAAGTTAGGTTTTGCCGCTCTGAAGCAATGCCCTTGCCAAAAGCCCTTCAATATTTCTCGGCTTCATTGTAATCTCGCTTTATTCCGGTGCCTGAGAGGTTTCTCGGTGCCCTAATTAGTTGGAGTTTCTTCCATTTTATACACAACCGCTCAATTTACTTTTTTTCGACTTTAATAATCCTTTGAAATTGATGTTTTAACCTTCACCCTTTTTGTGAAAAAAGTAATTTTTAGAAGCTCTGTTTTTTGCAACTTTCTCTTTCACACTACGATATACAAAAAATATTAATTCGTTGTTTGTTTGTTACTCAATCACGTCGTAACGGCTGAACCGTTTTCGATGAAATTTTGTATGTATGTACGTAGACTATAATCTGGATTAACACATAGGCTACTTTTTATACCATAAATCTGGTCCCATGGGATAAAAATGGGGTGTCAAGTTGCATTAGCAAGTTTAGCTTTATTTCTAGGTTACCTACACATTTAGTAGTATAACGCTTTGTACGCGTCGCGGGCACCAGCTAGTAGTGGAATATAGCACGAAAATTAGAGAGATTTCCCTAGAGGATATCGACTACGTGACGAAAATCTAAGCCCACCCCCCCTCTCCCTAAACGGGTCACGTAGTATGGGTACGTTCCCTAAGATATATTGATGTGCCTACCCGATCGATTACCTTCCAATTAAACATCAATTTTATGATATTTCAGGTAAAATAAACACTTTAGAAGCTGAAATAAACAATTGTAAAGATAACTCTATCACTAAGCACATAGAATATAATTTCAGTAAATAATTACTAACATTATAAGCTTACAAAAATTCCACGTTTGTACTAAAATGTGATAAATGGCAAATTGTAAGCCTCGGGGAAAGAAACCCTGAAACATTTAACGAATTACACCAAAACATACATTTTCCTAAGTACCTAGGTATTTGTTTTCAATTGCTAAAGAGGTAGGGAAATGTGGTAGGTATATACAAGGATAAAACATGAATAAATAACGTATTCTTGGGATTTTTCATCAAATTAATTGACACAGGCTTTTCACACATAATACAAATAAGTATTAGCTACAGCCCGCGGCTTCGCACGCGTTATGTGTCAATAAAAACTTGCCAATATCTCAATTCAGGTCATAATCTACCTATTTACCAAATTTCATCGAAATCGGTTCAGCCGTTTCGTTGTGAAACCCTCTCAAGCAGACAGGGAGAAAGAGTTACTTTCGAATTTATAATATTAGTATGTATTTTACACAGAAAACTGAATTTTACTTAGAATGTAGGATGGCATCGAGATCATCACGTCAGCGTCTACTAGACCTTCCTCAGCGTCAATCGTCTTCAAGCGTCCATTGCGTGACGCTCGCTTACGCTTACACCTATATTTTCGGTACTACAGGCACAACTTGGTTTCCGTGGTACATTTACAGTTTTAGAGGAACTAAAAAGGGGGTACCCCTTTTTAGTTACCACAGGAAACAGTGGCACTTCTACTTAATACTCAATAGAACAACGGAAACTGGGTCATTCCCTTTGCACCTAGCAAGTTAAACAAATCCCATAAAAGGTTGAAACGACCACCGAATACTGTTTTATTTTGAACTGCTATTTCAACACAGTTTTTTGCCGGATTCAAAATTGGGCTTGTTTCAGAGGCATTTTGCCTAAACTCAATTAACTTGTGAATGCGCAACGACGGCGTATAACGTTTTTATAGACCGGGAGCCAGTGGTTATGTTCTTATAAGATCCTTTATTCGAATAGGAGACAGACATGGTGTTTCTACAGGATGGAAAGTTGAGATTGGGTGTATAGGGTAAGTACGAGATCAGTTCTAACTACAATAAATCGTTATTAAGAGACTTAAGCTAAACTTTAAGCAACACCAGTTTTTTAAATCACCATATTATCTGATAAAATCGTGTATTTTAAGTGTAAAGTTTCTAAGGGGTTAGTGAAGTCTCACTAATCGTATCTCACCTTAATATTGGTAAAGCACTTAATCATCGTAATAAATAACCTATTAAGATTAAAAAAAACAGAGTGCGAGTCTGACACGCGCATCAAGGGTTCCGTAATAATTTTAATGCGGTATAACTAATTAACCTTTTTAGGGTTCCGTAGCCAAATGGTAAAAAACGGAACCCTTATGGATTCGTCATGTCTGTCTGTCTGTCCGACCGTATGTCACAGCCACTTTTTTCCGAAACTATAAGAACTATACTGTTGAAACTTAGTAAGTAGATGTATTCTGTGAACCGCATTAAGATTTTCACACAAAATTAGAAAAAAAAAAATTGGGGGTTGTCCATACATAGAACTGAAACTCAAAAAAACTTTTTCATCAAACCCATACGTGCGGGGTATCTATGGGTAGGTCTTCAAAAATGATATTGAGGTTTCTAATATAATTTTTTTCTAAACCGAATAGTTTGCGCGAAAGACACTTCCAAAGTGGTAAAATGAGTGTGTGTGTCCTGTAACTTCTAAACTAAGAGAATGATAAAACTAAAAAATATATATGATGTAACATTATCATGCAAACTTCCACTGAAAATTGGTTTGAACGAGATCTAGTAAGTAGTTGGTTTTAATACGTCATAAATCGTAAACCGCAATTTACCTTTCATTCAATCAACTCAAATATAAAAAAAAGTTACAACGAACTACAGGAACTTTTATATTATGTTACTTGCTGCTACGGAACCCTTCAAGGGCGAGTCCGACTCGCACTTGGCCGCTTTTTTACCTTTACTTGTGCTGTGAGACCTTATGTCACTTGCCAAATTTCATGATTCTAGTCTAGGTCAACGGAAAGGTATTGATTTATTGACGAGCAAAACATACAGAATAAATGGACGTATTTATTGATTGCGTCTACTTGAAAGCTTGATTTTTGAACAGCTTCAAGGGACCATACACCACACATGTATTTGATATTAATTTCAATTTGATACCTCCACACGTTCCTGAGAGGTATTGACAGACGGACAACGAAGTTATCTTATAAGGGTTCCTTTTTAGGGTTCCGTACCTCAAAAGGTAAAAAAAGAACCCTTATAAGATCACTCTCTTGTCCGTCTGTCCGTGTGTCATCACCGATCTGCTCATGAACGGGTGGACCTAGCAAGTTGAAATTTATACCAGATACTGAGGTATATAGTCCCTATTAGGCGTATAAAAATCAAGGTCCTGAGGCAACACGATAAAAAGATATAGGCAAATTTAGAATAAATAAAATTGTGCTATTGAATAAAATAAATATTTAAGTGGGGCTCCCATACAACAGACATTATTTTTTTTGCCGTTTTTTATAGATAACTAGTTGTTGCTATTGACATCCCATTTTTATCCTATGGGATAAATGGTAGCCTATGTGGTGTTTCAGGTTATAATCTACGTATATACCAAATTTCATCGAAATCGGTTGAGCCGTTACGGCGTGATTGAGTAACAAACAAACAAACATCCAAACTTTCGCATTTATAATATTAGTGTGATGGTACGTAACCCTTCGTGCGCGAGTCTGACTCGCACTTAACCAGTTTTTTTTCCTTTTGAGGTACGGAACCTTAAAAATGCGCGCTACACTACCTACCTCATGTTTTACTACAAAAACGCATCGAAACGATTATGAAAGGAGTTTGCATAATAAGCATATGTATTGAGGCAAACCTAGGGTCGATAGGACCTGGGCGCTTCCAATCAGCCTCCAATCAACGCGGTTATATTGGCGAGGTATATAGTTTCAGCGAAAAACAAGCAATAATAACTAGTGGTTCGCCCCGAACTGAGATCTCGCGAGCCTCCCACAAAACAAAAAAATATTATTCATTATCTTTGACCTCAGAATAGATAAAACACGCATTCAAACGCATTCAGCTGTTATTGCAAGCCGTGCGCTGTGTCCATAAAACTAAACCCGCGTCCCGCACCCACTTCACGGTTCTGGGCGAACCACTAGTATAATTTAAAACTACAAATAATAAAAGTTTTTAATCTCAGAATTCTAGAGTAAGGGAAATAATAACTCTCGATATTTGGCAACACCAGCACTATCACTATTTACCACAATTACAAACGGAACAAATTATTATTAATTATACAAATAACACAACATCTAAATGCGCTACTTCCGTATGAAATGTGATTCCCATCTTGATTTTTTTTTGAGCTCAGCTGAATTTGGGACGACACAAAAAGGCATAACTTAATTAAATTGAACACTGTAAAACACGTCACGCGTGACGACGGTCACAGACTTACTAATGGCGTTCGCGTACAACTACGATATGGATGGTGATTCTTATCACTAAAGCTACACGAATACCAAATTTCAGCACTGTGGGGTCACTGGTGCACCCTGTGAAATTCGTCAAAGTTCAGTTTTTATTATAACTAATAACTCAAAAATTACAAGGATTGAACTAAAAAAAACGGGGTCGAAATATACTGATGAAGACCTTTCATTAGACGCTCCACTTGACCTAATATTCTCATTTAGATTTTTTTTTATCCCGACATCTCAACAACCCCCCAACAATTTTAGCTCATTTATTCACACCAGGATTGTGTCATCACTACCTACCTATATATCAAATTTTACGATGATCGGATCAACGCTTCGAAAGTTATCCTCGGACAAACTAACATACATACAACGCCGATCCATCCAAGTTAAATTGAAGATCTCGCTTCGAACGATCAATTATTAAAACAATAAGAGTTAGCCTCAGGTGCCTCTAATTTCACCGGCAATCATACCCTTCAAACCGAAACACAGCAAATCTGCTTGGCATTCTACGTCCGCATTAAAAATGTCAACATTCCCAAGACAAGCATTATCTTAAATTGTGTTTTACCCCCGACATAAAACGAAGCGTTGTAACTGAAAGAAGAAGGCACTGGTGACACAGCTACTTTTACAGTTATTAGTTGCCACGTCGTCACTTCATTTTTGTTTACTTTGTTTGTATTAAAAAATATCTTTATTTTTTAATATGTTTGGAATCTCATTTTATTTATCTTGTCTGTCTGTGTCCACAGTTTTTTTTTTGTATTATAAAGACAATGGAATGTTAAAATTTGTAAAAAATGGCTTGTGGTAATATTTAATAGGGAAAGTACTACCATCTCTTGTACTAGAAAGCGTTTGCGGAAATGGAATAAATGGAAAGCAGCGCTGCAAGCGCCCGCGGGATTCAATCGGCAACGTAATTAACGAGTGCAATTGTGCAGTTGTGCAACTGCCAACGGGGAATGAGCTGTTTGTTCTTATGATCGGTAGAATAACGGCGCTTTGAGCCGTAGTACAAGTTTTATGGCCGATAGTTTGGTGCTGGGCGGCTAGTGAGCCCGTAGCGAAATTGTAATCTCGTCCCCGTATCAAGGTGAAGGTTGCGGGTTCAAATCCCGTCGTGTTCGTAATTTTTGAGTTGTTTTATAATGAAAAATAAATAATTTGACGACACTAGTTGCTTATAACACTAGATAGCAATAAGTACTAGATAAGCACGACGACGTTTATTCTACGCTAGGTATACTTATATATTGACAATGAAAAAGTACAAGGAAAAATATAACCGTCTTCAGATATCATGGAAATCGGTTGACTTGGTAAAGAGTTATTCGTCCATAAGTCGTGCATCTCATGGATCACATCATCAGATCTTGACCAAGTTGATGAGGAACCACCCTAGGTACCCCCTTACATACAAAAAAAGAATAATTAAATTCAACGTGGCAAAGAATCATCGCTGTAAATAACATTGAAAAAAGTACTAATATAGAAATAAACACTACGGATACTTATATAAAGAGGTGTCAGTGTCAGTAGTCAGTAAGAGGTGTCGGTAACAGTGTCGCGAGTTCAATGGTTTTTACCCATGCCAAAAAAATGTTCAATGCGTCTAAAGTTCAAAAACACAACAACTTATTGTGATCTACCTCCTTTTTTTGAATTGAGTTAAAAAGCTTGCAAACAGTAAATAAAAACATAATATGTACTGATTATTTATTTTCTTACTTACTTACATGCAATATCAAAGATTTCTATAACTCTTCATCTATAGCTTACCTGCAACAAAATAATAATAATACATTTATTAATACAAATAATACTCAGACAATCAAATATATGCCTATAAAATACATAAGAAACAGTTGAATCAACTAAAGACCGAAATAATAAGGAAGAACTATTCCGTTCGCTTAAAAGAGTCCGCTCCCGGGTTGGTCGCTGCAGACTTAACATTGTAAATGGGGTTACAGGCCTCCGAGCCTAACACACAGTGCGATTGAAGGCTATCTATTATCACAAAATAAAGACACACCCAGAGAATGCAGAGCCGACGAAATTAAACAAAAGCAGGCGTAGACTGGATGAATAAAGCGCAACATAGAGACAAATGGAGCCAGTTGGAGAAGGCCAGTACACAATATGGGGCCTGACTTAAAAAAATGTATTTGTGCGTGTTCTTAATTTTTGTAACAAATAAGTTTTTTTTTAAACATTATAGAACTTCGTTTGACCACAATCTCACCTGATGGTAAGCGATGATGTTGTCTAAGATGTAGCACGAAGATTTAGAAGAAACCTAGTCATGGAAAGTAATAATAATAGTAATCAACGATTATCGTTCCGATAGATGTGTCGGTCCACGGGCTGATATCGAAGAGCCTCGAAAAATACCTTAAGAGGCTCTCGCCAGGATATTGGATAAAGAGTCAGATACGGTCAGGCGGTATTACTGGACTCGGCACGCATAGTCAGGAGGTTCCTCTCTCCCACTGGTCGCTTGGGCCTTCTTCGCGGTCGGCGGTTTACCGATTTTACAAAATTTTTTTTACTGTTTTTTTTCTAAGATCTCAATAGAGAAAAATGTTTTTTTTTTATAAACAAGTTTAAAAATAAAATATGTGTTAACGATGCCTAAACGTGACTAAATATGTTTTAACGAGTTGTCAAATCACGCAAATACGTCAAATTAAATTTAACCATGTTTAGCCACTCAATCTGTTTGGGGATCGTTGTGCAAGTCGGGCTAAAAGCTCTATAATAAATGTTAAATATCGCCATTAATTTATTATAAATAAAAGTCCTAAACTAATATTTACCTACTTTTATAATGTTACCACAACCCGCGGGAAAAAACTAGTGTTTATACAAGTACATGCACGTTACTTCTCCAAACCTTAAATGTTCCTTTAAATTATAATTTCACGAATAATTTTATTTGCAGGAAATTATAATATCTTGTTTTCGTCCCGTTATTACTACGAATAAAATAAATTGGGCTCCAATTTATTCTATTTTGTTTCTTGCTATTTTATTTTATTTTATTTGTATTTAAGATAATGCATTTTTCGTTCATACATACATTATCAGTCTCTGCATCGATAATCTAAGTACACATTACAAAATTCACATTAGAATTTCTAAATAACCACCTGTAATAAATTGTCTGTTAATTTTGCTTGTACCACGCGGGAGCGCGTCGAGTGAAACAGCAGATAAAATAGTGCGACTAAGAGTACGGTGCGCGAGTAGGACAAAAACTACTCGTCGAGATACAGTTCTTAACTAGCTCAGCGGGTAGGGCGAATCCAATCTCCTACTTGTCATCGATCTACCTGCACCCAAATATAGGATAATATATTTACTTGCAATATATAAATATATATATTGCTGGACATTTTACACAGCGCTATCTAGCCCCAAACTAAGCAGAGCTTGTATTATGGGAACCAAATAACTGATAGAATACTTATATACTTTTTTTTTGTATATACATACATACTTATACTATATAGAAAACATCCAGACCCGGAACAAAATATCTGTAGATCATGCAAACATTTGTTTCAAGGAGGGAATCGAACCCGCTACCTCCTTCGTTATATGTTTACTTACATTAAGGGCGCATTATACCTGGGGAGACGATTAATCGCTTATTGAGAAACAATGTTTTGTTTAACAAATTGTGTGGTTTCAATCTGTAATTCATAAATGTTATAGTTAAGAATACGTACTGGAACGCCTGTGTTGTGAAAATATAATTCCGTAAAATTTTCTCGATAGAAAAAAAATACAAAGATGACTCCAAATTTATCTTAAAACCGTTCTTATGCGATGTATACTTCAAATTAGATCTTGAAACTGTATACAGTAATTCTACACAACATAAATAAGAGCACCTGTGTTTTAAATTTTCAAAATACCTTTTAATTTTACCATAAAATGAAAATACTTATGTTTTGCACTAATGAAATCATTCGCTTCGGACGCCCGGTCCGCGATTCAGTCTGGCCTCGGCTTTCAGACGGGGTACCCGTGACGCTTGTCGCTCCAGACAATCACGTAATTCTTACGTAGAATTTATATTAAGTTGGTTTTTGTAAAGACGCAGTAAATGACAAGTAAGTACAACAAGAAAATGAAGGGACTGAATGATAAAAAAACCGGCAAACATATGAACTACAGCGAGATATGACGTGCAGCGGGGCGCGGAGAAGCGGGGGTGAAATTCGAGTTTGGGCTAAGGTATAGTCAACTCTTAAGAACTCGTCGATAACAAATATGTACTTAAAAATCTCGTGTCACGGTTTTAGTGGTCGCACTCCTCCGAAACGGGTCGACCGATTGTAATTATTTTTATTGTATATTTAGTACGTATGAGAATTTTCGTAAAGTATTTTGCACCCTCCTACCCCCACCCCTCATTTTTAATCGCGATTTTAGTATTTTTGTATGAACAATATCTATATAATTTAACCGTCGTTCATTGACGTGAAGTCATTCATGTCGCGTCACTTTGACAAGTGTTATCCCGAAGTTCCCACGGGAACGGGAAATTTCAAGCGTGCGGGCCGGTTAGTAATTATATCATAACGCTTATCGTCACAAGTAGTTAGCGTTTTAATTTTGGTAAATAAATTACTTGTATATCTCTCCAGAGCCATAATATGATGTCAAGAAACTGAGAGTTGAGAAATCCACCCATAGCAATCATGGCTAGTCATCAAGGAATATTTTTTTAGATTTAAATGGCAAAAACCGAACACTAATACGTGGTACGTGTTATCGCAAATAATATATGTTATCTTATTATATGAATAATTAGCGATGCTCGTAAACGGCAAATATGTATAAAGTGGCATTACCTAGTTTTAGAACCTTATTGCACACTTGTTTTATTCAAATCTTTTATGCAATAATATTTTATCGGGGTTTTATTTAATTTATGGAGCACTAACATAATGAACACCAAATTTAATAGAAATTATACATAATAAAGAGTAAAAAACAAGTGACGTTATAATTATAGGTATTATAGGTGTACTCAAATACATATACACTCACACACGCTCGCACAGAAACACACACTCATACACACCCACCCCCGCGCAGATCCTTCTGGTCTGTTGCTCTGTTGGAATATAACTTTAATTTTTACTTTAGTTTTTGTTTATGTACCATTTACCTGTTTGGAACTCATTGATGTAGAGGAGGAGGGCGTCGGTGTCTGTAACACAGTTTTCATACTTATACAGGCATTATTCATTATTTTTTGCCTCGCCATATTGTTGAGGAATAAACTGGCGACATTGTATCGTACATTTCTGGAAATTTTGGTGAAAAGTATTATTAAGTGTATTTTGTGCTGAAACTCATCACCAGCATCAGCCACAGGATGTCCACTGCTGAACATAGACCCCTCCCCCATACATTTCCAAAGCTCCCACCGACCTTTATCCTGATCCTCTTTCTATTCAATGGGGAGCCCTACGATGCGCTTTCCAGTGCGTGCTCTCCACTCGACAACTTTTCTGCCCCAACGGCCACCAGTTCTTCGGAGGAGGTGGCACGAGTAAGGACTTAACTCACTTCCAGCGTATGTTTTTCCGGACCAGTATAATCTAGGAGTCTTCAAGTCCAGAGTGAACAGGTTCTTTCTAGGCAAGCGTGCTCCGTCTTCGATTACACCATCACTTACCATCAGGTATGGGTATCACCAATAAAAAATAATATTTTCTCAGAGACTACAGTACGGAGTCCTTAACCTCCGCGCGAGGATACTTTTGGTGGTACGAATACCAATGTACATAGCCTGTGGGCCGTATGCTTGTTTGCTACCTGTGGTATAAAACAAGGAACGTTTTAACTAAAATATACCGTATAACCAAACTACACAATTGATTTTGATGAAATTTCTATGAGACTAATATGAAAGTATATCCTTTCAAATAAAAAAAGATTTGTCCAAATCGGTTGATAAATGACAATGTTCTGAGGTAATAACAAACATAAAACTCTTCGTAGGATTAAGCTCGCTGTACATGCCCTACTCTATTTCCGTACTTTTTAATGTATTTTCTTGTGTACAGTAAAGAATATAAAATAAAACCGAATTGCGTCACTATAATATTTGAAGGTTGCCCTCGTTTTTTTGGGCATCCCATCATCAGACCCTGTCTTGGTGCCAATAGGACCATCTGGGACGCTTTTAAACAAAAAAAGAATTTCTCGAATCGGTCCAGGCGTCTTCGAGTAATCGGGGAACACACATAAAAAACGTGTGTGCTTTAGACCACACGACTGAAATAAAACTTCTTTTTCAAAATATTAATTTATAAAATTGTTCAATTACAAAATTGTCCACACGTCTGTAGGTCGATCAGTCTATGTTCATTCTGGACAGACGCAACCCGCACTCGCACATTAACGTTTAAAAATATACGAAACGTAACTCTCTCTCTCTTTCTATCTTAACTAACTCATATCTCCCTCTCAACGTCCGTTCGCACTTTTTGTAATGCATTCACCAGCTTACTCCCCAAGTCAAGCGTGCGTAAAGAACTTTTACTTCAAAAACAAAGATTCCGACAAATTGAGAACCTCCTCTTTTTATTGCAGTCGGTTAAAAATACTTCTAACTTATAACAACTCTTTTACTATAGGGGATTAAACAAATAACCAGTTAAATTAACTATTAGCCAAAATAAACCGTCATAGTGCAAAAGCTGAGCAACAGTGTATTTACTTTAAATTAACAAGCCGGGTTAACTTAAACAAAGCTTTAACGAGAGAGGTGCAATTTCACGATGCAAATAACTTGCATTGCATTGCATTGCCATACATCAAAACTGCTATAATAGAAACGAAACTCTTGCTATATTACAATGCCGAAGAAAAGCGTCAACGACATCTATCGCCATATCTAACAACTACTTCGTCATCAAAGCAACCTATAGAAAAAGTGTCAATTGATACAATATTTAATGATCGCGCAAACAATGTTGTTTTTCAAGAACTTTTCGCTCAGTAAGATATCTTCCTTTTTTTGTACACCTATCTAAATAAATCAATAATACTAAACATTTATCACAGCACTAGATAGCGCTGTGTACGTCCTTACTAATATGAAATATTCGAAAGTAACTATAGTCTCTGTCTGTCTGTTTGTTAAATTTTCACTACTAAACGACTGAACATGGGACTACACACCGTGGGCTGCACCGATTTTATAGAAAATTTGGTATACGTATAGATTATGACCGGGGCATAGGCTACTTTTTAACCGAATGCGAAGGAAGGTAACATTTTTATTCGCAAATCAACATTTACTTATATGTATAGAGGAACACCCAGACCCGGAAACATACAGTAGATCATGCAAACATTTGTTCCACGACAGGAGTGAAACCCGCAACCGCCTGCGTCTCAGCCGGCTATTCGCCCACTGTACCACCGAGGACATCATCATACAATTTTTTTTGGAATTATGAAAGCGTATTTAGTACCTACAGAACAGATTAAGATTTAGCAATGTGTCTGTTGGCATTTTTTAGTAGTTTACTAGAAAATGCCACCAGACACATTGCTAGTGCTAGCTTAGGTAACTCATAAGAATCGCCAAAGAAATACATAAACAAAGACAAAGCCCTCGAATTTCTAACACCCCTCTATTTGCATCGGGGGTTAAAAGCTTGGTTGGAGTTTCAGTTCTATAAATTTTTACTCGTATTCTACGTCATTTTCCAACTACTACGAGAATTTTCGTAGCAATTTTCGTAGCGGTGCTACGTAGAACAATGGCTACGAGAAAAAATATAACGTATCCTTACTTGTGTATCTACTTTTGAGCCTTATTGCCGGTTAGTAAAGTACAAAATGGGTCGGTGTTTCGTATACAAGTTTTTCATTAAATATGCCCTGAGATAACAGTATTCTGGGATAACAATAAACCTAATCTTATTTATTAGCGGGATTATTCTAGAAATTACCATTCTACGTCATAGTACCAGTGGGTCTGCCAACATCTTTATTCCAATACATCCTTTGTTTTTAGAACCCTATAGTGCGACTGTCCGTCACAGTTGATTGTGACTGAAGATGTTGTGTCTTTTTATGTACAAAAAGTAGGTAATTGCTTCGTTCTCACAAACAAAACCTCTCTTTGTTAGTTGTTGTTTTCAAAATCAGAAACAGAACGCGCAAAATAAGTAACAAGATATCAAATCATCAATCTAACTGCGATCTCTCTGCTTAGAATTTCTAGTAACACTGTCTACCAGAAATTCCTGTGAATTAAGACCGTATACAGGATTATGGGCTAAATAGTAGAGCAGCCTTGCGATCACGGAAGTTAAACTGAGTTACTTCAAAATAGTCTTACGTCATATTATCTTTTGCAATAACTGTCAAATGTATATTTGGTTGCCAATTTTACAACAAGTAAGCATTGCTTAGTGGTATAATCATAGCTATTAGATTAGTCAAGCGCTTAACCTCTCCTGAAGGCAAGTGATGGTGTGGTCAAAGATTGAGCACGCTTATCCAAAAAGAACCTATTGAATCTGGACTTGAAGACTTATAGTGTAGTTAATGTAATTGTAGATTCGGCAATTAAATCGAACAGTAGATACTTTTATACAGAATACTTAAATATGAATGCTGCAGAAGTGGGATATAAAAACCACGTGAAGTAACTCAGAACTTCACCTCGAATCGCCAGTATGGCATAGAAGCGATGCAGACGAGGCTTAGCGAATGAGATAATAGCTTGCGAGGCGAGACGCCCTGCTGCCTGCTTCCTATCTACTGGAGGGATATTATCCCTACTACTGTATTAAACTAGGTATAATAGTACCATGCTGATGAGGATAAGGTGTTCCCAGACATGCAGTAAAAAGGAATATTATAATTTAAAAATCAATTTGTATGAGGTTGTGAATACCTACAGCATGGAATTTTAACTAATAAAGTTTTGTTGTTACATTAAAGCCGCAGAACTTGTGACATAAAGACTTCTTGAATTAACACGGGTCTTTATCCCAAAACGCCAGTCTGGCATAGATGCGATGACGAGGCTTAGCGAATGAGATAATGCCTGCTGCTCATCTACTGGGGGGAAATTATTGAGCTAATTTTTTTTTTATATATATTATAGGCTTGCGTTTGACCACGATCTCGCCTGATGGTAAGCGATGATGCAGTCTACGATGGTACACGCTTGCCTAGAAGAAACCTATTCACTCGTGACTTAAAGATACCCAGGTTGTAGCTATCTGGAAACACAGACTCTGGCAAGTCGTTCCACTCTTTGGCGGTGCGCATAATAAAGGTCGAAGAGAACCGCTTTGTGCGAATGGGAGGTATTTCTACCATATAGCGGTGGCGCACTGCAGAGCGTCTGGTTGTCCGTTGATAGAAAGGAGATGGTAGGATCAGGTTGAAAAGTTCCGCCGCACACTCCCCGAAATGTACTCGATAAAAAACCGAGAGGCTAGCAACCTTTCGTCGATGCTCCAGGCTGAGGAGCCTTGCATCAACTAGCTCATCGATGCCTATGAGCTTCTTGGCTCTTCTCTCAATTGATTCTAGAGCTTCAAGTTGGTACTTCGCTGATCCGTCCCAAAGGTGAGAACAGTACTCCAAACACGAACGGACTTGTGCTTGGTACAAGTTGAGCAATTGCTTCCGATCTACTTTTTTTTTAAACTGTATAGATTTTCGTTCATCCATAATCTCACCTGATGGTAAGCGATGATGTGGTCTAAGATGAGGCACGAAGATCTAGAAGGAACCTATTTCGTCTTACCTACAAAGAGGCCCGGATTGTAGTCTTTAGGAAAAACAGACGACGGCAAAGTGTTCCACAACTGTATTACAATGCTAATGCATTACACTTGTATTATTGGTAGAAAAAACAAGATTTTTCGCACGGCAATGGTTTATTTCATATGATTGCAAGCCCTTCCTGTGTACTGGTGAAAATTATTACTAAACATTCCAGACGTATTGACCAGCAGATCGGCAACCGAATATTAAAGGTATCCCATATGCACTTGGCAACTTCCGTGGCGCCGTGGGCGAAGAGCCGGCTGAGACGCATGAGGTTGCGAGTTCGATTCCCGTCGCGGAACAAATGTTAGTATAATCAACAGATATTACGGGTCTGGTGTTTTTTTCTATATATATATATATATTATAAGAACGTAATTACAAAAAAGTATATAAGTATTGTATCAGATAACTGGTTCCATTATTATTATAAGCTTGATTTAGTTTGGGGCTAGATAGCGCTGTGTGAAATGTCCCGATTATTTATTTATTTACGTACACATTTCACTTTATACTTCAATAACCGGGGTCATTTAATAATTCTTAGATTTTAAGTTTCTTATTAAAACTGTTCTTTTTATTATACTAGCTGTCCCGGTAAACTTTGTACCGCCTTGACATGCATATGACGCGGGCTACCAATGTACGTCACCTTTTTTTCATAATTTCATTTTGCGTTAATTTTTCCGATATTTTAATAGTTATTCTGCTATTCGGGGCGGAGATAAATCCAACAAATCGAAGATCATCAAAATCCAGCCGTTCTTATTTTATAATGGGTGCAACTAACCCGTCTTTGCTTTATAGGCTTTAATAGGCCTTTAGGCTTTAATATTATATAGTAAAGCCTAGAGGCTGAAGTACAAGTCAAGAACAAACAATATATTACGCGAAAAGCTATTCGGACGAAGTAACTTCGCTTATAAAATGTACTTGTTTTATGCAAAGTATACGGGGAAAGGGAGAAAAGGGATGGGATTAACTTGCTGTATGAAAGCTGGATTAATATAAACTAGGTTTGAAAGTTGCTGAAAACACCGCGAAGCCCGCGGCAAAGTTAGCTGCAAGAATTAACGGTGTCTTGCCTGCGGAATAAGACTGATACAGCTAAGAGGATACGGGTTATACGTATTGTAGCGACATCTTTCGCTACATGGAAGAACAACTTTGGCATCAAGCACAGAACACAAAAAAACAATAGAAGTCGTAAGTAGGCGGGGCCCGCGTAACACCAAGTACGCGGAGTTCCGCGCACTACAAGCTTCGCTCACTTCAGTCGTGTTTCAATTACTGTGGGGTAAACGTACTTCAAAAAAATATAAAAATGCCATATTGTGTCGTTTTGGAGTGTAAATATTATAGCCGAACCAAAAATTTAACAAAAGGGGGCATATCCTATCACCGGTAAGTATTATTTTATGGTTTTTTGTTAGTTTGGTTTAAAATGCAAAATCGTCAAACAAAATAGACTGTGAATCATACTCCTTAAGGTCGCGTTTCTCTTAAACCTTAACTTAATCTACTCAATTAGGGATGTGACCCCAATATACTGATGAATGTGTTATCGATAGCTTTAATTAGTTACCCCCCTATTAAAAGGTGTATAAGTTTTAGGGAGTTAATTCCTTGTTGTTTTATTGATGATTTTCTAAATGTATTCTAGACCTATGGTGTGAAATAATATAATAACTTCTGTTTTCAGTTTCCCTAAGGCGCAAGACATAAAAAAATTAAAAAACGTACAACTTAAACGTACTCCAGCGTACGTCATGACCTGGCACCGTGTGACTTTTTTCTGTTCCCAAAAATTAAGAACCAATTACCCGATCAACGGTTTTCATCACCAGAAGAGGCTGTCGAAGAGTATGAATAACATGTATCTGACGTCACCACCGGAGGAGTGGCACAAATGTTTTCAAAATTTGTTCAATCTTATTAAAAAGTGCATTGACGCAAAGGAATTTTGAGAAACAATAAATTCATTTTTGACCATTATTAGTATTTGTTTATTGATTCCGGAAACTTTTAGTGTGCTTCTCAAATAATAATTCAGTATATAATATGCCAGTAATATAATATTTTTTTAAGTAAGTATTTATGAGTTAGATACCTGTGATTATGTTCAGAAAGAAAGAAAAGAAAAGCTTTTTATTTCGAGCACCACAATTATAACCTGACGTACCTATTTCGTTACCCGTAGTAGGTAGGTGATAATCGATATCGATGCATTCGTCTTGTATGCTCATTGGTACATCACTAAGTTAGTAGCACTGTTATTTGAGCATGCGAGTAACAGCCAATGCATTATCGATCTTATACTTTGCTGTTAGAGACTATAATAAAAATCGTTAGCGACAGCGCCATCTGTTGTTGAGTGGCTTTGTTTTGTGGGTAATCAAGTAACAGCTATTGCATTATCAGTCTTATTTCTAATTAATAGAGACAAATAAAAATATTTTCTAAAGCGCCATCTTTTGACGAGTAGAAGAAGTAAACTTTAATTTTTTATTACTGTTTATTTTATTGAATTTTAAACCATGTTCCATAGTAGCTAAGGTTTTATATCCGTTAAATTGGTTTTATGGTTTTAGGCCTCTTTGAACGTTTTCTTTCAACCAATCAACTTTTATTTCTAAGTGTGCTAGTTTTTACATGTGTGAGTTTAGCTACACTGGTTTTCTTAGTAAAAATTCATCATGCTAGTTCTATTGTTTTTTATGTTGTGTGACATCAAGCTAACCTACAGAGCGAGCGTCAATACGGAGAAAACATTTAACGGCAATTGTAAGAATATAACCTAACATAGTCTGAGAACTGAAAAATATATAATACTTCTTAACGGTCAAAGCATCAAAGCAATAAACAAGTTAATTTTTACTAAATAAAAAATACCCTGACCCTCTTTTTGCGTTGGGGGTTAAAAACTGAACCACCCCAGTTAAACTTGCTTTCTATTAAACAAACCGAGTCCGAATCAGTCCATCCGTTTGGGAACTACGATGTCACAGACACACACAGACAGACAGACAGACGTCAAACTTATAACACCTCTCTTATTGCGTCGTCGGTTAAAAAGTAGATAAGGCATCATAACAAACAAATAACTGTAGCAAGTGTGCTGTTTACTTATTCAAGTCCGTTGAATAATACACAAATAAAGGTTTACTTTGAATATGAAACGCTCGCGTCTATTTCGGATTGATTTGGAATATCAATGTTCCTCCCTACCTCCCAATTTTACTACTCAGAGTGCCAAATACGTTTACGTTTCTGAACTAGCATTTTCACTGCGTACAACCGAAGAATACTAACTACTCGTATTACTACGTAAAGAAGCAACACTCCCACGCCCGCAAAGCAGCAGTAGCCTTGGTAGTATTGCCGTGCCGACCTACCTTGGCTGTCGCTGCTCGCTGCGTGTATAACACACTTTCAATCAATCTAGTTTTGCAAATCATCATTATCATCCACAGCCTGACTTCACGCATTACTGGGTATAGGCCTCCTCAAGTTTGTACCATCCACCACGATCCTGCGCTAGTCTCATCCACTGACGGCCCGCACGCGACCTTCACGATGTCGTCCACCCATCTCGCTGTCGGATGTCCTACTCTTCTATAGCCCCTAGTTTTGCATAGATAAATAGAAACGTTAACTTAGAGAAAGAGGTCAGTCGAGGAACCCAACTCGGCTGGGCTACGTTCGGGAGACTGCGTGACTGCGTGCGTCTGGTGGTTCTTAACTAAGTCAGTTTTTAACTTTTCGTTATTTTCTGGTGTACAATAAAGAGTTTACATTCATTAACTCATATAACAATTCCTTAAATTGGCCACTATAAAACCCGGGAGTTCTATATCGATTTCAAAGCCATCAAAATTACCTAAAACTCTGTCCCAACAAAGAACTAGTTAAAAAGTTAACGACGACCGCGCCGAAACAAAGCTCCCAATAAACTCATATATTATTAATAGCATGTGCTCCCAGCGGCGATAAGATAACGTACCTATCTGCTATCAGTCGCAATTACTACAAGAAAAACACTCTATAAGAGATGATTCCTAAAATATATTACTTTATTAATATACTGAGTTACTACGTGTTATAAAATAAATTACCTACTAAAAAAACTTAGAACTGCCGGGCTAGAAAAGTTTTTCTCTGCGGAAGAATGGAGAATAAGCTATATAAGTTTACATAAAAACTGAAGCACGACTCCGTAATACCTATGTCGATGGCATTCTATGTCACCCGGACCATAATAACGAATCGATTGACACCTCATTCATCAAAATCGGATGATACGTTTAGGCGTTGCGGAGGAACATACATCCTTAGACTGCTAAAAACATAACCTTCCTTTTGTATTTGCCGTAGTCGTATAAAAATTATATTTTATGGTTCAAACCACGGATGGACGAATAAACAATGGGATTCCCAGCAGTGGGAAGACAAGGACTAAAAATGATGATGATGATGTCAGTTCCGTTACTCTTACAATGTAAAAATAACACGTCCACTTTGGGCAAGGTCAATTTCTCATAATGGACATTATGGACAAGGTTATATTTATAGAGGAAACGTGTATGTATAGGCAAGTCGACATATTATTACAAAAAGCGTCCTTGTCCGTCGCGACGGCTCCCGACTAATCCTCAAGGATCCCTGATTTATTGTTAAAACAGCACACAAATAAGTATCCAAAAGTTTTTTTTTATACTGCTTGGAGATGAAAAAAGCAAACGGCGCACCTGCTGTTAAATGGGCCCTATAACAATGCATAGTTTCGTAGGTCACGCACCTCGGATACGTGCCCTGCGTTGCATCAACTTAAGGCTTACATGTGTAAGGCCTCATGCACCTGTAATTTCACTACACCCATACCCTTAAAACCGATGGTGGTACTAATTCCCAGACAATGCATTTTACAAACAGCTCCACGACTACTAAAAGAGAGAAAACATGCTAAATAAATAATGTTGGGCATATCAAATAGCGCTATCTAGCCCCAAACTAAGCAAAGCTTGTACCACCGGAACCAGATAATTGATAAAATACTTGTATAAATAACCATATCCTGTGAATATCATAAGTAAAATAAGCAGTTTATAAAAAAGCCCGAGAGCTATTTCATTCATTAGTGAAGCGAGATCTCCTAATAAACTTGGGCAAATCGGCGTTGCATCTATGCATGTTTGTTTTTTTACATAAGTAGGTAGTGATGGCACAATTTTTGTGTGACTAAATGAGCTAAACATGTTGGGGGGTTGTTGAGATATTGGGTTTCAAGAGGGGTAAAATGAAACGAAAATGAGATTATTAGTCAAGTGGGTTGTCTAATGAAGGTCTTCATTATTACATTTCGACTCCATTTTTATTTTTAGTAAAAACCTTGTAGTTTTGAGTTATTAGCCATAATAAAACTGAACTTTGACAAAATTCACAGACTACACCAGTAGCTTCACAGTGCTGAAATTTGGTATGCGTGTAGCTTTAGTGACACAAATATAGGCAAAAGTCTGAAATCCATAATAACTGCAATTTCTACTCCTAAAAAATTTAACCAAAAAACATGAACTCTCGATTCCTATAATTTTGAATGAAACTGTAGGTCAAGTCATATGGTTATGCTTTTCGTAGCACTATTAAAAAGTAATGAAAATATTTATTACAAATTATAAACATATTAGCTTGTGTTAAACTTAATTAAATAAATAAAACTTAATAACTGTCATCAGTCTCCTGTCATGCATGTACAGTTTAGTGATCTTAAATCAGTTAATAAAAATTAATTTAACACCAACAACATACACAACTTATAAGAGCATTACATATGATTGCGCAAAATAAATTAATAATATTTCAGCTGTACAGGGGCTTCGTCACTTAAAGAATAAAAACTATATAAAATAAACAGATCGATATCAAAATATCATATAAAGCTAATCATCAAAATACCATTGTTCACTGTCATTTATTTTTCACTTATTTATTTTTAAGTTCACATAAATGCCTTCTAAATTTATTCTAAATTCTAAATTTATATTTGGCCTTCACGAGTACTTTGAATGCTTGTTTTTCATCGTTAGTACTCTTTCACAGTCTGTACTGTTCCCCCACATTATTATACCATAGGACATTGTAGAGTGTATGTATGCGTAATAAATATTCAGTATATTTATTTCAGATGTGATCGAACGAAGTTGCTTTAGCGCATAGATTCCCTTTGTCACCTTGTTACAAGTAGAGTCAACATGGTTCTTCCAGGTTAGAGCCTGATCTAACTCAAAACCAAGTAGTTTTGTCAATTCAAAACTTTCTATTAAATTGCCGCTTTTAAGAGGGGCTATAACTGTGGACTTATATGCAGATACAGCATTTAATATTATAACATTTGTCTTCTCTTCATTTAAAAGTAGACCGTTCATGTCGAACCAATTTCCGAGTATATTAATTGTCTCACTTATATTTTGAGGAGATCTTCCATTGTGTCTGAAGGTACTAGAATTTCAGACAACGTCCATAGGATATACAAAACATAAAAGTAATAATTAGAAACATAAATTAAATATACAAATGAGATCCATCAAAAATATAGAAATTCAGTAAAATAATAACAATTCAGTAAGATTTAAAATTAAAAGCTAAAATGTCATAATAAAAAATAAAATGGAATGGAAACTTTAAAATAAAATAATATTCATGAAACATTAAGAGAGATTAAATTAATTAAATATAAGTAAATCAATAAATTAATTACCTACGTGCCTTCAATTGCCCGTTATGAGTGACTGCTGAATTCTGTTACCCACCTTCAGAATACTGTTAGGACTACCGCGCAATCTGTAAAAAAGTGACGCGTATTTCCGCATGATCGCGTGAAAACCGTCGACTACTACAGTAGTATCAGCTGCATACTGTATGATCTCACCAATGATTTTTGTATAAGCGATATCATTGAGAAAGATTAGACAGGACTTGCATTTGCCAAAGAACACTTAAGCTTTGGTTAATGGATAAATGTTTTTATGGCATGAATGAATATTTAAATTATAAAGATTAATTTTAACATTATTATTATTAAAAGAATTTGACATTTTTAATATTTAAGATATAATTTTGACATTATTATTATTGTTTTTTGTATGAATTTGACAGGTTTGATATTATGTATTATTATTTTTTTATATTTGTATTCAATTATATCCTAGAGTTTGACAGTTTTATATCACTATAATCAAAGATTACAAATAATATTTATTTTTTATTTTTATAGGAGACTCACGAGATCAGAGAGAGAGACTCAGTTCGGGGCGAACCACTAGTCGAATCAGTTTTAATTGCCAAACAAGCTTTTGCCCGCGGCTTCGCACCCGTGGTTTCTCAATAAAAAGACTACCCTCCTTTAGCACAATCGGGTAAAAAGTATCTTTATACCAAATTTCAAATTTCAGAAAGGTCTTTCTGGCAGATTAGAACTGTAGAAGCTGATAGAATGGTTTAGTTGTACAAGCCTACATTACTTGAATTCTGTCTCAGTTACCAAAAGCCCTAAAAAGGTTCTTATTATAAACGGTCTAATAGATAATCGTCAAAGAAAAAGTTGATAGTAAACGTAGCGGTCCGTAGACGGTTCGTAGCAATACGCAAACATTGGCGTAGAGAATCTACGAAGTTCCAGACGTGTACGCGCTCGACAGAGCGGAACTGCGATAGATTTATGTTCTGTCTCAAATAAATACTGACCTACATAAATGTCATTCGATCAAAGTTATACTTATTGTTTGGCACAGTGATTTTCCATAAGAACGAGGTCAGATCGTATATTTGCAACGCACTTCTCGTTTAAGTGCCCCCTTTACAAATGTATTCAGAAGGTCTTATAAGGAAATCAAATAAATAAAGATTACGCTTAATCGCTAAATTTGGCGATAAAATATAAAAAAACCCTTGTAAAACCACATAAAAAAAAACATTTTAACAATAAAGGTCACTATCCATACTAATATTATAAATGCGAAAATATTAACTCAGTTTGATTGTTAGTTTGTTTGTTTGTTACTTTTTCAAGACTAAACGGCTGCCCGGATCGTAATGAAATTTGGCAAGGAGATAGATGATATCCTCTAGAAGGACATAGGCTATTTTTTGACTCAAAAATAATCTTAAAGGGGGTGAAATAAGGGTTGAAGTTTGTATGGGCAATCCATAATTCCTTAAGTTATTTTTATAGGGACCTTTAAATTCATATATAGGCTTTTGTAAGGGGTTACAATTATGAGGTATTCTTTAGATGCACTCCTTATGTACCGTTGGTATATTTAGATTGTGACCAGGATTTGGGACATTGGGCTACTTTTTACTTGACTGCGCAGAATGAGGGTAAGGTTTTTATTTTATTTATTTATTATTTATTGACAAACCACGCATGCGCAGCCGCAGGCGGGTCAGCTAGTTTACTATAAAACAGTCCTGACTAACTGACAGGGTGTTCAAATTCATATGGCAAACTTTTTGACGGTATAATCAACACCAGAGTCTAATGATGAAGCCAGTGGATAATAAATATAATTTCTTAATGGAAATCAATAAGAAGATTGTCGAGAAACATTGTCAATCGAAACACCGATTTATAATAATGAAGAAGATCGTGTTTGGGTTCTTTTAAATTATTTTTGAGAGGCGTTCATTGATATAATTGAATACCCGGGTTGATCTAGAGTTCTTATAACGTCTCTTTTCGATGTTTGAAATGTACAACTACACAGAACGGGGCACCACTCTTTACCAGTTGGTCAATAATTTCAGCTACTTTACAGTTTTAGTAGTTCGATGCGTACGAAGTCGCGGCGGAAACATTTAGCCCGTCTTGCACAATGATCTCTAAACGTAATTAGCGACTAAACATGTTTAAAGTTAACGTATTTGTATGATTTCATCATCATCATCATCCGGAAGACGTCCATTGCTGAACATAGGCCTCCCCCTTAGATCGCATAACGAGCGGTTGGTAGCCGTTTGCGCCAACGGCTCCCCGCGATTCTTACTACATCGTCGGTCCACCTTGTGGGGGGCCGGCCTACGCTGCGTCTTCCAGTCCGTGGTCTCCACTCGAGAACCTTTCTTCCCCAACGGTTATCGGTTCTACGAGCGATGTGGCCTGCCCATTGCCACTTCAACTTGCTAGTTTTGAGACCTATGTTAGCAACTTTAGTTCGTCTGCGGATTTCCTCATTGCGGATTTTGTCACGCAAAGATACCCCGAGCATAGCCCTCTCCATAGCTCGTTGAGCGACCTTGAGCTTGGTCATGAGGCCATTTGTATGATTTAACAACTCTCTAAATCATAAGTAGGCATTAAATTCGTTTAGGCATCGTTGCGCAAGTCGCCCTCAGTAAATAATGAAAATCTAATAAAAGTTGAAAGTTAGCTTTGCACTTGACTAAGTTAATTATATCCATTACGCTGCCACAGATCGCAGGCTGTACTGCTCAAAGTTTCAGTTTCACGCTCATAGGATACAATTTAGGATAGAATTATTTAGATTATGGACTCGCAATTTCAACGTGCTAGCTAACAAACAAACCGAATTTAGCGTAGTAACAAACAGTTCTTTCAAAAGCACTATGTGATTTCATCAACACTTTTTCGATACAGGAGTACATACTAGTAGTAGATACAGGCGTCTGCTAAATTAAGTTTGTATTATAAAATGAATATAATACAGCCGTACTTACTACGGAACCATTTACTTTGCGTTGTCCGACACGCGCTTGACCAAGTTTGATTGGTTACAAGAACAATTGAAAAATTCAAAATGACAAGTAAAAGCAATGGCAAGATTCGCAATGAACATTGTCGACATAGAGTTTAACCCCTCACACGTTTCAATTGATTACGTTTCATCTAATAATACTTATTTATTATTATTATCAGCCCACTGTGTCCCACTGCTGGGCAAAGGCCTCCCCCCATTCTTTCCAGACACTTCTTTCAAGCGCTAAGGTGGTCCAGTCCGCTCGGAAATTAGTGAGCTCATCCCTCCATCTCTTCTTTGGTCTGCCACGACGTCTTCGGGCTGTGTCGGGGTTCCACTCAGTGGTGAGCTTAGCCCACTGATCACCGGACATACGGCATAAATGACCAGCCCAGTCCCACTTGAGTTTGGCGGCTTTCTTAGCTACATTTACGAATTGTGTTCGCGAGCGCAGCTCGGTGTTGCGTATGCGATCAATACGCTTGAATCCGAGAATTGTGTGCTCCATCGCACGTTGGCAAACCTTGAGTTTATACTTTTGGATGTTAGTCAAAGACCAGGTATGCGAACCATACGTTAGAACGAGGAGGATGCATACGTCCATCAACTCTCGTTTGAGCGAAAAAGGAAGGTTACCCTTCATTAAATCTCCCATGGACCAATAGCTCTTCCAGGCATTCTCGGTTCGCCGAGCGATTACCCTATCCTGCCTGCAGTCGAAGGAGACTATTTGGCCCAGGTAAACATACTCTTGGACGTAAGCGATCTGTTCTCCATCCACCGTTACTCTTTGGTCTCTGTCCTATTCATCCCTAATCCAATCTCAAGGCTTGCGATTCTGAGGACTTGTAGCATCGTTTGTAGCTCCAAAGCCGAAGAAGAAAATAGGATAATATCGTCCGCAAAGTGGAGGTTTGTTAACCTCACTCCGCCGACTTCAATCCCCTTCCCTTCCCAGCCCGCCGCCAGCTTTCTGAACACCTCCTCGAGGGTACTTGTGAACAGTTACTACTAGACATAAATTTTCAGCGTCTTTTAATTCACACAACGCAGTGAGGCTTTTCGTTTCTTTTTTTTATTTCAAGTATTGTGTCCAGAAGCAGCAGTGTTCCAGAGCCTTCAGATCAGTACAAAGGCAGTCGGCCGCAGACGCGGCGCTTTGTTCCGTGAATTGTCGGCGGCAGATCATGCCGGTAATCCCACGCGTTACTTTGTAGGCTGGTTCTATTTCTCAACACTAAAAGCCAATGCACATGGCGAATTTTAAACGCGCAGACTCGTTTGACCACAATCTCACCTAATGGAAGACCATGATTATCTAGAAAAAAATCGATAATATAAATAGAGTTTTTTTTTGTATTTATTTTAGTGTTTTATTATGTATTTATTTATGTGTGATATAAAGTTCGAGAGGCCTACACCGGCCTGCATGATGATAATTTACAAGAATCGAATCAATAATTCCACCTGTAATTCTTTTAACTAGTACGATTCTAAAATTACAAAATGTTACTCCAGGCACAGACTATACATGTTCTAGTACCTACATAGTATGCAGGTCATAGGTTCAAGGTTCAAGTATGAAGGTATGAGGACGAGCATTAAGCTTGGGAATAAGTGTGAAACGAGTTCCGTTCCTTGACGCGTCACGGTCCGTGGCATAACTCTGGGGTTTGTAAACGGACGGTAAAAAATCGTAGTTGCTAACCAATATAAAAACTCTAACAAAATCTGGTAACCAGTATGGAAGTGTCCACGAGCTACAAGCAGAACTTAGGCGTATTATTCTAAATATCCACAACAGCATGATCAAAAAATCGACAGGGAGCGAAATAATCAAAAGAGTTCGACTTTGTATCCAACAGAATAAGACACATTATGAGCATTTTATAAATTAAATTGATTAATTTTGATTTAAAAATGTTAAAATTCATGGTTATTTCTGACACTATGTTATTTAGCAAAAAATAATCCTTATGATGAAGCCTTTCGATCGGTATGATAAAGCTACATGATAAAGTTTTTTCTCGTGTAGCGGGTTCGACTCCCGGTTGAACCATGTGATTATTTAAAAATCTATGAATGCAGTTTAAAGTGTTGTTTAAATTGTTTTTTAAATTAAAATAATGTCTTCTTTCAGTAAAATGTTCCATCTACAATATTCAAGGTACTTTCCCTTCATCTGGCATAGCCGTGGGACATATACCTTACAAAGTGCCCTACAAAGGCACTATACTTATGTAAGTCCCGTCCTTTAACGTTCTCGTGAAATCCAATCTGTCTCAAAATATATAAAAATTTATTATTTTTCTCTGTCATGCTTTACACTTGCCAAACTAAGTTTGTGAAGAAAACTTGTATCTTGGCAATTAGTGCTCTTCCTTACGATTAAAAGATTGTCTGGAAGAGCTAGTTTTTAGCGATAAAACCGTCAATTAAACTATCGCCTATCTAGTTATATGTTTTAAATAGGATGTGTAATTTAAGTGTGGTGTAGAATAAAGCGTTTTCTATTCTATACTGCATCTAACATAACCATTGACACGACGATTTAAAAAGCATATCGTAAAACCCGTCGGATTGCGCCACCCTCAAGTTTCCGAGAAAAACATCTCACAAGCGGTTGTTTTGAAGGAAACTCATTATATTTATTAGGGGCGTTATTGAAGTTCCTAAAAGGGTTTCCCCCACATCTAGGTATAAGGAGGTAGTGAGGGTAGCGAGGGTGGTGCTATATCGACGGGAAAATGGACGGAAGGCACATCTGTCCCGCCAAAAATAGATTTAAAACATGAAATATCGGTATGAAAAAGTCAAATATACGAGTACTGCTAAAAGCAAAACTGATGAATTTTTTACTTAACGGTACTTTGGTCTATAAATAAAATGTATGTAAATGTTGTTTCATTTTGAATTTTATAGTGATTTGAGCGTTATCTCACTGTTTTTATCATCAAATATTTTACGGCCGGATTTGTTTATTTTTAACGCGGAAAATAATGCATTTCCCTCTGGGCAGCGTTTCAAATTTCACGCTACCGTGGAAAGCTATTTACTTTTCAAATATGATATTTTTATTCTGCTCTTTATATACCGCTTTTGTACTATGAGTGGCGGCCTGTGACAAGGGTCGGACGTCTTCGAGCTGATGATGAGAGACATACCTGAGAGACAGAGTTATTTTAGAATTTATAATATTATATATAGAACTTATAAACTTTGAAAGCATCACTGTATTACAGTAATACAGTGATACTTTCAAAGTTTTGAACAGTTTACGTGTTTAAATGAAATCTTATACCGTACTAACATCTATACTAATCGTCATTTTCAGCCCGTGTCGACCCTCTGCTGGGCATAGGCTTGTTTCTTTGTTTCTGACATTCTTCCCGATCCTGTCCCAGTCTGAACCACGTACGACCCACGGACTTATGGATGTCGTCGACCTATCTCGCTGGTGGACGTCCCCTATTTCAATGCCCAGTTCTCGGCCTCCACTCTGGCGCGCTCCATGGCTCTCTGTGCTACACTTATTTTGTACACAGCCTCCTTCGTGAGCCTCCATGTTTCGGCACCATAAGTCATAGTTGGCAGACTACAATAGACATACTAATACATATTATAAATTACATAGACATACTAATACATATTATAAATTCTAAAGTAGCTCTGTCTCTCGGTTTCTGTCTGTTTGGTACGTTTCACGACTAAACGGCTGGACAGATGTCGATGATATTTAGTACACAGATACCTTATGACCAAATTCAGATATAGCCTATATTTTACAAAAAAGGGGAATATTTTAATTGAAAAATCACGCATGCGAAGCCGCGGGCGGGACAGCTAGTACTGTATAAATGCATTTTAATTGCATTTCATCGAGCATAAAGACTTGTCGGTTGCTAGGAAAGAACCGTCAAAAATCTATGCTTGACTAAACATAAAACTGAAGGTTTTATTACTTTTAGACAGAAGAACCGCTTAAGGTTGAAAAGAAACGTAATGATAGCTATTCTAGAATACCGGCCTAGTGTCTGTTCACCTTTCTTGTGCCCCAGGAACAGAACAAAGAACCATTAAAAAGCCTTAGCCTGCCTGCCGTCGCTGAAGAAAGCCTCAACTCATTTCACCTCGGTAAGGCTGGTTTATGGACTCGTTAAAAGCTCGACACACGCACAAAGCCGACAGCCACGAGAGCTTTATTTACACGGAGAGTGCAGAAATGTGAAACATACAGGAGAAAGCACAAAATTTAAGACAAATTTCTTCAATTACAAATTTTGAACTGTTAGGCGAATCATGGAGAGAAATGAGATACCAATAGCTGGAGGGATTTCGGGGAGATCTTTGCCCATCAGTGTGATGATACAGGCTTTCAAATAAAAGGCGAATATAATGACATGTTTTTTTTTATAATAAACACTAACCGATTTGTGCACCGCTGCATTTTATGTGGAACTACTTGACCGTACCTTCTTACTTCGTACCGTATTGACATGCATATGACGCAGGCTGTTAATATACGAGTACGTCGGCCATTATTATCTGCATCAATGTATGACCAAATTATTTTTCTTCATAATATCTTTTTGCGTGATTTTTTCCGATATTTTTATAGTTATTTTGCTATTCGGGACGGAGACAAATACAACAAAAATCAAAAATCATCAAATCTGTACAGCCGTTCTCGGGTTATAAGTATTCGAACAAACCCGACTTTGTTTTATATATTATGATTAGTTGGCCCGGTGAACTTCGTACCGCCTTGACATGCATATGACGCGGGCTGTCAATATACGTCACCCCAGTAGAATTGAAAATCTGCCATCATTATGTAAGTATGAGGGAATGAATTTTTTTATAATTTTTTGCGTGAATTTTTCAGATATTTTAATCGCTTTTCTGCTATTCGCGGCGGAAACAAATCCAACAAATCTAATATCATCAAAATCGGTCCAGCCGTTCTCGAGTTATAAGTGTTCGAACAAACCCGACTTTGTTTTATATATTAAGGTGAACCAAATAAACTCATCAACTATTAAAACTATCAATCGGTCTTGTAATAGGTTCAATCACAAATTTAAAATTTGTTCATTTATAGCTTTGCAAACACTTATAAGTCTAAGTAATACAAACTGAAAACAAACCACAACTTGGCGAAAACATAGACTACCAAAATATGGACTTAGTCAAATTTATAACGTCAATATTAGCTCACATTTTGGCTAAGGACTCACGTAGCGGTTTTCACCCGCGCCCGCCGCGGTGGCGGAATGGAGTTTTATTTTCAAAACTCACGAGACCGGAGTTATGTGCGGTTACGCAGCCGTCGCGGTTGCGATTATCGCTCGCAAACTTGGCGGTTGATTATCGCAAGACGGGCAGTTAAACGATCAGTTGAGTTCCAGACCGTCATGGACACACACCAGAAACGAGCTGTTGTGTTATACTTACTTCTTAGAAGAATTAAAAAAAGAAGGGCTAAAAGGTTCTGGGTGCATCCACTAATTGCGGAAAGAGATCGTTATGGATTATTTGTTACTCTTATTAATGAGTTAAAGAAGGATGAAGAAAAGTTCTTTAATTGTTTTCGAATGTCCATATCTAGTTATTTAGAACTTTTAAGAAAAACAGGATATCTGTAAACGCCCCCCCCCCCCCCCCCGCCCACTGTCACCCGCCAACCGATCGCAGAGCGCGCGGGTGCAACCCTCCGTGGCTTCGGGACCGCGACCCGCGTCCGCCGGTACAAGATGACCGCCGGTGCAGCAGGACCCGCAAACAATCACACACGCCACGGGCGTAAAACGCGTCGTGAAATGTGCTTTATATATATATATATATGTATGCTATATATATATATATTTTTTTTCATAAATATCTGTATTCTACAAAGGCTGCGGGCCCGCAACCACGGCGGGCGCGGGTGAAAACCACTTAGTGAGTCCTTAGCCTTTCAGTTCACATTGGAATATTCTGATACTGTACAGTATCCGTGTGGAATTGGCCTGTATTAGCAATAATATGTGCTAGTTATTATTTAGTTACCTAAAACCTTTAAAAAATGCCCCAGGCTACAGTAGTTGCGTCTCATAAAAGCCTCTACTACCTTGTGCAACTGTCTCTGACACTTCAAGCGAAAATACGCGCAGTGTGAGAACTAAATCCAGGCACGGAAATGAAAATAAAAAATAATTGTATAAAATAATAGATCAATAGCAAAACAAATTGAAAATTGCACTTACGTCATTTTATCAATAACTATGCAAAGTTTCACGATCTCATTATTAGTATTTAATTTTATTGAATGCTACGGGTTTATTGTAAGGTTTGTTATACGTGATTTTGGAATTATTTTCTATCGAGAAAAGTATACGAAGTCGTGTTTACTCTTACTTTTACATAATATGTAAGATATATCATATTATGTAATATGCAGACGACGGCACAGTTGTGGAGAGTTACACATCTACTGCACAAGCCAGAGGAGCGCAGATTCAGTCACTCAGGGAGGCCATGGTTGAATGCTTAAACTTGTCCTTGAAGGCGATCTCCGACTGGGCTGATGCCAACTTGGTTAAGTTTAAAGCAAATAAAACCCAGGCGTGTCTGTTTTCCGCGAAACGAAGCCAATTTCATGTGGCTCCTACTTTCTGTAATGTATCCGTGCTGATTTCTGACCACCTCGAGCTTCTTGGCATATCATTAACACCGACTCTCAATTTCGGCTCCTACATTGAGTCGAAAGCCCAGCTGGCCGCTAAAAAACTTGGTAAACTTGCAAAGGTGAGGCAATACTTCACACCAGGACAGTTGCTCAACTTATACTAAGCATAAGTCTGATCATGTCTGGAGTACTGTTCTCACATCTGGGATTTGCAATGACGAGTTAGCAGATTCAAGGCTCCACAGCCTCGAGCATCGTCGAAAGGTTGCAAGTATCTCAATTTTTTATCGGATACATTTCGGAGAGTGTGATGTGGATCTTTTCAACCTGAACCCACCATCCCCATTCTAACATCGGGCAACCAGACGCTCCGCGATGCGCCACCGCTACATGGTAGACATACCTCCCATACGCACAAAGCGGTACTCTTCCACCTTTATTATGCGCACCGCCAAGGGGTGGAACGCCTTGCATGAGTTTGTGTTTCCTGATAACTACAACCTAGGGGTCTTCAAGTCGCGAGTGAATAGGTTTCTTCTAAGCAAGCGTGTACCATCGTAGACTGCATCAGCGCTTACCATTAGGCGAGATCGTGGTCTATAAATGGTGGCCTATAATTTACAAAAAACAATGTATATTATCTTAATGTGAAGTACGGAAGCACTCAAAAATGGCACAACCGTCACCCATCTAAGCAGTTCCCGGTGTTATTTGTATTCACTTATTTCAGACAGTCACAGCAACATTATTATTGACTTTGGATGCGAAGATACTTTATGATTTAACGTTTTGTACGGAATAAACTATCGATGTTGTATTGTACGTAAATATTGTGCCAAAAACAGCGTAACTGTTCTATTGATGTATGGGCTGGAAATCTCGTTATTTGTTTGCATAAAAACATATTTCATTTATATCTCATTTATATTTATAGTTCTATGAAATGAATGTATGTGTATTGAAAAAATAAATTATTGATAGTGAAGATCATTGTGATAGGGTTGTTTTTTAGAAAACGTTCGTGATGGTAGTTATTGTTATTAGTACGGGATTTTACGGTACGTGAAGGTTCACTAATTAAACCGAAACATAATGCAAGTTACAAGATAATCTATATATTGAAAGTATTTATTTCCAAAAAAAAAAGTATACAAGTATTCTATCAGTTATCTGGTTCCCATAGTACTTACAAGCTCTGCTTAGTTTGGGGCTAGATAGTGCTGCGTGAAATGTCCAGCAATATTTATTTGTTAATTTAATGCTGATTTCATTGTTTTATTGAACCTAGCTTGCGGTTGTAAGGCCTAACGCTTCACAAAATTGTGCATAGATAACTTAATGAATCTTTCCCTCTAAAAACAACAATACTCCCTTCATTCTTCTTATTTCCCTGAGCTTGCTATTTTTTTAAACATCCAGTTCATGAGTTTAAAATAAAGTTTCTTACAGTGCTACAGAAAAATATATAAAAAAAATTGTACTTTGTGGAAATGATCGAGATAACTACCAGTCTAGATTAAATTGTTGAAGAGAATGATTATAGAGGTTAAACACCAAGAACTTTAACATCTGACAATCAAGGTGCGCCCGTAAAAAGCATTTCACACCGATAACGACGTATAAGCCACCGTCACTTACTCAAAAAAGGACTTTACCAGAAATGAATTGAAGCTAAATTAAATTTGTTTCCAAGGTTTTGCATAAAGTTCGCCGTGAAATTGAAAAGAAATATTTGCGTTGAACTGCCCACAATCAACTTCTCTAATAATTGAAAAATTATTATCTGCCTAGCGCTCTATCAACAGATTTTAATTAAATTCATATATATTTAAATTGCGTTTCCAAATTTATTATTCAAGCGTTCAAAAGTAATAAACTTTTTAAAAACTGTATTCCCAGGTTTTGCTAAGTCACAACTCCCCAGAAAACCTGCGAAAACTTCAGATCCCTTTATTCGGAAAAAGAAACTATTATTCAAAAATGTTAAGGACGAACCTGATATAAATCAATAGCTATAAAACCTAGCTCCAAAATAGAGTAGCTACGGTCGTTATCACTTATTTTATGACGTATTCCTAAAACCCGTAATAAAGATATCGCGGCATAATAAAATGTGTATGCCTTTGTGCCGGCACTTGCCCGACATGACAAATAACCGCTATTTGTATCGGCAGTTAATGCTGACACATCATTCTTCTGACCCATCGAGAACTCGCTACAAAAAATAACAATTCCCGCAACAAAAGGTTAAGAATATTTGGTGTACCAAAATTTTACAAAACGGTTTGTTTTAAACGACTTAAATCCTAACCAATGTGACCTATGTGAACTATACTTAAAACACCAGTCAATAAATAATAATAATAATACCTAACAGACACAGAGTCCTGACCTCACAATATGATTCCTGTAACATCTAATATATAAAATTCTCGTGTCACAGTTTTCGTTGCCATACTCCTCCGAAACGGCTTGACCGATTTTGATGAAATTTTTTGTGCTTATCCGGTATCTATGAGAATCGGCCAACATCTATTTTTCATCCCCCTAAATGTTAGGGGTAGTCCACCCCTAAATTTTATTTTTTATTTTTTACACAAAATTTTTAATTTCTATTTTTTTATGATACATCATACAAAAATACATACAATCCTCAATTTTCACCCTTCTACGATCAACCCTTATTTTTTAATAGCAATTATTTATATGGCAAAACAACGTTTGCCGGGTCAGCTAGTGGGTATCTAAAATTACGAATATCATTGTGCATGACCCATATCCGTTACATTTTGTTACCTGTTAAAGAGTTAAATTTCTCAGCTACTTGTAATAGTAGCGAAAATAGAGAATAGATTTGAAGCATTCTCCGCATCGCTCATATTTCCATCTCCGTATAGAAATAGAAACTCAGATATTTCTCGACACGTACAAGTTCCGATTGGTCAATTTGCAATGAAAATTCAGTCAACACATGCAGGAATATATTCCGCGGCTTTGGCACAGAATCGCTCCGAAATAGACTCCCAATATCTGTCTGGAGAATAACAATAAGGAAGTTGGATAGAACAATAATCATACAAAGAAAGCAACCATTATACATGACAGGCATGTACAAACGCAGATGAACGGAAAAAGCTTATTGTACGGTTAAGGAGACATATTTTGCAGCCAACATAGTTTAGCGTATTGCATAGACGCCGCTTCGGGCTTTTACCCGTAAAGTACAAAATTGCCTGCAGCAGCGTGTATGCAATTATGAACTCAGGATGTAATTTTTACGTACCAGAGAACAAAAACATTAGGATATACCTTAGTCAGTTAAACGTGTCTTTCCGTATTATGTGCAAGTGTACGATTATGTGGATCGCTTCTTTGAAAAGGAGTTAAAAAGGACACGTAATAAAGCTGCTTACGCTTGACATCAAATACCTAACTCTTGTGCGTAGATAAATAGATAGAAAACGCTTTATTGTAAATCACACTTAAAATAAAAAACAAATAACAATACACGCATAAATACAAGTGGCGATCTTATCGCTAAAAGCGATCTCTTCCAGACAACCTTTGTCTTTGCGTACACTATGTCTGTAAACTATACTTGCAAGGCCTAGGTTCAAGTCTAGACTTGATCCAGGAAATCATTACGTACTCGTATGTGGCCCGCAGTAGGCTGTCGTGCAAGCTTTATAGCAAATTTATTACTCTCAAATCAATACATTCGTAATTTCGCACAGAGAGATGTACAAGTATCTAGCACGAAATTCCGGTAAATTGCAAACACACGGATTCTTTGTATGCGTCTGATCGATGCCGAATCGTTTGGGGCGGTTTAATGAATTTTAACTCCATGCGATGAAAAAACAATTTGCCGGTAAAATATTTCCACGTTTTTAATTTGTCACAGGTTTAAGTAAATTGGTATCTGAATAACGATTTGGGAATAACGGAGGCTTATACAAAATTTAATTTTCGAAAGCTAATTGTCTGCGATGGTTTCCAGCAATAGGATGGTAACTATGGTACGAGCAAGAAATAAATAACGTTTTAACGAGATTCTACGAATTCTAAACACAAAGCTGTAAGTAAAGGAATACGGTTTCACATTTTATTCACTTTACTTAAAGAGTTGACTATACCTCAGCCCAAACTCGAATTTCACCTCCGCTTCTCCGCGCGCCGCTGCACGTCCTATCTCGCCGTGGTTCATGTTTTTGCCGGTTTTTTTTATCATTCAGTCCCTTCATTAGCTTGTTGTGTTTATTTCTCATTACTGCGGCTTTACAAAAAACCACTAAATTAAATTGTACCTAAGAATTACATGTTCGTTTGGAGCGACAAGCGTCACGGGTACCCCGCCTGAAAGCCGAGGCCAGACTGAATCGCGAAACGGGCGTCCGGAGCGAATGGTTTCATTAGTGCAAAACTTAGATATTTTCATTTCATGATAAAATCAAAACGTATTTTGTAAATTTAAAACACAGGTGCCCTTATTTATGTTGTGTAGAATTACTGTACTAAGTTTCAAGATCTAAATTGTAGTATTCATCGCATAAGAACGGTTTTAAGACAAATTTGGAGTCATCTTTGGATTTTTTTTCTATCGAGAAAATTTTACGGAATCGTGTTTTCACAACACAGGCGCTCAAGAACGTATCCTTAACTATAACATATATGAATTACAAATTGAAATCACAAAATTTGTTGAACAAAACATTGTTTCAAAATAAGCGATTTATCGTTTCCCCAGGTATAGTGCGCCCTTAATTATGATTTAATAGCCTACCCATTCTCTTGTCTGTTTATTTTTAATGGTGTACAATAAATAAATTATCTATCCATCTTAATATGGAACAGTAGTGTGGATACTTGTGACAAGAAAAATGTTAATTAATTTGACCTAAAACAAACACAATTAGATGGGGTATTTAATATTCAGCAACAAAACCTAGGCGGCTTTGTTGCGCATCAACTTCTTTGACAGTCAGCAAGACAAATGTCCGAAGGTTTCAGAAACTATTCGTATGTAGCATATGTAGCTTAGCTTGTGTTCGAATGAATGGCATGCGTACAAACAATTGAAAGGACAAAATATTTAGCAGATAGAGAAACATTTTGGGTTCGACGTTCGACCCTAATTGAGTTACATTTTCTGTTTCGTATTAAATCGCATGCGGGCTGCGAACTTTTTAATCTAATGAGCAGCTTGTGCAAACGTTGTTTGTTTTAAGTTTCAAACCCCATCAAATAGGGGATGATCAAAGCACCCGGGCCGGGCCAAGTGGAGCATCGAAAGTGAGCACGGCAATTGGCACATGCCATTGACATTGGCAGTAACATTTGGCGGCGCGCCAAGGGCGGCAAGCACCATGGAAACGAACGAGGTCACTGCCTCAACTACTCTCCACTTTACCCCAACAAACCCCCCATTACACACCTTAAGGGGGTAGGATATATAAGGTCACGGTAAAGGCAAAGGGAGTGAAGATGGAGGAAAATCACTGTTTACTCGGCAAGTTTTTAACGGTAGCATGTGCGTTTTATTGACTGTTGAGAGGGTTTAGGACTAATGTGGGATAAACAACAGGGTGTTTGTAGCACAACTGTTTGTAACGATCATTTTCTTTGTCGAGCAAGAAAGACCTTTCATAAGCTGCAACATCATAATATACCAAACATTTTTAGTTCAACCTAACGAATGTGTTACACGAATGTCGCCATAAATAAACTGTTGCCTGCAAATTGCAATCGTTCTTTTGATAAAATTCAATAATGTTGATCATAATACACATAATAACAAAACAATTTTTTATACAGACCGCTATTTATAAACTTGATCAGGAAATAGTCATCCACGTACCTGAAACAAAGAAATAGCGTGAGATAAATCATTATACTATGAAGGATCGTTACGTGTCAAGGGCATGTTTATTTCCTAGGACTATTGCTATCATGATGGCGGTTTTCATAAAAAGTAAAATGAATGCAAATCGTGATATTAGAGATAAAGAATTTACTAAAATGCAGCAACAACAATTAATATCATAATTATCATGTTATGCAAAAAGCTTATTAATAAGCTAGACGACCCCCGTGGTGCAGTGGGCGAATAGCCGGCTGAGACTCAGGAGGTAGCGGGTTCCATTCCCGCCGCGGAACAAATGTTTGCATGATCTACAGATATTTGTTCCGGGTCTGGTTGTTTCTCTATATATTACATGTATGTATTTACAAAAAATGTATAGTAAGTATTCTATCAGTTAGCTGGTTCCCATAGTACAAGCTCTGCTTAGTTTGGGGCTAGATAACGCTGTGTGAAATGTCCAGCAATATTTATTTATTATTTATTTAAGCTTTTGTTTTCCGAAAAAGTACACTTTGCCTCTTAGGCTCCGCTTTTATGTAACGTATGTCTTTATTCCATTCCATCCTGAACGACTTAACGGCTTTTCATGTATGAGATGTGGATTTGTGTTGGCTTCAGAGAGTCTCGACCGATAATGTAAATTTTACTGCTATTATTTGAAAAGCATTAAATCTATAAATTGCTTTTAATGCCACTTTAAAGTATTAAATGGAGAATGATGAGTCTCTTCGGTAAATAACTATAAATTTTCTCAACAGAACCTTGCAATTGTGCATCTGCAGGCGATGGTTTTGCGTCAGAACTGTCACAACAAGACTTAAACTAGCCCATTTAGCTTATTTATAGTCTTCCCTCTCTTAAAATACATGTTCGAGAATATTCCGGATTACTCCACTACTGGAAAAGCAAGCGAAGAGGGCCACATCTTACGATGTTTCAAAAGTTAAGAACTCACTCTCACCCGTCGAATTTCCGCGCGATTTTAAAAATATTTCTCTTTTAGGATTATGTTGCAGCCATACTTAGTACATAGCTTAGCATAAAAGCGTAACATCTAATGGACTTGCACTTGGCATTTCAGCTTGGCAAATGCTCTATAATCTTCGTGTTCGCTAAGATGCGAGGCATTCGGATTGCTTAATTTATGGATCAAGTCCTCGAGACTGGGTGACGGGCACGCTCTTGACATTACCCATGCCCCTGGCTAACTGGAGCCGCTGGCCAGGCGCCAGGAGAATCACAGATGTGTCGTCCTACTATAATTCAGCGTGAATCGATAACATTGTCGCCGCAGCCGCTTCAATGGATGCCACGTAAACTGTTTTAAAATTAAATTTGTTTTGGCACTGATATTGAGGGTGAAATTTTGGCATTTTCCTGTTTTGTGGGTTTAAATTATTTTAATTTATTTAAAACAATACATCTATTATTACAGGTTAGACCTAATACAATAGATTAGTCATCAAATGTCCAGAGCAGAATAGAAAAAAAAAATAATCCATCTAATAATACTTCTTTATATTCATTAATGATTTTAACAATATTTATTTTACTCCCGTATCCTGTGTATGAACTAAAGATATGTACTTCATTGACATTTTTACTTTTAGAATCTAACTTCGGTCGGTACTTGGTAGCTAGATACCCACCACATGAGTGTTTAATCCCACCCACTGCACGATTTAGATAGCACCAGCTATGCCTTTAATCATAAAATTACTCATGTCAGAATTTACAACTAATTTCAGAAAAATACGACCATTCTTATCTAATCTACACTCGCGAAGCGGGTTGGGTGTAGGGTGGCCAGATGCCAACTCAGGTATCGCATTAAATTTGCCAGCTAGTGAGCTCGTTGACCTCATGCCTCATACAACGATAAGTGACGTCATCACTTTTTGGAAAAAGCAATCTGCATTTATATTTACACTGGAAACAAAATTAACAGGAAATCATAGCGGTGAATAATTTAACACAGTATTCTATATGTTATGCATTCAATATTGCATGTGTAGAGCGTGCGAACTAAACTCTCCCATTGCGTATAACCGAGCAAATAAACACCATTCCTATATCAAACTTAAAAGAACATCACTCAAAACAAATCAGTGGCAGCTCAGTGTCCAGCTCGCTCCGAGTCGACCTTCCATAGCGTTGCCTGAATAATAAATGAGGGAGATTAATGAGCCGACCTGGCGTTTCCTAACACACCAAAATTCTCTGATTAAAAATGCCTTAGGTAGGAAAACTTTCTGGTATATCTCGAGCTTTTAATGATGAATCGATGAGCATAACAAAATACATTACCGGGAATTAGTGTCTCGTTTCTGTTTTACTAGATTACGTGGATTATGTTTCGTGAAAAATATCCTTTGGTTACTTTGGTAACATGGGTAAACTCATGGTAAATATTTAAAAAAATGAATAGATTCTCAATTCGTGGGAATCTTTTTTTATGTATGTTCCCCGATTACTCGAAAACGCCTGGACCGATTCGAAAAATTATTTTTATGTTTAAAAGGGTATACTTCCTAGGTTCCCATTGGCACCAAGTCAGGATCTGATGATGGGATCCTAAAAAAATCGAGGGCAACCCGAAAATTTTATAGGAACGCATAATGTGTTTTATAAATAAAAAAAGTTACTTGTCTTAACAAAGAAAGATTGTAAATAGGATACAAGATCAAGAGTTCGTTATGAATTGTTACAGGCCCGCCATCGATCTTAAGCAAACAAACCAGAAGACCAGGAATACAAAGAGACAACATGGCCTTCAATTAAGTCTGCACGAAAACACGGTAAAATATTAGCGTTCCTTTGACTTTCAGATGTTACCTGGAAACCTGGTTTAGTAAGCCTACAAAAATAACCAAAAGTCGACTTTTATTTCAGGGAATCTTAGACGAGGGAGAAATATTTTCCGGAATTATCATATCTAATTATCATAACCCCTGGCTTATTATAATTCGTTATTCCCAGAAAATGTAAAGGATATTTTTCTCAAATAAATCTTTCACTCTGGCACTTATACATTGCATTGATTCAAGTGATCAGTTGCGTGCGAGTGCATTAATATTACACTTGGACAAAAAAATGCAGAAATACCTATACCCATTTTGGTAGCAGACACGGAACAATCTTCGATGTCGTACGCATAGACGTAGACATATAAAACAACTTGATAGAAAACGGCAGTGATATATAGCTTCAGCGGGAAATACCGGCAGATTACCGACTTCGAGGCCGCCACTGATTATTCTATTTAGAGAAAACACATTTTGTGTTACAAGCTGATTAAGTAAATTATGATAAGTAGAGCATTATGAAAAGTAACACAGTATTGATTTTATTCAAGGTATCACAATATTGATGTCATGTTTTCTTAAAACAGAAAACATTTTGCAATATATATTTTGTTTTAAGAGTGGACTATACCTCAGTCCAAACTCTAATTTCACCCCCGCTTCTCCGCGCGCCGCTGCACGTCCTATCTCGCCGTGGTTCATATGTTTGCCGGTTTTTTATCATTCAGTCCCATCATTTTCTTGTTGTGCTTATTTCTCATTACTGCGTCGTTACAAAAACCAACTTAATATAAATTCTACCTAAGAATTACGTGTTCGTTTGGAGCGACAAGCGTCACGGGTACCCCGTCTGAAAGCCGAGGCCAGACTGAAGCGCGAACCGGGCGTCCGAAGCGAATGGTTTCATTAGTGCAAAAGTTAGTTATTTTCATTTTATGGTAAAATTAAAATGTATTTTGAAAATTTTAAACACAGGCGCACTTATTTATGTTGTGTAGAATTCCTGTATAAGGTTTCAAGATCTAAATTGAAGTATACGTCGCATAAGAACGGTTTTAAGATAAATTTGGAATCATCTTTGGATTATTTTTCTATCGAGACAATTTTACGGAATCGTGTTTTCACAACACAGGCGTTTTAGCACGTATCCTTAACTATAACATATATGAATTACGAATTGAAAGCACAAAATTTGTTGAACAAAACATTGTTTCTCAATAAGCGATTTATCGTCTCCCTAGGTATAATGTGCCCTTAAACCACTATCAGATGTTCAGTCACCATAAAACAGTCGTCCGTGGAAACTGGGACAGTCAAAGATATGGTCAAGGAAATTAAGATAGTGGTACATCCTCTTTATGATGAGGAAGTATAATAGGGAACATAACTTATGTTCCCTTATGTATTTTCTATTTAAGGGAGTTGGCTTATCTGAGAGTACAGTATTCACATATGTATTTTATTAATAATCAAATTGATGAGTCTAATTCTCAACTACCAACATCACAAATACTTAAAAAACCGGCCAAGTGCGTGTCGGACTCGCGCACGAAGAGTTCCGTACCATTATCTATAAAACCGGTGAAAAAAATACGTTTGTTATATGGAAGCCCTCCGTATATATTAATTTTAATTTAATTTAATTATTTATTTTTAAAGTGAATAATATAACTCAATATTCTGTGAATATTTCAATCGTTTACATGTTGCCGTTATCAATATTGAGCAAAAACGAGCAAAAAAATCACGTTTGTTGTATAGGAGGCCCCTCTTAACTATTTATTATATTTTAAGTTAACTATTTATTTTTAAAGTGAATGTATAAATATTCTTCGAATATTTCAAGCGTCTAGTAGGACGTCCACCCACAAGATGGACAGACGACTTGGTAAGAACCGCAGGTCGGCGTTGGATGCAGGCCGCTTCCAACCGCAGTTCATGGAGTTCAATGAGGGAGGCCTTTGTCCAGCAGTTGACGTCCTACGGCTGATATGATGATGATGATGATTTCAAGCGTCTACCTGTTGCCGTTATTAATATCAAACAAAAACGAGCAAAAAATTTACGTTTGTTGTATGGGAGCCCCCCTTAAATATTTATTTTATTCTGTTTTTAGTATTTGTTGATATAGCGGCAACAGAAATACATCATCTGTGAAAATTTCAATTTTCTAACTATCACGGTTCATGAGATACAGCCTGGTGACAGACGGACAGACAGCGAAGTCTTATTAATAGGGTCCCATTTGAACCTTTGGGTATGGAACCCTAAAAAGTGTCTGTTTTTTTACAACAGAAGTCCCAACACAACTAAAGCAACGCCCTTAAGAGTCCCAACTGTTATATTTTCGGGAATAAACACGTGATGCGAAAATGAAAGTAGTCCAATCGGAAGAATATTGCGAGCATTTGTATTCGGCACATGCACTGCGGATTGATCGATGTAGGTACTGTAACAGGTACAGTCCTCCGCTTCAATTCAGACTTTATAACACTAGGTTATACACTAGCTGTAATATCACGCATTATAGAGTATAATGTGTCGTTTTAGTTGATGATCTTCCGTAACTAATTCTTAAGAATCACGATTCAAATCAATTTTCATTGTTCGGCATCTTGGTTTTTCGGCATGACAATAAGTAAAACTCATTATTATAAATACGGGATTTATCACGTACCACCTTATCGGTGTTTCGACCGACAATGTTTTGGTTCAATTCGTGAACCTTCATCAGGGTGAGTGCGATCCGCTCCGAATAACGTCTCGCCTCGTCACGTCGAGTGCGAGGCGAGACGTTATTCGGAGCGGCCCTCTCCCTACTAGATGGAAAGACGACCTGATAAAGACTGCTGGGAGCCGTTGGGTGCAGGCTGTACCAGATCAGTCGCTCTGGAAATCTATTAGGGTAGTAGGGTAGGGAAATCTATGGGGGTTCAGTAGTGGACGTTCTGTGGCTGATATAATGATGATCCCGAGTGAAAACGTGGCGGGACTCTCGTTTATTAAAAGTAAAGACTCCTATTCACAGCAAGAAATCATTATCTGTATGATAATTATGATAACACAGCCCTAAAAGATTCTCTTTGCTGGGTGCGTTTTTTCGTTTTATAAAGGCAAACATCGCGCGAGAATAATGAGTCTGTGTAATTGAAGGGTAGACAATGGTTGCGAGCGGCTCGCTGTTACTATTTATTCTGCTACTACTTTGTTAATGATGGCGGGGTACGGCCAGGCCTGGAGGCGGAATCACTACAATATTCTAATTTATTCTACCTGGATATTTTAGTAACCCGATGAAAACAAACAAAAAATTCTGGAGTATTATGTCACTGATTTTTCTTCACACGTCAGAGAGCCTCAGAGAGCATAATGATCAGTTTTAAGACAAGGTTTTTTCAATATTCGAGTTTTTGTATCTTGTGCCAAAATGGAACCAAAACAGATATAATAAAGAATTTATAACATGGGGAAAACTACATGCTTAATATAATAATATTCATAACAAAATGCTACCGATCAGAATGCATTTGAGTTACGATAACGATTCCTTGTGCAGATCATAAATTAGTTATTTATGAACAAATGCACTCTCAGCGTGGCCACAGATTTATTGCAAACCTGAACTAATTAAATTCAGTTGTGTCCGTAATTTTACACCAAGAACATTAGTTAGTCACATAAGGTGCAGCTTTCGCAAATTTATGACCTAGCTCAAATGCAAAAGGATTAAAATTCATCTTGAATTCGTCCAGTTACACGGAAACGATTACGGACAACAATAAATATTACAGAAAGCATCGAGGGAAATTCGCGACCAAATAAATCTTCAAACGAACGTGATCGCCAAAGAAAATGTGAAAAACGAACCCCAAACAAAGGTCTCATCACAAGTAACTGATCTAAATGGCTTCAATTTTCAGAGAACAAATAAAAACCATAACCTTTGTCACAGATGGTAAGCTCGCTAATGCCTCCAAAGACCTCGAATTTGTAGTTAGAGGCGCCGTCGGCGTCCTCCGTCAGTCGCGTGCTGACCGCCGACGCGAGCGATCCTCCGTGCCGCTCCTCGAAACCCGCACTTTCACTTTCGGAAAACTTGTACACAGTGCGAAAACATCGTGCAAAAAGTGTTTGTTTAGCGATGTAGCTTTGTTTGTGATGCTCGGCTGGGACGTACCGTTGGAGCCGCTTCGGCAATAGCAGCATAGAGGTAAATATTTGTGCTAGCCGGGATTCAGAGTTCCTCGCGACCATCGGCTGGCTCGAGTGTTTGTCGAGCGATCAGACTCCGTCCTGGGCCTGGCGTACATTTCAATTGAATATTTACTGATGACGAGCGTGCTGTAATCGAACCTTGCGTCTAAAAATTTGCACGACGTTAAATATTTGTCTAGCAGGGTCTTGCGCGATACTAATTCGTGTATAAACTCCCGGAAGACAGCGGGCTGAAACAGCGGTAATCAACGGTTAATTACCTGCGTTTAGAATTTAGCACGTCGTAAACCGCGGAACGGAGATGTCGCATTCGATATGTGAACGAAGCGAGTCGAGCGGCTCTAGCGCGCCTCTATCTTGCTGTGCCGACGAAGATATGAATTAAAAGCACCCTTAGCCTCCAGGCTCGCTTACGTAAGCCTCCAACACTCCCCGCCTCCGCTTATGTAACTGACCGATTCGGTAAGAATTTTATATTTCCCTTTCCATTTTTAACGCATATTGAAACTCTGAATAAACTACTACGAAGGAATGAATAAAGACGAAATTTTAATATAAGGGAATTATGATACCTAGCTCCCGCGTCGATTCAGATGTAATTTTTCTAGAGTTTATGTTTATTTAACTGTCTAACCTTTTTTTTTACTGGTAAAGATTTTTAATTCAATGTGCCTAGCTACGTGAAGTGGCGCTTTTACAAATTACATTTTAGAACAGAACACTTGATTTTTTTAATAAAATTGGTTTGTATTTTAATTTTCATCTTACATGCATGCTGTGTGGTTGTTCATAGTTAAAACGTTACAAATGGCCATACCAATGTCAGTTAATGAACCAAACCGAAATAGATGAACAATCGTAGTTGATTGCACCCGCACCACACGTGATACTGTCTATGGACCTACCTACGACATGTCAACTGATACTGCACTAATGGAACCTAATGCACCACTCCAGTCTCCACCCTTGATTGTTCACATTATGAACGAAGACAGCAATAAACTTGGATTAGTTCTACGATCTAACTAATGACGGTTCGATAGCACCTTGTGTAAGTAATTGAATTAGCTTTTGTAGAGGAAGTGGTAACTTATAAATTTCTACAGACAAGGTTTTCGGACCAACTCCTATGCCCTTTGCAATTATTATCAGTAGATACTTCGAGCCTTTACGACCGGCTATGTAAGATGGGAGATCGTTTATAAAATTTTACTAGACAGGGAACTTTTATAGATAAATACTAGATACACTTTGGAGGGAACTTCAAAAATATAACTTTTACTGGATCCTATTTAAACCAGTTCCTATTATTTAGTTCAATTTTAATATGTTTATCCTAACTAAAGGACTAAAACAGATACTTTACTGATCATAACGACCAAACGCCTTTAAGAGCGAAACGATGACACAAATTATGGTACCTAAAAGAATTCGCTAAGATGCCTGAATCATTCACTAAGAGAGATAAAGCAATATCTGTGCTACTGTGTGATATTTATGTGTGATATTTAAGAAGTTACATCAAAACAGCACATTTATTAAAATTCGACAAAACCTGAACTATAAGAGTCGTTAATAGTCCAATGAGATAAAGACAAAGTCCAGCCAAACTGTACTAATATTGCAAAGTATCTAGTAGAGGCATTACTAAAAGAATTTGAAGCCTCTTTAGTAAGATGCCTTTAGATTATATTTGAACGCGGATCAAATATAAGTGTTTATGTATGTTATAAAGAAATATGTAATTTTCTAGTATTACACTCTCTTTGTCAATATTCGACTCTTGTTATTACATTATCACAGTAATAACAAAAATCTCTTCATTCAAAGGTTGACTAGAAGAAGTCGCTTCTAAGCGATCAGACCGCCCGTTGTACATTTGCACTTGTTTTTTTTCTATTTATTTTTTATGTTATACAATAAAGTCATTGAATTCGTTCAGTGCTATCTAAACCTTTCTATCTTACTTTCCAGTGAGTAGATAAAAGACTTACTACACGGCTGACTTACGCTTACGATCGATCTCGCATTTAAGTTCATAAAATGTATGATGCAAATTTTCGATACAAAAAATTCGATAAACTACAAATCGACATTATCGCCTTTCAATTTAAACTCAGCTTTGCATTGATTATAAAAAGTTAATCTGTAAGAGACATGAGATCCAGTCGTGTAGTAGGTATTTATCTTCTGGATCTTGAGACAACATTCCCAAAGTGGAAGAAAAGCTGGAAATTGTATATCGAGAACTGTAAGGCCATATCGGAATCTCATTGCATGCATCGGATTGCTTTTCGACCCTTTACAGAACCTATAAATAGGAACAGTATTCGTAGAATTCGCTTCAGACAAGAATGTGCATTGAAAATTTGATCGTAAAACAAATCTTTGTGAATTCATGCACGTCAATTTCAGTTCTAAAGTATACACTTTTATAGACTTGAAACATGCAACAGACCAAAATATTGTAATAAAGTACCTACTAGAGATTCCGATTTATATACAACTAGCTTTTGAGCATTTGGCTAAAAAGTAGCCTATGTCCTTTTCCAGGATATAATCTATCTCCTCGCAAGATTTCACTACGATCCGTTCAGCCGTTTAGTCGTGTAAAGGTAACAAACAAACTAACAAGCAAACAGAGTTATGTATGTATTATACATATAAACCTTCCTCTTGAATCACTCTATCTATTGCTGAAAACGACATTAAAATTCGTTGAGTAGTTTAAAAGACCTAAGGTAACAAACAGCGCAGCGACTTCATTTTATACTATTTTTATACTATGTAAAGAAGATGATCTAAAGCATATTATTATTTTCTTCTGTAACGAAAGGAAAAGATAATACGGGATTTATCACGTACCGTCTTATAGGTGTTTCGACCGACAATGTTTCGGTTCAATTCGTGAACCTTCATCAGGGTAATGATTGAAATCAATCACGATTAAAGTTTTCTAAGTGAAAAGATAATACCAAAAGTTCTGCGAATTTTAATTGAACTTTTACCTCAAGAACCTGTTATAACCACTACAATAATAAAAGACGTTATGTGAGAAGCTGCAATGTACACACGGCACACCCTTAAACATACAATGCTAGGTACAAATAAACGAGTGAAAGTCTCACACAATAGAAACTCAAGGTAAGAGTCGAGCGAACTTGGATGTCCTTAGGATTATGATGATACCCGAAAAATATAATGTAACATTAACTTCCAGTGAAATGTGAGAAATACAATGTCGCGAGGAACGTGTCTCGTTTCTTCAATCCTAATAGGACTAAAAAAACGTATTATGCTCGAGAAATGAATTTATTTTCGGTAACAATTTATTTTAATGATCTACCTGAGGTAATATACTGGCAAATCGTTATAAAAACCTTTTTCAAATACTTAATCATACCATAACAGCTAAACGGTACGTTTTAGTTTAGAAGCAGTAGTAGTAAGGTTATTTTTTATTCGGATATTTTTATCAGTCACTATGCGAGGAAAGTCGCGGGGAAAATAAAATGTTAAATGGAACAAAGAAAGCGGAATCACTCGGAGCAGTTCAAGGTGTGTTACAAACGCAATTCCACGTGTCTCCCGCGGGAACATATCCGTGCCAAATTGCTTTATCTTCGATCTAAACCAAATAAAGGAATTACTCATTTAAACAGGTATTTATCGCATATGTACCTTTTTTAGGGTTCCGTACCCAAAGGGTAAAACGGACTCTATTACTAAGACTCCGCTGTCTGTCTGTCTTTCCGTTTGTCACCAGGCTGTATCTCATGAGCCGTGATAGTTTGACAGTTGAAATTTTCACAGATGATGTATTTCTGTTGCAACAACAACAAATACTAAAAAACCGGCCAAGTGCGAGTCGGACTCGCGCACGAAGGGTTCCGTACCATTATCTATAAAAACGGCAAAAACATTATGTTTGTTGTATGAGAGCCCCCCTTAAATATTTGTTTTATTTTAATTTAATTATTTATTTTTAAAGTGAATATATAACTAATTATTCTGTGAATTTTTCAAGTGTCTTTCGAACTAAAACTAGCAAAAAAATCCCGTTCGTTGTATGGGAGCCCCCCTTAAATATTTATTTTATTCTGTTTTTAGTTTTTATTTGTTGTTATAGCGGCAACAGAAATACATCATCTGTGAAAATTTCAACTGTCTAACTATTACGGTTCATGAGATATAGCCTGGTGACAGACGGACAGACAGACAGCGGAGCCTCAGTAATAGGATGCCGTTTTACCCTTTGGGTACGCAACTCTAAACAAAGAAAAAAAGAAATATTTAAGGGGGGCTCCCATACAACCAACGTGATTTTTTTGCCGTTTTTATAATGGTACGGAACCCTTCGTGCGCGAGTCCGACTCGCACTTGGCCGGTTTTATTTGATATCTCGACGTTTCGCCTGTGTTGCAACAGCCGTGGTCGGATAAATACTCGTTTAAATCAGTAAGGTGCAGTGATCGCGAAAGTTTGAAAAATACAAATACAGGAAGCTTCATACCAAAGTAATTGTTGGCTTTGTTAAAATTACATTTGCAAGCACCTACATTATTTTTGAGGACGTTTCCTTAGAGAAAATTACTTCTGATGTATATTTCCTTAAATAAAATAATGAGGAAAAACGTTTTCCGTGTCTAAATGTGAACTGGTCTGATTATTATACAAGACAAAGTCATAACAGCTATCAGCTACAATAAAATATGTAACGCGTGACTTCCTAAATAGTCAGAACTCAAATTCATTAATTACAAGCGCAAATAAAACCAATGTCAAAGTCTTTACAATAATTACCGCGTACAATTTACCAATTGAAATGGTCAAAAAACACCGCAGAGTTTCCCACAAGTGTGAGATCATGCTTATAGAACTCAAGAAGTTATGAGACAGGACAATTAGATTGGAGGAATTGTCTAGAATGAAAAAAGACGGCGGCACAAAAGCTCTTGAATTGAAGTATCCAAAGCTCTTATGATTGAGATTTCTCAGGGTTCTCATTCAATTTGAGAAGTGAATCCACTCTGAGCTAATCCTGATTCAATTTTTAAGTTTTAATTGAATTCTAGTTTTACCAATTCGACGCTTTACTAGAGATATGATCAATCATAGACCTTTGACTTGATCAGATTACTTTTCTATTTCAGTTAGGAAATAGCTTGTTACTTTAGAACTAGATTTTATTTGAGCTAGACTGTCAAGAATGTCGAATACCTTTTAAACTCAAACAATTACAATAAGAGTCCCGATTGCCAATGTCATCAGTCTCCTAGACTTTGTACACCTCTTTCATGTTCTTGACGTGATTACTAACACTTAATACTAATGGCAAAGCGAAAACATATTTATAGAAAGCCACGACAGTATTTCAAGACTGCTCTTACGTTTTATTTATACAGTTGTCTTGTGGTGTGTGTATGCGACTTATATTCAGCAGGGATGATGAATAACGAATAGATGACTTATTAACGATTTTAATCTACATTATGGCATGTATTCACCATCGTGTTATCCACGCTGGCGCTGTATTGTACAGTAGCTGTCATGTATTTGACACAGCGATTAATCACTGCAGTTTGAAAACAGATCTAGTAGACAGCACAGTTGGAGTTACAAACTCATCAGCGTAGGTACTATTATAGTTGTATTAATGATGTCCGACGCTATCCGAACGCGATAATCTCTAGGGTGCATGTATAATATCTTATCATCACATTGCTTCTAGAAGGTATACTGCATTTGATCAAATCGTACGTAGCTTTTTATTTTCCTGTGTGTGTGCAAACAATCGTTTTGCAAATACGTAATTCGAGAGCGGATCCTCAACAGTTTGATTTCGAGATATAATTTCAGTTATATCATTAGGTAATTTATCGGTACTTACCATCAAATCACGTGGTGCTGACAAGTAAATGGCAAGAGACCGACCGACGACCTCTGGCAACCCTCTTTTACCCATAATACTTATCGATATAGCCCGGTTTGGTAGGTAATAATGAGGGTACCCTATTTACTATTGTTAAGTCTTGAGCTGTGGATTCCTCATTATGGAATTCATTGAACCTACAACTATGTATGTACGATTTTTATCAATATGCCGGTTTAATAGAAATAAGAGTGGTACCCACCGCGCCATAACATAACAAATTATGATTTTTGGATGCCACAATCTTTTTTTAAGTGTCGCAAATTGAGACCTTCTGGCGAAGTTTGAACTCACTGATGTCACCGTTGAGAATTCGGCATTATATGCTTAAGTTCTAGTACCAATACAAACTGTTTGAGATTAATATACCAATTACTTGAATAATGTTTGCTGTACGAATAACTCATTTTTTATTAAAAAAAAATATCAAACTATATTTAGAAAAACCGTATAAAAGATTGACGTTTAGTTAGATTACGAGTGAACTGCTCTATCGGCTGGTCTCTTATATATTTACTTTTCCAAATCAATTCTCCATTTGCTTGTGAATCAATATTTAATCTCCAGATTGCTCATTTCGTATTAACGGGTATTATACTGCAATTGCGCATTCTGTTTAAAAAGAAAGGCAATTTAAATTAAAGTTACATTGAATTTCATTATACCTACCGCCTGTACCAAACATCAAAGATTTATTTGACATTCACCGTCAACATAATTTTATGTATTACAGCATTATACCCGCTCTCATTTATTATTCATTTGTAGGTCAATTGCCTTATATTACCCTACTATATGAATACGATTTTATTAATTGCTTATTGAGTGCGTATAATCTAGTAGTTGGATGGGACCAAAAAACTGCATTATATATTTTCGTCGTAACAATTTCTCGACATAGCGTCAAGTAATCGACCTTGATACCTCATAATACGCTCCTCAGACTTCGGAATTCCTTTTATTAGCACGTTCACGCCGTTGTCCAACTTACTGGAATCCAAACTTACTATACTTATAATAATTTAATATATAATGAATTGTATGAGTAGGCACGTTCCTAAGGTTCGTGCCCTACGAGGCAATACTTTGTTAAGGCGGTGGTTACTACTTAACATCAGGTGGGCCATATGCTTGTTTAACCTACAGGTGGTATAAAAAAATACTGGATACTTTATTAATGTATCCAGTAAATTTGGACAACGAATCATTTGGTAAAATCTGTCGGACAGAACTTTACCCCATTCTCTGAAATTTAGGGAGGAAAACGCCTTTAGGTCATTTGATCTTCGTTGCTATAATATTTTCCATTGTTTTTCGGTAAATTAGAACATTCAAATGTATTCAAATATTCTGTCGCGAAAAGGGATATAATAGTGTTCTCGTACCAATAGCGTGATACCAATAGATTGAACTATGTAACCAGCTTTCCTCATACATATTTGTTTTACATTAGTTGCATAGTACATTAACAGAGAATGTAATGGAACAGAATAGATACATGGATTGAATCAAAATATTTTAATTCCATGCATAATAGAAGCAACCATACAACAACAGTTCGTTTCATTGTATTTACAAATGGAAGTGACTTGTGACTCGTAGATAAACTATCTCCCTTGTATCGATCTGATTGAGAATTACGACTCTCACTTTAATTACAAACTTATCGATTCGTATCAATTCGACTAAAGTTGAGTAGTCTGGGTACACCTAGGGATGCCCCACCTGGTTTGCTCTGGTGATTTAAGTTTGAAGAGGAGATGCGAAACTTACTCGCCTTGTTTCACTATTCAGAAATGGAAAATGTGTAACGATTTTATAAAATCCCTTTACATACTTATATTTAAATTGCGAATTATAAGTTCCTGGTTTAATATAAAGCTGATTTTAGATTTATTTGTCTGTCTGAGGTAGTTTAGTGACCCTAGTTTCACCTGTAAATTACCATTCAAAGTAGATTGGTCCAGAGATAACTCAATTAGCTCCGATTATCGCTTTCGTATTTAGCAGCTTCAGATAAGGAAGAAAGGTCGATGTACCATCAAATATTAATTTAGGCTAAAACCTTTAGGAACAAAGGAAATGTTGAGTTCTTTGTACGACTACTTTTAAAGCAAATTAATTAACATAATAATAATGAATTAGTTTATTAACGAAGAAATTCAATCTTTAATGTCGTTGGTCAATTATGAAGTTATTGAAATAATTAAAAGTATTGTTTTTAAATTAAATAGTTGAAACTTAGAGGTCGCACGCGAAGCTGACACGCCACATTACGTAAAGGTCGGCACTGACTACAGAGCAGTTCTGCTGATGTATTCTGTAGCAAAATAACAAGGATTTACATAAACATCCTCCTCGTAAACACTAACAATAACCTTAAATTGAATAAATAAATCTTCGGAGAAAAGGAGAGGCAACAGAAATAAACGTGGCACCGAGGTGGTTGCCACCAAGACTATACCACCAAATTGTACAGGTTGTACCAAACAATTGATGGTAGTATGTACAAATGGATCTGGCAATATTATCTGTAGTTGTCTCTCACTCAAACCTAATTATATCGGTAAAATATTTTGTTCGCAGACAAGTAGTTTATAATATTGGATCGACAGGGCATTTGACGTTCCAAACTCATGAAAAGAAGTATCGTAGAGTTCGTAGACAGCTAGTCTATCCATCAAATAGGAACCACTTGAGGCTGACATCAGGCTATACTGAAGTCGGCAATGATTAGGCATCGGAGTGGCATATTAAGTGCTGCCATTGGACGACAAAGGGCATTCTAAGTTAGCTGTGTGAGTCTGTGACCGGAATACTAGGCCCCGATTGTTGGATGCAGTTTGCAGTTATGCATTTATATGAATCAGCTGAGACATTTGTATCCATTTTCTTTGAGAGCTCGCTGTGCTGTTGGATCTTTTGTGCTTCTAACGAAAGATTTTTATTCTGCAAGACTTGTGATTTTTAAAAAGTGACGATTTAATTTTGTTTCTATAATTGATAGAGTGGTAAGGTTGTTGCAACTAGCACATGCTACGTTAAGGACCATTTGTGCATACTACATTACCTTTAGATTTGTTTTTGTGTATTTTGTTAACGTATGTTTAAGTGATTACATATATATTCTTTTTTATTCTACATGCTCAAGTTTTCTAAAGATGTCTCAGTCCTAAACCTAAAAGGCCGCATCTATTCGAAAGTACTTTTTCGGATATTTTTAATGTTTGAACCATCAATATCAGTTCTATGATAGGTATCGATGTAATTTCCCATACAGTAAAATCGGGATTTAAATAAGTTCTCTTAATTCCATGTGAAAACATTCACCAGCCCGATGACACGGAAATTATTGTACAAATTGCGATTTCCTATCAGCCATTGTGACTTTGTGTGACACAAAGGCGGGGCTAAACTGTACAGCCACATTTTGACGTTTCATTCATCAAACCTGAGTTTTGTTTATCAACATGTCTGCTGAACGAGACTTCTATAATTAGAATTCTAGGTCTAAAACTGTGAATTTAACCGTACGTTTATGAATATCTAAATCTCTCTGAATCGTAGTTATAATTTAATACAGCTGGCATAAATATTCCAATGTAATTTATTGTACTTATTTAATCAAGTTATATTCCAATTTATTATGTACCGCGTATCCAACAATTTCAGCAGATTATTCGAGCATATTCAAATGTAATACGTCTCTTCATTATATCACCAATACAAAATTCCCGCAAATGGAAACTCGCAATAATCCCACGGCATGCAGCGAATAAATGGACCGCTCATAACTTAATTACTTATTAACTCGCAAAAAGACATTTGATCTTCGAGCTGAATAACGAAATTAATATCCGCAGAATATAATTTAAAAGAATTGGCACTGAAGAGGACAGTGTTGACGATAAATAAAATCTAATGAAGCGAAAGTACCTACGTACTACCTTACGTACGTAAGACTTTGATCGGTGCTCATTTGAAATTCAGATTCTTATCGTTAGTTGGTCCTAAGCGAGCCAGATATTAATTGACTTTGTCACTTCCAGTTTAGCTTATCAACTTAATATTTCATCGCCACTCATACATACTAGTATACGCCAAAGAAAAAATGCATAGAAGAATTACCTACAACCTACTATTACACATCATGGCGTAGCAACCAGATATTTACAGTGCTCTTTAGCATGTCGCAATTCTTTGAAAGGCGTAGCTCAACTCCCTAGTTAGAAAAAAGAAAGAAAGCATAATTTAAATAAGTATCAGATTCAGAGAAAGCTATAAAAAACTTTAAATACTAACCTAATATCGATAAAAACAATAATATAAACAACTAATACGAACACTTTCAAGGACTTCACCTTGAATTGTAACAAAGGCTGTTGAATTACAGTAACTTTATGAACCGGCAGTGGCCTTCGTCTGAAAATAATTTATTGACAGCGGCAATCGATTAGAAGGCAGACAGATAAAGCTCTTATATTGTTGGACATCAATTATTCGTCGGTTAGGGGCAGGGCATCGGAGCGGCACTAGCGCCCTTCGACTCCACTCAGTCCCTTGAAAAACTTTATAATTTGATTTAGGCACGCGCCAACCGGAGCGTACCAAGTCCCAGTAAAGTAGTTTGTAAGGGGTGCGCGCACTCACATACCGAACGGCGTGTTAGTTAGGACGCCGCGCGCCACTGCGCTGTTTGTGCACGCTTGTATGCATTCTCAACGACTCCCCCGACGGCACGTACCCGCCCCGGCTAAATGCAAATCTAAATAAAAGAACTTTCCTCTCGACAGGTGCGGAATCAGTGCGGAATCGAGTGTTGCGGAAAATGTGCGAACTGTGCGAGTGGGTTCATGTGTGCGCGACAGAAACGCGAGTAACGTGCGACGGTAACAGTTAAAAGAATGCGCGCGTGAGATTCGACCACGACGTCGAACAGTTCCGAGTGGGCGCTGGCGACCGCGGCCAGCGATGTTATGGACTTTGCACTCGGCAATGAGAGCGAGGGGTGGCAGAACGCGACCGAGGCGAGGGCGGCGGCGCCCGGCTCCGATAACTACTGGGCGTGGAGCATCGTGGACGGCACCCTCATGCTGCTCATCGTGAGCGGCAACACGCTCACCATTCTCGCCGTGACGCTCAGCCGGCGGCTTTCCTCGCTCGTCTCCAACCAGTTCGTGCTCAACCTGGCCATATCCGACCTGATGGTGGGTCTCACGCTACCCTATCATCTCGTCTTCTACCTAGACGAGGACTTCGGCAAGATGAAGTGGTCTTGCCTGATGCGGTTCATCCTGATAATATTGGCGTGCCTGGCGTCCATTTACAACATCATAGCGATAGCTGTAGACAGGTGAGTCGTAACTTGTATGTGTGTCGTGTTCCGATTCCGTTGTTTAAAGGCTATATAGGTACTATAGTATAAATAACTAGCGAGTTCAACGTTCATCCTATCACGCTATGCATCACATAGCGTGATATGATGAACGTTGAACTTTACGGTTTTGTGGTTCTGATGGTATTGCATTCGTGTTCCAGGTACATAGCGATAGTACATCCGCTACACTACAGCCGCTATATGACGAAGGTGGTGACGAGGCTGCTCATGAGCGCCACGTGGTCGGTGGCTCTCTGCATCAGCTGTATACCAATATTCTGGAACGACTGGGAAGATGGAGTATCGTGTGAAATGAATGAAGTAAGTTTTACAATTTTTGATTCCTGTTTATTTAAACTGCCTCGATTTTTTTTAAATGAACAAGCCTAACGTTACAATGACAGGCATTAGGAAAGTGGCTGGCAATGATAAATAAAGATACAAATTTCTTTATTTGTTCGAAACATAGGTTAGGCTCACAACAGGTCACAGCCCACATGTTATGATAGTCAGGTCAGCTATAAATTTGTATGCCTGCTAGAAGGCGACACAGCCTTCTAGCAGGCATACAAATTTATATATTTAAATTAGTAGGTAATACGAGTAAGTTACTTTATAAGCAAAGCTAAAATTCCACTTAAATAAATCATAATCAAATAAGAGCACAAATCAATAATCACACATTTAAATTAACGTATAAGAGACATGTATTGTATTAACACACTAATATTATAAATGCGAAAGTTTGGATGTTTGTTTATTTATTTGTTTGATACTCAATCACGTCGTAACGGCTAAACCGACTTCGATAAAATTTGGTATGTACGTAGATTATAACCAGAATTAACACATAGGCTACTTTTTAAGGTTCCGTACCCAAAAGGTAAAACGGGAACCCTATTACTAAGACTTCGCTGTCTGACCATCTGTCTGTCTGTCTGTCCGTCTGTCACCATGTATCTCATAAACCGTGATAGTTAGACAGTTGAAATTTAAACTGATGATGTATTTCTGTTGCCGCTATAACAACAAATACTAAAAACAGAATAAAATAAATAGTTAAGAGGGGCCTCCTATACAACAAACGTGATTTTTTTGCTCGGTTTTGCTCAATATTGATAACGGCAACAGGAAGGCAACAACGAAGGGTTCCGTACTATTATCTATAATAACGAGAAAAAATCAAGTTTGTTGTATCCCATACAACCGTGATTTTTTTGCTCGTTTTTCTATATTTTTTGCTTGTTTTTATAGATAATGGTACGGAACCCTTCGTGCGCGAGTTCGACTCACATTTGGCCGGTTTTTATTGACAAACCACGCGTGCGAAGCCGCGTGCGGAAGCTAGTTCTTCATGAAACCATTGAAACAATGTATTTATTGATACGTTTATTCACTAGATAGAAAGACGACCAAATAAGGGTTGTTGGGAGTCGTTGGGTCGCACAAGATCGGCCGCTCTGGAAATCTCAGACTGATACGATGATGATGATTTATTCATTTTATTTTATGATATTTCATTCTAATTTATTATAACATTGAAAGCTCTATAAAAGTACTACTTCTGTCAAACAATATTTGAACACCCCTATCCTAACATATTCTACCCACTGTTTTCAGGTGGTCCCGAAATCGTACACTACGAGCATCCTAGCGCCGATGTTCTCTCTCATCTGGATGGTGATGTTCATCCTGTACTGGCGGATATGGCGGGAGGCCGCGTGCCACGCGAGGCGGATGCGAGCCAACACATGCTGTCCCACTGCCACCAACGATTGGAAGAGCATTCAGGTAGCTTTATGATACAAGTTTATATTTATTAATGCTTATAATGAGGATGAAGCTAGTATTTTAAAGCAAATCAAGATTTTATTTGCAACACTTATTAATAACTAGCTGACCAATACGCAGCTTCGCACGCGTAGTTAGTTTTTCAATAAAACATTACCCTCCTTCTGCGCAGTTGGGTAAAAAGTAGCCTATGTCACCCGGGGATAGTATAGCTTTCCAACGGTGAAAGAATTTTTTTAATCGGACCAGAAGTTTCGGAGCCTATTCAATGCAAACAAACAAACAATCAAATCTTTCCTCTTTATAATATTAGTACACTAAAAATAATACAGTAAGTACAATAAGTACATATACCTACATACACACAACACAAAACTTAAAGCTGGGTGTAAAAATTATTTTCAAAAAGGTCTGCAGGACGTTAGAACATGCTGTGTTAGATAATATATAGGTATACATAGCGGACGTGGTATTTAACCTCACAAGCCAGTATAAATAACTTTCAGTGACAAGGGACAACACATAATATATGGACCAAATAATTAGATAAATGTCCATAAAGGCATAAATAAAAAACGAGTGTGCTTGAGACCACACGACTGAAGTAAAACTTCTTTTTCAAAATACCTATTAATTTATAAAATCGTTCAATTACAAAATTGTATACATGTCTGTAGGTCGATCAGTCTATGTTCATTCTGGACAGACACAACTCGCACTCGCACATTAACGTTTAAAAATATACGAAACGCAACTCTCTCTCTTTTCTATCTTCACTGACTTATATCCCTCTCAACTTCCGTTCGCACTTTTCGTAACGCATTCACCAGCTTACTCCCCAAGTCAAGCGTGCGTAAATAACCTTATAGTTAAATTTACAGTGTATAGCTTAATGTATAGTCGTGTATACCATTACAACATCAAACTATACATAACCAGTATAAGCTGGCCTCTCATTGTTTGGAAAGCGTACACAATGCGAGGTCAGCTTATACTAGAAATGTATAGTGTGATTTGTAGCCGTGCGTACTCGTTATACTAAACATAAGTATTTAAATAACTCGAAATTGATTTGATTTGATTTTTTTACATTAAACTTGCAGGCACACAAGCTGGCGGGCCTCCTGATGTTAAGTGGCCTCCTGATTTCCCCCTTATTGAAAATCGACCATGTCCTTGTAATCAAATAACACAATTGTATAATGTTTCAGGTTGTACTCCTAGTCCTCGGGTCCTTCTCAATATGCTGGATGCCGTTCGTGGTGGTGGCATGCGCGCAGACGCTACCCGTGATGCCGCTCGACAACCACATAGCGTACCGGCTGACGTCATCGCTGGCCATGTCCAACTCCGGGATCAACCCGCTCATCTACGCGTGGAAGAACGCGGGCTTCCGGGCGGCTTTCGCTAAGCTGCTCCGATGCAAGAGACCCGACACCTCCGAGTACAGGGGATCCCCAGCCCCAGAAAGGAGGAAAGGCTCAGTAGCGTTACGAGAAGGATCTCTGACGCACTCCAATACACCCAGCAGCCTCGCGACCTTCGGAGGTCGACCAGCTAGACTCATGTACGTGGAAAGAGAAAATTCGGACACTTCGAGGTGCCGGATAATAGAGAATGCAGGCTACATGGAATCGGAGAGAGGGGACACTAACCCCTCGTACGCGCCGGACGGACCGACCCCCGTCCACAGGCCTACCATCCGACCCCCAGATGTAGTGTAGTGTGTTAAACTGAACAAACAGACGTTCGTGGGAAACGTGAAACGCTTCTAGTATTTAAAAATTGTTAGTGACTGTAGGTACCCCTTCACATCTAGGTACCTGTTTGAATCTACGCTCAAGTTTTTAAAAGCTTTATTGTTGAATTTTTATTGAGAGATTATAATGAGTTCCCTGCCATAAGAGTTTTAACAAGAGATTTTCTGACGAATAAATAAATGGAAATATTTAAATATTATAATAAAAGATGTTCTATGTAAAATTAAATAATATATGAAATTATAAATAGTTCGGTTGGCTACTTTATTTATTCTTATTTTAGTCATACATATTATTAATTATTATATATTATTATATTAAGTGTAGACCAGGATAAATCTATAAACTACGTGACGACTTCATCCAAAATACCTCAGTGTCTGAAGAGAAAAGTCTTTGATCAGTGTATGTTACCTTACCAGTGATCACATATGGCACAGAAACGTGGTCTCCCACTATAGGCGTCATAAGAAGCCTCAAGGTCACTCAGCGTGCTATGTTTGGTGTTTCTTTGCGGAATCGAATCAAAAATTAGGAGATCCGTAGACAAACCAAGTTCACAGACATAGCCAAAAGGATTAGCGAATTGAAATGGCAATGGGCGGGGCTATGTGCCTCGCACGAAGAGGCACGATAAAGGTTGCTGGGAGCCGTTAGGTGCAGACCGCACAACAAGGCTAACTCTAGAAATCTATGAGGGGGGCCTATGCTCAACATTGTACGTCCTATGGTTTACATGATGATGAAGTATTTAAAAACTTCTTGCTAATAATGCTAAAGAAAACGAACATAGAATCATAGGATAAGATTAATTGGAAACAATATTGGTCATAATAGGAAAACTAATCAGTGGTTATCACTAAAAACAGCCAATAGGTCGCGTATACAAATACAAAATTTACATAATCATAAGTTTAATAATTCACTGTTCCCTGCGTCAGTGCACACTGTGTTGCAGGGTGCAGTTCCTTCACAATTGAGTTACAGTCGTTATAAGTAAAAGCAAAAGGAAAGAGTAAATAAGTATAACCTAATTAACAGAATCATGCGCATATACCAATAGAAAGTTATAAAAAGAATAAGAAAACCACATAAAAACTGACAAGTTTACGGGAGTATGCACTATATATTCAGTAGATATAAAATCTAGTCACATTTGCATAAAAGAAAATATTTAATTCATTGTTGAACGCACAACATCGGTTGCTCGCTATGGATAAAAATTTGCTATTTATGATTACCATAATTTGAACCCAACAGGGGGTAAAATCGGGCTGAGGAGGATGATGTTGACAATTTTAAATAAAAGTTGATACAACAAGTATAAAATTGCATAAAGTTAAAGTAAGAAAATTAAACTCACCTCAACGCCGCTGACTCCAAGAGCCGTCACCAGGTTGGGCGTCATTCGGAACGGCACCTTCTCGGGAACTCGCAGCGTCTTCCCCTTCTCGAAGCACACGTTATAGTCAATATGCACCACTTCCCCCGATGTCAAATCTACTAGCACATTGTCCAAATGTCTATCGCCTAAACCGATTATATAGCCGATGGTACTCATCACGGCAACCGAATAACTGTACCGACGGACCATTTGCCACCACTGTTCCGGCGTCACACTCCCGCACCACAACTCCCGCCAGAGCAGATCTTTCGGCGTCTCCGCTGATAGTTCTTGCAAAACCTTCTTTAAAATCGACACCGGCCATTCTTTTCTGTTCTCCGTTGATACACCAGCTTCTTTGAGTAGGGGGTTCAGTTTGTTGTAGAATAGTTCCGATGGCCGCAGAACATTTACGGTCTTGTTCGTCTTAGCGGACAGCATCGCTGCTTCTCTGTTCTGCCAACGCTTGTACAAAGCGAACAGTGGAGTGACATTGTCCACCCAACTTATCAACCCAGATCTAGGGCCCAACGGGATGACGGAGTAATGCCGCGCCCTGTACGTTTGGTTATCGTTGTTTTCTGAATCCCGTGCCATCATTGTATTTGTAATAGACAACAGCTGCATGATTCTTTCATCAAGATGTAAATCTTCTAATCCCTTGAACAAGTATGTGTAAGCTTTACCGTCCGATCCATAAAATACCAACTTCTTCGGTCGGGTTTTTGTAGGTAATATAGCCACATTATTTTCAACTGATTTAATAGTGACTCTTACCGTTCGCTGATTAGTATGCACTCCCGGCATAGTGATGACGGTATCTCTCAGATCAGCTAAGATAGGGCTGATATCGGACATTTTCAAGATGTAAGAGGTCCTCTTGTTCACCTTCTGTTGAAGCTTGATTTGTAATTGCTTTAAAGGAGCCCAGGATTCTTGGGGTTTTTCTGGATTAGCAGGATTTCGAAGTTTATCGATGACATCTACTATGACAGATTGGAATTTTGTCTGGAACGCAACCTCATGTGGTGTTTCAGGCGCGGCTGATGTAATGCGACTGAGCTGGTCTAATACGTAAATTATTGGTTCAAATATAATTCTATGTTTCTCTTTAATCAGATACTCTTTATCTTCAGTGGACAAGTTTACATTTTCTTTAACCTTGGCGATTTCAGCTTCCATTTGGGATAGTCGTTTAGTGAAATCAGAGTGATGCTGAGCTAAAGTTCCCAGGCATAATTCATCCCATAGCAAGTTGATTCTTTGTAGCTCTTTCACTAACAACTTCACTTGAAGGATCGTTTTCGGAGCTTGTTTAGACAACGTTTCTACCATATCGAGGAAGCAAGAATTAAGATCGTTGTTGATAACTTTGTCACTTTCAGAGTCATCCAAATCTTCATTATCTTCCAGGCTCTCCGCGTCGTGAGACAGGAATGATCTTATTATATTCAACTCGGTGAGATCATTTTTTTCATTTTCTACGGCGCCTACTACAGCCGGGAATGTAATCAGATGAGGTGTATCTTCTGCCAATCTACATAGCAAGTCAGACACACATTTCCGCACGTACGTCTCGGGGTGGTTGAGTCTTGAAAAAAGTTGCGGTATAATGACTTTCCAAGGTTGAGTCGGTGTGTTCGCTAAGCCAGACTCAAGAACCGTTTGCAACTCCATTGCATGTTTCACAATCAAACGAAGCAGGCGCAATGTCGCATTGACTACAGCGTTTTCGCCGCTATGATTGATATAGTCAGCAGCGCAAATAAGTTGTAGAAATTTGAAGTAGGCATCTGCAGAAAGTTCAAAATAGGAGAAAACTCGTTTTTGGGCTTGACGCCAGATATCTACTAGCATAGCAAGATGTTCGGGATATGCATTGCTTAAGCAGGGAACTGTACGTAACTGGTTCTCTATCATTTCTGATGTATTAATCTCGTTCCAATCGATATCTTCGTCATCGCAAGTGGCTTTAGTTTTTGATAATATTTCACACACCGCTTCGAAGTCTTGAGGGGAGCATCCGATCATGACGCTTTCAATCTGCAACTTGTCGTTTTCAGTTAATTGCTCTCCAGTTTTAGAGCTGTATTCTACCATCTTCCTTCCCCACCTGAAACACCAGCCTGCGAAGCTGGCCCAAGCTTTTGCCAATCCTGGGCATTGATTGACACCAAACTGCAACAACTTTCCTACAGCAGAATCTGATAGCGGAATTACATTTTCTGATACGTTGTTGTCTACTAGGCCGATTTCGGGCAAAGCCGATACGAATTTCCTCAGCGGTGATTCATTCTCTAAGAGATTTTCATTTTCGTTTTGAACCCATTTTGAAAGAGTTAACAACATTCTCGTACCTTTTTCTCGTAATTCATAGCTCTGTTCTCCCATCGCTAATCTTTGCGAAAATCCAAGTGAAACGCTTGCGCATAGATTTATCGCCCTCATTTTCGTCTCTTCCTTATTGTAGGTCAGTTTGCAGAGTTCACTTAACGCTGTTGCATTATTTAAAGTCCAAATGTCCAAATCGTACGTATTAGCAGATACGAGAAGTAGATCGCTCAAGTCATCCAAATTATCAACATGACCCAAATACATTTGAAACGCGGAGTTATGTTTGAAATGTCTCAACAACTCCCTCTTCGACATTACCAGGTTTGAATTTTTACGAGCGCTTTTAACAACATCAAGACGAAGGCACTCTGCGAAGTAAATGTTTTCTTCAGTTGGGTTGAGCTTAGTGAAGTATTGATTCCACCATGATATTTTGCTGAGATTTTTCAGCTCAGTGCAGTACTTATAATCTTTAACTGCCGATGGCTTAAAAGGATTGTTTATAGCTTTTCCAACCTTCGTAATTTCTTTCAATCCATGATTAGCCAGCTGTAAAACGGCAACCTCTTTAAGAAAATGAACGGAGTTACTTTTCGAGAATTCTTCGGTAACTGAATTGAGTAATGTTTCGCAGAAGTTTAATAGATCTTCATATTTTCCAGTATAATCGTTATGGTAAATATTCACAGCTGTGTAAACTAGGGATGTTTCAATTTTGTTTAGCAGGCCCTGATAAGAACAAGCGTTTTTATGAATTTCGTTGCTTTGTTGATCCAAAATATCCCAGTTACTAAGCTCGACTGAAATCTCTGCATTTTCTTCAAATGTTTTTAAATCGGTGAATGAATCCCACTGAGAGTTGTGCATGTTTTGTTCCACACTCTCCTTCCAAATCTGCATGTCTTCCCAGTTTTGTACGTATTTGTAACTTTCCATTATCTGTTCATCTATAAATCTGCTGCTTCTTGTGTCCAATAGATATGGAGCTGCATCCTCTTTCTTTTCATCATGAGCAGATTTCAAGTTCATTATTTTCTTGTAAAATTCCACTGCCAACTCATGCCTTGAATTAGCCTGCTCTGCGGCACCTTTCAACCATATAAACTTCTTGTCGAAGGTTTGTTTTATCCAAATGTAAAGACCGTGTAAAACTTCCGGTTCTTCAAGCTTTATAAGTGCGCGTGCCACGCTCATCGTTATAGCCTCGATGTCGATGTTTGTAGTTGAATTTGCAGCTGTTTGTAAAATAAACGACGCGTGGTACACGGCAGCACCATAGTGTCCGGAATAAAAGCTGACGGCCAATGCGGCTGGGCGGACCCTATTCAACCACTCACGGCATGTGGATCTGTTCGTGTGAAAAAATGTTTTTACAGGCTTACCGACCGCCGGCAACACAGTAGCTGTACCTTCAACCGCGTTGTAAATATATTTCTCTAAAAACATCATGAACTCCGTCACCCAACGGGCTCTTTTCTGTTCTGCCACAATGACGTGTACCAGTTTATGTTGACTGGTGCCTTCATACTTCGACTCCATCGATGAAGTATCCCTTGCGATACATTTTACTGCTGTTTCTATTTTCGTAAAAGTTTCTTGAGGTTTTCCCAAAGGAGTTCTGAGTTTCAATGCTACACAAGTGTGCGCTAATTCAGAAAGTGCCCATCCAATGCAAATCGAAGAAAAGTTCGTAGCGCACTGTCTGAAAAACAATAAGTTGTTCTCTTCGTCTGATTGTATGGGCCAAGAGTTCAAGAAGATGTCAGTCAGACAGTTCTTGTCATTGAATACCACATGCAGAAGATAATTCACGACATCTTTGAAGTGCTGGTGCGACATATTCGAAAATGATCCTCGTATCAGATATTCCTTGAACGCATTTGATTTTGTGTCGCTATTTATAATGCGTAGATTGGTTTTACGACTTGTGAATACTTTTACCAGTTGGTTATCTAATTCCAGTTGTACTATGTCCCACGGCAAGTCAAACAAAACGGTTTTGCATATATTAGACACCTGCTTATCCTGGTTATCGACATGCAAGATACAGAGTACTGCTATTGTTTTTAGAATCATTACATTCCAAGTCAAATTGTTTTTTAGCAGATGACTGCAGTTTTTCATGACTAGTAAAACTATTCTACTGTCGAAACTGTAACCTAGGGTTAACATGTTTGTGAGTAAAACCAGAAACCCTTTCGATCTGCTCACAATGTGCAAATATTTGTCCAAATGAATGAATATGTCAGAGGTCCAATGTAAGGCCAGTAGTAATGTTTCCTTTGGCATTTCATCATCGAGTATTGTACTCAGAGTGTTCAATATTACTGTAAGATGTCCGGAAGTAGGGCTGGAGCCTGATACCTCGCCAATGCTCAGGTTAGATAATCCAAATATATCATTTGCCCTTTGCTGAGTGTTTGTCATTAATTCACTGGAGGCCACAAAGTGATTATTCTTCTTGCAATGAGAGTACAGCAAGTACAGGACTGAAAATTGCATTGCTGGTGCAGACCTGATCAAGTTTTCATTGTTTGGGCACATTTTGATTGCTAAAAGTTCTAAAATGCTAGGTTGCAGGGCCCACATTCCTATAATGGAGTTACTAGCATTAGCAAGCTCTGATAGACATTGTAGATAAAATATCACATTCTTCTCGGCATCATCCTTATTAATGGTTTCAGTGTACTCTGCTGCTATTATGTTCACACCTGGTATTATGACTGAGTATGAATTTTGGATGTCCATCAAAACATACTTGTAGGTCTCTTGCAGAAGTGGGATGTTTTTCAAATTCAGCAGGTTGCTGTATACACTCATAACTCTAAGTTTTACTTCAGAACATTCCGTGAAACGCAGGGGCCGCAGGGAAGACTCAGGTCCCAAAATCTGAGTTATGAACTCAATAGGCAGGTTTGAGGCTATCTCTTTTATAGTCACGGAAATCAAATTTAGCACACTGAGACAAACAGCATACTCAACATTCAAATAGCTTGTCAATTCAATTGAAATTATAGAAAGCAATGATGGCATGCATGAGGTAGTCTTGGACTGGAGATGTTTCAACAATAAGTAAATACATTCATTACCTGACAATATCAAGTCTGTTTCCACTTTGTCCTTCAAAGCATTTGTCAAAACTTGCAAGATTTTCATCAATGCTTCTGTCAAAAATGTCCAAGATATACTCTGGGATACTGTTGGGTTCAATAGTGTGCCCAAACTCTTCACAACAGTGTTGAACACATTTAGAAATGCTATTATCTTCTGCAGGCAATCCTCATTAGCTACTGAGTCAGCCTTCTCAGATTCCAAGTCATTGGAATAAGTCACCATGTCCTCTATAAATTGGTTGAGCAAATTCACTGAAAACCCAACATCAGCTTGCCAATGCCGGCTCAGTTTCAACATTGACTCAAGTGCAAAATCTTTTATCTTCCTTGGTTGTGCATTGTCAACATGCCATCCTACTAAAATGTCAACTGTGTCAACAAAATGATTTGCAAAATACTCAGGGTATGAATTTGAAATGACTATGACTGCATTGATTCCTGCAATGAACACTTCAGATGAGTCTGTGGTCTCAATTATTGTCTGCAATTTGTCCAAAGTCATCTCAGCAAATTCTGCTAAATGAGGTGTTTGAAAATCCAATTGAAAAGTTTCTGTGAATGAGAGTACCAGCAAATGCTTGACAGATGTGCTATGCACAGCAAAGATAGATGATATCCAATCCATGTGTTTTCTAAAGTCTGGGCCCATCACATAGCCAATCCTGCCGAGGACCACAGCTGCACCCTCCTTGGTTTCAGGGCTTGGTCCATCATACAACACATCCAGGAGTGTATCCACTAGAATTTCATAAGCACGTCGTATGTAGTGGGTATTGTCAGGCAGCATGATGGCATCCTGAAGCTTGCCACATATGACAAGTGATTTCTCGATGTCTGCCTCAGCGCATAGCCGCCGCAGCAGTTTGGAAATGCGCGGGTCTTCCGGGAGATTAACGACGAGATCTGCACGCTCATAGAATTTACTGCCGCCGGTTCCTTGAGACCAGGACTCGTTGGAGCCGTGACCTAGCGAATCGTTGTGTCTAGAGGAATTATCGAGGACGTCGCGGTCGCCCCGAGGCGGGAATGCGCCGCGGCCCCTGCTGCCGCCTCGTGACGCTCGGAACTCGGACCCACGCCCACGGGAACGGAAGTGGGTATCCCTACTGGGTCCTCCGAACGAGGAGGATGCATCGTAAGAGGTAACATAACCTCTGACCCTCTGGTGATTGCTGTTTTCTTGGCTGATGTCTTCCCGTTCCAGAGTGTCTAAGTTCTCCGTTCCCCTGGGGTTTTTCACTTTACTATTTACAGTGGTGGATAGCATCACTAAATATTTCGTCTAATACGTAAATATAACCGCACATGGCCGTAAAATTACGACAAAATACGAAACAAAACAGATAAACTCCGCCAACAGACACTGGAAAGTGTGATGTGACGGCGGTGTGACAGACATGGCAGATTTTGTCGCTGTCATGTCATCTGCCTCAACACTGGGTTGGCTAAGAATTTGGGTATTGAACGAATTTAATTATTTGCATTATAATATTACACACTCTATTGCATATTTCATGGTTTTAGCATTTTTATATCTGGGCACATTTTTTACTGTATTTTGTTTGTTTATACTCTCCTATAAAGGCATAAGCAGTAGGTATGTACGTACATAAAATATATTTATTCATCGTGGGTCAATTTCTTCTACACTGAACTAAATTTTTGAACGGAACTACAAATGTCAAAAAGATAACCTCACTTTTTCGACTTTCATTTCATTTCATTCTATTGTTTGTTTCTCTGTTTTCACTCAATCGCACCGAAACGAAAACATGTTCGTTTGAAAATCATTTTTCTATTCCACAATTTCTAATATTTATTACAGTAGCGTAACATAACACACAATGAAGTCCTTGAAACGATCACCCGACTTTAAAGGTAATAATTGCAGCCACACCTGATAATCGCGAAGTTTACAGTAACAAACTCTAATATCACGTCTCTTTTTCAGCCCTAGAGTTAAAACTAAACCAAGATTCCGAGTCTCCGCATACTATTTATTTCAAGGAACATTCGGTGCGAGATCACACCAAAGACAAACCTTCGGGTCGGACATTATTCGTAGTCAATATTCCACCTTACGCTGACGAAAAAGGCATTAAAAACGCGTTTCGAGAAGCTGGGAAAGTTCATTCAGTGCAACTTTCTCTGAAACCGAATACTATCGAGCCTACAAAAGAACAGTTCAGCATAGAAATACAGAAGCCTTCTTTCAGAGTTGGTTACATTGTCTTCACTAAAGTATCAGAATTAGACAAAGCATTGAAACTAACAGAACTTGAACCAATGAACTCGGACAAGCACAATATACTGACCGGCATGAGAAAGTGGATGGAACAGTACAATAGTTCAATTCTAACACAAACAACTTTAAAAGAAAAGGTGGAAAACTTCATGAAAAAACATGATGATGATACAAAAAAGGCAGAAGCTAAAGAAAAGAAGTTGGAACAAGAAGATGATGAAGGCTGGGTGACAGTCACCAAAAGAGGCAAAGTCCAAAGCTTTGCTCGCTCAGAGAAAGTAGAAAACAAAATAATGGAGAAAGAAGACAAGAACAAAAAGCGGAAAGAACTGAAGAACTTCTACACTTTCCAAATAAGAGAATCTAAGATGAAACACATTGTCACTTTGAGGCAGAAGTTTGAGGAAGACAAGAGAAAAATAGCTCAAATTAAGCAGACCCGTAGATTTAAGCCATTTTGAAATAAATAATAGGTGTTTAATATCACAGTTTTTATTTTTAAACTTAACTATAAACGTATGTACATTATCCGTTTCTGTAAATAACCTCTTGAGTGAATCCATAATCTATTCATTCTTATCCTGGTATTTATAAAAATAGTACATTAATATATAAGGGGTGTAAGTGATCAATTGCACCTAAGATATTTTGATGTATGAGTGAGCGAGGACGCTATAAGTCGAGGGTGCTATTGATCGCTTACACCAAAGTATAACACATAACTTTTCATCACGAATGTGCGGAAATTAAGTTTCTAGAACAGTTTGTTGCTAAGAAGAAAAGTTGTGTTCCAGGTATCCATTGTATTTTTTCACTACTAAACAATGGCCTCTTTTTATTTTAGACTATCTGACCAATCCGCGGCTTCGCACGCGTGGTTGCCAATAAAAAGTAGCATATGTGTTATTCCAGGTTATGATCTACGTACATACCAAATTTCATCGCAATCGGTTCAGCCATTCCGGCGTGAAAGAGTAACAAACATCCATACATACAAACTTTCGCGTTTATAATATTAGTAGGAAATATGTATTTTTCATGAAGTTTGTAAGCATAATATGAATGAAGCCTCTTTTCATTTCTAAATATAACTAAGAATTTGTCATGTTGTATCTGATTTCAGTATTGAATGCAACTTTTTTATTTTAAATCGAAATAAGGATTTGCCATAGAGGTCGTATTTCATTTTAGTACGAGTATTAGGATCACAATGAGCCTCACTCTCTTTTCAAATTAACTTACGGCGTAAATCGCATTTAGGCATCAGCTAACAATCGCCAACTTTCAGAGCATGAGTTATGAAAATTATATTATTTATTGGGTTCTGCTGTCTCAGCAGGCATTGTATCACTGGGGTTTATTTAAATTAAAATAATATTTTTGTATTCTCGAAGGTAAATTGTTGTTTATATCATGACAATATTAGCAAGTGGCGAACTATTCATTACCGTTATAGGTTTATTGTCATAAAGAGGTCTCCAGAGCATCCAAGCCCACCTGCACCTAATATTATGCAAATTGTTCATTTAAATGACAAATTGTAAATTCTTATGAGAATCATATCGGCTGGTGGGTCTTGACTATGATCCGGAGTAGCCTGTTCTCCGGCAGCGTGTTTAGGGATGTTAGGAGGCTGGTGATGTTACCGTAGATGCAGCCGTTAGCCAGAGCCACTTGGACTGATTGTCCTATTCTGTCTAGGCAGTTCTGAAAAAAGATTTAAAATCATGTCTCTTCCATTTTGTTATCATGGCGATATAAGATGTCCAATTTTTTACATACGAGAGTACTGTTGTTTCCATAAAATGTATTTAACGAAGGCGTCATAGCATGTTTAAAACATGACGACTTTCTAGAACGATGTAGGTATGTAAGTATCCTACAGAACTAAATAAAAACAAATTATACACATGCATGAAATGCCTTGAAATCAGAAATCTGAAACATTTATAAATAAATATTACTGGACATTTCACACAGCGCTATCTAGCCCCAAACAAAGCAGAGCTGGTATAAATAATAATAAATATTATCTTAGCCGGCTATTCGGCCGCTACGCCACGGAGGTCGCCAGTTATTGTTTGACCTGTTGTACACACGGCTACACATTAAGCTATTCATTTCCAGTATAAGCTGACCTCGCATTGTGTAGGCTTTTCGTAGAATGAGAGGTCAACTTATGCTGGAAATGTATAGCTTGATGTGTAGCCGTGTGTACAATGGGATCTTCATAAAATACGTACAAGTTAACACAGTCTATCCATTTCAGCATGTACATTAATATACAATAACAGTAGAAACTATAAAATAGAGATATAGTATTTAAGTATAAAACGAATTCTGCTCAACCTTTTATAACACTAGAATTACGTACTACTGACGTGTAGGTATTACCCTCAATTACAACAAAAAACGGGGTGTGGCTCTGTAATGGACACGGCCGTGTGTTGTACGTGAACGTGTACGTAATAGGTTATATTTTCTAAAATAATATAAAATACGCTATTTTATGTAGGTATGTTATAATCATGTTTGAACACTAAGAAGTCCTTCGGGTCATACTAAATGGAAATCTCGAAATGCAGCAAAATGACCTCAAAATGGCGGTGCTTCGCCCTCCACCGCACGCGATGCGTCACAGCCCTTACTTAGCGTAATGAATTCCTTGATCATTTAGCTATCCAGTGGTGTAATTACATTTTGGATGGAGATGATAGATTAAACACAACACCCCCGAATCTGTTATCATTAGTTTTTTGACTTTTTTGAATTGGTTCCCACTACCACTAGTTACTAGTTATTATTCTGTGCCACTACGGAAACAATTTTAAAAACATATTAACGTCAAAAATAAACACCTGTAACTTTTCATCCGTCTGCATCTTCCCCCCTCGTTTCACCACCTGATGGGCGTACGCCTGCACCCTGCCCGCCAGCGTCGATATCAGATGCGCGCTGATGGCTGTCGGAGGGCCCATAGGCCTTCGCCCTGCTCGGAGGCTGTTTAACACGCCTAAGTGCAGCTTTATGTAGAGCTCCGACTCGCTGAGACTCTTGTGTGTGATTTGCTTGATGGTTCGCTCGTGGTCGTGCTCGATCTTGATTCGTTTTAGTGGTGTGGTGACTTCCACCATTTCTGCGTCTGAAATTAACGAAATTGATAAGGCACTTTAATTTGTTTACATTTGCAAAAAATTGCGAAGGTGCGGATAATGGCTAACATCGTCCAATCCACCAAAGGGCAATTACCGTATTCCTGGGGTCGCAAATTTAACGAGGGAGGGGTATTAATATGTGCTTTTGTTTCATAACCTTGTTGAAACAAGTTGAAGGCAGGTAATAGTCGCACGGACACGGTACCTAATAGATACAAAAACTGTGGACGAGTGTCATCGAGCATTGCGAATGTGAGTGAAAGTAGTACCGAGCGAATCGGCGCACTCGTACTGTCCAATTTATTCAAAACAAGCTTACGCCCGCGACTTTGCACGCGTGGTTTGTTAATAAAAACATTACCCTCCTTCTGCGCAGTTGGATAAAAGTAGTCTGTCTCAAAATTCGTCAAAGGTGACAAACAAAAACAGTTACTTTCGCATTTTTAATATTAGTATGAATAAATAATGCTGGACATTTCACACAGCGCCATCTAGCCCCAAACTAAGCAAAGCTCGTACTATGGAAACCAGATAACTGATAGAATACTTATGTACTTTTTTTTTAATTCATCTAATCTAATCTAGAGCCCGCTGGATCCCACTGCTGGACAAAGGCCTCCCTTCCCTTCTTCCATTCATCCCGGTCTAGGGCTTCTGTCGACCAGTTCGCACTGTGCGCGTCATGTTCGTCCCGCCATCTCCGCCTGGGCCAGCCACGCGGTCTCGCGCCTTGTAGGGCCCACTCGGTGGTTATTTTAGCCCACATGTAATCGCGCATTCGACATACGTGTCCCGGCAAGTCCCACTTCAATTAAGCTGTAAATACATAAGTACTTACAATATATAGAGGAAAAACCAGACCCGGAACAAATAATATCTGTGGATCATGCAAACATTTGTTCCTGTGCGGGAATCGACCCGCAACCTCCTGCGTCTCAGCCGGCTACTCGCCCACTGCGCCACAATATATAATATTAGTATGGATATGTGTAACATACCTTCTTCAGTTACATAGAGCGGTGCGAGGGCACACCAGTGTATTAGACCGGCGAGAGGCGTCACAGCACCCATGGGGATGGCGCCGTTGGGCAGAGGCGCGGGGTTGAGCTGCGCTGACATGCACAGAGTCGGGTTTGTGTATACCTGGACGAACGGAGAACGAAACATTCACTCTCATTTCATTCTTCTTAGCATGTCAATAGCTCTACTTATATTCTGTTAGATAGTTACTTGGTTACATTGATGGTATCAGAAGCCGTTTTTAAGTCCTCCATCGTGCATGTGTTCGGGCACGAGGGGCACAATAGCAGGAGTTTCATCGACTGTGCATGATCACCAGTCGCATTGCTTTAAACTAAGATCCCTGAACCCCCATTTGCACATATTGACTCTACAGCGAAAAACCTGTGTGCTAAGCCTATTTTAGAACTTCCACACTGGTCACGGCAGATCGTGCCCTGGTGGAAGTTGTTCTTGAGGTTCTGATTTAATATAACACTTTACTTATTTAATTTACGTTTAGGCACTAGAAGTAGGTATAACCCAAGGTCCAATCTGCTATGTATCACTGCACAGACCTCGTGGCATGTGGCTCACTAGTATGTGCTTGCTTAAATCCAGCGAAACATACAAAACCCACCTTTTGAATCCTACCCATGGCACCATTTTCCGGATGAAATATCTACTAAAATCTAACTTTGTAATAGGAGAGATAATAATTACTGATTAAAACGGGTATTTATCGTATCGCATATGTACCTTTTTTATTTGAGAGTCCGCCCGCGACCACGTCTGTTGCAACACAATCGAAACGTCGGGATAACAAATAAAAAAGTTACGCGATAAATACCCGTTTTAATCAGTAATTATATGCAGTGATCGCGAAGGAGAAATCATATTTTTTTTTTTAAACTATGGTATAACAGGTATTAAAGTCAGGCCATTTTAATAGGTAACATTTGACGTCCGTTGACGTCTGTCAGTTCGGTACAACTCGTACCGAACTCGTACACGTATCGATCATTATTACAATAAATATGTAATTGCAATTGAAAAAAGTTAAGCAATTGTGCAGTTCTCACAAAAAGGAAAAAATATATTATTTTATTCCCGCCGTTACAAGGTTACGTTGTTGAATTTTGATGAATTTGTCAAATGTTACCTATTAAAATGGCCTGACTTTAAGTAAGGTAAGTAATTATTCCCCCTAATATTTGTCAAATATAGTAAACCATGAATAGTGGTCTAATGGAACAAATATGTTCATTAGTTCTACCATAGGGCAAATTAGTACTGGCATAAACCTATAAATCTTGCCTTGTTAGTTTATGGAGCTTTTCAGTTTTAACAAATAACTTTTTGTAACAAAAAACTTACCCAAGAAGTGACCACCTCCAACAGGTTTTTTGGTGGCATTTTTCTTACACCCTGAACTTCTTGCATGTACAGCTCTGTTATAGCTGTAATGAAGTTAGCCACAAACTGCGGGGCTGTCGTCGCCAGAGACCGGAGTGAGGCTTGGTTGGAGGTGTTCAGAAAGAAATGGTCTCGGATGATGTTTTCTACCAGTTGAAGAGATTGAGTGGAGGAGCAGCCCATTTGTTGAAGCCAGACTCCTACAGCTAGGAGGACCTACAATTCATATTAATATCATAAATTCGAAAGTAACTCTTTCTTGGTGTCTGTCAGTTTGTTACATTTTCACAACTAAACCATTGGACCGTTTCCGATGAAATTTGGTATACAAATAGATTATGACAGAGATTGGGACTTAGGCTACTTTTTACCCAAATACGCAGAAGGAGGGTAATGTTTCTATTGACACACCACACGTGCTAAGCCGCGAGCATGTCTGCTCCAAATAGAACTTTTAAGAAAAAGTATTACATATTATTTTTCATATTTTTTTTTATTTATTTACTATTTTAACAAAGATTACAATTATAGCATCTAAAAACCAGTGAGGTTTGTGCCGGTGCTATTGTGGGTTTACATCACTAGGTGTTTTTAACTTAGCCTGACCTTCAGATTTCCACCTGTTTCGGTCTCTTCAGAATTCTTTAGGCAGTGTTAGGTTAACATCACGAGAGGACTGCCAAAACTAGTTGTCGCGGTATTTTGATCAGAAGCCCCAAAATTTCTATATCATGTCCCTACCTACAAGATGGCAAAAAGTTATCGAACAAAATGGTACCTACATATTTTAGTTAAATGTAAATAAACTATTTTAAAAAATGTTTTGAATTTTCTTAAAAATGCGAAGAAACTTTTTCCCCAACCTAATACGTTTAGGCATCGTTGCGCAAGTCACCCTAAGAATATTTTTTTTGGGTGATTTGCGAGATCTCAGTTCGGGGCAAACCACTAGTTAGATACCTAGTTTTACTTTTGATACTTACAGGAGTACTTGAAGCAGAAACACCCATACTAGCAAGAATGCTTAGGATCTTCAGCCTCCGCAACCCTTCCATGCCACCAAACATGGACAGAAACACCGTATTCTTTGTAATCTCGTTCGCGCAAGAACCCAGGTATTCACACATGACATCTATAAGCTGCAGCTCTTGTAAGGGCGTCAGGGCTACGGTCCGACGAGTACCACGCCTGTCAGTCTCACAAAAGACGAATTCCGCTATTATATCCATGGCTACGTCCAGCTGCTTGCTCGACGGGGCTCCACGGCCTACTAATAATTGCTCTGAAAATTATAAAGTCATTGAAAACACGAAATTTAGCTTTTTAAAATATAAGTTTAGGTATGGTTGAAAGAAGTAGATTACCGATCCTAATGAGAGCTTCCTTAGCGCAATTTGGAAACTCATACTTCCTCAGTGTGTGTTTTAGATCGGATATAGACATTTTAGTTGCAAATTTGCAATACAAAACGCAGTAAGATTTTTCCTGAATCTCCGAAGAAATAAACATAAAATACACAAACAACTTTTGAGCTGTTTTGTTTCAGAGCTACTCAAATATTTTGAACATGTCAAGTTTGTTGTACGGTTTATTATGTATACTCTGGAATGTAGCTGAGGATCCTCTGTCAAGGACCTACCGTGACCTAATAAACAAACCATAGACGTACGACCCAACCGTTTGTTTCTAGATCCATGCTCTGCCTACGCTCTGGAACGAATAAAGAAAACGAGGATCTCAAGAAATAGATGTGTAATAAATAGTTCTAAAAAAAAATAGAACTATTGCTCTGGAACAAACTTTAACGTTCTGTTTCAAGATTTTTGTGAATTTATTTAGGTTCATGACATTGATTCCGGTAAAATAGAATCAAGAGTAGAATGCATCGAACCGAGAGTGCCTGACGTGACGTGCCTGTCTTTTTTTGTCAGTTTTATTTTCTTGTCAACGTCAAACAAATTTTTGTCGCCGATTCGCGTTGCTTGCAATTTCATAATTTGTTAGATTTCTTGACTATTTCCACTACAATCGTACTACAATTTCGTCAAAATGGAAGTTATAGTTGCTAACGTAGACCACATCAAATTTGACATCGATTATGCGTTGGAAGAGCAATTCGGGGCTCTACCTTTGCCCTTCCCCGGAATGGACAGTAAGTCCCGCTTTTTTTCACATAACGACGCTTTAAATGGCATAATGTTCTCAAAATTTCCTCGTAATTCAATCTCTTATACCTATCAGGCCGCCTGTAGTAAACTAAGAAATCTTCAAAAAAAATATTCGGTGTTACTGTCAAACACGTTCTTTAGATTCACCACTTTATGTAAAAATTAATTAAACTTGCTTCTAGAATCAACGGCAGCAGTCTGCGAGTTTTATACCCAACTTGGAGAATGCAACAATGGCCCCCAATGCCCCTACAGACATGTCCGAGGTGACCGAACAGTTGTCTGCAAACATTGGCTGCGAGGACTTTGTAAAAAGGGAGACCAGTGCGAATTTTTACATGAATATGACATGTCCAAGATGCCTGAGTGCTATTTTTATGCAAGATTCAATGCCTGTCACAATAAGGAGTGCCCCTTTCTGCACATAGACCCTGAGAGCAAGATCAAAGACTGTCCATGGTATGGTTTCTATTTTTTAATGTAGAAACAAAGTAAACTCATCTTAGATTAGTTGATTTATTGTTAAATTCTTGCACTCTTGTCACCATTAACCATACAATTCATAAATATTATAAGTGCTTCCGGTTTAATTGAACCATTACTTAATCAATGAATTTTTTAACTTCATACTAGGTACCTATTTTAAACAATTAGAACTTTCACTGTTCAACTTGTACATTTTCTATTGCTTCCAGGTATGACCGAGGTTTCTGCCGCCACGGCCCTCAATGCAGGCACCGACACGTGCGCCGAGTGCTCTGTTGCAACTACCTAGCCGGATTCTGTCCGGATGGCAAGGCCTGCAAGTACATGCATCCTCGCTTCGAGCTCCCGGCCCCTCCTGACCAGAAGGATAACATTAAGAGAGTTCTACCGATCTGTCATTACTGCTCGGGGGTTGGGCATAAAGCTTCCACTTGCCATAAAATGCCTCCAGATGTGAGTACATCTATCTATACTAATATTATAAAAAGGAAAGATTTGTTTGTTTGTATTGAATAGGCTCCGAAACAACTGGACCGATTTAAAAATTCGTTCATTGTTGGGAAGCTACACTATCCCCGGGTGACATAGGCTACTTTTTACCCAACTGCGCAGAAGGAGGGTAATGTTTTTATTGAAAAAGTACGCGTGCGAAGCTGCATATTGGTCAGCTAGTTTAGGATAAAATAATAAATCATAATTCCAGATGTAGTGGAGACTTTTACCTAGTTGTGGGATAAGATGAGAAAACAAAATAGGGAAAAAATCTAATACAAAAATTAAATTACATGTGTGTGAAAAACACTTCATCAGAATTTTGCATGGGCTGCTACCTAACCCTAATTATGCAACCTTATTTTAAGGTGGAGGAAATACGTTCCGCACTCATGTCCTACATTGCTCCCTGTATTGTGCATTTCCCTCCCTTCTAACCTGATCCCAGAATCCTAACTTCTTGATGTAATGGAAAAGGACTTTGGGTGGATGGCTGCAGCTTTACATCTGCGTCAAAATGGCGGCGCCACTCCTGTATTGGAAAATTATTTTGAATAGTGTTTAATTTATTACCAATTTGTTACATTTATTATATCATTATCATAGTGGGCGTGCCAGTGTCCACCGTCAAGATGGCGCGGCGCCTCGCTAATACTCGAAAATTACAACATTACAGTGACTTTACCAAGATTTAGCTCTATTTGGTACCTTCAGAATTCAACTCAACCTATTCAAAATTTCTTATTAGGGTTCCGTACCTCAAAAGCTAAAAAAAGGAACCCTTATAAGATCACTCTCTTGTCCGTCTGTCCGTGTGTCACCACCGATTTTCTCAGGAACGGGTGAACCTAGCAATTTCAAATTTAGACCAGATACCGAGGTCTATAGTCTATAAAAATCAAGGTCATGAGCAGTGATCGGACTAGGTAGAGCTATTTCGTGTACTTGCCATATGTAAGAATAATATGAATATTCCCAAAATCCCGGGATTTGCTTTTTAAGTAGAAAAATAATAAAAAGCTATTTACGCCTTAAGGAGTAATGAAAGAACACACTTCCTCTCCGACGGGCAAGTATAAGGACGGGTTTAAGGATAGTATACTAAATAGATAGAAACTTGATTCATTAAACGACATATATTTTTTATGTAACAATTTCTTATATTCATACAAGACTCAACAATCATTTAACATTATCATTCTGAAGTTGTACAAGAACATATTACCATACAAATTATTTGTTCCTCAAAAAGTTAAAATATACAAACAGAACAAGGTATATGTATTTACAATAAAATCCTGATTAAATTTATCAACACGTTAAATAATAATTTACTTATTGAAACAAAAAATGTCATTCTTGGAGAATTTGAAGAAAAATTGTAAAAAAATTAAGTAAATGATGAAATTTTGTTTACAAATTTGTTCCACTAACATCCACAGATGTCGAACGCTCCTTTTCTTTTTACATCTAACACCCATTTATATGTAGAAAAGGAGCGTTCGACATCTGTGACTGAAGCTCAAGACGAACCAGACCAAGAAATTATCTATTTCTTGGTCTAGTTCGTCTTCAGCTTCAGTAGAAGACTGAGTACCTAAGTGACCTAAGTTAAAATATATTACCATTTTTTTTCTAAATTTTCTTATATTAGTCTTTTTCTTTTTACATCTAACACCCATTTATATTTAGAAAAGAAGCGTTCGACATCTGTGGATGTTAGTGGAACAAATTTATATGACAAAATTTCATCATTTACTTAATTTTTTGTCAATTTTTCTTCAAATCCTCTGAGGATATCAATGTCAGGATTCCTATCCAATACTTTTTCAATTTTTATTTTTATTCTATAAGAATCACACTCATTTAAAGCAGCTCTGACTTGATCAAAAGCCAAAAATGAGTTGCTTAATGTTAAATTTCGTTTCTGCAACTCTTTTAAAGAAAGTTAAATAATCGTATAATGAATTTCTATGTACACTAATTGATTCCGTAGATTCTCTTTTTCTAGAATATTTTTCGCATTTCGTATTGCCATTGATTCAAAGCTGTTTAATCGAGAAACAGCATTCATTATTTCTTCATAATATTTTCTATAATACGATGCAACTTCAAGCAATTCCGGAGGATAAGTCGGAATCTAATGGAATATCCATATTAACATAAATGTTTGCGGTCAATAAACCTAAACAGCTCTACCTACTCCGATCACTGGTCATGAGTCAGCAAGATAAAAAAATATGGGCAAATTTAGATTTTCGCGTAATTTAGCTTTACATTTAGAAGTACCAAAATTTACCTTAATTTTTAACTTTTTTTTATTTTTCGGAATTTTCTCTTTATGTAATTGTGCTGTAAGACCTTGCTTTTAACCAAAATTGACAATTCTAGGTTAACCAGAAGTACCCTATAGGTTTTGGGACAAAAACCTATATGGTAGTTCCCGTTGACCTATAATCACGAAACTTGGTAAAAAGCATGGTTTTACAACACAAATAAAGGAAAAATTCTAAAAAATAAAGAAGTTGAAAATGAGGATTCGTAACGTTTTTAGTTGAGAATGCAGATTTACAGAGCTAAGAAATCCTTAACATATAGTGCAAAAATGTTTGTTATACGTCAAAAGTTTACGAAGTTATGACCAAATTATTAGCGAAGTTCACTGAACGGCCGCCGCGGTAGCTGTGACGTCACTGGGACGCTCGCCGCCAGTCAGCCGTTGGCAGCGTTAGAGCGCGCAGTGTTTTGTTTGGTTAGTTGTGACTTTAAAAGAAATTAAGGGTCTAATTCACCTTTTTAACTATGTATAAATATTGTATAGTGCCGAAATGTACAAACACTTCTATTAAAACCCCAGAAAAACTATTTTTTAACGTGCCAAAAGACCCAAAACTTGGTAAAAAATGGTATTCTGTTGTAAAAAGAGATGATAAAAAAAACAGCACAGTCTAGACCAGGGATCCCCAAACTATTTTGGACAAGTGACCCCTTTTCCAAAATGAACTGTTACCTCAGACCCCCATGGCCAAATTACCTACTTTTAAGATCAACCCCCTAATTCATAATGGTCCGCTAACTTAAAACAGCTGATACAGAGTGCTATTTTTCATTCTGACTTAGGTCAATAGAAGCAGACAGAATGAGAATTAGCAATGCTTTAAATTAGTTAGCAGACTATTATGAATAAGGGGCCTATCTTTCGTTTTTCCCTATTGATACAAAATACCTACATAGGTACTAAGGTACCAATTGGAAAACTTTGCACTTGGTTAAGTGAGTAAAGTTGACTTCATCAAAATTTAACAAAATAAAAAGACATACAATTCAGTAAATATCAAGTTTAATTTATAATGATTATTACAAATTAAGTACTTAAAGAATCTTAAGTAGGTAGGAAATTATATTTAAAAAAGTATTAATTCGCAAAGACAAAATATCTACCAATCTAGCTACATCCGGTTCAATATTGGTGAGTTGTAGCCTTAAATCTCCACGTTCGTTGATTTTCAAACGGTTTTTTTGTTTCGTCAAAATGTTTGTTACCACACTGAAGCTTTTTTCAACTAGGTATGATGATGGAAAAGCGATAAGGTATTTTTCAGCAATGTTCCACAATGTAGGATCATCATCATCATCATCATATCAGCCGTAGGACGTCCACTGCTGGACAAAGGCCTCCCTCATTGATCTCCAGGAACTGCGGTTGGAAGCGGCCTGCATCCAACGCCGACCTGCGGTTCTTACCAAGTCGTCTGCCCATCTTGTGGGTGGACGTCCTACGCTGCGCTTGCCGGTCCGTGGCCTCCACTCGAGAACCTTTCGGCCCCATCGGCCATCTGTTCTGCGCGCTATATGGCCTGCCCATTGCCACTTCAACGTGCTAATCCGTCGGGCTATGTCGGTGACTTGAGTTCTCCTACGTATCTCCTCATTTCTGATTCGATCTCATAGAGAAACCCCGAGCATAGCCCTCTCCATAGCTCGTTGAGCGACTCTGAGCTTATTCATAAGGCCAATAGTGAAGGACCACGTCTCGGTTCCATATGTCATCACTGGTAACACACACTGATTGTAGACTTTCGTCTTAAGGCACTGAGGTATGTTGGACGAAAAGACGTTGCGAAGTTTCCCAAACGCTGCCCATCCGAGTTGGATTCATCAATGTAGGATACTGTGTTTCAATGTTGCGTTGCAACCAGAACTTCTGATAGCTTTGGTTGAACTTCTGCTTAAGCTCTTCGTCTGTGCTGATGGTAATCAACTCTTCTTGCATTATCACATTGGCTTCTTCTATGGCTGTGGTATTGTACGGATTTATTATCCATTGAGGAATTTGTAAATTTAAAAGATCCTCAAACCTCTCCGTAAAATCCTTGTGTAATGCGTCCAAGTGAGTGACATATAATAAAATGTCATCATCGTGAAGGATTTCTGGTAATTTTGACAAATGCCGAAACTGCGAATATTATTTTCTGTCTAAATTTTGTTTATAAAGGATTAATTTACCCACGAAGGCCGATATTATTGATTTTGTTTTAATCAAGTTAAGATCGTCACCTTGCAGCTGCAAATTAACTTTGTTGAATATTCCAAAGATATAAATATAAATATCAAGTAATGTCAAGTAATAAATATCTGTTTTACAATTGTTCAGATTTTCTTTCAAATTCGGATCTTTTTCTTGTAAAAACTCCAACACAGATTCAAAAATGCCTGAAAATCTTTCTAAGCAAGAGCCTCTTGATAGCCAGCGAACTTCAGTGTGAAGAAGTATTCGAGTAAAGACTTCGTCGTTTTCCTCACATAGCTGAGCAAATAACCGAGAGTTCAAAGAATTGCTTCGAATCTTGTTGATAGCATTTATTACATATTGTAAAGACTTATGCAATCTAGGACTCAGCTTTTTTGCTACTAAATGCTGCCTGTGAATCACACAGTGGATGACCAGTAGGTACATCAGGCAGTTGTCGCTTTAAGTGAGCTATAAAACCACGATGACGACCAACTATAGACGGTGCACCATCAGTCGCAACAGAAACAATGTTTTTCCATGGAATAGCTTTGTCAGTAAAAAAATGTTCCACGGCCTGAAAAATCGATTCTCCTCTGGTATCAGTCTAAATATGTAGCAAAAAGCAGTTCTTGGCACATATTTTCATCTTTGATATATCGAACATATCCTAACAACAGAGCTTCGTTGCCGGGTAATGTAGACTCGTCCAACTGGAGAGAGAATCTGTTGGTCTGTAAGAACTTGCATAAAATGTTTTCCACATCCCGTCCCATCTCGTCTATGCGTCTCTGAACGGTGTTATTGCTCAAAGGTATTCTCTTTAAAATATCATGTGCGGGTTTGTGCAATACATTGTTAAGGACCTCCGCAATGGCTGGTAAGATAAGCTGCTCTCCAATCGTGTGGGGTTTCCCCGACTTCGCTATTAGTAAAGATATATTATAGGACGCTCGTAAACCATCATCGTCTTTAATAGATGATGACGCAAACATCGATCTTATGGGTGGTCTTTTGTCTAGTTTTACTTTAAGTGCTTGAAAAAATTACAAGGGCTTATTTTTTTGTCAGCATGTACTCTTGATAAGTGGTCATCCATTTTTGAAGGCTTCATGGCATCGTTACTGAATACTTTTTCACATATGAGACACATCGGCAAGTGTTGATTTGATGGAGATGCAATAAATCCGAACTTCAAGTAGTCCAAACTGTATTGACTGCATTTTTTTTTTCGTGTCCGCCATCATAAAACTCTCAGTAATCCTGCAAATAAAAAAATAAGAAACTATCTAAATAAAAAACAATAATAAACTGTTTAATTTACTGGTAATTTTTTACAATTGAAACAACTGAGACAACTGCAAACTGTTGCAAACAATCTACACATAGCTCAACTGATCACTATCACACAGTGGGGCAATGCAGACAGCGTCCCCAAGACGCTGGCTGCATTGCCCCATTGTATGGCAATGCTGATGCGCTGTGCCGGATAAAACCTGTTTGGTACTTACCCTGTTAATTTTTCATAAACTGCAGATATTGTATGGTTACGCTATTAACTCGCGTAGGGAGCTCAGCATTTTGTAAATTCTTTTTCAATCACTTTACTTCACTTAGTTTAGCTATGTTATAACTTTGTAATCTCTTGAAATAAATGAGTACTTATATGAGTTATTATCGTTCAAGCTCCAACGAATTTCAAAACGCAAATGAACTTTCAACCTAAGTGCAAGCTCGTTAAATAGTAAAATATCGGGAACATGTTTGGACTTGCAACTTGATCATGAATTCCTTCGTATTTAATGGCGTAAGCGTCAAATAGAGAGCAAGTCAAAACGCGCCTGAAAGACGTACGCTCGAACTCATTATCTTGCACAAACTTGTCCACACTGACTTTCCGAGTTTTTCATCTTGTACGAACATGAGACTTTACATTACTACAACAATGCTATTTCCTACAAAAATATTAAATATTCTTAGTACACGTAACACAACATAAACAATACAGTACCTACCTACCTATCTTGAAAGATTTAAATAAGAACTTGTGTTAATTAAATAGGGGTCGATTTTAGACCTCGTCGACCCCCAAAATCAGTTTACGTTTATGTCGACCCCTAGGAAACCGATATCGACCACTTTGGGAATCCCTGGTCTAGACATTCCACGTTCAAACCCGTCTCCTCTTTTTCATCACATGTAAATGTGCAGCAATAGGCCTTACTTTTTATTCTATGTTCAGGCGTTATTTTTGCTTTTACTGTACAAACATGTCCCGACCTCTGAACTTGGACAAATCCTACAGCATCATCTCCATAGGTTTCACGAGCAGATCTGTAATAACTAAGTAAATAAAACGGTATAAAAATATATATAAGTACAAACATATGATAGTGAAGTAAAAAACAAATTATTGATCGAGCGAAGCGAAATCTCCAAATCAACTTGGGCAAATCGGCGTTGTATGTATGTATGTATGTTTGTTTTTCCGAGGATAACTTTCAAAGCGTTTATCCGATCATCGTGATATTTGGTATATAGGTAGGTAGTGATGGCACAATTTTGGTGTGATTCAATGAGCTAAAAATGTGGGGTTGGCTGTTGAGATATTGGGGCTCAAGAGAGGTAAAAAAAAACAAAATGGGACTATCCGGTCAAATGGCACGTTTAATAAAAGGTCTTTGTGAGTACATTTCGACCCCGTTTTTATTTTTAGTTTAAACGTTGTAGTTTTTAAGTTATTAGCCATAATATAAACTGAACTTTGACAAAATTCACAGGGTACACCAGTGTCCCCACAGTGCTGAAATTTTGTATGAGTTAGTTACACAAATATAGGCAAAAGTCTGAAATCCAGAGTAACTACAATTTTTACCCCAAAAAAGTTTTACCAAATAACATGAACTCCCGTTACCTGTAATATGAATGAAACTGTAGGTCAAGTAAGTTGGTTATGCATTTCGTGGCACTATTTCGATAGTCAAAGGACACGAATAATATTGTTTTGTTTTTATGGGAGACTCGCGAGATCTCAGTTCGGGGCGAACCACTAGTTATTTATATTCAACCCATCCTAAGTAAGTACATACCGAATTAATGATTTGTAAAAATGGCCGAGATAGTAATAATAATGAGAATGATCAGTAAGTGCAGAGAACCATGCACTGTATAAAGCGAAAGTTGGTTAAAAAGTCATCAGCGAAAAGATTTACAACAATGAAAACAACGTTCGTTTATCAAGATACTAAGAACACGAATAAAGCTATAACTATGAATAAAGATTCATAAGTTTAAAAAGTTTAAGTTTACATTAATTCTTTTTTACTTTTCGTTTCTTACCTCAAACGTTCTGAATACATCCCTGTACCTATACTGAACATTGTAGGTACTTTACCTACAACTAATAGCGTAGACCTAAAGATTACTAATAAGCACCTATGTTCGTAGATAAATAAGCAGCACCCTTACCTTTATAGTTTCCAACCACGGATTTCAGCGCTCGTGAACTTTGAATGATTACCTAGGTAATCAAATACCATGAAAGAATCCACTTTTGGAAGGTTATCTGATTGAGCTTGCACAAAACCAGGTTCTATTTTATTAGTATTTTATCATATTACTCATATTATGTACGTTTTTTACACACTCACTTATACTCTAACAACTATAAGTAAACAAATGTAGTGAACAAACGCGTGGCCTCTACGCGAGAGTGCCGCTTGCGCTCGGTTCCGTCGTAGTGACGTCACACGCACCCGCGCACATTGACGTTTAGCGGGAGGAACGGCATAAGTTTACTACCTAATATCTTCGTAAATAATGGTCCGATTTTGATAATTCAAAAGGATATATTTATATGTCTTAAAGAATAACGTGGATACTAGTTCTATTGAATTTTCTGTAACATTACTGATCCTCATTAAAGAGTGTCCCCATACATACATAGTTTACGCCAATTAAGATAGTACTCTGAGTTGTATGGGCGCTCATACAATTTAGAGGACTAGCTTAATCGGCACTAACCTCAAATAATGAAAATAAATAAAATTGTGCTATTGAAAAAAAATTTATATTTAAGTGGGGCTCCCACAGGCATGATTTTATTGCCGTTTTATAGATAATGGTACGGAACCCTTCGTGCGCGAGCTCGACTCGTCCTTGGCCGATATTATTTCTAAGAAACAATTTCTAACAATGAATACATATTGGGTCCATAATCGCCTCTTCCATTTTGTGACATGTATTCCTGCAACAATGGCTCCCAACTCTTAACTAAGTCCCATCAAAAGGAACAAGCAGCCTTGTTTCTTGCCTTTCTTTCCTGGCTTGGTTGCGGAGGAACCGGCAGTAAAATCGACATTTCAAAGTGATCCTTGTGGTTTTAAGGAATAAATAAATTTTGATTATCACGTTCCGCCTAGATTCCCGTCCATCACCATATTTGTATGTCGATGTCTTGGAGTTTAGCCTCAAACCATCCTAAACACCAACAACTTTGAATCTGTATTTGTTTCCAGCAAAGAGAAGCAGCTCAGCGGCAAGAGGAGGCGAGACTGTGCACGCTGGGCGTGGTGCGCCCGGCGGGCGAGGCCGACGGCGGCCAGCTCAACGCCATCCCGCACCAACACCACAACCCAGGGCCCCGCATGCCGAGACTTATGCACAAACCCTTGGAAGAGGTAACTTCTCTTAGCTAATTAGAAAAAGTAGCAAACAAACAACCTGTTGTTGTTATGCATCACATACATTTAAAACATACATTCGGATTCATATTTACTTATTTTAGAGGTGGGTTTAATACCCAGCTTGAATAGTTATTCAGTATTCGATACCAATAAACAATTTTTAACGTAAATCGGCGGCGCCTTTGCGAGAATGCCGCTTTAGTCAGTTTAATATGTACCTATTTACATGATGAATGAATATGATTTGTTTACCTATTTTATAAAGGCTGTTCCATTCATAGGTGGACTTGATATTACGGATGTTTGAAAATTTAAAATTTTCTATGGTAATGAATTAAAAAAACACTTTATAACAATACTAGCCATTAGCCCTGCCCGTGTTTTTATTTAATGGCATGCATAACAAAACACGTATTTAAAAACTGTCTATTGGTGAACAGATCCCCAAGGATTTTTATCACAAACACAGAGTTGAAAATCAAAATCCTGTTAAGAAATATCAAGGCTCTCCCCCCCTCCTGGGACACTGATCCTGTGCTGCTATTGTAAGCTGTGAATGATGATGTATTAGATCAAATAAATTTGATAGCGTGATAGCTGTGATACTTTGGCTTGGACTTTTTACTCACCTACTAAATAAAATCTGTGTGAAATTATCATAATTTAATACATATTTATAGAAATACTAGCTGTTACCCGCGACTTTGTTCCCGTGGCCTTTTATACTTTTAATTCCTTATAACTGATATAAGCTGTAAGTAAAAAGGTGTCCAAAAATGACAGGGTTGAGAAATTAGGAAGAAGAACCCACCGCCACATTTACGCCTGCGAGGCATAGGTAGTATTGATGCCAAAGACGTGTACTTGCTACCAGTGCCTCCTGTGCAACAAAATTCAAGGTTTGTGAAGGTATTCATACTACCCATAAGTAGGTAGTAAGTACTTACCTAGAACGTTTTAAGGAATGGGTACAATTCCTTTACCCACCTAGGTACCTACTTAAAGAATGGTTTGATTAAGTAAGCACATAAACTAAAACTATTTGGCAAACTAGGTAAATATACCTATTTCAACTATTTGGCAAAGTAGGTAAATATACCTATTTCAACTATTTGGCAAACTAGGTAAATATACCTATTTCAACTATTTGGCAAACTAGGTAAATATACCTATTTCAACTATTTGGCAAAGTAGGTAAATATACCTATTTACCTACTTTGCCAAATAGTTTTAGTTTATGTGCTTACTTAATCAAACCATTCTTTAAGTAGGTACCTAGGTGGGTAAAGGAATTGTACCCATTCCTTAAGATAAGTCGGTAAGTACCTATCGATTAATAATAAACAATCTAACCGCGAACCGTTTCTGTAGCCGCCTGTGTCCTTCCCCAGAATATAATCTATCTCCTGGCCAAATTTCATTACGATCTGTTCAGCTGTTTAGTCGTGAAAAGGTAACAAACAAACAAATAAGAGTTACTTTCGCATTTATAATATTAGTATAGATATGACACATATTAATTTTTTAAGCAATATAATAATTATTTTCCAGGTGACATGCTTCAAGTGCGGTAACAAAGGCCACTACGCTAATAAATGCCCCAAGGGACACCTCGCCTTTCTCTCCAGTCAAGCCGGAAACCATCAAAACCCAAACCACCAGAACCAACATTACCAGAATAATCATAATCAACATCAAAATAATCAGAATCAAAATAATGAGAATCAACATCAAAATAATCAGAATCAACATCAAAATCAGCATCAAAATAATGAGAATCAACATCAAAATGATGTATTCAAAAAACCAGCCTAGTTTCTGATGTCTTAGTTGATTTCAAATGACTTATGTAATTTTGTGAAAATATTATTTAAGGTTTAAGTATTTGGTTTATTTTATGTGGCATATGCTCATGGCATTATTATTTTTGGCTGAATTAAAATAGGAGATTATTCTGTAAATAAAATAGCCTTAACCGCAACTCTGGTACAAAATACAACTAAAATAATATATTGTTTCAAATACTGAGATGAAATGTATTAGCTAATGCTAAATTAGTAATTTTTCCTTAATTATTTGAAACTGAATGTAAAACCAGGACATTTAGTTAAGCTAAGATTTGTAAAACCATTATTATTATGGTTATAATTAAGTTTATTATAGATAATAATAACAATAAATAGGTAAACCAATTAACTGCTTGTTTTATTTCGTAAGTTACAACCCGAAATAGAAATAGAAGATGGTGAAAAAATTGTCCACCATACAATTTTATAGGTATGATGGTTATACATAAAATTACCCACATAGCTCAGCAGAATGATGATCAAAAAAATTTTTATACCATTCCCCCTCTAAAAAGCTTATTTTATTCACTGAAAACAGTACCTAAATAAAAAGCACTTGTAATTATTCATATTTTATATTTTTATCACTATTTTGGTGTTTGAATTATGAACACCAATATATTAATTGACCTCCATCATGCATTTTAACTCGATACAAACTCCTTGTGCAAATAACGACATTTTCAACAAGGAGTTTAGCATTAGAATAAAAACTGTTTTATGTTCTTTGCTGTTATTTGTATTAGGGCTAATACATTATTTGATCCTTGATCTAATTATCCATAATATTCCACTAATACTCTTTTATCATTATTTAGTTAATTTTATATAAAACTTACTTTTTATTAATGTTGTGTTGTTATGGGATTAGATTAGAGCTAATCCTTTATTTGATCCTTGATCTAATTATCCTTATTATTCCATTATTACTCTTTTATCATTATTTAGCACGTAGGTACTTAGTTAATTATATATAAAACTTAGGTACCTACTTACTTTTTATTTCTGTTTTGTGCTTATAACTTGATATATTGTAATCTTGTTTTTATTGTTTTATCTAGTAATAACGCTTTGGTTTTTGTAAACTGTTATGTTATTTCTGGAGTAATAAACGAATTTGTATTAGTCATTAGTAAATTGGCGCTATTTTGAATACTGTTAGTTCTACGAACACAAAGTTTAATGTTACATAATAATAAATCGATTGAACATACATTCAAGTGATGAAGAAGATGTGATCAAATCAAATCATTTATTTCTCAAATCAAGCATTATAAGAATACAGCAATAAAGCATACAATTTTTACAATGGCTTGTTGTGAATATTGACGTACTTGACTTGTGTTGTAGCCACTGCTTTACCTTCCATACAATAATAAAGTTTTTAGCCATGTTGAGGTTATATAATACTTAATTAGATTCTGGTTATATTGTGAATATTATATTATGCTATTTTATTTTATATCAATATTATCATTATAGAACATTCAATCTTATTATCTATTATATCCATATATACCTATCTATATTATTTATTTATATTTACATTAATTTTAACTATTTTATTAATCAGCAATATTTTAATGTTAATTGTTATTTAATGTTAATTGTTCAATGAACTTAGCAAGATTTTACGTTTTTGTGTAATTTATTTTATCACTTTTAACAATTCCTCAGTTTCCTCATACCCCCCAGATTTAGAAGCCAATCAAATAAGGAACTTTTATATTCTGCTTGGTTTATGCGTACCAAATTCTTGATTACCTTATTGGCTTTATTAATCAATAGAGGACCTAAGAACACCTGTTGACGTTGTGCAAACATAGTTTTAATTATAGGCGTAGGCAGGATCTTTCCTTCTATTACCAGAAGACAGATTGTCGTTTACATCTACTTTTTTGTGTTGAGATAAAATAACATTTAAAATGTACAACTTACGAACGGCAAGCACTTTACAGTCATTGTACAGGTCTGCTGTTGGGAATCTTTTGGTTTATAAGTAGCCACTTTCAATACCGCTCGTTGCGCACGTTCTAATTGTAACATGTAAGTTACACAGGCACCGCCCCAAACGGTGTTACAATAGGATAAAATATATAGATATAGATCGACACAGTGAATCATAAACATTTATTAGCAACCTGTAATCTGAAACGTCTCTCAAACTCTTAAAAACATAGATCAATTTACGCACTCGGCCTGTGAGAACGTTTATGTGTTTCTTCCAATTAAGTTTCTCGTCAATAATAATGCCTAGATATGTCATATTATTAACTTGTTCCAGTTCTGGGCAAACACAAGAACCGGACGCGCAATCCATATGTGCTTTCATAGTTAGTACAGGGGATCTAGTACGTGAGCTACTAAATGTCATGAATTTAGTTTTACTTATGTTAAGTGTTAATAGATTGTTTCGCAGCCACGTGATAACAGTTTTTAGCCCTTCTTCAGCATGAGTTCTAGCCTCCTCCCAACTATGGCCTTCAAAAATAAGTGCTGTATCATCTGCATACGAGTATATTTTAGCATTTGATAGGTTCAGATTACAGAGATCATTGACATAAACTAAGAAGAGGCTAGGGCCCAGCACACTTCCTTATGGGACACCAAATGTTGTTGGTAGTGCTTGACTGATTAATTCACCAATTTTAGTTTGATGTATCCTGTCATTTAAATAGTCGGATAGTAAGGTTAAAGAATTGTCGCGTATACCAATTAGTTCTAGTTTTTTTATAAGTATGGGAATAGAGACAGTGTCGAACGCCTTGGCCAAGTCCAAAAATACATCAATCACCTTTTTATTTATATTATCAGAAATGTAATCCACAAGACCCGTGACTGTCCCTTCCGTCGACCGTGCTGCTCTAAAGCCGAACTGAGCTGGTGAAAGTATATTGAATGACTCTAGGTAAGAAGTTAGTCTCTTGTTGATGACTTTCTCCAGGATCTTAGAAAAGGCAGTCAGTACAGATATTGGTCTATAGTTCTCGACACTGTCTCCATTTCCACCCTTAAAAACTGGAGCAATGATGGAACTCTTAAAAACTTTCGTAAATATACCAGTTGTCAGGCTAACATTACAAATATTTGTTATTATAGGTACCAATACAGGACTACAAAATTTAAGAAATACTGTTGAGATTCCATCGTATCCAACAGCACAATCATTTTTCAGTCCACTTATACCTAATTGCATTTATTTCTGTCTCGTCAGTCAGTAGCATTCCAAAAGACAATGGGCAAATTGGGACCACCCTCCAACAGCGACAAAATGTATCTCGTTGGATAGGGTTTTTCATTTGGAACAATAAATTATATGACAGATTTGCTCTTACAGTTGTCCGTTTGGAGTAATTACACTTCGTAGTGCTGATTAAAAAAATCATTTTTTTGATGTGTTTTAACTTTTTATACATGTACCTTCGTCTCACTTGAGAAATGTATCCTCAAGAGGTGTCGTCGTGTGGGTTTGGGTATGCATGTTGCACTAACAGCCTGGTTCCCCCTGCATGTGCATAATTAGCGGGCGGGAGGGCGGTGCATATGCATCTCAGCATTAGCGGAATTAAAACTATATATTTTCATTGCATTTTATTGTTATAATAATATGTATTTCCGCAAAGTAACGCCTGATTTCATTAATTCCTCAAGAGGTGTTCAAACTGACGAGGGAATAGCCCGCGCCCCCTCCCCCGCAAAAACCGGTTACTAAAACAGCGCGGGGGTGACATGGCGGGGTGGCGGAGCCGCAGGCGCAGATAACAAAACAATGAATCAGTCGTTTGTTGTTTGTGTATCCGTGAGTGTGTTATCCTTTTCTCCGTTTCTCTTCACTTACATCTTTCTAACGACTTGACCTGGCATTTTTAACGGACACTGATATCTCCTCAAAAACTGCTTCTTTTATTATTGGCTATCATACTGGAATTTAGAACTGCATATCGAGTGGTTAATTGTGATGGAAGCTCATAGCAACTGTGTTATGTGTCGAAGAGGCTTCTATCGTGGAAGATATCAACGACACGTTCTTTCTGATAATCTCCAAAGAGCGCAACCAGAGATTGCTGCATACATACAACAACATGCAGTATTGGAGGTAAGTGTGCCTACTTTCTATTATTATTACATTATTTTAACTTAAAAAACACTATTACTCATGAAAATAAAGTAACGTTTGACACAATTTAAGAGTCATATTTAGTATTTTATTGATGGTACTGTTGGTTCCTTCGTTGTTTTTTATAAAATGGTACGAATATATAGAATAAAGTAAACATTTTCTATATTACACGTGGTATTTTATAAGACGACATGCGTCTTTAGAACTGTATGCATATGTTTTACATATAAATAAAGACACGTTTTAATAATATAATAGTATATAGTTAGTAATAGTATATAGTCAGTCGTGCTCGAGCCGTCGTACAGTGCGGACGTCTCTGGGGCGTCGTTACGCTGCCCGTTGAATATACGAAGATTCGATCGTCGTTAGTGGTCGAGGCAACATCGCCTATAAAAGGCTCCTCAGATCGCGCGGCACGCATTCGATCGTCGTTAGTGGTCGCCGCTATAGCATGCAGCGGCCACACCTTAGGAACCTAGGCTGGTAGAGGGGGGCTCGAGTGCCGAAACACTTTGTTGTAGCAACGGCGTGTTTCGGCCCTCGAGTCGGCACGGTCACTCCCCGTGCTAGTGCTCGTTGCTTCGGCGTCATCGCAATCCACCTCAAGTGGCGAGGCAACCAGGCAACTGTAGAAGGCCTGAAGGTAGCGATAGGAGTTTTTTATCGTTGCCAGATACTGCGTCCTGTTCCCTTCCAGTCGTAGCGGTTCTCCGTTCCACTGGGTCAAGGGGAGTAAGGAGGAGAGGGTGCATCTGTGTACGGCGCGCACACTTATGCAACTTAATATATCCTGCGCATCTGACTTGGCTTTGTCATTCCGAGTTTAAAAAAGTCCTGGGCTTGGTCTAATACCTGGACACGGGTGGCCTAAGGAGAGGGGAGTGGTCGCTCTAGCACTGCATCGGGGTGACAGTGTGGTTCGGCAGCACTCTTTGAGACAAAGCAGCTTTATTTAGAGAGGCACTGCTTTCCTCGCTCAGCCGGGGAGGGGGCTAGAAAAGGTGCCCCAAACAAACGCTCATTCCTCGCAATAAGAATAAATCTAAAAACATGCAGATGAATATGACTTTTGGTGCGTGGAATGTACGTACTCTTTTAGACCGACCCAACAACCTCTGCCCAGAACGTAAAACCGCCATTGTGGCTCGCGAGCTCAAACGCTATGACGTCGACATAGCCGCTCTCAGCGAAACACATCTAGCTGACGAAGGTGAGCTTGTTGAACGTGGTGGTGGGTACACTTTCTTCTGGAAAGGCACACCAGCTTCTGAGCCTAGACGGTCAGGAGTAGGCTTTGCTATTAAAACTACTTTAGCCTCTAAGTTGGAAGAACATCCAGTTGCTATCTCTGATCGTGTCATATCCTTACGTTTCCATCTTCGAAACAATAAATACTTAAATGTTATCAGCGTATATTCGCCAACACTCGACAAAAGTGATGACGTCAAGGACAAATTTTATGAGGAAGTGTCAGAAGTGCTGACTAAAATCCGGCGCTGTGAGAAAGTTTTGCTTCTTGGCGACTTTAATGCTCGCGTCGGACGTGATTTTGAAGCTTGGCCTCGGGTGATAGGGCGACATGGCATTGGTAACATGAACAGTAATGGGCAACTGTTACTAAGCCTCTGTTCCCAATTTCATCTGGGTATTACCAATACCATGTTTAGACTCCCAAATAAATACAAAACTACCTGGATGCACCCAAGGTCCAAGCATTGGCATCTTATTGATTATGCTATAGTCCGTCAACGGGATATAGCGGATGTCAAAGTAACGAGAGTAATGAGGGGCGCAAACTGTTGGTCGGATCACCGACTTGTTGTTACAAAACTATTTTTGCGTCTTAGCCCTTGCCGTAGACCTCGCAGGGCTAAGCCTAACTGTCTTCATCTGAAAAAGCTAGAGTCTGCTGAAATATTGGCAAATTACAGGGAAGCTGTCAATACCTTTACAGCAGGCATACACCCCGAAGATGAACAGTTAGACGAGGGCTGGAAACTGTTAACTACAAATACCATCAATGCGGCTACTGAGATCTTAGGCCAAAAACCTCGTGTCTGTGAAGACTGGTTTGACGAAAATGATAATACATTGACAGTCGCCCTAGAAAAACACCGCCAGCTCCTTCGAAAGGGAAATCAGACAACTGCTTCTGAAAAAATAAAGGAGAGTACGAGCCAAATAAGGAGACTAACTCGAAACGCAAAAGATGAGTGGTGGCTGAACAAGGTTCGCTATATTCAGTGGCTTGCTGATTCGAATAGACTCGGCGATTTCTTTAACGAGATTAAAAAGTTAGTAGGAAGTCCACATCGAGTAAACGTACCACTGAAATCACTTTCAGGTACCCTCCTGGTAAGCAAAGGAGAAGTTCTTACTCGCTGGGCAGAACACTATAACAGCTTACTCAATGTGGATCGTTCTGCTGACATAAACTATTTAGCATCACTTCCTGCCTTACCACAAGCCGTAGATCTGGATCAGCCTCCTTCTCTTGAGGAAGTTATCATCGCCATCAAAGCGCAGAAAAACAATAAGGCTGTCGGCATCGATAACATACCAGGAGAACTATTAAAATATGGCGGAGATGAGTTGCACTACAAGATTTGGCAATTTTTCCAGCGCATGTGGGAAATGGAGTTCGTTCCTCCTAGTTTTGGCGTATCACTAATTTGCTCTTTGTATAAAAATAAAGGTGATCGATCTGTTTGCAACTCTTATAGGGGTATATCACTTCTGTCTACTCCAGGAAAAACTTTTGCCAGAGTACTCTTAAATCGTCTTATGGAGCTCTCTGAAAGTATATTGCCTGAAACGCAATTTGGGTTTAGACCCAATCGCGGCACATGCGAGGCCATATTCTCTCTTAGACAACTGCAAGAGAAAAGCAGGGAACAGTGTCAACCTCTGTTTCTCTGTTTTGTTGATCTGGAGAAAGCTTTTGACAGTGTACCTCGCGAAGCTTTGTGGATTGTGCTTTCGAAACTTGGTTGCACCGACAAATTTATACGCTTGATAAGACTTCTTCACGACAACATGACTTGTTGCGTAACCGTCAATGGTGAGCAGACAGAGCAATTCCCTGTCACTTGTGGTGTAAAACAAGGCTGTGTATTAGCACCCACTCTTTTTGCTCTGTACTTTTCCGTTGTCGTGAGGGAGACTTTACAAGCCAACACCGAAGGGATCCGCATACGTTTTCGCACAGATGGCAGTATCTTTAACCTGGCTAGGTTAAAAGCGCACACAAAGGTATCGTATGACCTCATTACCGAATTGATGTATGCTGATGACCTATGTTTCGTTGCGGAATCTTCTGAGGGACTCCAGGACTTGATGACTCGGCTTGACGCTGCGTGCTGTAGATTTGGCCTCAAAATTAATATTACAAAGACAGAGGTGATGGCCATGGACACTGTTAACCAAGCTCCACTGAATCTGCAAATCGATGGAAAGCCCATAAAACAGGTCGATACATTCAGATATCTGGGAAGCAGCATAACAACAAAATGCGACCTTGACTCGGAGATCAACAGCAGACTTGGCTCCGCTATGGCTGCTTTTGGTAAACTACGAGTCCAGGTATTTCGCTCCCATAACATCAAATTGAGTACCAAGATTAAGGTGTATATGGCTATTGTACTTCCTAACATCTTGTACTCGTCAGAGACATGGTGCCTGTATCGCAGACACATACGCACGTTAGACAGATTCCATCTGAAATGCCTCCGCGACATTCTTAACATCAAGTGGTCGGATCGGGTCCGTAATACCGATGTTCTACGACGGGCTAATGTCTGTGGCATAGAGGCATATTTGATGCGGCGTCAGCTGCGTTGGTGCGGGCACCTGTCTCGGATGTCTGATGAGCGAAGGGCGAAACGCATTTTCTTCTGTGAACTAGAACATGGTAAGCGGAAACGCGGAGGTCAGTTCCTACGTTTCAAAGACGTACAGAAGAGGCACATGAAGAGGTGTTGTATCGATCCGTCGCGCTGGGAGGCTCTCGCTGAAAAACGACCTGAATGGAGGCGTCATGTTCAGGACAAAGTGTACGAGTTTGAAGAAGAAAGGAGGCAAGAACTAGACTTAAAACGAGATCAGCTTAAAAGTCGACCGCCGGCTAATATCAATTACAACTACATTAATGGCGCCTTAACTTGTGTTCATTGTAACCGGACTTTTAGCGCAAAAATAGGGTACATCAGCCACATACAGGCTAAACACCTAGGCCAATAATCACAAAGTCAAGTCTCTGTAGCCGAAATCGGCTAGGAGGATTATTATAGTATATAGTTAATATTTTTTGTTATTTCTTATAAAATAAAATACCGGTAAAATACTCATTTTGAATAAATAGATAGATAATAAAACAGTTCTACTTTACACTTTTCAGGTGTTTTTCGATAACATAAGAAGTGTGTGTCATCGATGCTGGCAGAGAGCTATAAATGCCAACCGACTACCGCCACCGCCACCTGTTATGGAAGAAGTCCCAGAACCAGTAAATGAGCAAAATGTTCATGTCCTTCATGTTTCTGATTACGTGAGAGCGCCAAACACCCACAGGCACTGTATATTTAATAATTGTGAAAATAATACTCGACTCAGAATACCAGTAACCATAAAAATCAAAATCTTTTGTGAATATAAGTTATACATACCCGATGGTGCCAGAGTATGTCGAGAACACCTTGAAATGAATAACTGGGATGAGCTGCCTGTATTTTGTAACACTACCCATGATTTTACTGCAGATCAGTTTAGTGATGTTTGCAACATGCTAAGAACAACCATTCTATCTGATGGTTCAAGGTTTAATTTTGAACTTGACGGATCTTTGACTAATGAAGAAATGCATTTTTGGGTCGGTATGAATAGCGACCAGTTCAATGCTATTTTAAGACAAACTCCATCACTAAGCGAGAACATCAAATCAAGAACTGCATTGGGCATATTATTGGTTAAACTTCGCACAGGAGATTCCGACGAAAGGCTTTCGACATTATTTAATATGTCAAGAAGACAACTAGAAAGATATTTAGCTTTTACTCGTGAATGCCTAACTAATGAATATATTCCACAACACTTAAGAGTAGATCATGTAGAAAGGGAAGGTATACTGGCGAGAAACATAATGATCCCTAAAAACTTATTTGGAAATGAAGCAGTGGCGTAGCGTGCCTTGGAGGGGTCCTGTATCAAAATTAGTTGGGGGGCCCAAATGAAAGCTAAAGATTTCTCACAAAAGAAACAAAAATGCTTGCATTAAATTAAAATAAATATTTATTAATTATTAGTTATCACTTCCTCCTAGAAATTGAGCTAGCCAAACAATTCAAATTAAATATACACTTTTCTTGCCTTTTTTCGGCAAATTGATTTATTATATCATCTATAGCTGAAGACGATTTCAGTTTTTCTAAAACTTCTGCCTTTATAGACAATAGTGACAAGTCTGATAGCCGTTCATGTCCCATCGAAGATCCGAAGTAATCATTTAAAAGTTTTAATTTTGAAAAACTTCTTTCAGCTGTTGCGGTTGTAACTGGAAAGGTTAAGAATAGAAAGCATGCTGTTTGTACCTCCGGGAAACTGGATGCTTTTCCTTTAACTCGTCCTTTTCATAAATCATACTAATTAAACAATAAATAATCAGAAGAACAAGATTGTATTATTACAATATAATAACGTTTGAACCGGAATGAAATAAAACGCGTAAATAATGCTCTCCGTGGTTTGTCATTGTACATTGGTTATTGCGGGATTCCCCCGTCTAAGTCATTCACTTAAACTGCATTATCTGATGTAGGATATTGCCAACTTTTGGGTACACGTTTAACCCGGGAAAAAAAGATGTTGCTTTTTTTACTTTTGTCATTTCTGAACTGAAAACTCTATAGGCACGTATGACAGTTTTCCCCGGAACCACGAGATTAAGTGACATTGTGGATAACATTTTACTAATTTTTACTTATACACGTTAGGGGCTTCTGTAGCCCGGGGGCCCCGTATGATTGATACGGCTGATACGGCGGTAGCTACGCCCCTGAAATGAAGTAAACAGCAAAGTCATTCTTATTTGTGATGGAACCTATATCTATATTAATAAAAGCAGCAACTTTTTATTCCAACGCCGCTCCTACAGTTTACATAAGTATCAAAACTTATTAAAGCCGTTTTTAATTGTTGCTTCAGATGGGTTTATAATTGATGTGTTAGGTCCCTTCGCTGCCACAAAAACTGACGCGCAAATCATACAAGATATTATGAATGATGAAGAAAACCCTTTACATATTTTACTTCACGAAAATGATGCATTCATTTTGGATCGTGGGTTTAGGGATGGATTAGAATCTGTAGAAGCATGTGGATATGAATATTACGTCCCTCCAACTAAACACCGTCGAGAGACACAGCTAACTACAGAACAGGCTAATGAAGCTCGAGCTGTAACAATGTGCAGATAGGTAGTGGAAGTGGTAAACGGACGATTCAAGCGAGATTTTAAGTTGCTTCGGAATAAATATTTTAATAGAGCACTGCCTCACATGTTTGTGGAATTCAAAATTGCTGCAGCTATAATAAACCACTTCCACATCCCATCGGAGATAATGTCCACGCAGAGGAATTCCTAGAACGTATAAGAAACAAAGTAGATTCACCAAATCGTCTATATATTTATGTAGATAGAAAGCGTTTGAATAACAGACGTGCAGATTTTCAACGTCTGGAAGCTAACATTATTGAAAACTTCCCAAGGCTCACTGAAGACCAAATAATTGTTCTAGCCTTGGGTACATACCAGTTAAAACTAGCTAGAAGTTACTGTAGCGAGCATCTTCAAAATGGCATGTACAATATAGAAATATACAGGCAAAATCAGTTGGAAGATCTGTCTGATTATGGTATCCAAGAAAATGTATGGCTTTTGCGTGAACGCATTCAATCACGTCATGTTAGGCAAAGAACATATAATTGTTATATTTTAATTAACAACAGTGAAAATAGTATAGAAGAACACTACTGTACTTGTTTATCTGGACGTCGAACAATGGGTACATGTGCACACATCATTTCTATAATATGGTACTTAGGATATGCAATTCATGAAGGGTTTAACGCGCCAGCAATATTTTTAAACGAAGTAATAATAGATAACCCTTAACTCTCCATGTGAAGCACAAATTCAATGTGGTTGCCTCATGCTGGCTCATAGAAACAAAATCTGCGTTCTAGTACTGATGTCGAGATAATTCGTCAGAAAAAATCTGATCGTACATACAATAACTTATCTGATGCCTCATTTGAAAAAATCGCTCTTGTGATGCAAACGACGAATTATCCTGTCATAAAAATGTATAGTTAATATTATAAATGTATGTTTTATATTTATGCATAGTTTATCTACTACTAGAATCATTTTATAATGTATCAAAGTCTGTATTTTGCAGTAAATAAATAATTATCGATGTTGACTAAAGAAATGTTGTTTATGTCGAAGTATGTTACCTTTGTGGTGTTCAGAACCATGTTATAATGTATCAAAGTGTATTTTGCAGTAAATAAATAATTATCGATGTTGACTAAAGAAATGTTATGTATGTCTAATTATGTTACCCTTGTGGTGTTCAGAACCATTTTATAATGTATCAAAGTATGTATTTTGCAGTAAATAAATAGTTATCGATGTTGACTTTAGTCATCATAGACAAACAACATTTCTTTAGAAATGTTGTTTGTCTAAGTATGTTACCTTTGTGGTGTTCAGAACCATTTTATAATTGTACCAAAGTCTGTATTATGCAGTAAATAAATAATTAAAAACAACTATCGATGTTATTTTTTTACCCTCAAAAACAAATATATTTACCACTCCACCGATAATTCCAAGTGATATAACTCTGAACGGACAGCAGTAACGCTATAGGTATCTTTGAGAAAGTAGTTTCTATTGAAAAGACCTATCCAACGACATATATCTCGTTACTATTGGAGGGTGGTCCCAAGGTATGGACCTTGGGACCACCCTCCAATAGTAACGAGCAGGTCCCAAGTTATCGCGCACGAGTAATACTTCCTTAACCGACGAAGCCCAATTAATGCGCTGAAGTGGTATCAGGAAAGCTACCCAGACCGCGATTGAGGAAGTCTACTTTCTGCGTATTTGACAATGCCATGATAGGACAAATAAGATGATGCAATGACTGATATAAAAGTGCGACAGGTGCAAGAACCATGTTCGAAATTCAAAATTGTTCTGAAATACGAAATGTTTTTGAATTGCTCATGAGAGCACGGAGTTCCTAAACTTCTTAATCGCTACAGTATTAATACTTCTTTAATGTGCAATTATAATCTAATAACATGTTTGTAGAAGTAATTTTGTTTGTCCTATTGTATGAGAATACTTTTTATCAAATTTGATTAACTTCCGCTGTTCAGATTTTTTTCATACTATACAATAAAATGATCCTTACAAAGGACTGCATCGATCGGCATCAAAAAAATTTTACCAACTTGATTAATTTTAAGGCGCTACTCACACTTGACCAAACAAAAATTCAATGCTAAAATGTTTTTCTTCGAAAACGAGCTATGTTTTAAAAGAAACTGCACCTGTATCTCCTCTGGTTATGGTTGCTGCCGTACTGTTACAGTTAAAAAAAAACCACTCTGTATACTGAATTATTATTTGAGGGGCACACTAAAAGTTTCCAGAATCAATAAAAAATACTAATAATGGTCAAAAATGAATTTATTGTTTCTCAAAATATTCTCCCTTTGCGTCAATGCTCTTTTTCATAAGATTGAACAAATTTTGAAAACATTTGTGCCACTCCTCCGGTGGTGACGTCAGATACATGTTATTCATACTCTTCGACAGCCTCTTCTGGTGATGAAAACCGTTGATCGGGTAATTGGTTCTTAATTATTGCTTTTCTAAATTTATTATCCTATTCGATTGCTTCGTTAAATTCGATATCTTATTTGATAGATTCTTCCACTTTGATATCTTCGTTGATTGCTTTTTCCACTACGATGTCCTCTCAACAAAATTATGATTTTTCCTAAAAAAAATTAATTGCTCGTATCTTCTAAGCGGAAGCAGTTAGGCATAGTAAAGTTTACAAAATGGTAGTAAAAATTTTTGGTGGAATCGTTTTTTTGTCATCATCGATTTTGATAGCTATCCGTTTTGATTTCTTCTTTCACTTCGGTATCCTCTAAGATTGCTTCTTCCACTTCGATATCGTCTTTGATTGCGTCTTCCACTTCGATGGCCTCTTTGATTACTTCTTCCATTTCGATACCCTCTTTAATTTCGGCTTCCAATTATCTTCTTTGATCGTGTTTTCTACCTCGGTATCCTCTTTGAATACATATTCCAATTCGATATCGCCTTTGATTGCGTTTTCCACTTGGATATTCTCTTTTATTGCTACTTCCACTTCGATATCGTCTTTGACTGCTTTTTTCTTTTCGATATCCACTTTAATTGCTTTTTTTTAATTTAATATCGTATTTGATTGCTTCGTTAACTTCGATATCTTATTTGATAGATTCTTCTACTTCGATATCTTTGTTGATTGCTTCTTCCACTACGATATCCTCTCAACAAATTATAATTTTTCTTTAAAAAACTTTAATTGATTGTATCTTCTAAAAGAAAGCTGTAAGGCATATTAAAGTTTACAAAATGGTAGAACGAATTTTTTATGGAATCGTTTTTTATTGTCATCATCGACCTTGATAGGTATCCTTTTTGATTTCTTCTTTTACTTTGGTATCCTCTTTGATTGCTTCTTCCACTTCGATATTGTCTTTGATTGCGTCTTCCACTTCGATGGCTTCTTTGATTACTTCTTCCATTTTGATACCCTCTTTAATTTCTGCTTCCACTTGGATATCTCCTTTCATTGCTTCTTCCATTTAGATAACCTCTTTGATTGCTTCATCCACTTGGGTATCCTATTTGATCGCGTTTTCTACTTGGATATTCTTATTGACTGCATCTTTCCCTTTGATATCCATTTTGACTGCTTTTTCCGCTTGGATATCCTCTTTGAATGCTTTTTCCGTTTTGATATCCTCTTTGATGATTGCTTCTTCCACTTCGATATCCTCCTTGATTGCTTCTTCTATTTCGTTATCCTCTTTAATTGCTTTCTTATTTTAGATATCCACTTTGATTGCATTTTTCTTAGATATCCTGTTTGGTTGCTTCTTTCACTTCAATATTCTCTTTGATTGCTTCTTCCACAAACAGAAAAACACGCGAGCTGCAAGCTCTAGCCATGCGATCTCTAGTTATATTATATTCAGCTCGATTACCACTCACTCATTGACATAATTCTTCTCCCAGATGCCCCCTCGTAGGGTAGAAATGTTTGGTAGGTTCGTATAGCGGGAGTTTCGGTGAGTTGGGAATAAATCTGAAAGAAATTTTTTTTTTATATCCGGATCTCTTCTTCTTCTTCTTCTTCCTCTTCCTCATCTTATTCTTCCTCTTCTTCTTCCTCTTCTTCTTCCTCTTCTTCCTCCTCCTCCTCCTCCTCCTCCTCCTCCTCCTCCTCCTCCTCCTCCTCCTCCTCCTCCTCCTCCTCCTCCTCCTCCTCCTCCTCCTCCTCCTCCTCCTCCTCCTCCTCCTCCTCCTCCTAGTGGTTCGCCCCGAACTGAGATCTCGAGGGTCTCCCATAAAACAAAAAAATAATAATATTCACAATCTTTGACTAATTGATATAGCGAAGCGAGATTTCCAAATCCACTTGAGCAAATTGGCCGTATGTACGTATGTATGTTTGTATGTCCGAGGATAACTTTTGAAGCGTTGACCCGATCATCGTGAAATTTTATATATAGTTAGGTAGTGTTGGCACAATCCTGGTGTGACTACGTGAGCTAAAAATGTTTGGAGATTGTTGAGATATTGGAGTTCAATAGGGGTAAAACAACAAAAATAAGATTATTAGGTCCAATGAACCGTAAAAGTCAATGAAAGGTACATTAGTACATTTAGACCCCGTTTTTATTATTGCATCCTTGTAGTGTTTGCGTTATTGCCATGATAAAAACGAAACTTGAACGAAATTCACAGGATACACCAGTGACCCCCACAGGGCTGAAATTTGGCAATCGTGTAGCTTTAGTGACACACATATAGGGCAAAGTTTGAGTATGGGTATCCGTCCTTCAATAATTGCAATATAAATCCTAATATCGGCTGGATCCAGATTTCACTTAGGCCCAATGATAATAACCCCTGACCCTACAAAACTTTTTTAACCCTAGATAGATAACCATATGTTAGCCCTCACGGTCTAATGAAACACGTCGGCTATTCAACTGAATATATTTTGTCGCTTTCAGTTCACACTATACTAGAAAAAACATAGCTTGATCTCTGGGACAGCTGTCAGTAAAATCGCGCCTATGAAGTTCTGAATTTAACAGTACGGACAAACGTACCAGTCAATGTCATACTTTATGGGCATGCTGAGCTAATTACAGTGATGAGCGATGAATCATCGTGACCACAGACTATAAACTATCGATATTTTGTATAAAACTTAATTCAAAATTAATTTATCATTTAATTAAAAAAAATAACATAATAGAATATTAAAAAAAACATTATTTACAATAGTGAGTAAATAAAATCTAAATTCTAAGCTACTCGTAACATTCCTTCCGACAACTTTGGGGTTCGAGAGATGTTTGGCCGCGGCGGGTCTTCTTCCGCAAGATGGCGACAACGCGCCGCCATCATGTTTGACAAGACCCATTCTCCTCAGTACGAGTGCTAACGCCTTGTATATGCCACGTGTTTTCCGTTCTCATCACTTTGTTTTTGTTACTATTGCTGTTAATTTGTTAAGTTTATATATTATTGTTAGTTTCTTTGTTTTTATTGTTTGTTGGCATAATGCCAAAGAGAACGAAGAAAACTGTTTTTAACAGTCAAAGTCGTGAGTTTGTGATTCGCGATTATAGCGATTCTGAAAGTGATTCGGATATTGATTTGGGGTGTACTCCTTTGGAATAAATAAATGTATGTATTAAAATATTCGTTTCATTTTATTACCCAAATCATAATATAATCCAATATACATATAATTATGGCAGACAGCCTTCGTGGCGAAGCGGTAGTGAACACGACTGCTGCGCAGGAGGTCGCGGGTTCGATCCTCGCTCAGTGCAAATATTTGTATGCATGATATGGGTTTTTGCACTGGTCTAGTCGTGCCTCGGAAAGCACGTTAAGCCGTCCGTCCCGGCTGCCATACGAATATCTAATGGCAGTCGTTACGGGTTGTTGGAGCCCTCAAAAGTGCAACAATTGGTCTTACTGCAAAGCTTCTATCGATATTTTTTTTCTGTATTATAAATTCATAACAACCCTAGGAATGTCAGTTCAACAAATGTCGCAGAGATCAAGCTACGTTTTTTCAAGTATAGTTCACTCCACGACGACTAAACGAAGACTGAACAAAATATTCACTCATCGCCTTCTAGTGTAAAACAGTTTCTGACATATTAGACCGACAACGACTTCGTTGTCGGTCGTTTCCGGTCGACGACAACTTCATACCGTTTTACACAAGAAGTGTTACATTTTAGTTTAATTACCAACGATATCTTATTAATCCGGAAATAGTTTAATATTACAGATTAAATAAAATATTCATAACAATATTGAATTTGGACTAATTACGAGTATACAAATACTTGTACATTTATTCTCTCTTCAATCAATCAACATACTTATTAATCTTACATTCGGCCATCCGACTTTAGTTGCACGTCCTCGTGTGAATATTAGAAAAATGCAAAGAAAACAGACTGCGTATTTTTCTTACACATTAATATTGAATCAGTATACGTCGAATACAAAGTAATTACTTTAATTTAAACAGATCAAAATAAATAAACTTGAGCATATAAAGAGACTCGGAAACTATTACAACTTCCTATTACATTAAGATGAAATCTAAGAAATTATACAATCTGATCTTAGCATTACTTCTAAAGTGCTAACTTAATCAATATCAATACGAGTACAACTGTACCGTTTGTTTACAATTTACAATAGATTCTGTCTTATTCTAAGTACACGTGGCATCAGGCCGCTTCTGCACTGATTACCATAATTTCTGGCTACATGGCATCAGGCCGCTTCTGCACTGATTTCCATATTCTGCCTAAGTGGCATCAGGCCGCTTCTGCGCTGATTACCATAATTTCTGGCTACATGGCATCAGGCCGCTTCTGCACTGATTACCATATTCTGCCTAAGTGGCATCAGGCCGTTTCTGCACTGGTTACCACGCAAAAGAAGACAACTGCCTTCATTATTATACAAGTACAACTGTACGATTTGATCACAATTTACGTGGCATCAGGCCGCTTCTGCACTGATTACCACGCAAAAGAAGACAACTGCCTTTATTATACGAGAACAACTGTACGATTTGATCACAATTTACGTGGCATCAGGCCGCTTCTGCACTGACAACTGCTTCCATTTACTATTACCTAGTCAGGTCATAAGTATTGTCACACAGTAAAAAACTTTTCTTTTAGAATGATGGCCACAAAAAAGTTTATTGAATTCGAATTTCGAATTGTTCATGAAAATAAAAATGTATACTTTTTAGAATTTTACTCATTTTTAAATATGGAGTGGACGCTTAAAGTAGACCGTGTTGCAGTTATTGCGTTGCATCGTTGCGGTTACGCGCCAATTCAAATTTTTGACATACTGAAAAATTTGAATATAACCAAAAGATTCGTTTATCGCACCATCAAACGATACAATGAAGACTTTCGTGTAGATGACAGGTCAAGAAGTGGTCGCCCTCGGTCTGTAAGGACTCCAGCAGTGATAAAAGCTGTGAAAGCGCGAATTCAAAGAAATCCCAAACGTAAGCAGAAACTGTTGGCCCTTCAGATGGGGTTAAGCAGAACCACGGTGAAAAGGGTGTTAAATGAAGACGTAGGGCTTCGGGCATATCGAAGAAAAACAGGACATCGTTTGAATGCTCGTCTAATGGATCTGAGACTAAAGAGATGCCGCGCTTTGTTGAAGCGGTACGCGGGAAAAAATATCGGGAAATTCTTTTTTCGGATGAAAAAAATTTTACCGTAGAAGAGAGCTACAACAAACAAAATGATAAGGTGTACGCACACAGTAGTGAAGAAGCGAGCAACCGTATTCCGCGTGTCCAACGAGGTCATTTTCCATCCTCGCTCATGGTATGGTTGGGAGTTTCTTATTGGGGCTTAACAGAGGTACATTTTTGTGAGAAAGGTGTAAAAACGAATGCAGTTGTGTATCAAAATACAGTCCTGACGAACCTTGTGGAACCTGTTTCTCATACCATGTTCAATAACAGGCACTGGGTATTCCAACAAGATTCGGCGCCAGCTCATAGAGCGAAGAGCACACAAGACTGGCTGGCGGCGGCGCGTGAAATCGACTTCATCCGGCACGAAGACTGGCCCTCCTCCAGTCCAGATTTGAATCCGTTAGATTACAAGATATGGCAACACTTGGAGGAAAAGGCGTGCTCAAAGCCTCATCCCAATTTGGAGTCACTCAAGACATCCTTGATTAAGGCAGCCGCCGATATTGACATGGACCTCGTTCGTGCTGCGATAGACGACTGGCCGCGCAGATTGAAGGCCTGTATTCAAAATCACGGAGGTCATTTTGAATAAACTTTAGTGTCATAAGAATCTATGTTTTGTTAAGTTCATTTTGGTATATAAATGGTTACATAATGAATAAACTTGTTTCAATTATTTTATATTAAACATGTGACAGAATTTATGACCTGACTAGGTATACGAGTACAACTGTACGATTTGATTACAATTTACGTGGCATCAGGCCGCTTCTGCACTGATTACCACGCAAAAGAAGACAACTGCCTCCATTTACTATTATACGAGTACAACTGTACGATTTGATAACAATTTACGTGGCATCAGGCCGCTTCTGCACTGATTACCACGCAAAAGAAGACAACTGCCTCCATTTACTATTATACGAGTACAACTGTACGATTTGATTACTATTTACGTGGCATCAGGCCCACAGAACACAAAAAACAATAGAAGTCGTAAGTAGGCGAAGCCCGCGTAACACCAAGTACGTGGAGTTCCGCGCACTACAAGCTTCGCTCACTTCAGTCGTGTTTCAATTACTGTGGGGTAAACGTACTTCAAAAAAATATAAAAATGCCATATTGTGCCGTTTTGGAGTGTAAATATTATAGCCGAACCAAAAATTTAACAAAAGAGGGCATATCCTATCACCGGTAAGTATTATTTTATTGTTTTTTGTTAGTTTTGTTTAAAATGCAAAATCGTCAAACAAAATAGACTGTGAATCATACTCATTACGGTAGCGTTTCTCTTAAACCTCAACTTAAGCTACTCAATTAGGGATGTGACCCCGATATACTGATGAATGTGTTATCGATAGCTTTAATTAGTTACCCCCTATTAAAAGGTGTATAAGTTTTAGAGCGTTAATTCCTTTTGTTGTGTTATTGATGATTTTCTGAATGTATTTTAGACCTATGGTGTGAAATAATATAATAACTTCTGTTTTCAGTTTCCCCAAGGCGCAAGACATAAAAAAAAATCAAAAACGTACAACTTATGAGTCATCCAGCATACAGAGTCATGACCTGGCACCGTGTGACTTTTTTCTGTTCCTAAAAATTAAGAACCAATTACCCGATCAACGGTTTTCATCACCAGAAGAGGCTGTCGAAGAGTATGCATAACATGTATCTGACGTCACCACCGGAGGAGTGGCACAAATGTTTTCAAAGTATGTTCAATCTTATGAAAAGGTGCATTGACGCAAATGGAGAATATTTTGAGAAACAATAAATTAATTTTTGACCATTATTAGTATTTTTTTATTATTGATTCCGGAAACTTTTAGTGTGCCCCTCAAATAATAATTCAGTATATAATATTCCGGTAATATAATATTTTTTTAAGTATTTATGAGTTGGATAGCTGTGATTATGTTAAGAAAGAAAGAAAAGAAAAGCTTTTTATTTCGACCACCACAAATATAACCTGACGTACCTATTTCGTTACCCGTAGTAGGTAGGTGATAATCGATATCGATACATTCGTCTTGTATCCTCATTGGTACATCACTAAATGAGTAGCACTGTTTTTTGAGCAAGCGAGTAACAGCCAATGCATTATCGATCTTATACTTTGCTGTTAGAGAGAGACTATAACAAAAATCGTTAGCGACAGCGCCATCTCTTGTTTGGTAGCTTTGTTTTGTGGGTAATCAAGTAAGCCATTGCATTATCAGTCTTATTTCTAATTAATAGAGACTAAAATAGAAATATTTTCTACCGCGCCATCTTTTGCCGAGTAGAAGAAGTAAACTTAAATTTTTTGTTACTGTTTATTTTATTGAATTTTAAACCATGTTCCATACTAGCTAAGGTTTTATATCCGTTAAATTAGTTTTATGGTTTTAGGCCGTTTTGAACGTTCTCTTTCAGCCAATTATAACTTATTTCTAAGTGTGCTAGTTTTTACATGTGTGAGTTTAGCTACACTGGTTTTCTTAGTAAAAAGTCATCATGCTAGTTCTATTGTTTTTTATGTTCTGTGATCAGGCCGCTTCTGCACTGATTACCACACAAAAGAAGTCAACTGCCATTATACGAGTACAACTGTACGATTTGATCACAATTTACAATAGATCCCGCCCATATTCTGGCTACAGGTTGTTTCTGCACTGACTCCTATAATTACATTTAAGGATTATCACGATTATCTGATTCTTTCCGAATAATAAACTGAAAAGAACCTTCTGTCTTTTAATATTACAAAATACTACAAGCGTGTTTCTGCTTCTATAGCTTCAAAACGTACATTCTATATTACTTATGTATTTGACCAATGGATCAACGAGATACTGGTTCTCTGTTATTTAGACAAATGTATAACCTAATTCGAACTTTAATTTCAGTACTTTTATATTTCTTTAAATATATCACAATCAATGGTTTCGGCGTCACTATTTGTGCTACTGAGAGCCGAATCTTCTGACCTATTTTATCTTAACCATTGTTTCATTTTGTCAACTACAATCACGTGACTATATTTTCGACCACTTTTACGAGAGATTGGTATCTGTCGTTATCGTAATAACTTCTGCAATTGTGTTCAACTTATAAATGTCTATTATTATTATTATATTTTCACACTTTTTTAATTCAATTAATTATGTTTACCTGCGTTAGCTGTGGCTGCCTTCACAGAGTGAGTACAGGGTGGGTTGCTATTGTGTTCTATTTTAATTTAAGTCTGTGTATTACTCATTGGGTAATTTGGAAATCCTTAATAAATAAATTAAATTAAGTTACCGAATTCGGATGTTACTAGATAAGAAATGACTGAGACGACAAGCCCTTTACTAACGCAGCTCCAGGTAAATGTGTCTGGTGTAACTTGGTTCAGTCCGAAACTCTATTAAGATGTATCTATCTATCTAATTCTATCAAGCGATTATCAAGAATTGATGAACTCACCGTCCATCAATTCTTGTATCTTTTATGTAATAAACACAAGAAAATCCAAGGATTGGGAAAACTACCATAGTAAAATCTTCCTATAAAAACGTTTATGCTTCAGGAAACCGGAATGCTCGAAACGATTTTGTACCAACATCGAAAACACTGGTCAGGGGGCCAGAACAAAAGGCATCCTAACAAGAGATCTCGAACGTCTACTAGGCCGTCTCAAAAGAAACCTGATAACACCTGCACCAAATCAGGTGCTGTAACCAGTGAACTACTGCTAGAGTCACTTTCCCGATTGCCAGATAAGCGAGATTCATGACTGGAAAGTGTACACAGAACGAGCATCCAGTAGTCAAGATTGGACCGTAGCCCTACTCCTCATCATACGAGAGAAAGTACTATGGGCGATCAACAGTTTCCTTTCCTTCAAGTCGGCAGGGCTAGATGGAATATTCCCGGGCCTTTTAAGATGGAGCGGTGAGTTAATAGCTGACTATCTCGTTAACATTTTTGAAGCATGTATCGCCCATCGGTACGTGCCTCGAAAATGGGGAGAAGTGAAGGTAGTATTCATACCAGAACCGGGTAGAAGCGACTACACTTTGACATAATCATTCTGGCCTATAAGCCATCGTTTTTCCTCAAAACACTAGAAAGGCTATGTGATCGTGAAATAAGAGGAAACACTCTCCTTCACACGCCCTTACACTTAGACTAGCACGCCTACGGCCAAGGTAAATCTACGGAATCTGCACTCACAGCGCACTCCATATCATGCATTGGAGATGGACTCTCAACAAAATAACCAACCCTGGGCGCCTTCATAGATACAGAAAGGGCATTTGATAAAGCAACATTTACCAGTATAAACCAAGCTCTGGAAGCATATGTAGTGCTCATACTATATCAGAATGAGATCCATCACGTACCGTCTTATCGGTGTTTCGATCGACAATGTTTCGGTTCAATTCGTGAACCTTCATCAGGGTGAGTGCGATCCGCTCCGAATAACGTCTTGCCTCGCACTGCGCGCCGCTGCTCTCTGCGCGCGAGTGGACGGGCGGGGTGGTGGGGATTGGGTCAACGAAAGCACAGTGCGTTGACCCGCTGTGTCATCATCATTATCATCACTGCTGCTCTCTTCTGTAGTTCTTGGTACAGGCAAACACACAACACTAACTATGTCTCTACCAGGTTCACTCACTCTTCTGTCACTTGCATCATGAAGACATGGCCTCCAGGCCGGCGGTAGAACCCATCCTCTATCCCTGTTAAAGTTCGGCACACGACTTATTTCTATCGCCTCTCGGATCTTGCGAGGAACGAAGAACTTCTCTCTCGCTAAAACCCGGGCCTTGTCGAAACGTATGTAGTGCGTCGAATCAGAATCTAGGGAATGTTCCGCCACTGCAGAACTGTTTGAATCAACATTCTTCATTGCACGTATGTGTTCAGTCAACCTAGTAGATACGTTACGCTTTGTTTCACCAATGTAGATGTAGGTATCATATATACGCCAGGGACACCCAGAGGGTCTCTGTCCTTCGGCGAACGCAGCAGCTGTCTCAATTGTGTTTGAGGACGGAATATCGTCTTGATGCTGTACTTATGACGTAACAAGTTTCCGATCTTATCCATTAATCCTTTCACAAAAGGTAAGTACGCTACTGCTCTATTTACCGTTGTTATGCGTGATCTTGTGGATGTGTCCGCAATTCGACAGCTCTGTCTCCACCCGTAGCCGTTTTGTTCCAGCACTTCTTTTATGTGTGAGAGCTCGCGGTTCACGTACTGAGAGGCACATAGCCTTAGTGCTCTATTAATCAGAGTACGCGGTACCGAGGCTAAGTGAGCTGGATGGTGGTGCGAGTCAGCTCTAAGATACCAGTCTGTGTGTGTTGGCTTACGGTATACTGTATGTGTAAGCCGTCCTGTCTGTTCTCGTATAACCAACACGTCCAGGAACGGTAGACATTCATCTTTTTCCAGCTCTACCGTGAAGGATATCTTAGGATGTTTACAATTTAGATAGCTAAGTAAGGTTTCTATGCTATCTCTTCGTACTATTGCGAACACATCATCTATATACCGCCACCAGTATCTCGGTCTACAGGGTACGCTATCCAGTACCGTCCTCTCAAACCACTCCATAAATATATTGGCCACTACTGGAGCTATTGGTGATCCCATTGCTACACCCTCCAATTGTATCAATTCGAAAGTTTTCTAAGTAAAATATATCAGAATGGATTAACAATTGCATAAATACAGAGTAATACATTTCACAATCACTGCAACAACCAGAGGTACTTTGGCCAGAGGCTGTCCACAAGATGGCGTCTTCTCGCCACTTTTATGGAACATAGTTGACGATCTCATCAGGAGATTGAATGGCAGAAAACTATTCACAGTAGGATATGCAGACGACCTGGCTATCCTCGTGACCGGATGTTTCGGGAACTTACTATGTGACCTCATGAAATCAGCCTTTAAAATTATCGAACACTGGTGCACAAGCCATGGTTTATCGGTCACCCTACAAAAACAGAACTAATAATTTTCACGTACAAAAAGGACCTAGGTAACCTGAGATTGCCGAAATTATTCAACACTGAATTGAAATTTACCAACGGAGTCAAGTATCTCGGGGTCATACTCAATAGTTAATTACTGTGGGACAAACACCTTGACTACCAATTACAACGATCATGTACATAGGCTGCTATTTAAGAATCCGGAACTGGCCACTGCATAAATAATATTTAAAAAAAAATTATCACGTTTGAAAATGGAACTCTTTGGCTGTAGAATGCAGGTCATTTCGTCCGTCTGTCAATTGTTTTCATTGTGTGGCGCGATTTCAAAAATTGCGTGTCATTATCACAATGGATTTATCTCGAGAAAATTTTCGTGCGATGATTTTTTATGATTTTCGACGTGGTCTAACTCAACAGCAGTGTATCGATCAACTCAGTTCGACTTTTGGGGATAAAGCACCATCGAAGACTACTGTGTATCACTGGTTTAGTGAGTTTAATCGTGGACGTCGTATGCTCACGGACGAAATTAAAGATGGTCGGCCTAAATCAGTTGTTGTGCCACGAAACATCGACGCAGTGCGTAAACTAATAATGCAAGATCGTCATGTGACATATCGAGAGATAGAGGCGATCTTGGGCATTAGTATGACGAGTATACATAAGATATTACACGAACACTTGGCTGCAAAAAAAGTTTGTTCGCGTTGGATACCGCACAACTTGACAATAGATCAAAAACAGGCTCGTGTCGATTGGTGCAAAAAAATGATAAAAAAATACAATCGTGGTGCATCAAAAGCTGTATATAATATCTACACAGGTGATGAATCCTGGATTTATACATATGACTCCGAAACTAAGCAACAGTCAACAGTTTGGGTCTTCCAACATGAGCCGAACCCAACAAAAGTTGCTCGTGCGAAAAGCACTTTGAAGCAAATGGTCGCCTGTTTTTTTGGTATAGATGGACACGTGGCTACTGTACCCCTAGAAAATTGTAAATCTGTTAATTCAGAGTGGTACACGACCATTTGTTTGCCAGAAGTCTTTGCAGAAATCAGGAAGAATAATCCACAACGCAGAATCATTCTCCATCACGACAATGCAAGCTGTCACACTTCGGGTGAAACGACCCGATATTTGGAGGGTGAAACGGTGGAATTAACGGGTCATCCGCCATATAGCCCTGATTTGGCACCCAACGACTTCTTTTTATTCCCAACCGTGAAGAATAACTTACGTGGTCAACGATTTTCAACCCGAGAAGAAGCCGTTGAGGCATTCAAAAATCATGTTTTGGAGATACCGTCTTCCGATTGGAAAAAGTGCTATGAAAACTGGTTTCACCGAATGCAAAAGTGCATTGATCATCATGGCGAATATTTTGAAAAGCAATAAAACCATATTTAACAGTCAATGATAGTTATTTTATTTTATTCCGGATACATAAATAGCAGCCCTCGTACCTGCTTCTTTTAATGCAGCAGAATGCTCGGAAATACTTGAGGACTCTCCCCAAAATAACTTTGTGGCTTTACACAGCCATAATAAGACCGACACTAACATACGGCTTCATTGTATGGTGGACCCGTTCTGAACTCATTACTGCGATTACCAAGCTGCAGAGGTTCCAGACACTCGCATGCTCTGCAATATCAGGCTGCATGAGGACGACACCAACAGGTCCCCCTTGAGATTATCTTAGGGCTGGCTCCTTTAGATCTTTATATACAACAACAAGCGATGATGGCTGCTATAAGACTTAAACATTAAGGACTGGGGAAACGCAAAAAGTCAGCACGCATCTATTTTAGAGCAAGTGATACCCTACGAATCACTACTCGCCGCCCCGTGTGACAAGATCCCAAGACAACAGATATTTCTAAAACACTATAACATTAGAGCTCGCTCCTTTAGTTCTTTAAATACAACAAGAAGCAATTATGGCTACTATAAGACTTAAACACTAAGGACTGTGGGGAAACACAAGAAGTCAGCACGCATCTATTTTGGAGCGAGCGATAGCCTACAGACCACTACTCGCCACCCCGTGCGACAAGATCCCAAGACAACAGATATTTCAAAAACACTATAACATACAACTCTACGAGGAACAGGAAGATCAATCAGTAATCAACGAAGTCCGCATTTACACCGACGGCTCAAGAACCAAACGGGGAATCGGCGCGGGAATTCATTCACTGGATCTTAACATAAGTATATCAATGACACTAGACACATACAGTTCCATCTTCCAATGTGAATGCATTGCCATTACCGAAGCAGCTACCGCAATAAACAGGAGGCAGATCGAAGAATACAATATACGAATCCTTTCTGACAGTACAGCAACACTCAGAGCTCTGGAAAGTCACAGCTGAACTCCAAGAATCGCCACAAAAAATAAGGTGATCTTACAATGGATTAAGGGGCATAGCGGATCACTGGGCAATGATGTTGCAGATGAACTAGCTAAATCGGAATCGGATCGGAAACCACGGCTATAGGCCAACCTCCACTCCTCCCTCTACCTTTCACACAACTACGAACATGGATACGACATTGTACTATAAACCTTGTGTACTATAAAACGTTGGGCACAGACCATGGACTGCATACAGCCGAGGGCGGCTCTGCCGGCCGTCTTGCCACGACTCACACGTCGACTGTACAACCTTCCAAGACTGAACTTTCGAATCATCGTGGGTACCCGTACAGGACATTGTCCCCAGAACAAACACCTCTATGTCATGAGAGCAACAGACAGCCCACTCTGCAGGGGATGTCTCACCGAAGAAGAAACAGCTGCCCATGTAATCCTGGAATGCGTGGGGAGTAACAGCACAACGTGCAGAAATCCTGGACAATCCAAGGTCACTCCGTGAAGCCTGCGAAGATCCAGGACACTTTTGCGCTTCTGGTCGGAGTTAGACTGGCTATTCATATAGTCAACTCTCTCACGCATAATGGACCACTTAAGAGTTCAAATGCGAAAAGGGAGTCCATCAACATAACATAACATTGTATCTTCTGACTAAACAAATTGAATTTAACTTCGGTGTGTTCATTCGAATGTGAAGGAATACACTGTCCTTTTCGACCACAATATGTCACTCAGTGAAAGACCTACCGACTAACAAAGGTTCTTGCAGGAAATGATCGGGAACGATAAGAAGATCTACGTGAGCTCTAGCATCGTTGATCTGCAGCTCAACCAAACATTTTCACAACGGTTGGACAGAGTAATTACTAAATCCTCTTGGAGTTGGCAACGAATCATCTGTCCGTCAATCACTGACTACGTTTTTAACGTCTGAAACTTTTATAAGGCATGCCGAACAACCAAAACCGATGAAGTAAGCTTTCGGAATACTGTTAACGATTGCCTACTTGGAAACACTAGAACCAGTACCTGCTACTGTTGAGATTGCGCAATTCTCGGCTGGTTGTTACCTCAGCAACATCAGCAATCCTGACAACTTAGCTGTGAGAGTGCAGGCTGCTGCGCACTCGTTGGCTAGAAGGGCTGCGCAAGCGTGAACTTGCGGGTCTGCGCAGGCAATGATCGGCAGGGCTGCGTAGACGCTGGTCGGCCGAGTTGCGCAGATCCTGAACGGCAGAGCTGCACAGGCGCTGGTCGGCTGGGCTGCGAAGGCGCTGGTCGGCTGGGTTGCGTGGCTGATTCGCGCCAGTTGTATTGCTGATATGCTGGCTGCGTGACTGATGCGATGGCTGCGTGGCGGATGCGCTGGCTGCGTGGCTAATGCAGGTTGGCTGCGTGGCTGATGCACGCTGGCTGCGTGGCTGATGGTTGCCTCGGCTGCGAGGCTGATGCACGTTGGCTGCGAGGCTGATGCGCGCTGGCTGCGAGGCTGATGCGCGCTGGCTACGTAGCCGATGCGTGCGAACTGCACAGCAGCCGTGCACAGGTAGCACGGCAAGTGCGCGCGGACCTCGTGGCTGATGTACACAGGCTGCGCGGCCGCTGTACGCTGGGCACGTGACCCGTTCGTTATCCATGTCCATGAGGCAGTACATGTAAAACACAAATACAGTGCCACAGTAATCGGAACAATAAAATATTATCAAGAAAGAAAATTAAGAATATAAGTAATATCAAGAACCACAGCACAGTCAGGAAAAAAACTACCTCATGTATTACTAGGTTCAAAATAATAATAAATAAAATAAAAACAACTGTATGGATGAAATGACATACCGCTAAGTCTACGGCTTGATAAAATGCCGCGACACTGGTCTAATACCTATTTTGTAGTTTGTATTATTCTGTACACCAAAACAATTCACTACAGAAAAGGCAATAATTACAAATCGGTCTCCTCAACTATGTAGCAAAACAAAATAAAATATAAGAATCTTCTTATAATTAGTCCACCAGCCTTTAAATAAATGCGGGCAAAGTATAGTAAGTAGACAAAAGTAACTCAAGTTCTTCTGATTTGTTAGCCCTCAAGGACTAATAAAACACGTCGGCTATTCAACTGAATATATTTTGTCGCTTTCACCAAGCTTTCACTTCACACTAGTTCACTCCACGACTACTAAACGAAGACTGAACAAAATATTCACTATGTCAAACTCATCGCCTTCTAGTGTAAAACAGTTTCTGACATATTGTCGTTTCCGGTCGACGACAACTTCATACCGTTTTACACAAGAAATGTTACATTATAGTTTAATTACCAACGTTATCTTATTAATCCGGAAATAGTTTAATATTACAATTTAAATAAAACCAGATTTAACAATATTGCATTTGGACTAATTATACAAGTACTTATACATTTATTCTCTCTTCAATTAATCAACATACTTATTAATCTTACACATATTCTACTGTACACTTAAGATAACCATACGTACTCTTGGTTCGGGAACGCGAAGTTAGATTTTTAAAAATATGTAATTTTAATTGATTAAATCTAAATTAAAACTAGGATTACGTTCGCACCGATTTGAGGTGGATTTAATAATGAATCAAAGTACAGAGAGCCAACACGATAGTCGATGCAAGAACTGCTGTGTTGGCTAAGATGAAACAAAGCTTAAATTCTAAGAAGTGCATTTGTAAATGCAGCAAAACTATAAGTCTAAATTAATCTAGGGCAGAGGGGTTAGGCGTAACTATAACTCCTCCATCCCTAAGAGGAAAATTATCGGTTGGATCGATTTGGGATTTGTTCCGATAATTTTTCTTATCAAATAGGAATCTAAACAATTTTAAGCGATACACATACAATAAAAACATGAAAAAACTAAAGATAACTAATCCTAAAGTTACGTATCCTAAATTTTCACCGAAGCTAAAGTCTTTCCTTTCGTTTAAAACACTTTCGATCACTGCACTATGTTTTAAAGAGTACGCCATGAATTTAACTTCATCTAAGCTGATACCCTTCATGTCGAGTGCGCGTGCACTGGATAGACTCGCGTTCTTAGGTAGCTGCGGTAAGACGAGGATCGGGATCGGCTCCACAACATCTGATTCTATGATGATACGGTGACCCATACGAATTCCGTTGATTTCCAAATTACATGGCTCTTCGATGGTCACGAGGTAAGTTCCGAATACAGGTTGCTTGGTGCTGACCTCGTTGTCACAGTATTTAATTAGAGTAGTCTTCAGTCTACTATATAAAATCCAATTATCAGAGTTGACTTGCTGGACCTTGACCTTCTCAATGTGGACCTGATGCGGCGTACAGCAAGTGGGGTCATCGTCAAATTTCATCAGCTGCTCCATACAAGTGAGCTCATGGTACAGGGCTCGGTTGTCTGCAGAACATAGAAAATGGTCGCCAGTAGATAACGGGCGGCACGGTTTCGCAATTGGTAAGTATTTCATCCCTTTCGCCAATAGGTAAGGATATTTAGGGAAAATGGCAAAGGTTTTATTTTCGGATTGGTGGAAAATTGGTAAGGAGTACAATTTAAAATAATTATAAGTACAATTATCAGTAACTGGAATTTCCATAATGAACGTGATCTGGTTTTTCTTAACAAAAGATTTTACACAAATAGTTTCCTCTAATTTTAACAAATTTTCATCGATACACTAAGCTTTCAGAGTCAGCAATTAATTTCAAATGATACATAAGTTCTGTAGAGTTCACGATAGATTGATGTAATATTGAGACCTTACTTAATGCTAGAGCAGTTTCAATTTCACTTAGTCTTATAAAGATGGTACGAAAACTGCTTGTAAAAACGTTAAATAATCCAATAATGTATGTGTGGAAAATCCAATTATTTCCCTTAGCAGTTAAATCTCTTAACATTATCTCAGCCTTCTTTAAACGGTTATCTAAATTTACAGTATTCTGATTAATCGTTTCAGTTACATTTATGAAGCTGTCAAACATTTTTGAAACCAAAGTTAATTTCTTAGAAATGATAATTTGGTCATGACTTAAATCAGAAGTGAGTTTATCAAATTTAATTGCATCGTCATGATCAAGATTCCCTGTAACAATTTTTATAATAGAACCCAATGGATTTATGAGACCTCTTTTATAACGCTGCTGTGGAACAAGTTGTCGGTATTTATCTTTAGTTATATCGCGTATGAACTCTGTATGTGATTTTATACTTCTCATTTCATGAGAATATGGTGCATTCCAATCGATCAGTTTACATAGCTGCTCATAGTTTGTTGCAATATAATTTAAATCATTATAAATCTTTTCCAAATGAATAACCTTAACTATAGTCCAATGATTAATTTGCACGTATGCTTGACCTTCTTTTATCGGAAGTATTCCCGGGTTGCCATTAAGGTTTTGCAGACGAAGGGCCAGGGTCGGCACTGCTACCAGCAGTATGCTGCACCACCTGTGGAGGACGTTTGATATTTTTTATAGGAACTTTCGTTTTCCTTTCCCCTACTTGGATAGGCAAAACGTTTCTCTCGGGTTCACCTACTACCTTCGCTTTTACAAATCGAGGTTTATCTTTGCTTTTCCGCTTATTAACATCTTTAGCAAAAATTGTCTTTCCTAGAGGAAACTCTACTTCAAGTTCACCACCTTTCTTTTCCCTATTCTTCTCTTTAGTTGTTATCATCTTTTCTACCAAATTCTCATACAATACTTTAGTTCGCTTAGCATGATCTTTAACCAGTTTTTGGAAATAACGCTTTTCTAATTCGATGCCATAAGGGCTGCTTGTATCAGTGTGTCCGAATACCACTTCAAATGGAGTTAGTTCAGTAACAGAATGAATGGTATGATTATAAGCCATAACTGAATACGTCATAACTGATGCTGCATCCGTACAGCGTTTTTCATATTTAGCCAATCTATAAATTTCAATTATTGTGGAATGGAAACGTTCAATAAGCCCCATTGAATTAGGGTTATTGGGCGTACCAACGTGAAGTTCAATTTTATGTAAACTTAGAAATTCTTTCATTAATTCATTATTAAACTCAGTACCGGGGTCTGAACTGATCCTTCGGGGGATGCCGTAATATGAAAAGTACTTCATCAAAGCTCTGATTACTTCAGGTGTTGATTTTCCTTGAATTTCAATTGCCTGTCCTAACTTACTGAAAGCATCAATAAGTGTCAGATAGGTTTTTCCTTCAATGCTAAAAAGGTCTATAAAAATCTCTTGAAAAGGGGCATCTTGTGTTTGCGTTAATTGTAAGATAGGCTTGATGGGTTTCCTATCATATTTCATTTTCTGGCATGCTTCGCAAGCATTTATGACTGCTGTTACTATTTCTTGCATTCTATCCCAATAATAATTTCTACGAATCCTAACCAACGTTTCCTTAATACCGCGGTGGCATGTCTTTCCTTCATGATATTTAACTATTACTGCCCTTTGTTCATTTTCATCTTCAATAGCAACTACCCGCTCTGTGCATTCATAGAAATTAATCATACCTTTCTTGAAAAGTTGAATAATTATATTTCCAAATAATTTACGATGTTCTTTTTCCTCAAAGTAAATAAAATACTTAATTTTTGGTTTTATGTATTGTTTTAAAAATTCTTTAATTAGTTCTGAATTATCTAGGGGTAGGAAAACTTCCAAAACCTTTTGTTTAGTTCGAGAAAGATTTCTAACTTGCATCTCATTTTTAAACCATGAGTATACCAAGATTTGGTTAGGCTTGGTGTCAATTGCCTCATGTAAAATCGGTATTCCAGTGGATTCTAATTCTAAAGCTGAATGAACTGTTTGAGATTTACTTGATTCTGATCGCACAGGGTATTCGTCGTTGTCAATACTATGTATTGACAGTGTGTCGGAGATTGCTATTGGACTGACTGTCGCTGTCCTACTCGAATCTGATACTGTTATCGTTGATGAGTCGTTACGTGCCGTTTTCTTTCGAGCTATCTTTCCTATATCCTCAACTATTTCATCTAGGTGTTTCTTTAGTCTCTGTTCTTTATCATCAACGTTAACTGCCATCGATTGATCCTCATTATCCGAATCTATAGCATTGATCTTAATCCTAGACAAGGCGTCTGCGTTGGTGTTCTGTTTACCGCTCTTATGAATTAATTCGTAATCATAATCCTGTAAACGCAACCTCCAACGAGTGAGTTTGCTACTCGGGTCTTTCAGAGATCGAAGCCATACTAATGGTCGATGATCTGTGTATATGAAAAATTTACGACCGTATAAATAAGGCCTAAAATGTTTCACTGCCCAGATAATAGCGAGCAATTCACGTTCAATCGTACTGTAACGTGATTCTGTGTCACTGAGTGTTCGACTAGCATACGCCACCGGTCTATCACTACCAATCGGTCCCTGGGATAGTACTGCACCTACCGCTACATTTGACGCGTCAGTCGTAAGCACGAAAGGGTTGTCAAAGTTAGGGTACTGTAACAATGGGGCATGCGTCAAGAGTTCTTTGCATTTATTAAATGCGTCAATGTACTTCTGGTCAATTACAATTCCGTTACGTTTCTTCAAACAAGCTGTCAGGGGTTGGGTTACCTTTGCAAAGTCCTTTATAAATCGTCTGTAATATCCTACTAGACCTAAGAAGCTTTTAATTTCAGTCGGTGTTTTCGGAATGGGATATTTCAACACTGCGTCAATTTTATCATTATTCGGTCTAAGTCCGTCCTTCGTTATCGTGTGGCCCAAGTAAAGTACTTCTTTACGTAAGAACTCCGATTTGTCAAGCTGTATTTTCAAGTTAGTCGCTCTAATTCTGTCAAAGATAGTCCGTAGTTTTTGAATATGTTCTTCTAAGCTATTTGAGAATATAATTATGTCGTCTAAGTAAACCATGCAATGTAGACCTTGTAGACCACGTAAAACGTTGTCCATCGTCCTCTGGAATGTCGCAGGAGCAGTTTTTAGCCCAAAAGCCATTCTAAGGAACTCAAAATGTCCGTTCTGCGTGCTGAAAGCCGTCTTCTGCCTATCCTTCTTTTCTATTTCGATCTGATGGTAACCACTTGCTAGATCAAGGGTACTAAAGTAAGAACTTTTTCCTAATTTGTCGAAAAGGTCTGTAATGTTTGGTAGGGGATATTTGTCGTCAATGGTTATGTCGTTAAGTCGTCTATAGTCAACTACCATCCTATACTTCACCTCGCCAGATGCATCCATCTTCTTAGGCACCAGGTGTACAGGCGCGTTCCAAGGAGAATGAGACTCCTGAACTACGTTGTCCTTCAGTAATTTATCTACCTGTTTATTAATTTCGTTCTGTAGAAACGGGGCTTGCCTATATGGCTTGACGTATATAGGGTCCTCGTTCTTTGTCCGTATGTTATGTTTAACCTTATTAGTAAACGTCAAGGGAATTTGATCGCAGTAAAATATGTCTTTGTAATCCATGCAAAGTCTAAATATTTTCTCACGTTCTTCGTCGTTAGTATGATCAAGTCTGAGTTTACTTAAATTTTCTTCAAGCAAATAATCTGTTTCTATTTCGTTCATGTCCTTTGTCATGTTTAAGTCACATTCATTACCGTCATATCGTGTCACTGTAAAGGGTCGTCTAATAATCAGTTGCTTTGGTTGATCTAAGGTATTCTGTATAACCGTAGACGCATATCCGTTTATACAGTTAACTATTGCACTAGGCATTCGTAATCCGTTTGTAAATTTGTGGAAGTCAAGTATGGCTTCACCTGAATATTGGTCTATTGGTAATTTAACTCGTTGTTCTGATCGTGGGGGAATATTGATTGTGTAATTTAAATTATTATTGATTATTGGAATACAAGTCGTACTTGTCTTCAATAGTTGTTCCTTTAAATCAATAATCGCGTCTAATTGTTGTAACAGATCGTTTCCAATAAGTCCGTCATAACGCGCGTCAACATCATACATATAGAATTTGTGCCAATTGTTGCTTACAAAAGTAGGCATAAGAGGGATTTCTATCACCTGATCATGTCTACTGGACGCGTGGGTGCTAACTACTTGAAATGGTTCGTTTCGAATAAACTCGCCAAAATACTGATAAGCTTTTCGGGGACTAATGAATGATCTCATACTTCCGGTATCAATCATCATTTTTGCATCAATTTCTTCTAAATAAATGTACGGAAGTTTTAAATTAGGATCACAATTTAGTTCTAGGACTTCTTGTCTATCGAGATACTTTCGTGAAAATCCGTCTGAGTTTCGTCAGTCTGTTCTGGTAGTTCATATTGTTCGTCGGTATATTGCATGTTATTATAGTCGCTACAATAGTTCAGTCCGTTTACGTCATCATAATTGTAATCGTCAGAGTAATAGTTTTCATCATAGTAGGGTTCACGATCGTACTCGTTCATACTCAGTTCATTTAATTTAAAACCTTGTGGTGGTTGAGGTTTTAGAGGCGCGGCTGTCCTCATAGTTACATCAGTCGTTTGCAATTGAGGTTTTTGTACCTGAGGAGTATACCCTAATGGTTTGTTACCAAACTGTGGTGGTTTATAACCAAATGGTTGTGATGGTCTGTAGCCAAATGGCTGTGATGGTCTATAACCAAACTGCTGAGGGACAAATTGTCGCTGTGGCTGAAGGCCAAACTGTGGCTTATAGCCAAATGTTGGTGGGCGGAAGCCTCCAAAATTTTGTTGCTGAACTTGCCCTTGTAATTGGGGTACCCTAATCTGTGAGTTTTGAGGAATACCAAATTTAAATTTCGGCAATGTATCATTGTTAGGCAATGTGGGTGGTTTGTACCCAGATGGCTGTGTTATCAATGGCCTTGAACCTGAACCTGTAATTTGGTTGCTGCCATGTATTTTATTTCTCATGTTATATTGCTCTAGGAAGTTAACTTCCTCAAGAACAATGGTCAATGCCTCTTCTAAAGTAGAGGGTGTCTTTAGTCTTACTACGCGCACCATATTTTCAGGAAGATTGTACAAAAATACATTCAGAGCCGTATTGTTGTAAATTATCAATTTCGCACGTTTTAAATCGCTATCCGCAATCAAATTTACTTTCGACATCAATAAAGATCGCACACTTTGGATGCGATTACAAAAATCCAAATAACTCTCTCCTGATTTAATTTTTAATGATTCTAATTCGATGTTTATACAAGCTTCACTACGCGGATCTCCGAAATGCTGAATGAGCAATTCCTTTAGAGCGGACCAAGACACAACATCCTCTCGTTCCGATAAGAGCGCAGCTGCATTCTCCGTAAGCCTACTTGTTAAAACGTTAAAGACGTATAAATTTTGTTCTTCAAAATCTTTTTTACTGAATCGATCGATCACATATTGGCATTTTCGTAAATAAAGACTTAAATGTCTTTTGTTACCGTTATACAATGGTATTAATTGAACAATTTCCTTTGGAATTGGCTCTACTTTCGCCATTGCCATAGAGTAGTAAAATAATCGGAGAAGGCAACTTCACTTAATTTTACACAGATATAAATTAACACACAAAAACAAAAAATAATACTATAGAAATACAACTAAAAGCTCAACAAAGTTGGAATAAGGGAATTCTTTTTTTTGTAAATATGTAAAAAATATTTTGTAAAAAAAATTGATTTTACCTAAATTTTAAAATTATGTTACGATCGATTTCAAGATCAAGTAACACTAATTTTTACCTATTTTAACTTACAGTACAGATCTGAGTTATAAAATATGCACTATCTAATTTTTCTTAACTCTATGGTGTTCTATTTTTAGAACAAGGTTAGCTTGATAGAATTACATACAAGTTAACCAGTCACGTTATAATGAGAGAAGTCTAATCTCAATAATAACAAAATATCAAAATTATATTTTTTTTAAAAAACACGCATTTTTATGAGGTTAGGAGATTATAGGAAAGGAATGGCGAAAAGTTTTACTCACCAACCGACCGCTACTCCCATGCTCACTTTTCAATACCCGTAAGAGAAATTTGTTTGGTTCGACACAGACTTTAATTTCGCGAATTTTCGTGAAAATTTCCCTGACGGATTTTTACGTCGGGAAATCGCGGAAAACACGTAAAAATTTTGAAAATCTGTTCCGGCTGCGCCACTCTTGGTTCGGGAACGCGAAGTTAGATTTTTAAAAATATGTAATTTTAATTGATTAAATCTAAATTAAAACTAGGATTACGTTCGCACCGATTTGAGGTGGATTTAATAATGAATCAAAGTACAGAGAGCCAACACGATAGTCGATGCAAGAACTGCTGTGTTGGCTAAGATGAAACAAAGCTTAAATTCTAAGAAGTGCATTTGTAAATGCAGCAAAACTATAAGTCTAAATTAATCTAGGGCAGAGGGGTTAGGCGTAACTATAACTACGTCGATAAGACGTAAGCATGTTTGAGTGGGCATATTTTGGATTGTTTTTGTTACAAATAAATGAATGTTATAATTTGTCTGAAGGTATGTAATTGTACGATGGATAAATTAAAATCATCATGGGTAAGGTAATTAGTATTTTTATTAGAAAAATTTAAATAAAACATAACACAGTACTTCTTATTCTACAAAACTTGAACGTTTAGGAACTTATCTATCAGTCTTTTAATTTAAGTAATAAACATTATCAAATTAACATTTTTATACAGGGTGTTTGGTAATATACTGACGATATTCAAGGGACGTTTTCTCAAAACATAAAAAAAGACTTCTCGGAAAAAAACTACTAGTTATATATACAAATTTTAAAGAAAATCGACTAAGTTTAGGTGATTAATTCGATATAAAACTTACTGCCTAAGCTTGCAGTCGACATCCAAAAATAAAGGCCTTAATCCACAAAAGCGTAGATTTGCTACTTATGTCCTTTCTTTAAGCGCTCTCTGCTTAGAACTTCGATGCAAATGCACTGTAGAAAATAAGACATGCCGCTTGACCGTTTCCACTAAAGCTGAGCGGAGAGATGTCGGAATATCGATATGCTATTAGTTATTTTCCCATGGTATTCTCATCAGTTAGGTGGACATTGGCCCGGAAACGCCTAGAAATTGTGGACCCGGGATTGGTTATCTGCAAACTGCCCACTTTAGCCACGGTAAACTTATTGAAATTATTCTAATTAGGTAGGTGTCTACTTTATCCAATTCTTTGAGAGATAGGTATCTAGTGCATTGTCAAAATTGATGAGTCTTTTTTCAATTCTGGTTTCTGCCGAAGAAGAAGAGAAGAATAAGAATAAAGTTTAATTCACAAAAAAGAACATGCAAATTACATACCTACTAAATTTAAAACTAAAAACAAACAAAGGCAATAACAGCTGTGATTTAATGAGTAGGTATCATTGGGTCATAGCCCTGTTTACAAAACAAAGTACCTATTGGGGGCGGCGAGCCCAAAGGATCGAGGCGGCACCTTTGACTAACGGCTTATTCTTTCGAGTTTTTTTTATATGCCGCGCGAAGGGATGTTCGGCTTAGAATACCTCGCTACACCGGTTACCGGTATTAACGTAAAGGTTTGAATCGATTGTATTTGAATAAAATCTTTTTTTTTAATCGAGTGTAGCGAGATCTCTAAATCAACTTAGGCAAATCGCCGTTGTTTGTATGTTCGTTTATCCGAGTATAACTTTCGAAGCGTTGATCCGACCATCGTGACTATCAAAATATTGCCACAAAATAAATAACCATCTAACTTGACCTACAGTTTCACTAAAATTACAGGTAACGGGAGTTCATGTTATGTGGTTAATCTTTTTTGGGGTACAAATTGCAGTTATTCTGGGTTTCAAACTTTTGCCTTTTGTGTCACTTAAGCTACACGCATACCAAATTACAGCACTGTAGGGTATTGACCCTACAGTGCTGTAATTTGGTATGCGTAATTTTTTTAATTCGTAATTTGGTAATTTGGTATATGGTTCACAGGGACCATTGGGTCCCTGTGAATTTTGTCAAAGTTCAATTTTTATTATGGCTAATAACTCAAAAACTATAAAAACTTTACCAAAAATAAAAACGGAATCTAAATGTACCAATTAATATTTCATTTGACGTCCCACTTGACCTAATAGTTTCATTTAGAACCCCAATATCTCTACAAACCCCAACATTTTTAGCTCATTTTGTCCCACCAAAATTGCGCCATCACTGTATAAAATTACACGATAATCGGATAAACGCTTCGAAAGTTATCCTCGGACAAACATACATACATAAATACAACGCCGATTTGCCCAAGTTGATTTAGAGATCTCGCTTCGCTCGATCAATAATTACACTACATTGTTTCCACAGTTCTGAGTCGAAAGGGTTAAGTCTCATGTGCCTATAATTTCACCGATGCCCTTCAAACCGGAACACAAAAATGCGAGTTTACTATTTGGCAGCAGAAATAGGTATGGTGGTAGTACTTCCCCGGACAAACTCTTTCACAGAGAGCCTACTACTACTAACAGATTGTATGACAGATTGACCTACGCGTATTTTGTAAAACTAGTTCGGTTTATTTACGATGTTTTCAACAAGCTTTTATTAGGTCGACCTGTGTATCCTAACTAGCTAATCCAATTTCGGATCGTCCAACACCGAAAGTCAGAACCTGTATTGATACCTTTCCGGTAATGTTTTCCCAGCCCTAGTGTGGTAAGAAGGCGGGCACTTTGGCACGTGTCGGCATTCGCGCAATTAATTATTATTTTGAATCAGTAGTTGATTTCATTTCTAATTGTGCGGACGGATTTAGAAAAATTGCGATACTTAACTACAGGTACTCCAATCAGGACTACCTGAACATGACAATGTGTTACACGGAAAGTGGTCCTGTCAAGAGCGCAGGACTTTTATCAGATATGGCACGGAACGGCCATAACGGCTATTGAGCGCGCTTGGAATTTTTTGAAGAGGATTCGCTGGCGAGCACTTGTGACGCGGCCCGCGTGTACGGTGATAGCGCTACCTATAGGTGAAGTCTTAGGGAGGAAGGCCAGCACCCGTATAGTTTTACACCAGTGCAGGAGCTCTGGACTCCTGACTACGAGACTAGAATGCGGTTTTGTTTGTGTCTGCTGCAGCACGGACCTTGGAAGATCGACAAGGACTACGATCGGCGAGTGCGCGAATACCTGGGCAGTGCTTATGGTAATCGATGGATTGGGCGCGGAGGGCCAGTTGCACAGCCCGCACGCTCACCGGACATAACCCCCTTAGAGATTTAATTTGTGGGGTAGGGTAAAGGAATATGGCCATACAATAGACTAACGATGGCCATACAATAGAAAGTGACTTAGAACGCGAATTGTGAACGCTATTAATGTGGTGCTAAGTGACAGAGTCACGTGTTGGCACGAGTTCGTGTGCATTGCTTTGGCCGTGCTATTCTTCCCAGACTCTAGATCAAGAAGGTACCTACGTGCAACAACTTTTGTGAATAAAATAGTGTAGCTATACCTATCTGTGATGATAACTGTAGATAACTAGTGTAAGTTACTGTGTAACTGTACATTCTGTAAATAGGTACCAACTAAATGTCGTAAATAACTGATAGCTGTGTTGTACATATTTTGTAGGTACATAGGTAGCTAATGAACTTTTAAACACGCCAAATTATCGTTGATAAAGTGAAGGCACCTCCTACTTACCTCTCGATTTGAGGTAAGAGCTACCTACTACTTTTTCACGTTAATTTATCAGTCGACAGCCTAATAAAAGTGTGTTGGAAAGCTCGAGTTTACCTAAATTGATTAGGTACTTCATTTTGAATTGAATAAATCTTTTAAAATACTACTTCAGCTGTTTTTTTATTTTAAATTTTTCTCTGTAGTTTAGCTAGTCATTGCAAAGATCACGTCTACCCTATCTAATTTAGTCTTGGTCACTCTGCCTGAGTGAGCGGTAGGCATTTGTGAAACGCCACCTGGGCTCTATCTATCTCAACCTAATCACTGCACTGACGTAGGTAGCACCTAGCTCACAGTGACCAAGAAAGAACTAGTGAGTGACACGACGAATTAAATTAATGTAGGTAGGTACCTACCTAGGTTAGGCCAAAAATACCTGTCTTCCGACCTATCATAATTCGAGTCAGTGACACCGATTGCTTGTAGGTACTACACTGGACCAAGAAAGAACAAGCGAATGTAGAGGCACCTGTAGGGATGTTTTTTTACCTAGTAGCTACGTCTTACCTATTTATAACTCAAAACGTAGATCTATGGTAGGCTAGTACCTACTACCGTATATGTATTTTTGATATCTCTTTCGGAAATGGGTTTCGGGTTAGAAAGGGACAACAAGAGATATCTCGAGACGTCACCAGTCTGTAGTTAGATGGCAAGCATTATGCAATAACACAACATAAGTTTATTAAAGTGTTTGTTTTAACATGCTAAAATAAATTTCACATTTCTTTAGTAAACATTTCACAAATTTATTTATTATGCTCGTCTAAACAACCCCTTTAATTTTTTTTGCATATATTACCAAACTTCCTATATACTCTACAATATAAGAAACCGTGGTAACTATAATTTTATATTCATTTTAGCTTCAAATGCACTTAGGGCAGGCGCTCAACTTGTGCTCTCCACAAATGGGGGTTTTACAGTTGTCGCACGTAGTCTTTGTCATCCTTCTGATTTTTGATGGACAAAAGGCACAATATCTTCTTTTCTTTGGTTCAGGTGCACCTTCACCTTGTGGGAGAGGTTCAGCTGTACTTGATCTTCTAAAAAATTGTCTTCAGTTTTACTGTCTGACTCCTGAGTCATTCATCACTAGGTTCATGTAATAAACGACTAATTACAGAATCTTCTAGCAGGAATCGGGACGTCATCATAATGACGATGATAAAAATTTTATTAAACCCTAAAACAAATAAAAAAATTGAATAAAAAAATGTATATTTTGATGTATATTGAAGGAGACAGACAAATAAACTTAGGAATACTTTTTCTTTATTAAGTATAAAATGCAAGATAGAATATGCAGGTACAATTTTAACATATTTAATACAGTTCCTACTTATTTTAAGAACGTGTTAACTTGTCGAGCGCCAACGAAGATCTGCCGGCTCTTCGCGACATCTTCGTTGAGGCTTTCAAGTCAAGCGAAAATGAATCATTCGACCCACGCCAGCGCGTTTGATTGGTTCGAGTTTTATTTCAATCCCAACCATGTACGCGCGTTGTTGCCAGTTTATAAAAATACAAGGCTTAAACTGTCTTGTTGCCATTACGAGAAAGAACATTTTACAGTAAAATAATCAAAATCACGACAATTTATTCTCACAAAAGTCACAAAATTTTTTTTCGCAAAGGTGAAAAAAACTGACACTAAAGATAACCATACGTCACTTCGACGTACGGTAGGTAAATATTGACAAAAGTATTGCACTTACCTGAGCGACACAGGTCTCTCCTACAAGCTCCGTGGGCCGACTGACAAAGAGAATATAATAATACCTACGGAGACTGAGTTGGCAAGAACGGCCAGTGCAGTGCCGCGAAATATAAACGAGTTATATCGATTTTTTAAAATCGATTACGTCGATTCGACGTAGGTTATCTATCTAGGGCTAAAGAATTTTTTACATTTTCGCGAACTATACCTACCTACTCATGTTTTTTTGGACGTGTAGTCCCGGCGTAATAATAGGGCCACCCCTTCTCATCCCGCGGGAGCCGTGTGAGCTGGCAAAGGGAGTTGTTCCAGGGAATGGGCAGCAGCATTCTTCTGTGTACTAATCACCAACCACTGCGATCACCAAGCCGCCTGCCAAGCGTGGTTATTATGGCAAAACCCTCCCTATGACAGACACAACAAACAAACGGCCCCCAGTCCCTGGCGGCTCCATCATCCCTGGAAGTGGTAGCAACCAGGGCAGTGGCGGAGCAGGGGGTGCTAAGAATCCCCGGAAGACGCAGCGTAGGCCGGCCCCCCACAAGGTGGACCGACTATCTAGTAAGATTCGCGGGTCTTAGGCGCAAACGGCTACCAACCGCTCGTTGTGGCGATATAAGGGGGAGGCCTATGTTCAGCAGTGGACGTCTACCGGATTATGATGATGATGACTCATGTTTTTAAAACAAGAATTGTTTTGAAGAAACGGTACATTAACTTTAAAGCATAGTTTTTCAAATTTATTTCACACTGGTGGCTTCCATATTATTTCGCTAAGTAGCAGAAACACAGAATTGATAAAACACCAGAACAGGCATTAAGCTGTATCTAATTGCAAGCCGTGCGCTGTGTCCATGAAACGAAACCCGCGCGCGTCCCGCGCCCACCCGCGTAATGTGCCTAGCTTAGTCATAATTTACCTGTTTTGGGGTAAATGTTTTAGGTAAAATATAACTAATGAAATCAAAATTGTTTAATACTACACAGGTATATTTTTATCTGTTTAGGATTACTAAGCCGAAAAGGGGGTCATTGCAATAAAAAAGCAGTTTATAAAATCGCATGTTTCAAAGCCGATTTAAGAAAAATTTATTGAGACGCCTGAAGAAATATGTATCTATCTCATCTTATGGAACAGCTGATTTTTTTCGTGATTTCAGTGTTAGTTGGTTGGCCTCATATGAAAAGTTATTCATAATTAGTGAGTACAATGGCCCTTCTTTCGGCTTAGCACACACCAAATAGATAACCCGATATAGAGGTACTGCTTATAAATATGTAAAACTAACTTGTAATATGTACCTAATAATCTCAATGATTTTAAAATAAAACACGGTTGCGACATAATCATTTAATCTCGTTTTTGTTGCGTAAGTTTTTTAAAAGTAGTAGAAGTAGCTGTTTGTTGAAGTAAAACTTCTTTACGCCCGCTTGATTTGAGGAGTAAGCTGGTGAATGCGTTACGAAAAGTGCGAACGGAAGTTGGAGATATAAATTAGTAAAGATAGAAAGAGAGCGAGTTACGTTTCGTATATTACTGTAGGAGCAAGAGAGAGAGGTGCGCGCGCATATGTTCTTTCTCTCTTCCTCTCATAGTCAGTGCATGAAATATGAGAATTATTTTTCGTTATTTCATTTAGTTCTCGAACAATTTTATAAATTATTATTTTGAAAAAGAAAATTTACTTCAGTCGTGTGGTCTAAAGCACACTCGTTTTTTATGTAGGTACAGAAAATGCCCATAAAAGGATGCTGTTTGTTATTGCCAGTAACCCTGTATCGTTTTTAAGCTGGTCAATAGGTACGTATTTTTAAACAATAATTGATTGAGCATAGTGAGATCTCTAAATCAACTCTGTTGAATCGGCGTTATATGTTGTGTATGATGATGATGATGTATGTATGTTTGTCCGAGGATAACTTTTGAAGCGTTGATCCGATCATAGTGAAATTTGATATGAAGTTTATATTAGAATATAAAAAAGGTACTAACTACAAATAATAAAAGTTTTTAATCTCAGAATTCTTGAGTAGGGAAAATAATAACACTCGATATTTGGCAACACCAGCAAAATGGAGGATCATGATTTACGACAATTGCAAACCGAACAATTTATTCAATAAACAAATAACACAACCTCTAAATGCACTATTTACGTATGAAATATGATCCAGTCTTGTTTTTTTTTTTTGAGCCCAGCTGAATTTTTTCACGTTGGGACGACACAAGACGGCATAATTAAAATGAACGCTGTAAAACACGTCATGCGTGACGACGGTCACAGACTCACAGACTATAGGTATATTTCCTGATCAATTAAAAATTGCTAGAGTTATTCCTATCTATAAAAAGGGTAATAAGAGTGATCCAAAGAATTATAGACCTATTTCCTTATTGCCTATTCTCTCTAAAATCTATGAAAAACTAATAAAAGATAGAATAGTATCACGTTTAAAGTTAAATAGAATTTTAAACGAGCGCCAGTTTGGATACCAAAGGTGTCTGGGTACCGTCGATGCGGTTGATCTACTAATCAATGAAGTTAGAAGTAATTTGAATAACAAAATGAAAGTAGCAGGTGTATTTTTGGATCTGTCTTCTACATTTGACTCGATTGATCATGAAATTCTACTTGCTAAGTTAGAGTTCTACGGAGTGAGTGGTAATGTATTTAATCTTATTAAATCGTATTTATGCAACAGAAAACAATTTATCGAAATTAAAGATATTGTAAATGGTCAAGAAGTTTTGACGAAATCTAAGTTAACTAATATTACATGCGTAGTTCCACAGGGCTCAATATTAGGACCAATTTTCTTTGTAATTTTCTTAAACGATCTCATTAATTTTATTAGTAATTCTATCCCAGATATTAAATTAGTAGTTTATGCAGATAATACAAATGCAGTCATCCCAGCCAGATGTTTGCAAGAACTTGACAGTAAGATTAGCAATGCACTTATAGCATTTAATAAATGGTTACACGCTAACAATTTAAAATTAAACATTAATAAGACTAATGCAGTATTATTCCGAACGACTGCCCGTAGGCAAGATACTATTGACATAATAAGTAACGGTATAAAGTTAGAATTCAATAATAGTGTAAAATTTTTGGGAGTACATATTGATCAGTTAATATGATATAATATTAATATTATCATCATATTAACTGGAAACCTGAAAACTGGAATTGGAGTCTGTTGAGAACTTAATACGTTCAGCCTGCTATGCTATAAGAAGCTTAAGAGATGAGGTGACGCTTGAGCAACTTAAAACAGTTTACTACGCACTGGTGGAGTCCAAGTTGAGATATAGTGTAAAATTTTGGGGAAATAGTTACGAATATAATATTAACAGGGCATTCGTGTTACAAAAGCGTGCTATTCGTACCATGGTGCGGATACCTCCGTGGGAAACATGTAAGGCTCATTTTCAGAGCCTACAAATTTTGACACTTTCTAGCCTCTACATATTAGTAGTTCTTATGGATGTTGTCCGGCATCTCTATAAGTATGAGACACCGGAACAAAAAGTGCTAAGATTGAGCACAAGAAGGAAAGATCTTGATGCTCCACTATGTCCAAAATTAAATGTAGCGATGCATGGCTCTCGGTATCAAGCAGTTATTTTATACAACTCTCTACCCATTGGAATGAAAATTATTGATAGTCCAATTATATTTAAGACTAGGCTAAAAAAGCTTTTGCTGGAAGGGTGTTTTTATTCAGTGGATGATTTCAAGTTACAATGCAATTTAATATGATTTATTTATTCAATTAATTTGTGACATATTTTTTTTTATCTCTGACTTTTTAACCTAAGTGCTGTTTTTGTGTTTTTTATTATGACTTGTGTTTTGAATTATGTCGGTTTTATTGATTATTTTTGTATTTAATGATGATTATTTTTTAAATTTTAATGTATAGTTAGTATAGTTTAATGTATAATGTAGTTTCAAACACAATTGGCTAATTGATTTATGAACAAATAAATCAAATGAAATGAAATGACTAACTAATGGCGGAGTACTCTACTTGTAGTAGATGTTGACGTTTCAGTATTAGGCTTGTTCACTTTTTCAGGGGTTTTATCGATTCTATGCTAAGAATTTATAATAGCGAGAGCCGCATTTTAAACGCCAACAATAGCAAGAAGGTTCGACTAGACGATTCGATTCGCTTCACTTTTGAATAAATTCGCTTAGTTATATCATTGAAATGGAATCGACACCAAAAATAACTTGATCGTAAGCGTAACCATTGAATCGATCTTCATAAAAATCTAATCGTAATGTGCACTGGACTTGACAGTCGACACTGTTGACACGGTTAATGTTCTGTGCCTCTGTGTAGTTGTCTGTGGTTGACATGACACTTGACATTGACAGCTAGCTTGCGCACGCACGCCTTGTTCGTTCGTTCGCAGTTTTCGACTTGAAAAAGTTGGAAATTTAAAAATTAAAATTCGTCTCATTGTTTCCTTTGGAAACAAAGAGAAAAAGAAAATACATCTGCATTAAACGTTTCACGTTCATCTGAGTTCCTCAGTGAAGCGAGAAATCGCCGAGAGGTTGAGTTTTATACCAACGCTCCGGTAACCGCAAATATAAATATGGTAAGTTACACGTGATTATTTCTATTTTATTTATACGTATTAGTTTAAATCACACAAACCTATAGGATGGGATCACCCACGAGAATAGTTCAAACCCCACTCATGAACTTTATAAACAACTTATTTCGAGGTTATGCCCCACGCGCCGTTAGTTCATGCTTCTAAAACATACTTTTATTTTATTATTACAGGCTGAAACCGAAGCCGCAGTCAACCCTAAGGCGTACCCCCTCGCGGATGCACCCCTCACCGCCAAGATCCTCAACTTGGTGCAACAGGCCTCCAACTACAAACAGCTTCGTAAGGGTGCCAATGAGGCAACAAAAACCCTGAATAGAGGTCTTTCTGAATTTGTCATAATGGCTGCTGATGCTGAGCCTTTGGAAATTGTATTACACATTCCAATTCTGTGTGAAGACAAGAATGTGCCTTATGTGTTTGTGCGGTCAAAGCAGGCCTTAGGGCGTGCCTGTGGTGTCTCCCGCCCTATCATTGCGTGCTCCATTACTATCAATGAGGGCTCGCAGTTGAAGCCCCAGATTCAGGGTATTCAACAAGAAATTGAAAGACTATTAGTGTAAGTGATGTGCGATATTAACATGTTATTTTTGTTAATACAATTTTAAAGCTTTTCTATTGTGTTTAATTTTAAAATATCTTGTCTACGTATCATTTGTTGTACATAGTATATTATTCCTCTGTGTCATTAGGAAAAAATATTGCAAATTAAAAGAACACTGCCAAACTTGAGTAGGCTTATTTAAATACCCAAATGGGGGAAGTTGTGCTGTGGATGATGATGATGATTAAAATAACACTGCTTGTATTCAAAAATATTTAATTACAATTCTTTCTAGATTTATAAATAATTAACCTTACAACAACAGTCTTACAAATTATTTAAAGTTATTTTTATTATTAAAAATTACACAATATCACATTTCAAAGTATTTCTTGACTCGTAAATTCCAATTCTCCTCCCATCTCAACTTCTGGAACTCTGTAAGTTCTTCTCTCATTTTCGCAGCTGTTTGATTTCTTTCATCATTGCGTGGAAAATCTTCAAACCAGTTGACAATATGTTTTGAAAGATCTGCACTGTTCTTGAATGTGTATCCATTTTCACCATTATGAACAAGCTCATCTAAACTGGAATTGAAATTAAAACTTCTATTAGTCAAAGTAGATAGTTGAACATTATTTTATTAATAGTTGGTCTTAATTTACAAAAATAAACTGTTGCTTTTACATGCAATAAAATATACATCTCTACTACTACATCACATCCACATTCAGGGCAATTATAAATTAAAAACTAACTCTGTTTGTTTTGTTTCATGGGTGGACTGTTTTTAATGAGTTTTGGTATATAGATAGATTATGCGCAGGATGTAGACATAGGCTACTTTTTACCTGACTAGGTTTTATGGCCAAACAATACCTGCAAACCCACATGCCGAAGCTTGTTTCACATAATTTAGACCAAGGCATTATAATATTTGAACTTACCAAAGAAACTCAACTGCACATACAGGCAGGCCAGCCCCAAACATATCCACCACCTTCATTGGTAGATCCAACCCTGATGAGCTGGTGTGAAGACACACTCCTAGATCGGCACTTGCCACCATAGTTGGATAATCAGCTGCTTCAAGCCAGGGGGTGACGACCGTCACATGCTGCCATTCCCGGGACCTGATGAGGCTTGTGTAGTGCTCCTTCATAGGACCTTTGCCAGTGATCACACAGATTAGTTTGGGTAACTTGTTTGTGAGGTTATATGTTGTTTCATATACTGAAAAAAAATTAAGAAAGTTTTATGCAGGTTTGAGACATACAGTAATTTTTAAGCCCGCAAGATTTTTGGAAAATCAACTATACTCCATGAGGGAATCCTATTAATTACCCTAAGGTTATAATTTTCATCTAATGATTAGGTAATTTTACCATCTCTCAATGAAGTTTTATGCCTTAAGAGACCATGTAAATAGAAATTTGTCTTTAATCTCACCTTGCAATGCCTCAAAAAGTATATTAAAGTCCTCATCCTCAGTCCAGCTAGTACTGCTGAAGAGCAAGCCAGGCCTATCGCCCCTAGTCTCCACCACACCGTTTATCACCTCTGTGAATGCAGTGTGTTCTTCCTCAGATTGGTTTAAGAGCTCACGTCCTTGACATCCAAACTCAGGGTATGGTTCACTGATCTTTAAAAACCAGTTGTGTTTATCTTCTATAGAAATTGGGTGGAAGATTTTTGGAGGCCTGTCATACAGTACTGTAGCTCTGCAAGGGAATATATGTAGTTAGAAACATAGCCCTAAGGAATAATCTTATATTACAAAATATTTATTGTAACTATTGCTTACAGTATATTCCAACTCTGCAACAGATCTTCTTTCATAGCATAAGTAACACAAAAGTTGTAATCCGAAGACTGTCCAAACCATCTTTCTAGACTCTTTGAGAATTTCAACAGGAAGTGATCTTCAGGTAATGATAAAGCCATGATAGAGTATGCATAGTTATGCCAGTCTATTAAGAATGTAGTTCTGGTGACCAGGCAGTAGAAACGGCAGACTGGCAGAGTAGGTATCGCTGGAGGGTTCTGGCATAACAAGTAGTCACATTTACCAGTGACGAACAAGGTCAACAAGAGACTAATCGCTTGCCATAAAGCTTTTGCCGCGTACCGAACTAATTTCGGACCTTGATCAAAAACTATGGGATTCAGCTTGGATATTGTAATATTTGGGTTCTCTAGGATTTCTGAGAGCGGTGTAGTCTCCAGGTAACCGATTATAATGACTTTCAATCCATTATTCGCGAGAGATAAAGCGTGATACTGCATACGTGGACTTCTTCCAATATCACCGAGAACCACCACTTTAGCAGCCTTTCTTTTAGATTCTTCTGCCATCGTGATTTTACTTTCAGCAGAATTCTTAATTAATGTTTGATAAAAAAAGGCAAAAGCTCTATGTATTCACTTTTCATTTCACCGGCAAAAATTGATTCGACTTTCAAAGAACGGAAGGAAAATACCTATTTATTTACAATTACAAGGAGAAATGTCAGAGTCTGACATTTGGTCTGTCTGAGTCAGACCAGTCCATCGACACTGCATAGTAAGCTGAATTATGAACGTACTTTGTACCAACAATTTAATATAAAAATAATCCTCTAAATTAAAACGAGTACCGATTCTTTTGGGTAGCAGGTAACGTCTATTTGATTTAGACGCATTATACCTTTTTTCTGTTGGTAGACCTGTTGAGTTATTATAATCTATGATTTGGTTGGATAAACATTGTGTGCTATTTTGTTGTTGTGGAATTATTGTGTTTTACAGTGTTTAAACTCCTTTTCGAGTGTATTTGGATATTATGGGAGGGAAATCCCTAAGAAAATGTGAAGTTTGTGGCATTAGGCGTGTCAGAAGAAGATATTCTGGCATATTTTTAGCCCGATTTCCACTTGACCCGGCCAGGTAAAACTTAGTGTATTTCAATACCAATACTTAATAATTATTAATTAATAATCAAGTACTTTAGCTTGTATTTGTTAGTTGTTTTTACTCATATTTGTAGTGGATATCATGTAAATACTAATTAAATACGTAAACTGAACTATTTTCACAAAATTTATACTCTGCCCAAATACAAATAGTGATGTGATGTGAACAATTTATCGATAAACTTTTTTGTTATAGGTGCCGTTTATGGGTAAAGTTGACAGGAAATGAGGACTTGGCGTACTTACCTATTCAAATACTAAACGAAAATAAATTCATAAGTGGCAATCATTTTGCAAAAACTGCTTTTAATAAAAAGAGAAATAGATTGAAAAGGAATGCCATACCATCTTTGCCAAATCCTAAATGAATAAACAATAAAATTAGAAGAACAGTCTGCTAATGTTTTGAAAATTACTCAACTGCGAAGTGCTGCTAAGTAATGTACGTGTTCTTAACTTTGATAATATTTATACTATATTTATTAGTAGTGAAAATCTCTAAAACATCTCTTTTTCAGGTCCTGAGTCAACCGACTGTATTTTATAGCTTGAAAAACCACCTAACGTTGTTTCAAATGTAAAACTTGACTAGAATGGTACAGTCAGCATCAGAAGTATGATAGCGGCTAGGATGGTCAAATAATATATACTGTGGAACTGTCAAATTTTGCGTCAATTAATTAACATACTTCTGATGCTGACTGCACATACAGATTATATTATGTTCAATAAACAACTGATTTTTTATGGCGTATATTTATTTTCGTACGACCAGCACTAAGGTGAAAAGTAGGTAGGTGCAACTACGAAAATCGAATATTTATCGATATCGATGGAAAAGCATGATTCGTATTTGTCAAGCCCTAATAAGGAATTGGCTTTTACAGTGTTGGTATTACTTTTATGTTGCCAGGTTGGTACAAAGTACGTTCATAACTCCGTTCAGTGGCTTGTAAGAAAGTGCCGACTCTTATAACGTAGTGATTATATCCTCTTTGAGTCAGACAGACGAAATGACACTTTTTTTTTTTGGCGTGCATCATCATTGGTTTTCAGCACTTCGATCATTGGCGTCTGTGAACCCTGATTCCCCTGATTAAACATCTGTCGCGCAAATGCGCGAGGCCAATCGAAATCAATTGACAATCGTTTTGACAGCTGACAGGTTGACAGTTGAAGGATCGGGCGTGACTTCGGGGAACGATATAAAACGGTGGGTTGTTATGAAAAAGGGTCGATTCAGAGCTGGGACGTTGGACAGAGGGGCCGAGACTGGTGATGGGATGAAGAACCAACGTCATCAAAGAAGGAAGTCAGTAAGCAACGAACTGGTGAGTGCTAGCGTGTAATAAAGGATAATTCTAATTTACCACGAGGTGGGATGGAGATGAGACCACCCGCAATAGACAATGGAATCACTTTCGGTGTCTTAGATAGTCCTATTTGGTGAGCCTTAGGAGCACAGGACTTAGCTTGGTTGATATGACACAATGTAGGTAGCTTCAAGACGTGGACTATATAGCAGGGGGTCCTGGGTTGGCGAGCCCAAGGTCTCCGGGCCTTGGCTGCCGAAAAGCGTGGCATTCGCAAGCAGGGCGTAGTGCGTGCTATACGTGTACCTACGCACCCATACTCATATACCTACACGTGCACACAGACACATATACCTACACGTGTATACAGACATATGTGCGTATAGTACGTAATGCGTACTGCGCCCATGCATGGTTGGTCCACTTGCATGCATGGAACGATCGGCAAGCGTTGGGAAGTTGGAGCAGCTGAATTAGGGGAGGTGGTGTCAGCACTTGGGACACCGATGGTGGCATACATCGAGATGCTCCGAGTCCGGCTCGGGTGCCTAACGTGGGGATGTCAGTGCCCTCGTACAAATATAGCGTGCGCCACTCTGACATCCCTGGGAGGCCGCAACCCGGACGCAATGAAGATTATAGAAAATGAATGGATATTATGGTACATTGCGGAGACCGGTGCCTTGCTGAATCGAAGGATGAGAGGGTCTGTAGAGCCAGATCCCAGGCTATTCGCTTTGGAAGTCACACGCGAAACAAGATTGAGAAACGATAGCAGTCGAATCACCATCTCACCTCGTGACAACTTTCTCGCAAATTAAATGCTTATTATTCTTGCATGACTCTGTATAACTATTGACCTTAGAAAGCGCAACAACATCAGTCACATGTTCGTACAAATTGAACTGGTTTATCCGAAGACGGGTTTATCTGTGACGCCACCATTTATTGGATTCATTACCGTAAGCTATTTTAGCGATATTTTATGTACGTATTTTATGTAAGTTAGTTGGCGTGGATTACGTAGGTACCTATACTTATCATTTTTCCTCCTAAAAGTTATGTTTTTAAAAGATATGTAGGTACTACCAGAATAGTATGCTATATCTTCAGTGTTTTTAGAACAAAGTTTCTCCAGAACAACCATCAACATCCATTCAAGATACAGTGTATCGATTAGTCAGATCCCTTAAGCTAGCACAGGTCTAAGAATTAATACGATCACAAAAGAACATTTATTGCCACAAGACGAAACAAAAACGGAGTGAGCATGTTCAGTTTTGATGTTGTGTTTGCGCATCGTTATTTATTATTTATGTACTACTTTTTGCGACTTTGACAGTTTCGCAAGTTAAGACATATATTTTTTAGCGGAGCATGCCTCAGTTGCTTGTTTAGACTGCGCCATCTAATACGCTAGTTGGAACTACTTTTTTTTTAAGTAAAACTTCATAAGTACACTTGACTTAGGGAGTAAACTGGTGAATGCGTTACGAAAAGTGCGATCAGATGTTGAGAGAGAGATATAAGTTAGTGAAGATAAAAAGAGAGAGAGAGAGTTACGTTTCGTATATTTTTAAACGTTAATGTGCGAGTGCGAGTTGCGTCTGTCCAGAATGAACATAGACTGATCGACCTACATACGTGTGAACAATTTTGTAATTGAACAATTTTATATATTAAATTTTAAAAAAGAAGTTTTACTTCAGTCGTTTGGTCTAAAGCACACTCGTTTTTTTGAAATCGAATATGTAAAGCCCTCATTGACAATTCACTTTCTTTTGGACACGGGCAAAACACACAAATGCAGGACAGACGTGGAAATTATTGCTATTTTTACATAATTTTCTTATGATTAATCATTTTTAGGGTTCCGTAACCAAAGGTTCACATATGACCCTATTACTAAGACACCGCTGTCTGTCTGTCTGTCAGTCCGTCTTTCACCAGGCTGTAGTATCTCATGAACCGTGATAATTAGACAGTCAAAATTTTCACAGATGATGAATTTCTGTTGCCGCTATAACAACAAATACTAAAAACAGAATAAAATATATATTTTAGGGGGACTCCCATACAACAAACGTGATTTTTTTGCTCGTTTTTGCTCGATATTGATAACGACAACAGGAAGACTCTTGAAATATTCACAAAATATTTAGTTATATTCACTACAAAAATAAATATTTAAATTAATATAAAATAAATATTTAATGGGGGCTCCCATACAACAAACTTGATTTTTTTGCTCGTTTTCATAGATAATGGTACGGAACCCTTCACGCGCGAGTTTTTCTGCTATTTCACATGTGAAAAATCACAGGCTATGATTTTTCATTATATTGTCACACTCGCTATTCTTGCTAGTGCTATTCCACATGTGAAAAATCACGGGCAACGAAAGCTGCTGATTATTATTATTCTTTTACATAAACTTTGCGTTTGACCACGATCTCGCCTTATGGTAAGCGATAATGCAGACTACGATGGTACACGCTTACTTAGAAGAAACCTATTCACTCGCGACTTAAAGATACCCAGGTTGCAGCTATCAGGAAACACAGACTCAACTCAAGTCGTTCCACTCTTTGGCGGTGTGCATAATAAAGGTCGAAGAGAACCGCTTTGTGCGAATGGGAGGTATTTCTACCATATGATGAACTCCGAAGAAATGCGAACGACTGTGATTTGTAGCAGACCTGAATGACAACAACCGTTATATGATGAATACAGAAAGTGATTTCATTTGAATGTGTTTTAACAGGTTATGCGAAGGAAAATAACAGGTGTGACATATGATTTATCACATGCTACTCGTGAAATTTTTCAGTCCTACTGCTTGATGGAGCAGCGCCATCTATTAGCAGTTCTAAAAACATGGTCATGAAGCCCTTCATTGGCGTCCCTTACCAAAAATAAATAAATAAATTAGATACATATTTTCCAGAAAAACAGAGGCTGAACGTAATAACATATAAATAGTTTGTGTTTTAAAAAATACTCTGTGGTTCGTGTGGAACTAAGGGTCATCTAAGGGTAGCAGCTAATTTTTGGTTATTTGTGAACGCAGCTTACCTGATATTGACATCTTAATCACTTTAATTTCTGTCTGTTTGCCATTGAGCATAAAGGTAAGGCCGCATTAGAGCGGCGCTGTGCAGCGCAGCACTGCACGTCACGTAACGTCACCTTTTTAGGGTTCCGTAGCCAAATGGCAAAAACGGAGCCCTTATGGATTCGTCATGTCTGTCTGTCTGTCCGTCCGTATGTCACAGCCACTTTTTTCCGAAACTATAAAAACTAACAACGATCTCGCCAAAACGATTAGAAAAGAAAACAATAAGTTTTAGGGGTTCCCCATACTTAGAACAGAAACGCAAAAAAATGTTTTTCATCAAATCCATACGTGTTCAAACCAATCTATGGATAGGTAGGATTTCAACCGAATAGTTTGCGCGAAATACACTTCCAAAGTGGTAAAATGTGCCCCCCCCCCCCGTAACTTCTAAAATGAGAGAATAATAAAACTAACAAAATTATAATATGATGTACACACGGCTACACATCAAGCTATACATTTCCAGTATAAGCTGACCTCTCATTGTGTTGGCTTTTCCTAGAATGAGAGGTCAGCTTATACTGGAAAATATAGTTTGATGTGTAGCCGTGTGTACATTACCATGCAAACTTCCACCGAAAATTGGTTTGAACGAGATCAAATAGTTTTTTTTAATAAGTCATAAATCGTAAACCGCAATTTACCTTTCATTCAATCAACTCAAATATAAAAAAAGTTACAACGAACTACAAGAACTTTTATATTATGTTACTTGCTGCTACGGAACCCTTCATGAACACGAACACTCGCACTTGGCCGCTTTTTTGTTTGCCTCTCCACCGAGCGCAGTACGTAGACTGACGCGACGCGCCGCTTGCTATGTCGCATTGAGCGTCGCTGTACCGCGCGGCGCGAGCGGCGCGTTGTTGCACGTCACAATATACTTTTGGAAGCAACTATGCCGCGACGCGCAGCCACGCCTACTACTTAGTGCGACACGCGTCATTCAAAATCATTAAAACAATATTTTGACGCTTTGTGGCGCGGCGTGCAGCACCGCGCAGCGCCGCTCTAACGCGGTCTTACCTTAAAACTTGTCTTAGCTGGCACTATACTCACCTTAACGCCATCGCTCCACTGCACGTACGGCCACCTGACATTCGAACTCCCTGGCGTTCTTTACCGTGGGAGCTCCTGTGCTCACCATCCTCTCCATAGCGTATACCACAAGAGGACCAACGTTAGCCAAGACATCGGTCACGTAACGTCTGAGAGGCCAAGCTGCAAGCCAGGATGGCACTCCGGACATCACCCTGTGATTCAGAGATTGTCGTCTCTAACGTTGAGGTGAGGATTAAGCACGAAAGTCCGACTTTTCCCAAACAAAAATGTTCGAAGTGTTGACGACCCATGATGAGCTTGCACTGGCTGGCAGCTGATTTTGCTTAGCGTTTGTTAGTTGTCTGTTTACTTTTTATGTTTTCCTGAAAATAAAAACGCTTAGAAAGAAAGAACGATGTCTAAAGTACTATTAATAAGACATTTGCCAACAGCACTGTCATTTCAAGACAAGGAGAAGCTTCTCAAGCATTTTGGTGCCGAACAAGTATGGGAAACTCCTCATAAACGCAATTATCTTTTTGCATCGTTTAGTAGCCTTGAAAGGGCAAAGGAATCCCTAGGACGGCTCCATCAGCTTGAAATAGCTCATAGAAGGTTGGTTGTAGAGTATTCCTTCGAGAAAGAGCCAGTTATGCAAGATATACCGGAAACAGAACAGAGCTCTAACACTACAAAGCTAGTCAAAGAGTTTCTTAGAGTTTTGAACGCATGGAATCCTTCTATAGACTTCTACCAGCCTCCACCGCCTCACTTAAAGTATAAATACCCAGAAATAACCCCTGAAGTAGCTATAAACATCTTACACTGTCTGTTCAATCACAAACCTTTCTACATTCAAGCTCTACACCTCATGAATAAAATGTGCCTGAATAGTCCTTTCAAAGAAAACACCACAGCACTAACATTCTTCACAGAAATGTATAAGAAATTTTTCATTTTAGACCAACCTCCTTTGCCACCTAGTGAGACTGAATCAGAAATGTCAAGTGATGAAACTGTTGAAAAGAAAATACCAGTGCCCTCTGTTGTTAGAAGAAAAAGAAAACTACCTGTTCCCTCTAGAAAAATCCAAGTAATGCCCACACCATCAGCACCTAAAGTTAAAAAGATAAATCAAGAGGAAGTCTTTGAAACAGGTGCTGTTCAGGATCTTATGAAATCAAAAGAAATATCTATTGTTGTAAATCAACAGTTGAAACCCACAGAAGAACCAGATCTTATCGGAGAGTTAGGGAAGTTTGACAAGCCTGAACAGCCAGAAAAAATAGAAGAAACTGCACCAGAAACTGATGAGCCAGTTTTGTCTAAAATAGAACTTATTAGAAACAGATTATCGTACCGTGATATGAAAACACTACCTGTATTCAAGAACTACCATCCTGGAGAACCATCAATGAGGCTTTACATCAAGAATTTAACAAAAACTGTTACTGAACAGGATTTGAAACGTATTTACAAGCGCTATGTAGAAGGGATGACAGATGAGGAGCTTACCGGATTTGATGTCAGAGTTATGCAGGAAGGTAGAATGAAGGGACAGGCATTTGTAACATTCCCTGATAAAGAAATAGCTGAAACTGCATTGAATGAGAGTAATGGGTACATGTTAAAAGATAAACCTATGGTTGTGCAATTTGCTAGAGCTGCTAATAAAAAAACTGTTGAATGAAATTTAACATTTTTATTTGCCCAAGCACCCTTGACAGGAAGCTTGGATGAGATGTTTGCCATCTTAATTCTTCTTTATTTAATCCTATACTTCTCACAATGTTTCTGCCCAAAAGGATAAGTATATTTTTTGATTGAACAAATATGTATAAAATCTTTTTACACCTATGGATCCTATCCTACTAAGCAAGAGTATAGAATAAATGAATGCTGGACATTTCACACTGCACTATTTAGACCCAAATCTATAGATCTGATAGAATATCTAGAATGACTGCAAATTTTGAATAAAGAATAGATGTGGTTTGTGTAAAATTTTAATTAAATATTCATAATTTCAATAGTGTAGTACTGATCACCATCAATCTTTTTGCCTGAAGTCTTCATTTTCTGCAGTATTGCAATGCATTCGCTTAGGTGATGCAAACCTTTGATTTGGAAAGTTATACTATGCTTCAATCTTGTCAAAACCTTTGAGACCTGAATATCTTTAGAAATAAGGTATTGCTGGTAGTATGCATCCATTATCAGTATCAGCCAATCATACAGTCTGGACTCATGGTTGAAATCCAGAGTTTCTTCAGATCTAAACAGTAACCATTCAATGTATGACAGTAAAAACATTGATTCTTCAACTGTCAAAGCTTCCCTCAAGTGTGGAATAACTAACGCATCACATAAAGGTGTTTTGAGGATTGAATTTATTAATTGAAACTCTTTTTCATCTATTTTATTCATAGCTTTATGGAATGTTGATTGCTTGAGAACAATAGCTTTATCATCAATTAACTTTTTTGTGGAAAATCTGATTAAAGCCCCTATGACTGATTCAGGTAAGTCTTTGAATTCATCAATCAATTTTAGCAATTCCTCATATTGATTGTCCTTTATAAGATCAGGTATGAGCTGAGCACATACTCTTCTTTCTGTGATACCGAGTCTTATGGCATTATCTTGGGTTGTAGTGAATCCCGTTACTGGTACAGCCGATACATTCCAGTCTGCAACTTCTGGGGTTTCCTCAACCATAATTTCATGGGAGCCTAGAAGACTAGATAGGTTTCGTTTGATTTCTAATGTAAATGGCAGCATGCCAATGTGATTTGAAGCTTCAAGCACTATTCTCTTGTGAAAGCAGTAAATTTTAGCATTTTCTCTGTACATTTTCATAGGGTATCTGCAAGATGCTACTCCGAAGCTGTAGTTGTAAGCAACAATGATGGCTCCCTCTTGGTTTTTGTTGCTTCCGAATAAAATGAGGTGGTTTTTTCCCATTCTAGCCATGGATACAGATGACTTTGTGCCTATCCAGGGCACAGTACCTATTACCTTCCATGTTCTTGTGTACGTATCATAGACCGCTAGTTTTGCATCACTCCCTGTAACAAATCAAAACATTTATTGATACAATAAACATTTAATTCTAAAGATTCGGAATTTTTAACAACAAAGTATACTTACATAAAACAAAGACATTTTGTTTATGGATCAGTTTTCCAACAACATGTGCACCCTCAGCATCACCCCTTGTTATCTTTTCTTTGTTAAAATTTGACTTGTCCAGGTCTCCAAGTTCATCTCTGAGTGAGCAGTTTACTATTTCAAACCTGCTGTCATTTTTAACAACATAGCAAATGTTGTCTGTAGCATTAACATTCCAGCATGCTAAATCTACAATTGTATCTGTGTCTCGTAATAGAGACTTGCTCTCGTACGTCTTTCTGTTCTCGATCGCGTACGGGAGACTTGCAGAGTTGCCGTTGGTAAATACTATGAGTGGTGGTGCTGCTTCTCTTGGAATAAGTTTCAGAATATTGATTGGAAACTGAAAATGCAAGTAACAGGGATTATGAACTTGATCAATAAAACTAAAACTAAATATTGAAAACTGTTGGGTTAAGTACTTTGTATTTTTTTAGTTTTTCCAAATTAGTACAGTCCTGCTCCCACATTTTTATGGTGTTGTTGTTAAAAACACCGACATATTTGTCCTGTGTTGCATCGTATATGACTGGGCCAGTGATATGACCCTGCGAAGTCCACCCAGTGGCTTGCTTTTGATCAGAAAGCTGAAAAAAATGCAGTTTTTTTATCCATACATTTTTAGGTTATATTTACATATTGAAATCTTCAAACTTTCCCAATTAATACTCTTTTTCGAACTGATTTTTATTATGAATTGCTTTGTGGTTTTGGATTTGTTTACAACTAATATTTACCCTGTATTTGTTGACAACGTTTCGCCCTAACGTGATGATCACATGGTCATCTTCTTTGGCTTCTGTTACACCCAGAAAACTCTTTTGATCGATTAGAGGACATAGAATATAATAATTATGCAGTTTTGCCATTATTTAATGTTGTTTTCATAAAGAATAAAGAAAAATAAACACAGACAGATTTTTCTGCAGAGGCTTTAGAACTACCTCTATATAATTTGTATTTACGTTACGAGTTTTGTTTCTAATGTTCCAATTCCTACGTCAAGTCAAGTACGTCAACAAAGCAGCTGACTGCACCATTATTCTAGGTTCTTTTTTCTATCCTTGTCGTTTTTACCACAATGTAATCAACCCATCCCTTTTGCACCATTTTATATGCTCAAATTACAGGTAATTCTCTATTCACTATTGGTTGTATGCAAGGAACTTACTGTATGTATGGCTTCTGTGGCTAGTTGTTGCCACAACTATGCTAATGTCAAGTTGACAGTTTAAAAACGGTAAAACGATGGAGTTCCGGGTATTGAAATGGTTGGCCAGTCAAGTACGTAAACAAAGCACCAACATTCTGATAGGTACTTTTTTCTGTACATATATCCTTGTCGTTTTTACCACAATGTAATCAGCCCATCTTTTTGCACCATTTATATGCTCAAATTACAGGTAAAGTCCTTTTCACGAAAGAAGTCCCGCGGCAATTGGTGGAACTAATTTTGACAGATTAGTCATGTCAGAGCTGTTATTGTGTTGTGTTCGGAGTTTTCGGTCTCTGTCGCTATCGATAGTAAGATTTTTACCAATTTTGTTGTGTTGAAAGGGTGGTTTACAATGCCTAAAGTTGTTAAAAGTGCTGCCCGAGAAATGATACTGAAGGTGGAAGAGTTTTGTGAAGCAGAACAGCAGAATCTAAGGTGTTTTGATACCAATAAACAATGTTCGCAAGAGAGTTGCCGCCATGACAGGTACATTTTAGGGATGCCATTTAATTGATTTTGACCATGTTGTTTGGAAAATTAAAATTAATTGTGATGCCCGTTTTTACTAAAATAGGTGCAAAATCGCTTTGTGCACGCATCGATTCGTACATCCGTGTTACATCACTGCGACTTGAAGTTAATTTAAATATTTTTTTACAACCTAAAATGTAGTATGCTAATGTAATATTTTTTGACATTACAGGTATTTCTGAAAAAACCGTCTCAAGAATAACACAAGAAGGAAATACGGCTGCAATAACTTCAACAAAAATTGTCACACCAGGGAAAAAACGTCCACAACCAAAGAAGATTAGGTTGGATGATTTTGATCTCTGTGCCATTCATCAAAAAATCCAACAATTTTATATTGTGAAGAAGGAACTGCTAACTTTAAACAAAGTACGCAAGGTGTTGAAAGAGGATATGGATTTTCAAAATCAATGCAAACACGTAGATCATTTCGAAGATAATTATTTAAAAAACGATGGGCTGATAGATGTAGAAATGGACCGGTTTATTATATCTATAGCGAGTGACAGCGAAATAGAGTCGGATCGTGATTCTGACGTGCATGTGAATGATTTGGATAGTGATGCTAGTATGTCGGGCATAGCTCTGCTTGATGATCTTAATTTATACAATAAAAAATTTAATGGCATTTGTAATTTTTTATTTAATTTTATCTATGTAGGTAGGTAGTGTATCTTACAACATCGTACACTTTTGTAAGATTGATTGATAGGTATGTGATCTCTTCCAGACAACTTTGAAATGGTCTGAACTTATGAGTACGACAATTGACTATATAGAAAATGTTTAATATAGGTATATATAAATACTTACTAAAATATACAGCAACAAAGATATAATCTAAGTACAGAATAATAGATATCCATAAATACACTACTAAGTAAATATAGTTATATAATCATACCCACATAAAATATATTTACAAATAGAATTACTAACCATCATATACTTTGCTATACTAATATAGCCTGCCAAACAAAATGAGCTTACTAAATAAGTTTATTGCTCATAGTCATTAACAAAAACGGGTCTCTATCGCGTGCACCTCGATACATTCCCGACAGTTTCGACAGAGTTACAATGACCGACGTGATCACGGGTAGACTAGCCGTATTGCAATTTTGGGAAGTCAAAAACTAATCGCTGGCAACATTCCGTCGCGCGACTACAGCGCTGCGTCTGGGGAACTTCTTTCGTGAAAAGGACTTTAATTCACAATTCAGGTTGTATGGCCTCCATGGATAGTTGTTGTCACAATTATGCCAATGTCAAGTTGACAGTTTAAAAACGGTAAAACGATGGAGTTCACAAACAAGCAAAACATGCAAGCCCAGCAAAATATCGCTCTTCGGATGTTCACTGTAGCCGGACGCTACGTCCGAAACGATGTAATCGCCCGCGACGTGCAAATCCAGAGCATACAAGAGTTCGTTGCCATGTTGGCGCGTCGGATGTATGACCGCGCTGACAACAGTTGGCACGAACATCTTCAGGAATTTGCCCCACTGCACGCGCGGCCACCAGCCCACCAAGGACCGTAGCGTCCACTACCCCGAGAGCTCCTGGACCCCCCGACTTCTTCTTCTTCTCTTTCAACAACTTCACCGATTATTAGCGACGTCACCGGCGAAAATCACAAAGGAAAATAAGAACAACTAAGACCAGCGTCAAGCCAAGACGCGTCCGCTTACACCGCGCCGCGAGATAGGCCCACGAAAAGCTCCGAAGAGCCACCTGCCACAAGACAGGGCCACAAAGAGCCGAGCCCAGAGACCCGGAGATAGTAGTCTCCGCGAGTTAAAGCCAGAGCGATGGGCTACTCACCTGAGGCCCTTACCTGCAGCTCAAACGCAATAGTGCAACCACGCACACTGCTACGCGATCGAGCCTGTAGACGACCAGGATTGATTGATGGAGTTCCGAGTAATGAAATGGTTGGCCAGTGACAAAGGGAGACTCAACCAGAATTTAGACCACAAAGTGATTTATTTAAACCTAAAAAGCAATGATACAACACAACTACACAACACAAATATATATGTATACAACACACAACATTATTATTTAAACAGGTAAACAAGGACTGCAGACTGACAATGACATTTTTTTTTGTCAAATCTAATTATTTTTGTTTGTCTGGCTCTGTCTCTCTCGTTTGTTTGCAGTGTTACTACCTTGCCCTTTTCGAGCTAGATCTTGCTCTTTTTACAGCAGCGGGGAACCCGTTTTTTCACTGTTTAGATCGAAGGGGACAATCTAACCCTTTTTGACGCACGCATCCCTTAGAATCCTTAGGTAAGATTGATTCATAAATTCATAATATACTCTGCTGCATTTTGATTCATTTAATTTTGTTTTAGAAAATGTACATGAAGTAGGTGTCTATTTTTACTCTCTGTACTAATAACACTAATAATAATCTGTACTAATAAAAATATAGATACCTACTGTAGGTCTATCTTGTTTAGGGTAAAACCCTCCCCATTTTACCCTGAAAATTGACTTTTATTTATAAATGTTATTTGACCTAATAAAAAATTGTATAGCTAAACCTCAACTGATTTTTCAATAAATGTTTTATTTCTTGTCTTAGGTACCCTTTCTAGCTCTATTGAAGTAAAACTTCTTTACGCACGTTTGACTTGGGGAGTAAGCTGGTGTATGTGTTACGAAAAGTGCGAACGGAAGTTGAGGGAGATATAAGTTGGTGAAGATAGAAAGAGTTACGTTTCGTATATTAAAATTTAGATTTTGATTAATATTTTGAAAAAGAAGTTTTACTTCAGTCGTGTGGTCTAAAGCACACTCGTTTTTTTAAAAACCCGCTTTAGGCAAATCTAGCTCTTTTTAGCTATAGTATAGTATCTCCCTTTTTTATGTAAGGAGGTGGCAAGTGGCAACGCTGGTTGGTTGGTTTGGTTATTTTTGTCGTGGAAAATTATAAATTTGGGGTCTTTTGGGCGAACTCCAAGGTCATTCCGTACCGTACGCACAAATACCTACCATAATTAGGGTTACATCATTGATAACCCATTATTGAATCTGCTGATTATAAGTTCAAATCCATTCAACTTCATTTGTAAATCGGCAGCGGTCGAGCAATCATGTCTACCGTCGGCAAAGTGATCAAGTGTTCCGCAGCTGTCGCATGGGAGGCCGGCAAGGAGCTGTCGATTGAGGAGATCGAAGTCGATCCGCCAAAGGCCGGAGAAGTCCGCATAAAGATTACTGCTACCGGTGTCTGTCACACGGACGCTTATACTCTATCCGGAGCTGACCCTGAAGGCGTATTCCCCGTTGTTTTGGGACACGAGGGCGGCGGTATCGTCGAAAGTATCGGCGAAGGAGTCACCTCTGTAAAACCCGGCGACCATGTAGTCCCTCTTTACGTGCCACAATGCAACACCTGTAAGTTCTGCCTGAGCCCCAAAACAAACCTCTGCCAAAAAGTCCGTCTCACTCAGGGACAGGGCTTTATGCCCGATGGCACCAGACGCTTCCGCTGCAAGGGAAAGGAGCTCTTCCACTTCATGGGATGTTCTACGTTCAGTGAATACACGGTTGTGGCAGAGATCTCAGTGTGCAAAGTCGCGGAGGACGCGCCTTTAGATAAGGTGTGTCTGCTTGGCTGCGGAGTACCGACTGGATACGGCGCCGCATTGAACACAGCCAAGGTTGAGCCCGGATCCAACTGTGCTATCTTTGGACTCGGAGCAGTTGGTCTCGCTGTTGCATTAGGGTGCAAAGCAGCTGGCGCCAAGCGTATTATTGGAGTAGATATCAACCCAGACAAGTATGAAGTAGCTAAGAAATTCGGAGTCAATGAATTTGTCAACCCTAAGGACAGCGAGAAGCCAATTCAACAGGTGCTGGTTGATTTAACTGATGGAGGCCTAGATTACACGTTTGAGTGCATTGGTAATATCAACACTATGCGCGCAGCATTAGAAGCTTGTCATAAAGGTTGGGGTGTGTCTGTCATCATTGGAGTAGCTGCAGCAGGCCAAGAGATCAGCACACGTCCTTTCCAGCTTGTTACTGGTCGCACATGGAAGGGAACAGCTTTCGGAGGCTATAAGAGCCGAGACAGTGTTCCCAAGCTTGTTGATGAGTACCTTGCTAAGAAACTACCTTTGGATGAGTTTGTCACCCATAATGTTAGTCTCAAGGAAATTAATGAAGCCTTCCACTTGATGCACGCAGGCAAGTCTATCCGTGCCGTCGTTCACTTGTAATTTAAAAGCAAATGTTTTTGAAGATTTTTGATGCATTTATTCTGAGCTTGAAGCTATTATATTCCGTATTGCAATATCAAATATTACTCTGTTCTGTACCACATGTTAATGATAAGTTAAAATAAACTATAATTTTGGGCTATAACCGGCTTTGTTTAAGTTTTACTGTTTCCTACCTTTTCAAATACTATACTAGAATAAGTACCTAGATTTATTTTTATTTAGCAGTGCCATTTTTGGTATGGTACCCTAAAACCGGTTAATTATTGATTATAAATATTTATTTTGTCACTAGATATTGAAAGTAGTTAAATCTCTATTGATAATTTTATGAGGGTATCAGTAAATTACCTAACAGTTATTTCTGTATTTTAATCATAGGTTTGGTTGAGCTTCAAGCATTTGGCTGCTTTTTAACTGTATTTTTTTGTGGGGTAAAGCACCGTTTTAGTTTTAGGAACACTTGAAAAATCAAACACATCTACTACCATAAATTAAACCTTTATATTTTTAACAAAATATACAATTTGCTACATGAATATAAATTCATCTCTTTCTTAGATTAGGTACAATTATTGAGATACTTGTTCAAGTACAAATACCCTATGTATGTATGTATAGGTATTTCCAATATATTTTTATGATCATCAATGTCAATTTTATTAGCAAGCATGCCTAAATGTTCTGTTAGGTTTCGCACTATCATGGCTGGGTTAGCAACAGGTACCTAGTGTAGCCTGCCGACCTCTTAGTCAGTGAGCAGTCGCCATCTTGAATATGCGCATCTGTGGAACCGATGATCCCACAGACAGCGACTCGGCTGTACCATATTCAAATCATAATTTCAGTTATTTTTGTCCTTTTACGTACTAAAATAGATTAGAAATGCATATTAAAATCACCAACCCCATCAGTTTATAAATATATTTCAAGAAATTTAATCCCTCAAAGTTATTTAAGTCATAATTTTTAATAGTCCGTCTGACGGTCGCCCACAGATGCGCCATTAAGTACGATCAACCTGGCTTTAGGTCCACAGACAAGAGGTGAACCAAGTGAGCTTTGGAGGGCTTCTAGTAGGATAAAACTGATCTTCAGTACTGTAAGATGGTCCAGCCTGGAGATGGTCCCGTCCGTGACTATCGTCCACTGGGCAGGGTGTAGGACGAAGTTATTTATCTAAGTAGGTACAATTAACTTTTACTGAATAATACTAGTATACCTACTGTTGCTGCTCTGTCACTTGTTTGTAATACTCTATGTAGCCATCGCATTGTTCACCTGAAAAAAAGACATAATTTCAACGCAACCGGCAACGAGCTCACCCACATATTGTAGATGCGTGGAAATCTCACACGGTGCGTTTCACCCGTTCGTTTCTTCCACGCACCTGCAACATGTGGAATGACCTTCCTCCGGAGGTTAATCCAGTGGGCTTCAAAATGAACGCCTTCAAGAGAGGTATTAAGTGCTAGGCAACGCGACTGCGCTACCACGAGTGCTGCAGGAGTTTATAGGCGGCGGTGACCACTTAACATCAGGAGGCCCGTCAGCTTGAGTGTCTACAAGTTTAATATAAAAAAAACAAACATTTACAACAGTTAAAATAGCATCGACATCAAAAGCAAGAATTAAGTATACGCTCAAACTACGCAGGAACCCACAACGGGTTCAATTCCCGCTACGGATTTTTATTTGTATAACCTACATATATTTGTTCCGGGTCTGGGTGTTTTTCTAAATAATTCTATCAGTTTATATATTTTTAATGTTTACTTGTACATTATATATGTAGGTATCATAAATAGTTATAAAATGTTACATAAACACCATATTATATTGCGTCATATTGTCAATGAATTTACAGTAAGATAAGATATTACAAACAACTTTGGTCCCATGATAAACACGTGACTTGCCGTCTCACGGAATAATATCTATATTTATAAACAAACTCAGCCATAACTTATATCTGTCTGTACAATAATGAAAATTAAGGGGAGACCGGAGGGGAATCGCCCATACAACACGTACCTACTACCAAGATCATTTCTAATTGGAGCATATTTCTACCTTAATAATAATTTTAATTTGAATAGTATTTATCTAGGTTCCCAACCATATATTAGATCAAAATACTTACCTAAAATGAAATAGAAGCGTATCGCATGTATGTTTTTACGTCATATAAGACCTGTTTTCAACCTAATTGTTTCGTATTAAAAACAACAACATCTTAAGTATCCTAGTCATGGGAACATAGATTATATCGTCTAGTTACAGAATAACAACACAATGAGAAAAATATAACAAGTTTTCTGTCATCATTTTTGGTATTACGGAACACGGTCAAAATCTAATCAAATTTAGAATCGTTCATTTGTTATCACTTTCGCTCTGCGTGGCTAAACTTCGTCACTAAACAGCGATAGCGATATTCAGGCCGAAGTTTTTGACGCGGCCGAATTGAAGTTGCGCTCGGGGTTCGCCGGCTTCTTAAACATAAAAACCAGTCAAGAACAACCCCAGTTAAACTTGCTTTAGAGTTAAACTCTATTAGATAAACCCGCGTCCGAATGGATGCATCGGTTTGGGAACTTATAACACCCCTCTTTTTGGGTAAGGGGTTAAAATAATAGTGGACGGGCTCGATTCCTGTTACAATATAAATGTTCGTGAATGTTCATAATGTCAGTATTGATTATCATTATGATCAATCAAGTTTTTATGTAGTTTGGCCTAACTTGAAGTTATTAGCTTTTACTAAGTATTATTTTAATCATTGTTATTAATACGGGATTTATCACGTACCGTTTTATCGGTGTTACGACCGACAATGTTATTAGCTTTTCCTCTACAAGATTGACATCATCGGATTTTAAGAGTGGTAGAGTTCCTTGTGAAAGGGCTCGCCTAGGGAAGTAGGTGCTACCACATACCTTTATATGTGGTATGGTGGACACAGGAAAACCCGGTTGCTTAGTAAATGTTAGATTGCATAATTATTTCAGCATTTTATGTTCAGATAACACGTTTCAATCTCGTTATCTGAATATAAACCTTAATGTTTATAAAGAAAAAAGCAATTACAATGTTGATCGGTATTTTTAATTGTAGATCGGTTTGCAACGTGAATGCTCTACTTATATGCAAGAAGTGGGCAGTTTCAAACGTAATGTTTGGACTTGTCTCTGACTACCCCCTTGTGAGATATCTTCACTGGTCTGCGTACTGAGTAAGAGATCCGAAGATGTCCACAATGGGGATTAATATAGTCGCGATATTATTATTTAGGTATTCGATGTAGGCACGATGTAGGTTATCATTATCAAAATTATTAAGTATGGCCACTGCTGAACATAGGCCTCCCTCATAGATTTACAGAGCGACCGATCTTGTGCGGGCACCCAACGGCTCCCACCAACCTTAATCAGGTCGACTTTCCATCTAGTGGAGAAGCCGCCCTACGCAGTGCTTTCCATTGCGTTCCCGCCCACTGCCACTTCCGAAAATGTGGCAGCCACGAAGATATCTTTTGCACAGCCATTAATATATGCGAGAAAAAGGGTAGACCCAAAAACATTTTATTGAGGAACTCCAAAGCTGAGCCTTCTCTCGTCGCTAGAGATGTTATCGATGAGAACAGTTGTGTTCGGTCAGTCATATAGCTTTTACATAGACTACTAACGTCACCTCTAACGTCAACATCATACATCTTTTCCAATAAGATAGGGGTGAGACAGTGTCAAAAGCTTTGTATAGATGTAAGAAAAATAACAATGGACTTCAGATTAGAATCGAGATGTTTGACTAGCAGTCGTGGTAAGTTCAATAACTGCATCTTCAGTATATCTAGAACATCTAAAGCCATTTGGATGCCCAGCCGGTATATTTTTTATCTTCATGGAATGTTACTCGTGAACCATTAAGTATTTTCTCTTCTTCTGTGTCGCGTGTCAAGAGTTTTTTATTATTTCTCTAATAAGTGTATAAATTTCAATATTGGGAACTCCATCTAAGAGTGTGATGCCAAGCATGACGCGCTCCATGGCTCTCTGTGCTACACTTATTTTGTACACAGCCTCCTTTGTGAGCCTCCATGTCTCGGCACCATAAGTCATAGTTGGCAAAACACATTGGTTATAGAGACGTTGGTTATAAGACATTGTGAAATACGAGTGGATTTTAATATGTCAGCTAGTTTGCCGAAAGCTGCCCATCCAAGTTGAACACGCATGATGACTTCCCTTATCTGATACTCCTTGCCAAAAGATAAAACATGACTAAGATAAACGTATGAGTCGACAATTTCTAGTTTCTCGCTTCCAACAACGACGTTTGGGACAGAAACTCCAGAAAAGCTCGACATAACCTTCGTCTTGCCCATATTCATCCTGAGGCCCAATATATCGAGTTCCCAATACTGAAATTCGCAAGGAGACTAAAGTACAAGACGTCAGCACGCGAATATTGGGGCTCAAGTGGAGTTGGGCAGGATACTTGGCCAGACGTAGTGACGACAGGTGGACTAAGGCCCTAACAGAGTGGAGGCCGAAAACTGGGCATCGAAATAGGGGACGTCCACCAGCGAGATGGGTCGGCGACATCCATAAGACCGTGGGTCGTATGTGGTTCAAACTGGCACAGGATCGGAAGAATGGCAGAAACAAAGAGAGGCCTATGCCCAGCAGTGGGTCGACACGGGCTGAAAATGATGAAGATGAAATATATAAATAAGTTACCCTTCAAGAAGTGCGGCGCACCCCTCGTCCGCTCGTTCCTGGCGTGTAGCGCGTGCACGGTGGCGACGAACGCGTGCACGCCTGCGCGCCGCGCCGCGCCCACCAGCTTTCGCGCCGACAGCCCGCTCCACACGGTACCGCCCGCTTGCTTCGCCACGCCGATCGCAGCTATAGGGTCGTTCCAACTTAGCAGCACTTCTATTATTTCCTGGGGAGGTAATTAATAACAGCAAAATTTACGTGTAATGTTTAAATCCCTTTCATATATACCTTCGACGTGACCTACGAGGCAATACTCTATTATAGGCGATGGTTACAACACAACTTAACATAAGGTGGGCCATAAGTTTGTTTCATCTCCATGTAGTATAATAAAAAAATATCACATCCCACATGATCCGATATTTTATGTCACCTTTATCCTCAATATACAAAAAACCATTTGTTAAAAAGGTTACTGAAAGGTATTTGGGTATGTACGTGATAAAAAGGTATAAAAACACCTTAGTATTTCAAGAAGAATTTTTTAAAAGATAGATTTGATATTATCATAATTTGTCTGATTGATGACGAGGTTTATCTAGGTAATTCTAGTACCTACATAATATAAAAATTATCATGTTTTTAGAGATAACTTGTCTTTAGTTTAGTTTGACAACTGAATTAGGACTATCAATGGCTCGATATTTTTTATCAACACAAGTTTTCATCCAAAAATGTATAGGTACCTATAGTGGCGTATTATAACGGGCTATTTTTTACGGTAATGTGTATTGTCGTTTCACTTTACTGTCTATACCCTAAGAGGCCTAGAGTAAGACAGCAGTGGACGTTGCCGAACAATATTGATAAAATCTTGCGGTTAATAGTACATTATTAGACGAGGGGTAAAACGCAAGACACTAAAGCAGTGCCTTGCGTCACGGGTGCTATATTCTGGAGAGTGCAGAGAGGGATATAAGCACGCCCAAGATGCAGGCAGCTTTATCCACAAGGACAATACTCTACTTTTCAAACTTTCTGCGAGACAATGCTCACTGCTCACTGCACCACGGAGAATGCACCAACCTAAGTAGATCTGGTTTTTATTGTCTCGCAGAAAGTGGGAAAAGTAGAGTATTCTCCTGGTGGATAAAGTTGTCTGCATCTTGGGCGTGCTTATATATACATATATACCTAGTCAGGTCATAAATTCTGTCACATGTTTAATATAAAATAATTGAAACAAGTTTATTCATTATGTAACCATTTACATGTATATACCAAAATGAACTTAACAAAACATAGATTCTTATGACACTAAAGTTTATTCAAAATGACCTCCGTGATTTTGAATACAGGCCTTCAATCTGCGCGGCCAGTCGTCTATCGCAGCACGAACGAGGTCCATGTCAATATCGGCGGCTGCCTTAATCAAGGATGTCTTGAGTGACTCCAAATTGGGATGAGGCTTTGAGCACGCCTTTTCCTGCAAGTGTTGCCATATCTTGTAATCTAACGGATTCAAATCTGGACTGGAGGAGGACCAGTCTTCGTGCCGGATGAAGTCGATTTCACGCGCCGCCAGCCAGTCTTGTGTGCTCTTCGCTCTATGAGCTGGCGCCGAATCTTGTTGGAATACCCAGTGCCTGTTATTGAACATGGTATGAGAAACAGGTTCCACAAGGTTCGTCAGGACTGTATTTTGATACACAACTGCATTCGTTTTTACGCCTTTCTCACAAAAATGTACCTCTGTTAAGCCCCAATAAGAAACTCCCAACCATACCATGAGCGAGGATAGTAAATGCCCTCGTTGGACACGCGGAATACGGTTACTCGCTTTTTCACTACTGTGTGCGTACACCTTATCATTTTGTTTGTTGTAGCTCTCTTCTACGGTAAAAATTTTTTCATCCGAAAAAAGAATTTCCCGATATTTTTTTCCCGCGTACCGCTTCAACAAAGCGCGGCATCTCTTCAGTCTCAGGTCCATTAGACGAGCATTCAAACGATGTCCTGTTTTTCTTCGATATGCCCGAAGCCCTAAGTCTTCATTTAACACCCTTTTCACCGTGGTTCTGCTTAACCCCATCTGAAGGGCCAACAGTTTCTGCTTACGTTTGGGATTTCTTTGAATTCGCGCCTTCACAGCTTTTATCACTGCTGGAGTCCTAATAGACCGAGGGCGACCACTTCTTGACCTGTCATCTACACTATAGTCTTCATTGTATCGTTTGATGGTGCGATAAACGAATCATTTGGTTATATTCAAATTTTTCATTATGTCAAAAATTTGAATTGGCGCGTAACCGCAACGATGCAACGCAATAACTGCAACACGGTCTTCTTTAAGCGTCCACTCCATATTTAAAAATGAGTAAAATTCTAAAAAGTATACATTTTTATTTTTATGAACAATTCGAAATTAGAATTCTATAAGCTTTTTTGTGGCCAGCATTTTAAAAGAAAAGTTTTTACGTGTACACAGTGTACTTACATCAATGTAATCAATTAATATACTAATTAAATAGTATTTATAAATGTAATAAATGTCTTTTACTTTACTTTACTCTATTTTTCTGATGTGTAGATTGTTTTAATGAACCTGTGACATAATAGTAATAATTTTAAGTAATTACAAGCTTTTTATTAACTTGCAATGAATGTATGTTTGTCCGGGTGGAATCTTGCCACTGAATCTTAAACCCATCAACTGATTGAGCTGAAATTTAGTGTACATACGAGGTGCATTCAATAAGTACCTAGCCTCATCGCCAGAGGGCGCTGTAGTTTCAAAAGAGTTTTACCACAGTGTAGCACATTCTTTTTTAATCCTTTTTTCAAATTTTCATTCCAATCCCTTCATTTGTTTTAATTTGACAACTTATGGAAGCGAACGTATCGATCGGTTTTACAAAAATGGAAAAAGAGCAATATCGTTCGGTGATTCGATTCCTATTTTTGGAAGGGAAAACGCGCATCGAAATCAAAGTGCGCTTGGATGCTGTGTACGGTGACTCTTCTCCATCGATGGCCACCGTCAAGAATTGATTCAACGAGTTTGCACGTGGCCGTACGTCGGTTTTTGATGAACCACGTCCAGGTGCACCGAAAACAGCTGCTACGGAGGCAAACATTAAAAAAATCTATGATCTCGTATTGGCAGATCGCCGATTGAAGGTTCGGGAGCTAGCTGAGACTGTAGGCATTTCAGAAGGAACAGTGCATCATATTCTTCACGAGGAACTCGGCATGAGAAAGCTGTCGGCGCGATGGGTGCCGCGTTTACTCACACCGGAAAACAAGTGCAACCGTGAGACCACATCGGAGACGTGTTTGGCGCTGTTTAAGCGGAATCCAGCGGAGTTTTTGCGTCGTTTTGTGACCGTCGATGAAACCTGGATCCACTGGTACACACCAGAGACCAAGGAGCAATCAAAACAATGGATCCAGACCGGGGAACGTGCTCCAAAGAAGGCGAAAACTGTAAAATCGGCCGGAAAAGTTATGGCCACCGTTTTCTGGGATTCACAAGGTGTGATCTACATCGATTATCTCGAGAAGGGTAAAACAATTACAGGGCTTTACTATGCCGATTTATTGGGCCGATTCCACGCCGAATTAAAGAAAAAACGACCCCATCTGGCGAAGAAAAAAGTGCTGTGTCACCACGACAACGCACCGGTTCACACGTCTGCCGTTGCCATGGCCAAATTGGTCGAATTACGCTACGAATTGCTGCCCCATCCACCGTATTCTCCAGATTTGGCCCCTTGTGACTTCTTTCTGTTTCCTAATCTGAAAAAATCTCTCGCTGGGAATAGATATGGATCAAATGAGGAGGTCATCGCCGCCACGGAGGCCTATTTTGCAGAGTTTGACAAAAACTATTTTTCGGACGGGTTAAAAAAGTTGGAGCATCGCTAAGCTAAGTGTATCGAACTAAAAGGTCTAACATAGTCTATGTTGAAAAATAAATTGCCACTTCCAAAATTTTCGTTTACTTTTTGTAGGCTAAGTATTTATTGAATGACCCTCGTATGTAACTTCGGTGACAATGCAATAATATGGTACCATGCAGGTGGTCTCACGATGGAGACGGATGCTAGACAACGGAACTTCTGAATGGATTATAGTAGGCTACTAGTGTTTGGACTCATTTGAATCTGCTTGCGGTTCCGATTATGAATTTTATAAAAGCTTGTTTTGAAAAAGTAATTTCTCAACAAAAACTTATTATTTTTTATTTTGTTGAGATTTATTAGTTTTCTTATGACTTTTCTTTAGGTTTAGGGTATGTTTGTTTTAATTTAGATTTTTTTTATGACATTTGTTAGTAATGAATATTGATGTAATTTGTAATTTCAAATACAATTGTTAATTGTTTCTTGAATAAATGAAATTAAATACTGAACACATAATAATAAATAAACAAAAAATATAGATTGCTCAAAAAAAAATAAACTGGCGAACTTAATGCTAGAAAGCATTCTCTTGCAGTTAATCTTTGTGTCATGTGGAAAGTCAGTTTTTGTTAAATAAGTAAACACAAAGCATTTCCATAAACTTAATTATGTAATTACCTGATGAGCATTCAACCTCGTCATCATATCGGTGGCTAGCTGGTGGTGGGCGGGATGCGAGTGGCCTAGCGAAAGCAAGGCGCAGGCTAGCGGTTTCGACTCCCCGAGGGCGCCCCTGCGGGCCAGCGCGCGGAGCCTCGAACCCGCACCCCGTGTCACGAGGGTCCTCACGCACAGCTCGGACACGCATTGTTGGATCACCATGTCGTGCCGGGTGAGGGAGCTCATGTAGGCTGTTACCACCTGAGGAAAACATCGAAACCACCGTCTAAACCGTAAATAAGTACCTACCTCTTTCAAATACGCCAGGGCTCTCAAGGAAAAATTAAAAACTAAATATGTATTTATTTTATTTTTAAACTGTATTGTCCTACTGCAGGACAAAGGCCTCAAACAACACAGATTAAAAATAAATATGTATTACGCTGAATCTAAGGCACTTATGAAGTTCGCAAAAGTTCTGAAAGGTTTTTATTTCCGCATTTCATATGGAGCGGTGGCTCTTTGCTTTGCTTATTGTTGGTGACATTTAGGGATGGGAAGTCTGGATAGCACGGAGTTCACGGGACGCGTAACGTGCTTAAAATATATTGAAATCACCGTCGACCGTTTTTTGCGGGGCTCGGGGGGAGTGATCTATTGCTGGTTTACTTCCACATTATAGCGTTGTCACTGTCTAACAGTTACTGTAGATTGAACACTAGTGCTTGGTGCAGTCGATAAAATAGTATCGATAAAATGAATGAATGACGAAACATTAAGGAGTATGAATAACCTACATTTTAAAATTGAAATCGTGATCAAATTTTAAGAAGCTTTTATTTAACTTGCAATGTTTGTAGAATTTTAAACCAGTTCACCCAATCAATTGAGCTGAAATTTTGAATACAACGTAACTTAGGTGATAATGCAATAATTTGGTACCATGGAGATGGTTTCATATGGAGACGGATGCTAGATAATGTAACTTCTGAGTGGATACTAGTTTACTAGGCTGCTAGTGTTTGGGCTCATTTGAATCTGCTTGCGGTTACATATGACGTCACCAAAAATTCAAAACGGTGGAAATAACAATAATGAGTTGCAGGTTAGGTGTTTGCAGTTTGTTAGCATTGCATGCGTTGATGGCGTGTCAATAACCATTCAGGAATGTAGATAAACAAAGCAATTAGCATTTCATATATTTTTTATTTAGATAGAGAAGAAGTCAGCCATTCACGAAAAAGAAAAAAAAACAACCTGCTTTTTAGCAGTCTGGTAAAAATAAATTACAAAATCAAAATTTATTACACTAATATTATAAATGCGAAAGTATGGATGTTTGTTACTCAATCACGCCGTAACGGCTTAACCGATTTCGATGAAATTTAGTACATACTTAGATTATAACGTGGATTACCACATTGACTACTTTTATCCCATAACTCAGATCCCATGGGTTTAATACCGGTAGTTAGAATATTTATCCGATAATCGAAATATTTCCAAAAAACAATTTTAGTAACGTAAATCCGTTCCGCCATTGTGATGGTGACGCTTAGTCAGTTTAACAGGTACTTACATCTATAAAGATAAAACAAAGTCCTGGTTAGTTACACCATTTAGCGAGGAAGAAACGAGCGGGTGAAAGGCACCGTGTGAGACTTCCAAGCATTTACAATATGTGGATGAGCTCGTTGCCGGTTGCGGGAGGTTTGATGGTAGAAGTAGGAAGCAGGGATTAAATTGAACAGCTCTTCAGAACATTCGCCGTTATATATTTTATAGAAAATGCTGAGCGCTCCGATGTCACGACGCAGACTCAGCGGCTCCAGATCCTTAGATACTACTGGGCCGTCGACAATACGAACGGCTCTGCGTTGCAAAGAGTCTAGGGGCTACAGTTGGTATTTCGGTGCACCGTTCCAGATGTGAGAACAGTAGGTACTCTATTTGGGGCTGGATTTGCGCTTTGTAGAGCATAAGACACTGTCCCGCAGTGAAGTACAGCTGTGATCGGTTTGTTGTCAGTAAACACATTACTCTCCTGCGCAGTTGGCTAAAATTAGTATATGGCTGAATTTTGAATTATTGGAACGAAGTTCCTTATCGCGCGTTGCGAAAGGGGGCTAGACGGAAAAAATTAAGACCAAAAGTTGTAACGACACTTTTTGCTATAGTTGTAAGCCGTGCGGCGTGCGCGTGTTTTTCTGTCTCTCTCTCTCTCTTTCATAGAAAGCAAGCCAGTTATTTTCGTTTCGTCTTTCTATTTCGCATTGATCAGTGTGGTGTCGCGACGATTATTTTTGTTGAGTGTATACAGGTTTTTTGTACATCTATATATATAAAAGAAAGTCGTGTTAGTTACACTATTTATAACTCAAGAACGGCTGAACCGATTTGGCTGAAAAGAGAAGGACATTGGAGTAAAATGTCCTCTCTTTAAGTGCTATCTGCTTAGAACTTCGATGTGAATGCACTGTAGAAAATAAGACATGCCGCTTGACCGTTTCCACTCAAGCTGAAAAAACAAAATTACACGATGATCGGATAAACGCTTCGAAAGTTATCCTCGGACAAACATACATACATCGCCGATTTGCCCAAGTTGATTTAGAGAAAAGAAATTTGAGAACTGCAATTCGATGCAGTTTTTTTAAGTCATTTAAATAAAATAGAATCCCAAACATATGTTTCCTACTTCAGTAACCACAAGCCAATTATTACTAAAATTGAGCCTACTGATTAAGGTTACATTATATTTGTTAATAATAAAAAAATAACATTTTATTACAATTCCTTCACTTATTAATCGAAAGGAACTTCGTTCCATCCGGGTGTCACTTGACACCTCTCAAGTTTTTTTTTGTATTCCAGTCGTAGGTTCTATCTGTATGCCAAATTACATCGAAAACGGTTCTGACGTTTAGTCGTGGTAACGGTGAACCATATGCGTGTTCCATATCTAAATGTATAGAAAAGTAGCAAACAGACAGACAGAGACAAAGAGTTACTTTTGAATTTATTATTTAGTATGGATAACCACCTTATAAAACAACATCACCATCATTATGTTGATGATGCTGATGATTAGGAGAGCTGTGTCCGGTATTTCAAGCTCTACTTACAAATTCTGGCAAATTTAATGTTGGAACAGCATCGTTACATAGTTTCCTTTGTTTGTTATACTTTTGATTGTAACACTCAGGTTCAAAATGTAAACTGCATATATAACTATGTTTTCTTGGAATCCAAGCCTGCTCTCTGCGGACTGCTTTCACCAACTCACTCTTTCTTAATGGATCAGTTGGAAATCTGAAAGTGTGTGAGTTCGTTCATTCATTCATATCGATATTTTTATCGATAGTGTCAAGCCCTATCACCATATGATTAGAATGAATGTAATGAAGAATGAAAACTAAATGACATATAATCCGACTCATTTTGGTGTACCAAAATTTCGGTTACACTGCCCAAAAAATGTAGTACTTTTAAAATGGCGTATTATTTGCAGTAACCGTAACATATTTAATTGATTTTATGAAAATATAGTGGCTTCAATGGGATAAAATTATACTCACAGGTGAAAAGAAATATTAACTGCTCGGCCACTATAGCTTTTACAAAATAATACGGCGCACTTCGTCATTTTTTTCGCTTTGTTTAGTTCTCGAGAACTAAAGTCACACTGACAAGACAATTTCGTTTACTATGGCAAAATGACTGAGTTCGTGGCAAGAGGGGTAAAGGCGAAAACGGCCGAGTTGCGCGTCCAGTGAAGTCCGTGCTGGATAGTGATTACGTCAGTAGTATTTATTTTTTATTTTTCGGATTTTTTTACAAAATTTCGTCGATTTTGGTTTAAACACATAAGGCACTTGAATTCTTAACTCAAAGATTGTTTGTAAATGCCCTTCGATTATTTTTGTCCAACGGTAAAATTGAAGATATACGTATCAAGTCGAAGATGCAAACTGTGTGGTCTTGTCTTTATCATGCTTCCGTCAAGTCATTAAATGGTCACATCGAGAAGATTTATAAAAAAATAAAGACGCACACCGAAACGAGGAGTGGCTGCTTGTCGTGCTAATGACGTGCATAATACAACATTTAGACGAGCACCAAGATGTTGAATGGCTCGAAGAGAACGATGTCGATATTCCAAAATCACACGAAATCACACAACATTGAGCATTAATATTAGTCTTCTATTCCATGCATGCTGCTCACGAATCAATAAAGAAATCAAAACACATTGTTAAATGCCAATGTAAGCATGGGAGAAGGGGGGGGGGGGGGGGGTGTATAACTGAAAAAAAAAATCTGCATACTTTATCGGAAACACCGGAAAAATATAATGATCACAAATCTTAATAATATATTCTTCCTTAATTAAGAAGATTTGACACTCGGGAGTTCTACTTTAGCGTTCTAAATGATTAGCCCTATCAGTTTATAAAAATTCAATATAAACTCACTGCGAGTAGGTTCTCAATTAACTCTTTGCCTATTTCACGATCTCCGAGTAACGGATTACGACGGATAAAACTCATTCTCTCTGTATCTGTTTTCACGTGAAAACAAAAGACAAAAAATATATTGTGTATCTTTTGGATAAGAGTGAAGTAGGCGCTAACTCTAACGGGGTCCTATTTAGTTTTCTTTGAGATAAAATTATTTTGAAGGTACTTTCCATTAAATAAAATAAAAATATTTTATTTCAGACAACTAGAGTCCATATCTTAAGACTAACATACACACCAAAAAAAAATATAACAACAAAAAAGAACAGCTAAATATACAAAAATAAAAATAGGCACTGGGTGAAAATAGAAAACACCATTTTGTGCCAAGGGTGACTAACTGAGGAAATTGTTTCCTTCATTAATCACCCTCCGCACTAAACACTTCCAGAGCGGAGATGTGCAGCACTCAGCCACTGTCCTCAGGATGCTGTTGCGACTGCCCCAAATTCTGCTCATTAGCGATGCCGTTTTTTTGCGCATGATGGCGTGAAAGCCATCTGTGTGATAGTAGGCAAACATCCCCGATGCACTGCAGTATCGGGGCAACCGCAACATCATCCGGAAGATGTTATTATATTGGATGCGTAGGTCCTCCAATGATCTTTTGGTATTTCGGACCCACAGACTTCCCGTGTAAAAGCTCTGACAGTACGCTTTAAAAAGCGTAACTTTAACTTGTTCAGTACAACGGGAAAATCTACGGGCCAACATGTTACCTCGGACGGCCAAGGCCCTACGCTCCCTCTTAACATCTGCATCGTCTTTAAGGTCGTCGGCAAGAAAATGTCCCAGATATTAAAATAATGAAAAAAAAACAGTTTTGCTTGTACCCAGAGTGTGTGGTATTGTTGGAAAGCTCTTTAAAAATGAAGTAGAGGTTTGATTTTACTTAGAAAACTTTCGTGATTTATTTCAAACATTATTATAAATATGGGATTTATCACGTACCGTTTTATCGGTGTTTCGACCGATAATGTTTCGGTTCAATTCGCGAACCTTCATCATGGTGGCGGATCGCACTCATCCTGATGAAGGTTCACGAATTGAACCGAAACATTGCCGGTCAATATATCGATAAAACAGTACGTGATAAATCCCATGTTTATAATAATGTTAGAGGTTAATAGACTTTTCGTTTAAGAGTTCCGTATCAGTTTTTTTAGATTATCTTACTTACTGTTCTGTTCTCTAGTGTTGTTTATTTGTTTTTGTAACTTGTAGTGTAATGTCGAGAGCCGTTATTTTAAGTACCTGTACAATACAGTCTGCGTCTTCCCTCAGCTGCAACACATGCGTGCACATGTCAGCCTGCGACACGACGGTGCGCCGCGCGGCGCCGCCGCCCACCCCCGCCCCCGCACCGCCCGCCCCGCCCGCCGTGTTACGAGCCATCTCCGAATCTGCCCACTTTCTACAACAAACAGTTTACACACACCTCATAATTCATTGATCACACGAACAAAATTATACTAAAATCATTCGAAAAGGCCCGTTTTGACGTTGTCATAAAACAGAGAGTAGCGATGGGAACTAGAGGAGAAATAAAAAATCGGTTGCTAGAAATACCGGTGTTCTACCCGCTTTCAGAAGCAAAATCAAAATGCATTTATACATTAAAATCACAAGGATCGCTTTGAAACGTCAATTTTACTTTCCTCCGCGACCAAGCCAGGAAAGAAAAGCAAGAAACAAGGCTGGTTATTCTTTTTAATGATCCTTTTACGAGTACAATACAACAAGTTTTTTTTTCGTTTCCTGCCTTTTTAGCGCTGAGGGCTTTTCATTTTCGACTTTAAAAAAAAACTAGGTCTAATAGTCCAACTAGGTACAAGCGTAATATGTATAAGGGTGTTTGATAGTATACGCACAAAAATGAAAGGGGTTATTTTGATGAGCATAACAAATAAATTTGTGTAATGTTTACCATAGAAATGTGAAATTTATTTTGGCATGTAAAACAAACACTTTATTAAATTTATGTTGTGCTATTGCACAATGCTTGCCATCTAACCACAAATACTGTATTGATGACGTCTCGAGAAATCTCTTGTTGTCCCTTTCTAACCCTTAATCCGCAGCCATTTTCAGAAAGAGATATCAAATCGGCCTTTATTTTTGGATGTCTATTGCAAGAGTAGGCAGTGAGTTTCATATCGAATTAATCACCTAAACTTAGTCTATTTTTTCATTAAAATTTGATAATATAACTAGTAGTTTTTTTTCGAGAAGTCTTTTTTATGTTTAGAGAAACCGTCACTTGAATATCGTCAGTATATTACCAAACAACCTGTATAGCAGAGCAACGCCATCTGTTAGCAGTTATAAAAACGTGGCCGAAACCCCCTCATTGTGGGTTAATCATATAATCGATTCCGATGTGTACTTAACAATTAAAAAAAATACATTTCTGTTTTTATAAATCAAAAGTTACTTAACCAAACATAATCGATTTTGTTTGGTTCCGAAGTGATTAAAAACGATCGCAACAATCTTAAGTTTAGTAAATATTTCGATTTTTTATAATAATCGAGTTTGTCTGGTTCCGAAGTGGTTTAAAAACGATCCCAACTCTACGGCACTGGAACCCAATGATACAACATTAGAGCAGCGTAAGATATCATAATAATTATTTGGCATTACATGGTTGATTATTCCACTTCTTGTAGAGACGTCCGTTCAAAGTTATAACGTCAAGAAAAATGATATGACGTCAAATAACTAAGAAAAAATATAAAAGATTGTATTTTTATTCACTAATTTAAACTGTAAGAACAGTGGAGAATATTTAGTTACGTTAAAAAAACAATAAGAAAAGGATGAGGCTGTATAGTGGCTTTGTCAGTTAAAATACAAAATTAAATATGTAGTTTTCAATTATTACACTTAAATGAATGAATGAAAACACTTTATTTTACACAGTATAAGCAAAAAAAAAATACAAACAAAATAGAAAACATAATAGTTTAATTGGCGGTCTTATCGCTTAGAAGCGATCTCTTCCAGACAACCTTTGGATGGAGAGAATTTTGTTATAACAAAGATAATGGTCGGGGGTACTTAAATGTAACTTTACAGCATTCATCCCCTAGGTAAACATAAAAACATGCTATATCTACGCTATATTTAAAAATACTACAGAAAATTAAAAAAAATACATATTAAAATTGTAATAATACGACGTCTTAGCGAAAACTCTTGTCTATAAGTTAGGTACCTGTAGACAGAGTTGATCTCGTCGAAGACGCACGCTAGTTGCACGAGGTACGTGCTAGCCTCAGCCACCAGCTGGTTCAGTATTCGGTACACAGTGTCTCTGCAGTCGGCGCGACGGAGTAGCACTGCTACTATCTTAGATATCTCCTCCTTGGGGGCCTGTACAGAAACGGAAAGGGCTCGGCTTGGAAAGTTTGAACCTTGCCTGAAGGGTACAGAAGCATCACTTTCTTTTTAGAGTCGATAAAGTGGCTGTAACAAATAAAAATGGAAAAGAGGTCGACAATGTTAGGTGGAAACTTTTTGCTAATTCCGTAGCTTTGGTTTTATAAGCTGTACGAGGTGGTATAAAAGTAGGTACCTACTGCTAGACGATCATAAAAAGTACCATGTATACGATGCTCTGGGCGAGCACCAGAGACAACTGGCCATGTTGGACCACAAGCTGTTCTGGGCAACAGTATCAAGAATTTTTAGCCTGTCATGGCATAATATTGTGGATTTTGTTATATTACCTAACAATAGAAGTATAACTTCAATATGAGCCAATTAGTCGTTTTATTTTTAAATGATGGCCGAAACTAGTGCACTGGTATGGCCCCAACTAGGTTAAAAGTGGCCAAAACTAATGATTTTACACCCTTTATATTTAAAAAGAATTATTAAATAAATGACTCTTGTTACAAACCTTTGCTGAGACTGAAAGATAGATAAGTAACTTATTCCATCGAGTTAAAACATGGTCATTTTATTATTATTTTTTTTTCACTTAAAAAAAATTAGGAATGTCAATGGGTCAGCTAGTACATTAAATGCCTACGTAAAATCTCTACATGAGAACACTAGTAAATATGAAACAAATTTTTTAAACTGTAGATTTTTATAATTGTACAAAATTACAGATTATTTAGAAAAAAAAATCATATCTCTGGAGCTTTAGAAACCATTTTCTTTATCGAATGGAGAAATAAAAAGTGGATAACCGTTTTTCCGGTAATTTTTCATACTGTGCAGCGCCATCTAGCCCTAAACTAAGCAAAGCTTGCACTATAGGAACCAGATTAGCAAATAGAATACTTATGTGCTTTTTGTATACACATACTTACAATATATAGAGAAACAACCAGACCCGGTGCAAATATCTGTAGATGATGCGTTCATTTGTAAGTAACCTCCTGCGTCGGCCACTGCTGCACGGAATTTGCCTAAAGACGCAAGCAGGTTGAAGTTATAGTGTAGTTACTTACGCAATGCACCAGTCCTTCAGGCAACAGTTGCACTCGCCACAGGCAGCCGAGTCGCGCGTCTATTATGTACTCCGGTTGGAACATCACCCATGTCGCTGAATCTGGTTACATTGTTAAAGATATCTTTACATAGTACAAAATGAGGTCGCTTCCGCTGTCTGTTTGCGTAGATCTTTTAAACTACTCAACGGATTTTAATCAGTTTTCAGCAATAGATAGAGTGATTCAAGAGAAAAGTTTATATGTATAATACATACATAACTGTTTGTTTGTAACCTTTAGACGACTAAACGGCTGAACGGATCGTAATGAAATTTGGCAAGGAGATTACCCGAGTGCGCAAAATGAGGGTATTGTTTTATTGAAAAACCACCCGTGCGAAGCCGCGGGCGGGTCAGCTAGTTATTAAATAATCTATTCTATACTAGTAATAAATAGATAATAGATGTGTAATGAGCTACCATCTGAGATTTTCCCATTAGGCTACGACATGGCACGCTTCAAGAGAAATGTAAAGAGGTTTCTACAATGTAGGGAACGCATCAACAATACCCCGGGTGTTGCCGGTGTCAATAGGCGACGGTGACCGCTTACCATCAGGTGGGCCGTAAGCCGGTTTCCCCACAAATAACATAAAAAAAATGTAGAGGTAAAATTTGTTTGTTTGTTTGAATTAATCTCTGAACTCTACTGACCCAAATCTGAAAATGATTTCAATTATAGAAAGCTACATTATCCCCGAGTGCTATATTTTATTTCAATAAAATCTCTCCGAAGTTGGGACAAGTTTAAAAAAAAAATTGTCGCCTATGTCTGTCTGTCTGTGACATCGTTTCCCAAACGGATGGACCGATTTGGACGTGTTTTTATTTAATAGAAAGCTAGTTTAACTGTTCTTAGCTATGTGTGATAGATAATGATCAGATCAGCCGATCCGAAGACCACCACTTTTATTTTTCGGTGAAGGAATCTCAACTGTAAAATGGAAATTTATTAAGTACGTGTGTTTCTTATGTGACGGGGGTTGTAAATAACTTGAAAGTGAGTAAAAAAAATAATAAATGTATAATGATTATGAGTAAAAGGATACACATAGGACACTGCAGGTCTCCCAGGACAGCTGGTCGCATCGTGTCTCCCGCGACGACGGGGATGTGGTAGACCGAGCTGCCCTCAGGAGCAGACTCTTCCATCAGGTCGAACAGTTGCGAGGATCGACTCGACTGGAACGAAACAAAATAACGTGCCCCTGTAGAAATTTATAATCTTTGGCTTTGCACGCGTAGTTCTTGAACCAAAAGTAGCCTATGTTTCAATACAGGTCATAATCGCTCTATATACGGAATTTCATTGAAATCGGTGCAGCCATTACGACGTGATTGAGTAACTGACGAACATCAAAACTTTTGCATTAATATTATTAGTGTGATATGCCATTAGTCTACAAAGTCAACGATTCAATGGGCGGAGCACATAGCTCGAAGGATAGACGGCTGTTGGGGCAGAAGTTGTCAAATGGAGACAACCTCCTAGATGTAAGTATGATATAATAAACGTCACTTTGAATTATTAGTATTAGCACTCTGAAATATTGTATTATTTCAAAAAGACGTTATAATAGTAATATTTTAATTAAAAACCTCGTGTAGGTTTTTTTATACAACTTATATGGCAAACGAGCATGCAGTCCACCAGATGTTAAGTGGGCTACTGCAGCCCATGGATATCCACATAGAATTCAACACAAGGTATTATGTTGTCTTGATCTCTATGTGGATACGTTGTCATACTATAGGACTTAGCTGTTATGCCTATGTGCCAGTAATTACAGGAACATACCATTACCATCTAACCGGAACACAGCAGCACAAGTACTGCAATTTGGCGGCAGATAAAGGTAAGGCGGTGGTGCCCACTTCCTCGAGCCCGTTCACAAAAGCTCTACCACCAGTAAAATTAATGTACTCAGTACTTAACATTATTATGATCATTTACACTGTGTGTTGCCTGATCACGCCATGCAAACACGTTCTGGGAACTGAACTAGATCATAACTAGAACCAGTGGTTTTGTGAGAACAGTACCTCGCGAGCCCTTATAATCATGGAACAACCGACACCCCCCTTTCCCCTGGCTTAGCAAAGCCATTTCAGAGTTTTGAAACCAACCTACCCATGTTGGAGAGAAAGTAGAAAATACCTACAAACCCCACCAGAAACAAATATTCCGAAAAAAATCAAAAATTGATATACGTCCGTATAATAACGCTACAGCGAACTTCCCTCCTTTTGGAATTTTTTTCACAATATCTTGTGTAGAATGAATTCCTTAGTGTGCCTCTCTGATTGAAATCCGTCGATGAATAACGCTACAGCAAACTTCCCCCCTTTTCTTCCCACCCAATGAAAAATCGCGTTCGACTAAAAAAATTAAATGAATCAAGGAACGTGTGTGCCAGTATCGTCAAAATCGGTTGAAAAATACAACCTGTAGGCGAGCACAGACAAACGGACAAAAGCATTTTTTTCCCAATCTCGAAACTAAGACGCTTTGCTTGCTCGGTCAATTAACATACCTAGATGTAACTTTATTTTCACTAACAACAGAATATTTACCATATTTTTAGTGAAAATAGTGTTCATAAACATGATAGTTTAAAAAAAGTAGATGTAACTTGCACCTAATTTTATTCTTTTCCTATTTTGATACTAAATAAAATAAATAAGAGCACCCAATACTACTGGCTTTAGCAGAAGACCAGCGTTGCAGCATGGCACCATGCTGAGCTGATGACTCTTTCGCCACCACACTTAGTTATACCAGAGACCAGTAATATCAATAGACTGTCAATATCCATATAAGAAATCGTAGCCCGCAAAAAGCTCAAAATCCCGTATTATTTGTAGATGGCGCTGTCTCATAGCCTGGAAACTTTCAAAGCGGCCATTGCACCTAACAAATAAAAATAAACTTCCACTAAAACACACCAAAATATTTCAATATTTTTTAGATTAAGTAATATTGTCCATAAAATAAGACTTAACGATTTTATTTTATACTGATTATTTACCACTTTCATATGCTTAATCTCAGCTGGCGTGGGAAGGAAGCACATAGTTTTTACCTAGAGGCGTTTAACACAAAGTCCGAAACAAAAGGAACGAAAGAGAACCGTGAACTGACTGACATTGACAGCCGGGAAGCAAGCAAAGTCACGCTTTTTGTGCCTAATTTTGTTACATGCTGTGTTGCCAAACCTCACTTCTCAAAAGTCGCGACTAGCAAGTCGATATTTTGTTGTACATAATGTATGTACATATTGTGTTCATTATTTTAGTTGTTATGTTTCCAGTTCAAATTAATAGAACGTATTAGCTTGTAGTAGGTATGCATTTGCCGGGTACTTACAAATTAATTTTATTTTGTTTCAAAAAGTGTTCTACTTATCTGTACATCACCATAAATACGTATTCTTATTTTACAAATATGTAGGTATTTCCGCATTTAAGTGATAATGGCACGATCATAGACGTATGTAATGAATAAAAGATATCTATCCAAATCCCTATTTTGACGGAAACTTTCATGTTCTGGCAATTCTGAGAAAATGTGCGCAAACCTCTAAAAATTGCTAGATACTAAAGTTTTAACGAAACTGAAGAGCGGCAACCTCGCACAACGTACAGGTCACAACGTCGCAATAAGATTATCGCGCACGTGTAATTGGAAATAGCGCCATCTATTTTTCTTCGTACCATTATGAGCGGTAGTAAGCTAAAGGTTGGCATATATTTAAAGATAATAACTCCTAGCGACATCTCGCGTCCTAGCAGGTAATCAAATATCGAGTTACATTATCTTGTTTGAGACCGTCAGTCTATTAAATTATACTGGTCTGTGGTTATATCTAATAAATTTAATAATAGTTTTTTGTGTCATTTGTTTCTTGTGGTGGGTATGGATAAATGCTATTTCTTTCGTCATTCTTAATAATGAATTTGTCCTTTTAGCCTTAACATACCTGGTGGTGGACCACCACTAAATCGTCGACGATGGAGACCGCGAATCTCCCCGAGAGACCAGTCTTCAGGATGTGAGTGTACTGCTGATTACTGGGCCCTGAGATCGGCATCAGCCAAACCTGAAATAATAAATAAACAGGACATTTCACACACCACTATCCAGCCTGATGGTATGCGATCACTTGCTTGCTAATAATGGTGATTATTTACGCAAAACCAATGTTTTCATGATATACAGATAGGTATTTGTTCCGGGTGTTTCTCTAAATATTACACAATGTATTTAAAAAACAAAAATAAGTATAAGTATGTGTGTTTGTCAAACTCCTCCTAAACGCCTGGACCGATTTGGATGAAAGTTTGTGTGTATATTTCAATGGGTAGTAACTAGTTGTATTATAAGTATTGTATCAGTTATCTGGTTTCCATAGTACAAGCTTTGCTTAGTTTGGGGCTAGATAGCGCTATGTGAAATTACCAGCTTTATTACTAGTGGTTCTATGAGAACAATAAACCTCGCATCCCAAATCCAGAAAATAATTTGCGCAACAAAATTAACGAAGAAAGTTCAATTTTACATCGAATTTCAGCTGCTTGAATTTTCCAATAGGCTTACCTATGTAGACTTTTGAGCAAAGTATTGGTATAGATTTAGCGATTACCCCCGTTCCCTTGCTCCTGAGAGGTCTAATCTGGTAGCTACGGGTTCGTCTCGTGAAGGCGGAGAGGACTGCGTAATCTGATTGGTATAGGTAGGTATAAATTTTCAGAAAACATTTAAAAAATTGAAATGCGTACATATATAACGTTACAGCAAACTTCCCCCTCCACTCTCCCCTTTTGGAAATTTTTCCCAACATCTTGTGTAGAATGAAGTACCTAGTAGTGTGCCTCTCAAATTTGATTTAAATCCGTCGATAAATATCGCTACAGCAAATTTCCCTCCTTTTCTCCCCCAATCAAAAATCGCGATCGGATAAAAAAATTTAATAAATCAAGGAACTTGTGTGCCAATTTTCGTCAAAATCGGTAGAAAAATGCGACCTGTAGGCGAGAACAGAGAGACAGATGGACAAAAAGCATTTTTGGCCAATCTTGAAACTGAGACGCTTCGCTCGCTCAGTCAATTATTAAGTTTCTAAAAGCACAAACTTTAGCGCTACGCAGGATCAGGACTAAAAGAGGTATATAGGCCTGTGGCATTACCTTGAGCAGTGCTTTTTTTGGCATCTATGGTATTTTACGTACTTTTATTTGAGACCCAAAAATAACTAAATCTTATGTAATGAATGAATGAATGAAAACACTTTACTACACCACAAAAGAAACAATCATAAAAATCAAAATCACAAAGCAACAAGTACGTTGGGCGGTCTTATCGCTAAGAAGCGATTTCTTCCAGACAGATTCTTGGATGGAGAGGATTTTTGTAATATTACAATAATGGAGGGGGTGCACATTAATAAACCAAGAACTAAATTTTAGGAGATCACTTACAACAAAATAAAACAATATAAATAACCTACCTAAATAAATATAACTAAATTGACAATAACATACCTACAACAAATAAAATAATATACATAAACATACATACATATCTATAGCGATACTACGACGTTTCTGAAAGATAAAAGATTTTTACTCTTGATTTAAATGTGGCTATTGATGGAGCTTGCCGTATTGAGACCGGTAATGTGTTGTTATTGAAAGCAGAAGCATAGTAAGGACTTGCCTCTGTCAGCCCCAGCGCGTCACCCGGGTTCCCGTGTCGGAACACGGCGCACCACGTCGCGTCGCACACTCGTAGCACGAACACGTCGCGTTCCACGACCGGCTTAACTGGATCCACTGGATATATATAATGTTTTTCATCACCACAAAGAGAGAAAAGCACTTACTCATACATCTGTGTTATTAACGTTTGATCTGCAAATGTGTCTATTGGAAAATATCATAATGAGCCTAGTCTTCATATCTATTCATATTATAAAGATGTTTAATTTGTATGTAAGATTATACAACCTGTTTCGTTATGTACGACATAAATTTATAACACACATCCGGCATCGTACTAACTGATTTTAGAGGTGGGTTTCATACCGGTAGCTTGAATATTTATCCAGTAATCGATACATTTCCCATAAGCAATTTTTAAAGGAAATCGGTGGCGCCTTTGCGACGATACCGCTTAGTCAGTTTAACAGGTACCTACTTACATGATGAATAAACAAGAATGAACACACACAAACACACTGTAATATTTAATTAGATAATTCATGTAGGTGCTTAATATAATTTGCTTTTAGTTCACATATCTGTAAGTAGACTACCATAAGTAAGAGCACTAATTGCCAAGATACAAGTTTTTCACAAACTTAGTTTGGCAAGTTGGGTGCCATTTATTGTAAAGCATGACAGAGAAAATAAAGAATTTTTGATTTTGATTTGTTTACCTATTTTATACAGGCTGTTTCATTGATATTTTAGGACTTTATATGAAGGTTGTTTGAAAATTACATTTTTCTATGGTAATGCATTTGAAATAAAACTATTTTTAACAATGCTAGCCAGTAACCCTATCCGTGTTTTCATTTAATACGGTACATAATAAAACACGTTGTGTGTAATGGGTAATCTCCGGAACGATTAAACCAATTTCAAAATTATTTCACTATAGAAAGTTAGACCTGATGTTATATATATGGTAATTATCGCTTTAACAACGCGCCGTCACATGTCACATATAATCATAGGCACCCTGCGTCCATAAAATGGAGGCATATGGGTGTAAAGCTTTATGTGCCTGTCATTTACAGGCACCCATACCCTTTAAACCAAAACAGAAAAGCAGCGTGGCGTTAGAAATCAGTATGATGGTGGTACATCCCTGGGTGAGCTCATTCACAAAGAGATCTACCACTAAACTAGGAATCTCATAAACTTACACTCCAGTTTCTGCAGCTTGGTTATAGAAGAGTTGTTCAATGAGAATGGCTGCAGTAGGACTCCATTGTTGCCAGCGAGGAGGACTATGTTGCTAGGTGCACACCATTGGAACCATGCGCCACTGGAATTGGGTTACAATCAAAATTAAGTAAAGGGTATGAAAAAAATTAGTAACTTCATCGCATATTTTAGACAAGTTACCAGAAATTTACTTTTGAGATGCTGTTAGATACTTAAAATAAGAATAGAAAAAAAATAAAAATCATTAACTTTTGCTTTTTATGTGTATATTGTTATGATAAGCCCCCTTATTGTCTAACTTTGAACACAAAGATGAGATAATAAATAAATAAATATTGCAGGATATTTATAGATTGATCATGGACATGATCAGAAACTGAGGAGGAAATACATAATAAATTTTGACATCTCATCTTCAAAGTGAGAAAATAACCATGCTGGAATAGTGTGTATAGTTCTTCCAGTTGGCTTTTGTTTTAATAAGTTTAAAAAACTATTCAAAACGATTGTAATAACCATTGTGAAGTCTTACCTGAAGGTGGTATTTTTCAAGCTCTTCAATTGTTTTTTTTCTGGCAAAACTTGCAATAACTCAATACCATGGTCAGTTATAAATGCAATCTCATTTATTTTCGGCCAAACAAATCCTAGTATCTTGGCATTCTTCCATTTACATGTATGAGAGTACTCCACATTTGTAGGAGCTAAGTCTTTGAAGTTCACAAACTCAACTGTGGCATTCTGGTTGTCTTGGTTACGTTGAATAGCAAGTATGTTTTGATCGGGGGAGAATTTTATTGAAATTATCGGTCCTCGGTCTTCCATACGGAAGGAAGTGGACTTCGATTCGTCCATTCCACTGACTGTTACCCCTGTGACGCCTCCTGACCTAACCGTGAACACCTGTTGATGCGAAATTAGGTAATAAGTTTATGTAAAAATCATCCACATATATCTACTTTTCCGTGTACGCATTTGTATGAGACTTTGTAAATAGATAATTAAATATTGTTATTCGTGGTAACTTATGAAATTAGGTCGAGTTAACTAAGAAAATACAAAGAAAGTGGGTGTTTATTTACCTGTCCATTGGTATCGTCGAAAAACACATTTGTAGCAGGGCTGTCCGCGTCAAATCGTTTGGGTTGGTCGGAGAGGCACAGATAGTATTCATCACTATCTTTAAGACTAAAATTCACCATTGTTTTGAGTTGTTTAAAATAATTTTCATATTCACAAACATATTCATTTGTATTGTTTTGACAATTGATTAAATAATTAGACAATTTAGACATTGACATAAGTCACTAGACACCGAATAAACAAAAAAGCACAGATTAAAAACTGAAACGCAGTAAAGCAGGTTTTTGATCGCAGCCACAGACCACTTAGATTTACGTTCTATCTACGTTATCGCAGCCAAATTGCTATGGTAACCTTTGGCGCCAACAATTGATGTTTATTTGTGATTATTTGTGATGTGTATTTCGTACAGAACACAATTTCTTGTTTGTCTGTTGTTATTTATTACATTCAAATAATGGCGGAAAACATAGAGCTTTATTCGTACCCTGCCCATATTGGACATGAGGAAGATATTCAAGTGTATCATGAAATAAAACAAGATATTCCAGAGACTGCAGAAACCACCTTCTCTCCTAAGCTTCTTACTAAAAACTTCAGTAATTATGAATTCTTTACAACTCAAGTACTAAAACCAACACCTATAAAAGGTGAGAGGAAAAAGAAAGGCAAAAAGAAAGAAAAATCACCGAATTTGATGGATATTGTAAATTCAGAGCTCGCTTCCATGAATGTTCCAATCATAGAAAATGTTATAGTAATTATAGAGAACCGAAGCAACAACTTTAGAGATTACTTTGATTGCTACGCAAGAGATTTTAGAACAATTCAGAGGAGACAGTCCTATTTTGACTTGAAAAACAGGATTCAAAACTCGCAAACTATTCACTTGAAACCAGTCTTTCCTGATATGAAGGAATTTTTAGCAATTGAAACACAAGACCTATTCCCTGTTGAGTATATTGCACCAGAACAGTTTGATGACGTACTAGTTGAACACCGTAACAACGTAGATCATTCAAATAGGCTTTTAGATGTTGAACTAAAAAATATTAAGTTCAAATATCATCACAAATACTCACTGGAATGTCTTTTGTGTATGAAACTAGTTGATTTGTTTATTGAATATGAAAAACAGCAGCAAATGTTGCAAGATTTGTCAAGAGATATAAAAGTAAACAGAGAAACAAAGAATAATCTAAAAAAAGACTTATTAAAAGCGAGTCCAAGCAGAAAAGAGGAACTGAGATTTGATGTTACCGTGAGAAAGTATGTAGGGCTGTTATTGGACTTAAAAGAGAAGTACAGAGAATTATTCAAGGAACATAAAGCTGTTAAACATAAAATTCTATCATTATGGTCAGATATAGAAATGGTTAGAGAAAAGTTCCAATCTAGAGATGCACCATTCGATTTATACATAAAGAAATACAATAAAAGCGAAGATGAATTTGAAAAAGAGTGGAATGTTTTATATGCAATGGAATTTACTGATATGCTTGATAAACTGGAATACGATTATGTAAGTAAATACTATGAGTACAAAGAAGCCAAAAATGATCAAGAAAATGGATCTAAGAAAAAGCGTAGTAAACCGAAAATTAATGTAGATGAAGATGGACTAAAAGCTGAGGTAGAAAGATTGGTTAATAGCGTTATATTGCGAGAAAAAATACATTTTAGCTTAGTAAAACTAGAGGTAAAAGTATCTCAATTAAATATGATGAGAAATACGTACCACTTTGAAGTGTATCTCGACAAAACTTTCGTTTGTGAATCAGAAGATTACAAAAGTTATGATGCTACTCTCAGTGCAAACTTTATTGAAAGTTTCTCAGTAGAAATTTTAACAAGAAACGAGACTTTAACCATTTTGTTGTTTGAAAACAATGAGAATGTGTCAAATATTGAAATTGATTTATTTAAAGTTAATAGTGTGACTTCTAGTGATGATTTTACTGCTATAGAATTTCAATACAAGAATGATGAAAATGCCACTCATAAGAATGTCGGTAGTGGCACTAACATTAAAGAAATAGCGGCTGCTAATAAAGTAAGACTTAAAAGTAGTAATATTTTCAAAGGAAATTTAACAACCTCCTGTGAAGTATTGTTAAGGATAGGATGGAGGGAAACCATAGATCAAATGGAGAAGGTAAAGGCGTCCATAGAAGTAGAAAGACAGTTATTAAGATTGATACATGGAGTTGATAAGCCCAACATAAACTCACTTACTGATATTATCGAAAAGGTATACGGCAAAGATATCAGAAACGACGAAGCTATGATAAACACTATCAATAGGCTATGTAAATTAAAAGTAAAGGCTGACGATACATTTTTAATAGACGAAAATAGCGCAGAACATATTCGATTGAAACTTCTACACTTAAGAAATAGCGGAGGCTTTACACACTTAAACAATAAAACGGTTCCTGTCCATGGAAGTCAAATAACCACTGAACAACTGAATTGTCTACAAAAGATCAAAGAAAAAGACATTGATATCGATTATCTTAAAAGTAAAGAGGCTGACATGCATCGTATTGAGCTGCAAAGGTTTATTGCAGCAAAATACATGCAGAAGCTGAACAAGAATGTAGTGAAGAGTTTGAATGAGCATCTGATGGTTAAAACTCAAAAAGACGTTGTGAGGGAATACCAGAATTTTAGCTTGAGGTAACTAAGTCTCGAGTTCGAAGAGTATATTCTCACAACAAGTGATATTAAATAAGAAATAATTTTAGGGAGTTTTTAATTCCTAACATTTATAACTTTTAGGGCACTTTTTTCGAAGCAAGGCAACGCAGCTTCCTTAGCACCAATTTCTAACAATACGAAACAGCAGATACTGGCAGAGTCACTGAACAAAGACCAGGAGATTCAAATTACTGTAATCAGAGCTTTTAATCTTTTAGACAGAAGCACTGCTATGATGGAAGATGCCGAAAATAATACAGACTCAATTGCAGGTAAGAAAACTCTAAATCATGTTGGTCCTATTAAAATATAAAAAACGACTATCTGGCAGGTAGATGATAAACAATAACAGTATCTGCAGAACATGTTTCAGGGTTCAAGGTTCGTCCGCTGCGTCCGTTTGTGAAGGTCAGCTATCACGGAGCCAACGCTCAGACTGTGACTGCTATGGGATGTCACCCAACCTGGAACCATACCTTAAAGATTTGTTCCAAGTAGGTTTTTTCCAAAAAAATCTGTAAGGTTTTAACTACGCAGTGAAATGTGCAATGCGAAATACCTACACATTCTTAATCATCATTTATTTTTAGACTGAACCCCCTCTCAACCCTCCAAGTTAACATCTTCGATGAATACAAAGAGAATATAGCTGAGAATGAGGTTCCTGAAGATCAGACCAACAGGACAGTTCACTATAGATACAGCAGTAAATGGCTTGGAACTGCACAGGTGCCCCTGTTTACAGTGCTTAGTTTAGGAACTGTAAGTATTTTTTAGACATTTGTGAAGCAGTACATATTAATTCCTAATGTTAATCTTAGCAATATGAAAATGAATAAAGATTTATTTATTTATTTGACCAGATTTCTACGGCAAAAGGGGTCAGTTTTTTTGCCTATAGGTACTGTTGATTTATTTACGAATAGAATAATCCGCTAATATTTTAGGTAGGCCGTAGAGGATATCATCCAATTTCTGTCCGCCACTTTTTTATGTCATCGAAAAAGGATTGGAAAAGGAAGGAGAAATTGGATGAGAAGAGCCGAAGACCGGGCTCAGTGGCGCGTATTGGGAGAGGCCTATGTCCAGCAGTGGACTAATGTGGGCTGATGATGATGTAGAGGATATAAGAAAAAAATAGTAGGTATATATTTTTTCTGCCATTTGGTGTGGTCACATGCACTTGTTATTGGCCTGCCTACTTACCTAAAGCTTGAATAGTAAATTAGTAACCGACTAATAAAACTTTATGTAAGTAGGCAGGCACTCTTTAAACTGAACATGTTGATTTCAGCTCCGCGGCACATTCAAAATAATATCACCACCGTTCCTTTTTGGCTACGAAACAATACATAAAAATGCATCATCCTCACTCATTCCTGAAGTTACACAGTTGATGAAGAAAGACACTTCATTCATAACGCTCCACATCACGACTAGTCTTTCACATTTGGGGGGATTCCAGGCGTACAACCAACCTTTACCGAGCACCGTAGAAGATGACTACTTAATCAAGCATTTGAACACCTTCGTCACTGATTACATCAACAACTTTCCAAGTAGAAATATATCCCTGACTTTTATCGACAGCGCTGGTAGGAACAAGTGTGTAACTCAATTTCTGCAACCCATTCCAATGCCGAGTCGGGAATATTTCCCCAAGAATCCTAAGAGCTGTGGTTCAGCATTATCGAAGTCTTCAGGATTTTCTCGAAGCTCTTCTTCCAAAAGCAGCGGGAGAAAGAGAGATGTGGATATAGAAGCTTACGGAGAAAAAGAGTCAGTGTACAGTCAGGGAAGTTGGAAAGCGGGAGATAATTTGGGGAAAATGATTAATAGCTGTCTGCGTTACGTTGCTCTGATTCCGAGCTATGAAGTTATTGAAACGCATGCTGTTACTTTAATGGGATTGGTAAGTTACACAAGTGATATCTTTTTCACCCTTGTTAACAAGAAACATAAACAAATCTTCACTCCTCGTTTAAGACTTGTGGGAGGAATCCTCCCGGAAGATTCGCAACAATCCTAGTAAAAACTAACATGGAGTTTGTAAGAAAATTTGGCCTCGAAGATTATAAATGGCTCCGTAATTTGTTCTAGAAGTAATGAAGAAGGTACCTACCTACATACTTAAGTATTCCTATTATTATAATTCTTTCAGGAGCTACTTAAAGTCCTTCACGGGACACCTCTCGATCATTCGATTCTCCTGGCCAGTTTCTTTCTATATCTCGGCATCAAGAGTCGTATTGCCATTGGTCTCGGCCTGCCTCGTGGTCGAAGCAGCTACGTCCTCATTCAATACGACCTAGCAGCCCGTAGATACGTTCTGACGACTGATGAGATCAGAAGTACAGGGTTTATGAAGAGTGATGGGTATGTTTGGCTTGTGTGTGACGCGAGCAGCGGCGAGCGAAGCGATGTTCGAGATGTGTCGTGTCCTATGAAAACGGTGGACTATGTGTTTGATAGTGAAAATGTAAGTACCTATCAACACCAAGCAAAGAAATATTATCTATGAATTGAGATGTTTGAAAATTCAGAGAGCAAAACTTATATTGTGGATGCAGTCAATTGATTAACTCGACTAACTGTTTTCAGATTTGGGTTAACGTACAGTCATCACAAGACTGCGAAGGCGTCGTATTTGATTTCTCGAAATCATCCGAATGGCAACCTGTAAGTTTGAAAATTTATTAAACAAGGTTATTATATTAGATAGGTATCGATCGTAATATAAATTAGACTGACTTAAATGACATTGCCCTTCGAGCCGGATACTCGTATCCACACTTATACTTTGTGTTATAGGTTTTTGACAAGTCAATATTCGTGATGAAACATCCAATGGTGAGTGATTCACATCCACTATACTCAGCGCCAAGCAAGGTCGAATCTCTGAGACAGGCTTTAGAAACGAAGATTCGGGGTAAAGTGCAGAAATGGCGACCACACATGAAGACTATTTGGAACAGGTACCGATTACCGAAGTATAGATCTGTGGGAGTTTTGTGACGTCCCAAGTCGAGAAATTGAAACGACTGTAACGTAACGAACGTAATAAACACTGTATTATGGATGATCTAAGCTAGATACTTATGTGCATTAGCGGTAGGGAACATAAGTCCCTGGATTAGCAACTCTGGTGCGTGAAATTACTACCTAATCCTTGCTCCGGCGCGTAACTTGACAGCGATCTACCATCTCACCTGGGGATGCCCCTGCGTGCTAGTGATGTAGTTCGCCATCGCCACAGATCCAATGCACGCATGCCAAAGTAATAACTTTTAAATATCGAACCTATTGGGCTCCTTTGAGATATAACAAACAGGATGAAGACAGGAAAACAAAATCTCTTTACTTTGTGCATAATTAATTCCCCCAAAGCAGCAGGCTAAGACTGAGAGCTAATTTATGGAAATACTTGCCCGTTTCCATCAGAAATGTACCTAAATCATTTACCTATTTTTAAAAATGACTTCTACAGACTGTTACTTAGCAGCTTCATTATTTGTTGTATTTTCTTTCGATATATATTTTTAAAGTATAGTAAGTATGTATTTTATATTTATTTATGTTAGTAGGTATATTTTAGGTCTAGGTATTTTTTTTATCCGTCCTAAATAGGTAGATATTTATTGTAACACCGCAACCTCTCACGTTTTATCAATCCAGTCCATCCAAAGGTTGCCTGGAAGAGATCTCTTTATGCGATAAGGTCATCCATTGTACCACCACCTATTAGTCTTTAAGTTTTATAGGTTGTTATTGTAATTTGATGTAACATTATAGAATTATCTAATTGATCTGCCTAAATACTATAACGGGTCTAGTTGTAACAGAGATGGGTAATGGGTAAAAACCCATTCTACCCATTTGGGTTATAACCGGGTGATTTGGGTTTTAACCCATTATCACCCATTTTGCTGGGTGAAAATGGGTATTTGGCTATTTTAATGCCAAAGTTAAAATAAGGTAGGTGCCCACTTTGGTAGGTACCTACTAGGAACGTAATTAAAATATTAAATTAATAGTAGCGTTCTAATAGACACTTAAAGCTGGAAAATTAATAAAGTCTGAATTAAATTTAGATCGATTTATTACTAAGTGGAACTTCTTTACTCACGCTTGACTTGGCGAATTGCTTTTGATAAAAAAAGTATTTACGACGTTTCGTATTTTGAATCTACCATCTTCGATTTACGAAAAAGTTCAGCAATTCCACAACAGATGGCAGGCAGCAGCAGAAAATAACTTATGTACTTACTGTATGCTCCTCAAAATAAGATTTACATTTCCTTTTTATTTTTCTTTCTTGGCGTCGCACGGTTTTGTGCATTTGCCATTGACAAATAAAAAAATAAGGAAACAGAATAGACATGACATTTCCTTAAAACATTATTTTTAACACTACTCAGCCAGTGTGGTGACACAAAATATTGTCATTATCGATTGGACCCGATTTTGGGTTTGATTAAAATGTTATAGGATACAAAAGGGTGCTGTTAATCTAAGGATAATCTAGTTCAATATTTGACTAAAATTTACTAAGATCATTATTATTTACCTACAGAAATTGAACTATTTTTTGCGAAGATCATGATGTAAATAATAATGCGCATGAATGTCGTTATTACCAGTTGAAAACTAAAAGACGTAAGTTTTATTCGTCGTTTTAACACTTAGGGCCTATTTCACAGGCTTCTGATAAAGTTCCACATAGCTATCTGACAAATAACACCATACAAAAGTTGTTACTTTTTGAGGTTACCCGATGACACAAACATAGACTCATAAATTACCAGTACAAGTTATAATTTTAACAACCCTTCATTTTGGTAAGGTGTAAAACCATTTGATGAACGTTTATTAATTTTTGTGAGAATTTTAATATAAATGGCAGAGATCGATAAAACTGCTATCGCAATAGACTACATCACTAACTGAGTAGCGGAGAATATTCCAGAACGCATATCTCCTATCCCAAATTAGCCTAAGTTATACAAACTGCAAAAAAACACTCCTTCATGCTTGTATAATGGAGTTAATTTTGCTATAGATAAAAAATGTATTTACGTTTCTATTTTGAACATACCAGCTTCGATTTATGAAAAAGTTCAGCTATTCCACAACAGATGACAGGCAGCAGCAGAAGATAACTTATGTACTTACTGTATGCGCCTCGAAAGAAGGTTGACATTTCCTTAAAACATTATTTTATACATATATTATATATACATATATACAGTGTTTTTTTAACTGTAACAGTACGGCAGCACCCATAACCAGAAGAGATACAGGTCCAGTTTCTTTTAAAACATCAGCTCGTTTTCGAAGAAAAACATTTTGGCATTAATTTTTTTTTTGGTCAAGTGTGAGTAGCGCCTTAAAATGAATCAAGTTCGTAAATTTTTTTTTGATGCCGATCGATGCATTCCTTTGTAAGGTTTATTTTATTGTATGGGATGAAAAAAATCTGAACAGCGGAAATTAGTCAAAATTGATAAAAAGTATTCTCATACAACAGGACAAACAACATTCCTTCTACAAACATTTTATTATATTCTAATTGCATATTAAAGAAGTATTAATACTGTAGCGATTAAGAAGTTTAGGAACTCCATGCTCTCATGAGCAATTCAAAAACATTTCGTATTTCAGAACAATTTTGAATTTCGAACATAGTTCTTGCACCTGTTGGACTTTTATATCAGTCATTGCATCATCTTAGTTGTCATATCATGGCATTGTTAAATACGCAAAAAGTAGACTTAATTGAAGCATACTTCCTCAACAGACGAAGCCCAACTGCCCAGACTACCCAGACTGCGATTGAGGAAGTATCCTTCAATTAAGTCTACTTTTTGCGTATTTGACAATGCCACAGTATTAATACAATGCTACAGTATTAATACTTCTTTATTGTGCAATTAGAATCTAATAAAATGTTTGTTGGAGGAATTTTGCTTTGTCCTGTTGTATGAGAATACATTTTATCAAATTTGACTAACTTTCGCTGCTCAGATTTTTTTCATCCGATACAATAAAATGATCCTTACATAGAACTGCATCGATCGGCATTAAAAAAAATTACCAACTTGATTCATTTTAAGGCGCTACTCACGCTTGACCAAAAAAATTTTAATGCCAAAATGTTTTTCTTCGAAAACGAGCTGATGTTTTAAAAGAAACTGCATCTGTATCTCCTCTGGTTATGGGTGCTGCCGTACTGTCCCAGTTAAAAAAAACACTGTACATAAATATACATACATATAGATGGAGCTAGAGAAGTTTAAAGGTACCTAGGTACTTTATTAGACGTCATTGTTAATAATTACTACTTATTTAATTTTCACCCGCTCAAACAACCCAGTGGGTGGAATGACTTGGGTGATAATTGGGTTTTAACCCGGGTGGTTACCCATCTATGGTTGTAACACCATCTCGTCTCGTATCAACCATACAACCTACGCCTTGTATGGGGTTAGGACTATGTACCTATGCATAACTGTTATTAAATTTGTAGGTATTGCAGTGGTTTGCTCCGAGATTCGCTTCTATATTGGGAATATTGGGCTTTCAACTCGAACGAGAACAAGCCTGGATTCAGCCACAAGTTCAAACAACTGATGGTTACTTATAAGGTACCTATCTAAACCGTCGTCGTATTAACTTTTCCTTAATTTATGGTGGGTTCCTATATCCGACTAGACTACGACTCGTATCTCCTTGAAAGTGTCAAAGTTTTGACACGTTTTCAAGGAGAAACGAGTCGTAGCTGGTTACCGACGGATATAGAATGTTGTTGTCTGAGCAGGTGGGTGTTGAAGCTGCTCCAGAATTTTTATATTTTTATTCAGTTTCATAGTGCTATCAGTAAATTCAGTAATCTGTTTGTACTACTAGTTCTAAATAAATTAATTTTGAATAGGAACCCGCCATTAGTCATCCTGTGATAGATTACTGTCCCAGATTGGTCGAAGACTACATCGAGACTAGATAGAAGCTTGAATTTTACTATTTTATGGTACGTGAGTTGGCTTTCTGATATCCCATCTGTTCTAGATGTTCGGGTTCCCTCTCAACTTACCCTTCGTATCAAGCAAGTCGGTAGTATCAGCCGTCAAATCCACCGGCGTGCACCTGAACGACGACCCTAGCGCCGAGTTTGGACTGGCTGTTGAAGTGTACGCTTATCCTAACAATGTCCTAAGCGTTTGGGTGTTTCTTGCTATTATTAGTAGAGTTTAACAGAAAATAAAGTGTTTGAAAGCTTGCTTTTTTCTCAATAAATAGCTCTATTAAATGAGACGCTGTTCTTGCTCAATTTTACACCTTCGAGCCGGATGTTTTTTGATTGAATTTTTAGAGCAGTGTTCATTGTTTTGTTATTTGTCGTGCCTTTCGCTCAGGAACTCTCCGCTGCGCATCAAACAAAAACGTTTCCAGAAGAGCGATATAAAATTTATTACTTAAAAACTCAGTAGGAATATTAAGCAAAAAAATTTAAAATAATTTCAATTTAAATAAAATAGAGCGTGTATGTCTTTTCGTTTTAATGCTAACATAATAAAATTAACATTTATTTCATCGTAGTATAAAAATATACGTAAAAATAGAAAAGAAGTTAGGTTATGGTGTTACGAGTTTACGACTGTTCGGCAAAGCGTGGCTGGTTTAGTGAAGCCACAGTACATATACAAGGCAGTAGCGCAACTTGGAAAATATAATCCGACATACATTTTTCCCCGTGCAAGTATTCACGAGCATACAGTTAATATAGCTCGCTTTAGCTTCTGCATTGTAAGTAGTTTTCATATTGTATCACAATTTGCCCTCAATAATTATTATTTTACGCTATGTTAAATAACTATTTTAATCTTCAATTTAATAGGTGATAATATACATTACCTGATTCTAAGCAATTGAGATCCCATTCAATGTGCCTCTAATTCTCTTCAAAGATAAAAATACTACTACTTGGAATCAAGCATGAGATATTCTTAGTGGCGGCAACAATTCATCAGTTTCAAAATTAAATTTCTTAGCATAGGAGTTCCTGCTATTTTACTTTACGGACCATAGACAGTAAGAAGTATCAGCTACATCTCTTAATCATCTTGGACTTCATCCATTTCTCTAAAATCTTTTTCTTTCATAAATAAATCTATAGAGGAATATTTTTTTTCAACTCCCCATTTTGTCCAAGTAAACTGCTTTTTATTTCTATTACAGGCACTATTGACGCCTACACTATTTAACCACCGGCGCTTGTTTTGGAAAAATCGAACGGGCTGGTAGACTGCGTGTTTATCAGCTCTCTAACTGGAATTATAAGCTGCGCCACTGCCTTGTGTACCCCTTATCCTAAGCAGAGTGTAGAGTCTAGCTATCGTCCTTCTTGGAGCGGCGCAGTTGTTGCAAGTAATGGCGTTGTATCGGCTTGTGGAGGGCGAGCTGGGCTAGCGCGTCGTCGATGGAGAACCACTGCCTTTTGCGGCCCATAAGGCGGGAGTCCTCCCACTCCGCTAGCTCCTGGGTGACGGTCATCACGTACACTTCCGTCCGGTGCTTGTGCTCGCGGTTCTGTAATTACGAACATGTGTGTAAGGAGTGGTGATACTGTTAAACATGTACTATACTAAAAGTGGTTTTATTTATTTGGGAGTGTGTTTATAGAGTTGTGACACTGGCACAAACTTATAAACACACATACTGTGTAATTTGGTTTAGGGGCCAGGCAAAAAACTCGACGGTCACTAATCTATTGCTAATGCAAATTAAGACAATCGGCAAGTGTAAATTTCCTTAATCTAATCATTTAGCATTATCGTGAATAGAAACCTAATTTTAACGAGACTCATGTCTTAGTTCGTTTTTGTAGCTGCTAAGAATACGTCAAATCAAATCACACGTAAAAATAGTTCAGAGTAGTAAGAAGTTAGTGACCTCAAGGCAATATCTATATGATAGGTACTAAGAAAGATCAATGACCGTAGGTAAATCATAAAAATAATACCTACAACGATCGAGCCCCACGTGTCATTATGTGTCACACTCATTACTGTACCTAAGACGCACGCGCAGTAATATACTGCGGTGGGTAATTGTCCTTGTCATCCCTGGCAAAGTTGAGGGAAAGAGAACATGGGGCCTGACAAGAATAGGGATTGCAATCCGGAAAACCGGATCCGGTACCAATATACCGGATCCGGTGATTGCATATTTTGGCAACATAATCGCGCTGTTGCATGAGTAGGTACTTTAAACGCATGGTGCTTTCGATAGTATGTCTCTGTCATTTATAAGAATCAAACTGAATAGCATTCACAAATAGCTAAATATTGAGAATGCTATTTCACTTTCGAAAATCTTCGGACAAACAAACATACATCCATAGAACGCCGATTTGCCCAAGTTGATTTGGAGATCTCACTTCGCTCGATCAATAATATTGATGTCTACTTTATCTTTAAAATCTAACTAATAAGACTTAACCACCCAGTTACGATACGTTAGAGATAAAGGCACTGTTTTTTTGAGATTTTTAATTGTTTTGACTTTTAATTTGTGATTTTATTTGTATTGACACTAAGAATTTAATTGTTTTCTTATTTTAAAATTAGTCATACTAAAGTTGATTTCGTATACGTATGGTTTTTTACACTTCATTAATATTAGACGACCTCCGTGGCGCAGTGGGCGTATAGCCGGCTGAGACGCAGGAGGTAGCGGGTTCGATTCCCGCCACGGAACAAATGTTTGCATGATCTTCAAACATGTGTTTCGCGTCTTGATGTTTTTTATAAATATGTATTTACAAAAAAATAGTATATATGTTGATGTAGGCTTTGACGCGAAAGTTGCAGGTTCGTTTTCCACTAAATAGATCGATATAAATATTTATACGATAAATTGACGACCTCCGTGGTACAGTGGGCGAATAGCCGGCTGAGACGCAGGAGGTACCGGGTTCGATTCCCGCCGCGGAACAAATGTTTACATGATCTACAGATATTTGTTTCCGGGCAGGTTGTTTCTCTATATATTATAAGCATGTTGGAACGAAAAAGGAAGGTTAAGTTATCCTGTTTAGATCAATCCGGCCGGATTGAAAATGAGGCCGGATTGCAATCGCTAGACAAGAACCGCACCAAAACTGTATAAGATTGTTTTCATTACGCCTTACATATCACACACTGCCAACAGACGCCGATGGCGATGATGCAAAATAAAGGGATAAACACATGGAGATCACGATCCTCAGCACTGAAGACACAACTCCGAAAGAGAGAGATAGAGAAAACAAATTAGAAAATTCACGGATATTGGACCCAAGCACACAAAAATATAATGTTAGCAATACCTAAGTCTAAGTACAACATACCTAAGTAGTAGGTAGTATGTTGCAAAGTATATTTGATATAACAGGAAAATATCACGGTATATTTTAATTTATTTGACCTGGAAACAGACTAATTCTTCCTCGGATGTACCACACCAGCAAAGCTAGAGTACTCTGACGGCTAGCATGTCTGGAAAAGATTATCTCTAGGGAAGAAAATGTGAAATCTAGAAGAGGAGAGTTAAATGACAGTTTAGCGTAGAGAGTAGAAACATTTTGTATGGACGTGTCTCTAAGTTAAAATTACATATTACTCTATTCTTCAGTAAATAAACTTTTCCAGGGTGGTTATGGTACTAGGGGATCTGCCCTGGAGAAGTTAATAAAAGTAGTCTTATAAATTCCAGATTGATTCCATTGATTGGACATTGATTGACAGATTGATTTCCAAATAACTTGTGTTAGATGTTTGTATGATTAAGAAGACACGACTTGGAATCAAATAGAAAGTAAAATAAAATTGGTACAGAGAAGGAGAACACAATAATAAGCAGTACCTAAGTTGTATGCAGCAGGATAGTGGTTGAGGATGATGATGATAATAGAAAAATTATTATACAGGAAATATATGTCTTTTGGATTAGATATAGTATATACCTCACATAGAAACAGTACTTTATCCTCGTAACACACTAGTATAGGTAAAGGCAAATTCTTAATTGATTAGTACTTTAATGTACAAGAGGATTAAATGATTAAAACTAGATATTATACATAGCACAGGTGGCTTTATTGCTGAATGTGATTTTATCCTGGATTTATTATGCTGAGCAACTTACAGACTCATTGAGTGGACCCCACACACAACAAAGCGGTGACGTGGAAGTACCAGAAATGGGACAAGCAGCTCGGAGTCTTCAAGTCCAGAGTGAATAGGTTCCTTTGATCTCATTACCACTTACCATCATATGAGGTAGTGCTCAAGTGCTTGACTATCATAATAAAAAAAAAGCATGACTCGCACCTAAGCCCATTGACATTTGGAGAAAGGGAAAGGAGGCTCGGGCTGACTTTATTTATTCATTGCTGGGTATGAGTATTGTGGTGGATGTACGTACATGTATTTCATGCAATAAATATTAATTGATTAGATATGATGGTACAAACTAAGGGCGCCCGATACCCAGCTCATATATAACTATAATCATCTCTGCCACAGGACATCCAATGCTGAACATAACCCTCCCCCATAGATTTCCAAAGCGAACAATCTAATGTGGCCTGCACCCAACAATAGAACAATACAAATAAATAATATGCTATAGGCAAAATTTTGTGGCTCTATAAACTTAGATTATTTTTTAGAATTTATAAAACTAGTGTAACTACAATCTGTTATGTTGTAAACATGTTCATACAGTAGGTAGTTAGTACCTACCCAGCCCCGGATCTACGATATTTCCGAACCGGGGCAGAAATTATATGTGGAAATGAGTGTGGGGGGGGGGGAGAGAATATTATTAGGAAACACGCATTTTTTACTTTCTGTCAAATGTCAAAGTTTCATTTTGGGTCTATTTGACTGGACTACATATTTACACTGATATCGGGTGTAGCCAGAGCAGCCAGTGTAGCAGGGGTTTGGGGCCCCAAATCAAAAAAATAAGACGCGCGCGCTGGATGCGCTTTGTGCACAAGTTTTTTTCTCAAACATGAATTTGGCGCCCCATGAAATTGCCGCCCGGGGCAAGCGCCCCGGTTTGCACCCCCCTAGATCCAGGACTGTACCTACCTACATACAAAGTATCAAATGATGCAACAACTAGAGAGTTAATTTGTTATTCCATAAATCTAGTAAATTGCTTCTATAATTAGAATTACTAATGCAGTTTCCTTTTCACAGAAACATTGCTAGTTTGTTTATAATGCAAAAATGTTATTACAGCTTTTATGTATACTTGTGTAACTTGAATGTTAGGGTATACTTCTAAGCAGGGATGTCGCGATTTGCATCCACAAATGCGGAGCCTCTGCATCGATTTGGAAATCTCCATCCACATTCGCAATAACTACACTGACCATACAATTTAGTAGAACCTCTTACATATTATGTAAAGAAAATGTTTGTAAAAAGTTTTAAAAAACAATAAGAAAAGAAAATCTGTAGATTTGTACAGATAATGCCTATCTAAGCTAAGCTCTCATTTAATCTTACAAATCTGCAATTTATTAGGCATAAGTGAGTCAGACTAGCATAATCCTTATATGGTGCAAGTTACAAAGGTCATGTGTGGGCCAGGTAATGATGACTTCGGATGTTTGTATAGTAAATAGATTACATATTTAAAATTGTTTCATATCATAGCAAAGATATCATAGAATAAACTTCCATACAAAAATATGTTATTAGCATGTAAAAAGAGTTAAAACTAATAGTGGTATTAATAATTAGATTTGCTTGAAAGTTTGTTAAAGTGAGTTGTATGAGTAAGTTGGTCCTAATATTGGAGTATAGGCCAGCCATATTATTCATTGTAGCACATTGAATAGTTAGTCTGTAAGTTACACAAGGTCTTAGACTCAGCCAACATACAAATCAGGAGTAAGGCCTAAAACCATAACATACTTGTAAAACACAGTTTAAATATTATTAAAATATTTAAGATATACATAATTATTGCTAAGGAGATTATAGGTACTTCCATACTAATATTAGAACTTTAAATGTCTCTCTGTCTGTTTGTTAATTTTGACAACTGGACTGATTTTTATGATAGATAGATTATGAATTGTGATTTAAGCTAGTTTTTATTGACAAACTACACATTTGAAATGAGTAAACTATTAAAATGCAATAAATAGCTTTAAAATAACATGTTTGTTGTGTGAATTTTCTTTCTGTACATAGTTGGAGAAAATGAGAGAAGATTGATTTGTTCAAGTATTTAGTTTTAATTAAAACTTGGTAACTGTCGTAAACTATTGGCATTTGTCCTAATTAGTAGTTGAAGAATGCTTGTTGCTAGTTTTATTTGAAGCACATTTGTCTCTGAATGCCAACAATGTTTTGTGTCTTAGAAACTATCTAGATAGGTAAACATCATATATTTAGAAACCAATGAACTGATTTTTTTGTGATCTTGAAGCCTACTTTCTAAAAAGTGTAAAAATCAAATTTTCATGTGTATTTTGCATTTTATTTTTTTCTGCAATTATTTGTTTATGTCTAGCCTGACTAGGTAGTCGTTTTCGTAGACTTTTATTTTGCCCTCTACCCCATCCCTATCTACAAAGTGAATAAACAACTGTTTTCATAAAATTGCGCTATTATGTATAAGGAACTTTTCTCTTTGTATCTGGAGCAATGACCTTTCAGCAAGGTTATGGTAAATAAACAAGGTAGTTTACCTCGAATACGCCAAGACACCGTCCCAGCTTGCCAATGACGCCGGCTTCCTCCAGCACTTCCCGCATCGCCGTCACCGAGGGCTCTTCCTCCGGCTCGACGCCGCCGCCCGGCACGATCCAGTTGTCAGGCCGTCGCGACGATGTCACCAGCAGTACCTGCCCACAAACACCAACGAGCACATGACAAAGTCGGCTTCAAGAGGATTAGTGGAACGCCATCACCACGTCTCCACCACTAACCTCCGTTTCGGCATCGGACCGAACGCAGATACATGCCGCACGGCGTCGAAACCCTTCCTCGTCGTAAATCCGAATCGAATTAGGCTTCTCCTTCACCATTTTTATAAACACATAAACACGAACGAAACGAACGATCACGAACTAAAAGCAGACATCAAATACAAAGGAAAACTATGAACCGAACGAATTTTTTTAATGATCAACAAACGCCATAGCCGAGGTATCCTATGATAAACGTATCCATTTTCGACTATTAATGTTACACAACGTAGATGTAAAAGAAACTATATTAACAATAACACTACAATTAGAGCAGTATTTCAGCTAAAACTAGCTCTTGATCGCGTATTTCAAGCCCATGTTGAATGGTGCCTGACGTTTTCTTTCTTTGCGAAAATCGAAATAGGTTTTGGAAAGCGAGAGAGTTCATCAGCTGACAGCCGGAAGTAGGAAATAGTATTGCCGTTTTTACTTCCCAATGTTGCAATATTTACGATTTCATTATGTTTTTTTAATTTCATTTAATTTATTCAATGCGACTTATCAGCAGCAAAATAAAATTAAAAAAAAATCTGATCCTCCGCAATTAGCTAATAAGCATTCATTAGTTATTCAAAATGAGGGGTTTACACGGTCATGCTAACAGATGGAGTTGCTCAGTCATGCTCTCAGAGGAAAAGAAATGAGGGCTTTTCATTCTCGATTTAAAAAAAAGTAGTTCCAACTAGCGTAATAGATAGCACACACAGACCACTTAGATGTACTACATAGCACGTAATAGATAGCGCCTGACGCGACGCGCCGCTTGCTATGTTGCATTGAGCGTCGCTGTACCGCGCGGCGCGGATCGTATTATTTTGTAGACCTGTGTTAGCCTAATGGAATCTGACTAATCGATACACTGTGTATTGAATGGATGTTGATGGTTGTTCTGGAGACGCTTTGTTCCATAAGAACACTGAAGGTAAAGCAGTTTTCTTCAATATTCTTCTGGCAGTATCTTTTATTAACTTTTTTGGAAGGGCTTTCATTTAGGAATGGTTTGTTAGAGGGATGGAAGACGGGGGGAAGAGGGGGGGGGGGAGCCCCCCCCCCCTCCCCCACACCCCAGTGGGTGAGGACTTACGAAAACCTATAAGTTTTTAAGAAAATTAAAAAAAATATTTTGAGGTTAAGTACGAAAAAAACAATTTTTTTATATTGAAAAAAAGCAGAGTTCAGGGGGTTAGAGAAAAAGTGGTCTATGAAAACGTTGCTCCCCACGTTTTCATAGACCACTTCTTCCTCCAACCCCCTGGTCTCTGGGTGGGCTCCCACCAGAAGCTCTTAAGGTCGCCCCTGAGTGAAGCAAGTCACTCAGGACCTCCCGCGAGCTTCTGGCTCCCGTGCTCTTTATATACACTCTAGGGGGGTCACGCACAAGACCACGTGGGTTCGGGGTGCTCCGTGTCGATTCTGTCACTCTTTTTGAACCAAACCTACTCAAGTTGGGGTGCCCTGTCTCGATTCAGTCTACTATTTTTCATAGTTCAAAAGATAATTTATAAATAACATGGGCATTTTAAGGTAGGCACACACTTTCGTTGATGAAATCAAACCATTTTCCTCAGCAAATGCGATACACTGATCCACAGTACTAGGGTTTCGGATTTCCCGGGTTTTTTTCGTTCCCGGGAACCGGGAATAATATTTTCAATTTCCCGGGAATCCCGGGAAACCGGGAAATTTTTAAAATCCTTAATTTAGTTTTTTTTAACTACAAAAAGTCAAGAAAACACATAATGGATTAAATAAGCTATTTATTTGACTCAGAAATAATTATTTCTTCTTAATAACATTTTTGATCGATCATAAACAGAGGTAGTATAATAGAAACTTAATTATTTGTTTCAGGCATGCAAAATCAAACTTATAATATAAAACTTCTTAGCACACACAATGATATAAACGTAATATAAACGGAGTAATTAAGTATTGCGAAACGCTCTTATGATAACCAACAAACTTTGCCATCGATGTGTGGCGGCTTTACAATAGTAGATAAAGTATTATACGTAACTGCACATCATTAAGGTATGTAAACACGAGAGTAGTTAGAAGTAGAGTAACCGATTTTAATTTAACCATAAAATGATTCGAGTGTTTAAATACCTTTACTCTATGCAGCAGTTACGTATAATATTTTATTTACTCTCTTACAGCGGCCACACATCGTTGGCAAAATTTAACTTATGCCCTTATTATGTAACAGTCACGTAAACCATTATTTCAGTTTAAGTCTTAAATTATTTCATAAAGTAATACTTAAGAAAAACTAAAGAGCTGAGTGATTTATCGCTTAATCGGCTTCTAATTTTAGTAGCAAAATTTCCCGATACTGAAAATGTACGTTCGCTTTCGGTGGATGTAGACATGATCGTGCGCAGAGCGTTGTATAGCAGTTCCAAATTAGGTGTCCGTTTACCAGAAGAGATGTATAGATCGAAGTCTTTCTTCAGTCTAGGAAATCGAGTTCGTGATGGAGGAGTGCCTTTGAAAACATTTTGAATAGCGTCTTGAAGTTCTTCAGCAAAACTAATGCCTCTTTTTTGCGTCTCAGCAACAGCATGAAGCGATTCTTCCGGGCTCGATTCAGATTCTGACTTTTCTGGAAATAATCGGCGAAATAGCTTCTCAGCATAGCGTATTATTATTTCTTTAGTTTCAACACTTTGTGATAAGTATTCATTGCGTCTAATTGTTGGGTTTTGAAGAAAAAGCGTTAAGGTATATAGAGTAGAATCCCTCCTCTCACTTATTCTTTGCGTTAAGAAATCTGAAAACTCTAAAGCAATAGGTGACTCCAACTTTTTCAGTCTTACTAGAAGTGTCGTAATGATAGCTTCACAGATCAAAATATCTGCTTTTCGGGAGCTCAGTGCTTCAACTGCTAATTTGATGGGATTTAAAATTTTAAGTAAATCCTCTAAAACAGCCAAGTTCTCTTCGTGCCATAAATTTGCGGTATCTAAATCAATCAAAGCTTTTTTGATACAGTTTTTAACTTCTACGAACCGGCTTATCATTGTTTCAATGCTGTTCCATCTCGTTTTAAGGTCGCGACACAATGATTTTTCCCTGTTATGTTCTGATCTTACATATTCTTGAAGTTTCGCATTTTTTAATGGACTTCTGCGAAACAAATTGACTATGGTTCGTGTATCTTTCAGTACTTTCTTCAGATCTGGTCGGATATCATGGTTTCCTATTTCCACCGCTGATTGTACTAATTCTTGATCACAATCGTCGTATGAGTCAAAGTCGGAGACGTCGGAGTGTGAATCTTCGGAATCCGTTTTACTTTCTTTGGCGGTCTTTTCTCTATAAAGAACATCTGTCACCGCCAAATTAATAGCATGATTCATGCATAATACCATTTCTGCTGAACTTTCGCGGCCAAACGTTTTCATCACATTTGGACCATCAGTTGTCACGGCTACAATGTCTCTTTCGAAGTTTATTCCAAATTCCGTCAGGACTGTATCAACAATTCTTCTCATCTCTTGTGCTCCACATTTCCCCGGTATGTATATCAAACCCAAATTATACACTTTTCCATCTCCGCTGTGTAAGTTTATGTTGAAATAGCGTCTATTTCTGATACTGGTCCATTCATCGAGCGTGATACTGAGCCGTCCATGATTTTTCACGTGTTCATTTAAGATTTTCTTGATATCTTGCTTTTTTTCTTCAGCAAATTCTACAATTATCTTCATAACCTGCGACTCGCATTTTGGAATATTTAGGCCAGCTTGTGAAACAAGGCTTCGAATCACTTCACTGTGCGTGATCATCCGAATCGAAAGTCCATCACTAGATGGCAACTTCGAGACGATTTCAGCAATACTATAGGGCTTCTTGATATGTTCAACTATAGAAGTCTGTGTTATGTGGCTCTTCCTTTTTTTGGTGGTTGTGGTGAACTTGTGGAGGTACTTGGTGCCGGTGAAGATGCCAACGCCCGTGTTGTTTCAGAGGACGCTTCATTGGGTTGATCTTTTAAATTTATGCTATGCACCATTAACAAATGCCTTGCAAGTCCACTGGTCGATGAGCCTTTACAACTCAATATTTTTGGACAGCGATTACATTGTGCTTTATCTAATCCTTTTTTCTTGAAATGATTCCATACTTCGGATAAAAGTCGACCTTCCATGTTGACCTATAACAAGTTGAAAATATTAAATGTACTTATTGTATATGTAGTAAATTTGAATTGACAAAACAATCAATTCGACAGGGTTTACTTACCAGAGTTTCAACACACACACAAACTTTCACTAACAAAGAGATATTACCGGCGAACGAATGCCAAATGTCACTTAATTTAATGGGCACAGACACCACACTGCGCTGCGCGTCACTGACTGGTCGGTCGATCTGATAAAACAACAGAACCAGTTTGTTTAGTTACACTTAAATGCGCAAGGTGAAGGGGGAGCGGAAGGGCGCAGACAAAGAAACTTAAATATTATAGGTACGCATAATTAAGCAAAAAGATCGTTATCGAAATTGCACAGCACCTGCGTAAAAACAAAGAAGAGCGAATATAATAGAGAGAATGAAACAAAGAAATGCAAATAGGTGTTATCTAGTTTTTTCTGACAGTTCTATAAAGACAAAACAAAGGAAAAACATTTTTTTGCCCTCGAAAAATTACCACGAAACTACTCATCTGCAAAGTGATGGCTGGCTGACAAGCTGTAGAAAAATTTGATAGGTTTTTTAAGAACAACATTGAGTTTAATATGACTATAAAATACAAAGTTTTAGACCTATCACATACTTTTAAAAATTCCCGGGAATTCCCGGGAAACCAGAATTTTTTTCCTGGTTCCGGGAATTACATTTTCCCCGGGATTTCCCGATTCCCGGGACCCGGGAACGAAACCCTACACAGTACTGAAGGTGGCAAGTACTTTTCTTGAATTCCATTGATTCATGATTTCTTTGTTGAAGTTTCAGAAGCTACCGTTTTTCATAGTTCAAAAGATAACTTAATAATAAAAAAATATAAATAATACCATTATTATTCGTACATTATTATTACACGTATGTGTTCGGATAACACTATAAATAAAAATACTATTTGAAATAATACCATTATTATAAATACGAGATTTATCAAGTACTGTTTTTCTCGAATTCTACTGATTCTTGATATCTTCTTTCTTCTGATGGACCCTCCGGCCCATTGAACCTACTCGTGCAGCAGAAACTTCAGAGTCGGACTCTTCGGAGTAAGTATCCGCAAAAGACGCCATAATAATCACGCAAAAAAAGAAAACTTGTCAAAAATAAAAGGTAGGTAACTGTACCAAATCCATGCAACAGTGAACGAATCTAATCTAATTGTAAAAGAATGTCGAAATTCCAGCCAATAAAAATGTCAAACTTATGTCACTGTCATTGCCAAATTCAAAATTCCCGCCAATATAAATGTAAAACCTATGAAAAAAGCCGTATTATCTATCACTGTCATGTCAATTTAGTGTCGCAATAATCGATAGAACGCAAACTGAAAGGTCGGACACTGATTTCCGAGCGAATTTCGCAATAGATCACGGATTTTCAAAAATTAATATCTCAAAAACTATAGGGTTGCGCAAGTTGCCACTTCACATGTAGGCTTTCTTTATGTACATCTACACATGAGAAAAATTAAAGTCCTAGCACAACTTTGCGAACGGAAATTCGAATGAGTTTTTTTATTGAAAACATAACTTTTAGGAGAAAAAATGACAAGTACATATGCACTTAATCCACACCAACTAACTTATAAGAGCCAAATTCAACTTTTTTTATTGAATTCAAATATTAGGATAATTTTAAGTAGTATTACAACATAAAATATTTTATAACACCTTAAAATATATATAAAACCCTAATCTAACAAGCCGGCCCAGAATACTGGCCGCATTGCCACGTTGAGTAGCAATGCTTAAACGTTTGCTTAAACTTATAAGTATCTAGGTAGGTACATAAGTACCTACTTAAAATATCGCTAAAATTACTTACGGTAATTATCCCACTAAGATGGCGTGACAGATAACCTAGGTACACGAAAGTGAGCTGGACATACTATAGAAGACTTCATTATGTACGAATTAGGGTTTACATGTTTAATTGCTTGTACCTATTAATTTCGTTTTGCAAACTCCATCCTAAGGAAAACGGTATCTACCGTTGTTTTCGCAATAGGAGACAACGCACGGTTTATTCATCTCTTCTATACATACCCTCCTGTTTGTAATAAATGATTTTGTTCTAATTCAAGTTTTGATTGACACGGCAATTGACATTGACAATTCACTTTCTTTAGGACACAGACAAAACACACAAGTAGAATAAAGGCATAGCAATGGGTTGACTTCTGGTACTGGAGCAGTAAGCGTCTTAGCGAGATTCCTTTGAGTTTTAAATTGTTTTCTGGCTGAGACACTTGCTCATTCTCAAGTTGATTTATTTCATTTTAGTGGTGGTGGGTTGGTGCATTGGTGGTAAGGTGTAACTTTGTATTTGACTAACTAGTTTTTAACTTCTTAACTTTAGTGGGTTTCGGCGGGAAGATGGAGGTTGTCCCTCCGGACCCCACTCCGGATCCGCGAGATAAGATGGTTATCTCAACTGTGATTCCTGAGGAGAATCGCTCAGGCTCAGGCTCTAAACGTAGAATGGTGTCAGATGGCGAAAGTTCACCTATTCCCCAAAACATAAAAACCATCACATCCCCGGACATGGCCGCTGCCTCCATCCAAACAATTTGGCTGCTCGCTATCATGGTTATTGGAGTTAAAGAATACTCTACTGCAGACAAAGGTCCATTCGTTATTCATGTTGCTAGAGTAGAACCCGACCCGTCAGCTGGAACAACAATCCGCCCAATTAAATTTGGTCAGTTCTTGAGCAATCATCACGTAACATTCATAACATTTTGTTCAGATGGAATTAAACAAGTTGGCAGAAATCGAATTTCCGTTGAATTCCGCACGGCAACTGATGCTAATAAATTCCTGGATAATACAACTCTCCTTACCCAGTACAAGTATGTTGCATCAATACCGACATTCAACATTACTCGAATAGGTCTTGTCAGAAATGTCCCGGTTGATATGTCAATGGAGGAATTCGCAACCAGCTTGTAAGTTCCAAATGGTTGTGGATTTGTTGTCAAAGTTCGTAGGTTAAACATAAAATCAAATGATGATGGCAAAGTGACCTGGATCCGAACTCAATCAGTAGTTCTCACATTTAGAGGTCAAGTTCTGCCTCAAAGAGTCTTTTCATACCACACTTCACTACCCGTTGAAACATACCAGCTTCCAACAATTCAATGCCTTAACTGTTGTCGTTTTGGTCATGTAAAAGCTCAGTGCCGCTCCAAGCCCCATTGCTTTAAATGCTCTAAAGAACACACGGGTGAAAGTTGTGACTTGGAAGAGTCTAAAGCTTCTTGCCTCAATTGCTCAGGCCGACATTATACAACCAGCAGGCTTTGTCCTGAACAGGATAGGCAAAAATCTATAAAAATGCTTATGTCTAAGAATGGAATCTCGTATGAGGAAGCTGCGACTAATTTCCCTAAGGTTGGAAGAGCATATACTGAGGTCGCTCAGGCTATGTATGTATATGTTCTCTACCACTAATCTTGATCCACAAGGTCCTTCCACCTCAACCAACTCTCCTTTATACCGTTCCTATGTTAAAAATGTTTATGCCAAACCTCGTCCTAAAGTACCCTTGGGTAAATCCTATGACAAAGCATCCCACCAAGAAATAATCTCAACTCCATCCACATCCCTCCCTAATGGCCATGCCATTATGTCCCAAGCACCGGCCCCAGTGTCGGACAACCGTCAAAGCTTCCTCATTGAAACTCTATTGAACATTTTAATCGAGTTGTGTTCATCAACCAACTCATCCTTACCGTCAAACGTTGCCCAAAAACTGTCCCAGATCTTTGCATTAACTGGTAACAATGGATCCAGTCTCCATTGTCCAGTGGAACGTGAAAATACTTCGAGCGCGCAAATCTGAACTCATTCATTTAATTTATAAATTCTGCCCGTCAGTCATTGCCATCTCGGAGTCATGGCTGAAGCCTGGATCCAATTTTCGGATCCCGGGCTACTCCTGTATCCGAGATGACAGGTCAGACGGGCACGCAGGTAGTGCCCTGTTAGTCAGGCGTACCCTGCCCTTCTCTCAAATCCCCCTCCCTTCTCACTCCTTAGACATCAACCTAGTAGCTGTTAGAGTATTTGATATATCTTTTATTTCTATTTATATCCCTCACCCTTATTCTGCTCTAATACCAGATATTCTTCTTGCAATTTCTTCCGTCCCCTCTCTTATTGTTCTTTTAGGCGATTTTAACGCCCATCACACCTCGTGGGGCTCTGGCCACTGTGATGTATTTGGTCGTCTCCTATTAGAGATGTTTGACGAGGCCAATCTCTGTGTCATAAATGACGGTTCTATCACCCGTAGATCTTTGCCTTCACAAGACCCATTGAGTGTTATTGATTTGACTGTATGCTCACCTTCCCTTTCCTCTCTTCTTTCCTGGCAAACTCTGCCTCTTACTTATGGCAGCGATCACTTCCCTATCCTCATTACCATCCCAAACAGTGCCTCCCCTGAATATAACTTTAATCCCAGTTTAAAATATCGACTTACTGACGCCGATTGGCCTTCTTTCTCCTCTCACTTAGAAAACTTATCAGTCAATCTTTTACCTATACAGACAGACAATACTGACAGTTATCTTTTGGCCTATTCCAAATTTGTAGATACTCTTCTTTCATGTGCAAATAAAAATATTCCTGTTAAAAAACAAGCCAGTTCTCGTTTTAAGATTTCCCCCCATGGTGGAATTCTGATTGCTCTAAGGCAGTCAAAATGAGAAAAAGTGCAGAGTTGGCCTATAATGCTTCCATGATTAACGAAAAGTTCATACCATACCAACATATGGCTTCAAAAGCTAGGAGAGTTCTTTCACTCTCAAAAAAAAGGGTTGGATGAATTTTTGTGAAAATTTATCCCCTAGAGCACCTCCATCGTTAGTCTGGAAGCAAATAAAGCGATTTAGAGGTTCATGTAACATCCCAAACCTGTCTTCCAATGATCCTTCTTCTTGGGTTGATGCCTTTGCCAATAGATTGTCCCCTGACTTTGTCCCTTACCTTGACTGCCTTCCTATTCCCCCTTCATTTCTTCCTTCTGTTTCCAATATAGACGATAAATTTTCTTTTCATGAACTTTTACTAGCTTTAGATGGTTTAACGGATACATCTCCGGGTGTAGATGTCATCCCGTACTCATTTTTAATTAAATCTCCTGATAGCGTTAAAGAATACTTTTTAAATTTATATATGTTTTTTTTTTTTAATATGGAGTCGTTCCGGATGAGTGGAAGACTCAGATAATTATCCCTATTCTTAAACCAGGGAAAAAGCCATCTGACTCAACAAGCTATAGGCCCATTGAATTGTCATCAGTTCTAGCCAAGATTATGGAACACTTGTTAAAATTTCGAATGGAATGGTACGTTGAGAGTAAGGGTATTTTGGCGAAATCACAGTATGGCTTTAGGAAAGGCATGAGTACTCATGACAGCTTAAGCATAATCACAACTGATATCCGTATTGCGTTAGCTAAGAAAGAGTTTTTGATTGCTATTTTCCTTGATATTACAGCTGCTTATGACAACGTCCTGCTTCCATTGCTCAGGAATAAACTTTGTCAGCTGAGCATTACTGAGAGGCTTGTTCGTTTTGTTTATAACCTTTTAGTGGAGAGGAAAATATTGATCAAAAACCAAGGCAATTTTCTACCAGCTACGTGAGTTTGGAAGGGATTGCCTCAGGGCTCAGTTCTCAGTCCTTTATTATATAGTCTTTATACACATGATTTAGAATAACCAATTTCCCCCTTATGTCAAACTTTACAATACGCGGACGATCTGGCATTGTACGTTCAATTGAATTCCATTGTGGATGCACGTGATAACTTAAATACAGCATTGACTCTCTTAAATGAATGGTTAGATAATCACGGTTTATCTCTTTCGGCTTCTAAAAGTAGTTGCGTTGTATTTACAAAGAAATATCCCTTCCTCCTGTTGACCTGTATATTGGCAGAGAGCTGATTCAACAGGTTAATAGTGTTAAATTTTTGGGTGTTAAGCTGGATTCTAGATTGACAGGAGTTCCCTACTTCAACTATATCTCACAAAAATGTGAAAAAAAATTCAATATTCTGCGTTCATTATCTAGCGTTTGGTAGGGTTCTCATCCATATTGTCAAAAAATATTATATAATGCAATAGTACGCAGTCATATGGACTATGCTTCTTTTCTTTTTGGAAAATTGGACAGGATCCAATCTAAATGCCTTCGAATAATTCTTGGTGCTATGAAGTCTTCCCCTATAAATGCGATGCAGGTGGAGTGCGTCGATCCTCCCCTCTCCCTCCGAAGACAATACCTTGCAGATCGTTTTTTCTTTAAAATTATCCAAAATTCTAGTCACCCCCTGTTGGCAAAATTAAACATTTGCTTAAAATTTTAGAACCACACATTGACCTTTATCAAAATAAAATCCCTTGTTTAGTTCGTAGCTTCAGAAAATATACAAGCCTCCCACACCCTGTCATTCAGAGTCAAAATGACCCGCTGTATTCCTCCCCGTATGAGGCATTAGTATTCAGACCCAACATCATCTTAGATTTTTGTATTGTTAAAGGCTCTCATCATGCTTGCCAAATATATAATGAACAGATGGCTAGGAAGTTTAGTGGTTGGCATCCTATTTATACAGATGCCTCTAAACTTAATAACTCTAGCCCTGTAGATGCAGCTGTCTGGATTCCGCCTGGAAAAATTATTTTTAGTTTTAAATGTCCATCAGTTACTTCTGTTTGTACTGGTGAGTCAATAGCTCTTTTAGAAGCTATTATGTACATTAAAGCCCACAATCTCCAAAACTCAATACTTTTTTCCGACTCTAAAAGTTCCCTTCAATCCATTCTCTCCAATCCATTTCGTTCCAAATCCAGATTTCCTATCATTCTTAAAATTCGTGAAGCTCTGTTTGACTGTCATAAACTCATAAACTTGGAATTAACATAGTGCTGGCTTGGATCCCTGGTCATTCCGGTATCCCTGGCAATGAGTCAGTGGACTCATGTGCAAAGAAGGCCATTCAGATAGGGGCTCATGACCATCTTCAAATCTACTCGCACGACCTTTGTTCAGTCCCTAGTTCCCACCTAACTACTTCCTGGTCCCGTATGTGGCTTGATTCCAGGTCTTTGAAAGGAAAACATTACGGTGAAATTCAACCCGATATTCCCACAAAACTATGTTTTTTTAAATATCGCAAAGCCAGCAAAACGACTACGTCAACCATTTGTCGTCTCCGTTTAGGACATGTCTGTACACCGGTTTTCTTAGCCAAAATAAGAGTTAGGGACCATACCCTATGTGAATGTGGTTTGGATGAAGGCAATGTAGAGCACCTACTTTTCTCATGCTCTAGGCTGCGGTCATCTCTGTATGATGTCTTTCCCCCTGAAATCCCTCGTCCTTTCTCTTCCAAAACTATATTATCTCTCGTGTTCTCCCCTTTCATAACGCTTCTATGTAAATATATTAATGTAAATAAAATAAAATTGTAAATATGTTGATCTACTAATTCCATGTTTATATGTTCTGTGTTTGTACATATACATAATATTTATTTGTGTTTTGCATGTCCTTAATTGTGTTGTCTCTGCTTTTTAGGTATAAATAAATCACCTTGTAGTCTAAATTCTGGTTGAGTCTCCCTCTGTAAACACTGGCCAACCATTTCAATACTCGGAACTCCATCGTTTTACCGTTTTTAACCTGTCAACTTGACATTGGCATAATTGTGGCAACAACTACCACAGAGGCCATACAACCAATAGTGAATAGTGAAAGGCATGGAAATGATTGCTAATTTTACATTATTTTCAAAGATCAAATGATTATTTTTTATCACTGCTATTTCACTTGTGAAAAATCACAGGCAAAGATTTTACATTATAAAATGCCGTAATTTTTCGTGAAATGACACTAGTAATAATAGCGAGTGTGACATTACGGCATTATAATGAAAAATCATTGCCTGTGATTTTTTACATGTGAAATAGCAGTGATAAAAAATAATCATTTGATCACATGAAAATGATGTAAATAAAAGTTATATGATGTAAATAAGTTTTTAATTGAAAAATTACTTGTTCAAAACAAGCTTTTAGGTATAAAATTCTTAATAAGAACCGTAAGCAGATTCAAATAAGCCCAAACATTAGTAGTCCACTACAATCTATTCACAAGTTCCACTGTCTAGCATCGGCCTCCATCATGAGATCACCTCCATGGTACTACATTATTGCATTGTCATCAAAGTTAAATATGTATTCCAAATCTAAATGCGTAGGTATACAATGTTTCGTGTCTGTGCTGTTGACCGTTGAGGAGTTCCTTCTTGGAAGCCAACCCTGAGTGCAGCAGAAATGTCATGGTGGAACTTAGAACAAGATACTAAAATTAAATGCGTAGGTAGGAATACAAAATTTCTTGTCTGTGATGTTGACCGTTGAGGAGTTCCTTCTTGAAAACCAACCCTGAGTGCAGCAGACCTGTCATGGTAGAACTTAGAACAAGATATTAAAATTAAATGCGTACACAAAATTTCGTGACTCTGTGCTTTTGACCGTTGAGGAGTTCCTTCTTGGAAGCCAACCCCGAGTGCAGCAGACATGTCATGGTGGAACGTAGAACAGGATATTATAATTAAATACGTACACAAAATTTCGTGTCTGTGCTGTTGACCGTTGAGGAGTTCCTTCTTCGGAAGCCAACTCTGAGTGCAGCAGCCATGACATAGTGGAACTTAGAACGGGCTATCATAATTAAATGTGTATACTAAATTTCGTATTTGTGCTGTTGACCGTTGAAGAGTTCCTTCGTCTGGAGCCAATCCATGGAGTAGAATCAGTCATGCTTACTATAAATATGCATTGTTCTCCAAAATAAGCGTGTATACCAAATTTCAGCTCAATCGGTTAAAGATAACTGATTAAAAGTTCAGTTGCAAGATTCCACCCGAGCAAACATACATTGCAAGTTAATAAAAAGCTTGTAAAAATAGCAATCATTTCCATGCGTACATGCACTTGTGTGTTTTGTCTGTGTGCAAAAGAAAGTGAAATACCAATGTAAATTGCCGTATCAATCAAAACTTGAATTAGAACAAAATCATTTTTAATTGCTTACAAACAGGAGGGTATGTAAGTATAGAAAAGATGACTGAACCGTGCGTTGTCTCCTATTGCAAAAACAACGGCAGACACCGGTTTCATAAGGATGGAGTTAGCAAAACGAAATGAATGGGTACGAGCAACATGTAAACCCTAGTTCGTACATATTGAAGTCTTCTATATTAAGTTCAGCTCACTTGCGTGTAACTGTTCTAACTGTGACGCCCAGCAGCGGCCTTAGGGGGTGGCGAACAGGGCAATCGCCCGGGGCCTCGCTCATGCAGGGGCCTCGCAACAACCAAAGCGAATTTAAAAAAAAAATGATCGATATTTTTTTTATTTAAAACTTGTGGTTTTGATCCTTAATTATTTATTAAGGTTATAACATAACGGTGAATTAAAATAAAGTTAATGAGCTCATATAATTAATGGCAAGCCACGCGAAGACTCAAATTGTTGAAAAAATAATAAACCTTACCCGATTATTCTCGATTGTACTCGCGACGTTTCTCGTGTTGAGCAACTTTCAAATAATATAAGATTTTTTAATACAAATACAGCTGAAATTGTAGAACATTTTATTGGTTTCTTAGCCGTCGAAAAAACCACAGCTGAGAGTTTGACTAATTATAATATAATCACAGAATTAGAACAGTTTGGTATATCATTGCAAAACTGCAGAGGCCAAAGATATGATAATGGTGCCAATATGCGCGGTGAGATAAATGGTGAAAAAAAGTATTATTGAAATTAATCCACTTGCTTATTTTTTACCCAGTGGGAGTCATAGCTGGAGTCTCATCCTAGGAGATGCAGCATCATCTTGTGTCCAAACAAAATCTTTTTTTCGTTTGCTACAAAGGTCTGTTTGCCGGCTCAAGTGGGCTATTTTAAATGCTCATGTAAAATCGTTATCGCTAAAACCACTTTCTGAAACTAGATGGGAGATGGGAGGAGAACTAACGGCCTTCACCGATGCTGCAGAAATATCAACTAAGCGTTATATGTGATGCTTTAAAGGATTTAACAGAAAATACAACAGGTTGTCAGTTGGTCAGTGAATGCATTCTATAGAATAGGAAATAACTACCTACGAATTTGTAGTTTCACTTGTCATATGGTATGACATCCTTACAAAGATAAATGTTATAAGTAAAATATGGCAAAGCGAAAACAAGCACTTAGAGGTGGCTATACAACACCTAGACGCATTTACAAATTGACTCAATGATTATCGAAAAAAAGGTTTTCAGTTATCCCTTGTAACAGCGAGAGAAATAGCCGAGGAAAATGATATTGACAGACAGTTCAAAGAAGTCAGAAGACGACGTAAAAAAGACATTTTGATTATGAAGGGGAAAATAAAGTTCATGAATTTAATGCGGAAGAGATTTTCAAAATAAGTTATTTTTATGCCATTGTCGACAATGTGCGCGCAAGCTGCTATCCTAGGTTTGAGGCACTTAAACATCATGATAGAATATTTGGTTTCATGTATAATATAAAAAGATTAACGGAATAGTGAAATTTTGTAGCAATGCAGCGACTTGCAAATATCTATGACAGTAGGAGAATCATGTGATATTGATGGAAATGAATTATACGAAAAACTGATTAAGTTCATTCGTGTGTATGAAGGAAACGATGACATTGTCTCGGTGCTGAAATACATATAGAAAAAAAATTAACTGAAGTTTACCCCACTATCGAAATAGTCCTGAGAATTATTGCCATCACACATGTTACAGTTGCGTCTGCTGAAAAGAGTCAAGGCTTAAAATTATTAAAACATATTTGAGGAATTCGATGACACAAGATCGACTTTTAGCCCTTGCTATTCTTTCGATCGAAAATGACGTAGCCCATTTGTTAGATTATTGTGCTCTATTTAAAGATTTTAGTCTTAGGAAAAGCCGCAAACATCAATTTTAATATTTACCATCTCTGTATATGTTAATTTTGTAAATCTTTCAATGTAAAATACTTAATCTAAAACTCAAATTTTATTTATTTGTATAACTTTAGCATTTCTCATCAAACATGACAAATACCTAAACCAAACAACCAGACCTACTTTCGCATCACATACTTTTCACGAAGGAAAAAGGGCCTCGCAAAGACCTGCTGCCTGGAGCCTCGCAATGGGTAAGGCCGCCCCTGGTGACGCCATCTGGAATAATAAATGTAAGTTATTTTAGCGATATTTTACATACTTATCTACCTAGGTTAGTTGGTGTGCATTAGGTGGGTACTTATGTACTTGTCATTTTTCCTCCTAAAAGTAATCGTTTTTTATAAGTCTTTTATTAACTTGCAATGCATGTATGTTTATCCGGGTGATATCTTGCAACTGAATTTTAAACCCGTTCCCCTCAAATGATTGAGCTGAAATTTGGAATAGGTACATATGTAACTTCGGTGACAATGCAATAATATGGTACCATGGTGGTCTCATGACGGAGACGGATGCTTGACAACGGAACTTCTAAATGGATTATAGTAGGCTACTAGTGTTCGGGCTCATTTGAATCTGCGGCCTTATTGTCTAATTCCAAAACAAAAACAAGATGTCAAAAAATCGAAGTTCGATTTTTTCAACGTGATTATGAGATTAGCGACCGTGTAAGGATTTTTCTCTGCATCATAATCGGACCGAATGGTAACATTGAAGCAAAGTCGAGTCATTTCAATCAATGACGTTTCGTATGTGTTTTACTCGATGCTATACCATAGCACGTTTTAGCATTATGCTAATAAGCCATATAGTAATATAATAAAATAACTAATAATATTGAATAGCTTGAACTACATAAATTAGTTCCCCTTTCACTGGTTATTCATTGCGTTTTCATCAAATAACCTGCAAAAAAGATTCTCCACATTATTGCGTTTACTTACAAAGAGTATTTTTCACTATAGGATTTATGAGTTCTGTGGCTATTTTTTTCAGTGCTGCCAATTGCGGGGAATTTCCCCGATTTGTGGGGAATCGGTATCTAGAGCGGGGAGAGCACTGGAAATTACTAAAATCTGAGTCGATTCGAGCCATCCATTATTTATAGCTTTATTGCATGCTAAACAAGAGATAGCCAAAAAGGGGAGATCAATAAAATTCGAACGAAAAAAAAAATAACGCATAGAGCGAAAGGGAGGAAAACAATGTTGAAAGTATGTAGGTACCAAATTGTAAAAGATTTTATTTAGAAATCATTCCAATGTTATTTTGTTACTGATTACACAACATTTTGTATGAAACAGAGTTTTATTCTTAATTGTTATCATTTCGGGGACTCAATCAGTGGCAAATATCGGGAACCAAGAAATTTACATAGGCAACACTGCTTCTTTGTTTACATTTTATTTTTCAGCTCATCATAAAAACTTGCAAAGTTTATTTACGAGATTGACTCAGATAAAAGTCAATATATGGAGATCATTAGACACATTTAAATTTTAAAACAAAAAGATATCACTGTTAAAGCAGAGGTTTTGCACTTACTATGTGTATGCGGGCAAATTACTTGAAGAAATCAAAGAATAGACGTACTATATTCCTTGGAATAGACGGCCGTTGGGGCAGAAAGGGTTTTTAAGTGGAGAGTACAGGAAGAAGCCTTTTCAGCAGTGGACATCCTATGGCTGTTACGATGCTGACTTGTGAAGTACCTAACTTACGGATTTAGTCATTTTTGTCAGCATTATACCAATAAAATATGTACTTAACAGTATGGTGATCATGTAATATTTTTCAGCATGCCAGCCCTACAAATTGATATGGACTATGAACTTGTGGAACTCCTGGAAGAGAACCAAGCTCTTGCAGTGGGGCTTCATATGTTTGTTCATGCTTGGAGATCTAACAAGGATCATACCTTCTGCCGTGGGAATGATATCTCATTAATATACATATATTATGTACTCCTTTGTGTTGTTTTACTTGGGTTTATTGATTATAGAACTAGGCAAGCATTTAGTAGAAAACTTAACGAGATGAACTTTCATTGTTGATGAAACAAACATCCAAACTTTCACATTTATAATATTAGTGTGGTAGGTAAATGTAGGTGACATAGTTACAGTTAAAACTATGGTGATGACAAAAGATTTTTAAAGATTTTTTACACAATAACCCCGCTGCTTGCAGTTCCGATTATGAATTTTATAAAAGCTTATTTTGGAAAAGTAATTTTTCAACAAAAAACTTAATGAAAGATACTGCCAGAAGAATATTGGGCTGAAATTTCTTGTAGGAAAGTTGTGCTAGGGCTTTAATTTTTTTTTTCATGTGTACAATGTGTTCAACATGTGAAGTGGCAACTTGCGCAACCTTATAGTTTTTGAGATATTAATTTATGAAAATTTGTGATCGATTGCGAAATTCGCTCGGAAATCAGTGTCCGACCTTTCAGTTTGCGTTCTATCGATTATTGCGACACTAAATTGACATGACAGTGGCAGATAATACGGCATTTTTCATAGGGTTTACATTTTTATTGGCGGAAATTTCGAATTTGGAAATGACAGTGACATAAGTTTTACATTTTCATTGGCGAGAATTTCGACATTCTTTTACAAAGTTTACGTTAAACAAAGTTCACTGTTGCATGGATATTTATAACAATGGTATTAATAATATTTTTTTTATTAATAAGTTATCTTTTGAACTATGAAAAATGGTACACTGAATCGAGACGGGGCACCCCAACTTGAGTAGGTTAGGTTCAAAATGAGTGACAGAATCGACACGGAGCACCCCGACCCCACGTGGTCTTGTGCGTGACACCCCTAGAGTGTATATAAAGAGCACGGGAGCCAGAAGCTCGCGGGAGGTCCTGAGTGACTTGCTTCACTCAGGGGCGACCTTAAGAGCTTCTGGCGGGAGTCCACCCAGAGACCAGGGGGTTGGAGGAAGAAGTGGTCTATGAAAACGTGGGGAGCAACGTTTTCATAGACCACTTTTTCTCTAACTACCTGAACTCTGCCTTGTTTCAATATAAAAAAATTGTTTTTTTCGTACTTAACCTATATTATTTTTTTTAATTTTCTTAAAAACTTATAGGTATTCGTAAGTCCTCACACACTAGGGGGGAGGGGGTTTCAAGTCCCCCCCTCCTCCGCCCCTCCCCCATCCCTCTATCAAACCGTTCCTAAAGGAAAGCCCTTCCTGTCGAATATTGAAAAACACTGCTATATCTTCAGTGTTCTTATGCAACAAAGCTTCTCCAGAACAACCATCAACATCTATTCAAGATAGTGTATCGATTAGTCAGATTCCATTAGGCTTACACAGGTCTAAAAAATAATACGATCACAAAAGAACATTGATTGCCACACACAAGACGAAAAAACCGGAGTGAGCATCAGAGAGAATGTAATCACTTGGTGAGCATGTTCTATAGAAATTTAGATGTCGTCTTTGTGACTTTCACAGTTTGGCAAGTTTAGAAATATACTTTTAGCGCAGCATGTCTCATTGGCTTGTTTAGACGGCGCCATTTATGACTTGGGGAGTAAGCTGGTGAATGCGTTACTTTTCAAACGGAAGTTGAGAGGGCGATATAAGTAGTGAAGATAGAAAGAGAGAGTTACGTTTCGTATATTTTTAAACGTTAATGTGCGAGTGCGATTTGCGCAAAGACCTTATAAAGGTCTTTGGATTTGCGTCTGTGCAGAATACAGGGCTGAGCGCGTTACAGGACTGAGCGCCTTCTGCGCTCGTCAAAAGCTCGGTTAAGCTGCAACGGCCTCAGAGGCCTACAGCGAGATTAGTCCATTCGAAAAAAAAACCAGAAGGCCAGAATGAACATAGACTGATTGACCGACAGACGTGTTGACAATTTTGTAATTGAACTATTTTTTATGATGATATTTTGAAAAAGAAGTTTTACTTCAGTCGTGTGGTCTAAAGCACACTCGTTTTTTTAAATCGAGAATGAAAAGCCCTCATATATGTCACTGGATTAAAAAATTACAACAAATACAATTAACGTCAAATAATGTCAAAAAAAACAAGTTTAGGTCAACGAATACAATAAAATATATAAATGTCATGTCATGAAAATTCAATAAGTTATTTTAATTTTGTGATCAAAACTTATCACAAATTCACTTGTGATCACAAATTTATTAATAATTATTCATAATATTTATTAGATCTCAAACTAATGAAAATAAAACAAGCAAGTTAAAACAAGGTTAAAACGGTAGTTTTTTTGGTTTGGCCATCTTTTGATGCGTAGGTATCTACAGCAGACAGATTTGTCTTAGCATAGACAAGATAGATCTTGTCTATGCTAAGACAAATCTGTTAAACATTGATACATATAGTGATGGGGTAAATTTCGGTAAGGCTAAATATTTTTCAAAATTTTATATACTGTGCGTTAGACCTGCATTTATTAATAGTTGCATTAGTGGCTTCCTCTAATCATTCGGTATCTTTTCTTATTATTTGCGGGTGCATTAACCTTTCTAAGTTGGTGCCATCCACCACGATCGTATTTTCAGAGAGAGAAAACTAACTATTTTACGGTACTTATGCCCTAGCGCGTTTGACCAGTCTATTTATATATCAGGTTTAAATCAACTACTGTCTGTATACTATTTTGAAATATATCAAATATATCAGATCAGCAAATGACGGCAACTGTATCTGTTAGCAGTTATAAAAACATGGATCTGATATAAAACCCCTTTTTAAATTTTGTCCAAGTGATAGATGTAAATATAATTTATATTATATTATTATGTTTATATTTAATTTGTACGTTGTTTGCTTTCTAGTGTAATGATAGGTATGCACTGCCTAGTTTTTATAACTGCTAACTAATGGCGTTGCTCTGTCATGCTCTGATTAGCAAAGTCAAATGAATTGTCAATGTCAATTTCCGTGTCAACATTCTTTAATAAGAAAGTTGAATGTGCGACGCCACAAAAAAAACAGAAAAGAAAGTTGAAATAAATAAACAAACATTTGTGTTTGTCGATCTGATGAAGTGGGACTGTTTTAGACAAACTTTTATATTGTGTCTTTGAAATTTTGACATATATATCATATTTTCTGGTGGCGCATCTTCAGATAGCGCCATCTATATGCTAGTTCGAACTAGTTTTTTTTCTTATTAAATCGAACATGAAAAGCCCCTATCGCACTAATATTATAAATGCGAAAGTTTGGATGTTTGTTTGTTACTCAATCACGCCGTAACGTCTGAACCAATTTCGATAAAATTTGGTATATACGTTTATCCCATAAATCAGTTCCCATGGAATAAAAATGAGGTGTTAAGACAAGTTGCAATAGCGAGTATAGCTGTATTTCTAGGTTACCTACACATTTAGTAGTGTAACGCGTACACACGGCTACACATCAAGCTATAAATTTCCAGTATAATCTGAGCTCTAATTCTACGAAAAGCCTACACAATGCGAGGTCAGCTTATACTGGACATATATAGCTTGATGTGTAGCCGTGTGTACGAAGTCGCGGGCAAAAGCTAGTTAATTAATAAAGTCAAACTCAAAATCTTTTATTCATTCAAATAACCAGGATCACTTTGAAACATCAATTTTACTGCCTGTTCCGTCGTGACGTGACCATGCCAGGAAAGAAAGGTAAGAAACAAGGGTGGTTGTATTTTTTAATGATCCTTATCGAATAACAATACAGAAAATAAATTACTATCATCTAAATAATCCGATAATATATAGTAGGCTTTTTTATAAAGATTTTGTTTAATTACGTTTTTAAATTTGTTAATTGTCTATTTTTGTTCATCACTTGGGAGTTTGTTAAAAAAGTGAACTAATCTATTTCCTATGTATTATTAATTACGTCAGTTTTATGAGATCTATTCATTGTATTCAGATTTGTTTACATTGATATCAAGTAGGTGTTGATTCTATGAAATGAATAAATAAAAATTAAAAGAATAATTAAGTTAATCCTAGTTTTATGTTTTAAAACACGTTTTAACACACGGCGAGATTATGCTTGCACGCCCTTACAGGGTGCACGAAAGGCCTCAGGGCTTAGTTTGATTAGAGTTGGTTGCGCATAGCCGATTTTCGGAAGTTTAGTTAAAAAGTAGTGTGCGTAGTCGTGTTAGTGCAGCCAGAGTTCGACATCACTAATTTTGACAGTTAGGAATATTTGAATTCTGGCTTTTGTTGTGTGAATTTTTTAATTAGTTTGTTTCAGTTTTTTCAGGTCTATCGAATATGGGTATGTTAAACAAATAACATGAATGTAAATTGTTGTGCTCATAACTATAAAATTGACATTGCCTCATAAGTGGTGATAAAGTAAAGTAAATAATTATATTTTTTGTTTACGTTCGGGTAAAAATGCAATCTCGTCCTCTTTCAGAGAAAAGCTTCGACTTCGGAAGGTTACTGAAGAACCATGCGAAAAAGCACAAAAGCAAACCTACGCAGTTTGTTAGCGTTGCTGGCGGGGTACTATTTTACTATTATGCATAACATTCCTTCAACCATACCTATTAATTTTAGATAGTAAAATTGCATGTACGTTCACTATTGTAATAACATTAGTTCCTTCCTCATTGTTACTCCAGAACTTAATACCCAACACAGTTGTGTAACAGCCTATTGTGGATTTCAGGTTCAAAAACGATTAGAGAACAGTTTATTATGTCGGAAAAGCAGTCGTTTGACTCACTTTGACAGTATCAGGAATCTGTCAAGATGTTCAAGCCCTGTCCCCCTCTCTAAGGCTCAGCAGAAGATGGAACACAGAAGACAGCAGCTGGAAAAGTGGAAAGAAGAAAAGGAAAAGAAGAAAAAGGAAGTTGCTTCCCAGAAAAAGAAGCCATTTATCACTGGAGTGACACATACGCCATTAAACTTTATATCGCTGCCACCACCAGTCAGACCAAGCACTTCCGCCCGGGTCACAAGATCTCAAACAGCATGGAATTCTAAACAAGTCAAGGAAAAGCAGACCCTGTCAATTGCTCCAAAAAATGCTACATTTAAACCCCCACAGTTCAAAAAAGTGCCCTATGTGAACTTGGTAGCTTTGAAACCCATCAAAAGTAAGACATCTACTTATACATTTGATCCTGTATTACCACAAAACAACACACAGAAGCACACAGTTAATGCAGTTAAACTGACCAAATGTAGGGCTCAAAATAAACCTGTAGAAGCCAAAGTCACGAGAAAGCCTAGCGAGGTGAAAACTAAAAGCAAAACCACCAAGCCTCTACCCAACAATTCTAAAACATTCCAAAGTTCTTCCAGCAGCGATGACTGCCAATTTCCAGTTCTAAGGATGAAGAAATCACTGCCTGCTCCTCAATCTCTAGTGTTCCAATCAAGCACAGAAACTGACAGTTCAAGCAAATCTCCTATCTTTCCAGTCAGGACTAGAAAATCTCGATCACCTAATTCAACAATTCTGGTATCAAAAGCTCCTAGAAAGTCGACACCAAGAAATGTTTTAGAGGTAAAGCAATTTACCTCTAAAAACCCAGTGCCTAAAAGTGAGTCTTCCTCTGAAGAGCGGCTACGGTCACCCAGGTCTCCGCTAGACACGCAAATGACCCCTGAACAGATAAAAAAAGAGGCTAAGAATATCAGTCCGTGTGTCACCATATCACGGGGGAAAGATAATGCTAGAAAAGAATTTATGAAGAAATTGAAAGAAGGTATGCATCTATTTTATTGAAAACCTTATTGTAAATCATTTAAAATTTGTGTTCTGCTACTTCAACTAAACTAGACAAAATCAAGATAACTTTGGCTAAACACAACTTTCAAATAGATAGGTATTTAAAAACAAATGTTTTTTGTAGACAGGAAATTTATGTCACAATAATTTATTGTGCACATTTGACATTTACTCTTACAGGACAGTAATTTCAACGCTACAACAAAATTGAACATTTGCGCGCCCTATCAGTACTAGTAATGTTTTAGGGAGTATGGGGAGTATGTACGTTCATACACACATACACAAGATACACAGCCAAGGCGTCAAACTTATAACATCTCTCGATTTGCTTTGGGGGTTAAAAAATATGAACTGTGTAAATGCTTATTTGGTCTGTCAGGTCTACTGGACGAGGATACGAGCGACATCGAGAACATAGACCACTTCCGCCGCCAGCTGGCCTCGGAGATCAAACGCATGACCGAGATGTGTGAGACCTGGGACAGGGTCTCTGAGCAGACTGTTCTACCCGACTCTATACAGGTACTTTTCGCTTTGGAGCTAGTATAAATAATAATAATATAGTACCCCGCAGGGCACGTGGAGCCCCATACTCCTTAGCTAGCTTCAGTTGGCCGGTCGAGGGTGGAGGCGCAAGAGCATCTATGCTCCAAGGGTTGAAGTGTTAAAGGCATGAAGCTGGGATTAGCGTTTAGTGAAACTGCAGGACGCCTCTCAAAACCCTTTAACGTTGGTGTGGCCGCACCAACTTTGCCCCTTACACCCATATGGGGGCTCGTTCAGTGGGTGGCCAGTTGATATTGCGGAATTGGCAGGTGCCGTATCTCATCTCCTACAGCCTAGCATTCATTCTATAAGCATTACTCCAACAATAACCTGAAGTAATAATTTGGCGCCGAGCCTATTTGTATGAGCAAGCGCCACATGCGAGCCCGTGCTATCCGTTCTAGAAGAAGGCATATAGCTAATAGTAGCTGTTGTCTTAGCCACTTTTGCTTTAAATCAAATAACATTTATTTGCGACTTGATTTGTGACACCAATACGAATATTTGTTATACAAAAAAAAGAACACAATTACAATAGCTTATAGAATAAACATTATATATAAATAAAAGATATTGCAGTGTGTGTCTTATTGTAGTCACTGCATGTGTCGTTGGAAGCCAGCATTATATATAGCCCTTCTGTATGTGTGACATGTGGGTAGGAGTGCGTGCTGAGCGCGGTGGGGCAGGCGCGGCTGCTGATGTCGCAGAAGATGCAGCAGTTCGCGACGCTGGTGGAGCGCTGCGCGCGCCCCGAGCCCGCGCAGGCGCTCGTCACGCCCGCTGATCTACTCGGATTCTGGGACATGATCTTCATGCAGGTAACTACACTCTTCTATTTACCACACAAACAATATAACTATATACAATGGTGGCTCAGCTGATTTCGTCCAGGCAACCTTTGGATGGAACTAAATTTGCGAAGCTATAACCATAAGCCGGGTGTGTCCGGCCGTCCGGCCGGTATTATACAATGCCTACTAATAGTATACAGTCAAAGTAACTTGTGATATCAACGAAGTTAGGTATATTACCACCACTATAATCAACTACCTTTATCTTCAAAGGTTTACTGGAAGAAAACTCTTAATAGGGTTAAGCTCGCCTTTGTGCATGTCCATTTTGTAAGTTGTTTTTGTCTGTAATCTATTTGTGTTTAATACAGAATAAAGTAAAGTACTAATTATACCAATCCAGGCCAACCAAATGGTATTTACCAAATTGTCTCAATCCAGGTCATAATCTTTCTATATAGATATATCATGACCCGGATAAGCTACTTTGACAAACCACACGTGAGAAACCATGTGGAATATAGAACTTACTGTGGTCTTTTCAGGTGGAGAACATAGATATGCGTTTCAAGAAGCTGGAAGAGCTGCGCGCGCGCGGCTGGATGGAGGAGGCGCCTGTGCCCGTGGCCAAGAAGACGAGGAGACCAGCGCCCGGGACCAAGGGACCAGTGGCTGTACCCAGCAGACTCAAGGAAATGATTGCTGGTGAGTACTTTACCTTACAACATTCCAAGTGCTGAAGTGACAGGGGCCACAGATAGTGGGCTCTCTTAGAGATGTCTACAGGATGAAGAGACAGCGGGGCACGAGAAGTCAGACTGAAGAGGGGACTGCATGAGCTCATCGGGTCAGCATCAACCTCGGGGACAGAAAACTGTTGCAATCAAACCAAAGTCCTACTCAGCTACTTCAAGGAGTTGGGATCAGGTTACACTGCACTGACGTCAGTGCAGACCTTATTCCCCCCACTCTAGAATATAAAATGGTACGTGATAAATCCCGCAGGTGTTTATAATAATGATTGAGATAAATCGCCAAAGATTTGTAAGTAAAATTGTATTGTCTACAGCTGCGCGCAAAGCGAAGAAAGAGCAGGTGCTTGCCCCAGTGGAGAAGACTTTTGATGCCGGGTTTTTCTACGTGAAGTCGCCGGTTCGAGTCCCGGGCCCGCACACTCCGCTCAACAAGCCCACTCTACTGAAGGTTGTGCTGTCTAATGAGGCCAACAAATCTGCTTCTAAGGTAAAAAAATTGGTTGTCTGTAAAGTCGGTTTACGGACGTCAATTTTACGTGATAACGAGTGGAAGAGAGATAGATGCGTCACAAGCCGAACGTGCCTCTGTCGCTTGTTCCGCACTCTCGCTTGCACGCTCGGCTCAGGCAGAACGTGACACTTTTTCGTGCGTGCAGCCGGCGTTCATCGATTTATAAGATGTTCAAAAAAACTTCGTTTTGACATTGGTGGCGATTCTATGGTTTGCTAACTAACATCGTATGATACGAACGTTCTTATTTCGTTAATGCTAAAGATCAATTTAGAATGAAATTTAATTTGACGTATAAACGTCAAATCAAATCATATATTTTATTTGCAACAACACTTAATACAAAACTAACTACAAGAAATAATACAGTAGGTATATCAATAAAAATAAACATAAAAACTTAAAGCTAGGTAATGGTAATGTACACAAACTAGTTGCAAAAAGGTCTCAACTCAGCGTCTGCAAGACGTTTGAACCTGCGCTGGTCTACCGTTGAGACCTTTAGGACCGAGAGAGACAAATAAATACATAGCGGACGCGATTTTAAAGGACATAAAAAAATAACTCGGAAAACATAAAAAGAAGTTTAAACAGAAAACGTTTTACAATGACAAGAAAAATTAATACTCGTACAGTCATATTAAATATATAAACTAATTAATTTTATAAAAGTAGGTAAACTGTTGCCATTTCTTCATTTTCTCGATGACAGTTCTAATTTGATAGTTGTAGTGTTGTGACCAAATAAGTAATGATATCGATAGCATATATTTATTACTAGCTGTTGCCAGCGGCTTCGCACGCGTGGTTTGCCAATATAAAAAGTAGCCCATGTGTTAATCTAGGTTATGATCTACGTACATACCAAAATTCATCGCAATCGGTTCAGCCGTTCCGGCGTGAAAGAGTAACAAACATCCATACATACAAACTATCGCGTTTATAATATTAGTAGGATATTTTGAACAAAGAAAGATAAGAAAAACATTCAAATATATTTTTTCAAGGTGGGTATTTATTTCGTTTCATTGTCGAGTACCTACATATACCTATTTACTTTACAACAGCTTCGAAAATTTTAAAGAAGTTGGCATTATCAATCTATAATTAAAACGTGTAACATCCTGTAATGAAATATAATATTAGTTAATAAATTTGTACAAAAATATCCGGCAGTAGTTTAGTTTCTAAAAATATCGGGTCTGTTATCGTGTTACGTTTATCGATAGCTCCATCCCTATCAGTTTCTCCGACTTTGGTATAACCTTGTACGTGCGTAAGCGTCATATGTTTATAAAATAATGCATACATAATGTAAAAAAGACGCTCGTTCAAGTTTTCACAGGAGCTGTCATCGAGAAAATAAAGAAATGGAAATAGTATAAGGTAAATGTATGTATGTAAAGTTATATTGCACTTGTATCAAGTCTGATATATTCCTGGCTCCTTTTGCCAGTGTAATAAATATTTTTTTTAGTTTTAATCTAAAACTGTCGTCTAAAACGTCACCCACACGTCAGAATGTGTGGGCAATGTATGGGGGGGGGGGGGGGGGGGCTATGTTCAGCCGTGGACGTCCTGTGGCTGATATGATGATGATTTATTTATTTAAAACAATTCATCTAATAAATCAATTACCTAATACAATAGACGAAATAAATAAGTATTGCTGGACATTTCACACAGCGCTATCTAGACCCAAACTAAGCAGAGCTTGTAATAAGGGAATCAGATAACTGAATACTTATATACTTTTTTTTTGTAAATACTTAGTTATAATATATAGAAAAACATCCAGTCCCGGAACAAATATCTGTAGATCATGCAAATATTTGTTCCCGCTAATAGACGCCGCTACCTCCTGCGTCTCAGCCGACTATTCGCCCACTGCGCCATGGAGGTCGTCAATAATAATCATTAGTCATCTATACTAATATAAAGAGAAAAGATATAGGAGAATATTATAAAGAGGAAAGATTTGTATTTTTGTATAGTAATGTTTTAAACAGTGTTTAATTTTTTTGTTATAATGTTTGCTTCAGATTTCGGCTTCGTTCGCGATGCTGCGCGCCTCCGTGCTCAGCAAGAACGTGGAATGCGAGGGAGTCGCGCCTCTAGAGGTATGGACAAACTGTTATTTGCACTTAGGGCAAACCTACTAAGGTTTTTTAAGTGTAATAATTTTATAATCTATACTATATTAACAAAAAATCTACACTATACAACCTGTTTTGTTGTGTACGACATTAATTTAAAACACACATCCGGAATCGTATTAAATGATTTTAGAGGTGGGTTTAATACTGGTAGCTTGATCATCCAGTAATCGATACATTTCCAATAAACAATTTTTAATGTAAATCGGCGGCGCCTTTTACGACGATGCCGCTTAGTCAGTTTAACAGGTACCTACTTACACGATGAATGAATATGATTTGTTTACCTATTTCATATAGGCTGTTTCATTGATATTTTAGGACTTGATGTTAAGGTTATTTGAATTTTTTTTTAATTTTTTATGGTAATGAAAATAAAAAAAAAAGATTTTGCAACAATAGTACCCCTATCCAGTGGCGGCGTAGCATGGGTTGGCACCCGGGGCGACTTTCTATTGAGCACCCTCAAAATAAAACGGATAATACTAAACGTGCTTACGTGACTTTATTTTGCTAAAATATTCGATGACATTATCAAAATTTACTTTTCTGTCCTTTTCAAAGGACAATATGGAAAGATCCGTAAGTCGTGTTTGGCTCATTGTAGATCTTAAGTAAGATTTTATCAACTTTAATTTTGAGAAACTCCTTTCACAATAAGCCACCGAAACACAAATGGTTAAAAAAATTTTAGTCACAGCGTTAGACTTTGAACGGATTCACAATAGTCACATTTTACAATAAATTTCAGACGCTCCAGGGTAGTCCATTGGACCGCTTCTAGAAGAGAAATGCTGGCGGCTTCCAAGTGGCGCCTCAGTCGTAAATTTTCCAAAATAATGTCCTCTGCAGAAAGTTCATCATAGATTTTCGTAAGATTTCGAACTATACCACGAAGTTCTTCTTCTGTTGACGTAAACAGAGTTTTAGGCTGAACAACACTAAATGTTATGAGAATATCATCCATTGCTCTGTAACGATGCTCTAGTTCTTCGTAAAATCTATCAAGACATTCTAACATAGCGCTCTGCAACTCTTCTGGCAATGTTAGTCCAGTATCTTGGGACATTTCTCCTGGCATACGTTTTCGGAATCTTCTCCTGCCTCTTCTTTCAACGGAAATATCCAAGTCCTCACACTTTTAGTTGCGTAGGAAATAGCTCTTTCCACTATTTGGATACGTTGAGTTTGAAGAAAAACTTTTAGGGCTTTGATTTCTATGACACACTTTTCGAGCGATAGCCCAGATGTTTGCATATACTTTTGTGTCTGATTAACTTCTTCAAAGACTTCACACCAAAAAGAGAGGTAGCATAAAAAACTGAAGTCACACAAAGTTTTCGAGCGATAGCCCAGATGTTTGCATATACTTTTGTGTCTGATTAACTTCTTCAAAGACTTCACACCAAAAAGAGAGGTAGCATAAAAAACTGAAGTCACACAAAGTTTTCGAGCGATAGCCCAGATGTTTGCATATACTTTTGTGTCTGATTAACTTCTTCAAAGACTTCACACCAAAAAGAGAGGTAGCATAAAAAACTGAAGTCACACAAAGCTAGTAAGAGTGTGCTTCTCTTGTATCGACGTTTTCTCTGCTGCTGCTGGGATCACACATGTCTTAGAGTGTTGATACAATTTCTCTCAACTCTCATCTCTCTCAACTCGGTACAAGTCTCAAAATTATTCTTCAGTGATTTAACAGCATCGTGGTGAGCACTCCATCTTGTCTCTACCTACTAGTATTTTGACCGATACGCCGACCGATACACTTTTCATTAGCATTTCCCATCGATGTGCGGATGACGAAAAGAACGTGTAAACTCTTTCTATTGTTCCAAAAAATGTTACACTTAACTAACACTCCCGAAAGAGTGCACCCCACATAGATTAGAATGCTTTAGGATTGTGATCTTTAATGAGTGCTTGTACAACACCATGAACTCCTGCCATGGTTGCAGCGTTATCATATCCTTGTGCCCGACATAGATGGATGTCCAAGTTATCACCCTCTAACTGCGTAAGGATATTTTCAGTAAGTTCGACTGCAGTCTTTCCAGCTATACGGAAGAAACCTTGAAATGATTCCTTCACTTCAACTTGATCGCCTTCAATATGAACATATCTGATTACATAACTCATCTGATCAACATGTGATATGTCTGGAGTACTATCGAAAATAATTCCGAAATATTTTACTTTTTTATGTCGTCCAAAATGTTATTCTTCACAGCTTTCCCCAAAAGACTGATGAACTCATTTTGAATGTCTTTGGATAAATAAATCTACCCGTTTACTTTTTGTACATAGCATGTTCAATTCTTAGCATGTGCTCTTTTAGCACTGGGTTATATTTTGACAATAGCTTAAACTATAATTCTTAAGAAATTACCTCTATTGTCTGATGAAATCCCCTCTCTATGTCCTCTTAGAGGAAGATTTTGGCATGCCAGGAAATAAATAACATCTAAAAGGCGACTAAAATGTCACGCCACTTCTTTTTTCCTTGGTCTAAGACCATTTGATGTTCATGGTCAATAGTTTTTTGCAGCCTCAATCCATTCTACAGATATTTGTTCCGTGTCAGGTTGTTTCTCTATATATTATAAGTATGTATTTACAAAAAAAGTATATAAGTATTCTATCAGTTATCTGGTACCCATAGTAAAAGCTCGGCTTTAGTTTGGGGCTAGATAGCGCTGTGTGAAATGTCCAGCCATATTTATTTATTCTCCAAGATTTTCTATTTTTGAAAACAGGAGAGATTGCCCTCAGAGTATTCGTGTTCAGACACTAGGATTTAGTTTCCACCATGAATCCGTTGACGAAACTCTGTTTGGTTTCATGGTACGTAAACAGTTTGCAGCAAAAACAGTATAAACTTTTTTTAATGGAGAGTATACCATCAATTGTGTAGCGCGGCGCGAGCGGCAACGACGCGGGTGGGGGAGGGGTCGAAATCACTTGCCCCGTCCTTGTTGTACAGATGCGCCAGTGGCTACTAATCTGCGCGACTGAGTTGGCATTACGTTGTCACCTGGAGCGGACCGCCCCCACCGCCCCCCCTTTACGCCGCCACTGCCCCTATCCGCGTTATCGTTTAATGTTGTACATAACAAGACACGTATAGTGTTGACGACCTCTGTGGCGCAGCGGGTGAATAACAGGAGACGCAGGAGGTTGCGGGTTCGATTCCCGCCGCGGAACAATATTTGCATGATCTGTAGGTATTTGTTCCGGGTCTAGTTGTTTGTCTATCTATACTACATGTTTTGTTATGTGCGACATTAAATGAAAACAATGGCAGGAATAATGGCCAGTATTGTTGTAAAATTGCGTTTTTTTCCAATTTTCAAACAACCTTAGTAATCTTAAATGATCAATGAAACAGTCTGTATAAAAAAATTCATAATATTATTGTTTTATTCTTTACTAGCTGTTATCCACGGCTTTGCCTGCGTTGTTCTGGGGTGTAAAAATACATGTCATTTTAGGTCTAGAGCTAAACTTTTGCAAAGTTTGAGCCCAATCTGTTCAGTAGTTTTTACGTGAAGGGGTAACAAAGACCAAACTATTTGTTTACCAACTTTGATACCCCATTTTTAACCCATGGGAATTGATTTATGGGATAAATAATTGCCTATGTGTTAATGTTATTATCTCAAGTTGAAGTGGGATTGGGCGAGTCATGTCTCCCGCATGCAACCAAATAGGTGGGGTAAGGTCGTAACTGGATGGATCCCTGTGGATGGAAAGCGACACCGTGGAAGGCCTAAGAAGCGGTGGCGCGATGATTTGGACGCTTTTTATAGGGACTGGCGGGATTTAGTAGAAGATCGTGAAAAGTGGAGAGATGAGGGGGAGGCCTTTGCCCAGCAGTGGGTCAGCATAGGCTGGACAAAAAAAAATGTGTTAATCCAGGTTATAATCTACATACATACCAAATTTCATCGAAATCTGTTCAGCCGTTACGACGTGATTGAATAACAAACAAATAAACATCGCATTTAAAAAGTTGGATGTATGTACACAGTAGTGTGGATTGTACACAAATAGATTGTTCGCTCGTCTGCGATACTCAATTGATTTGCTTCCTATTAATTACAGCAAACGCCGCTGCCCCAAACAAATGCAACTCCGGGCCGCAGCATCCTCAAACATACCACAGATGCCAAGAAAACATACAAAAAAAATATCAAAGTGGTCCTTTTTGACCAACCCGATAAAGACACGCTATTAGACGAGCAGCCGGTAACAAGTCGACTGGAGGAGTTACCCATAGCAGATCTCCAAAGACTGAATATCGAGAGTGAATTACCTTCTATGGACGTTGAGAACGAGAAGGAGAATTCTAGAAGGAAGTCTCAGAGGCTCGTACGACAGGTACATACGCTACTAATAACAAAATAGATAGGTACAGAAGTTTAGTGCAGCGATACGCACAAACATTATCATCTATACTAATATTATAAAAAAGAAAGATTTGTATTTTTGTGTGTATGTTTGTAATGAATAAACTCAAAAACTATTGGTCCGATTTAAACAATTCTTTCATCATTGTAAAGCTACATTCACCCTGAGTGATATAGGCTATATTTATTGCTAGAAAAGATTAGGGATCCTTACTAAAACTTAAGCAACGTAACTCAAGGTGTAAAAAAAGTGCCCTAAAACGTGTTTCGTCGCATGCGCTGCGGAAACTATTGATGATAGAACAAAGGTATGTTCTACAATATTAAAGAATATATCAATATCCACAAAAATAATATTATAAAGAGGAAAGATTTGTTTGTTTGTTTGTTTGCATTGAATGGGCTCCGAAACTACTGGACCGATTTAAAAAATTCTTTCACCGTTGGGAAGCTACACTATCCCCGGGGGACATAGGTTACTTTTTACTCAACTGCGCAGAAGGAGGGTAATGTTTTTATTGAAAAACTACGCGTGCGAAGCTGCGGATTGGTCAGCTAGTATATTATAATTTGATTTGATTATTTTTGTTGTTAATGTGTATGACTATTATGTAAGCTAAAACCAAATACCTCTTTTATCTTCATTATTGGTTTTTTTTGTCTATTATTCAAATTTTATCGTGCTCTTTTGGTAAGACTCTTTATACAGGCTGTTTGGTAATATACTGACGATATTCAAGTGACGTTTTCTCAAAATATAAAAAAGCGGCCAAGTGCGAGTTGGACTCGCCCATAAAGGGTTCCGTGGCAGCAAGTAACTTAATATAAAAGTTCTTGTAGTTCGTTGTAACTTTTTTAATATTTGAATTGATTGAATGAAAGGTGCAGTTTACAATTTATGACATATTAAAAAAAACTACTTACTAAATCTCGTTCAAACCAATTTTCGGTGGAAGTTTGCATATAAACATTTTTGAGTTTCAGTTCTAAGTATGGGGAACCCCCAATATATATTGTTTTTTTTTTCTATTTTTGTGTGAAAATCTTAATGCGGTTCACAGAATACATTTACTTACCAAGTTTCAACAGTATAGTTCTTATAGTTTCGGGAAAACGTGGCTGTGACATACGGACGGACAGACAGACAGACATGACGATTCCATAAGGGTTCCGTTTTTTGCCATTTGGCTACGGAACCCTAAAAAGACTTCTCGAAAAAAACCCGGCCAAGTGCGATGAGGGCTCGCGCACGAAGGGTTCCGTACTATAAAAACGACAAAAAAAAATGTTAAAAATTGTTTATTGAGAATGTATGGATTACTGGATAAATTTCGGCTCCTACATTGAGTCGAAAGCCCAGTTGGCTGCTAAAAAGCTTGGTATACCTACTCGCAACTTCACACCGGGCCAGTTGCTCAACATGTACCAAGCACAAGTCCGATCGTGTTTGGAGTACTGTTCTCACCTCTAGGACAGATCAGCGAAGTACCAACTTGAGGCTCTAGAATCAATTGAGAAAAGAGCCAAGAAGCTGATAGGCAACGATAAGCTAGTTGATGCAAGGCTCCTCAGCCTGGAGCATCGACGAAAGGTGGCTAGCCTCTCGGTTTTTTATCGAGTACATTTCGGGGAGTGTTCGGCGGAACTTTTCAACCTTACCCCACCATCTCCATTCTATCAACGGACAACCAGACGCTCTGCGGTGCGCCACCGCTATATGGTAGAAATACCTCCCATTCGCACAAAGCGGTTCTCTTCGACCTTTATTATGCGCACCGCCAAAGAGTGGAACGCCTTGTCAGAGTCTGTGTTTCCTGATAGCTACAACCTAGGGGTCTTCAAGTCGCGAGTGAATAGGTTTCTTCTAGGCGAGCGTGTACCATGGTAGACTGCATCATCGCTTACCATCAGGCGAGATCGTGCTCAAACACAAGCCTATAAACTACTATAAAGTATAAGAAAAAAAAATATTCAAGCCTAGTATTAAACCCACCTCTAAAATCAGTTAATACGATTCCGGATGTGTGTTTATGAATGTCGTACATAAAAAAACAGGTTTTATATTGATATTGTGCTTTTGTGTGTGTGTGTCGCAGTAGCCAATATGTATGTTATAATCATGTTTGAATACTAAGAAGTCATTCGGGTCAATACTAAACGGAAATTTCGAAACGCAGCAAAATGACCTCAAAATGGTGGCTTCCGCCTCCACCGCGCGCGATGCGTCACAGCTCTCACTTAGCGTAACGAATTCTTTGATCCTTTAGCTATCCAATGGTGTAATTACGTTTTGTATGGAGATGACAGATATGTAGCTGCAACACCAAACTGTATCCCTCGATTTTGTTATCATTCGTTTTTTGAATTGCCATCCATTTCGTTTATGGAAGCAATTTTAAAAATGTATTCACGTCAAATGAGTGTATTTTCAGGACGCTATTGAAGAGTGCAGCCCTATGATGACCCGCAGTCGCCGTAAGAGCACCTGCACTCCGCAGAGCGCCATGACTCCGCGGCGCTCCACGCGCAAGACCTCGGTGCTGGAGCCTGTCGAAACCAATATCATCGCAGAGCACACTCCGCAACGCGCTCCTAGGAGACGCAGGAATGTGCCTAAAGAAGATGTGATCGCTTAACTGCGCATGACTTTATATCATGCAATATACTACCACTAAAACAGTGATTCCTAAACGTATTTAGCGTATTTGACGAAATTCCTAAGATTATTAAAACCATCTTAAAAAATGTCAAGTCTAGACGAGACTTGAACCTGGAACCTTCCTTTTGATACTAGGAGGGAGTGCAAATAGTGCTGCAGGCTCTTGTCACGTCAAGGTCGAAATTAAACACCATAAAAAATGGATAACACTATAATATAAACTACTGTCGAATAAGATAATGTTTAAATTTGACGTATTTGTATGATTTGACAACTCCTTAAATTATATTTAGCCACTAAATACGTTTAGGCATCGTTGCTTAAGTCGCCTTAAGGTCTGTACGAGTATTCTAGAACTAAATCCAAAACCGAGTCGAGACTCGAACCGGTTTTTGACGCTATTTTACTTGGAAATTGTCATTTTTCTTTTAACTTTAAAACTTATTGTAATTTGTATTTTATATTAACTTTATTCTAATCTATTGATACTGCATTATCATACTAATATTATGTTTGTTTATTACTGAATCACGTCGTAACGGCTGAACGATTCCTTAAACAAACATTTAACATTCACTAGATAACTAAACAGTACAAATGTCTAAACATATGTGCATAAAATTAGTTTCGTCGTAATATTACCGCAAAATCAAGAATAATTCACACTTTCACACATACATGGTGGTTTTACTGGTGGTAGAGCTTTTGTGAACGGGCTCGAGGAAGTGGGCACCACCACCTTACCTTTATCTGCCGCCAAATAGCAGTACTTGTGCTGCTGTGTTCCGGTTAGATGGTAATGGTATGTTCCTGTAATTACTGGCACATAGGCATAACAGCTAAGTCCTATAGTATGGCAACTTATCCACATAGAGATCAAGACAACATAATAGCTTGTGTTGAATTCTATGTGGATATCCATGGGCTGCAGTAGCCACTTAACATCTGGTGGACTGCATGCTCGTTTGCCATATAAGTTGTATAAAAAAAAAACATATTCATAATTTTCACTCATTTCAAATGAAGACGTGACTGATTCGTTGCGCATATGTTTAGTCATTTCTGGTGTTCAGTTATTGAATCGCCACTGAACATTTGTATAGGAATCGAAGCACCTTGAAACTAGCCAGTACGGTTCCACTTAGTGTTCCCTTGTGTTCTTTTCACCAAATTTCTACAAATTTTTATCGCCCTGGGTGCGAAATCTGTATCTATAAAGTTTTATTGCCGCATGTATAAAAGATCTTCACTTGAGAACGGCACGACCGATTTGGCTGATTATTTTTTGTTGTGTTCGTTATTTTGAGGGCAATGTTTGTATCAAATAACATATTGAAAAGTATGCTGGAAATTTTGAAAATTCTGGAAAAACTGAAAGTGCTTTTTTATCGTTATGGGATTTTTGGATGTCAAGACCTAGGTTTTATTTTAAAAGTAATTTGCAAAAACACGTTGCTAAAGTTTGAATAAAATCGAGCCAATTGTTTTCAAATGGAGCTTAACCATTTGTATTGGTTGTATAGGTGTGTTCAGCAGTGGACGAGTGGACGTCCTCTAGGTGATAATGATATATTATAATGATGATACTATTCTATTCTATACCTAAATCTTGTAATCAACAGTTCTTATTTTGTATTTTTTAATATCTTATTTTAATTAGATTTCTTATAATGGCGGTTATGTTACGTGGAATATTAATTTTATTTGGTTTGATGTGTGTGATCGTGTTATAAAAATGGCTATTTTCCTACGAATATTGTAGATTAGTGGATTATCATAGTTTAAATTAAATAAAATGGATAACATAATTACCGTTTTTATTATTATTTTACCAATATTTTT